>CM071857.1:18237771-20637771 GCA_036507275.1 Sicyos edulis | reverse complement strand
GTGTTGGATGCAATGCCCGGTAGAGAGGAGCGACCATCATCGCCACCCACTCAGACGCCCCAGATCTGTCGAACCAGCCGCCGACGCCACGCCGAGATCCGCCTAGCGGCCTTGCCGTTCGTCAAAGAAGACAGACGCTTCGCTGTCGCGACGCCCGGTCCGGTCGATCGCGACGCGCGGATCGCGCCAAAGAAAAAGCGGCCAGATCGTCGTTCGTCCTCGCCCCGTCGCTCGCCGCGACGCCAGAGGTCTCGCCGCGCAGCGCCAGCGCGTCGGCCCGCGTCTGCGTCGTCGCCGCCGACGCCACGCGCGCCGCGCGCGCGCGCGCGAGCGTTCGCTAGCGTTCGCGCGCTCCTCGCTGAGCCGCTCGCCGTGTCCGCGATCGCACGCCAGCCGCGCCAGCGCCGCGCCGACGCAGACGCTCGCGCGCGCGCGCGCGTCCTCGCCGTGCCGTGTCGGTAGCGGGCCACAGCGCGTCCCTGCCCTCGCGTGCGGTTGCGCGGCTGGGCATAGTAGCGTGGCCTGCCCGTCGTGCGTGCGGCGCCAGCCAACGCCCAACCCGGCTTGCGGCGGCTCCAAGCTCGTGTCGCCGTGCGCGCGTGAGTTCCCGAGCCGAGCTTAACATTCTATTATTGTTTAGACATTTTAGATGCCGATTATTGTTGGTTTGCTAGGTTCTCGCTCGCTAGCTCGGGATTGTTCCGCACTTAGGATTTGTGTGTAGAAGCCTCCCGACCAAGGTAAGGATTTCTTACCGGAGTTGTGTGGGCCTGCGGTATATTTGTGATTGTTGTTTTGTATGCTGTGTATGATTATTAGCATGTTTAGCCCTAGGTGCTCATTTCAATTCTGATCGCATGAACTCTTGTATTGTTTCTCATGTTAGCCCATGCTAGGTTGTTCCATTCTCGCATGTTCGATATCTGTTCTTGCTTCGTAGTATCATGCTAGGTTCCTTGTATCCATTGAGCACGTATTGGACCGCATTGAATGAATTGTTATTATTGTTATGGTTTAGAGTTCAAGTAGGTAGCATCATCGGGCCGGATGCATAACGTAACTTGCATCCCCGATGCAGGACGTCACGAGATGGTACTCCGTCCCCGATCCCATTAGGGTTTAGCTAACCTTAACTGGCCGCCCCGCAATCTTGGGTGAGGGTGGCGCATCGTTAAATGCCCCAACGGTCGGGATGATGACTTGGCATTGCCTCGCCCGTCCGGCGATCGGCACGTCCTCGGCGTGTTCGGCCGTAGCCCTTGATTGCCACTGTTAGGCAAGGACCGCTTCACGGTGTAAGCCTACCACGACCGGTTCCTTAGCCTCAGTGCGGTGGTACAGCCGACATAGTTCACGTGTCCGAGTCTCACACCCCTATGTCGGTGACACCGATCCGAGATTTAGTTAGGCATGGTGATCGAACTCGGGGCGGCTTGCCACTAGATCCGGCACCCCGAGTTTGCAGTAGCATGCGGTGCGCGCTTACGCTCATTACGGCGCTGATCGGAGAGCTCCTCGGGATCTTGAGCGAGTGCACCTTTCGTATCGTCAGAGACAGCCGAGGCCGGGACTTGTTCCCGTATAGCGCGTTTAGTGTGTTGTGGTATTTCCGGACTAAGACCACGAGTTGGCATCCGAGGTCCAAGTGTGGACTTAGCTATGTGCTCCGCTCTGTGTTTGTACTCATAGCTTGCATACATTCTTCTAGATGATCATGTATATCGTGATTGTACCCGGTTGGGGATTCTTACTGGGTAATTCGTTACTCTCACCCTTATTACGTGGCTTTCCACAGTAATCAAAGCGAGAGACAGGATGGTGAAGGAGGAGCTGTGATCATGTAATCCCTTTGTCATCTCGACTATTTTATTTTATCATGACTCTTCACTTTTTGTTATTTCCCCTGAATGCATGTAGACGGGCACAGAGCCCCAGGATGTTTTCTTACGTTTTATGGATTCCAGCATATTTGTACTTGTGGATTGTTTTAATGGTTTAAATAAATCTCTGATCAGAGTATGCTTTTAGAAATGTATGTTTTGGTTGTTGAATGTTTCTGTTTTTACTTGGGATCCGAAATGTATTTTTCATAATGTCTTTTATTTTCACTACATGCATTGGGGTAAAGGCCCATTTAGAGCCCCTTTTGGGTCGGGTCTTTACAGTAGTGCGGTCAACTACCTTCGAGTGCCTAAATCTGAGGAGGGTTGAGCATCGTAGAAGCAAGTTAGGTCCAGTTGAGGGACCATGAGTTGGATGCCTATGAGGTGAGTAGGATGCCTTGCGAGAAGAGTTGGATGTCTTATGGGTAAGCACCCTTGGTAGAGGCTTGGTATAAAGTAAGTTTGGTTTGGCATGGTTATGCTTTGGTAGAGCAAGGTTGCCACAGGTTCGAGCATCGTGCGGAGATGGAACTTTGGGTGTTCCGTTGATTGGTTGTATCTCTGCCAGAAGCTAGTGTGGCTTTTGGGAAAGCATTTGTTAGTCTTGGATCACTAAATGAAGGTTGGGAGTTGTGCACACAAGTGTGTTTTGTGTGGTTTGTTCTGTGGCGAGAGTTCAGATCCATGTAGGGTTTGCTTTGGGGATCTGGTGCTCAGTTCTTGGAAAAGTTGGACTCCAGGTGGATGTTGTAAGACTTAGTGAGGTAGTATGGGTACCATGCTCGTGGTATCAGGTTGTTGCTTAGGTAAGATTTGTTAAGTGGACCTAAGCTTGGTTGGCGGATCTTCTTATTGATCGTCATGACTGAGAAAGTTGTTCGGACCCTTCCTTGGGTAGGAGTTATGTTGTGGTTGACGTTTGAGTAGGAGGATGACGCATTCGGTAGCGTTTCGGGTCCTCTTGGTTCCCAAGGAGTTGGAGTTGGCCAGCACGGTTGTGTTGCTGGAAAATGGAGTTGTTGTTTGTTCAGGCAGTTGGCAGTGGGTGTTGAAGGTTGTCGGAGAACCCTAGGTTGTGGAGAGCCTCTCTAGAGCTCAGTTAGGCCCAGGTAGTGAGTTTCAGTTGGCAAGTTGAAGCCGCGTAGTTTGTAGCCTCGGGTGAGTTGTTGGCAGTATGGGTAGCCTAGCAAGTTAGTATTGGTTTGGAGTAGAGTCCGGATTGGTTCCGGTATGGTGACAAGTTGATGCTTGGTGTTGACCAAGGTATGGATCGAAATTGCTAGGAGTCAGTTTTGCTCGTGGGGCGAATGGTTCGTGCCCTGTTGATTGTCTTCCTGTTTCCATGAAAGTTGAGAGTTGCCCCGTTGGTATTTAGAGGTTCAGTTCGTGGTGGACCCCTATTGCTACCCCGTGAGATTTTGATCTTCTGGCTTTAGTGGAGCTCTCTGTCCTTCGGTTGTCTACTCGTGGGAGCCGTTTCTTTCTAGGTTTGGCAGGTTACTACCGTCGGTTTGTTAAGGACTTTTTCGCCATAGCCTCGCCCCTCACTCGTCTGACCAGGAAGGGTGTCGAGTTTGTTTGGGACGGTAGGTGTGATGAGAGCTTTGCCGTGCTCAAGCGCAGATTTGACCGGCAAGACTGTTGGCGATCCGGAGGGGACAGGTGGTTTCGTGGTTTACAGCGATGCTTCCAAGTTCGTGTTGGGTTGTGTGTTGATGCAGCACGGGAAGGTCATTGCTTATGCTTTCCGTCAGCTGAAGCCATATGAGTAGATCTATCCGACTCATGATATGGAGTTGGCAGCAGTGGTGTTTGCACTGAAGATTTGGAGGCATTACCTGTATGGTGAGCGGATTCAGATGTTTACCGATCACCAGAGCCTCAAGTATCGGTTTATTCAGAAGGAGTTGAATATGAGGCAGAGGAGATGGTTAGAGTTGGTGAAAGATTACGACTGCGAGATTTTGTACCATCCGGGTAAAGCCAATGTTGTAGCTGATGCTTTGAGTAGGAAGACGTCGCACTCCGCGGTGTTGTTGAGTTCCCAGCCCAGATTACGGAGAGAGTTCGAGCGGGCTGGGATTGTAGTGTTGTGGGGTGAGGTTACTGCCAGAGTAGCTCAGTTGTTAGTTCAGACATCGATTAGACAGCGGATTATCGATAATCAGCTGAGTGACCCGCACTTAAGAAATTGGGTGATAGAGTTAGTGCTGATGGAGATTTTGACTTTGTATATTCACCAAGCAGTGGGCTGACATACAGAGGCCGGTTGTGTGTTCCGGATGTTGCAGGATTGCGAGCAGAGTTGCTCCCAGAGGCCCACAGTTCTCCGTTTGCTTGGCACCCCAGGGGTACCAAGTGTAACGGCCCAGGTTTTCATCCCAGTCTTCCAGGTATGCCCAAGGGGTATTTTGGTAATTTGTCGGGCCGTCAGGGTCGTTTATGTCCTTTCTAGTTGCTAAAAATATTGGATGGATTTATGTAGGTTTGTGAGGCTTCGTGGAAGGGTTTGAGCAAGGTTTGATGCAAAAGTAAAAAGAAAGAAAAATTGTGCTGCAGCTGGGGTTTGAACCCGGGTCTCCTGGAAAGCTTGTGAGGATGTGTGCCAATTGAGCCATTAAGTGCTCTTATTGCTCTGTCCGTATTATTTTATGGTTAGCCTTGGATTTTGGAGTTTTGGTGCATTTGGTTAAATGAAAAGAAAATAGGTTTGGCCATATCTTCTTCTCCAAAATCTTGTGGCCGCCCAAGCTTTCTCCCAAGCTCTCCTTGCCGATTTCTTCATCCCCTTTGCAGCTCGAGACTCCATCATCATCCCGGGTAAGTCTTCATCCTCTTCATCTTCTCGTTTGGGTGTTCTTCTTTGGCCAAGGTAAGAAGGAGAGCTTGTGTGTGTGTGTGTTTGTTGCAGGTGTCCAGTCCGCCACCGCCGAGCCAGCGCCCATCGCCCACCCTCTCCATCGCGCGCAGCAGCCCAAGATGCCGGATCCGAGCAAAGTCGGCCCAGATTCGTGACGAGCAGACGCCCCCTGTCGCGCCAGATCGCCTCGCTGCGTTCGCCCGGCCCGGCCCAGCCCGGCCCGGACGTCGGCGGCTCTCGCCACGCCCGATCGCGACGTCGCAAGCCCAGCAATGAGCCAACCCATCGCCCGATCGCCATCGCAGCAGTCGCCCGAGTCGCTCGCGAGCGACGCCAGATCGCACCGCGCCGCGCGCGCGTGAGCAAGCGCCGCGCCGCGTCGCCCGCGCACGCCCAGCGCGCGCGCGCGCGCCCTAGCTAGCTGGGCGTGTCGTCGCTCGCTGCCCGTGATCGCGACGCCCAGCTGCCGCACGCCCGCAGCCGCGCCGTGCCCAGCGCGCTGCACAGTAGCGCGCGCGCGCTGCCGCCGCCACCACCGCATCACCGCCACAAGATGTCCAGCCTCATGCCGTCGTGCCGTGTGAGTGCTCCCGAGCCGAGCCTGCTGTTTTATTATATTTTTAGGGCTATGGTTGTGATTGTTACTATGTTTGTAGGTTCTCGATAGCTAGCTCGAAGTGTTCGCAGACTTAGGAATTTGTGTGTAGAAGTCTTCCACCAAGGTAAGGATTTCTTACCGGGGTTGTGTGGACCCTGTGATGTTCTATGTGATTGATGTTGTATGTTTGTTTGTGATTATCAACATGTATAGTTTAGGTGCTCTGTTTTGAACTCCTGACTGGCATGACTTCGTATGTTGTTCTTTCATGTTAGTCCATGCTAGGTTGTTCCGATTCGCATGCTCATATTCATTCTTATTCGTAGTACCATGCTAGGTCTGCTGTATTCTTTCGAGCACGTATTGGATTGTTTGCTTCGATTGTTAACGCAGTTAGAATTTCGTAGATAGCATCATCCGGCCCGATGCATAAAGTACCTTGCATCCATGGCAAGGACGCTCGAGACGCTTCTCCGCCCTTGGACCCCGTGAGGGATTAGCTATCCCAACCGGTGAGGCCCCGCAATCTTGGGTGAGGGTGGTAGTCAAGCGATGCCCCAACGGTCGGGATGATGACTTGGCAATGCCTAGTCCCGGCGGCCAAAGACGTCCTCGGCGTGTTCGGCAAGAGCCCTTGATTGCCACTGTTAAGGTAAGGGCGGCTTACGGTGTAAGCCTACCACGACCCGTTCCTTAGCCTCAAAGTGCGGTGGTACAGGTGACATAGTTCACGTGTCCGTGTCTCACACCCCTATGTCGGTGACACCGATCCGAGATTTAGTTAGGCGTGGTATCCGGATATGGGCGACTTGCCACTAGACCCGGCACCCCATAGTTCAGTAGAAGCACGCGGTGCATGCCTACGCCATTACAAATGGCGTCGACCAGGAGAGCTCCTCGGGATCTTGAGCTAGTGCACCTTTCATTCGATAGTAGACAGCCGAGGCGGGACTTGTTTCTCGTGATAGGCGATCTGTGTAGTTATGGTAGTTAATTAGGACTAAGACCCCGAGTTGGCATCCGAGGTCCAAGTGTGGACTCAAGCTATGTGCTCTTTTCTCGTGCTTATATTCATAGCTTACATACACTCATCTTGATGACCATGTGCATCGTATTGTACCCGGTTGGGGATTCTTCTTGAGTAATTCGTTACTCACCCTTATTTTGTGGTTTTCCACATGTGTAACCAAGGAGCGAGACAGATGGCGGAAGGAGGAGCCGTGATCATGGGCACCTTTGTCACTCCGACACTTTTATTCATTTTATGACTCTTAACTTTATATTTCCCGAATGCATGTAGACAGCACGGAGCCCTAGGACGTTTTCTCATGTTTTTATGGATTCCAGCATAGTCGCATTCTGAGAAGGTTTTGAATGGTTTAAATAAATCTCGATCGAGTATACTTATAGAAATGTACTTTCCTCAGAATAGTGCTTGGAAACAGGGACAGGTTTTATTAAATGGTTTTGATGGTTGAATGTTTTAGTTTTACTTGGAATCCGAAAGTTTCTTTGTATATTTTTCGATTTGAATGCATGCATTGGGGTAAAGGCCCATTTAGAGCCTTTTTGGGGTCGGGTCTTTACACCAAGATGTATCAGGATCTTAAGCAGACATTCTGGTGGATGGGTATGAAAAGAGATGTTGCGGAGTTTGTCAGTCGATGTCTCACTTGTCAGCAAGTGAAGGCACCCAGGCAGAGACCAGCCGGTTTGTTGCAGCCGCTGAATGTGCCTCAGTGGAAATGGGAAGAGATCTCCATGGACTTTGTTTCTGGTTTTCCGAGGACTCCGAGGAAGTTCTCTCAGATTTGGGTGATAGTCGATCGATTGACTAAGAGCGCACACTTCATTCCCGGTAGAGACACTTATACCGTGGATCAGTGGGCGCAGTTGTTTTTGGAACAGATTGTTCGCTATCATGGTGTGCCTGTGAGGATTGTGTCTGACCGTGATTCGAGGGCTTGTGTGTTGGATTTCCCGGGCAGTTGGGACCAGTACCTGTATCTGATGGAGTTTGCATATAACAACAGTTATAAGTCGACGATTCAGATGGCTCCATTCGAGGCTTTGTATGGTAAGCGTTGCCGATCTCCTGTGTTCTGGGAAGAAGTTGGTGACAGGCAGGTTTTTCGGTCCCGAGTTGCTGCAGTTGACTAATGGTGCCGTGCAGAAGATTAGAGCTCGTATGTTGACAGCTCAGAGCAGACAGAAGAGTTACGCCGATGTTCAGCGTCGGGATTTGAAGTTTGAGGTTTGGCAAGCGTGGAAAGCTGAGTCCCCATTTTGTTGGTCCGTTTGAGATTCTGGAGAGGATCGGCAGGGTTGCTTATCGATTAGCCTTGCCTCCGTCATTGTCGGCAGTGCACAGTGATTTTCATGTTTCGATGTTGAGGCAGTACGTGCCAGACCCGTCGCACATTGTCGATTTTGAGACTTTGCAGTTGAATGAGGATTTGAGCTTCGAGGAGAAGCCAGTGGGGATCCTTGCCTTTGAGACCAAGACATTGCGTAATCGTGAGATCCGTTTGGTAAAGATTCAGTGGAGGAGTCAGAGTTCAGAGGAAGCCACTTGGGAGCGGGAGGATGAGATGAGATTGCAGTATCCCGAGCTGTTCCAATCTTAAGTGACTTTCGAGGACGAAAGTCTTATAAAGGGGGAATATTGTAACGGCCCGGAAAATTTCATCCCGGTCTTCCCTGGAGGCCCAGGGGCATCTTGGTAATTTTGGGTCGGGCCGACAGGGCCGGTTATGTAATTAAAAATTGCCGGAAAAATTATGAGTCGATTTGAATAGGATCAAGAATTTATGTGAAGACATTTGGGCTTGGAAAAAGGTAAAATTAAATAGGGAATTAAATAGCGCGTCAAGTGAGATTCGACCCAAGGACGTGTCGCATGCTAGGCAGCGAGCGCTGCCAGCCGAGCCACCGCGCGCGTTTGTTAATCTAAACGCGCGATCTATTACTTAACCCTTATTTCGTGCCTTTGGGTTTAAAGCCAGGCCGCCCGAGGCTTCTTCCCCGATTTCTTCTTCTTCCTTCTCTTTTCTTCTTCGACCGACCTAAGCTCCCTCTCGCGTTTCTCCCTCGCCAACCTCCAATTCAGCCGAGCTTCTCTCCCAAATTCGAAGTCGATCTCACCCCGAGCAGCAGGTACATCTTCTTCTTCTTCTTCTCCTTCAAAATTCGAGCTCTTCTCCCCTGTTTCGGGCTTCGCCATTTCTTGCCGAGTCGAGGTAATTTGAGGTATGGGTTTTGTGCAGCTAGTGTAGGGGAGTTCGCCATCAAAGCATCGCTCGTCGAATCCCCGTGGATCGCCCGGAATCGAGCTCGTTTCTCTCGATCCCTGTTCGCCCATGTTCGCCGAGCTCGCGGCGCGCAGGCGCCAACCGCCGAGCCTCGCCGCCATTGTCCCGTGTTCGCGCGCTGCGTCCTGCGCCTCGGCGCCCCACCCGCATCGCGTCGCCCAAGCCCTCGCCGCCGAAGTCGTGCCCGACGCTCGCCCAGTCTTTGCTTGCATCCGCGCGCCGGCGCCCAACTCGCCGCCGCCCATGCGCGCGGCGCGCGCGCGCCGCGCGCCCCTCTCTGCGCCCAGCGTGCCCGGCCTAGCCCCCGTTCTTTGCCCGTTCATGCAATCGGCTCGTTCGCGGCGTTAAATCGCGCTCGTGAGTTGCTCCCAGCCGAGCCTCGTTTATTTTATTATATTTAGGCCTATTGTGTGATTTTTATTGTGATTGATAGGTTCTCGGTGAGCTAGTTCGGGTTCGTTCACGCTTAGGTTTTTCGTGTCAATCGTCCCCGACCAAGGTAAGGATTTCTTACGGAGTTGTGTGGACCCCGCGATATTATACGTGATTGCCTTGATTGATTGCTTGTTTGTGTTTATTGACATGTATAGCTAGGTACTCATTTCGAATTCCCGATTAGCATGTTTTTCCGACTAATTCTCATGTTAATCCATGCTAGGTTGTTCCTTTCTAGCATGCTCGCACTGCCTTGCTTCGTAGTATCATGCTAGACTCGTTGTATTCTTATTGAGCACGTATTGGATTTTATGGAATTGTTTGTCGCTTGCTAGGCAAAGTTAGAGTTGCGGGTAGATAGCATCATCCGGCCCGATGCATAAAGTACCTTGCATCCATGGCGGGGACGTCGAGCAAGTCATTCCGTCCCCCGACCCCGTGAGGATTAGCTAACCCAAGCGGTAGGCCCCGCAATCTTGGGTGAGGGTGGCGATCGTTAAATGCCCCAACGGTCGGGATGATGACTTGGCATTGCCTCGCCCCCGCAGCGGCGGCATGTCCTCGGCATGTTTGGCAAGAGCCCCCGATTGCCACTGTTAAGGCAAGGACGGCTTCGGTGTAAGCCTACCACGACCGCTTCCTTGGCCCCAAAGTGCGGTGGTTCAGCCGACATAGTTTACGTGTCCGTGTCTCACACCCTATGTCGTCGTGACACCGATCCGGTAGATTTAGTTAGGCGTGGTGGATCGGACATGGGCGGCTTGCCTCTAGACCCCGCACCCCCATAGTCTCGCGCAGAGAGCGCGGTACATGCTTACGCTCATTCTGGCGCCGACCGGAGAGCTCATCGGGATCTTGAGCCAGTGTACCTTTCTCCGACAGTAGACAGGCTGAGGCCGGGACTTGTTTCTCGTATAGGGCGACTTATGTATTGGACTGTGTGGTGATATTATTCCGGACTAAGACCCTGAGTTGGCATCCGAGGCCCAAGTGTGGGCTAAGCTATGTGCTCTATTCTGTGTTTATACTCATAGCTTGCATACATTCATCGAGATGACCATGTATATCGATTGTATTCCGGTTGGGGATTCTTATTGAGTAATTCGTTACTCACCCTTATTATTGTGGTTTTTCCACGGTGTAACCAAGTTGCGAGACAGAATGGCTGAAGGAGGAGCTGTGATCATGGGGCCCAGTCTTCCAACTCTGATTTTGTGTTATGACTCTTTGTGTTTTATTTTCCCCTGAATGCATGTAGCCGGGCACGGAGCCCTAGGATGTTTGTAAATGTTTTGTGGATTCCAGCATTATTGTATCTAGACATGTTTTGAATGATTTTAAGAAATCTCGATCGGAGTATACTTTGGAAATGTATTTATCTTGAAGCAGGATGGAAACAGGGACAGTTCCAGGAAATTGTTTAGTTTTAAAGGGGTTATTTTGAATGTTTTGTTTTAATTGGAATCCGAAATCATGTCTGTTTAAATGTCCTTTACTTTGAATGCATGCATTGGGGTAAGGGCCCATTTAGTGCCCCATTCGGGTCGGTCCCTTACAAAGGACTTACCCAGAATGATGATTGAACCTCGGGGCTGCAAAGGGAATGAAAAATCGGCAAGGGGGCTAGGGAGAGCTTGGCTTGTGCGGCAAAGAGGATGATGGAGGAGAATGACAAAAGACCTAATTTCTTTTTCATTTAACCAAATGCACCAAAACTCCAAGATCCAAGGATAACCATAATATGACGCAGAAAGAGCAACAAGATCTCTCCATAGCTCAACTGGCACGCATCCCCACAGGCTTTCTCGGAGACTCGGGTTCAAATCCCAGCTGCTACAAAAATTCCTTTATTTTTACTTTTACAACTATCCATGCTCAAACCCATCCACAAAGCATCAAAAACTTACATCAATCCATCCAATAATTTTATCGACTGGAAAAAGACATAAACGACCCTGACGGCCAAACCAAATTACCAAAATACCCCTAGGGCATACCTGGAAGACCGTGATGAAAACCTGGGCCGTTACAAATACTCTTTCTTTGCCTAGTGTGTTTCAATCTCTTTTACAGGAATTTGAGGACGTGTTCCAAGATGAAGTACCTAAAGGACTACCTCCCATTCGAGGAATTGAACACAAAATAGACTTCATTCCAGGGGCTGTCAGTCCCAATAGGCCAGCTTATAGAGCCGATCCAACCGAGACCAAGGAAATTCAAAGACGAGTGGAGGAGCTCATTGATAAAGGCTATGTACGAGAGATTTTGAGTCTATGCTCAGTACCTGTCATATTGGTGCCAAAGAAAGATGGAACTTGGCGCATGTGTGTGGATTGTAGAGCCATCAACAAAATCACTGTAAAGTATCGACATCCTATTCATAGACTAGATGATATGATTGATGAATTTCATGGTTCATGCTCATTTACAAAGATTGATTTAAAATCTGGATATCATCAAATTAGAATGCATGTAGGAGATGAATGGAAAACAGCTTTCAAAACTAAGTTTGGGTTGTATGAATGGCTTGTTATGCCTTTTGGACTAACTAATGCTCCTAGCACATTTATGCGTTTAATGAACTATGTTTTGAGAGAATATTTAGGAAAGTATGTTGTTGTGTATTTTGATGATATACTAATTTATTCAAAGACTTTGCTTGAACATGTCGAACATGTTAGGTCTGTTCTAACTACACTTAGAAATGAGGAACTTTATGCTAATTTGAATAAGTGTTGTTTTTGCATGGAAAATGTTAACTTTCTTGGATTTATAGTTGGTATAAATGAAATAGAAGTAGACATTGAGAAAGTTAAGCCATCAAATGCAAGTGAGGTAAGGAGTTTTCATGGGTTAGCTAGCTTTTATAGGAGGTTTATAAAGGACTTTAGTACCATAGCTGCCCCATTGAATGATTTGGTAAAAAAACAAATGTTGTGTTCCAATAGGGGGAAATGCAAGATAAAGCCTTTAATGAACTTAAGGAGAAATTAACCAATGCACCATTACCAGTCTTGCCTAACTTTGAAAAGACATTTGAAATTGAGTGTGATGCAAGTGGTTTGGGCATAGGTGTTGTTTTAATGCAAGATGGAAAGCCTTTGTAAAGACCCGACCCGAAAAACGGTTCTAAACCTAGGTCTTTACTCAGCATGCAAGTGAAAAGCATAAATGACCCAACCAGGGGTCGAATTGAAAAACTTTTCAAACATAAGAGTGGAAAACATTAAAGCAAACTAAATATTCATTAAGCAAAACCATTTAAGTTAAAAAACAGTGACTGATCAGTACTTTTCAAAAAAACATAAAAGATAGTTCAATGCTACGATGAATAAGTTTTCCCTACGGACTCATGTCCAACTACATGCTGAATTCAAAAAATATAAATAAAGACACAACAGAGTGTCGTGAAGATCCATGATCTCTCGGCTCCTCCTCGCTAGCCGCCCCCTGTTGTCCCAAGTTACCTGGTGGAAAACCACAGTAAGGGTGAGTATAAACATACTCAGTAAGAATCCCCAACCGGGGTACGATACGATGCAATCAATCATCTAGCAACCTAGTACACATGTAAACAGATATCAACACGGATCTTAGCTCAACGAGCTTACAAGGCAAATCCGGAGTCCTCAGAAGTTTCCTACTTCCGGCCTAATGATTGGTTCTCATAACCAATCTCGGGACATCTCCGAGGGTCTTTCTCCCTCGGCCAATTGATCAGCTCAAAAACCGATCCCAAAAGATGTCTGACACCCTCGAGGGTCTTTCTCCCTCGACCATATGATCGGCTCAAAAACCAATCCCAACGGGTATCCTCAAGGGTCTCTTACCCTCGCTAACAATCTGGACTATCGGGAAAGTACCCGAAGTCTGGCTCTAACTGGAAGGAACTGGTGTACTCACGAACATTAGCCCGGGGGAGCTCTCCGAACTGGCGACTAACGCGTGTGCTCGCACAACGCATGCTGCTGCAACCGGCGTAAATGTGGGGGCCTAAGTACAAACTACGCGGGCCAGGGATGCATGCCTAAAGACTCGGAAGCGGTGTCACTGAACACAGTAGTGCGAGGCCCTCGACACTCATCTGGGCAGCCTGTACCACCGACCTGAAGCTAAGAACCGGCCAAGGCAGGCTTGCACCGTTGGCAGGGTTCCGCTCTAGCAGGCTACAAACTAGGCTTATGCCGATGTGGTAGCTAATCCACATCGGCTGTCGGGGGGGAAGCAAGGTACGTTATGCTTCGCTCTACTCCCGACCGGTGGGGACAAAGTACGTTATGTCCACTCTCAGCCTCTAGATGATGACAAACCCTATAAGTCTATCTACGAGTACAAAATAACTGATTCCTGAATAAACATACATATCAACATCAATCACACTTAACCTAGCATGATACTACGAACTTGAAGTAGGAATCATAAGCATGCTGGAAGAACAAACCTAGCATGACACTAACATGTACAAACAGGCAAACATGCTAGCAGGAATTCAAACACAAGTAGTCCTATCCACTAACATGTTCATAAAAGTAGACAGGCATACAAGTCACAATTAAGAAAACATCGCAGGGTCCACACAACCACGGTAAGGAATCCTTACATGGAAACAAGTAGAAAAATAACTACCACGAATCAATAAGCGACCCTCGGGCTTCTAAGCGAACCCGAGCAACCAACTGAGAAGACACGAGGTCTCGACCCAACCCTCACAGCAAGACACGAGGCGCGCGCTGGGTCGGCGCGCGGCGAGGCGTGCGGACGCGGGTTGGTGTGGGGCGCAGGCGTGCAGACGCGGCTAGTGCGGCGCGCGGGCGTGAGGACGAGGCTGGGACATCGCGCGGGCGATGCGTCTGGGCTGCTAGTGGTGTCGCGATGCAGGCGATCGTCCCCTGGCTGGCGCGGCGACGCTAAGCGGCGAGGTTGGGTTGGGCGGTGCGCGCTCGGCGATGCAAGGTCGCACTGGGTCGGGTGGCTGGGCGGTGCGGCTACCGGGTCTAGGCGATGAAGGGCTAATCAGTGTGCTGGCTCGGCTAGGTTCCTTGGGCTCGGCGCTAGGGCTTGATGAAATCGACAATGAGAGAGGGAAGGAGTGTGGGTTTTTCTTGATTTTTCCTTCCTTTTCCTAATTTAAATAGGCCTTGGTGACCTAAATTTCCTTCCCAAGGCTTCCTCCTTCGAGTCCCGGCTGAAACAATCTTTTCTCCTTATTAAAACTGATTTAAGTCAATCTCCCAAATCATCATATAGGGCAAGGGTTCAAATCCCAATGGAAGCACTCAAATTAATATTAATTTTGCCAATAACCGAACCTCTTCCAAACTTCCAAACAACTAGCCCAAACTTCTTGAGTCTTGCAACCAACAACAATCAAGCCTCGACAAAGGCAGGGATGACCCTGGAATCCTGAAAATCCACAAACCCTGACCGGGGAGCAAAAAGACCAAAATACCCCTAAGGGTTGAAAAGCCCTAACGGCCCAACCGATTGCTCCAATACTGAACCGAAAGTACCTGGGAAACCGGAATGGAAAACTGGGCCGTTACAGCCTTTGATGTACTTTAGTGAAAAACTAAATGGGGCAGCATTGAACTATCCTACCTATGATAAAGAATTGTTTGCTTTAGTTCGTACATTGCAGGTATGGCAACACTACTTATGGCCTAGAGAGTTCGTGATTCATACTGATCATGAGAGATTGAAGCATCTTAAGGGTCAAAGCAAATTGAACCGCCGACATGCAAAGTGGGTAGAATTTATTGAAACATTTCCCTATGTGATCAAATATAAGCAAGGTAAAGATAATATCGTGGTTGATGCATTGTCAAGAAGGTACAATCTCTTTACTTCTCTTAGTGCAAAAATTCTTGGATTTGAGCACATTAAAGACCAATATAAATCTGACAAAGATTTTGGAACAATTTTTTCATCTTGTCGAGCTGGAAAAGTTTTAGATGATTATTATGTCTTTCATGAATATTTTTTTAAGAAAAATAATCTTTTTGTTCCTAATTGTTCTATAAGAGATTTACTTGTGAAAGAAGCCCATGGTGGTGGCTTAATGGGACATTTTGGGATTCATAAAACTTATGATATGTTGCATGAACATTTTTTTTGGCCTAAGATGAAACATGATGTTCATAAGGTTTGTAGTCAATGTTTTAAATGCAAAGAGGCTAAGTCTAGAACCCAACCAAATGGATTGTATACTCCTTTGAATGTACCTAATGAACCATGGACTGATATATCTATGGATTTTATCCTTGGTTTGCCGCGAACAAAAAGGGGTAAAGATAGTATTTTTGTTGTGGTTGATAGATTTAGTAAAATGGCTCATTTTATAGCATGTAACAAAACGGATGATGCAAAGCAAGTGCTGATATTTTCTTTAGAGAAGTAGTAAGATTACATGGAATTCCTAAAACTATTGTTAGTGATAGGGATGTTAAATTTTTAAGTCACTTTTGGAAAGTATTATGGGGTAAATTGGCCACTAAACTACTGTTTTCAACCACATGTCATCCTCAAACTTATGGGCAAACTGAGGTGGTTAATAGAACTTTAGGAACTTTGCTTAGAGCTATTATTTCTAAGAACATTAAGTCTTGGGAGGAATGCTTGTCATTTGTAGAGTTTGCATACAATAGAGCAATTCATAGTACCACTCATTGTTCTCCTTTTGAAGTTGTTTATGGATTTAATCCACTTACACCTCTTGATTTGCTTCATATTCCTTCTAATGTTTTTGTGAGTGATGCAGCTACAAATAAGGCAAATTTGATCAAGAATTTGCACAAGGATGTGAAAGAGAGAATTGAGAAACAAAATTTCCAAGTTGCTTCGCGAATTAACAAAGGACGTAAGGAACTCATTTTTAAACCAGGAGATTGGGTTTGGGTTCATTTTCGAAAGGAGCGATTTCCATCTCAAAGGAAGACCAAGTTACATCCAAGAGGAGCTGGTCCTTTTCAAGTTCTTCAGAGGATTAAGAACAATGCCTACAAAATCGATCTTCTAGGTGACTTTTCAGTGAGTTCTACTTTTAATGTTGCTGACTTGAGTCCTTTTGATGTAGGTGATGATTTTCCAGATTCGAGGACGAATCCTTTCGAAGAGGGGGAAGATGATAAGAATCATGGAGTTCCACAAGTTTCACTTGGACCTATTACATGATCCAAAGCAAAGAAGATTCAACAAGCATTCATTCTTCACCTTCGACAGTGGATAGCCTCAATTCAAAATCCATTTCATGTGCTAGAGACCATTTCAAGGGAAGATGCACCATTTGATGCTTTGAAGTTAATGTATGCAAGATTGAAGTTGTCCATGAAATTAATGACATTTGACTTGATTTAAATGTCTTAATCATTCCACAAGGAGAAATACAAATGTTAGAGTTGGCAACACAAACATCAATTTTCAGATTTTAGGAGCTTTTATGCAATTCTATGTTTAAAATCTTGTTTTTAATGTTTTAGGTTATATTTTGCAACAATGGCATTATGGTAATTATGTTGGTTTCTTTATTTTAGGTTTAACTTTCATAGGCTATAAATAGCCATGAAGTAAGTTGTAAAACTCAGATTTTGATTGAATGAAAATTAGCTCTCTACAAGAGATCATTTTCTTAGAATTTTAAGGCATGTTTTTGTCTCTTTTTCTAAGTTTCCCTTGCAATCTTGTGATAGAATGCATTTGAGCCATTCGATCCAGCCTTGATCAAGCTTGATTGTGGAGTGACTCAATCTAGAACAAGATCTTTCATATCTTGCTTCTAGATCATTGATCTTAAGAGGAAATCAAATTCTAGCCTTTTCTCTTGGTTGTTCCCAAATCTATAAGGAGGTGTTAATCTCTTAATTCAAGGGTTCTTGCTTCATCATAAGCTTGGATCTTTGGGCTGAGAATTAGGGTTGCCTTATCATCTAGATTTCTTATTTTGGGACTTTTTTATTTCAATGCTTGCCAACCATGCTCATTATTGCAAGGGACCTTCTAGAAGAGTTGGTTGAGTGTATTTAAAGCATATCTACCATTTTGTCTAGCATTTAAGCCATGCAATTTACTTTTGGCCTCTTATGTCTTATTTTCTACAAAATGCATTTAATAGTTTTTTGAGTCCTTTTGTATTCCAAGGCCATGCACGAATTTTTGGCCTTTAAAATGGCTTGTAATACATCATTTTGGACAGATTTATGATTGAAAAAATTGTGTTTTCTTAGACCCCATTTGGTGTTGTCTTTTTTTCAAATCTTGTTTTAGGTTTGAAGTTAAATCAATTCATTGGATTAGTCATGATCAAGCTAATTCTGGAGTGAGTTGTCTTAGGATTTAAGAGTGACCATTTTAGATTTTTTGTAAAGACCCGACCCAAAAGGGGCTCTAAATGGGCCTTTACCCCAATGCATGTAGTGAAAATAAAAGATATTAAGAAAAATACATTTCGGATCCCAAGTAAAAACAGAAACATTCAACAACCAAAACATACATTTCTAAAAGCATACTCTGATCAGAGATTTATTTAAACCATTAAAACAATCCACAAGTACAAATATGTTGGAATCCATAAAACGTAAGAAAACATCCTGGGGCTCTGTGCCCGTCTACATGCATTCAGGGGAAATAACAAAAGTCAAGAGTCATGATAAATAAAATAGAATAATCAGAGATGACAGCAGGATTCCATGATCACAGCTCCTCCATCAGCCATCCTGTCTCCCGCCTTGATTACCTGTGGAAAACCACAGAATAAGGGTGAGTAACGAATTACCCAGTAAGAATCCCCAACCGGGGTACAATACGATATACATGATCATCTAGAAGAATGTATGCAAGCTATGAGTACAAACACAGAGCGGAGCACATAGCTAAGTCCACACTTGGACCTCGGATTCCAACTCGTGGTCTTAGTCCGGAAATACCACAACACACTAAACGCGCTATACAGAACAAGTCCGGCCTCGGCCTCATCGTCGTCACGAAAGGTGCATCGCTCAAGATCCCGAGGAGCTCTCCGATCGGTATTTGTAATGAGCGTAAGCGCGCACCGCATGCTCACCGCAAACTCGGGGGTGCCGGGTCTAGTGGCAAGCCGCCTGTGTTCGGGCCACCATGCCTAACTAAATCTCCGGATCGGTGTCACCGACATATAGGGTGTGTGAGACTGGACACGTGAACTATGTCACTGTACCACCGCTTTGAGGCTAAGGAACCTGGTCGTGGTAGGCTTACACCAGAAGCGGTTCTTGCCCTAACAGTGGCAATCAAGGGCTACGGCCGAACACGCCGAGGACGTGCCGATCGCCGGGACGAGGCAATGCCAAGTCATCATCCCGACCGTTGGGGCATTTAACGACCGCCACCCTCACCCAAGATTGCGGGGCCTACCGGTTGGGATAGCTAATCCCTCACGGGTCCAAGGACGAGAGAACTGTCTCGAACGTCCTTGCCATAGATGCAAGATACTTTATGCATCGGCCCGGATGATTCTATCTACCTCATTTCTAAACCTTAACAATAATAACGATTCAATCAATGCGGTCCAATACGTGCTCATCGGATACAAAGAACCTAGCATGATACTACGAAGCAAGAACAGATATCGAACATGCTAGAATAGAACAACCTAGCATGGGCTAACATGAGAAACAATACAAGAGTTCATGCCGATCGAGAATTGAACAGAGCACCTAGAGATAAACATGCTAGTAATCATACACAGGCATACAAAACAACAATCACAAATATACCGCAGGTCCACACAACCGGTAAGAAATCCTTACCTTGCTCGGAAGACTTCTACACACAAATCCTAAGTCTGCGGAACAATCCCGAGCTAGCGAGCGGGAACCTAGCAAACCAACAATAATCAAAGCATCTAAAATATCTAAACAACAATAGAAACAGCAAGCTCGGCTCGGGAACTCACGCGCGCGCGACGACACGAGCTTGGGGTCGGCTGGCGAGTGGCACGGCAAGGACGCGCTGGCTGGCTGCGCTACTGGCACGGCAGACGGGCGTGGACGGCGATGCGCGCGCGCGCAGGCTCGGGCGAAGGCGCGCGGCGCCGGGCGCGGCGATGCGGACACACGGCGAGCAGCTCGGCAGGACGCGCGCGGCGTAACGTCGGGCGAAGCGGCGCGCGGCGAAAGCGATTCGGCAAGCGGACACGGCGAGGGCGCGCGATGGGCGACGCGGCGCGTGGCGAGGACCTCTCGGCGCGTGCGAGCGATCGGCGATCTCAGTCTTGGCTGGCGAACGGCAAGGCGCTGCTGGGACAGATCTGGGCGTCGGCGAGCGCGATCGATTTGGACGTCGCGGCGACGAGGCGTGGCGATTCTGTGGTTGCCGGGCGAACGGCAAGGTCGGGCTGGGACAGATTCTGGGCGTCTGCGAGCGATCGGGCGATCTGTCTTCTTGGCTCGGCACACACTCGGTGGCCGCAATCAACACAACACACACAACACACCTCTTTTCACTTGGCCAAACGCACACCAAACGGATGAGAAGAAGAAGAAGAAGATCAATACCTACCGGAATGATGATGATCGAACCCAAGGAGATGCAAGGATGAAGAATCGGCAAGGAGAGCTTGGGAGAAAGCTTGGGCGGCCACAACTCTTTTGGAGAAGAAAACACAACAAACCTAATTTCTATTTCATTTAACCAAATGCACCAAACACCAAAGATCCAAGGTTAACTAAGATGTGATGCAGAAAGAGCAACAAGAGCACCTAATGGCTCAATTGGCACACCTCTCTACAAGCTTTCCCAGAGGCCCGGGTTCAAACCCCCTACTGCAAAGACAAATTCCTTTATTTTTACTTTTGCATCAAACCTTGCTCAAACCAAACCTCAAACCCCTCCAAAACCTACAAAACCATCCAATAATTTTAGTAATCGAAAAGACACAAACGACCCGACGGCCCGACCAAATTACCAAATTACCCCTAGGGCATACGGAAGACCGGGAAGAAAAACACGGGTCGTTACAATATTCCCTCCTTTTTATGACTTTCGTCCTCGAAAGTCCTTAAGATGTAAAATACTCGAGTGGTAATGCAACCTCATCTCGTCTTCCCGCTCCCAAGTGGCTTCCTCGTAACCCCGACTCTTCCATCGAACCTTTACTAAACGAATCTCGCGACACGCAACGTCTTGGTCTCAAAGGCAAGGATCCTCACCGGCTTTTCCTCGAAGTTCAAATCCTCATTCACCGCAAAGGCTCAAAGTCCACAATGTGCGACGGGTCCGGCACATACCGCCTCAACATCGATACATGAAAAACACTATGCACCGCTGATAGTGACGGAGGTAGGGCTAACGGTAAGCAACTCGCCAATCCTCTCTAGGATCTCAAACGGACCAACAAATCGGGGACTCAACTTCCCACGCTTACCAAACCTCAGAACACCTCGCATCGGAGCAACCTTAAGGAACACATGCCGACCAACCTCAAACTCCAAATCTCGACGCCGAACATCGGCAGTAATCTCTCGCACTGCTACGAGCGGTCAACATACGAGCTCTAATCTTCTCGTGATCGCACCATTGGTCAAGCTGCAGAACTCGGGACCCAAAACTCGTCTATCACCAACCTCTTCCCGAACACGGGGACCGATAACGCTTACCATACAATGCCTCGAATGGAGCCATCCGAATCGCCGATCGTAATCGTTGTTATAGGCAAACTCCATCAAGTATGAGATCTGGTCCCAACTTCGGGAAATCCAACACACAAGCTCTCAACATATCCTCGAGAATCGATTCACTCTCTCACCGACCATCCGTCCCGAGGGGTGAAAAGTCATCTTTGAAATTACACTCGTGCCCAAACCCTTCTAGAGCGCCCTCCGAAATGAGAAGTGAATCGCGAGTCACGATCGGACACAATCCTCACCGGTACACCATGCCGCATCAACACACAACCTAATCCAAACTTCCCGTCTTTGCATCAACACACAACCTAATCCAAACTTGGAAGCATCATCAGAGACCACGAAACCACTCCCCTCCGGATCGCCAACACAGTCTTTGAAGTCAAAGCTGCGCTTGAGCACGGCAAAGCTCTCATCACACCTCTTTGTCCCAAACAAACTCGACACCCTTCCTCGTCGACGAGTGAGGGGCGAGGCTATAGCAGAAAAGTCTTGACGAACCGACGGTAGTAACTCGCCAAACCGTAAAGTCTGCGAATCTCGGCAATCGAAGTCGGCTTGGCCCATGAACTCACGGCCTCAATCTTCGCGGGGTCCACGGCTATACCATCTCTCGAAACTACGTGGCCTAGGAAGGCCACCGCTCCAACCAGAAATCACATTTGGAAAACTTCGCATAAAGTGGTTTTCCTCAAAGCCGCCAATACTCGCCTCAAATGCTCTGCATGGTCTTCTTTAGACCTCGAATAAATCGAATATCGCCAATGAACACGATGACGAAGCCGTCCAAAAATGATTTGAACACCCTATCCATCATGTCCATGAACGCGCGGGTGGGGCATTGGTCAATCCAAACGACATGACCACAAACTCATAGTGACCATATCTAGACTGAAAGTTTGTCTTAGGAATGTCGGCATCCCCGATCCGCAGAATCGATGGTAACCGGATCTCGATCTATCTTGAGAACACCAAGCTCCTCAAGCCGATCGAACAAATCATCGATACGGGGCAACGGATACTTATTCTTCATTGTCACCTTATTAAGCTCGCGGTAATCAATACATAAGCGCATAGAACCATCCTTTTTTTCACAAACAGAATCGTGCTCCCACGGGGACACACTTGGACGGATGAACCCTCGGTCTAACATCTCCCGCAATCGATCTTCGTTCCTTTAACTCACTGGCGCCATGCGATCACGGAGCCTTCGAGATAGGGAGGGTCACGGCTCGAGCTCAATAATGAAGTCAACCTCTCTCTTTGGGGCAACCCGGTAACTCCTCAGAAACACATCCGCGAACTCCCGCACGACCGGTACACTGATCAACAGACAAACGAGGGGGCTCTTCCTGCACAACTTGGCTAGATAGCCCTAAGCTCCATGAGCTAGCAAACGACGAGCTTTCACGGTGACACCATCGGCGGGCAAACTCCACCTGGACTCCACGAAACTTAAAGCTAGGCCGACTGGCGGCTGAACACTACTTCTTTCCCGGTGGCGGTCAATCAACGCGTGGTTAGCGACTAACCACTCCATACCAAGAATCACATCAAAACCGCTCATAGGCGAGAACTATGAGCGTAGCCACAAGCAACTCTCCGGATATCTCGATCCGGCCATCCTTAATCTTATCTCTAGCCAACATATTAACTCCCGAAGGAGTTGCAACAGATAACTCGAAACCTAGAGGCTCTAGACTTAACTTAGCATGCTCAAAGAAACAACACAGATACAAATGAATGCGTGGAACGTAATCAAACAAGACAAATGCGCAGTGATCTAAAACAAGAAGCGCACTCGCCACGGCGGCATCCGTGACGCTCGGCCTCCGACGGTCGTAGCAAACACTCGACCGCCGGCTGCATTGGCCGAGCCGCCATAGTGGTCGATCACAAAAACGGGCCATGTGACCCTCTCTACCACAACGGAAGCACAATCTAGGTCCAGCCGACAAGCTCCGGCGTGGACTTTCCCACAAGTAGCACAAGCGGAAACCGCTGGGTCCTCCTCACTGCCGGCTGAAACGGATGGAGCTCTCCGCCGATCTCTCGCTTGCGAAAGCGCTTGGCGGCGTGGCTGCCGCCTCCCGAAAGTCAAACTTTCTCTTACGCCCCACAATTGCTTTGGGACGGACGCCGAACAGAGCGGCAACAACCCGCTCAAGCAGATACTTCCCATTATAGATCGTGGCTAATCTGGGACACCCTAGCATAAGTGTCGGGGCACGAGCCACGACATCTCGGGAAACACCCCGCCTCAATCCGGATATGAACTTCCGAATCTTCACTCTGGGGTGGCAATCAAGCGAGGAGCAAAATATCCATACTCACGAGAACTTGCGCTCATATTCCTCAATGGAATCGTAACCTCGCTTCGAGGTTCTGGAAGAGCTCCACCATCTTCTCCCCGAGCCTCATCACCGATGAACTTTACCTTGAACTCGGCCTTGAAGAACTCCCAAGTAGCGGGTGGAGACCCAGGTGGTCTCTCGCTCAAGGTGGACTCCCACCACCATCTCATTTGTGCCTCCTAGCACATGAGCCGCACATCTCGGCCTCTCGAATATCGGGGCACACCATGATCGGGAAGGTGTACTCCAAATGGGCAATCCACAGGCTGCCGCTAACGCATCACCGGTGGCATCAAACTTCTCGAGCTTCCACTTCACAAAATCCTTCACCACCTACCCAATTCCTCGGGCACCCTCCGCCATATCGCCTCTGGGGCTACTTGCTCCGAGGAGCCTGGAGGAGCTCTGAGCTCACTGAACCAATCGAGTCACCGCTCGATCTGGGCTCGGGACTCTTCCCATTGCTTGGCGCCAACAAGGCACAGGTCTCACCCTCGGTCGCTCAACATGCGACCATAAAAGCCCTCATAGACTCAAAGCAAACTCTGCTCGGGGAGCGATCTCACGGCGCTTCGATCGCCTCAACGCCCGCTCTAGGCGTAACGGGAGGAAGCTCTTTGGTGGAATGCCATCGATGTCGGCTTGGGACGATGTCCTGCGATGTCGAGATCCGATCTCGATACCTCGACCGCTCTCGAACCTCCTCTCCCGATGCGGGTGGATCGCATCTTTGGCGATCTACATCCAAACCAACAACGAATCAAAAACTCGCTGTCACCATTCCACAACACCAAACAAGGCATACACTAGATGATAGGTATTGTAAATTCTTAACCCTTTTCCTTTCTAAAACAATAAATCTAGGCGCACTGATGACCGCTTGAGTGTTGATGATCATGGAAAACGACCTACAACAAAAGGTCATCTCTACAGAATCTATGACTCGAGAGCTCGATACCAATCTGTAAAAACCCGACCCAAAAGGGGCTCTAAATGGGCCTTTACCCCAATGCATGTAGTGAAAATAAAAGATATTAAGAAAAATACATTTTGGATCCCAAGTAAAAAGCAGAAACATTCAACAACCAAAACATACATTTCTAAAAGCATACTCGATCGAGAGATTTATTTAAACCATTAAAACAATCCATGTGTACAAATATCTTTGGAATCCATAAAACGTAAGAAAACATCCCGGGGCTCTGTGCCCGTCTACATGCATTCGTGGGAAATAACAAAAGTCAAGAGTCATGATAAATAAAATAGAATAATCAGAGATGACAAAGCAGGATTCCATGATCACGGCTCCTCCATCACCATCCTGTCTCCCGCCTTGATTACACGTGGAAAACCACAGAATAAGGGTGAGTAACGAATTACCAAAGAAGAATCCCCAACCGGGGTACAATACGATATACATGATCATCTAGAAGAATGTATGCAAGCTATGAGTACAAACATAGAGCGGAGCACATAGCTAAGTCCACACTTGGACCTCGGATGCCAACTCGTGGTCTTAGTCCGGAAATACCACAACACACTAAACGCGCTATACAGAACAAGTCCGGCCACTGCTGTCTCATCGTCGACACGAAAGGTGCACCGCTCAAGATCCCGAGGAGCTCTCGATGGGTATTTGTAATGAGCGTAAGCGCGCACCGCATGCTACACGCAAACTCGGAAGTGCCGGGTCTAGTGGCAAGCCGCCCGTGTTCGATCCACCATGCCTAACTAAATCTACGGATCGGTGTCACCGACATAGGGGTGTGAGACACGGACACGTGAACTATGTCACTGTACCACCACCGCTTTGAGGCTAAGGAACCGGTCGTGGTAGGCTTACACCAGAAGCGGTCCTTGCCCTAACGGGTGGCAATCTAGGGCTACGGCCGAACACGCCGAGGACGTGCCGATCGCCGGGACGAGGCAATGCCAAGTCATCATCCCGACCGTTGGGGCATTTAACGATCCGCCACCCTCACCCAAGATTGCGGGGCCTACCGGTTGGGATAGCTAATCCCTCACGGGGTCCAAGGACGGAGAAGCTGTCTCGAACGTCCTTGCCATAGATGCAAGATACTTTATGCATCGGGCCGGATGATTCTATCTACCTCATTTCTAAACCTTAACAATAATAACGATTCAATCAATGCATCCAATACGTGCTCATCGGATACAAAGAACCTAGCATGATACTACGAAGCAAGAACAGATATCGAACAAGATAGAATAGAACAACCTAGCATGGGCTAACATGAGAAACAATACAAGAGTTCATGCCATCAGAATTGAACAGAGCACCTAGAGATAAACATGCTAGTAATCATACGGGCATACAAAACAACAATCACAAATATACGCGAGGTCCACACAACCCCGGTAAGAAATCCTTACCTTGGTGGGAAGACTTCTACACACAAATCCTAAGTCTGCGGAACAATCCCGAGCTAGCGAGCGGGAACCTAGCAAACCAACAATAATCAGCATCTAAAATATCTAAACAACAATAGAAACAAGCAAGCTCGGCTCGGGGAACTCACGCGCGCGACGACACGAGCTTGGGGGGGCTGGCGTAGCCGGCACGGCGGCAAGGACGTGCGCTGGCTGCTGTACAACGCAGACGGACCTTGCTGGCTGGTCGCTGCGCTACGGCTGCACGCAGACGGCAGCAGGACGCGCGCGCGGCGAGCGTCTCGGGAGAAGGCGCGCGGCGCTGGCGCGCGCGATGCGCGACACGGCGAGCGGCTCGGCAGGACGACGCGCGCGGCGAACGCGTCGGGCGAAAGCGAAGCGCGCGGCGAAGCGAGCGCCGGCAAGCGGACACGGCGAGGGCGCGCGATGGGCGACGCGGGCGCTGGCGAGGACCTCCTGGCGTGCGAGCGATCGGCTGGACGTGCGACGACAGGGCGATCTGTGCTGCTGGGCGAACGGCAAGGCTGCTGGGACAGATCTGGGCGCGGCGAGCGACGTCATTTGGACGTCGCGGCGGCGAGGCGATCTGTGTTAGTGGGCGAACAGCAAGGCGGGCTGGGACAGATCGGCGGCGTGGCGAGCGATCGGCGATCTGTCTTTCTTTGGCTCGGCTACACTCTACGGTGGCCGCAATCAACACAACACACACAACACACCTCTTTTCACTTGGCCAAACGCACACCAAA
Source organism: Sicyos edulis (assembly GCA_036507275.1). Classification (NCBI taxonomy): domain Eukaryota; kingdom Viridiplantae; phylum Streptophyta; class Magnoliopsida; order Cucurbitales; family Cucurbitaceae; genus Sicyos; species Sicyos edulis. The sequence continues at coordinate 20,611,518 of CM071857.1, read as the reverse complement.
CGGATGAGAAGAAGAAGAAGAAGATCAATACCTACCCGGAATGATGATGATCGAACCCAAGGAGATGCAAGGATGAAGAATCGGCAAGGAGAGCTTGGGAGAAAGCTTGGGCGGCCACAACTCTTTTGGAGAAGAAAACACAACAAACCTAATTTCTATTTCATTTAACCAAATGCACCAAACACCAAAGATCCAAGGTTAACTAAGATGTGATGCAGAAAGAGCAACAAGAGCACCTAATGGCTCAATTGGCACACCTCTCTACAAGCTTCCCAGGAGGCCCGGGTTCAAACCCCATTGCAAAGACAAATTCCTTTATTTTTACTTTTGCATCAAACCTTGCTCAAACCAAACCTCAAACCCCTCCAAAAACCTACAAAAACCATCCAATAATTTTAGTAACTGGAAAAGACACAAACGACCCTGACGGCCCGACCAAATTACCAAATTACCCCTAGGGCATACCTGGAAGACCGGGAAGAAAAACCTGGGTCGTTACATTTTTAGTGTGATCTAAGTTAGCTATCATTGTGAGTTTTTACAAGGATTTTAGAAGGACCTCTAGCTTTGTAAAATTCAAGCAACGATCGGCGCTTATCAAAGCTTCACTTCAATATGTTGTATAAGCTCATTTACCGCTTGTAAAAACTCAAAAGAAACACTATAGAAACATGGTTTGAGCTCACCCGTTAAATAACAAGTTCCTTTATATAAAAGTTTAAAAATATTTTGCTTTAAAAACAAAATAAATTTAACCTCAACTCTTTCACACAAGCTCACAATTTTGGTTTTTCTCTAATTTTTTTAATAGGCCATAAACTAATCTCGTGCTTATCTCTCACACTCATTTTCTCACGAGATTCTTTTTCCATAAATTCATTTGCTTTTGTTTTAGCCTTTTGTGCCTTTTTCCCTAACTCACACACATCAATATGACATCATGAAGCATAGGTTTTACAATAGTAGAAGGGATACAAGAAAATAAGTCCTTACAATCTAATCCCCTATTAATCTCATTAGCATGTGTTGCAACTAAACCATAAAGCATTTCATTTTCAACTTTTCCTCTTTCTACTTCAACCACAGGCTGAGCTTCATCACATGAATCATCATTTTCCAAAGACAATTGAGTATTTGAAATTTGTTTTGGATGAGCGTACCTTGAAGACATCCTTTTGCGACGTGCTCTCCTTTCTTCCATATCTTCTCTCATCATTTCCAACATATCTTTAAGAGCTTCAAGAACTGTACTAAAACATGGTACATGTGTTGCTTTTTCTTCATTATGTGCCATGTTGAAACGAAGTCTAGAGTCGGCCAAAGAAAGTCGACTAAATGCTCTGATACCAAATGAAAAGCGTCAAACGTTGCTTGAATTTTACAAAGCTAGAGGTCCTTCTAGGATCCTTGTAAAAACTCACAATGATAACTAACTTAGATCACACTCAAAATCTAAAATGGTCACTCTTAGATCCTACGACAACTCACTCCAAAATTAGTTTGATCAAGACTAATCCAATGAATTGATTTAACTTCAAACCTAAAGCAAGATTTGAAAGAAATGAAACACCAAATGGGGTTCAAGAAAACAAAGTTTTTTCAATCATAAATCTGTCCAAAATGATGTATTACAAGCCATTTTAAAGGCAAAATATTCGTGCATGCCTTGGAATACAAAAAGGACTCAAAAAGCTATTAAATGCATTTTGTAGAAAATAAGGTCTAGGAAACCAAAACTCAACTGCACATTAATTGAGAGGCTTAAATGCTGGACAAAAGGGTAGATAAGCTTTAAATAGACCCAACTAACTCTTCTAGAAGGTCTCTTGCAATTATGAGCATGGTTGGCTTTAAATAAAAAAGTCCCAAAATATGAAATCTGGAAATTTCTTTATTTAGAATTCTGCATTGTAATTTTTGTAAGCTTCTTGGAATCTTTTTTTCTTGCTTCTTGTAAATGCTCCTTCGTGTGAATAAAATAAGTCGGTGGTTGAATTCATATCAGTAGTTCAAACATTTATCGCTATCTTCTACACCTTTGCTATCTGTATCAGAAATTTGAAATTCTAATAATTTTAAAACACAAAGTTTTTATTTTTATCATTTAAAGCCAATTTTTTTAAACCCTAATGTTTTAATTTTTGAACTTTTTATATACAAAAAATCGTAACTTTTTTTAGACTATTAAACTCACTATTTTCGTTAAGTATTTGAAATTTGTGGGTCAAACTTTCCTTGGTATTAGTCTACATCGAGTTTCCTCACAACACTGTTGCAATAAAAAAGAAAGTGCTCATTCTAACCTTAAACTTGAAACCCCGAAACATGTTGACTACAACGCATTAAATTCTAATCTTTCGAATTGACACAAAATCATTTTTTATAAAGTTACTAAACAACTGGAAATGCGAAAAGCGACTAAACTAAAACTAATCTAACAAAATACAAGGAATTTTGATCGAAATTTAGCTCGACGGAAAACTGCTAGGAATAAAGGATCGACCCAAAAATGGGTGATCGGCCCTAGAAGAGGGTGATATTTTTCTCTGAAGGAGAAGGCATCTACTATTTATACTCCAGCTCTCAGCGATAGGCTTGCTTCACGATCCTGACAATGTTTAAAGCTGCTCTACGATCGCTACCGATCGAAGGATCTGCGTTATTCGACATTTCTTCCCGTAACGCCTGAGTTTTCATTCCGTTCTCGGTATGTTCGATCGTTTATTTGATTGATTGGTTTTGGCCGTAGGAAATTTGTTTGAGCCTGTAGGGGTATTTTGGTATTTTGGCATTCAGGGGTCATTTGGTAACTGTTCAGGGTTTCAGATTACTTCTCGACTTGGGTTGAGTTGGTATTTTATTTTGGTTTAAGGTTCCAAGCCCGAGATATGCTGTTGAGAAGTTCGGAGGTCGTTCGAGTTTAAACAGAAAATAAGAAATTAAAAGTGTTGTTGCCAAGACTCGAAGAGGGAAACCTCCTTGGACATGTGGCATTTGGAGGAAATTCAAGTTTAATTTAAAAGAAAATTAGGAGAAAACTCATTTCTCCCTTCTCTAAGCCCTAGCCGTCCATCACTTTCTCCTTCTCCTCTTTTCTCCCTCGTGTTCTCCCTTCCTCTTGGCCGAACTCTCAACCTCTAAGCTCCTTTGCCAAATCGCCAAGCTCCCGCAAGCAAGCAGCAGCAGCATCACCGAGAGCCTCGCCCACGCAGCATCTACCGAGAGCTTCACCCAGCCGCACACATCCGCGCACCATCGCTCGCGAGCAGCCCCGCATCGCACAACCGTTGTGCCGTCTCCCCTCGTGAAGACTCGCCCATGCGAAGGACGTAGCCCAGCCCATCCGCACACTGACGCACAGCCGCAGCAGCACGCCTGGGTGCACACTTCTCATGCAGCATGAATCGCCTACCAGCCAAGCCTGTAAAGACCCGACCCAAAAGGGGCTCTAAATGGGCCTTTACCCCAATGCATGTAGTGAAAATAAAAGACATTATGAAAAATACATTTCGGATCCCAAGTAAAAACAGAAACATTCAACAACCAAAACATACATTTCTAAAAGCATACTCTGATCAGAGATTTATTTAAACCATTAAAACAATCCACAAGTACAAATATCTTTGGAATCCATAAACGTAAGAAAACATCCGGGGCTCTGTGCCCGTCTACATGCATTCAGGGAAATAACAAAAAGTGAAGAGTCATGATAAAATAAAATAGTCGAGATGACAAAGCAGGATTCCATGATCACGGCTCCTCCTTCACCATCCTGTCTCTCGCCTTGATTACTGTGGAAAGCCACGAGAATAAGGGTGAGTAACGAATTACCCAGAAGAATCCCCAACCGGGGTAAAATACGATATACATGATCATCTAGAAGAATGTATGCAAGCTATGAGTACAAACACAGAGCGGAGCACATAGCTAAGTCCACACTCGGACCTCGGATGCCAACTCGTGGTCTTAGTCCGGAAATACCACAACACACTAAACGCGCTATCACGGGAACAAGTCCCGGCCACGGCTGTCATCATCGATCACGAAAGGTGCACTGGCTCAAGATCCCGAGGAGCTCTCGACGGGCGCTGTAATGAGCGTAAGCGCGCACCGCATGCTCACCGCAAACTCGGGGTGCGGGTCTAGTGGCAAAGCCGCCTGTGTTCGATCACCATGCCTAACTAAATCTCTCGGATCGGTGTCAGCGACATAGGGGTGTGAGACACGGACACGTGAACTATGTCACTGTACCACCGCACTTTGAGGCTAAGGAACCGGTCGTGGTAGGCTTACACCAGAAGCGGTCCTTGCCCTAACAGTGGCAATCAAGGGCTACGGCCGAACACGCCGAGGACGTGCCGATCGCCGGGACGAGGCAATGCCAAGTCATCATCCCGACCGTTGGGGCATTTACGATCCGCCACCCTCACCCAAGATTGCGGGGCCTACGGTTGGGATAGCTAATCCTCACGGGGTCCAAGGACGGAGAAGCTGTCTCAAGCGTCCTTGCCATAGATGCAAGATACTTTATGCATCGGGCCCGGATGATGCTATCTACCCGAATTCTAAACCCTAACAATAATAACGATTCAATCAATGCACCCAATACGTGCTCAACAGATACAAGGAACCTAGCATGATACTACGAAGCAAGACAGATATCGAACATGCGAGAATGGAACAACCTAGCATGGGCTAACATGAGAAACAATACAAGAGTTCATGCCATCAGAATACGTAACAGAGCACCTAGGGCTAAACATGCTAGTAATCATACACGAGCATACAAAACAACAATCACAAATATACCGCAGGCCCACACAACTCCGTAAGAAATCCTTACCTTGGTCGGGAGGCTTCTACACACAAATCCTAAGCTGCGGAACAATCCCGAGCTAGCGGCGAGAACCTAGCAAACCAACAATAATCGGCATCTAAAATGTCTAAACAACAATAGAGCGCAAGCAAGCTCGGCTCGGGAACTCACGCGGCACGACGACACGAGCTTGGAGCCGCTGGCAAGCCGGGCTGGCTGGCGTTATTTGGCGCGGCAACGCAGCGCGGGAGGGGCGCTGGCTGCTGTGCGCACTGCACGCGGCACAGCAGAGGGGAGCGCGGCTGGCCGCGCACGACCGGCGCAAGACGGCAGCGAGGACGCGCGCACGGCGTATGAAGCGTCGGGCGGCGCGCGCGCGCTGGCGCGGCGCGATCGCGGACACGGCGAGCGGCGGCGGGAGGACGCACGCTGGCGGCGAACGTCGCGCGCGGGCGCGCGGGCGCTGGCGCGGCGACAGCGCGCGCAGACGCGGGCTGGACGCGCGGGCGCGGCGAGGACCTCTCCGGCGTCGAGCGATCGGGCGAGGACGAACGAGCGATCTGGGCCGCTTTATGCTTTGGCGCGATCCGGCGTCGCGGTTCGACCGGCCATTTGGGCGACGCGACGGGGCGAAGCGTCGTCTTGACGAACGGCAAGGTCGCTAGGCGGATCTCGCGTCGCGGCGAGGCTGGTTCGGACAGATCGGGCGCGGCGAGCCTGGTGGTTCGACAGATCTGGGCGCGGCGGTGAGTCGGCGATGATGGTCGCTCCTCTCTACGGTGTTGCAACCAACACAAACCCACACACACACTACATCTTACCTTCGGCCAAACATCAAAACCAAATGAGGAGATGAAGAGGATGAAGACTTACCGGAATGATGATGATCGAACCCAAGGAGATGCAAGGGAAGAAGAATTCGGCAAGGCAATGGAGAGGAGAGCTTGTGCGGCCAAGAGGAGTTTTGGAGAAGAAGATGGAATAACCTAATTCTATTTCATTTAACCAAATGCACCAAAACTCCAAAATCCAAGGTTAACTAAGATGTGATGCAGAAAGAGTAACAAGAGCACCTAATGGCTCAATTGGCACACATCTCTACAAGCTTCCGGGAGAGACCGGGTTCAAACCCCACTGCAAAGACAAATTCCTTTATTTTTACTTTTGCATCTAACCTTGCTCAAACCAAACCACAAACCCCTCCAAAAACCTACATAAAACCATCCAATAATTTTAGTAACTGGAAAGGACACAAACGACCCTGACGGCCCGACCAAATTACCAAATTACCCCTAGGGCATACCTGGAAGACCGGGAAGAAAAACCTGGGTCGTTACAAAGCCACACCTGCACGCACACGCCGCCGGGGCCTGCCACACGCCTACTCACCCAAACCCGTGTCCTAGCCTTGCTGCTGAGCCTGACTGCCGAGAGTTCAATCTCTTCTCAGTTTTGGGTAAAACCCTATTTCTGAGCCTTGTGTGATGTTTTTTCGATTCGTTTGCCTAGAGTTTAATTTGTGATGTATGATTTTATTGATAGGCCATCGTTGGTTATTCTGCAGCTCGAGGAGCATTTTCCTGTTGATTGTTTGTTTTCACTTTTCAGGTAAGGGTTCCTTGTCGGGTTTGTGTGGACCCTGCACACGGCATTGATATCTCATAGTTTGTTTTGTTATGCATGATAAATATTGTTAGTTGGTAGGCTTGTGCAGGTTATCGATTGATATTATAAACTGTTAGTGGATAGGCTTGTGCTGGTGATCTGGATGCTATGTATGCCTTGTTTCTTGAATGTCGTGATTATGCTTGTGCTGTTTGTTAGGGCTTAGCACTTAGAATGTTGTACATTGATGATGCATCCTCCTGTTCGTTTAACTGTCATGTATGGTTGTAATACTCGATTATCAATATGCTAGTTGGATGATGAACCATGTTAGCTCTAGTTATCCTAGTGTGTGTTAGAGCCTGTTAGGGTTGTCTCGATTTACAGCCCAATTGCGTGCTGACTCGGTTTGGCTCAGGACTCGCCCAGTTGCGTGTTGTCCAAGACTAGCCCAGTTATGTGCAGTCTATGATCTTCCAAGTTTGAGTTGATCCAGGGTTTGGCCCAATGGTGTGTTACCCGAGCCTCTCTTAGAACTCACCCAGTTACGTGCGGTCCCAGATCGACCCAATTGCATTGTCGATCTAGATTGGCACAGTGGCGTTGCCAATCCAGGGTTTGGCCCAGTTACGTGCCACCCGACTATGCTTTAGGACTAGCCTAGTGGCGTGTTGTCCATTGACAGCCAAGTTTGAGCTGTATCAGGGTTGAGCCCAGTTGTGTGCTACCCGGTATAGTAAGGACAAGCCCAGTTGCGTGCTGTCCAAGTTAGCCCAATTGTGTGCTAACCTAGTGTTGTCTTAGAGATAGACATTCAAGAGACCGAGGTCACTTAGGTTGTCCTCCTGTCTAGTCAGTCCAGTGGCGTGCTGACCCTGCTCGACACTTGTTGTCTGTTATTTTTTGAGATTTCCTTATATGTAATTGATGCTATGCTTGTATGCTAGAATGCTAGATGATTTTACTTGCGTATTGTACCCCGGTTGGGGGATCCTTACTGACTGCAATTGTACTCACCTTTTTCTGTGGTTTTTCCAAAAGGTAACTTGGCCCAACATGAGTCTATTGCATCTGCTTTCTTCATTGCATTTTATTACTGAAATCTTTCACTTATGTTTTGTAATGGATTTTAATGTACTCTGGCTAGAGGCTGAATGTTTTTAATGACTTTTGCACAAGTATTTGGAACTTTAATGTTTTAATGAGATGAATGTTTGAAATCTTTTAACTTTAAGTTTAATGAGTTTTGAATTTTTTCATTTAGTAAAGGTCATTTATGACCTTTTTAGAGTCGGGTCTTTACAGTTGGTATCAGAGCTTACAGTAATAGATTCTGTAGACTGATGTACTGAGTTAGGTTGTTGTGTCCAATGATCATCAGCACTCCAACAGCCGTCAGGTATGTGTTTAAGTTTATTTTAAGGGTTTAAGTTTACAATACATGCATCTAGCATACTTGCTTTGTTTTGTTGTTAGCAGTGTTGGTCCGAGTGTGGACTAACTTCGTGTGATTTGGGTACAAATCGCCAGTATGTCGATCACCTACAGAGGTGCAAGTTCGTCTGGTACAGCTAATTGAGATGTTGGTATTGAGATTACTATTGATGAGACAGGATTAGGGATTCATCAGACCCGTAGGCCCCCCGTGGCCCCAACTACTGATATGCCCCGAACAGAGGGAGAGACTTCTCAGCCCCGGACTGCAGCTCCTAGAGCAGAGCTAGCATCAGTGATGAGAGAGATGATGCTCTTGATGGCTGAGCAGAGAGCCGAATCACAGGCCTAGTGTTCAACACAGCTTGTAGAGCAGCTCGTAGTGTAGAGAGAGGAGTCCCGAGCATAAATGGCTCAGTTGACTCAGTTGCTCAAGTAGGCACCACCAGTTGTTGAGCATGTTTGAACTACTAGATATTGTCTTCATCTAGAGGCTGAGAGTGGACATAACGTACTTTGTCCCCACAAGTCGGGATCAGTGAGTAGCATAACATACTTTGCTTCACCCTCAACAGCCAGTGCAGATTAGCTCCTGCATCGATATAAGCCTAGTCTGTAGCCTACTAGAGAAGAACCTGTCAGGGGTGCAAGCCTTCCTGGAGACAGTTCTTAGCTTCAAGTCGGTGGTACAGGCTGCTACAATTGAGTGCCGAGGGCTCCGCACTACTATAAATCAGTGACACCATTTCCGTTCTTATTTTAGAGCCTGACTTCGGGTACTCTTCTATTGTCGATAAGCTTGGCCGAGGGTAAGAGGCCCTCGAGAACACCTATTCGGGATCAACTTTTGAGTTGGTGATTTGGCAAAGGGAGAAAGACCCTTGAGGGTGTCTGACATCTATTTGGGATCAGATTTTGAGTTGATCAATTGGCCGAGGGAGAAAGACCCTCGAGGATGTCATTTGGGATTGGTTAGGAGAACCAATCATTAGGCCGGAAGTAGGAAACTTCTGAGGTTCCCGAACTTGTCTGGATTAGCTTGCTAAGCAAAGTTCTGTGCTCGTAACTGTTGCACGTATACTAGGATGCCAGGTGATTGATGTATCGTATTGTACCCCGGTTGGGGATTCTTACTAAATGCCTTCGTACTCACCCTTACTTTCCTTTCAAGTAACTTGGGACAGCACTGAGATGGCTAATCATGGGAGTTGCTGGCGTACCATGTTCTTATTGTTACATTGAGTCTTTCTTTCTGTAGTAGCATGCTGGGGAAAAACTGTTTTATGTTTCAAAGAGTTGTTGAATTGTTTAACTTTTGAATACTGGCCAGGATTTATTTATGGAAGTATTTGGAATTAATGTTTTCTTTATGTTGTTTAATCAAGTTTTACTTTAAGCAGTTTTCTTTACTATTTAAATGTTTTAATTTTTGTAAGCATGCTAGTAAGAACCGAGTTTAGGACCACTTTTGGGTTGGGTTCTTACAACATGGCTAGAGCGTTCCCTCAGGGTGAGAAAGTTGTTAGACCAGCTCGGTAGCAAGGCTGTGTATTCCCCACGACTCGACAAAAGGTCGAGAAGACTGACACAGCTGTCGCAGGTACCTTACTTATCCTGGACCATTATGCTTATGTTTTATTTGATTCGGGCTCGACCCATTCGTTTATCTTTGCAATGTTTGCTAGTCAAAATTGTTTGGTTCTGGAACCTTTAGGGTTTGAGTTGTGTGTAGCCACTTCTTCGAGAGTTAGTATGATTGTTAGAGATAAGACTAGAGATAGTCAGATCCTAGTATCCAGAGAGTCATTAGCAGCCACCCTCATTGTATTCATCGATTACATTCTGATTTACTCTAAGACCAAGGAGGATCATGCCTTGCATTTGAGACAAGTACTGACAGCTTTGAGAGAAAATCAGTTGTACGCCAAGTTCTTCAAGTGTGACTTTTGGTTGGAGCAAGTGGCTTTTCTTGGACATGTTGTTTCTAGAAATGGAATTGCAGTGGACCCCGTCAAGATCGATGCAATGAGTTCTTGGGCTAGACAAACCACGGTCGCAGAAATACGCAGCTTTCTAGGTTTGGCAAGCTACTACAGAAGGTTCGTCAAGGACTTTTCTGCCAAAGAAGCACCCCTTACTAGGCTGACGAGGAAGGGTGTTGAGTTTGTTTGGGACGATAGTTGTGAAAAGAGCTTTGTCGTGTTGAAGCATAGTTTGACTTCAGCTCCAGTGTTGTCAGTTTTAGAGGGAACAGGTGAATTCGTGGTGTACAGCGATGCTTCCAAGTTTGGGTTGGGCTGTGTTCTAATGCAGCATGGTAAGGTCATTGCTTATGCTTCGAGACAACTTAAACTGTATGAGAAGAACTACCCAACGCATGACATGGAGTTAGCAGTAGTGGTTTTTGCTTTAAAAATTTGGAAGCATTATCTGTATGGAGAAAAGATTCAGATGTTCGCAGACCACCAGAGTGTAACGGCCCAGGTTTTCATCCCGGTCTTCCAGGTATGCCCTAGGGGTATTTTGGTAATTTGGTCGGGCCGTCAGGGCCGTTTATACCTTTTCCAGTTGTTAAAAATTATGGGATGGACTTAAGTAGGATTTTGATACTTTGTGGATGTGTTTGGGTATGGTGAGATGCAAAAGAAAAATTAGGAATTTAAAATGGCGTTGTTAGGTCTCGAACCCATGTCTCCGGGAAACTTGTTGGGTTGTGTGCCAGTTGAGCTATTGGGAGCTCTTGTTACTCTTTCTGCGGCATATTTTGGTTAGCCTTGAGTTCTTTGGGTTTTGGTGCATTTGTTCAAATGAAAGGAAATTAGGTTTTTTGTCTTTCTTCTCCAAAAGCTTCTTGGCCGCCCAAGCTAGTCTCTCCCAAGCTCCAAGCCGACCCCCTTCTCCCTAGCAGCTCCTTGGTGTCTTTCCGAGTAAGATTTGTCGTCCTCTTCTCCTTCTTCGTTTGGTATTCTTGTTGGCCGAGTGAAAAGAAGAGGTGTGTTTTGTGTGTTTTGTTGCAGCTAACCGTGAGGAACCCAGCAGCAGCCCGTCGCCCCTGTCGCCCGCACAACAGCAGGTCCATCGTTCCCTGTAGTGTCGTCGGCCAGCAGCCGAGCCAGACGCCGTCGCAGCCAACAGCAGATCTGCCCAGACGCCTCGCCCTTTCGCAGCCCATCGCACGCACCAGCCGAGTAGCCCGCGCGCCCGCGTCTCGCGTTTGCGCCACCGCTTCTGCACGCCATCACCCAGCCGAGCCCGCCCGCGCGCCCACGTCTCGCTGTCAGCATCTGCACGCCGCGCCCCAGCGCCCGTCCGTGCGCCGCTCGCGCCCCAGGGCCCATCCGTGCTCAGCCCAGCGCCGTGCCATCTCTCTCGTCTCGCGCCCGATCCCCGGGCTGGCTCCGCACGCCGCGCCATCGTCACCGTCCAAAGACGCAGCGGCCAAGACGCCGGCAGGCGCCCAACCCAGTGTCGCTGTGCCGTGTGAGTGCTCCCGAGCTGAGCCTGCTTATTTTATTATATTTAGGTCTATGGATTGTAATTATTGTTGTGCTTGTTAGATTCTCATTAGCTAGCTCGGGATCGATCGCAGCTTAGGAATTCTTGTGTGTAGTTGCCTCCTGACCAAGGTAAGGATTTCTTACCAGAGTTGTGTGGGCCCTGCGATATTATATGTGATTGTTGTTTGTATGCTTGTTGTGTTTATCAGCATGTATAGTGATAGGTGCTTTGTTCTGTATTTCCGACTAGCATGATTTCTTATGTTGTTTCTCATGTTAGTCCATGCTAGGTTGTTCCATTCTGGCATGCTCGTTATCTGTTCTTACTTTGTAGTATCATGCTAGGTTCGTTGTATCTGTTGAGCACGTATTGGATTGTTTGTTGTATCTGTTTATAGGTTGAGATATGGTAGGTAGCATCATCCGGGCCAGGATGCATAGCGTAACTTGCATCCACGGCAGGGACGTACGAGGCAGTACTCCGTCCCTGATCCCCCATTAGGGTTAGCTAACCCTAACGGCAGGCCCTGCAATCTTGGGTGAGGGTGGCAGACTGTTAAATGCCCCAACGGTGGGGATGATGACGTGGCATTGCCTTGTCCCCGGCAGTCGGCACGTCCTCAGCGTGTTCGACTGTAGCCCTTGATTGCCACCTATTAGGGCAAGGACAGCTTCCTGGTGTAAGCCTACCACGACCGGTTCCTTAGCCTCAAGTGCGATGGTTCAGGCTGACATAGTTCACGTGTCCAGGTCTCACACCCTTATGTCAGTGACACCGATCCAAAGATTTAGTTAGGCATAGTGACTGGACTTGGGCAGCTTGCCACTAGACCCGGCACCCCCCATGGTTTGCAGTAGCATGCGGTGCGCGCACACGCTCATTACAGCGCCGATCGGAGAGCTCCTCGGGATCTTGAGTTCAGTGCACCTTTCGTATCGACAGTAGACAGGCTGAGGCCGAGACTTGTTTCTCGTATACGATAGTATCATGAGGTGGATTATTCCAGAGTAAGACCCTGAGCTGGCATCCATAGTTTATGTGTGGATTTAAGCTATGTGCTCTCTTCTGTGTTTATATTCATAGCTTGCATACCTTTCTGCTAGATGACCATGTATATCGTATTGTACCCCGGTTGGGGATTCTTACTGAGTAATTTGTTACTCACCCTTATTTTGTGGTTTTCCACAGGTAACCAAGGTGCGAGACAGGATGGTTGAAGGAGGAGCTGTGATCATGGAAACCAGCTGTCAAACTCTGAATTTTATCTATGATTCTTTATGTCTTATTTTTCCTCTGAATGCATGTAGTTGGGCACGGAGCCCTAGGTTGTTTTCTGAATGCTTTTCCGGATTCTATCACTATTGTAACTTCTGGGTGTTTTGAATGTTTTAAATAAATCTCTTATCAAAGTAAGTTTTGGAAATGTATTTGTCTTGGAACAGGTGCTTGGAAACAGGGACAGGTTTCAGGAATCTATGTTGACTTTTAAATGGATGTTATGTGTTTTTAGTTTTTACTTAGAATCCGAAACACCATTCTTGCATATTGATTTTTGTTTTGAATGCATGCATTGAGGTAAAGACCTATTTTAGGACCCCATTCGGGTCGGGTCTTTACACAGAGCCTCAAGTACTTCTTCACTCAGAAGGAGTTAAATATGAGACATAGAAGATGGCTGGAGTTGGTGAAAGATTATGATTGCGAAATTATGTACCATCCAGGCAAGGCCAATGTTGTGGCTAATGCCTTGAGTAGGAAGACTTCACATTCTACAGCCTTACTGAGTTCACAGATCCCGTTGCAGAAAGAGTTAGAGCGAGCTGGTATAACAATGATGTTGGGAGAGGTTACAGCCAGGGTAGCTCAGTTGACAGTCCAGTCTTCGATCAGACAGAGGATTATCGATGGCCAGCTGAGTGATCTCGAGTTGAGCAGACTGATTGCTAGAGTTCAGGCCGACAGAGATTTTGACTTCGTGGTAGCACCAGACGGTGGTTTGAGGTTTATGGGACGTTTGTGTGTGCCAGCCGACACTAGACTGCAAGCTAAATTACTCACTAAGGCTCACCGTTCTCCGTTTACTTGGCACCAAGAGGGTAATAAGATGTATCAGGACCTTAAGCAGACCTTCTGGTGGAGTAACATGAAAAGGGATATTGTAAAGTTTGTTAGCCGGTGTCTCACTTGTCAGCAACTGAAGGCTCCTAGGCAGAGACTCGTAGGGTTGTTGCAACCACTAGGTGTGCCTCAATGGAAATGGGAAGAGATCTCCATGGACTACATTTCTCGATTGCCGAGGATGCCTAGAAGATTTACTCAGATCTAGGTGATTGTGGACCGTTTGACCAAATGTGCACACTTCATTCCTGGTAGGATCACTTATACCGTGGAACAGTGGCCACAATTGTTTTTGGACCAGATTGTTCGGTACCATGGGTGAAGATTGTGTCTAATAGAGACTCCCGTCTTACTTCCCATTTCTGGAGGGCACTCCAGAAAGGTTTGGGTACTGAGTGTAGTTTCAGTACCGCATTTCACCCCCAGAATGATGGACAGACTGAGAGGGTGAACCAAATTCTTGAGGATATGTTGAGAGCGTGTGTACTTGACTTCCTGGGTAGTTAGGACTAGTATTTGTATCTGATGGAGTTTGCTTACAACAACAGCGATCAGGCGACGATTCAGATGGCACTGTTTGAGGCTTTGTATGGTAAGCATTGCAAGTCTCCAGTCTTCTGGGAAGAGGTTGGTGACAGATAGGTTCTAGGTCCCAAGTTGCTTCAGTTGACTAATGATCCAGTGGCGTACCGATTAGCTTTGCCCTCGTCTTTGGCATCTGTGCATAACGTATTCTATGTGTCGATGCTACGTCAGTATGTTGTGGACCCATCCCACATTGTTGACTATGAGCTGTTGGAGCTGAACAAGGACTTGAGCTTCGAGGAGAAGCCTGTGCAGATTCTGGCCCAGGACGCAAGGTTTTTCGTAACAGGGAGATCAACTTAGTGAAGGTTCAGTGGCGAAATCAGAAGGCAGAGGAAGCAACTTGGGACTTGGACGGCAAGATGAGGACGCATTATCCTTAGTTGTTCCAATCTTAGGACTTTCAGGCACGAAAGTCTTAAAAGGAGGGAATACTATAACGGCCCAGGTTTTTATTTCGATTCTCCAGGTACGTTCGGCCGTTTATTCAATTGATTGGTTGGGCCGTTAGGGTTGTTTAAGCCTCTAGAGGTATTTTAGTATTTTGGCATTCAGGGTTAATTTGGTAATTGTCCAGGGTTTCAGATTGTTTGTGACTTGTGTTGAGTTGGTATTTTATTTTGGTTTTAGGTTCCAAGCTCAGAAATTGCTGTTGAGAAGTTTAGAGGTCGTTCGGGTTTAAACAGAAAATAAGAAATTAAATGTAATGGCCTAGGTTTTGGTCTCGGTTCTCCAAGTACATTCGGTTACTTATTTGGTCATTTGGTTGGCCCGTTAGGGCTGTTTGAGCTTCCAGGGGTGTTTTGGTCATTTGGCCTTCAGGGGTATTTTGGGAATTGATCAGGGTTTCGGTTTGCTTCCCAAATTTTCTATTGAGTTGTTAATAGTGTTCTATTTTCAGGTTCCAGTTTTGGGAGTAGTTTAGAGAGGTTTAGAGGTCGTTCGGGATTTAACAGAAAATTAGTTTTAAAAAGTGTTGCTGCCAGGACTTGAAGGGGGAACCTCCAAGGACACTTGGCACAAGGAGGAATTTTGGAGCATTTTAAATTGAGAAAATTAAAAGAAAAATCCTCTTGTTCCTTCCTCTTTAGCCCTAGCCGACCCCTCCCCTTGCTTCTTCTTCTTCTTGCCGATTTTCCTCAAGCACACCACCATTATCGAACCAGCGCTCCCAGCCGCAAGCAGCCACTCATCGCTGGAAGCCAGCGCCCAGGCCATCGCGATGCCCATAGCCACACTACAGCCCCTCGCACTCGCCCACGCGAGCCGCCGCTGCCCGCACCGACGCGTCATCGTCGCGCACACCACGCCAGATCCGTGTCGTCCGTCTGCGCCCCTGACGCCCCGCCGTGCGCGTCAAATGCGGTATTGCACGCAGCTACCCATACCACGTGTTAGGTTTGGATCAACCCTAATGACCTATTCATATCACATCAATTCTACCCCTATTCCAATTCGCATTCGCTAATTCCAAATAAAAATGCAAACTAACTAAGGCTTCAAATAAAGAAAATAGCAATGAAAATTTATGTACAGACTCGTCAATCATGAATGCACGCGAAAGAAAAGAAAAAATGAGTTTTACATACCGTTTGTTGTATCCCACCTTTCTGTGTTTCAAGTGTCAATGAGATGGGAGAAATCTGCAGTTCGCGATTCCTCACCATAGTAGTGCTTAAGTCGATGCCCATTAGCCATGAATTCCAAATTATCCGACTCGTTCCGCACCAACACAACTCCATTCTAATGTACTTGTATCATTACAAAAGGCCCACACCATTTAGATTTTAGTTTCCCTAGAAAAAGTTTCAATCTCGAATTGAACAATAAAACCCTCTGCCCAGGTAAAAACTGTTTAGGCTTAAATCGCTCATCATGCCATCGTTTCGTTTTCTCCTTATATAGTTTGGCATTTTCATAAGCGAACTGTCTCCATTCCTCGAGTTCTAGCAGTTGGAGTTTCCTTGTAGGCCCTATCCCTATAAAGTCTACGTTTAATTCTTTGGTTGCCCAGTATGTTATGTTCTAACTCCATGGGTAGATGACATGCTTTACCAAATACCCAGCAGAATGGGGACATTCCTAGTGGTGTTTTGTGGGCTGTTCTGTAAGCCCATAGCGCATCATCCAGCCTAGTTACCCAGTCTTTCCTATTAGGACTTACTACCTTTTCTAGAATTCGCTTGATTTCTCGATTAGCGACCTCTGCTTGACCGCTGGTTAGTGGGTGGTACACAGTTGCGATTTTATGGCGAACGTTATAGTTCTGCAAAACTGAAGTCAAAGCACGATTAATAAAATGAGTTCCTCCATCGCTAAGTACAAAAATTTGATAACTGTTCGCGAATCATTTCTCGCGCAAGCACTGCCTCAACCAATTTCGATACATAATCGACTACGACCAAGATATATAAGTTTCCATGTGAATTTGGAAATGGACCCATAAAGTCGATTCCCCACACATAAAAAATTTTGACTTCGAGAATGTATTTCAAGGGCATTTCATCCCGCTTATTTATATTACCTAATCGTTAACATTGATCACATGTTTTAGCAAAGCATATGCATCCTTAAAAATAGAAGGCCAAAAATAACCAGTTTCAAATACCTTGGCTGTTGTTTTCGCTCCGCCATAATGTCTCGCGTATGCTCCAGCATTGCATTCTGAAATGATTTCCTTTGCCTCACTCTGCGAAACACACCTACGAATAATATTGTCAGCACATTATTTATACAGGTAAGGTTCATCCCAAAATTATTTCTTAACATCATGCAAAAATTGCTTTCGCTTTTGGTAATCGAAGTCCATAAGTATAAATCTGCTGGCCAAATAATTCGTGATATTGGCGAACCATGGAGATTCTTCATCTACGGCTTCTACAGAGAATAACTTTTCATCTGGAAAAGATTCTCTAATTTCGCTGACATCCTCTGCTCTCCTGTTCTTAATTCGCGAAAGGTGATCAGCGATTACATATTTGCATCCTTTCTTGTCAACAATCTCCACATTGAACTCTTGGAGAGGCAGCACCCATCTCAGTAGTCGCGGCTTCGCATCTGCTTTCTTAAGTAAGTATTTGATCGTTGCGTGGTCAGAGAATAATGTTACCTTTGCTCCAAGCAAGTAAGACCGAAACTTATCTAATGCAAACACTACAGCTAAAAATTCTTTTTCAGTAGTCGTGTAATTCTTATGTGCCTCATTCATCATCCTGCTTGCATAATAAATGGGGTGAATCAGTTTTTACCATTTCTGTCCTAACATGGCTCCTACTGCATAATCGTTGGCATCGCACATTATGCAGAAAGGTTGGTCCCACTGAGGAGTCGCGATTATTGGTGCTGACACCAATGCTCTTTTCAAACTTAAGAATGCATTTTTGCAATGATCGTCAAACACATAAGAACGGTCTTGCTATAGCAATTTGCATAATGGTTTCGCGACTTTTGAAAAATCCTTAATGAAACGGCGATAAAACCATGCGTGACTGAGAAAGCTGCGAACGCCTTTTATATTACTTGGTTCTTCCAATTTCTCGATAACCTCTATTTTTGCGCGATCTACTTCCATGCCTTGCTTAGAAACGCGATGTCCCAAGACAATTCCTTCAGTGACCATGAAGTGGCACTTCTTCCAATTGAGCACTAGGTTTGTTTCTTCACATCCTTCCAATACCTTGCTTAGATTCCCTAAACAACTTGTGAACGAGGAACCAAACACTGTAAAGTCATCCATAAAAACATCAACACATTTTTCGATCATGTCTGAGAATATGGCCACATACATCGCTGAAAATGTTGCACGCGCATTACATAATCCAAATGGCATTCGCCTAAAAGCGAATATACCATAAGGGCATGTGAATGTTATCTTTTCCTGATCCTTAAGATCAATCGTTATTTGATTGTATTCTGAGTATCCATCCAAGAAACAATAATATTCTTGTCTAGAGAATCTATCTAGCATCTGATCAATGTAAAGAAGTGGAAAATGATCTTTCTTTGTGGCTGCATTCAATTTTTGGTAATCTGTATACACGCCAGCCAGTAACTGTTCACGTAGGTATCAATTCATTGTTCTCATTCTCAACTACTGTGCTTCCACCCTTCTTCGGAACACATTGTACCAGGCTTACCCATTTGTTGTCAGCAATCGGGTAAATAACACCTACATCAAGCCAAAATAACCTCCTTCTTGACCACTTCCTTCATTGCAGGATTCAACCTTCGTTGTCGTTCTACTGACCGGAACTCTTCATCATCTAATTGGATCTTATGCATGCAAAATGATGCATGCAAAATGGGAAAATTAACTGATTTACCTAGACTAGAATGTCCTCAATTTTTCCTTCTAGTCGCATACTTGATCTATCTGCGAGCTGAATTGTCATTGTGGTGGGTTAAGCCTGTTCTAGGCCAAATTGCTTGTATACCGGTAACGACATAAATTTTATGTTGGCCCCGAGGTCGCATAACACCTTCCCCACATGTTGGCCTCCAATGGAAATAGGAATCGTAAAAGCTCTTGGGTCTGCTTCTTCGCTGGTATATTCCTGGACACTAAAGCACTGCATTCTTCGTTAAGCGAAACCACTTTGTATTCTTCAAATTTACCTTTCTCTGATAAGGCCTCTTTCATAAATTTCGTATAATTCGGCATTTGGCGTAACGCATCAATTAATGGGACATTGATGTGAATGCTCTTTAGAATATCAATGAACTTCTCGTATTGCTCGCCATTCTGCTTCTTTTTTAACCTCTGCGGAAAAGGTGGTGGTGAAGGGACAAATTCAATGGGCACCACTTCTTGTGTCTTTCTCTCATCGCACAGGTTGTCTGAGTTTTACCTCCAAGGTTTCAGCACTTCCCATCCCATCATCTTTTGGAACGCTTCCAGTTGCATCCTTGGTGCGAGTTTGATCTGTGCCAACTTTCGCCTATGCGAACTATAAATCATTAGTGGTGATTGCTTTAATTTGTTCCTTACCTTCTCTTCGAGTTGGTTCAGTGTCGGAAGATAACTTCCCTACATGTCTTTGCCTAATCTCAGTTGCTAATTGCCCCATTTGCACCTCCAAATTTCTAACTGCCGCTTGTTGATTAGGCAAAAATTTCAGGCGTTAAATGGGAAAAACAGCAAACGGGCACCAACGTTCACGATATCAAGAAAAAGGTCACAAGCCTAACCTGTGGGAATTCGATAGAGAATACACTCACAAACTGGAGTTCGCGCTCGCTACAGAGTTAACCGCATGGGGGGTTTTATTGCTAGGTTGCTTGTATTGATTCCACAGCTCGAAAATCTTGTCCCTAATAATTGTCTGATTCCACTTTGTAGGTAAGGGTTCCTTACCGGGGTTGTGTGGACCCTGCGCATTGCAATGATAACTCTTGGTTGATTGTTTATACGCTGTATTGTTAGTGGATAGGTTCCTTGCAGGTTTCCTGGATGCTGAGTTGTTTAGAGTATGTTTAATTCCTATTTGTTTGTGATTTGATCTTGTATGTTGTATGCCATGTTTCCTGAATATCATGTTTATGCTTGTGTTGTCTGCTAGGGCTTGAGAATTTGTTTATTATACTATATTGTTGTACTCCCCTGTTTATTAACTATTCCGTAGGTCTACAAATACTCTATTGATTATAAGCTAGTTGGATGTTAGACCCTATTAGCTCTAGGCTGCTCAGAGTATTAGAGTTTATTAGGGTTTCATGAGTGACAGTCGAGTTGCGTGTTGGCTTTTTTTCCTGAGTGACAGTCGAGTTGCCTGCTGGCTCGGTTGAGTCACGAGTGACAGTCGAGTTGCGTGCTTGTAAAAGCCCGAACCTAAAGTGGTCCTAAACCCAGTTCTTACTAGCGTGCTTACAAATTAAAACATTTAAAATAATAAAGAAAACTGCTTAAAAGAAAACTTGATTCAACAACATGAAGAAAACATTCATTCCATAAATAAATCCTGGCCAGTATTTCAAAAGTTAATAATTTAAAACAACTCTTTAAAACTTAGAAACAGTTTCCCTAGCATGCTACTATAGAAAGAAAGACTCAAATAGCAATAAAAGACAGAGTATGTCGGCAGCTCCCATGATCAAACAACTCCCTCCACTAGCCATCCCGGTGATGTCCCAAGTTACCAGAAAGGAAAGTAAGGGTGAGTACGAAGGCACTCAGTAAGAATCCCCTACCGGGGTACAATACGATACATCAGTCACCTAGCATCCTAGTATACATGCAACAGTTACCAGCACAGAACTTTGCTCAACGAGCTAACAGAATAAGTCTAGGAACCTCGGAAGTTTCCTACTTCCGGCCTAATGATTGGCTCTTCTAACCAATCCCAATGACATCCTCGAGGGTCTTTCTCCCTCGGCCAATTGATCAACTCAAAAGCTGATACCGAATAGATGTCAGACACCCTCGAGGGTCTTTCTCCCTCGGCCAAATGACCAACTCAAAAGTTGATCCCGAATAGATGTCAGACACCCTCGAGGGTTTTTCTCCCTCAGCCAAATGACCAACTCAAAAGCTGATCCCGAATAGGTGTCCTCGAGGGCCCCTTACCCTCGGCCAAGCTTATCCTAAGACAACGGGAGAGTACCCGAAGTCAGGCTCTAAAATGAGAATGGAAAAGGTGTCACTGATCTACAGTACTGCGGAGCCCTCAACACTCAGCTGTAGCAGCCTGTACCACCGACTTGAAGCTAAGAACTGTCTACGGGCCGGCTTGCACCCGTGACGGGTTCTGCTCTAGCAGGCTACAAACTAGGCTTATACCGATGTGGGAGCAAATTCGCACCGGCTGTCGGGGGAGAAAGCAAAGTACGTTATGCTACTTACTGATCCCGACCTATGGGGACAAAGTACGTTATGTCCACTCTCAGCCTCTAGAGAAGACAATTCTAACTAACAATCTAACATCACAGAGTAGACACTATCTAATAGTTCAAACATGCTTCACAAGTATACAAGTACAAGCATGATACTACGAATTTAAAACAGAAATCTTAGAACATGCTGGAAGGACAAACCTAGCATGGCACTAACATGTAGAAACAAGGGCAAACATGATAACAGAGATAAATAATGAAGCAGTCCTATCCTTAACATGCTCATAACAGATAACAATCAAGACATATCGCAGGGTCCACACAACCCTGGTAAGAGATCCGTACCTAGAACAAGCAAAAAACAACAATAGTAAATTGCTCTTTGAGCTGCAGTGTCTCGCAACCTAATAAGAATACAACATACAATTAAACCCAGCTAGCTAAACACTAAACTATGAACTACAACTAGAAGCAAGGGAATCAAGAGACTACCCCTACTTGCACCTAGTGCTCTCGGACAAGCACTAAGGATGAAACCCTAGAAGCTCTCGACTAGGGTGCTCTCGGCCACCACTCTTCAACACTTAATCTTGGCTTAGGCAACACAACAACACAACAAGTTAGATCTCGGCTAGGAAGCAAGCAACACACACACATCCACATGGAGCTCTCGACCAAAGGAAGAACAACAACCATGTGCTACCAAGTAGCTCTCGGCCCAACCAATACACAAACAAAGCAACACCATAAGCACAACAAGCTCACCTAGATGATTCAGCAAGGACTCCAAAGGTGCAAGGTGGTCTCGGCCAAGGTGGAAGCACAAGCTATGAGGATTCGGCTAGGGCTTGATTTGCACAAAGATGGAGGACAAAGTTAGATCTACACATTCCATCAACCAACCAAAGCAAAAACATCAACAACTTACCTAAAGGGCTCTCGGCAATGGAGGTTGGAAGGAGAGATATCTCGGATCTCAACAACAAGAAGAAGAGCAAGCAAGATCTTCACTTCACAATGCAAGGAGCTCTCGAATCTACAATAGAGAAGAGAGAAAGAACCTCTCTTGGTTAGAGGTAGGTTCGGCCATGACAAAGAGAAGAAGAAAAGAAAGAGTTTGCAAAGACCTACCTTGAAGCAAGATGGAGGAGATGAGCTATAGAGAAGATCTTGAGAGCTTGGCAATGGAGAGTTATGGAGCTTGAAGAATTCGTCGAAGGAGAGAAATGGGGAGAGTGTGGGTCGGCCAAGAGGAGGAAGGAGGAGAAAATGATGAAGCCCTAATGCATTTTGCCTATTTTTTAATATTAAAATGCCTCCAAAAATCCCACCTTCAAATCCCACCATGAGCACATTTTAAAACCATTTTATTTTCTCTATATTTGGCTCAAATCCAACTTCCAAACCACCATGGTTCAAATCCTAGCATCAACACGTTTATTCTTATTTTTCTCTTTTAACCGGAAAGCCTCCAAACTTCTCAAAAAGCCACTTTTTACCATGGTTTAAATCCTAGCATCAACACGTTCTGCCCCGAGTGATAGTTAAGTTGCATGCTGGCTCGGTTGTGCCCCTGAGTGACAGTCAAGTTGCGTGCTGGCTCGGTTTGCTCAAGACTAGCCCAGTGTGTTGTTGTCCCCTGTTAGCCCAGTGTGCTGCTGACAGATATGAGCAGGACTTGCCTGAGTGACAGTCGAGTTGCGTGCTGGCTCGGTATAGTTCAGGATTAGCCCAGTGTGTTGCGTCCTTAGTTAGTCCAGTGTATGCTAACCATGTTTGTTGTACCGATATAGCTGCAGAGATTACTTAACTATTTCTCCTACTTGTTAGCCCAGTGTGTGCTAACCCTCTCTAGCTTTTAGCATAGACCCTTGATGTTGTTCATCTTGTTGTTTGTACTATTGAGACTGCCATGTTATTGTTTGTTGCTTGTATGCTAGGATGCAAGAGGATTTGTTGTGCATATTGTACCCCGGTTGGGGGATCCTTACTGAGTGCAATTGTACTCACCCTTTCTATGGTTTTTTCCACTAGGTAACTTGGCACAGCATCGAGGTGGCTAGAGGAGGAGCTAGAAGATCATGGGAAAGGCCGCTTCATATTTTTTAGTCATTTACATTCTGGTTTTGAGAAGTATCATTGGATCTTATAGCGTTTTAAATGGGATTTTGTAACTGTTTCTTGAACTCTGGTCAGAGGCTTATGTTATTTTTACTGTTTTTTTATCTACATTTCAAAATGATTAAGTTCGAATTATTTATAAAAGATGTTGAATTTCCAGTCTGTTGCTTGTATTTGAAATTGCATCTTGAAGTATAGGCTATTTAGGATCATTTAGTGTCGGGTCTTTACAACAAAATGTTTCATGTAAACTATTCCAATATTGCATTACGATGTTTCAGGATCTCAAATGAAAAACTCGGATTGATTTATGCGTTAAAAACCTAAAGTTCATCCCAAGAGTGTTTGTTTCGATTCTTTGGCACAAACATTTAATATAAACTATTCCAATGTTGCATCACTATGATTCGAGAGGTAAAACTAAAAACTTGGATAATTTTACTTGTTTAAAAC
The DNA here is from genome assembly GCA_036507275.1 of Sicyos edulis. Taxonomy (NCBI): domain Eukaryota; kingdom Viridiplantae; phylum Streptophyta; class Magnoliopsida; order Cucurbitales; family Cucurbitaceae; genus Sicyos; species Sicyos edulis. Next base: position 20,588,060 of record CM071857.1, on the reverse strand, counting down.
CTAAAGTTCGTTTTATGAGTGTTTGTTTTAATTCTTTGGCACAAACGTTTAATGTAACTTATTCCAATGTTGCATCACCATGTTTCGGGAGGTAAAACCATAAAACTCAGATATATTAATGCGTTTATATTCTAAAGTTCATCCCAAGAGTGTTTGTCTCGATTATTTTGCCACAGTTTAATGTAAACTATTCAAATGTTGCATAACCATGTTTTGGGAGGTAAAACAAAAAAACTCGGATAGATTTATGCATTGAAAACCTAAAGTTCGCTCCAAGAGTGTTTGTTTCAATTCTTTTGCACAAACGTTTAATGTAAACCACTCCAATGTTGAATCACCATGTTTCGGCATGTAAATCCATAAAACTCGGATAGATTTATGCGTTTAAAACCTAAAGTTTGTCCCAATAGTGTTTGTTTGGCTCTTTGGCACAAACGTTTGATGTAAACTATTCCAATGTCGCATTACCATGTTTCGGGAGGTAAAACTAAAAACCTCGGATAGATTTATGCCTTTAAAACCTAAAGTTCGTTCAAAGAGTGTTTGTTTTGATATACAAAAGTTTCATGCAAACTATTCAAATGTTGCATTAAAATCTTTCGGGAGGTAAAACAAAAAAAACTCTGATAGATTTATGCGTTGAAAACCTAAAGTTCGTTCGAAGAGTGTTTTTTTCGATTCTTTGGCACAAACATTTCATGTAATATATTCCAATGTTGCATTACAATGTTTCGGAAGCTAAAATTAAAAACTTTAATAGATTTATGCATTTAAAATCTAAAGTACATCCCAAGAGCGTTTGTTTCAATTCTGTGGCCCAAACATTTAATATAAACTATTCCAATGTTGCATCACCATATTTCCAGAAGTAAAAAAAAACTCAAATAGATTTATGCGTTGAAAACCTAAAGTTCACCCCAAGAGTGTTTGTTCCGATTCTTTGGCACAAACGTTTACCGTAAACTATTCCAATGTTCTATCACCATATTTCAGGAGGTAAAACCAAAAAAAAAAAAAAAAAAGATTATGCGTTCAAAACGTAAAGTTCATCCCTTGACGATTTGTCTCTATTATTTGGCATAAACGTTTAATTTGAATTATTCCAATGTTGCATCACCAGGTTTCGGGAGGTAAAATTAAAAAACTCGGATAGAATTATGCGTTGAAAACCTAAAGTTTGCCCCAAGAGTGTTTGTTTCGATTCTTTGGCACAACTGTTTAATGTATACTCTTCCAAAGTTCCATCACCATGTTTCGGAGGTAAAACAAAAAAACTTGGTAAGATTTTGCGTTTAAAACCTAAAGTTCGTCCCTAGACGAATTGGTTCAATTCTTTGTCACAAAAGTTTAATGTAAACTATTCAAATGTTGCATCACCTTGTTTCGGGAGGAAAACCAAAAAAAACTATGATAGATTTATGTGTTGAAAACCTAAAGTTTGTCCCAAGAGTGTTTGTTTCGATTATTTGGCACAAAGTTTAATGTAAACTATTCCACTGTTCCATCACCATGTTCGGGAGGTAAAACCAAAAAACTCTGATAAATTTATCTGTTGAAAACCTAAAGTTCTTCCAAAGAGTGATTGTTTCGATTCTTTGGCACAAACGGTAAATGTAAACTTGTAACGGCCCAGGTTTCCATTCTGGTTCTTCAGGTACGATCGGTAAATTATTCAGCAGTTTGGTTGGGTCGTTAGGGCTGTTTCACCCTTTAGGGGATTTTGGTCATTTGGAATCCCGAGGGTATTTTGGTAATTTTCCAGACTCGTTTTGAGTTAGTAAATTATTTTGGTTCATGTTCCAGGTTCGGGAGTTGTTTGGAGAGGTTTGGAGTTTGTCCGAGATTAAATAGAAAATAAGAAATAAAAGTGCTAAAGTTGGAACTCAAAGGGGGAACCTCATTTGACACTTGTCAAAAAGAGGAATTAAGTTGCATTTTTAAATAAGAAAAAAAGGGAAAAAGACAAACATTTTCCTCCTTCCCCTTGCCCTAGCCGACCACTCCCCCTCTCTTTCTCTTCTTGTTCTTCCTTTTCCTCACTTGGCCGACCAAGCTTCCAAGCTCCATCTCCATCTTTTTCCCAAATCATTTCTTCTCCATTTCTCTTGCAAGCTCCATCTGCGAAGCCCCTCCCTTCGATCTGAGACCTCCTTGCCAAGCTCTTCTTCTTGATCATTTGTCCTTGTTGGTGTGGATCCGAGAGCACCACTTTGTAGCCACCATTGCCGAGAGATCCAAGGTAAGGTTTTGTTGTTTTTTGATTACTTGGTTGTGTAGATCTAGCCGAGATCTAACTTATCTTGATTGGAGAGTGTTCTAACAAGCTTTTCTCTTGTGTGCAATCCTAGCCTAGCCGAAAGCCTTGGGTGTTTTGTTGGAGGAGCTAGCCGAGACCACCTTTGCACCTTCCCCATTGCCAAGACATCAAGGTGAGCTAGTTTGTGTTGGTTGTTTTATTCTACCCAAGAACCCCATGGTGGCCGAGAGCCCTATGCTTGTTGTGTGGTTGTGAGTTTGAGTTGTAACCGAAGCTAACATGTGTTTTGTGTCATTTGTGATGCCGAGCCGAGAGTGGAAGAAGTGAGCATTGAAGTTGTTTTGTGTGGTTTGGATTGCCTTGGTCGAGACCTCCTCTAGAAGTTAGGGTTTGCTCGGGTTTGGTAAAGCCCTAACTCTTGCTTCGGTTTGGTTGCACAGTTTTGTTTCAGCTTCGGATTCTAACTATTGTAGCTTGTTGTTAGGTTAGCTTGTGTGGGATCTTCAGCTTAATGAGCAATCTCTTTTGTTAGGTTCTGCTTGTTTGACAGGTAAGGGTTCCTTGCCGGGGTTGTGTGGACCCTGCGCATTGCAATGATAACTCCTAGTTGTTTGTTATGTGTTGAACTGTTAGTGGATAGGTTTCTGCAGGTTGTCCGGAATATATTGTTAGTGGATAGGTTTCTGCAGGTTATCTGGAATATATTATTAGTGGATAGGTTCTTGCCGGTTTCCCTGGTGGCTACTCTATGGATAATTATGTCTACTCCTGTTTGTCTTCTGATAGCCATGTTTATCTCCTGTTTGTCTGTTGATCTGAACTTGTATGTTGTATGCCCTGATGAATATGTATGATGAAGCATGTTAGTAGATAGGCTTTTCTAGACTGTTGCTAGGGTTTGGCATTTAGTTAATATACCATGTTGTTGCATTCTCCTATTTATTATCTGTTCAGTATGACTGCAAATATTCTAGGGATTGTAAACTTTTTGTTTGTTATACTCTGTTAGACCTAGGCTGCCTAAAGTGTTAGATTTTATTAGGGAGTCCCGAGTGACAGTTGAGTTGCGTGCTGGCTCGGTTTGCTCAGGACTAGCCCAGTGTGTTGATGTCCCTGTTAGTGATGTCTTTGCTAACAGTATGAGCGAGACTTACGAGAGTGACAGTCGAGTTGCGTGCTGACTTGGTTTGTCCAGGACTAGCCCAGTGTGTGTTGTCCCATTGTTGGCCCAGTATGTGCTAACCAGTTTTCAGGATTGGCCCAGTGTGTTGCTGATCCCGGGCTAGCCAAGTGTGTTGCTGCTCGTGTTGCTCAAGACTAGCCCAGTGTGTGTGTTGTCCCCTGTTAGCCCAGTGTGTTGCTAGTCATGTATGCAAGACTGCCCAGTGTGTTGCACTCCAGGACTAGCCCAGTCGTTGTTGTCCTTAGTTAGCCCAGTGTGTACTAACCATTGTTTGTTGTACTGATATAGCTTCTGAGATTACTTAACTGTTTCTCCTAGTTGTTAGCCCAGTGTGTGCTAACCATGTCTGGCTATGAGCATAGACCATTGATGTTGTTCATCCTGTTGTTTTTACTATTGAGACTGCCATGCTATTGTTTGATGCTTGTATGCTAGGATGCTAGAGGATTTGTTGTGCGTATTGTACCCCAGTTGGGGAATACTTACTCAATGCAATTGTATTCACCCTTTCTGTGGTTTTCTCCACCAGGTAACTTGGCACAGCATCGAGGTGGCTAGAGGAGGAGCTGGGTGATCATGGGGAAGGCTGCTGCATCTTCTTGTGTCTTTCATATTCTAGTTTGAGAAGTGTCTTTTGGAACTTGTAATGTTTTGTTGACATTTTGTAACTATTGTTAAACTCTGGCCAAAGGCTTAAGTTGTTTTACTATTTTCATAACTATACTTTCCAAAATGTGTAAGTTTTGAATTAATCTAAAGATGTTGAATTTCCAGTCTATTACCAGTATTTGAAATTGCATCTTAAAGTAAAGACTATTTAGGACCATTTAATGTCGGGTCATTACAAAACTATTCTAATGTAGAATCATCATGTTTCGGGAGGTAAAACCAAAAAACTCTTGACAGATTTATGCGTTTCAAACTAAAATTCATCCCAAGAGTGTTTGTTTTGATTCTTTGGACCAAATGTTAAATATAAACTATTCCAATGTTGCATCACCATGTTTCGAAAGGTAAAACAAAAAACAAAAAACTTTGATAGATTTATGCGTTGAAAACCTAAAGTTCGTCCCTAGACGGTTTGTTTCAATTCTTTGGAACAAACGATTAATGTAAATTATTTCGATGTTTTATCACCATGTTTCAGGAGGTAAAACAAAAAAAATCAGATAGATTTATGCGTTGAAAACCTAAAGTTTGCCCCAAGAGTGTTTTTTTCGATTCTTTTGCACAAACGTTTAATGTAAACTATTCCAATTTTCAATCACCATGTTTTGCGTGAGGGCGAGCTGTGCAGGCTGGCTTGGCGTGAGGGTTGTGCAGCGATGGTTCGTGCGAGCGTGGGCAGTTTGGTGTGTACGGCTGCGGCAAGGAACGACGACACGACCTGGCGAAGGCGTGTGTGGGCGCAAGCCACTACTAGGCGACAAAGGGTTGTGCGGCTAGGCTTGGTGGTTGGCGATCTCAGTGGTGGTGATCGGCAATGGTGATGATGTTTTCGGTTAAGGCTTGGAGAAGAGAGGGAGAAGATGATCGAATTCTTGGCTTCTGGAACGATCGATCGATTGAATTGATCAATCAAAACCTAAATCCCTTTTCTTTTCTTTTCTTTTCCTTTTTTTCTTTTAATTTCTTTAATTAACAAAACCTCTTTTAGCCAAAACAACCACCAACTTCCCAAACTGCAAAACTAACTCAAATGCCTTGTAAATCACATAAACAGCCCTAGTTACAACAAAATGCAAGAACAACCCTAAAGAACATCAAATTACCAAACTAGCCCTAGGGGGAAAATGACCAAAATACCTTTGAAGGCTAGAATTGCCCTAACGGACCCAACGAAACAACCGAATCAAAAGAGAAACATACTTGGGGAAACGGGATGAAAACCTAGGCCGTTACATTTGACCCGAGCTATTTCTCGTTCTTTGAGCCAAGTTTGAAGGGCACGTGGGACCGTTGTGACACGTTTATTGAGGTTCTTCATTGTTTACTAAATTCGACATTCTGGATCCGTTTTTTTATGGTCTGAGGTACTAGTTTTGACCGGTTTGTTTGTTTCATGGCTCGGAGTTGTGTTTGGCCTTTTGGGAGCTACCAATAGATTCTAGAGTGTTGTTGGGAGTTTCAGCCGAGGTAAGGGACCCTTCACCCACTCCTCGAGGACCTACGGTTAATATATGTGTCGATTTACTTACATTGGTTGATTTGTCTGGTTGTAGCATGACCATGTGCATTGCATGTTGCATTTGATTGCACCAAGAACATATACATTTCATGCCTGACTTGCATGATGTATGATGCACGGCTCGATGCCGCGTTTGGACCCAAACGAGTCATCGGGACCGAATAGAGGAGACTAGTAGGTGGGAGTGGACGATGATATTCGGGCTCACACCCCCAACTTGAGGTGATATTCTCTCGCTCCGTAGGACTTCCGTGGATGGTCAGGCGGTCAGGCTCACGACCCTAGATGGTTTCTACTAGTAGCCTAGGTACTCTCCAAGTATGTGGTATGGGCCTGATATGGTTCTTTGGTGATTGTTGTGGCACCACCTCTCACTGTGAGTACTAGGCCTGAGGCCAACAGGATGCTTGACTCGCCAGATCCCTTTAGAGTAGGTTGCCAGATTGCTCTCGAGTCAGAGGACTCCAGTGAGCTTTTGTTCTGGGGGTCTATGATCCTTAGACTGCTCTGCGCGGTGCTCATCAAGGATGAGGTCTCTTTATCTAGCACCCAGGAGCTTGGGTTTTATATACCCCTTAGTTGTGTTGCTGATCGTACTTATTTGTTAATGTTTGTATCCTTGTGCATGTCTTCCCCGAGTTGGGGGAGCCTTACTGAGTTTGCGAAAACTCACCCTTTCCACTGTGAAATTCCCCACAGGTACTACTATACTGTGCCGAGATGGATGATCGACAGAGCTGGAGATGACTATGGGACCCACTGCATTTACTTTTGTGTTGTTTAGTCTTTTATCAGCATGAACTATTTCATTGGCATGTTTAGACTGTTTTAGAACTCATATATTTTCCTTTTATGTTTTCGAACTTATGGGTACTCTTTACTACTAATTTTTTATAGCTTTGCGAACTTCTATTTATGCACTGAGACTTTATGGATTTCACTATCATTTTATCGTGCATGCCTTGACTGTTTATATTTTCATGCACGTAGAGACCTAGGTTCATACCCTGATCTGGGTCGGGTCCTTACATAATTATTATTCTTTCATTCAAATCTTAACAATAATGGAATGAAAAGTTTTATGAACATCGATAAGTAAAGTGTAGGAACCTTGAAACCGGCTAAACAAGTTATCACAGACGTAGCGAGCAGTGTCAGGGCCGCCACGGCCATCGTAGATTCCGACGAAGGTACCAAACATACCAAATTCAATCTTGAAAGAATAATAATAATAATTTGATAGATTCCTCCATGGCCATCGTTTTCGTAGGCAGTTTCAATGGCTTCTACTCTACCACACCGATCAATAACCACAACAAAGCCATATCAAACTCATAAACACCCACAAAATAACCTCAAAAACCATTCTCAAAATCCACACCACAAACTTTCTCTTCTCAAAACCTCAACTCCCAACTCCACTTCTAAAATCCCCATTTTCACATCTTGTGCTCTAAATCCGACCTCGTTTCCACCTTCTCCGGCCGCTAATCAACGTGATTCGTTTCTAAGTTTCACTATGGACATCCCAAATCCTCCAAGCCCACTTGCCACACTGCCATTGCTAAGGGAGTTCTAAACCTAGTGTTACAATTTGGTGAGGACAATGCTAGTTTGAATAATTTTTTGATCGATTTTGAATGAAAGAATAATAATAATTTGGTAAATTTTGAAATTATTAAACACTATTTTTAGTCTATCAAGTACATTTGATAGAGATTTCACCTTCGTCAAAATAAAAAGGGGATAGTTTTTTTTGTTTTTTTTTCTAGCGGCAGGTTTTTAGAGAGAGGAAATAAAAGAAAATTTCTTGAAAATAATTTTGCCTCTTCACACGTGTGAGAATCATCTAACTTAATTGAAAAGGAAGTAATTGCAATACTTATGAAATGGTGATTACTCAAATTGAATATTTCAGGATTGTTGCAATCACCTATTTTAAAATTATTTTAAGGGTGGTTTGTGCAATTTTCACAAAAAACTAAAAACCAAAATCCGAAAATAGTTATCTCCACATCTTGGTTGCCCTGCGTCAAAAGAAAAAAAACCCATAAAACTTCCTTGAGGAACTGCTGCCATTTTGTTGAGCTCTCGAAAGTGCATATTTTCATTTCCAATGGCGGCGAGGAGTTGTCTTCTAAAGTATGTTAGGGTTGAGGTACAGGCCCTGCCCAAAACCATCAGCCCCATTCTGTGTGTCCATCCCTTCAATGCTATTCGACGCCGTCTCTTCTCCGATGAGGCGATGGGTTCTTTTCTTGACAAATCGGAAGTCACCGACCGCGTCATTTCCGTTGTTAAGAACTTTCAGAAGGTCGATCCTTCCAAGGTATCACAAATACTCTATTCCTTTTCCCTCTAGGGTTTGTAATTACATAGTTCATTGAGATTTCCTTTATCTTTGCGGTGGATTTCAATTACTTTAATAGCTTTTTAATTTAGGGTGATTTGGTCGCCGATCTGTTGACAAGATGTGAGATCATCGTGGTTGTATAATGTGTTTCATCGTAGTTGAAAGTTTGTTCGGTTCAAAATTACAAATGTTCGTCTAGTGCATTAAGAAAAACGTATTGAAACAGGATACATTATTTAACGGAAGTCTGGTTGAATCCATTTTGGGTCATCATAATAAAAACCAAAACAATCTTACTTTTTTTAGTTTCTAAATTTTAGTTTCAAATAAGAAAATACATATGGTGAAATAGTTGTTGTAGGCTTAAATTTCAAAAATCAAAAATTAAAAACAAAGTCGTTATCAAACGGGGCATTTGCTTCTCACTTTTGAAACTTGCAAGCAAATCTATATTTAATCTGTTCTCATGAGTAAGTTATTTCTAAACATTGTATAGCTGCTAAGAAGCCACACTTTCACTTGGTAAAATGAAAGAATACAACAACCCCAATATAAAAATGGGGTCTGACCCTATGTTAAAGGACTCCAATCAATAAAATGTTTTGTATAGCTGCTATGGACTCTTCTTTTGTAATTTCGTACATAATGAAATTGTTTCTTATAAAAGACTGTCGGGTGAATTTTAAATTTCATCCTTTCTTAAAGAGTAGGATCTCAATTATTCGTTTCTCGGAATTTTTTTAATAACCATTTATATGAAATATTTGTTTGACAGGTTAATGCATTTTAAACTGTTATGTAAATTTTAAGACTCCATTAATTTCTTTCTTCCAAGGGTTTATAATGCATCTTATAATTCCTCCGGCAGGTTACTCCAACGGCTCATTTTCAAAATGATCTAGGATTGGATAGTTTAGATACTGTGGAGGTTGTGATGGCTCTTGAAGAAGAGTTCCGGTTTGAAATTCCTGATAATGAATCAGACAAAATCACTACTATCAATCTTGCTGTTGATTTTATTTCCTCTCACCCTCAGGCAAAATAGACGACATCTGCGGATGCTTTCCATCCAGGTTTCTCCTATTTCGACGAGAACTTAGATACTGTTAGATTTCCCTTATTTATCTCACTACATTTTCGTTGTTGGTTTTTTGTTTGTCTTTCTAAATCTTATGAAACCCTATCTGAGAATGATGCTGGGATGAGCCAGCTTCATGAATTGAGGCAAACTGTTTTTTGCTTTAATGAACCAACTGAGCCTATATTCCAATAATGATTTTTTACTCTTATTTCTGAACTGGTTAAACCTGTATTTAAGATCAAAATTCACTTTTTGTTCAAATCTCATATACAGGAATATCTTCAATCGGTTAAATTTTATATTACCAATTTATCATGAAGGATTGCAGTTTGCTAGGGACTTTTTATGGTGTGATGAGTCTATATTGTGGAAATTGGTTTTCCTATGATTTTTTGTAAATCTAATATGGGATATGAGGAGTTGAACCTCCGACACTTTTTTTTTATATGCGTAACTCAAATGTGTTAGTTTACGTGCATCTTGCACCTCGACTATTCTTACGAGACAACCGTCTGTCCTTACAACATTTTGTAGTCAAGGAAACACTTATAGGAAATTAATTCTTAGTTAAATGTCCACTATAGATTTGTTGAAGATCTCATATCGGAAAGTGAGGAGACCTCCTAGCAATATAATAAGATATGTGAACTACTCATTCATCACCATTTCATTTTGAGATGGATGTCCACACTATCTAAAATAGTATCATAGTTCATTAAACTCATACGGGTTTTTGAAATGAAATTTAGATCCGATTAAACATTGGTGAACCCAAAAGTGACACCAACTTGAGAGAGCATATTGAGGATCCCACATCGGTAAGTGAGGAGGCCTCCTAGCAATATAATAAGATGGGTGAACTATTCGCTCATCACCTTGCTTTGAAGATGGATGTCCACTCTAGCTTATAAGATTGAACAGCAATCTCTTAGTTCTCCAATATTATTTTTTTGAACTCTTCAAAGCTCTTGATGTTTTTAAGCTAGGTTTAGGCATTTTGTCGTTAAGTTTAGAGTTTTATTTTCTACTTGATTTTGGTTGGTCATTCATGATGGAGGAAGTTAATTTCAATTTTTACTCAAGTTTAATGTTTTTTTTTTAATCAAGGTAACCACACCCGTTAATCAAGTTTAATGTTGAAGTATACAAATTGGAAAAGGGATTTTCCCATTATTCTTATTACCAAATTTTGTCCTCTATTCAAAGTATACATGGACGGTTACTAGTAATAAAACAACATAGGATGTTGATTTTGTATCTACTTATGTGTTTCTGCCATTTCTCCAATACATTGGTGTTCCTCTTGTGTTTCGTTCATCATTTCTTAAGTTTTGTAACAGAAGGCTGTTGTTTCGGATCGTATGACTGAATTTTACTTTATGTTTTCAGATTCATTTAGTTTGACGAATATGCGTTATGCTTTTCGTTTGGTAGACAAGTTGAATTCTCTTTTTAAAAATTGTTTATACATCCTGTGATCTTAAATGGTACAAATCCTGAAAAAAATACATTTTTATATTTTTTAGTGGATCCAGATTTTGAATTTGAAAATTTAAAAAGTAGAAGAATATAAAAGAAAAAAAAAGAAGATAAAAACATTAAAGAAATAGTATTCCATGTTATAAACTTATTTCATTTTTGTTAAATTTAAAATCATGATATTACAAGGTAATGATTGTTTGTTTTTTTCGGAAATCGTATTGGTTGGGGAATGTTCTCACAAAATAATTACAAATATAGGAAGATTTTTAAATATTTTCATCCATAGTGATCATTATATTTTAAATATTCATTAATATCGATATTATTCATTAATATAGTGTTATAAAAAAGTACATATTAATACCAATACTATATTTGCTATATTTTTTTCTGTAAGTTTCTATTTTTTTTAACATGAAGGGTATTTTTTATATTAATTTATATTTAACCTAATATAAAGTGAGTAGTAATAAATAGTTTTGTGACATAAATTATATTTTTTGTTGGTCTAATGGTAAAGAGTGCTCTTTCAATATTCTGTGGTCATGTATTTACGAACTGACTTTCAATAAGTTTCTCAACTAATTGTACTAGGATCAATGTCACTTGGGAATAGTTAAGTGTGTGTAAGTTGTCTGGGATGCTTGTAGATATATAAATAACATACATTTTGAATAATTGTTTATATTTGATTCTAATTTGTGAATCTGCTTTGATACACATAGTTTGAAACATGAAGTACTTTTTAATCTTTATTTTAATTGATATAATATTTTTCAAGTAATTTCAAGTTTAAAATTATCTCTTAAAATAAAGTTTAAATGTAGAATGAAAGTATAGGGTTGTATTTGAACCATTCTTCAATGTTTAGGGATACTTTGTAAGTTTAGCATTTTGTTTTGTGGATGTATACAAAACAAGGTTTAGGTTGAGACATAAATTAATTGTAACAAGAAGTAAATTAATGTTTGGTGAATTTCAAAACAAGTACTGTTTACCAGGTTGCTTTCAACTATATTTTTTCATAAATATTTATCTTGAAAATTTTCTGATAGAATGTTGATTGGTTCACTACTATGGCTCTCATTTCCCTCCTTTGGAATTAAACTAGAGAGTTTGCTGCTAGCCAATGCAGAAAGGTTTGATATTTCAAACAAAAAAATGCAGAAGTGATCGTCTTTGGAAGAGACAAGGTAACGATGGATGTGAACAAGTTATATAGATATTTTTTTAAGTCGATGTGAAGATGAGAATGCCAAAGATATTAAATCTTAACTAAATATCAAATCAAATGAATTGGTGTCGCTTTGCTTATATTGATTTATTGTAAATCCAATTCAACTCTACCATTATGGTTCGATCATAAAATTAGTATTTTGTTCTCATATTATTTGAGGGTATTACTCAAAAAGAAAAAAAAAGACTAAAATATCAAAATCTTGGTATACATAATAACCATTTTCATCCTCAACTTGGGTAAGATATAAGTTATGAGATTTTTTTTTTTTTTAAATGTGAAATCAGAGTTTTACTCCATTATATTTGGAGTAACCTAACCATGTTTGTCTTTAGACCAGACACTTAGAGATGAGTTATGAGATTATATATAACAAGATAAATTATATAATAACATGGGTGCATGTAATAAGAGGGATTATGATAACCTTGTTTGGTACAAGTCATTATAACATAAAATTATTTTAATAAAGAGTTATTATAATATGAATTATCTATCACAAGATTTGAAAGTTTATTATAGTTGGGATGTTGAGTTATGAACCAGTTCACCCGTTGATATAACTAATATATTTAGCAATCTTAACCTAAGTAGAGTTAATTGGAGGCCCAACACTCATGTTATTAGTGATATGGACATGTACTAGAGTTCAAAGGTTAGAAGGTCGGCATTTTAGGTTGAAGAATAATTATAGAAAGTCAAATAATTTATTCCTTTGTTGTTCAAAGATTAAATTAGACATTTTGAAAGGTCTGGGCCAAAGTGACAATGTTTTAGAAGTCTTGGAACTAAATTGACCGTTCTCTAAATTTAGAAACCAATGGAACAAAGATAAAATGTCATTTTATCATATTACGTAGTTTGTGTTAACAAAGGTCAGCAGAATATGATTAGTAGTTTTACTCTGTTGGATATATGAGAGAACTACAGACATATTTAAAAGTGTAGATTTTAGAGAAAATGTTTTTTTTTATTTAATAATGAACCCAATATAGGTTTAAATAGACTACAATGGATGATTAAAAAAGGGAAAATAATACTTAAAAATGGAAAAGATACATAACGATAATACCTAATGAAAATATAGAAAATAATATTTAATCTAATCTTAAAAGGAAAAAATAATTAAGGAAAAATAAAAAGAAACCAACACTCTCCCTCAAATTGGATTGTATATGGAATACAAGTTAAGCTTGAAGTTAAATTAATTAGAGTTGGTCTTTGGATGATAGTGCACCAATTGTGATGATAATGATACTAATGTCAGGTCAATTGTGAATATTGATATCAGGACCAATTGGGAATACTTATGTCAGGAATACTAATGTCAGGGTCACCAGGGCCAATCGGGAATGCTGCCAGGACCGATCGAGAATGCTTCCATGACCAATCGGGAATGCTTCAGAGACCAATCAAAAATGTTGGATAGGACCAATTGGGAATGCTTGATAGGACACCAATCGGGAATGCTGGATAGAACCAATCAGGAATGTTGGACAGGACCAATCGAAAATGCTGGACAGGACCAATTGGAAATACTCGACATGACTATTTATAGAACTCTTTGATTTCTTTTTCTCGTTTTTTTTTTTAATTTTAAATTCTTGATTACATTCGAGGAGGAAGATGTAGGGATAGAGTTCAACACTGTCAATCGTCTTCCCCGACTTTAAATCTTGTCCTAACTTCTTGAGAGTTTGAACCATTTGAGGAGATAGGGGCAATTGTCTAAGCAACCAAACCTACACCTTTCATTGTATGCCTTATAATCGCTTGCAGTGCATCTATTTATTTTTTACTGAACGCAGATGACTCTATATCGGGAAAATTATCTGAAGTTGTATCTGTGTGTTGCTTAGGTTTCCAATCATGAGGTTTTCCATGTAGTTTCCATCACGTATCTTTTGTATGGCCTATCTTCTTGCAATGTTCACACCAGGATTTCTCACCTCTTTGTTTGGGTGTCTCCTGACCTTGTTGAATAATACATTTTGGAAGAAACAAGGCCAGAAGATTTAGGGACTGTTGAGATTGGGTCTGAATTTTTCTTCATAACACTCTTTCTAGTTTCCTCTCTTTTTACTTCTGAAAAGGCTACACGAAGAGTTGGTAGTGGTTTGGTTCCCATAATTCTCCCTCGAACTTCATCAAGGCTATTATTAAGGCCGAAAAGAAATTTGAATGTTCTCTTCTGCTCCACGAACAGATTGAATTGAGCTACATCATCAGTACACTTCCATGAATGAACTTCAAACAAGGCTAGTTGTTGCCATTGACGGGAAAGGTTATTAAAATACTCGGTTACTGATAAGTGTCCTTGGTGAAGATCATGAAGAACCGACTCGAGTCGAAAAAGTTCTGAGGTGTTCTCTTTGCTTGCATATGTTTCTTTAACTGCCTCCCAAATATGTTTCTCCTATCTCCTTTGTCATAGAGTTAATTAATCATGACATAACCATGTTATTTTCTATTTTCCATTTCTTGTATCCCGGGTCTTTTACCTTCAGTTGCTCATGTCTTTTGATAGATAATCATCCTTACCCTTTCCGTATATAAACATTATGACTGATTGTGACCATGGCACATAATTATGACCATTCAATCTGTGCCCAGTAATATAGGAAGATGAGGAAATTTCATATACTTCAAAAATTTCATCACCAATCTTAGATGAAGACATTCTTGATTTTGAGCAGAGAGAAAAAAAAAAAGAGAATCTCAAATAAAATATAAGAAAAAAAAAAGTAAACTTGATTAATTGAAACTTATTCAAAGAATCAAACTTGAGAAAAGAAATTTGACTAAAAGTTGATAAGAGATTGGAGAAGTCAAACCAAAAATTTGTATCAGAAATCTTACGAAAAGAATGGCAAAAATTAAGAAATTGAGTTTTGGGTTTGGTCACAGAAGTTAAAAAAAAAAAAAAAAAAAAAAAAAAAAAAAAAAAAAGACTCAGCCACAATTTTCTTTCAATCAAAAACTAAAACTTGAGAATTTTTTGGGATTCTTACATCTGAGATGGCCAATCATAGAAGATGGGTCTACAACCTTTGACAGGATCAAAAAGTTTGAAGAAAAAAGAAATTAGAATTTTGTTTGATCTTATACCATGTAGATTTTAGAGAAAATGTATTTTTTTTTTTTCTTATTCAATAATGAGGTTTAAATAGACTATAATGGAGGATTAAAAAAGGGAAAAATACTACCTAAAAAAGGAAAAGATACATAATGATAATACCTAATCATAAAAGGAAAATATATAAAATAATATTTAATCTAATCTTAAAAAGAAAAAATAATTAAGGAAAAATAAAAAGAAACCAACAAAAACTATGTTGAAAAAGGAGAATCCATATTGGGACAACATAACCCAATAATTTTCTAGGAGGTGATTGGATTTTGGAGTTTGGGAAAAGAGAGGAAAGGAGAGGAAGTGGAGTGATTTGGCAGGATGAAATATTTGTTTGAAAATTAGTATTTTGTAAAGGTGATGTTAGAAATTTTTTTGGGATTTATATTTTGAAAAGGAATTTTTTTTTGGTAATTAGTGCTTGAGAGATGAAGATTTTTTATTTTACATTAATCTTTATTGTAATGAAGTTTGATAGAATTAAATATGTTTGATGGAATGTAAAGAAGAGTTGAAAGAGATTGTTATGTATAAAAAAATAAATATAAGGTTAGGATAATTTCCTCCCGAGAGAGTAGAGATAGATTATTTTCATCACATTAGCGTTTCGTTTAGTGAGTATTTACAAGCACTAAAAAAAGAACGGTCAAACAATAATATCAAGTTAGCTAAAAATTCTTTAATATCAAGCAACCAAAAGAAATGATTGCTATAGGAAATATGAGGAGTGGCTGTTTGGGGTTCCAGCAAAAAAGGATTGCGTGGACTGACCGTTATAGCCTACTTCAACTTAGGTAATGAAATAGCATTTTTTTTATTTGAATTGTACAACTCGATAACCATTGGGGTACAACTCAACCGCGTATGGTCCAATAATTCATCCTTACTCTAACTTTTTTTCACTTATAGTTACTTGCTAGTCAAACACATACAATGATAACTCTCACATAACTATTTCTTGTACTGCAAGGGGGTGTTTGATTGGGCATATTTAGGTAAGAGTTACCTTTAGGAGTTATTAACTCTTCGTCAAAAATTTACATTCTAACGAGTTTTTATTAACTCCTCATTTTTACTTTTAAAAATAATTCTTATTTCTAACCATTCATTTTTAATCATTCATTTATAACACTCAATCATTTCTAACCAATTATTTTTAATCATTCCTTTCAAATCAATCAAAATAACTCATTTTTAACCATTTCTTTTTAATCATTTCTTTTTTAACTACTAAAAATAACTACTCATTTTTAAATCTACATCCAAACAAGATTTTGACACTAACTCATCTACACAAAAACTACATCCAAATGAGTTTTTGACACAACTCTCAATTTTTAACTACTCAATATAACTCCTTAACCCAAAAACTACCTAAATATGTCCAACAAGCAGCCCCCAAAAAATTTAGAAATCAATAATCCATGTCATTTTTACCTTCACCTCAAACAAAGACAATGACATTTATATATATAATCATTACTTGCACTTAAGATACAGAAAATGATAAGAGAATTTATCATCAGCAGCACGTTTTACCTTTTTTATTACATTTACAGCACAATTTCTAAAATAATTTCATCTATGTCATATTAATTTCTATCAGTGATAAAACCGAACTAGTGATAGAACTCAATTTGAAATTCTATCGCTAGCTAGTAGAAAATTCAAGCAGTGATAGAAGAAGTCTTTCGTTGATTAAATTCTATCACTTATAAAATTCAGCTAGTGATAGAATTCAATTTAAATTTTTTGTTACAAATGAATTTGTTTTGATTTTATGCTATAGATGAAAATATTTTATCTTTTTTTGTTATACATGCAAAATCTCCGAATGATAATCCACCAACAATAGTTATCAAACTTGCTGTCCCAAGCGCTCCATGAATGACTCTGAATGCATCAAATGTTTATAGCAAAACAAAATCAGAATATGTAGCAACAGTTGCCATTGTCCATAATCAAATGTCTCTGTCCCAAACATCTATATACAGAAACCCTTTCCAACTACCTTTGCAATAAGAAGAATATTGTTGAATTGCTTCTTACTTGGGACTTTTAACAGTTCACAAAATCATTCAATTAAGAGAGTACAATAAAAAACAGGTGTAGATACTCTTCCTTGCATCATTTAAATTTACAAAGAAGAAGGGAAGAGAGTTTTCAGCTGGATCTTACAACATCAATGGCATGAACTAAATCATCAAACTTGGCTCCAGTTACTTCTTTAACAACCTTATTATCCTTCAAAATTTTAAAAGTCGGCACTACTTTTATCCCGAGTTCCTTTGCCAATGGCTGCAAATAAATTACCATGAAAACTCAGTATGATATGGTATGCATATACGAATTACGTAAAAAAAAAAATTTAAATAAGGGTATCTCTCGTCCCTAGACCAGGTACCAGGAGACTCGGAAGGTGTCTATAAATTAATGTCTATGTGAGTTTCAAAGGTGCTTCAAGGTCACCTGAGATCTTGAGGCACTTTTAAAACTCAACCTTTCAACCATTGTACCATCTCTCGAGGACGACATTACACAAATCTACAACTAAGCTTGAGCAAGAAAGTAAACGATGATGAAACGAACCTTGTTGTCTTGGTTGCAGTCAAGCTTTAGAAAGATAACGTCAAGATATTTTTCAGACAATTCTTTGAACTTGGGGGCTATCACTTTGCAGGGTCCACACCTTCAGGGTAGTATTTAAGCACGATTAAAGAAAGCTAATTCAGATTTCAAGCTTTCGGGTTCGAAAACAATAGAGAAACAACGTATCAAAAATTTAGGGCACATTTGATAACGTTCACTTTTCCTATTTCTCTGGTTTCTATTTCTTATTTTTTGAGAAATGAATTTGTTTCATACCTATTCCCGTTTTTTACTTGTTCCCAAAAAATTTTATAAAAAAAACGTTTTTAAAATTAAGTAAAATTGAGAAACTACTGTAACTAGTTTCTTCTGTTCCATTCTTTTTTTTATTTCTGAAACCTGGTGCATTTTATATTTTGGATAAGAAACAATTTTATCCAAAAACAAATATATAAAACGTACTAGGTTTCAGAAAAAAAATATATTTTGGTACGTTTTATAATTTATATATAAATGTTTCACAGTATTAACAGAAGAGGCTGTGGTCGGATGGTTTATTGGTCAACCATAATTTAAATTTTGTTACAGATCGAACCTTTGTATTTTTTTTTTTTATTTGCAATATTTATACTTTTATATTTGAATTCTTTTAATTTTGTGTTTTTATCTACGGTTTTAGTTTTCAGTTTTATTAATTCTGCAAAATTTTGTTGTATAATTTTTTTTTTTTGGCAATATTTTTACTTTTATATTTGAATTCTTTTTAATTTTGTATTTTTATTTACGGTTTTAGTTATAAGTTTTTTGAATTCTCCAAATTTTTATTGTATAAATTTTAAATTTTGCAACATGTAATACACTGATGTTTGAGATTACAACAATTGGGGGTGGAGGGATTCGAACCCTGGAGCATACTCTAGTGCCGTTGCAATACACTGATGTTTTTTTTATTTATAATTGGGTTAATTTAAAAATTTGGTATTATGCATATTTATTTACTATATCATTTTCTTTTAGAAATTATTTCAGTCTCTAATACACTAGGAATCCGTACAAAATTTGACATGTCACAAATAAATTATTATTTCAATTTTTACCTTAATATTTAAAACCATGCCATTTTTGAAGAACCTCATTTGTGATAAATGATTTGTGTGTGAAATAATATATTAAATTTTGTTGTTAATTTTACCTAAAGATTCTTTTGTTTTTTTATATAAAAAAGCTTATTTATATTAAAACATGTAAGCATTTGATAATGACTTTTTAAAATATTTGAATGTATGTTATATTTTTTAAGAAACAAAAAACATTTATTAAAAAATAAAAAATAAAAAATGGTTATCAAACAGGTTTGTTTCTGTTTCTAAATTATTTCAAGAAATAAACAAGAAATAAAAATAGTTATAAAACACATTCTTATTTTCATTTTACAAAAATAAGAAACAAAAATTAAGATAAGAAATAGTCGTTATCAAACAAGCCCTTAATAATCTCAAGTAGCACACAAAACCAGGAAAAGTTTTCTTTATAACTTAGATGGTATGATTTCCATATCTACAAAAATGTAAATCATCCATAGTCCAATAAACAAATTAACTAAAGGGAAAAGTGGATTCTGCCAAGCAGTCACAGCCGAAGGGGATTTTTAATGCATAAACTTATACATAACAAAATTAAAGCTAAAGAAAAGATCAGAAAAATCCAAAATATCATAACATATGAGCAAAGCATATATACTTCAGTTACCCTATGCTACATTATGAGAACTGAATTAAGTTCATTCTGTATAAAAGTTGTGTTTATGTTTCTAGATAACCACTTGCTCCATTTTTCTTCCCCAAAAAACATACATCAATTGACTACTTCAAAAGTTAAAGAGAAACCAACCATTATGAAGTGGCCTAGTAATCAAGATCAAGAGTGTCATAAATAACTAAGAGATGATGAATTTAATCCATGACCACCTAGATAAATAATTTTTTTGCTATAAAAAAAAAAAAAGAAAAGAAAAAAAACCATATCAGCACTAGAAAGGCACCACCACAAAATAGGTAAAGTCTAAAGAAGCGAATTGCCTAAAATAGAATGGCTTCATATAGAGTAGACATGAATTGCCTACAACAAATTTGCATAAAATTAAATTGACCAGCAAGTAGCTAGAGGCAAGAATAACCCTTACGAATTTGAGTAAAATTTGGTGCACATTTGTATCATGTATGTGTATGGAAGTTTTTGTGTATGAATTTTTGAAGCAGAAGCGAAACATCCCATTGATATAGAATACCCATTATTTACCAGGTGCCTCACTTGCATAGAGTTTTGAAAACCACATCGTCTAACACAATGTGAGAAGGCATTCCTCCTCTGATATTTGTTTAATCACAATATTAAAATCACACGAGTGGAATCACAACTTGTTCCGATTAATAATACAAAGTTTGAAATAATTTGACAAAAGAAGCTCAAGTAGAGTAGAAGTTTCTTTAAAACGTTCCAAACTACAAGATCTAAATGAATCAATTCCATCCAAAAACAAGAACATCGCAGCCATTAGATAGATAGATAGATAGAAAGAAAGAAAGAAGCAGGTACGCACCATTGGGTGTACATATCGAGCACAACGGTTTTCTCGCCGGCGGCATTGACGATGGGCCAGAAAGTGTCCTTGTTGACCTCCGTGACCTGGCCGACGGTAGCTCCAGCAGTCTCCAAGCTGGAATTGACCTTCAAGGATCGATTAGCACCGGAAACTCCAATAATGCGCAACCTCTTCGAACCGAAGCCGCCGCTCTTCCAGTCGGAAAGTGAAGCCATCGGTTGGTTGCCGCTGCACAGAAACGACGGCGGCGAGGATCTGATCGACGGCGGAGAGAGAGGGAGGCCCAAAGCCATTGATGAGAGGACGAGAAAGCAAAGAGGGTTTCAGAAAATGGCAGAGTGGAAGAAGGAAGGTGAGCTGATGATACTGAGGGAGGAGGTTCTTGGAATTACTAATTTATCCTTCAAGCTTAGCGGAGTTCTTGGAACTGCTTGGGGGTCTTTTTGTCATTTTAAAATGAGGATTGTGGTGGAGAATGGGCTAATCTGAAAACTCTGTGGCATTGTAAAAATGTTGTGAATTAAAATTCTTTCTTATTGCTCATCATTCTTTTGGACCAAGTGAAAGTACATCAATGCCCTTCCAATGTTTGAAGTGTTTTTTAACGGAAAATGTATCAATGAGAAGCTAAAGTCCATACATGCCATAAAATTCTTCCGACAAAGAGAGGAGGGGATCAAACCTAGAGATGTCCACGGGGCGGGGTCGGGAAATGGCTTCCTCGTCCCTGTCCCAGCCATAAAATTCAATCCCCGTCTCCGAAAAAATCCCCAAATTTTTTTTTGGGGATCGGGAGTGGATTTTCATGAGCACATGCGGGGATTGGGTTCTCATGGGATTTTTACAATTTTTTTTTTTTATTTTTTGGATAAAAAATTCAAAAAATTATATTTAAAAAAATATATATCTATAAGTTTCAACTATAATATTAATTATCAAAGAAAATATTCATATGCATAAAAAATATCATCAACAAGATATATTTATTTGAAAATTAAAGGAGTAGAATTAAGAAAAAAATATTAAATAAAATGATCGGGACGGGGATCGGGGAATCGGGGACGGGGAGTACAATCCCCGTCCCTAGCCCCGTTTAGCCAACGGAGATTTTTTCTCCCCATCCCCGGCCCCGTTCCCAGCCTAATCGGGGATTCCCCGACCCGTTAGGGACGGGTCCCCGGGGACCCGGCCCCGCAGGGAAAATGGACATCCCTAATCAAACCCAACCACCACAAACAATAAATCCCTTGAGTATTGGAGCGCACACAAAAAAAAAAAAAAAAAAAAAAACTATTTATTCACACCACAAAGTGACTTGAAGAATTAAGAGATGATAAATTCAATTCATTTAATCACTTACGTAAGAATTAATTTGAATTTTTTTTAACATTCAAATTTTGTATAATCAAAAGATATATTCTTTATCATACACGTGCAAGTTGGCTCGAATAATCACGAACATAAAAAAACGCAAAAAACCAAAAGAATGATTACTAGAGGAGGCTTAATGTTTTTTTTTATTCGTAAATGTTTGGATAAGTTTTATAAACACCACTAGTCATACTATCTCACCTTACAATAATTAAATGTTAAAGAAATTTGTAGAAAATTATTTGAAGAGTAAGTAACCATCATAAATTAAATCAATAAGATTTTTGTTAAGGACAACAAAGAACCACAAACTCTCCACATTGATATGATATTGTCCACTTTGGGAATCGCCTCTCATGCTTCTTCTTTTTTTGGCATCTCCCAAAAGGCCTCATGTCAATGGATGTATTGTCCCCTCCTTATCAACCAAGATCTCCCTCCTAGGGATACTTTGTTTGCCCAACAATCCTCCCCTCAAACAAAGTACATTGAGTCATAACCGAGTCTTGCCACCACTCCCTTTGTTCTACATCGGAAAACCACCCCTCAACAAAGTATATTGAGCTATACGAGACTCGCCAACTCTTTTGTTTTATACCGGGAGCCTTCCCCCACATCGCTAAGTTAAGAGTTTGGCTTTGATACCACTTGGTAAGGACAACGAGCAACCACAAACCTCTACATTGAGGTGATATTGTCCACTTTGGGAATCACCCCTCATGGCTTTGTTTTTGGCATCTCCCAAAAGGCCTCATTTCAATGAAGGTATTGTCCCCTCCTTATAAATTAACCAAGATCTCCCTCCTAACTTAGCAATGTGGGATACTTTGTTTGCCCAACAATCCTCCCGTCAAACAAAGTACACCGAGTCATAACCGAGTCTTGCCACCGCTCCCTTTGTTCTACATCGGGAAACCACCCCTCAACAAAGTATGTTGAGCTATACGAGACTTGCCAACTCCTTTGTTCTATACCGGGAGCCTTCCCCCACATCACTAAATTAAGAGCTTGGCTCTGTACCACTTATTAGGGACAACGGACAACCACAAACCATTCATATTGATATGATATTGTCCACTTTGGGAAACACCCCTCGTGACTTTGTTTTTTGGTATCTCCCAAAAGACCTACTAACTTAGCAATATTGGGATACTTTATTTGCCCAACAATCCTCCCCTCAAGCAAAGTACACCGAGTCATAACCGAGTCTTGCCACCATTCCCTTTGTTCTATACCGAGAGCCTTCCCCCACATCGCTAATTTAAGAGCTTCGCTCTGATACCACTTGTTAGGGACAACAAAGAACCACAAACCCTCCACATTAATATGATATTGTCCACTTTGAAAATCACCATTCATGACTTTGTTTTTTTTTTTTTTGCATCTCCCTAAAGGTCTCATATCAATGGAGGTGTTGTCCCCTCCTTATAAATCCAATATCTCCCTTCTAACTTAACAATGTGGGATACTGTTTTTACCCAACAATTTTGAATCACAAAACCAACCTCGGATTATTGGAAGAGATAAGAAGATGAACCACCCGTTCCACAATCTACGGCCAAAAAGGAAGGAGACACCTCCCAAGGACTCGGCCAAATGAATGTCAATAGTATCTTATTAAATTTTGTGAAAATCTTACGGCATGTGTTGATTAGGATAGAATGAGAAAGGATGGAATGGAAAGGTATAGGAAGGGAAGTGTCAATAAGATAATATTTGGCAGAAAGAGAAATATAATAAGTTTATGTTTGTTAGGAAAGAAAAATAAGAAAAGTAATTAATTTTAAAAAATAAAGAAAATTAATAATTTTAATATAATATTTGTCGTTAACTTAAATATAATGATTATATTATTTTTATATTTATTTTATTTTATTTTATATTTAAATAAAATTTAAATTTTAACTTTTTTTATTTAAAATACATAGTATAAAATTTTTGTTTTGAAATTCATTTAATTTAGTATATTTCATTAATTCACATGTACGTATGTATTAGAATTAATTTAAGATAAATTACAATAAAACAAAAACTTATTTAGTTTAAATGAATTATATATCTTGTCAATTTAGATTTATTTTTTATAAATATATATATATATATGTGTGTGTGTGTGTATTTATAAATTTTTGATAATTATGAAATTAATATTTATCATATATACTTTTATGTAATAAATTTCAAATACATAATAATTGTTAATGTTTTTTAAAGAGCATAATAATAATAAAAAAAATCTTGAAACAAAAAAATCAAATTTTAAATTTTATTTTATTTCATTTATTTTTTAAATTAAATTTAAAATTGAAACATAAAACAATCAATGTGAGACTAAATAATATATTTTAAAAGTCAATAAGAACTCATCTGTACAACCTAGTAACCATGAAATTACCGGTTCGAATCTCCCTTCCCCTAACATTGTTGTATAAAAAAATAATTTATTTTAAAATTCTAAAAACATGTAATTTAAAAAAATATATAATATATAATAATAATAAAATCACACGGGCACATGCACCAAATTATTCGGGCGTGTGGGCTCTGTGCATAGACTTGGTTAAAATTTCATTCTAACAACCACAATGTAGAAGCAAATTGTAGATCTATACAAATCAAAGTGCAAATTCTACATTGTGGTTGTTAGAATAAAACTTCATTCTAACAACCACAATGTAGAAGCAAATTCTAGATCTATACAACATGTTGCCATGAGCATGTTGTTTCAATAGCAACATCTTTTCCAAAAGCTCAATCCAAAAGTCAAAAGACTGAGATTCTAAAATTGGCTGACGACAACTCCAATTTGGCACAAATGAAATCACGAACTGGTTAAATTCAGGAAGTTGATTTAAAAAATCTGTGAAATCTGGCACAATTTCAACTCATTTCACGAATTCAATTTCAAGTTGATTTCAAAATACCAAGCTGCTCACACAACATTTCAATTCAAAATTGAAATCTCAATTTGCTGGACTAATTTTACCAGCCACAAATATTGCACCTCCCAAATTGGCCAATCATATTTCAATTGAAATGAAAATCAATTGCATTAAACTTCAAATTGAAGTGTCCAAATCCACTTAAATCAAAATTCTGCATCAAATTACCACCGAAACAGAGTTTGCGACAATTGATTCTATAATAGAAACACCGAATGTGCCAAAATTCTAAGAAATCATCGATCAATTTGTTATATGCAAGCACAAGATCGAGCCGTCGAAGAGCCGATTTCGAAAGTAGAAACGCTGGAAACTAATACTGAAGTCATAGAGGTATCAATCTCATAAGCAATAAAAAATCAATTAAATCAATCGACAACTAATTTCTACAAAATTGATTGAATCCTCATAAGGCAGAGACAAAATTTGCTGAAGCTTAATCTACCAGCTTTGATACCAAATTGTAGAAGCAAATTGTAGATCTATACAAATCAAAGTGCAAATTGTAGATGTACTCTTAATCAAATCAAATTGAGATGAAATTGTAACAATAAAGAAGGATAATGGAGAAAAGAGACAAAGCACACCAGATTTATAGTGGTTCGGGAACGTCCCTACTCCACTGTTATGGATCGATTGAGCTTATTCGATCCACCATCATAATGTCATTGCTAAGATTGTACGAGGGCTCTCAAGGTAGTGGCTAGGGTTTCTACTCTCACTCTCAAATGAAGAAAACTTCCAAATGAAGCTTATATACTAGCTTCTACACATCTCTCATGATTAGTTAAAACTGACCCTCTAATTAACCCAACTTACATTTAACTCATCTAGGCTAATTAATTATGTGTAATTCACCTATCAACACAAAATATCAACTATATACAATTGACTACTAAACCAACTCAAGATGATTACCCCATCATACTAAATCAGCTAGTTGGTTACGTCTATAGATATATCACATAACCATGTAATCAATGGTATTAGTTATCACAAAAAAAAAAGTTTTAACTTAAACTAAACCAATAAAGTGAAAAGCATTACATATTACCTTTGAAGCAAATTACAAGCATCCCATTGTTGACATTTACAAACATAAATATATACACAATCAAATCTTGCTCTTCCAATATCGATATATTCACGGGGAAGACAAAAGAAAACTCCTCTTCTTTGGAAGAAAAAGAAGGAATTCATAATTTCCTTTGGATGGGAAAAACAAAAGATTATGGTACAACACAAATTTAAAAATGTTGCGTGTTGGTAAGAAACGATTAGATAAAAAGGAGGGTAAAAGCCAACAACAATGCAAGTAATCTGCTTATCGCTGTTATAGATGCTGCTGCACCTGAAAGATTGTGGGCTCTCACTGTGTAAACTTTTCCTGATTTTTCATCTCTCAATTTAATCCCTGAAGAACCTGAGGATCATTAATCAACGGTAAGATATATACTACTTTTCTAGAGGCTTAATATACTGCTTTTCTAGAGGCCGAAGCCGAGGTTCAAATTCTCACCTCTCACACTTGTTGAACTAAAAAAATAGCTGTATTAAAGATAGTTTAAATATCTTAAATTGATTAAGATTTTTTTTTTTTTTTTAAACAAGGGTAACTATACCCGTCCCTAAGCCATAATCCGGGAGATATCGAAGGAATGGAGACACGGAAGGTGTCTACAAATTAATATCACAAGTAAATCTCGAACCTGGAACTTAAGGGGAGCATACCTTTTCAAAGCTCAAATCTTCAACCAACTGTGCCACTCCTTGGGACTATATATATTCAAATTCTCATACCAACAATTATGATATTATATACAAAAAAAAAGCTCAAATGGGTGCCTTAAAATTTTGATATTAATAGGGAACTATTCAATTCCTTCTAACCTTGTTACTTTTATGTCATGGAGTTTTTTACTTGGTATAGAGGTATATTTTTTCAGGATTCTTCAAAATGAACTTATAATTATGAATAATATTAATAAAAAAAATAGAAAAAAAAGGTAGGGTGTTTATGAGTATGGGCAATCCAAAATGTACTCAGTCCAACCATCCATGATTCAAATAGTTTGTTCATTAATCTTAAAATCACGACGAATAGTTCTTTTATACTCCAAGAAATAATAGATTGTGTTGGAAACTGGAAAGTAATTAATTAAGGACGGTTTAGATAGAGATTCATTGAGTTTTTGAAGTCAATTATTTAATCAAGACACACGAAAATGATTGAACTAAAGCAATGGAGAAAATAAGTTTGACAGGGACTCACAATTGAACTCAGTCCAGCCAATGGTCTGATTTTCAAGATTATAGTAAATCAACTTGTTTTGAAGAACCAAATCTGCAATTCAAAGCTATTAAGAGGAATTCAAGCTAAGAATCATAATATATAATAATAATTGAAAATTAGAACAAAAGAAAATACCTCCCAAGAGAGTGATTTCATTTGCATCTTCGGAATGAGTTCCACTATTCTGCCACCCAACACACCACACATCATCCTGCATACCCCGAAAATTAAAATTTTCTCAATTCATATATGTCTGAGCTAACTTACACGCAACTATTTCTATAATACAATGTTGGGTATCTACGACCGAACCTGCATGATAAACAACCTCCAACACTACAAGACAATAATAACCAAGGAAAGCTTGTATTATAAACCAAAATAGAGTATCAGTTCGATTACCATATTGAGAGATAAGTAAATGAACAAATGCTCCAAAATGGGAATAAGAACCACAAGGAATTCCCCGCCATATCAAAAGGGCAGTGATCTCTCCTACCTTAGTCCTTACGCTCTCTAGAAACTGCACAAATTGGTCCCTTCACTGGATGGCCCTAATTGACTACTTCCTCTCTGGTACGACACAACCGTTCTTACTGCTCACAATCCCTGGACGAGTTGAAGTGAGCTCGTTAACCGGGAAAGAGAGCAAGAACAGAAAGATCAATTGCAGGTCCAGGTAGAGACCAAAGGTCTCACTACGATAGAACCCAACAATGAGTTTACGAAGGCTTCGAGTAGTGCTCCACTCCCTGCTCCACTACCTGATCCTCTTTCCTGCCTGTTGCCTGTTTTGCCCCTCCTCTCGTAGGTTCGAATGCTAAGTGGTCCCTCTTCTAATTCATTCTCTTCCTCTATCATCTTCTTGCCTTTCCTTACATAGGCATGCACTATTGGGGGCCTTACATCACCCCTGGTGACCAATACACCTTGTCCTCAAGGTGGAATGTAGGGAATTGTTTCCTCATATATTCGACTTCTTCCCATGTTGCCTCACAAGGCTGCAGGCCCGGCCACTTAACCAGCCACTCCTTATAAGCGAGATCTTTGTTCCAGCGTATCCCCAGCACCTCCTCCGATATGGCTATCCACTCCAAATTGTTCGCCAGTAATGTAGGGTTCTGTTGGACCACATATTTTGTTCCCATGCATTTCTTTAGCTACGATACATGGAAGACATCATGTATAGTTGCCTCCAAGGGAAGTTTTAACTTATATGCGACCTTGCCAATACAAGTCGTGATCTTGTAAGGTCCAAAAAACCACGGTGCCAACTTCTCACAACGTTGTTTGGCTAGAGACCTTGCTTGTATGGTCTTACCTTCACATATACCATATCACCTTCCTGGTGGACGACTACTCGTCGCTTCTTATAAACATATCATTTCATCCTCTCTTAAGCCAAGTGTAACTGTTCTTTGAGAGCCACCAAAGCTAAATCACGATCGATCAGTTGTTATTCCACGACATCATTTGTAGTTTTGTGTTCCCCGTAAGAAACAATTGGTGGGAGTATTTTGCCATACACAATTTCAAAAGTAGTGGTGTTGATATTAGCGTGATAATTCATGTTGTACCAGTACTCCGCCCACTCCATCCATTTACACCCCTGTTTTGGCTACTCACTACAAAAACAACGTAGATAGATTTCTAGCTTTCTGTTTGCGGATGGAAGGTTGTGCTCTTGCGCAACTAAGTACCCTAACTCTTGAATAATTCGTTCCAGAAGTAACTAATTAAGATTTTATCACGATCCGATACAACTAATCGGAGAAAGTGGAAACCCATGGAATCAGACAATTTCATGTATAAAAATGGCAACTACTTCCTTACAAGTGAAAGGATGACTCAGGGAGATGAAATGTGCATACTTGCTTAATCAATCCATAACAACCAAAATAGAATTTTTCCCCAAGGAGCGCGGTAGTCCTTCTATGAAGTCCATAGATATGTCTTCCCATATTCGATCTAGCGCTGATACGATCCGGCCTTGGCAGTTTAGGAATATTAGTATTTATTATTAGTTATTTGCTATTTTAAATGTATTGGACTTGGGCCTATTATTAGTATTTTATTAATTAGGTCAAATTAGGGTTTAGAGTTATTATAAATAGGTGAGGTTAGGTCTTTGTTATTCATCCATTGAATTGTCGTATTTTGTACTCTGGCTCTTAGAGAGATCCTCTCGGGAGATTTATCTTATTTTAATAGAAAAGTGTGGTAGATTCTATCATTTTGGTATCAGAGCCGTTTGCCGATCCGAGAATGGTTACTACTAAGATGGAATCCAGGATGCAAGCGTGTGAAGAAGGAACGGCCGACTTAGCTAGGCAGTTACAGGAGACTAACGCAAAGATGGGAGCGATGGAAGAAAGGTTAGGGAAAAGGCTGGATTTGCAGGATTCGAAGCTCGAGACGATGAACCGAAATCTGGAACTTTTAGTGGAGACAATCCGAGCAGACAAGGGGAAGGGCTCGATGCCCGAGGCTGCAGGGGAAGGATCGAGCGGCGCGGCTGGGGCTAGCTCTGGTGATGCAGGGGCGGCGGCGGCTGGCGTGGCGGCGAGGCGTAGTACGGGCGCGCGACGCGGCTGGGAGAGGCTGCAGCTTGTGCCAGCGCGCGGAGCAACGGGGGCGAGTGGTGATGTCGGGGCTGCGGGCTGGGGCATCGGCCTGGCGACCGGCGTGGGCGACGCGAGCAGGGCGGACGGCAGGGTCTGTCCGAGAGGGGCTACCGGCGGGGTCGGTGCGGGCGGCGCAGACAGAGGGGCTGGTGCGGCGGGTGGTCGTGTGGTGGGGGGCTCGAGCGGGGCGTCGCGCGTCGGGTGCGCGGTGTCAGGCGAGGAGGTGCAGTGTCGGCGGCGGTTGGTTGGCGCGAGGGCATGAGGGTGCGCGTGAAGGCCGGGCGGCGAGGGCGCGAGGCGGGTGGGGTGGTGGTCGAGGTGGGCTTGGACGAGCGGGCGTGGAGCGCGGCGCGGGGCGAGGTTGCTCGGAGGTCCGGCGCGCGCTCGGGCGTGGGTCTGGGCGAGCGAGAGCGAGAGGGGTTTCGGCTCGGCGAGTCGGCCTGGTGGGACGGCCGGCGGCGCGGCGGCGTCAATGGTCCGCGGAGGCCGGGGCTGGGTGATGTGCGCACGGGCGGACCGGGTCAGGGTGGGCCCGTCAGGTTAGATCGGAGGGTGGAATTTCGTGGGAATTTTGTGGGGATACTTGCACGGGGCGAGTTTTGGGCCACGAGGAGAACCTTGGAACGATCGGGGTGGAGTGACAATGTACGAAAGCAGGGGACGAGATTTCGGGTGGGGAGGAGGAGAAAGATCTGAACGGAAAAGTCAGAGAGTAGGAGGAAGGGATGGACCGGGTTGTGACAGGAGATTTAGAAAATTGGAGATGGCGATTTTCAAGGGCCTTGTTGATGAGGATCCGGTAGGATGGTTGAGTCGGGTCGAGCGTTATTTCTGGTAAACAAGTTATTTGAATATGAAGGGGTTGAGGCAGCGGAGGTTATGTTTAGAAGGGGAGGCATTGGAGTGGCTTCAATATGAGGAGGACCGTGCTCCTTTTCGTTCTCTGAGCGAATTCAAAGATGGGTTGTTGGAGCGTTTCCAACCGGTGGCCCAGGCCAATAAGTATGCCAACTTCATGAGTTTGAAGCAAATGGGAACGGTAAAGGAATATCGTCGGAGCTTTGAGCGCTTTGCTAAGGGAATGCGCGATATCAGTATGAGTGCATTGGAGGAAGTGGGAAAGTGGGTGAAAGAGGAGATACGGAGCGCAATGCGTAAACTACGACCAGTGGGCATTGAAGAGAAAATGTTTATGGCCCAAGTGATTGAGGATGATTTTGCTTTTCAGGCCTCCCAAAACGAGGGAAGTACTTACGCAATGATTAAGGCTAGCGAGAACGATTGGATCGGGAGGCTGGAAGCACAGAGATTTTGTCCCACAGGACTACAACCGTTCACCCGACGTCTTGTAAAAAACTCACTGAAGCTGAAATTCGAGCTAGGAAGGACAAAGGGTTATGTTTCCGCTGCGATGAACAATTTGTCCCCGGACATCGTTGTAAGAAGAAAGAGCTTCATAATTTGGATGTGTGGGTCGTTCGAGATGCGCACGATTACCAGGATGTTGAGGTGACTGAATTTTCTCCAGAAGATGGAGCTGCAGAAGGTGGCATCGGAGATGGAACACCTTGAGGACAAGGTGGCTCTTGGGGGGGAAAGTATTGATACGATCCGGCCTTGGCAGTTTAGGAATATTAGTATTTATTATTAGTTATTTGCTATTTTAAATGTATTGGGCTTGGGCCTATTATTAGTATTTTATTAATTAGGTCAAATTAGGGTTTAGAGTTATTATAAATAGGTGAGGTTAGGTCTTTGTTATTCATCCATTGAATTGTCGTATTTTGTACTCTGGCTCTTAGAGAGATCCTCTCGGGAGATTTATCTTATTTTAATAGAAAAGTGTGGTAGATTCTATCATGCCAATGGTTGTAGCAACCAAGTTGGTGATACTTCCTCTGTTTTATTGCACTGACATATTGCACATTCAGCTACATACTTTTTTACATCATTTTTCATGCCCTTCTCAAAAAGTTCGCCCATGAGACGTATGTAAGTTCGTAAGAATTCCAAATGCCCTCCCAATACCGAGTCGTGATAGGTGTGTAGTATAGTAGGGATTAGGCTTGATGTTGCTAAAATGACCATCCTCCCTTTATACATCATTCTCCCTTTAATCAACGCAAATTTTAGGCCCAATGTCGGGATCCACTTGCAGTGTCGTAATTATACCCTGAAGCTGCTCGTCTTTACTAACTTCTTCATGAATTTGGTCTATATCAACTAACCTTGGTACTGACAAATTTTGTAGTTCCGCCACTGGGGTAATCTAAACAGCGCATCAACCACCTTATTTTCTAATCCGGGGTGATACTCTATATCGAAATCATAGCCCAAGAGTTTGGTTACCCATTTTTGGTAATTTGGTTGTATCTTTGTTTGCTCAGTGAGGTATTTCAATGCCCGTTGATCGGTTCGAATCAAAAACTTCCTCCCTAATAGATAGTGTCTCCATCGCTGCACTGCTATAAATTGCCATCAGTTCCCTTTCGAAAATGGACTTCACCTTGGCTGTTGTCGACAACCGCTGACTACAGAGCGCAATTAGTTTTCTCTGCTGCGACAACACAGCACCTAACCCATGTCCGAAAGCGTCCGTTTCCATTACAAATTGTAATTCAAAGTCAGGTAGGGCAAGAACCGGCAAGGTAACCACTGCCTTTTCTAATATTTCAAAGGCCCTGTTAGTTTCCTCATTCAACACGAAGGCATCCTTCTTCAACAGTTCAGTTAATAGTGTTGCTATTCCTCCATATACTTCCAAGAATCGTCAATAGTAACCCATCAATCCTAAGAACCCTCTGAGTTCCTTTAACGTTTTTGGACATGGCCACTGTATCATGGCCTAAATTTTTCATGGGTCAGCTTCTACTCCTACTACCAATATCTAGTGACCAAGATATTCACATCTAGATTTTGAGAATATGCGTTTCTTCCTATTTTCAAATAACCCATTGTCAAGAATTGAGGACCATCCATAAGTGTTTTTCACACAAAACAACGAAGGAAGGGTCGAAAAAACTAATTCATTAAGCTCTGGAATGTGGTTAGGACATTTGTCAGGCCAAACGACATGACTAGAAATTTGTAGTGACCTTCATGAGTTTGAAAAGCCGTTTTCTCGACGTCTGCCTCGTTCATCCAAATTTGGTGGTACCCAAACTTAAGATCTAATTTAGAAAATACCTTGGATCCATGGAGTTCATCTAGCAATTCCTCGATCACGGGTATGGGGAACTTGTTGGCACCGTTTCTCAGTTCAGTGCTCAATAATCTACACAGAATCTCCACCCGCCATCCTTCTTCTTGACCAAGAGTATAGGGCTTGAGAACGGGCTATGACTCGGTCGAATGATTCTTGAGTCTAACATTTCCTCAATCTCGGCTTTTTGAGCATGCGCATATTTATAAGGTCTCACCTATAATGTTTATGATCCATCTTCAACTCAATCGATGGGACACCTAACGTGGTGGCGACAACCCTACGGGATCTTGGAACACATACTCAAATTCTATTAGTAGTTGTTCAATGTCTCTCGACAATGTTTCCTCGTCTAACATGGTCTGCTCGTCGTGTATCTCAACGAGAAACCCTTGGTCCTTTGGTTCCCATGTTATTTCCAGCATTTTCAGCAAAATCTCCACTCTTGTCAAGGACGGGTTGCCCGCCAACGTGACCTTGCCTTGTTCCGTCATGAACTGCATTGTGAGTGTCAACCAATCGATTTGCATGAACCCTATTTTTCGTAGCCATTGCATTCCAAGGATCATGTCGAAATTTCCCAGTTTGATGGGTAGGAAGTCCTTGCATACCACGAACTGTTGCTTTCGACTTCAATATTCTTGTAGATTCCCTTACCCTTGACCGCTACTCCAGTACCCATGATGACTCCGTTGAGCCGTGTCTGCATACCTGCATTTCAACTATGTAGCCAATTTTTCAGAGATGAAATTATGGGTTGCCCCACAGTCGATCAAGATGATCACCTCCTGGCCTGCTACGGTTCCCTTCAATTTCATAGTACCTAGTGACGAAAATCCGAGGATCGATCTGATGGTCAACTCTGTACACTCCATTGTTTCCTCAATGGTTTCCTCCTCTATCTCTTCTTCAAACTCTCCTTCTTCGATTTCTATTTCTCCTGCTTGAGTGACCACCATAACCCGCAACTCTTTGTTTTCCTTCACCTCTCATTTATGGCCAACGAAGTATTTCTCATCACACTTAAAGCACAGTACCTTCGTTCTTTTCAACTGATATTTGACGTTTGATAGACATTTAATGGGTCCTTCTCTCCTTACGGTACCGCCACATTCCACAAGAAGAATGGTGCGAATTGGGTATGTGTCCCTCGTCTTCTGAGTTGGGCCTCTGTAAGTATTTCCCTCGGTTATGTATATTCCAGCCTAGCTAGCCTTTGTTTCCCCCGATTTAGGTACTGGGTTGAAGTTGCCCTCAACTCGATACTGATCCTCTAGTAACTAGGCATGTTCCATTATTTCTTCTAGCCCCTTGGGCTTGCGGCTGATCACCTGGGATTTTATCCTTTCAGTGAGCCCATTTAGGAAGGCACTCTCAAGAACTTCGTCGTCTAGATGTGGTAATGGTGCCGATAACACCTCAAACTGATGGATAAATTCCTCCAGACTCCCTTCTTGCCTCACTGCTAAGAAACGAGCACAGAGTGTACCTTCTTGTATTGTCGAAAACAAATGTATAGTCTTCTTTTGAGCTTCACCCATATTTTTATCTTCCTCCGATTATTTGCTCATATGAATCGGTCTACCACGAGTTTTTTGAAACTTACCGCTACGTTCACCATCTCCTGCTTGGATAAGTGATGAATTTTGAAATATCTTTCAGCCCCAAAGATCCAAGAATCTAACTCTTCCCCTGAGAATATGGGCATTTCTAGTTTCTTAAACCTGCTTCTCTCCCCCGGGTTTTGTTCTTTCTTCTCTTTCGATGATTCTCCTTCCTCTGTCTCACGTTCTCCTTCCTTCTGTTTCATCTTCCGACTCGATCTTTTAGTCAAGTCCGACTGCGACTTGCTCATGCTGCTGGCCATCTCTTCCAACGCCCTACCTAGTGACTTTTGATTCTCCACCAATGACTTCTTATTTTCTGCCAGCCCCACATTGAGCTTCTCAATACTCTTTACAATATTCGTTTAGAAGTCGTTCATTTCCTCCACCTCTCTTTCTGTTTCATCCATACGTTCTTCCATCTGCCTTTGTACCATTGCTCTGGTTCTCCCCAGAATTGCAACCTGCTCTAATACCAATTTGTTGGGTATCTACTACCGAACCTGCACAATAAACAACCTCCAACACCAAAAGACAATAGTAACCAGGGAAAGCTTGTATTATAAACCAAAACAGAGTATTAGTTCGATTACAATACTGAGAGATAAGTGAATGAGCAAATGCTCCAAAATGGGAATAAGGTTACACGGAATTCCCTGCCATTTCGAGAGGGCGTTGATCTCTCCTGCCTTAGTCCTTACCCTCTCTAGAAACTATACAAAATGGCCCCTTCACTAGATGGCCCTATTTGACTACTTCCACCCTGGTACGGCACAACTGTTCTTACTGCTTACGATCCCCTACTCCCCTACCTAATCCTCTTTCTTGTCTGTTTCCTGTTTTTCCCCTCCTCTTGTAGGTCCGAATGCTAGGTGGTCCCTCTTCTAATTCATTATCTTCCTCTATTGTCTTCTTGCCTTTCCTTGCATAGGTATGCACTATTGAGAGCCTTACATGCAACTCTACTGATGAGAAAGCATAACAAGGTGGAAAATGATGTAAAAGGCCCTCAACTAACATAGGGTCACTTACCTTACTAGACAGGGGCATACAACTGTCAAAGATCAGAGCAAGAGTCATGATCATGACTCTGTAACCTGTAGGTGCTTGTCTAAAAAAAGCCCATAGGAAATTAATTTTCTAAGTAGGTGAACCAATTACTTTTTAGTTCTGCAGACCCTTTTGAGCACTCAATCAACCATGATGGATAACCTTCTCCATTGATACTGCTTATGTTTTTTATTTTTTCTTTTAATAACTTATAAGTTTATCTACTAACATTCTCATCTAGTTTGGATGAGAAAATAAGATGATTGAAACGAAACAAAAAAGCTTATTTTGATAGTTTAAACTTTTAGATAATATGTTTTAGTAGTTTATATTGGTTGATTTGTTTGACCCCATTACTAATTTACTATGACTTGACACATTTGTTAGTATGAAAATCCTTCCACCAGGCAACTAAACAAAAAAGTGATCTCTATATCATGTTTCTATAAAATATTTTCAAGAAGTTAGTTAATTGAAAGGATTAAAACGGTATTGAGACAGTTTACGGACTAAGATAAAATATTTAGAAGTTCATGGATTTTAATCGTTCTTTTTTAATCTACTAGTGAAATCATCTTCTAATTAGATTTTTTTTTCTAGAAAAGAATATCATCTCCAAAACATTGTTTTGATAGGAACCATTTCCAAAATATGAACAAACCCAACCCTATGAGGATAAGTAGTCAAAATGATAACAAAAAACAGATTACTTACTCGAATTTGAAAGAGATACTCGTGAGGGTAAATAGTCAAAGTTAAAGACTCCACAAATTGAAATGTCACAGTTGGAAATGCATCATCCACACTGCAACAATACAAACAAAACGGTCAAACAGTTGAAACAATGACAACATTTTTCCACTTCAACTAACTGAATGGTAAGTTCTCCTGCATGGAAAATTATTCGGTTGCCCCAACATGATAAGTAATCTTGTATGAGGGACAAATTGCAAAAGATATTTCAAATATGTATCTAATGGTTATTAGGTGGTAGCCACAGTGAGATAGTCTCATTCAATATATTATTCACTATCTACAACATTTGGTCTCTAAAACATTCACATCCATTTTTGTCATTAACCTCTTCCAACTTTTCAAACATATGCATCCATAAGGTTGGAAAAAAGCATATAAAGAATATTCTTTATGCATCAAGTCACACTATTCTTAATATCTTGTTTAATAAATATTTGGTATTTTGTATGTAATTTTTGAAAATTGTTCTTGTTTTCTCCCATTTATTCCTCATCTATTTTTAGTAGAAGTAGATAAAAAATGAAGAAGCTCATAGGTGAAAAGCATTTATGCTAAATCACTCTGCCTAATTTAAGTTTCTAAAGACCAACCCAAGGGGCAGCCTCATTGGTGAGGGTTTGAGGTCATACTGACAAAAGAAGACTCACGTTCGAGCTATTGGATGAGTTTAAAAATAAAATTCCTTGATATCTATCGGGGCAGGGGCAGGGGCAGGGTGGGGTGGGGAACTAAGTGATAGGTTTGGGGCCTTCAGATATTAAGGAATAATATAGGAATATGGTAGCAATTACTTGGGGAGTAAGTTAGAGGCTAGTGGTTATAAATATATAGGGGGATAGTCAGTGTGAAGGCATCTTTGAATTGTATGAGAATTAGGGTTTGAGAGATCTCAAGAGTCAGGGAGGGTCCAAGTACCTCGAATCACTTGACTAATAGATAGATCCAGATTCTATCCCTAAGCTCCAACTTCCCGGTTTTAGAAACAACACTGCTAAGTAGAAATTTGATTAAAAGATAATTAAACATCAACAAAACCAAGAGTGTTGCAACACTATTGTCAAAGAATAATGTATATCTAAAGATCAAATATGAAATAACATATTTAGCTGAAAAAATACTAAATAACAAGGATAAGAGCAAGCATCTTACTTGTCCTCATACTTGAAACAAGTAAACTGGCCTTCAACTGTATGTAGTTTCAGATCAGGTTTGGCACCCAAGATCTACAAAATTATATATTATACATTTTCAGAAAGAAAAAGGAATTGGAGTTCAGTGCAAAAAAGCTTACATAAAGAGGAGCTAAAATTTTAAATTAATACCTTCTGCATTAGTGGCAGGTAAATGTGCTCAGGAAGATAAGTCAGTGTTGTGCCACTGTCAATGATTGCTCCTTTTCTATATTCTGTTTCAAACAATCCAACAGGAAGATCAAGAGCAGTGTCTCCTACCTTAACTCCATTCAGAACAACATTGTAATGCGCCCTGAATTGTAGATGTAAAAAAAATATAAGAAACTTCCCTGTGATAAATAGAGACAGCTAAATTCTTGTACACAAGAAGCGAACTTATAAACTTTGCACTTCGTATTTGGTGGTTGTTTCTATTTTGTTTAGTCCTTCAACTTTAAAATTGTCCAAGTTCAGGGATATGGGGGACAAACTTTGGAAGACCTTTCAATAGATGACGACTCTTCGATTTTGAATAGTAAACACATCTAACGATGACATAGCATGCTTATTGGACAACTGTTAGCTGATTTGTCATTTTTTTAATTCAACAACATGTGGGAGTGAGCGGTTTGAAAAAGAAACCTCTTGGTTACTAGGCTGATCATGCCATTAAGCTATGCTCCAATTATTTTCGTCAAGACAATTAATGAGATTAGGAAAAGAGGACTCGTTTAATTTAACAATTTTTTTCCATAAATAATGCTCTTATTGGCAGTTAATCATCATGGAGTGAGTGACCTAGTGGTCACGAGGGTCTTGAGAAACTAAAAGGTGATGGATTCAATCTATGGTGATCACCTACCTAGAAATTAATTTCTTACGGTTTCCTTGACATCGGAATGTTGGAGAGTCAGGCAGTATATCTCATGACATTAGTCGAGGTGTGTGCAAGCTATCCTGGCCAGTCACACAGATAACCAAAAAAAGTATACATATGAAAAAGAGGAATAGCCATAGCCAGAGGTAGCATAATGAAGTGACTCATACAAAATACCTTCTTCTTAAAGCTACTTATCAAATTCGAATGGGCGAAAATGTAGGAGGCACAAAATAGATAATGAAGAAAACAGTTTGAAAATGTTTGCAAACTACAAAAAATCAGATTTGGAGCAGTACACATACTGATGAGGAATCACTGGAGTGGTTTTCACTTTTGGTTCCGCTATATCTCCGATGGCAAAAATCCCACCCCCTGTTATACTATTCAAGCAATGTGCAAAAATCTTTTTCACCTTCCCAGAAGCAGCCAGCTGAGAAATCATAGATGAGTTTGCCTGTCCAAAACCAAGTATTCCATCAAGTGCTTCAGACGACGAACCAAGCTTCCCTGATTGTTTAGCTCCACACCTAAGCCACACAAGTCAACTTGAGATGAAGTATAAACAGCATTAGCTAATTGAACTTATCTGATGTGAAGTACAAAAATGTATCTTTTGATAAAAAAAATGCTCAATTAAAGAGAATAAAAGTACATTAAACATTGGATTAGATAAGAAGCAGAGATAAGTCCAAGTGAAGCTAGACATATTCTATATTACCAGTTGGGCAAGCAGTTGTAATAAAAAAGAGACGCGTGAACTAAGAGTTGGCTGCTGAACTGGTGGAGTTTCTTCCTCTTTCTTCTTTTTCTTCTATGTTTCTTCTTTCCTCTCTTCTTTTTATTTCCAACTTCTCCTCCGTCTTCATCTTCCTAATTTTTTTTCCTTTTTATTCCTTTTCTTCTTCGAAAGTCTTCTTCCTCTCTTTCTTCTTTTTCTACTTCTCATTCTTATTTTTCCAATGTGTTTATTCTTCCCCCTCTTCTTTTTCTTTTTCCTTTTCTTCCTTTTCTTTTATCCTCCTCACTTACCTCTTGCCGTTTTCGCCCACCTCCCTCACTCTTCTGATTTTAGTTTTCATACCCAAAATTCGGCACTCACAACCCCTTTCTCCGATCCCCACTCCTCCACGCTTGTTTTCCATCTTGAGAAGATGATTGGATGGAGAAAGGTTGATGGTCGCGACGGAAGGAAGAGATCGACGCACTAAAAGTTTAGGGCTGGTTTTTACGGGTTGTGATGCTCGTTGAGGATGTTCATTATCGATCTCGAATCATGATTCTCCGACAAGGTTATTGGATGATGATACTCGTTCCTGCATCTTTCGAGAAAGAGCACCAATGTTGGCGACGAATATTTGCCTCGTCGGAGGCGCACATAAAGAGGGGAGAACATCATAGAGAACCCTGATGTTGTAGATCTGAGCAACAGGGGATTTAGTCGCAAATTCTAAGATTTTGGCTGTGATCGAGCAATATGTAGCAGAGATCTTACAACCACTTGGGAGAGTCGGTTACTATTGGGTTGGGTTATCGTGTGTCGGTTATTGATGATTTGATACAACAAGCGACAAGGGATTTAGTCGCAAATTCTAGGGGGTGATTGGATTTTGGACTTTGGGAGAAGAGAAGAGAGGAAGAGGAAGTGGAGAAGAAGTGGAGTGATTTAGAAAAATGAAGTATTTGTTTGGGAATTGATGTTTTGGAGGGGAGATGTTAGAATTTTTTTTTTTTTGGGATTTGTGTTTTGAAAAGAGATGTTTGAAATTTTATTTGGGGGAATTGGAGTTTAAGAGAGAAAAATTTTATTTTATTATAATTGTTGGTTTATGTTTTTTTTTTATAGGAAACAGAAGACTTTCATTGATGAATGAAAAGTTACAAAAGGATAATAATAGTTCAAAAAACTATTCCAATGATTTAACAGAGTAGATAGACCATAGTCTTTAAATGGAGCAATTTTATGAGCCCGCATGATTGCTAATACTGTGATAGAGTCCATAATATTTCCTTTCAAAGGATTATCATCATTGAAAACTGTTGGAGTGTAAATATGTATTTATGTATATTCTATCTAGGTCTGTTAGGCCCGCGAGATCCAGGCCCATTGTAACCCTTATTGAAAGACATTGTTTCTCCCTCTAATGTATGAGAATAAGACGATTTAGTCGTATTAATTTCATGGTATCAGAGCTAGGTTAAGAGGGAAAATCAGGGTTAGGAGAACAGGGGCCGCCGCCGCCGAGGTCATCGCCGGCAGATTTTGGAAGCCCGAGGCCCGATCTACCCAGTCGTCCAAGTCGCGACTCCGTCCGATCAACGACGGAGCCACACGCGCCGCTGCAAGCTTCCGCCGCGCGTGGAGGAGCGTCGCTCAGCCGTTCGGGTCGGGTCGGCCTGGGTTTTGTGCGCGTCGGCTAGCTCTACACGTGTGTGAGGTTTGTTTCAAGTTTCGGGCATCGGGGAGTCTCGGCTTTGCTGTTTTTCGCTACTGTGGGTACTTTTTTGCTTTTCCAATTACGAAACTCTGTTCTATTTTCCTTGAAATATCGTGTTATCTGCTGCATATTTAGATATAATTACGGTAATATGAGCGATAACAAACATACTAGTGTGATTACTCATTCAATGGAAATCACCAAACGAAAGTTGAATGGGACGAATTATCTCGACTGGCATCGGACAATTCGAAACCACTTGCTGAGTAATAAACTAGAAGGACACATGGATAGTGATCCGCCTAAGGACGAAGTTGAAAAGAAGAAGTGGGAGTGGGACCGGGTTGATGCGCGCTTGTATAATCAGATCACTAACTCGATGAATGATGAGATTGTGGATCTAGTTAGTCACTGCACTACGGTAAAAGAACTAATGACATATGTCGAGTTTCTGTACTCGGAAAAGGAGCAGGTTACAAGAACGTATGATGTTTGCTCATCCTATTTCCATGCTGACCAGAATGGCGAACCTTTGTTGGCCTATTACACGAAGCACAAGCGTAATAGTGTTGAGTTAAATTCTCTCATGTCGTTCAGTGCAGAGGGAAAAAAATGGGGGTTATCAGTTTTCTGCGTGGTCTGGGACCGAAATATGGGAATGTGAAATCCCAAATTCTATCTGGTACTGAACTGTCATCCTTGGATGATGTGTTCGCCGCGCGTCGCATGTATGAATTTGATTGAACAGTCTAACAGTGCCCTGATCAAAAGGAGCGAAGTTCGTGGTGGAAGACATGTGACTTCTCCAGTATCAAAATCTAGTTATGACCGACGCCCGGATATTAGCAGTGACAACCGGCGTTCAGATACTCGAGTAGGAGTGACCTGTTATTACTGTCAGAAACCAGGTCATTTAAAGAGGGATTGCCGAAAACTGCAATATGACAATCAGAAGCTTCAGAGAGCCCACCTTGCATCGAGTGAGAAAGCACCTGTTGATGAGTTCGCCAAACTCCAAGTGTCCTCTACTTCATCGCAGCCATCATCATCCGAATTCCCGCCTGCTGCAACCCTGACTGAAACAGGTAACAATCATTGTCTCCTTTTGTCGTCTACAAAGTGGGTCATTGACTCTAGGGCGACTGCGCATATGACGGGTAACGAAAACTTGTTCTCTACATCGTTATCACCTGTTCAATCCCCTTCCATTACCTTAGCTGATGGATCCTTATCTCCTGTAAAGGGGTCTGGATCAATCACACTTACCCCTACCTTGACGTTATCCTCCGTTTTGTGTCTACCTACGTTCTCATATAATCTGATTTCAGTTAGTCAACTGTCTCGAGACTTACATTGTTTTGTTTCTTTCTTTCCCGATTATTGCTTGTTTCAGGATCATTCGACGAAGAAGATTATTGGTAGGGGGCATGCAGTTGGGAGCCTCTATATCCTAGATCAACAGCCAATCCAGGTTGTGGCGTATGCAGGTTCAGCGTCCCTTTTTGAAGTTCATTGCCGCATGGGTCATCCTTGTTTATCTATTTTGAAGAAGTTATTCCAGAGTTTAGGAACGTGGCATCTCTCATTTGTGAGTCATGTCAGTTTGCAAAATTTCATAGATTGAGTTTGAGTCCTAGGATTAATAAATGAGCTAATGCTCCATTTGAATTAGTCTACTCCGATGTTTGGGGTCCGAGTCCTGTTATGTCTAAAACAGCATTTCGTTATTTTGTTACTTTTGTTGATGACTTTTCCCGATTTACTTGGGTTTATTTGATGAAAAATCGGTCTGAGTTGTTTTCTCATTTCTGTGCCTTTAATGCTGAGATTCGTAATCAATTTCATGCTTCTATCAAGTTTTACGCACTGATAATGGGGGCAAATATTTTTCAGGCTCCCTTCGCTCCTATCTTAGTGAGAAGGGTATTGTCCATCAATCATCTTGTGCGGACACACCATCACAGAATGGTGTGGCCGAGCATAAGAACAGGCATTTGCTGGAAACAGCTCGTGCCCTTTCTTTTCAAATGAAGGTTCCAAAACATTTTTGGGTTGAGTTATGTCTACGGCTTGCTTTCTCATTAACCGGATGCCGTCATCGGTTTTGGGAGATAAAATTCCATTCCAAGTCTTGTTTCCTTCTACGGAAATGTCCCATCTTCCACCTAAGATCTTCAGATGTACGTCCTTTGTTCGCGATGTTCATCCTCAAAAGACGAAACTGGATCCTAAGTCTTTGAAATTTATCTTCCTAGGATACTCGCGGGTCCAGAAAGGTTATCGTTGTTTTTGTCCGAGTACGAACCGGTATATTGTCTCTTCTGATGTCACCTTTTTTGAAGATACCCCTTTTGATCCAGTGTCCAGTCCTCCACCTGTGGAGAATGATTTGTTAGTTTATGAGGTTGTCTCCTCATCCGATATTTCGAACCCACCTCCTCAGTCTCTTCCTTCGGGTCCCTCTCTTCAACAGGTCTACACTCGCCGTCCACGACCCTCAGAGGCTTGCCCTGCACCAGTAGATTCTTCGTCGTCTGATCTGCGAGCTGGTGATGATCTAGACTTGTCCATTACTCTTCATAAAGGTAAACGTTCTTGTACGTATCTTATCTCTTCTTGTGTGTCATACAATCAATTATCCTCTACTTCTTGTTCATTTCTTACTTCCCTTGATTCTGTGTCGGTGCCCAAAACCATGGTTGTTAAAATCGCACGTTTCACGTTTTGAAACGTACGATTCACAACGAAACAAACCCAAAACGAGTTAACTCGTGGATTTGAATCGCAAATCAACTGAAACGTACAATTCAACAGTTGGAATCGCACGTCTTGTTAAAAAACGGAACGTTACGTTCTTCAAAAAAAATTTAAAAAAAAAAATTGACTTGTTTAGAGTAGAGAAGAAAGATTGAGTCGACTCCTTTGTAAGGACGATGAGCATTCATCGCAAAAAAAAAAAAGAAGAAGAAGAACAAAGAAGAAGATGAATGGAAGAAGGGGGGGAAATGTGTCGGTTGTTGCTCTTGGAAAGAAAAAGGAAGTAGTTTGTTTTATATCTAGGGTTTCCATTGTAAACCTAAAATAAAATGGGAAAGTATTTAATTTCGATTTTAGTTTTAATTTAATGCTTTATACCCAAATTAATTAATAAATTGAAATTTCAAATGTTTAATGACTTTTCACCTTCAGGACTTTTAAGCTTCTGCAGCTTTATGATCATAAATAAAAAAGGAAATAGACATGGGAAAGGTAAAAAATTGATTTGACAATTTAAATTATCATAGATAAAACTTATTCTTTTAACTTATTTTGTTTAATTTTTATGGAAGATAAAATAATAATATAAATATATTGTCCCTTTAGATTCTTTAATATGTTTAATTTTTCTTAACTATTTTGATAAGAAGAATTAATGTAGACATTTAAAGTTATATATTTTGAAGTTATGATTTTTTAATTTTTTTAATTTATATTTATATTTAAATATTATTTATAAAATTGAAACTTACGATTCACGATACGTTACGATACACGATTCATCAAAATTTAATTTCGATACGCGTTACGTTTTACGAGTTGACAACCTTGCCCAAAACTACTAGCGAAGCTTTGTCTCACCCAGGTTGGCACCAGGCGATGGTTGAAGAGGTGGTTGCGTTGGATGCAAATGGGACTTGGGAACTGGTTGCTCGTCCAGAAGGAAAGTAGACGATTGGGTGTAAATGGGTGTTTGCCGTCAAAATGAATTCTGATGGGTCGGTTGCACGCCTGAAAGCACAGTTGGTTGCTAAGGGGTATGCTCAGACGTATGGAGTTGATTATAGTGAGACCTTCTCTCCCATTGCCAAGATGTCGTCCATTCGCTTGTTTATGTCTCTCGCAGCAATGAATGATTGGCCTCTGTTTCAGCTGGATGTTAAGAACGCCTTCTTGCATGGTGACCTTCTTAAGGAAGTCTATATGGAGCAACCACCCGGGTTTGTTGCTCAGGGGGAGAATGCCAAAGTCTATCGTCTTCGAAAATCCCTGTATGGC
Organism: Sicyos edulis; assembly: GCA_036507275.1. Taxonomy (NCBI): domain Eukaryota; kingdom Viridiplantae; phylum Streptophyta; class Magnoliopsida; order Cucurbitales; family Cucurbitaceae; genus Sicyos; species Sicyos edulis. The sequence goes on along the minus strand of CM071857.1, from coordinate 20,543,594 downwards.
TTGAAACAGAGCCCACGAGCGTGGTTTGGTAAGTTCAGTCAAGTCCTTGTGAAATTTGGAATGCAGAAATGCTCTTCCGACCATTCTGTCTTCTTCCGTCGGACTGAACATGGAATTGTGTTACTTGTGGTATATGTTGATGATATTGTGATTACAGGAAGTGATGGTTCAAGGATGACCTCATTAAAGGTCTTCCTTCATGAACAGTTTAGTACAAAGGATCTTGGTGATTTAAAATATTTCTTGGGTATTGAAGTCATGAAAAGCAAGAAGGGGATCTTGTTGTCACAACGAAAGTACGTTCTTGATTTGTTAAATAAAACAAGAATTAAGATGTGAGGAGGAGTTGAAGAGGAATTGAGAGAGGTTATTACGTTATCAGTGTTTCAAAAATCGGTCGAGGCATACACCTCGAGGCACACCTTGAGGCGAGGCGGCAACAAAATGCCTCAAGGCTTACACCTTAAAGGCAGAAAAAGAAGCGTACGCCGCTATTGAGTAAGGCGTAAGCCTCAAGGCAAACGCCTCAGAGGCGGAAAGGCTTAAGCCTCTTTTTTGTGGCCATGTATATACTTAATTCGAGTGGTAAAGAATTTAGTGGAGGGCCAGGTGTATTTAATTCAAGTAGTAAACAACTTCAGTGGTGGGCCATTGACTGTGTACTTAATTCAAGCGGTGAACTTAGTTTTCTTATCCAAGTAAATATAAAAATGAAACAAAATATGAAATGAGAAAGTTAATCAGTTGACCTAAAATAAATAAAAAGTATTTAACCCTAATTTAAAAAGACTTACGGGCTAGACAAAACAAATTGAAGATCTATATCATAGAAACACAACACATCAACAACCGATGAGTTTCATTTGTTATTTTCTTTTTCTTTTATTTGTTCAACTTTATTTTTCGTTTTTTCTTTCTTTTAAATGGATCATTATGGGTTTTTTTTTCTAATTTCTTCATGTTTTCCATGTTTACTATTTTTTTCATCTCTTTTTTTATAATTTTTATTCGTTAAGTTATTATCAAATTATTATCATGAATTATCTTTTTTTCTTGGTTTTTTATAATTATTATTTATGAAAGTTTGATTCTTTTAGGGTATTTTTTTTGTCTTTTTAAGGAATAATAAAATATTAAGAATGTATAAAGTTTATGTTAAATGATTTTGAGATATTTTTAATCTAAAATGAGGCTTACGCCTCCTCTCCATGAGAAAACGCCTTGAGGCCGCCTAAAGCCTTTTAAAACATTGATTACGTACAAAAAAAAAACATGGGGTTAGATAATTTCCTCTCTTCACCTCTCTCAACTCCTAAATCCAATCACCCCCCTAAGATTTTGGTTGTGGTTGTGTGTTTTGTGGTAGAGATCTAGCAAGTTATGCGGCAAAGATTTTTTCTGATAACCAGCGGTTTTGACAACAATCTATCATCTTTTTAATTATTTTATCCTTTTAGGATTAGATTAAATATTATTTTCTATCTTTTCCTTTTATGATTAGGTATTATCTTTTCTTTTTATGATTAGGTCATCTCTAATAGTCTATTTAAACCCAATATTGACTTCATTATTAAATGAAGAATTTGAGTTCAACATTTATTAACTCATACTTTGTGGTGTTAATGCTTGTTTTATTTGGCTACTTCTATTGCTTTCATGTTCTTGATCTGCCTATGAAGTTGGCATCCCTTCCCTTTCTTCTCTTTTCCCTTTCCCCTCCCTTCTTCTTTCTTTTTTTAACTCTTTCACATATCAATGAAATTGTTTTGTTTCTTATAAAAAAAAAAAAAAGAAATTGTTATTCGGTGAATTACACGTCATCTTGTATTAACCCATTTGGTGAGTTTAGTAAACTTGGGTTAGTGTTGGGGTTAAGTTAATTAACCATTTGTAGGGTGTGTGATTGTGCTATTATATAAAGCACCATTTGAGTCTCCTTCATCCTTTGAGAGAGAAACCCGAGCCACCATTTGTGCCCACCTTGAAGCTTCATCTTCTTCAATGGCTAATTTGAGTGAGTATCGTCTCACATTCTGATAGTGGAGTAGGCTAGTCCGAACCTCTCTACTCGGTGTGTTAATTTCTTCTCCTCCTTTATTTGGTTTGATTTCATCTCTATTTGCTCAATTTGGTTTAGATCTATCATTTGATATCTTTAGTTTTGAGTATAGATCTAGCCATTGTTACAACAATTGGTATCAGAGCTTGAAGGTTATCATATCTGCTGTGAATTCGTTTTACATTTTGATATAGTTAAAATTTGTTTCTGCTCTACGATTGTTTTGATAAAAATCGATTGGTCATATGAAAATTTGAAGCCGATCTCAACCTGAAGGTTTTATTCCTCTACCAATTTTGAATTTGATTTTGTTGCTGCCAAAGTTGATCTCAACATTAGTCAGTCAAGTTATGAGAAATTGATTGTCAATTTTAACTTTGTGATGTTTTCTTTGGGGTGCTTAAACTCATATTGAGAGTACCGACGGATTTGATGATTTTGTACAAAATTGATTGAGGATTTGGGTAAATTTTGACGGCTCGGTAAGTTCTGAACACTTTCAATTCAACTTTCATGTCCGATTTGAGCGTTAAAGTTGAAATTGTAAGGCAGCGTGTGAAATTGATCGAAAATTTGGATCAATTTATGTAAGGCGACTGATTCTGGGAAGAAATTGAAAGTTAATCAGCGGAGTATTGTTTCGATCAGAAATTTCAGGCGTTTTCTTGCCGATTTGGGTTCAGTAGCACCGATTTGGGATTTGTTATGTTGATTGAAAATTGATTTTAAGGCTTTTGCAATATACCAATTGTAATCGACAATATCAGTTGAAATTATTGGTATACTTGGACATAATCGGCAAAATCGGTGCTGATTTTAGACAATTTCCATGTGGAATTGGCAATTTGAGTTTGATTTCAGTGTTTGAAGAAGTTCAAGCGGTGGCAGTGGAAAATTAATTGAAATTTAATCAGCTGGATTTGTCATTGTTGTGAATATTCACAACTATTTTGTGGCTTCAGTTTGAAATTAAGCTGCAATTGGAATTGGGCTTTTGAATGCAATTGAAATTTAGAGTTTGAATTCATATTTTTGCAATTTAAGCAGCAATTTGGTGAGTTTTTCTATTTGCTTAAATGCATAATTTTGTTAACATATGTATGCATAATTAGAATTACTCATATTTGAGATTTGGCTATAATTTTGAAATTGGATTGAATTTGATTGAAAATTTTGAAATTCTGAGACCGATTATTGTGATAGCTGCTTTGTGATCTGCATTGGGTATTTGAAATTGGTTGAACTCGTCATTTGTATTGTTTTCGGTTTAAGGCTTGCTTGTGTTTTCTTTGTTTCACTGTTCTCCTGAATTTGATATTCCGCCTAAGATGTCTGCTAGATTTCAGTTAGACAAATTTGATGGGTCAGGGGACTTTGATTTGTGGAAAAGGAAAATGAGAGCCCTTCTAGTGCAACAGAAAGTTGCAAAAGCCTTAGATAATCCTCCTAAGTGGCCTGCTACCATGACAGAAGATGAGAAATCAGAGTCATGTGAGATTGCCTATAGCACCATCATCCTTCATTTAGCTGATAATGTTCTGAGAAGGGTTAGTAACATAGACGATGTAGCCACTTTGTGGTCCAAACTCGAAGAATTCTACATGTCTAAATCTCTATCCAATAAGATTTATTTGAAAGAAATGCTATTTGGATTTAGGATGGATCCTTCTAAGGGATTAGAAGAAAACATTGACATGTTCAACAAAATTTGTGGCGACCAGGCCAATTGTGGGGAGAAGCTCGATTCTGAGAATCAAGCAATCATTCTTCTCAATTCGTTACCCGAGAAATACAAAGAGCTTAAATCAATCATTAAGTACGGCAGAGATACTTTGACCCTAGACATTGTTTTGGATTCTTTAAGATCTAGGGAATTAGAGATGAAAATTCAAAAGAAGGATTCTGAGGCTTTATTTGCGAAGATTAAGTCTTCTAAAGGCCAAGGCAGTTCGTCAAGTAAATCGAGCTCTAATTCTACAAAGGGGAAACAACCATTAGAGCAGAAGAAATTTACTTGCAATTACTGCAGGGAAGAAGGTCATACGAAGTATGATTGTCCCATTCTGAAGAGGAAAGGTAAGTTACCTGTTAGGATAGTTGATGATTCAGCTAACTACCTCGAAGATTATGATTCGGCTGAGGTGCTCTTGGCCGGAAATTCTGAAAATTTGGACCCTTCTGATAATTTGTGGATCATGGACTCTGGTTGTTCTTTCCACATGTCCCATTTTGAGCACAATTTTGAAAATTTGGAAATTCTGAAAAATGGCAAAGTTTTGTTGGCTAATAACCTTCAGCTTGAGATTAAGGGAGTAGGTTCTGTTCGGTTTAGCATGGATGACGGTTCCGTCAAGGTGCTAACAGATGTGAGATTTGTCCCAGGTCTTCAGCGAAACCTTATCTCGTTGGGTGTTTTGGATGCTGCTGGTTATGACTACTCATCTCGAAATGGATTACTCACTGTGAGTAAAAATGAGAAAATTAAGTTGTCTGGAAAGTTGTCAAATGGTATATACATTTTGCAAGGCAAGGCTTTTCAGCGCGAGATTGATGTAGTATCTGATAAGTTTGAAACTCCATTTGAAAATTTGTCAGGTTCTCTACCAGAAGTTAATTGTGTTGTTGATAAGCAGTTGAATTTGTGTTTTCTGATATATGTTTGCCAGTTGCTTCTGCTTATGCATCTGAAAATTCTTTCGTTGAGCCTTCAGTGCTTGTCAGTGACAATGCATGTTCAGATCCTATCTTAGTTGCTTGTGAACCTGAGGATGTTCCTGCTAGTTTTGAGTGCAACGTTCAGTTTTTGGATAGGGAGTTGGCTTGTTTGTCGGATTTTTCATGTAGGATGTCTATGGTGAGACCTGAATTTTGTTTGCTCATTATCTGCTTTTGCTGGTTTGTGATTAAGTCCTATTTAGAGGGTATTGTATACTCTCGTTCTGATGCAGATTAGTTTGCTTTTGGTTACGTTACATACATGAAGAGGGGATAGATATTCTTGATGTGTTCTTGACGTTCTTTCTCCGTTTGTGTTCTTGTATGTTTCCTCACCGTTGGGCTTTGATCACGTTGGTCAGTTTGGTTTGCAGTTCTTTGAGTAGTTTTGATTCTTCCATGATTGTTACTCTTTTGCAAGAAATTGTTTGCATTTTTTGTTTTCGGAAAGACTGTTAATGTTTATTGCTTCGTCCTAATTTTGTTGAGTTTGGATGATATTCTGATGGCTGCTAGTAGTTTTGATGAAGTTATGCAGTTTGTAGATTTCTTGATTTGTGAGTTTGATATGAAGAAGTTTGTTGTGATTTTGGAGTATTTGTTTTGTGCTTCTGTTTCTTGCCATTCTGATAGCACAGTTTGTTAGATTGTTCAGCAGTTACATGGATGTTTGACATATTTTTGTGCAGCGTTCTGAGCATTCAGATTTCTGATTCGGACTATTGATATTTGAGGGTCATTATGGTTCTGAATGTATTTGTTTCTAAAGAGTCAGTTTATACTAGTTTTGTTGACTCTAGTTTGTGCTGCTTATGTCGTTTGAGAGGGTATTGTCCCATTTGTTTTTTGATTCTATGTTTGGCAACATTTGTTTTATGATTTATCTGTTTTCAAAGATGTTCTTTGGAGAATAGGTTCAGGTTGTCATTGGTGGATTGAGTTCACCGTCCTGAAGTTCTGAATTCTGAGGTCTTGAAGACCGTTCTGATTTGCTCGTGCTGAGCAAAGTTCTGATCCAGTTTTGCCTGGAGTTCTGATATTTTGATGCCTTTTATGATATGTACTTCAAGTGGGTATTTTGTTATTTGGTGAATTACACATCATCTTGTATTAACCCATTTGGTGAGTTTAGTAAACTTGGGTTAGTGTTGGGGTTAAGTTAATTAACCATTTGTAGGGTGTGTGATTGTGCTATTATATAAAGCACCATTTGGGTCTCCTTCATCCTTTGAGAGAGAAACCCTAGCCACCATTTGTGCCCACCTTGAAGCTTCATCTTCTTCAATGGCTAATTTGAGTGAGTATCGTCTCACATTCTGATAGTGGAGTAAGCTAGTCCGAACCACTCTACTCGGTGTGTTAATTTCTTCTCCACCTTCTTTATTTGGTTTGATTTCATCTCTATTTGCTCAATTTGGTTTAGATCTATCATTTGATATCTTTAGTTTTGAGTATAGATCTAGCAATTGTTACAACAGAAACTGTATTTACCACATCTTTACATTACTGTTTAAAATCTTGGTCTACATTACCCTTTTAACTATACATCTATAAGATAAGATACTTCTAAGTTTTGCAATAATAACATTGTCTGCTCCCTTCAAATTATGCCCAGTTCAGTTTGTCATAATGATAGAAGTAGATGACCAAACCAAGTAAGAGACAAGGAATTACCCGAATATTATACTGCCATTAGTTACAATAGTTTTATGGTTTCCAACTGCTTGTTGAAGTTGAACATAATCCTTCACAAAATATCCAGCCGTTGTGCTTCCATCTCCATAGACAATTCTATATTGGCAGAGCACATCTGGCTTGCAATGCGGTATCGGACCATCGTATGTGGCTGAGCAAAATGGTTGATCACAAGTAACCAAGTTCGAAGTGATGGAGGCCTTTGGATTAAAAAGTTTCAAGTCTACCTGTAAGTGAACAATCGATGGTTATTTTTCATCATGATCCATAAGAGGTTGAGAAATTCAATCACATCAACCAATTTACTCAAGAATCATACACCAATATCACTTTTCTTGGGACAATTGCTGCAACCCATACAGTTCACCCATAAAATGTCACTCCCTGTATCCACCTGCACATGGTAATCGTTTGGAGGAGAGCCAAGGCCAATTCTGGCGAAGTATAACCTTTATGAATCAACAAAAAGAAACAAGTTAACATCCAAAGTGCACAAAGGAGTTAACAGGAAAGATAAGAGGTGGGGTAGACAAGACAAACCATTTGAGAATGACCAAAATAAAAATAAGAATATATTCAACTTTTGGTTCCCAAGGTTTGGGTTAGGATTTTGTTAGTTCAAACCCTAAGCTTTAAAAAATGGCTCCAAATAACCCCCAAGAACGAACTTTTTTTGTTTTTTTTCAAGTACGATTCTGGGGTGCAATTTAAAGAAACTAGTAGATGCCACTATTGAGCTCCTCATGCCAGAAAGGAGTGATATCTAAACTGCTAAGTTATTCTCATGTCAGTAATAGCAAATTTTCTTTAATGGAATTAAAGAAAAATGATGTTTCAAGTCATATCATCCTACTCGGTCTGCGAACAAAATACAAAGGCATTTTTTAGCAACATCATCATCAACCTATAAGCTCAACCACACTTACCCTCTCATTTCATTGTATTTCACACTATTGAGGTTGTACTTACCGATTTACCTCTGTATATTACTCATTGATTGTCCCTTATCGATATTTAGAGAGATTTCTATTGAATACTTTTACTTTATCAACGAAAATATTTTTGTTTCATAAAAAAAAGAAATATAAAAATATCATCCTATTCTTCGTAACATAGTCTGGTCATCAGCTTTTAATTCATTTTAGCCATGAGTTTATGCACAATAACTCGTGAACTAGCCACCATTCTCACCCAAATTTGAACCTCTTCACTAAATTCGAAAGTTCAATTCTTCAAATACTCCACATTTTTTGTACAAGAAATAAAATCGTGAACTAGCCCCCGTCTCACCCTTTACAAAACCATGTAAATCATAGGCTAGATTTCTTATTCAATAAGCTGAGACTAAACGAAACAAAACCACCCTAAATTGAGTTAGTGGTCAAGAAAGTCTTATAAACTAAAAGATTATGCATTCAATCCATAGTACTAACCTATCTAAGAAATAATTCCCTAAGGGTTTTCTTGACAACCAAATGTCCCAGTTGTACCATGAAAAAAGGGAGAGCATAAGCTTACTCAGACACTCGTAAATATTAAAAAAAATAAATTAAAAAAAAAAAAAAAAAACAACCCAAACAAACAAAAAAGACTACATGAAACTACTGGGGGTGTTTGTAGCAAGGAAATGAAATGGGGAGAATGGAAAAGAGAACAATTCTATGTTCTAAGCCAAAATCACTTTTTTATTCTCCTCCTACCTACTTTTTATTCTTCTGGTAATAACTTTTTATTATCCCCATAACTTTTTTTCACTCCCACCTTTTTCATTATTTTATTTTCCTTATAGTCATTCTCTTGACTGCAATCGCAAATAATACTTCTCTCCGTAAATATTTCCTTCCATCCCAAACATAAATAATTATTCTATAAACAATTGCATTCTGTAATAAGCCTATAGCAGACCAAATAATAAGAAAAATAATTTGATGAGAGAAATGGGTAACCCAGTTTCAGCAGGGTGACCGTTGCCACCGAGTTGGAGATCAATGACAGAGAGAAGCCTTGCATGGCGACGAACATCATGAGACCTGAATGCACTCAGAGACTTCTCTCGGCCCTTAAACTTATGCTGCACTTCAAACACCAAATTGCAGGACCCACCTGAACAAAATGCCAACAAAATCAACAAACCCACCAAAACATTCATCATCATTGGCACCCACTTTACAAATTCCTTCACTGTATCTTTTGCAGGATTACCAGTTTACCTTTCCCTTCGAAAAGAAAAGGGAAAGGCATTGGCAGCGATGAATCAAATTGCGAAATATTAGAAGGAACAAGAAAAACGAAATAGCGAGACAGATTCGGGATTCTAACGCCAAAATAGATGATTAATGGTAAGAAATTTAGAAGAGAAATGGTTGGTTTAAGCCTCTCTTTTCTCTTTCTCTCGCACGGAGAATTCTTCGGCACTGAGATTAACTCCATAGGGGGCCATTTGACTTCACATTTCACCATTTCTCCAAAAATGGGATCATTCAAATTTAGGGCTCTGAGATCATTCAAAAAGTTTGTTGTGTATATATAGGAAAATCATATTAAATGGACTACTTTTAATAACTAGAACTAATCAAACTTAACAACTAATATTCAAACCCTATTCATCATACCAATCAAATTCGTTCAGCACATGTTGAGATCTCTTAGGATGTATTTGGGCCCCTTTAGGTATACGGCTGGATTGGTTATTATATTTCAATTGATGTTTGCTCCGCCGTTTATTATAAATAGGTGTTACCTAAACCTACGTGATCGTTTATTTAAACATTTAAGTATATTACTTTTTGTTACATAACTAGCCCATCAAATATCGTTTATCATAATCTCTGTTATAGTGACTTGTCTTTCAAACACCATTTATAATAACTCACCGTTTATCATAACCTCGTTTCTCATAACCTTTCGTCTATCTTACCAAACCAGTACTTCAAATGCACCCTTAATAGTTTGATGAAGCCATTGGATTAATAACTAATTTATGTATTACTTAAAGAAAAGTTCGGCTTTATTTTAAAAAATATAATAATAAAAGGTGAAGAAATGTGTGAAAATGGCCTCTAATTGATTTCAGAAGGCAATAAAATAATTTGGGGAAGCAGCAGTTGGAATTAAGTTTGTCTCTTCTAAAAAAAAGAATTAAGATTGTCCCTTGTTTTTTGTCTTCTTAAAAACAGATTCTAAACTGATCATATAATATAATAATGCTGGTTTTAATATTTTTATATATATATATATTTTAAATCATGTTGGTTCTATTAATTTGTGTTCATTAGCTCCGCTTTACAATTTTATTAGAACACTTTTTCATTGCAATGATACTTTTTTTATAATTCATTGGAATGATACTTGAAGTGGTAATGCATTTAACTTTATAAGTGATCTCGAAACATAAAAATACTTTTTTAAAAAAAGAAATATTTAGATGCTTTTTTTTAGAACACCATTTTGTTTGGTTGAAATAAGTAGATTGGTTTAGCATTTTTTCAACGAACACTTTGTAATTAGCAATTGAATAGTGTGTTGCACGTGTATTTCATTTTAACATAAATTATTTTTTAATGTTAAAATTTTAAAAATAGTATTTTAATTTAATGGTTGAATAAACATGTATATGACCATAATAATTAAATTGTTATAATGTTTAGTATTAAATATTTATTTAAAATAAAAATAATTTGAATAATAAAATAAAATAATTTTTGGTTTTTTAATACACAAATGTAGATTTTTTTTAATAGGATAATAAATTCTAATTCTTCTTAATTTTTTTAGATTGATCATGTTCATTACTAACTTTTGCAAATAATAATTGTATTGAAACTATTATTGATATATATGTTTGAGGTTTTGAATTAGCATATATTTTATGATATCTACTGTTTTACCATTAGAAGAAAATTTGATCTAAAAAAACAGAATTCTTTTTTACGGAAAATAAAAAAGAATCAATATATTATGCAATTGAAAATTGATTTATTCATTTTTAAATATTTATCCACGTTCTTGAGCTTTTGTAGTGTAACTCGTTTTCTAATAAAATTTATGCAATTAACTTGAAAAATATATTTGATACGCATTTGCTATGGAATATAAAAAAATAATAATAAAAGAAAAAACAAAAGGAGTATGTATTTGTCATATGGGTATATATGAATGTAATTAAAAATTGTCAAAAGAAGCATAGTTTAATAACATATTATACTAATTGACCTCGAGAGATTTGATCTCCCATCCTACGTATCGTAAAAAAAATTATAAATTTAAATGAAAGTAAAACAAATAAATTTAAATGAATTTAAGACATCATAGTTTGCATCATCTTATGGAAAAAAAAAGGAGTGATTAGGAAAAAAAATAAAACATTAAGAGAGTTTTTATATTTTGTTTTAGTATATTAGTGGTAAAAATTTGAAGTTTTTATCTCATATGAATGAATATATATCTTGATTAGGAAGATTATGTTTATATTGAGAATCTCGTCAACCTATTTAAAACAAATGAAAACCAATCTTTTTTTTTTTGTTATAAAATTTAAAAAGAGTTTATGAAAAAAAAAATTGAATTCCATTATCTCATTATAAATTATAATTAATATAAAAATTGTAACTTATAGAAAACTTTTTACCTTCCAATTTTTTGAAATTTCAAACATTTCATTAAATTACTATTGTTATTAATTTTAATCCACAAATTTTCATGTTTTATTTGCACCTTTATTATTAATTAATGAAAAGGACTCACTCCCTTATTTATTTATGTAACAGCCCGGTTACTTAATTTCCATTTATTTTTTAAATGAAGTGGTTGGATTGTTTTGCCAAGTCAAGGTTTGCCAAGTCAAACAAGGGGAAAAATGGGAAGCCTTATTTAGATTTTTTTTTTTTCTTTTTTTTTTCTTTTCTTTCTCCCTCCCTTCTCCCTTCTCACGCGACTCCCTCCCCCCTCCTCCCACTCTCCTACCTTTCGCCACAACAGCCCAAGCGACGCCACCATCGTCGAGCCACGCCGCCACCGTACAGACCCCACCGACCGACCACCTGCACGCCCGTCGTTTCGCACTGATCACCGCTGCAGGTCCGTTGTCGCCGTCGATCGTCAGTCGTTGGGCTGATTTCTGGCTGGTTTAGGGTATGTGATTCAAACTATGGCTTGTGTTTCTTTCTCCATGTTTTCAATTGGAGACCGATCCGTTTTTACCCCGAATTGTCGACCAGGTTCGAGATTTTAGGCCACTGCCTTCGGTTTTGATTATTCGGGATGATCAGCTTCGGCCAGCAGGTAACTGTTTCTTTGGATTTGTGTTTTTGGTGGTGTTTTAAGATATTTTCTAACTCCAAAGCCATGCTTAGGACCTGAAAGACGGGGAATCAGGAGGGACAACCCAGGCTTAGGTTATACAACTCGCTTTTGCCCAGGTAAGGGTGAATCTTGTACGAACGCAATAGTCGAAGTTGGTTACTGCTGATTGATATGAATTATATTGTTTTAAGAAAATAAAATTGTATGTTGGGTGATTACCCGTTTTTTATCTGAGGGGTTTCGTACCCATTGTGGAACTTTATGCTCATTATTTTATCTGAGGGGTCTCGTACCCATTGTCGGGGTCATGTGCCCATTGTGCAGGCGAGAGCTACTCGTCATAGTTGTTAGATTGTATGGTGTGGTTCCGTCCGGGATCCTTACTGAGTTGTATCTCACCCCTTTGTATTTCTTTTTTTTCTGTGGTGATCCGCAGGTACCCACGTGATGCACCGACATGACTGATGGAAGCTGGATGACCATGGGACGGACCCGACATAAAATGAATCTTTCTGTGGTCTTACCTTCCTGCATGAACAATTTTGGGCAAGGAGCCAATACTATTGCATTTATTTAATTATTTGTCGTTTCAACTGTTTTCCTTGAGGGTACCCTTGAACCGTTTTTCGAAATTCCATATTCTTATATCAACGAAATTTAATAAAGTATGAAATTTTTTGTTCTTTTTTGTTTTTAACATTTGGTCTTCTGGGCAAATGTTGTTGTTTTAAATCATGCATCGTAGTAGAGACTTAAATTTCGGTGGGTCTTTACAGTTGGTATCAGAGCCAGGCATCGGGCCGGTGTGCCGGGTCCATCGGGACGCTAGACCTCTAAGGGGAGGTGGAAACCCATAGGGGAATCCCACATCGGTTGGGAAAGGGAACGAAGCACTCCTTATAAAGGATGTGGACACATTTCCCTAGTAAGACGCGTTTTCCCCATGGAGGAGAAACAAATCCGTGAGGCCATGGGGCCAAAGAGGACAATATCTTAACTAGCGATGGGTTGGGCTGTTACAGTTGATATCAAAGCTAGCATCATAGATTATGTAGACTGACTTACAATGTGAGTCACATGGTCGCCAGCATCCAATAGTCATCAGGTGATAGTGGAGGTAAAGGTCGTTAGGGTCATGTTATTTATTACTTACTTATTATTTGAGATTGTGGGTCGCCGAGTGACGTTTTAAGTAGACTCGTAATTCGGAGTCATACTGAGACTTTGAGTTTTCTTGCAGACTTCGAAAATGTATGAGTGTGTAACAAGGAGTTCGATCAGTGCGAGGGGTCGAGGACGAGGTTGTGGGAGGGGCCGGGGAAATCAGTTACCCAATCCAGTGCCCATGATGACCCGATCAGCTAGCCATCAGAATCTAGAGCCACCAGTTGGCGCAGGGACGTCGTCAGCAGTACCCGGGTTAACCGTAGAAGCTTTAGCAGCCATGCAAGAGCTGATTTAGGGGTCCATTCAAGGGTCCATGCAAGGCATTTTGCAAGCTTTAGCCCAAGCCGCTCCATCACAGCCAGCTCCGGAGGTCAGTTCTACTTTGGTTGACCTTGCCTCGAAGACCGCACCTACTATTGATATTTCAAATGGAGTGTCAGCCGATGAAGCTGAGAGCAAAACGAGGCTGGTAGCAGCAAGGGTGTATCTAAAACCGCCCAGATCATTAAGGATTTAATGAAATTCAAGCCATGGGAGTTCTTTGGGGCAGCTGAGACCCCGTTAGCTGCAGAAAACTGGTTGTCCCATATGGAGACGGTCTTCCATCATATGGAATGTCCAGAAAGGTAGAAGGTGTGTTGCGCTTCATTCGTCTTGCATGATGAGGCTAGAAGTTGGTACATGCAAGAAATAAAGAGAAGTGCACCTGGTGAACCACCACTGTCATTGGACGAATTTAAGTCGATGTTTTAAGCAAAATATTTCACCAAGTCAGACAGGCAAGAGAAGATTTCTCAATTCACCACTATTCAGCAGGGGTCAGATTCGGTAGAAAGGTATGAATTTCAGATTTAATGAGTTGTGCCCCTTTGCTGAGGAATTGATTTCAACAGAGAGACAGAAGATCCGTTACTTTGTCAACGAGCTGCACGACGGTATCCAGGGGGACGTGCTAGCCCACAACCCAACCACTTTTCGAGATTGTGGAGAAAGCAAAGACCTTGGACAGGAAGTTTAGGAAGGCAGGTTACGTAGTTCCCTCGCCTGTAAACAATCAGGGTGTTAAAAGGAAGTTTGAGCCTTCCAGGTTGGTTGGACTCGGAGAGTCGAGATCAAGGTACGATCATGATAAGAACAGAGGAAAACGCCCAGAGCAAGCATACCAGAAATATGATCAGCGCGAGTATAGATCTGAGCGACGCCACCCCAGGCCCGAGCAACAGAACTTGAGGGAGTGTAAGGCATGCTGCAAGAAACACTTGGGGTGATGCAAGACAGGGACTAGAATCTGTTACAAGTGCAGCAAGGAGGGCCATTTTGCTAGAAATTGCTTAGTGAAAGATAATGCAAAAAGGTCAGGGCATTCGGGGGAAGCGAGAACGCCTACTACAAGATTGGCCCAGTAGGAAGGCAGGGTGTATGCTACCACCAGGAAAGAGGCTGAGACTTCAGCTCATGCAGTCACAGGTAAACTACCTTTACTTGAACATTTTGCCTTTGTACTATTTGATTCTGGTTCTTCACATTCGTTTATTTCTGCATGCTTTGTGTCCTCTGCGGTATTTGAGTTAGAACCTTTAGGGTTCGAGTTAGTAGTGGACACTCCAACCGGAGTGAGCATGACAGCTCATGAGAAAGTTAAGGCTGGTGAATTGATTATAGTAGGGCAGTCCTTAGGAATTATACTTCTAGTCTTACCTATGAGTGAGTTTGATGTAATTATTGGAATAGATTGGTTGTTCGATAACCACGTCGTGATCAATTGCCACCGTAAGGAGGTCATTTTCAATCCACCATCAAAACCGAGTTTTAAATTTAAAGGGCAAGGATCTGCGGAATGTCCCAAGATCATTTAAGGTCTAAAGGCTGGTAAGTTAATGTCTAGAGGAGCCTGGGGATTCTTAGCGTCGATATCTGAGGAGCAGGATTCGGAGTTGGCTATTGATGTCGTGTCAGTAATCAAGGAGTTTGCTGATGTGTTTCCTGATGACTTACCCGGTTTTCCACCGCCGAGAGCTGTCGATTTCTGCATCGAGTTAGAGCTTAAAACGGTTTCGATCTCGAGAGCACCATACATGATGGCCTCAGCTGAGCTGAAGGAATTAAAGGTGCAATTGCAGTAATTAATTGACAAGGGGTTCATCAGACCTAGTGTGTCGCCATGGGTAGCTCCAGTACTCTTTGTTAAAAAGAAGGACGGATTGATGAGGTTGTGCATTGATTACCAAGAGCTGAATAAAGTGACGATTAATAATAAGTACCCTTTGCCCAGAATTGATGATTTGTTCGACCAATTGCAGGGAGCCTTTGTGTTCTCAAAGATTGACTTGCGCTCAGGTTACCATCAGTTGAGGATTCGGGAACAAGACATTCCTAAGACAGCCTTTAAATCCAGGTACGGGCACTATGAATTCGTTGTGATGTCGTTCGGCTTGACGAACGCACCGGCGGCTTTCATGGACATGATGGATAAGGTGTTCAAGGAATTTCTGGACAAATTTGTGATTGTGTTTATTGATGACATCCTAATTTACTCAAAGACCAAGGTCGAGCATGAGAGACACTTGAGGATGGTCCTATCGGCACTCAGAGACAACAAGTTGTATGCTAAGTTTTCGAAGTGTGAGTTCTGGCTTAGCAAGGTTGCTTTTTTGGGCCACGTGGTGTCCAGTGAAGGAATCTCGGTGGACCCTGCTAAGGTTGAGGCGATAAGTAATTGGAATAGCCCGACTTCGGTGGCTGAGGTGAGAAGCTTCATAGGCCTAGCAGGTTACTACCGTCGTTTTGTGGAGGGTTTTTCCAAGATAGCTGGACCTATGACAACTAACTAGGAAGGGTCAACCTTTTGTGTGGTCGGGTAAGTGTGAGACTAGTTTCAAGGAGTTGAAAAAGCGATTGACGGAAGCTTCAGTGTTAGCAGTGCCAGAGGGAACTGGAGACTTTTTGGTTTACAGTGATGCTTCGAAGTTTGGACTCGGTTGCGTCTTGATGCGGAAGGGGAGAGTCATTCTTACTCTTCCAGGCAACTTAAGGATTATGAATAGAATTACCCAACTCATGACATGGAGCTGGCAGCAGTGGTGTTTGCGTTAAAAATCTGGAGGCACTATTTGTACGAAGAGAAAATCAAGATATTTATAGACCACCAAAGCTTGAAATACTTCTTCACCTAGAAAGAGCTGAACATGAGACAACCCCGATGGTTGGAGTTGGTGAAAGACTATGATTGCGAGATCCTATACCACCCAGGGAAAGCTAACGTTGTTGTCGATGCCCTAAGTAGGAAGACATCGCATTCTGCCGCCTTGTCGATATTGTCAACACCCCTACGATGGGAATTAGATCGGTATGAGATTGCCTTAGGCAGGGAGGCTACAACGCAGTTGGCTTTGGTGACAGTGCAATCGTCGTTGAGGCAGAAGGTTGTGGCTAGACAGCAAAGTGACCTGGGGTTACTAGTATTGTTTGCTCGAGCTCACGACGGGGAGGGGACTGATTGGTCAGTGGCATCAGATGGGGGCTTGCAGTTTCGACAACGCCTGGTTGTTCCAAATGATGCCGAGATCAGGGCGGAGTTGTTGACTGGGGCTCACAGTTCGTCGTTTGCTTGACACTCGGGGGTACTAAGATGTATCAAGATCTGAAGCAGTGTTACAGATCGTATAAGAGCCAGGCATCGGGCCGGTGTGTCGGGTCCATCGGGACGCTGGACCTCTAAGGGAAGGTGGAAACCCATAGGGGCATCCCACATTGGTTGGGAAGGGGAACGAAGCACTCCTTATAAAGGATGTGGACACCTTTCCCTAGCAAGACGTGATTTCCCCGTGAGGGAGAAACAAATTCGTGAGGCCATGGGGCCAAAGCGGACAATATCTTGGCTAGCAATGAGTTGGGCTGTTACAATTTATCTTTATAAACTTTTTTCTCCGTAATAAGCTATACTTTTGTTTTTGAAAAGGTAAGCTATACTTGATGGCAAGGAAGTAAGATAAAATATATAATTATACATAAAAGAAGAGATAAATCATATAAAATAAATAAAAGATAAATTAGTAATTTTAACGACGATAGTATATATTAATTTGTAATTTTATAAGAAAATAAATAAAGATAAATTAGTTTCTAAAATTGTATCCCTTGGATATATATGTCTCTTTAAGTACCTATGATTATTTATTTGATATGAATATAAATAAAAATAACTAATCGAGAAAAATTATAAAATTTATCATTGAAAAAAATAATTATTATTACCGAATGAATCAATGGTGCAATGATTTTATTATTTGGTTGTAAACCATTCAACACTTAGCCCGAGAATCGATATTTGTCCCCCTCCCCTAATATGTACTAATAAAATGAGAGAGTAACCAAATTAAAGAATATTAAACAAAGAAAAATACAAGTGTTGTATGATGTATTCTTTAAAAATATATTTACCTCTAATTGAAAATTCTTGAGTATCATTACTAACAAAAATTGGAAATACCAATGATCAACTACAATAATTAAGTTAAAAAAATGAGAGTAACAAATTAAAGAACAGAGAAAAATATCTCGAATGAAAAATGAGAGGTTAAAAAACTTTTGAAATTCTAATAATAAATATAAATGATTGGCGAGTAATTAATATATAATATTGTTATTTTTCAAAATATAATGAGTAATTAAATGTTTTTTTTTTTTTGAAAATGAGTAATTAAATGTTTGAAAGTTATGAAAGAAGGTAATTTGAAGAATGGTCCCCCTTCCCCCACTATGTACTCAAAAGAAAAAAAAGG
This sequence comes from Sicyos edulis, assembly GCA_036507275.1. Taxonomy (NCBI): domain Eukaryota; kingdom Viridiplantae; phylum Streptophyta; class Magnoliopsida; order Cucurbitales; family Cucurbitaceae; genus Sicyos; species Sicyos edulis. The sequence goes on along the minus strand of CM071857.1, from coordinate 20,525,876 downwards.
TAATTTAAAGAATAAATTAAGAGAATATGAAAGAAGGAGAAAAACCGTGAAAAATAAAAGGGTTTTTTTTTCATATATAGACCATATTAGAAAAGTAATTACAAATCTAGGCATTTTGGAAAATATTAGCAATCTTGCAAATGTGAAATTACCATTTCAACCTGTAGTGGGTAGTTTTCATTTGAGAAGGAAAGTTTGAAAAAGGGGGAAACCGTTTACATTCCATACCATTTTGCATGAATCTAGGGAGCATTTTAGGGGGGAAACCAGAGCCTGCGAAGACGAAATTGGTAGGTCTTCATCTTCTCCCCTCATTTTTTGTCGATTTTTTTCTCACATGCGGTCGAATATGTTCCTAATACGGTGGGTTTTGTTGCAGATTGTAGCGTTCGATTAGGGATGACTAGAAGCGTTATTTTGTCGAGAAATAAAAGTGCACGAGATTATACGATACGTTTTCCTTTATGTTTTCTTTGACATTTAGGGTTTCTCGAGGACATTATAGTTGAGTGAGGGGGATTCTTTGAACCCGAGTTATAAGGGTTCGATTGTTGATGAGTTTTTGAAGGGGAGGTGAAAAAACTTAAGAATGAATGCAGGAACAGAAGGTTTTAATTTGTTTTAGTTAGAGAAAATGTAGTACGTATTGAACTCCAAAACTCTACCTGTCTTTGTCGATACGTATTGTTCTGTCCGTATTGTTAGAGGAAATGTAGTATTGTTGGAGAAAGCTTGATGCATGTATGGTAGGTTATTTAGGTTTAGTTCTACCTGTTCAAGCTTTTTTATGAAATCTGGTTTAACTTGAATAGTAGTTATAAGAAAACACAAAAAGACCAATATGATTGCAAGTGAGTATAGGTATTTATGAAGGTTAGAAATTAAATTTGTAAGTTGTACTGGAATATAAAATCTTTTGAACTATATTGTACAATACGTCTTATTTTTGCTGACCAATATGATTTCTATAAGGTATAGGTATTTACGAAGGTTATAAAATCAAATTGTTTGTTGTACTGGAATGTACAATCTTTTCAACTATATTGTATAGTACGACTCATTTTTTCACAAAAATGAAAATTGAGAACATAATGTTGGATCAAAACAATACCAATATTATTATAAAAATACAATAGAGAAGAACATAAATAATTGTCTTATTGATAAAAAAAAGGAAAAATGAAAAGTGTTTTGCAAATAATAAAAGCTGGAAATGTAAAGCCATGAATGCATTTCGACATGTTTTCTTATTGTGTCATTGTTCTCCACATCGACTGCATTTGATGCACTGTTTTACCTCCAAAGATGATTTCATACGCTTCTTGAATCCCTACACTAACATACGTGGGAGGAATTTCGATAGAATCTTGAATCCCCAGTTTAGTCATAATCACAATCATCAACTTGATATAAGGAGTGCATGGGTTAAGATATACTCCACTTACTTCATAATCATTGTACATCTCATTATCATCCCACCGACCACTGTGTGCAATACAAATAGGAATGCTTGTTGAACCTATAAGGGACAACTTTAGAAAATAACTAACACTGCAACATAGTATGTACCGTACGGTATCGTCGATTTAAAAATAAACGATATAGTATAATATAAATTATACAGTATTGTATATGTGTGTATATTATAGATTATACACTTGTACATACGATTTTATTCTATTTATAAACAGGAATATTGACATTCTAAAGACAACTACGTGCAATTAAAATTGAAATTATTGATGAACTAATATGGAGAAGGTGTATTGTATAGTTAACATTAAACAGAAATATGGGCACTACGGTATTGCATATTCTTAATACGAGATTATAGTGTATATATAAATTATATAGTAATGTAAATGTGTATACACTAAATTGTACCAGAATATGGAAAACTGATTAGGAAGAAAATACAGTTTTAAATATGTTATGGGTGAAATTCGTGGTCAAAACCTAATGAAACTCACAAACTCAATTACAAGAGGCTAGACCCAAAAATGGGCCCGGCCCAGGAAAAGATATTTTCCTAAATTAGAAATATTCACCTAAAAGGAATATTTCTATAATTATAATTTATTTTTACCAAAAGTGACCACCTACCCGCCTCCTATATATTTTTAAGCCAATTAGTCATGAGGTAAGCTAATTCTAAACCCTAGAAACAACTCCTCTACATTTTTTAACCTCTTTCGATCTCGACTGACTTAGGCATCGGAGGCAACGTGGCTCACACCACACCGGTGTCCATTGATTATTGTTTGTTTTCTCAACGAAATACAAATTCACTGTTGATCCTGGAGACCAAATTTTGGCATCAACAGTTGGCGCCGTATGTGGGAAGGAGTTCCTGCTTTACCAAAAAACTACTATAATTTTTTGACGCCGCACTTCACCATTGAAGATGAGTATGGGTCATAATAACCGCTTGCCAAAAAATCAATCAGATGAGGAGTGGGCTCCTAAGAGGATAGCCACACAAAAAAATACTCCAAATATAGGGCACGACACATGCGTGAAGGAGTGACACCGGCCGCAGCAAGCTCGATGACCGAAAGGTAATTGCATTTTTTTCATAAAATGTTTCGGGCAGGTTCTGTATTTCGACGTTATCTGATTAACCAACCGTTGGTTCGAGCCAAAATTTAATATAATGTTCAAAACTCAAAGATCTTTATTCTGAATGGTGGAGATCGAGTTTCAATTTTTCTAAAGTCAGATTCGACAGTACTAGGAAAACTAGAGCAGAAAAAGTGGTTCCGCCCAGGCTTAGTATTATGACGTTTTCGATTTAATGAACCGTCAAATCGAGTTAAATTTTAATATGTTGTTTCCAACACAAATAACTTCAATTTGAACGGTGGAGATTGCATTTTGCGCTTTCTACAAGAAGATCTAAAATAAGAATAGAGCAGCCGTAGAGCAGAAAAAGTGGCTCCGCCCAGATTTAGTATTTTGACTTTTGCGAATTAATGAACCGTCGGATCAACTTGAAATTTTAATATGTTATTTACAACACAATTATCTTTAATATGAACAGTGGAGATTTTGTATAGAGCTTTCTACAATAAGGTTCAAGAACACAAGTGAAGAAAAATAGAGAGGCGTAAGAGCAGAAAAAGAGTTCCCCCCAAGTTTAGTACTTCAACTTTTCGAATTAATGAACCGTCGGATCGACTTGAAGTTTTATTTCATTGTTCTCACCATAAATATATTCATTATGAACGGTGGAGATTGCATTTTGATCTTTCTACATGGAGATTGTGTTTTGAGTTTTCTACATCAACATTCGAAAGCAAGAATAAAGCTGCATAAGAATAGAAAAAAAGGGTTCCGCCCAGGTTTGGTATTTTGAAGTTTTCGACTGAACCAACAGTTGGATGGAGCCGAATTTTCTAAATGTTGTTTGCAACACAAAGAGCATCAATTTGAACGGTGGAGATTGAGTTCAGAAGTTTGAAACATTCTAAAACCAGATTCAAGTATACAAGTAAAGAAAGATAGTGTTGCGCGATAGATTGAAAAAGTTGGGTGCCACAAAGTCCTTAAGGCACCTATGACACAAGCAAGTCTCATGCACCCAACGACAGGCCTCAAAGCCCTAGAGCTCATAAAACACTGAAGGCTCCCTAGCTCTAACTGCATAGTCTAGTTTTAAGACCCAAAAGTTAATCTCAGTCTCAACACGATACCGAGAAGTTGAAGTCTAAGCATGAACATCCAATAGTACAAGTTGGATAAGGCTAAGTATGAGCTATCCAGTGCTACAGAATGAAAAAGGCTAAATGCGGACTATCAAATAGCAAGAGTTGAATAAGGCTAAGTATGAGTCATCCAGTGCTACAGAATTGATAAGGTTAGTGCAAGCTATCCAATTCTACAAGTAAAATCAAGCTAAGTGCGAGCTATCAAATAGCAAGAGTTGAATAAGGCTAAGTATCAGCTATCCAGTGTTACAGAATTGATAAGGCTAGTGCGAGCTATCCAATTCTACAAGTAAAATCAGGCTAAGCATAAGCATTCAATAGCACAGGTTGGATAAGGCTAAGTATGAGCTATCTAGTGCTACATAATGGAAAAGGCTAAGTGCAAGTTATCTACTATATAAGTTTGATAAGGCTAAGCATGAGCATCAAGTAGTACAAGTTGGATAAGGCTAAGTATGAGCTATCCAATACTAGAAAATGGAAAAGGCTAAGTGCAAGCTATCAAATAGTACGAGCTATCCAGGATAAAGCTAGGTACCAGCTATCCAATGCTACAGATTGGAAAACACTTTTATGAGATTATTAAATCTCAAAAGTGTCACAATTATAAAAAAAATATTTTTAAGAGATTATTCATTTAATCCCAAAAATGTAAAATCATGGAAAACATTTTTAGGAGATTATTAAATTTCAAAAGTGTCCCAATTATAGAAAACATTTTTAGGAGATTATTCATTTAATCCCAAAAATGTAAAATTAGGGAAAACACTTTTAGGAGGTTATTAAATCTCAAAAGTATCCTATTATAGAAAACATTTTTTGGAGATTATTCATTTAATCCAAAAAATGTAAAATTATGGAAAACACTTTTAGGAGATTATTAAATCTCAAAAGTGTCCCAATTATAGAAAACATTTTTAGGAGATTATTCATTTAATCCAAAAATTGTAAAATTATGGAAAACACTTTTAGGAGGTTATTAAATCTCAAAAGTATCCCATTATAGAAAACATTGTTAGGAGATTATTCATTTAATCCCAAAAATGTAAAATTATAGAAAACACTTTTAGGGGATTATTAAATCTCAAAAGTGTCCAAATTATGGAAAACCTAGATTAATGAACCTACTCTTGAAATTTAGACTAAATATTTTGTCTAAACTCAAGAGTGGGGGCAATATTATGGGTGAAATTCGCGGTCAAGACCTAATGAAACTCACCAACTCAATTACAAGAGGCTAGACCCAAAACGGGCACGACCCAGGAAAGGATATTTTCCTAAATTAGAAATATTCACCTAAAATGAATATTTCTATAATTATAATTTATTTTTACAAAAAATGATCACCTACCCGCCTCGTATATATTCTAAAAAGGCTAAATGCGGACTATCAAATAGCAAGAGTTGAATAAGGCTAAGTATGAGTCATCCAGTGCTACAGAATTGATAAGGTTAGTGCAAGCTATCCAATTCTACAAGTAAAATCAAGCTAAGTGCGAGCTATCAAATAGCAAGAGTTGAATAAGGCTAAGTATCAGCTATCCAGTGTTACAGAATTGATAAGGCTAGTGCGAGCTATCCAATTCTACAAGTAAAATCAGGCTAAGCATAAGCATTCAATAGCACAGGTTGGATAAGGCTAAGTATGAGCTATCTAGTGCTACATAATGGAAAAGGCTAAGTGCAAGTTATCTACTATATAAGTTTGATAAGGCTAAGCATGAGCATCAAGTAGTACAAGTTGGATAAGGCTAAGTATGAGCTATCCAATACTAGAAAATGGAAAAGGCTAAGTGCAAGCTATCAAATAGTACGAGCTATCCAGGATAAAAGCTAGGTACGGCTATCCAATGCTACAGATTGGAAAACACTTTTATGAGATTATTAAATCTCAAAAGTGTCACAATTATAAAAAAAATATTTTTAAGAGATTATTCATTTAATCCCAAAAATGTAAAATCATGGAAAACATTTTTAGGAGATTATTAAATTTCAAAAGTGTCCCAATTATAGAAAACATTTTTAGGAGATTATTCATTTAATCCCAAAATGTAAAATTAGGAAAACACTTTTAGGAGGTTATTAAATCTCAAAAGTATCCTATTATAGAAAACATTTTTGGAGATTATTCATTTAATCCAAAAATGTAAAATTATGGAAAACACTTTTAGGAGATTATTAAATCTCAAAAGTGTCCCAATTATAGAAAACATTTTTAGGAGATTATTCATTTAATCCAAAAATTGTAAAATTATGGAAAACACTTTTAGGAGGTTATTAAATCTCAAAAGTATCCCATTATAGAAAACATTGTTAGGAGATTATTCATTTAATCCCAAAAATGTAAAATTATAGAAAACACTTTTAGGGGATTATTAAATCTCAAAAGTGTCCAAATTATGGAAAACCTAGATTAATGAACCTACTCTTGAAATTTAGACTAAATATTTTGTCTAAACTCAAGAGTGGGGGCAACTGTTATGGGTGAAATTCGCGGTCAAGACCTAATGAAACTCACCAACTCAATTACAAGAGGCTAGACCCAAAAACGGGCACGACCCAGGAAAGGATATTTTCCTAAATTAGAAATATTCACCTAAAATGAATATTTCTATAATTATAATTTATTTTTACAAAAAATGATCACCTACCCGCCTCGTATATATTCTAAAAAGGCTAAATGCGGACTATCAAATAGCAAGAGTTGAATAAGGCTAAGTATGAGTCATCCAGTGCTACAGAATTGATAAGGTTAGTGCAAGCTATCCAATTCTACAAGTAAAATCAAGCTAAGTGCGAGCTATCAAATAGCAAGAGTTGAATAAGGCTAAGTATCAGCTATCCAGTGTTACAGAATTGATAAGGCTAGTGCGAGCTATCCAATTCTACAAGTAAAATCAGGCTAAGCATAAGCATTCAATAGCACAGGTTGGATAAGGCTAAGTATGAGCTATCTAGTGCTACATAATGGAAAAGGCTAAGTGCAAGTTATCTACTATATAAGTTTGATAAGGCTAAGCATGAGCATCAAGTAGTACAAGTTGGATAAGGCTAAGTATGAGCTATCCAATACTAGAAAATGGAAAAGGCTAAGTGCAAGCTATCAAATAGTACGAGCTATCCAGGATAAAGCTAGGTACCAGCTATCCAATGCTACAGATTGGAAAACACTTTTATGAGATTATTAAATCTCAAAAGTGTCACAATTATAAAAAAAATATTTTTAAGAGATTATTCATTTAATCCCAAAAATGTAAAATCATGGAAAACATTTTTAGGAGATTATTAAATTTCAAAAGTGTCCCAATTATAGAAAACATTTTTAGGAGATTATTCATTTAATCCCAAAAATGTAAAATTAGGGAAAACACTTTTAGGAGGTTATTAAATCTCAAAAGTATCCTATTATAGAAAACATTTTTTGGAGATTATTCATTTAATCCAAAAAATGTAAAATTATGGAAAACACTTTTAGGAGATTATTAAATCTCAAAAGTGTCCCAATTATAGAAAACATTTTTAGGAGATTATTCATTTAATCCAAAAATTGTAAAATTATGGAAAACACTTTTAGGAGGTTATTAAATCTCAAAAGTATCCCATTATAGAAAACATTGTTAGGAGATTATTCATTTAATCCCAAAAATGTAAAATTATAGAAAACACTTTTAGGGGATTATTAAATCTCAAAAGTGTCCAAATTATGGAAAACCTAGATTAATGAACCTACTCTTGAAATTTAGACTAAATATTTTGTCTAAACTCAAGAGTGGGGGCAACTGTTATGGGTGAAATTCGCGGTCAAGACCTAATGAAACTCACCAACTCAATTACAAGAGGCTAGACCCAAAAACGGGCACGACCCAGGAAAGGATATTTTCCTAAATTAGAAATATTCACCTAAAATGAATATTTCTATAATTATAATTTATTTTTACAAAAAATGATCACCTACCCGCCTCGTATATATTTTTAAGCCAATTAGTCATGAGGTAAGCTAATTCTAAACCCTAGAAACAACTCATCTACACTTTTGGACCTCGACTGACTTAGGCATCGGAGGCTATGTGGCTCACTCCACACCGGTGTCCAGATAATTATTGTTTGTTTTGCAGGTATTCGTCCCAACGAAATACAAATTTACCGTTGATCCTGGAGACCAAATTTTGGCAACAACAAAATATGAGTTAACTACATTTCTAAACATGATTTGTGACATTTCGAAGACTGTAATATAAATTGATTAAATGAAAAAAAAAATGACAGAACATGAATAAAACATATCATACTCAACCATCTGGACATATCGGATAAAGATTATAATCGAATGAATAGTAACGTGCTAATGGTGATGAATCCGGAAGAAAAACGTAATTAAAATATTGTGTAGAATGGAGATTAATGAATGGAGATGAATAAAGTAATAGGATTATACCGTTTGGCCGGCGCTAAGTGGTCGACGACAATTTATGCGGAAAAGAGTGATGGAAACGACAGAAGGAAAAAACGTGAAGGAAAAATGGAAGAATGGCAGATGCAGAAAGTGAATTGAAATGAAAAATGAATGGAGAATGGAGGAAGACAAGTGATGTACAAAAGGAATGAGAATAAAGATGAGCCATAAATGTAAAAAGGAAATAATTTTTTTTTACATTTAAAGCATTGACAATTAAATATGGTATCTTTTAAAATGATGGAAAGTATTCAAATGGAAGTTTAAATTAGAGAATTATTAATTAAATCTGAATAAGGGCAAAATGGTATTAAAATAAATATATAAATTTTGAATTTTAAAATAAAAATTAACTTTGCAAAAAAAACCTGTATACCTAAATTTGCAAATACTTATCAAATCACGTCTAGTTTCTACAATTTCCCAAAATAAAATGATTGATTAATGCATACACGATTTATTTATCAATTAATTTTAAAAGCATTAAAAGTAAAGACTTAAATAGGGAGGTAATCAATTATATTCATGGTCTTTTTAGAGCATTATATGCATGTTTTTTTAGTACATATTGGGGACCGCGTTGAATTGGTTTACGATCAAACAATAAAATTATTGTGTCACTAACTCATTCATTATATGCACAGTTGTGTTCAAAGTGTTAAGTTAAATATCAAATTTAATTGTTAAAAAAAAACTAATTAAGTTGATTTAATTTGAATGGCATATTTGTAATTTAAAATGTAGCTTGAGGATAAAATCGTCTAAAAATGATTTTTCTCTCAAGCCACACTTTAAGGTAGTATGATATTTACAAAAATAGGTGTCTAAGTTTTTTTTGCAAGTTTAATTTTTTTTTATTAAAAATCAGAATTAATGATTTTAAGTTAATGTCATTTTGCCCTTCTATTCATTTATTACTTTCATTTTAAATTCCAAAATCATTTTTCTTACTTTCCATCTTAGGAAATACATACAATTTTAAATGTTAAATTAATGTTATGAGATTTTAATTGATTTTTGACTATCGATTGTTAAGAAATACATACCATCTTAGGAAATACATATCATTCTGTCACTTTCCCCGATAGGAATCTCAACAATCATTAACTTTGACTATCGATTGTCGTTTTTCTTCTTTTGGTGATTATCGACTTTCCTTGTTTTTTCTCGATCCACACCAAACCCTACCCCATTGTCACAAATGTCCGACACTCCTCCATTGTAGCGTCTTGCGAATTCGGCGTCATCTTCTTCACCAACCAAAAAAGGATCTGGTTGTTTTCGATGTTTCCTCTACACATCCGTCTTTCTCCAACTAGATCTAGTCGTGCTGCTGCTGTCTTTCTCCATCGCCAGATTGCTTTTGCACAGACCTCCCACACTTGATGAGTTCATAAGACACACAAACATCCATTGTTCGCCAACGACTTTGCATCATGGAAAGGTTTCACAACTTGTGTCTCCTTCAACCAACCGAGTTCATTATTATAGTTTGATTCAATATCATCCAAACAATTCCACTGGACCGGTTTAGACAACTTGATTCAAGCAAACCAATTCATTCAAATCGGTTTAGACAAGTTAGGCATTTATAATTTACATGCTTCAACTTGAGGGGTAGTATTAGAAAATAGATAGATTTCCTAGATTTATGGATTTTAATATGATAATATTTCTAGGGTTTAATATATTTTTATCTACTTATATATATAGTATTGAATTGGAATGAAAAGGCAGAGAGTTTTACTCAATTACTTTTCTTAATTTATCACGTTGAAAAATACTAAAATCATGTGCTAATTAGCTTAGCCATCAAAATTTATTCTATTTTAATTTATGAATTTCAAAAAAAAAAAAACAAAATTAGTTAATTCCCTAAAAATTACTTGCGAACACATTTTTAAAAACAGTACTTTAATTAAAAAAAGAAAATTAGGGATGTACATGGTCTAGATTAAATTAGAAGACTTTTTGGATAAATTCAAAATTTTGAATTGTTCAATCTTTTAATCTGTCCATATATGCATTAAAAAACCCAATCTAATCCTATATTTTTTGGATTGGATTAGTTTCTGAGTTGTGTTATTCTCCCCTATCATAAAAAGATCAATATAGGATTACATCATATGAAATCAATGTATGATATTATACTTAACATTTGTTATTTATCTTTACTTGTACATCTTCTTTATCCATCTACCAAGAAATTACCTTATTAATTAATCTCTCACATGCACAAGTATATTATATTGTTAAAAAATTATAAATTCATAACCCCAATTGAAGCCAAATAAATTTATATCTCAGTCTCAAGGTTAAGGTTGATTAGTTCGTGTTGGTTGAGAACAAAAACTTATGACGTACATTGTATTTCTGCAACCTTTGACGTTTTCCCCAACATTTTTCCCAATCCCCTCCTCCAGTAACACTCCCTCACAAACAAATGCTCCAATTACATCCCCTATTCTCATCGGCGGCGGCCATTTTTGGGTGAAAGAGAAACGGAAGGACGAGTCTGTACTTTGTTTTGATGAAAATTGGACACGAGAATTGTAGGTTCTTATTAGGGTAAATCTGTCTTTCCACATAATTATGTCCATGTACCTTACCATTTGTATGAATTTTTACGTGGAACAAAAACTATTGGATATTGTGAATTAAAAATATCTTATTATATTTGATAACCCTTTCATTTTTTGCAAATTTGTTTGATAACCAATATTTTTTTTTTGTTTTTAAAATTTTTAAAATATTAAATAAATTCTAAAAACTAAAAAAATAGTTTTTAAACACCATGTTTTTGTTTTTGTTTTTAAAAATGTATGAAAAAATCAAGAATAAATAATAAAAAATTTTAAAAAAATCAAAACTGAATGTGATGGAAAACAAAAAATAGTTATCAAATATGATTTTTAGTTTTAAATTTTTAAAAACATAAAACTAAAATCACTTATCAAACACATACAATTTTTATTTTTTAAAACAAAAAACTAAAAACTAAAAATGAAAAACTAGAAACAAAAATAAAAAATAAAATTGTTATCAAATATGACCTTAATTTTTAGTTTTTTATTTTAAAAAATAAAAATTATACATATTTGATTCTCTTTTTTTTGTTTTTCTTAACTATTAACTAAAAATATTGGTTTTTAAAAAAAAATAAAAAAATATTTTTAATATTTAATACAGTAAAATAAAACTATTTTAGAATGTTATCGATATAATAAAACTCAAGTTTGCTGGTTTGAAGGGTATTTGTAGTGTGTTTTACCATTTTCCTAATATATAGAGGAAAAATAAAACAAACTTTGGTTTTTAAAAAGTAGTTGTACACCTCATTTAATAACAATTTCATTTTTTGTTTCTGTTTCTTTTTCAACTTTATAAAAACAGGTATGTTTGATAACCAATTTTGATTTTTGTTTTTAAAATTTTAAAACCATTATTAAATTTTTAAGGGAATTCTAAAAAATAATAAATTTTAAAAATAAATTTTTTTTTTCAAAAAATGCTAAAAAAAAGTGATAAACACACACGGGAAATAAAGTTTGAACCCACAAATTAAAAGTTTATTAGATAATAATATTCTAAAATAGTTTTATTTTATTTTATTAAATATTCAAAATAATAAATTTTGATGTTTAAACAAAGTAAAAATGATTATCGAATGGATTTTTAGTTTCTAAAGTTTGAGGTATTTTGGGGACCATGAAGTCTATATTTAAAGTTAAAAAAAATATCATATCCTAAAGATATGTCAAGAATGGTTTTTCTTATCATTTGGTAGTACAACTATGGTTTTTTTTAGTATTAGTTGGGGGAGGTAGTACAACTATGGTCTAAACCCAAATATGTGTGGAAGGATTCTTCAGATTTCAAACAAAGAAAACGAACAAATGTTGACATTGTGAATTAATGGTCTATCATGGAGTAATTTAGACTTAAAACCAAATTTTTGTGTTTGAATAAATTTTTAAGATGGACAATATTTGATCTTATAAAATTTTAATTAGTAGGTCATAAATCATATCATTTAAATTATGTATAAACATTTTAAACTATGTTAGTGGTGCAATAATTTCATTATTTGGTTGTGAACAACTGAACTAATTCAACATCACTGTCACAAGTTCGATTATGAAAATCGATATTTGTCTCTCTCCTCCTGTATATACTCATAAAAAAAAGTAATTTTCTGTCTACATTTTTTTAATTCAACAATGATAATTCATATAAAATGCCAGTATGTTATAGATATTTTATTAATATTTTCATAAAATAGACAGCCCGCATTTTATTTTTATTTTTTTTCTCTTTCAATCTTCATAATCGATAATTGATACAACATGCGTGTGTATTTTTTTTATTTATCGATAATATGTGTACTTATGCTAGTGCTATTACATTTATATATGTTAGTTGGAAGATGAATATCTTATCAATTAAATGTCTGCTAAAAAAATATACATCTTATCAATTAGATTAGGTTTAAATTAATTAATAAATATAATATTTAAGACTTGTTTTTGGATCTTCGTAAAAAGAAGACTTGTTTTTTGAAAAACTAATATTTACGACTTTCGTGGATATAACATTATGTATAGTATACTTGACACTGATGTTAAATTCATTTATAAATGTATACTTTACTCAATCATGATAAAATGCAACAACTAATATTGATACATTATGAAAAAAAAAAACTAATATTAATATGGTTGAACTAAAAAATCATACAGTACTAAAAAGAAAATCATAGTAATAATTTAGTTAAAACTGTAACCTATCTTTTCCATATAAATTTCATAAGAAGCACACGGTAAATTTTCCAAAAAAGAATACATTTTAAATAAATGGTTGGTTAAAATGCTATTTTGTTCTTCAACTATTCCACTTCTTCCATTTGGGTTCCTTAGGTCTCGTTTGATAACCATTTTATTTTTTATTTTTTGCTTATGAAATTTAAGTCTATTTCTATTTAAATTTACTATCATGTGCTCTCTCTTTCTTGCAACGTATCTATCTTTCCTTAAGAAAGTAGGAGCATACTAACTAAATTTAAAAAACATAAACAAGTTTTTTGAAGCTTCTTTTGTTTGTTTACAAATTTTGGCTTTGTTTATTAAAATATAGGTAAGACGTAGATATCCAAATAAGGAAAAATGTATAGTAAGATAGTTGTTGTAGGCTTAAATTTCATAAACAAAAAACGAAAAACAAAATAGTTATGAAACCGGGCCTTAATTATTAAAAGTCCAATTATAATCTTTCTAACTTTACAAAAAAAACTTAAAAATGATCAAGGTTACTTTGATGATATGGCAAGAAAAGAACAAAACAAAAAGTTCAAAATGGATGAGGTGTTTTCATTTCCTTCAAATTTGTTTACCTGTAACTAAGAAGTGGCAAATGACGACTTCCATAGCCATCTCCGTAAAGTCCTGAAATTCCCCAATAATCAGCGTTATTGTGAAAATTGGTTATATGGGTCGGTTCTAATCTCACCGAATTTCATCACTAAGAAATCCCTTTTATCGTCACCGCTGCCAACTGGATCCTCCGCCCAAATTTGGCAGAGAAAATTGATGAAACAAAACAGAGCTCAAAGAGATTGTCGATCGATGAAGCGAGAAAAAGTTGAAGTTGATCGGAGAAATTGAAGAAGCGGTTGTGAGAGATGTCATTTATTAGCAAATTTCTGGATATCCGCCCAGTTACAGAGAAGGGTAAGAAACAATTGAAAAAGATGAAAGCGTTAACCACATTATGAATTTTTAATTGTTTTTTTATTACCACATCATCAAATTTTAAACCACCGTAACTATTTTCTAACTCAACGACCATTTTTAAATTTTTGCCAAAGTTAAAAGGATTAAAATTGAAGGAATTTTTTTTTTAACCTAAATTATTTATTTTTTGAGTTCGCTAATCTGCATTCAAAAGTTGAAAGTAATGTTCAAGTTGATAATAATAAATAGGGGAAAATACCTTTTTAGTCTCTAGGTTTTAGGTTAAATTTTAATTTGGTCCCTAAGTTTAAAAATAAACACATCCGTCACATTTGAATAATACACAATTTTAATTCTTAAAATAACAAAATCGTTAGTGACATTACAAAAGGTTGACTAGACTAATTTTAAATGCAATATATTGATGTAGTTATATTAAAATTTATTTTTAATAAAAATATGTAATAAAAATAGAAAATTCAAAACATATATAGACACAACAACATCAATGAACTTTTAGGGCGTGTTTGGTTTGGGGATTAACTTAATCTGATTTAAGTTAATCCCCCGACTTAAATCAGATTAAAAAAAATGGCACTGGACATAATCCGTCCTTTTTCTCTTTTCTCTCTTTTTTTTTTTTCTGCGTCTGTCTCTCTCTCTTTTCTTCCTTTATTTCTTCGGCTTCTCTCTAATTTCTCTTTTGATCCATGCTTGTATGGCTTCTTTTGCTTTCATTAAAGTTGATGTATGTTAAATTCCACATCTTTTGGTATTAGATTTGCCTAAGGTTGATTAGGGTTTGTGAAATCGTCTTTTTGTTCTTGCCATTCAAGTTTGATTCTTATGTTTTCTTGTGCTTTCGTTGTAGATCTGACCCCTTCGCCGTCAATTTCACTAAGAAAATTGCCGTTTTGAAGGTTTTATTTGGATTTCATGCATAAGATCAACCTTCGATTGAGTTCTTTTTATGTGTAGAAGTCGGTGAAACTTTGATCAACAAGGGGTAGGGTTTATGTGAAAAATTACTTGGTGAGGGGTTGATTCAACTTTGATCACCCAGCCGATGATGATTTTAATTCTTTTAATTTAATTTTTAAATTTTTCCCTTTTGCATATCGTATTTGGTGAGCTCGAGTCTTTTTTTTTTCATTTTCTTGCCTCATTGTTTAGCTATTTCTTCCCTAGAATCATTTTTTTTGTAAAAAACAAATCCACCATTATATGTTGTTTCAGCCTTTTCATCTAGTTAATTCCTCATTTTTCTTTTGTTTATCTGTTTCATATTTTTATTAACTCTGTTTTATCCTGCACCACTTTTTTTTTCCTCTGTTACTCTCTCTTGCTGGTTTAAAAGTTTTTTTAATTTTTTTTTTTTTATGCATGAATACAACATGGCCTGAGGCTAAGCTTTTTTGGTTTAAGTTTATTATTGGTAAATTTATTGGGTTCCTTGTACTCTTCAAACACTATTATTTCAATAAAATCATTTTCTTTTGAATTTTGGGTTAACAATATTTTTCGGATGTTGATCAATTCCAAGATTTGTGTGGTCAAGTGGTTGGACAAATTTGGATTTTATTATGAGTTTGTTATAAATTTGTAGATTGTTTATCAATTTTTTAGGATACTTTTAATTAGAAATGATTTATTATGAATTTTTATGTTGTATTATTTGAAGTTTTAATCAAATTTGATGACTTGATGTTGTAGTGGATTTTGTCTAATTTTGTACCATTTATTTTAATCTATACATATGCATAAAGTGATACTCAAAATTTGAAAGCAAACGTAAAATAAATTTAGAAGTAATTGATCAAATTTATCATTTCAATTCTTTAAATAAAACAATTTCAAAATCATATTGTATGAATTATGTAATAAAACAAATTGTGGTTGATGCCATAATATTAACAACCTATTCAAAACAAGAAGAATATCAACAAGTCTGAGTTATTTATTTCTTTAAAATCAATTGGCAAATGTGAACATCTTTAAGTTTTAAAATTAAGTTAACATATTTTTTTATGTTGTTAATAAAATATCATAGTTTTTTAATATTTAACAACTCTACTAAATAGGTGTTAAAAAAGCAACATATATTAAATATTTCTTGTTTTGTTTTCGCCGTGTAATTTTAAGTTTATACCAACTTTGTAATTAAGTAATAAAATTAAAATGATTTTGATATAATTTGGATGTCTTACTAAATTTGTTTGAATGGTATAAACTTGTTATATTATTTTTAAATTTAAATATTGATGTTGAGTTAAAATTGAAAGAAATAATAAAATATATATTGATCAAACATATTTACAAAATGAATGATATCATGATGTTAAATGTAATTTTGTGATTTATCTATTTTAAAGAAAAATAAATTGAAGAGTAGGCATTAAAAAATGCATGAAAAATTATAAATAAAAATTATGTTTTAAGTTAATCCATCATTGCACCAAACAACATTGAGCTTAATTTAATATAATTTAATTTAATCTGTCAACCAAACACAGATTAACTTAATCCATCAACTTAACTTAATACCTAACTTAACTTAATACCGACTAACTTAATCTTAATCCCTGCACCAAACACGCCCTTACTTTTTAGTTAAAATAAATCTAGTGACTTTTCATCTTCTAAATCGAAATCGTGGGATCTATATAGATGTGCGTCATTAAGCATTTTCTTCCCATTTCTCATACATGTGTTTAATTTATTTAGCTTTTGGTTGTCTGAAAAGTGTTAGTTTGGCTGTATTAAAATTTATGTGGAAAAGAAAAATAAATTCTGGAAACAGTTGGTTCATCTATGTTTGAGCTTCAATGGATAGATGAAATAGTATTGTTTCAAATTGAAAATTTCAATTTTGAAGATGAAAAATCACTAGATTCCTTTTGTCTAAAAATTAAAAGTTCATTGATGTTGTTGAAATAGATTTTAATATAATCTCATCATCAATATATTATATTTTAAATTAGTCTAATCATTATTCCGATCAACATTCGATTATGTCACTAATAGTTCAATTATCTGAAGGACTGAAATTAAAGATTATCCAAATGTAAGGGATAAAAATATTAATTGTTTGAACTCAAACACAAAATTTGAAAGAACCCAAAATCAAAGAAGTAAAAAGATATTTTTGCCCTTAATGTTTACTTTTGAGATTTAAAATTGGAGTAAGGTCGTGGGCATGTGGATTGCTTTTGGGCCTCTGCCAGCAAACGTTTTTAAGATGAAACCGCCATAGACAGCCAAATCTCGATTCAATTCTTCAGCTAAATTCTCTTTTCTTTTTTTCATTTTTTTTTTTATTTAAATTTTTGGGTAAAATCATTGGCACGTAAAACCTAAACCCTTTTTATTCTCTTCCATTCAAATCCCAAAAATCCCTCTCAAATTTTCCCGTTTGATTTTCTCCCCCACTTCAATTACCCCTTCCAGATTTTTGTACCTCACTGCTGTTTCTGGATCTCTGTCTTCCATGGAACGCTCCGGCGAAGAACAGGACCGAATCGTTCCTATTGGTATGTTTCTCTCACTCACTTTTTTTTTCAATTTCTGCTGTTCTTCTTGTTGTTTGCTGAGATCTTCCACAGCGATTGAGTTTTGCGTTCTTGTTTTGTTGAAGAGCGTTTTGGTTTACCCTTTTATGTGCTGCTAGGGTTTTTGTTTGCTGTAGCTGTACTACCATGGATGTTTTCTGCTTACTAAATGCACCCACAAACACCTAAATCATTCTACTTTTTCCTTTTTCTTCCAGTCTTTGAGTTGACACTTGAAACTGGACCTGGCGACTGTGTAATGAAACGCCCTTTGCCATGGGTTGGTACTCAATCATTGATGGATCTGTCTTAGATCTGCATACACTGAGAACCTGTATCAATTATTACTTTACCAGATTTAATTGCCCAAAGTTCTAATTAATCCTCTTTTTTGTTGGCGTTTCATTTGTTGAAGGGGAAAAATGTTTTTCCATTATGCAACCTTCTCCTAGGATGCAGTAACATAAAGCGAGTCTGTGTATGGACTTCTTGTTGGGAATTTTGTGTGGATAGATGATTTCTTCTTTTATTTGCACTACAAGTCTGCAAATCAACTTTTTCTAACTACTTCATCCTATATTGGGGCACTGAAAAATCAATTATTTATGCAGGAGAAAGATCTCTTAGGCCAGATAATCTGAAAGAGCCGGTAATTCTACTCAAATAGTCAAATCCTTTGATGTTACCTCCTATTTTCTTACATATTTATAGGTTTTGACAACTGATGTTTACCGCTGGTATTTTTCCCCGATTCATTATCAGCAACTCTCTCCTAAAGGTGGAAGGATTGCTTCGACAAATCCTTCTCCGAACGCATCCATTATTGGACCGTCGAGGGATGCCATAGAGCAGAAAGTATCTATGGATGCAGGTGCAAGTATTGGCAATGTTCATTCATTGAATGTATATGCTTCACATGGACCAAACATACAATATGGTGGTTAGTTCTTCAACCTTCGTTTCTGGTATCTATTTAGGATTGGGACACCTTGTATTTTTCTTTGCCTGTTACTTTTTTGGGATAAAGAAAATTGAAATTTCACAGAAAGAAATGGAATATACAGTGAGCTACAGTCCCCAAAGGATTCCAGAGAAGTTAAACGAATCTTCTTGAATTGGAATTAATTAAAGAAAATTATGACTCTGATAGTTGTTCTTGAAATGAACTCTTAGAGGCAGTGTTTTCAAAGCGCAAGGCGCAACGCAAGGCGACACACTCCTTGCTCGCCTTAAGGCGAGAGGCAATAAAAAAGCGTGGCCCGAGTGAAGTAAGTCGCAACTAATAAATTCACAGTTAAATAAATAAATAAATATATATATATGTGTGTGTATAATATAAATTGAGGTAGAAAACATTCCAATATTATTGAATATAAGATGCTTTTTTAATACATCAGTGTATTTTTGAAAACTAATATTTAATAAGAAAATAAACCTATAAAAAATGAAAACTAAAATATAAAGATATTATGCTTTAAAAATGTAAAAGAAAAGAAAAGGTATAGATAGGAGGAGGAAGCCTTCTCAGTATTAAAATGTCTTATTTTAATATTATTAAATGTCTTTCATTTGTGTAAGAAAAAGAAAAGAAAATGGAATAGTCTTTTCACACTTACATATGGTATACAAAAAAGAAAAGTAAACTTAACTTCAAACCGTAAAAAAACGTGTGAGGCTTAATTTTACACTATTCAAACATTTAATAATATTAAAACAAGACATTTTAAACTACTTTCTAGTTTTCATTGATTATTTACACAAAAAATGCTAAAGAAATACAAAAGATTTAAAACTAAAAATAAGAGTTTAACTCTCGAATCCTATGTGCACAACAAACAAGAAAAATGAAACGATGAAGAGAATTAATGAAGAAGATGAACCAAAGGTAGAAGAAGAAGAACGGTTTGTTGTTTTATTTCTTCATTTTTCATCTTATCTTCAACCAGGCGCTCGCCTTCAGTAAAGGCTAAGGCGTGGCCAGGCGCACAAATGCGCAGTCGGGCTAGCGCCTCATTGAATGAGCTCGCCCCAGCTGCTTGTGGGGTGCACGACCCCTAGGTCGCCTCACCTCTCGCCATAGGCGAGCGCCTGGGGTTGCCTCTTAATCACTGCTTAGAGGTAAAAGAGAAATATGAAATATCTTCAAAATACTTTTCTATCCTTAAATGTCGAGTAATCAATTTTGAACAGGTTCTTATATCATCTCAAAGAAATCACAGAAATGGATAATATTCTTGTTTTTTCCCAGCTTTCACCTAGGGCACTAACTGATTGACGCACGAATAGAAATTCACCTGCTGCCCTCCTAAATTGTGCTGGAGGTGGAGGGAATATCTGAAAATTTTCACCTTTGTTCTTTTAAATCATATATGTTCCTAGGAGTGTGAATGCCATGGGATATTAATATATTATCCCTTCATGAATCCACTTAGAATCAGATTTCAACCATTTTCAAATGTAAACCTTGCCTTAGAAAGCGAGTATTCAATTTTTTTATTCAACAGAAAGCTTGTATTCATTCCTCCCCTTCAATTTTTTTATTCAACAGCAAGCTTGTATTCATTCCTCCCCTTCATTGAACAAGCCGCATACATTCCTTCCCTTCATTGTGAATAAGTTATCCTTTTTTCCCCCTTTTTTATATATAAAGAACCAAACTTTCATTGAGATAATAATGTAAGAATGTCTTCTTGAAAAATAAAAATGTAAAATTTTAATTGCTATCCATATCCATGTCACCAAGCTCCAAATGTTAGAGACATTCCACCTTATAAGGGAACCTCTATATGTCCATGGGTCTTCCTTAAACAAGTCTTTGCTTTTTTTAATTAAAAAAATATTTTTATAATTGGGCTATTGTGCTCCACTCCACTCCTAGCATTATTATGTTCATGGCCTAACCCACCAATTCCAAGGAGGCTTTATCCAACCCCAAATCTAGCTTTGGGAGACAATAATTGTTTTAAATCATCAAGTTTTCTAGAATTTCTTTTTCCATGTTCTCTATCTAGAGGTTTGAACCCAAGATCTACGAGAGAATCTCAGAACATCCTAAGCCCTTTGTCGATTTAGAAAGAATAGAAATAAGTTCTATTTCATTAATCGATATTTCAAAATGTTACAATGGTATTTCTTTTATAGGAGAAACTCCATTCTCCAACTAAGGTATAATTTACAATTAGGAAACAATTACATATAGAATAATACACTTAAGGAAGGAATTAAATAGAATAAAATCAGAATAAATCAACACTCCCCCTCAAACTGGTGTAAAAATGTCCTTCATAGCCAGTTTGTCAATCATTCCGTCAAAGCGTAACTTAGGGAGTCCTTTGGTCAAAACATCAGCAATTTGTTTGGTAGTTGGTAAGTATGGAATGCAAATTACTCTAGTGCCAATCTTTTCTTTTATAAAATGCTTGTCGACTTCAATATGCTTTGTTCTATCATGAACTGGATTTTGAGCATTGGAGATAGCAGCTTTGTTGTCACAATAAACTCGTATAGGTGTGGCATGAGTAATCTGCAGTTCCTCTAGAAGCCTTTTTATCCATATACCTTCACAAATACCATGAGCTAATGCTCTAAATTCTGCTTCAGCACTACTTCTAGATACCACACTCTGTTTTTTACTTCTCCATGTAACCAGATTTCCTCCAACAAATGAGCAATAACTTGAAGTAGACCTTCTATCTGTAGTGCTACCTGCCCAGTCAGCATCAGTATAAATTTCAATATTGAAATTTTCATGTTTTTGAAACAATATGCCTTTTCCTGGAGTTCCTTTCAAGTATCTTAAAATTCTGTAGACTGCTTCAAAATGATTAGGGCCTGGAGCATGCATAAATTGACTTACCATACTTACTGCAAATGCAATGTCTGGTCTTGTGTGAGATAGATAAATAAGTCTTCCCACAAGTCTCTGATAACACTCTTTATCTTTCACCTCTTCCTCAGTTGCTGCTTGCAGTTTTAGATTTGGCTTAGTAGGAGTCTCTGGTGTTCTACACCCAAGTAATCTCGTCTCTTCCAATAAATCAAGAATGTATTTCTCTGATTGACAAGGATACCCTGCTTTGACCTGGCAAATTTCATCCCTAAGAAGTATTTCAACATTCCTAAGTCTTTGATTTGGAATTCATTTGCTAGTTTCTTCTTTAGTTCGCTCATCCCATCTTTATCATTTCCTGTAAGAATTATGTCATCTACATATACTATAAGAACAACGATCTTATTATTATCAGTATAATTGTAGAAGATGGTATGATCTGCTTGACTCTGAAGAAATCCATAACTTTTCACTACTTTCCCAAAGCGTTCAAACCACGCTCTCGGAGACTGTTTGAGACCATATAACGCCTTCTTTAATTTGCATACTTTATCAACTCCAAGATTTACTTCAAATCCAGGTGGCAAATCCATAAATACTTCCTCCTCAAGATCACCATTGAGGAATGCATTCTTCACATCTAGTTGATAAAGTGGCCACTCGGAGTTTACTGCAATAGAAAGTAGAACTCGAATCGAGTTAATCTTAGCAACAGGAGCGAATGTTTCTTGGTAGTCAATGCCATAAGTCTGAGTAAAGCCTTTAGCAACGAGTCTGGCTTTGTATCGTTCAATGCTACCGTCTGCATTACACTTTATATTGAATACCCATTTACATCCCACTGTCTTCTTATTCTTCGGTCTTTCTACCATTTTCCAAGTACCATTCTGTTTGAGCGCATTCATCTCTTCCATAACTGCTAAGTTCCAGTTCAAATCATTCTGGGCTTCCTGTATATTCCTTGGAATAAAAAGGTCATTAATCCTAGACGTGAATGCTTTATGGTTTTCAGACAACCTATGATATGATAGATAGTTGGCAATTGGGTATTTCGTACAATTACGAACTCCCTTTCTTTGAGCTATGGGAATATCAAGATCAAGGTTATTAGAAGAAATATTGGTATATATCATTGGAAGAAGAGGGATTACCTGACTTTTCAGTATCATTTGTCGGGGAATTGAATTGATGCGGTGACAAGTCCTCTGTCTGATCTCTACTATTTTGAATAGATGCCTTTCTAGTATAAACCTGAAGCTCAGGAACAGGATTAGGGAGATCAATCAATAGTATCTCTCCCCCTGAAGTAGAACATTCTACATTTGGCATAGAAAGACTAGGACATACATTGTTAGGACTAATAATTTGGAGAGGAGGAGTGTCTCACATATTTTCTTCAAGCAAATTTGGTTTAAAAAATGATTCATGCTCCACAAATGTGACATCCATACTTTCAAAATATTTTTTGTTTAAAGGATCAAAACACCGATACCCCTTTTTATTTGAGGAATATCCCAAAAAAATGCATTTAGTTGCACGAGGTTCAAGTTTTGACCGAGTAAAATGAGGACCCAAAAACTCATAATTGGTAGATCTGAGTGCAGTCTAACAGTGGGAAAGAAATTTTTAAAGATGCTAAGAGGGGTTTTAAATGACAATATTTTAGAAGGCATTCTATTTATAAGATAAGTAGCGGTAAGGACTGCGTCACCCCATAAATAAGTGGGAACATGCATAGAAATCATAAGTGCACGTGTAACCTCCATTATATGTCTATTTTTCCTTTCAACAATTTCATTTTGTTGAGGAGTATCTCTACAGGTAGATTGGTGAGATATCCCCTTATATTTAAAAAAGGTGTCTAAAATTTTATTAAAATATTCAGTCCCATTATTAGTGTGTAAAATGCTTATTTTTGTTTGAAATTGATTTTCAATCATATTATAAAAGCGAATGAAAATATCTTGAACCTCATATTTGTTTGTTAACAAATAAACCCAAGTCAAACGAGTATGATCATCAATGAATGTAACAAATCATCGTTTTCCACTCCAAGTCGAAATTTTAGATGGACCCCAAACATCACTATGAATTAAGTATAAAAAGGTTTGGAGGCTTTGTAAGGTTTTGACACATATGTATTTCGATGGTTTTTAGTAAAGATGCATGCTTCACAATGAAAAGTTGAACAATCAATTCCTTTAAATAAGTCTGGGAATAAATATTTTAAATACGAAAAATTAGGATGACCAAGTCTACGATGCCAGAGTAAAATAGTTTCTTTAACAGGAGAAGAACTAACACTACTTAAACCTTGAACATTTTTATTATCGGATGGTTTCTCTTCGAAATAGTAGAGACCGTCTAACATTCTAGCACGTCCAATCATCTCCTCTGACTCTTGATCCTGAAAAATACAGTAAGTAGGAAAGAAAGTAACACGACAGTTAGCATCTTTGGAAATCTTACTGACAGATAACAGGTTGTAAACTAATTTAGGGACATGAAGAACCGATTTTAAAGTTAAGGTTTTATTTAAGAAAATGGTTCCTTTTCCTGCAATAGAAGTGAAACTTCCATCGACAATTCTAATTTTTTCTTTAGAATATAAAGGAATATATGAGGTAAAAAACTGGGAAGAAGCAGTCATATGATCAGATGCTCCAGAATCGATGATCCATGGAGATGAATTAAGACAAGATAGAGCCAGCGGATGATTACTTGATTGTGCCAAGGAAACACAAGAATTACCAGATGATGATGCGATATTTAGCAGTTTCAAGACTTGATGAATTTGCTCTCGACTCAGAGACTTATTGTCAGCAACAAGGGCACTAATAATATTAGTGGGAGAGAGAAATTGATCATTACGTGAGCCAGAGACTGTAGGCATCAAATCTTGATAGTCTGTCATCTTTAAAAAAATGCCAAATATCCAGGAATTCTAATTGAGAAAACCAAACAACTAATAAATGAATCGACTGTCAAAGTTACCGAGCAACACGGAGAGCCGAACTATGTGACAACTTAACTTTTGACGAAAATTGTCAATTGGGACAATAATTGTCGTAGATTTGATCGTCGTGTGTTCGGATCACGCGTCTAGTTTTTGGTGACGAACATTCGAAATATATTGCTACTTTGGTTGAAAGACTGAGTTTTTGTCCTAGAATACAATACAAATCAGTAATATATAATCAAATAGATTATAATAAAAACAAAATATATGAAAACCTAAATTTAGAAATTCAAATCTGTATTAAATATCAAATTTGAATTAAATAAATTAAAGAATCCAAAAATTGATTTTAGAAAGTAAATTGGATTGCATCAGTATGCTTTCCAAAGAATATCAAAATGCTTGCGTCAGATGCTTATCCACGAAAGCAAATTTGAAATTGAAATCAAGTGGCAGAAACTTCTGTCCACAATTGCAAATACGTATTTCACCAAAGTTAAGCGAGATATCTTGCAGCAGCTATTGCTTCGCCCAAGGAAGCTGGAATAAGGTGTAATTTAGAAAATTACGATGAAAGTGTTTTAGAGTGGCGGCACTGAAGCAGTTTCTGAAAATAATATTAGGGTTTTAATGTCTTAATAAGTAAGAGGCTCTGATACCATGTCGATTTAGAAAGAATATAAATAAGTTCTATTTCATTAATTGATATTTTAAAATGTTACAATGACATTTCTTTTATAGGAGAAACTTCATTCTCCAACTAAGGTATAATTTACAATTAGGAAACAATTACATATAGAATAATACACTTAAGGAAGGAATTAAACAGAATAAAATCAGAATAAATCAACACCCTTATTACTATGCCACCTCTTGGGGATACGTGATCTTTCCTTGATATTCTTTCCATCCTTATAAATATTAGACAGTTACAGGTTTTTTAGTTTGCACGCTCATCTATCAAGCTCAAGCACCAAAAACTCTTATTTTCTCCAGAGGGAGACCAATAGATTAAAGAGGTGGTTCATTCATGCTTCACCGGTATCTGAAAGCTGGCTAACCACTTCCTTGACCTAACTTATACCCATAACAGGGAATGTTGACATTTCTTTCAAGTCTTAACTTTAAGCCTCCTCAGAAAAAGTCCTTTTGAAGTTTTCACACCTTAAACAAATTAAAGAATGAAAAAAGGTGGTTTGTTATCTTATAATAGACGATAATCAAGGAGAAATACCATCTCTACTTAAGAAAAAAATGAAAAAAGCTGGAGTAATACTTGGAGGCGATAATTCCATTTGGTTGTTAATGTTTTATGAATGGATCGTAGTCAATGAAGGGTTTATGTTTTTGTTTCTTGTCAAAGGAAAAAAAAGGACCCAAGGACTGGTCATTTTTTACTCCTGATTATTAGTGTTGCTACATCCTTCCACTGCATTTCTGATGATTTCTAACCATTGTTGGCATTTTCTTGTACTGATCTCCACAATTTTAAGAATTTTGAAATATGAAAGTGGTGTAGCCTATAGGATGCTATGATCCAATAGTTAGTTACTAGGTTAGGACTGAGGGTTAGGATAGTTAGTTGGTTAGTCCCCTTGAAGGGCTATATAACTGTTACCTGCCTTTTTATCAAATACAACTTACAACATTGATATTGAATCGACTCAAGTGATTGAGGGGGTCTTGTGATAGAGCTAGATGTAAGTTGTATTTGATAGATCGTAGATTACTCTTATATAGCCCTCAAAGGGAAGTAACCAACTAACTACATTAACTCTAACCTGATCATATCATGATCAAACAAACACAACATTTTGTTAAAAAATTTGTTCAAAACATAAGATTCCAAGCTGGACAAAAGCTTTGAGTTAATTTTGCATCCAAATCACATGACAAACATGATAAGGTTGGGCCTAGGACTCAATTGGGCCTAGGGCTCAATTGGGCCATTACTTGGAGAATAAGTTAGTATTTTGTTATAAATAGAGTGGGTTAGGTTAGGGTTTAGAGATGCAATTGTTAAATGAGTTATTGAGTGATTTATTGTAAGGGCTCAAGAGATTCTCTTGAGAAGGGAGGTTCCAAGTTCCTATCAAAACTTGGTTTATCTTTATTCTTTTATCTTTTGATATAATCTAGATCCTGGATCATATCAATTGGTATCAGAGCCGTTCGATTCTTGGTTGTAGAGATGGATCAGGAAGAGGTTCGTTTATTTCGAGAGGCATTGCTAAGTTTGATGGCCTCGGTTGGTTCTCTAAGAAAAGAAATCAGAGAAGAGATAGCTTCAATGAAAGAAGATCTCAGAAAAATGAGGGAGAGCTGCATTGACCTAAATAGTTCTCTTAGAGAGCTCAAAGAGGAAATTATTATGGAAAAAACAATGACGGCTAGGGTTTTCACCCCGCCACCACCGCCTCCTCCGTTGCCGCCACCACCACTGCCGCTGCTGCCGCCGTTGCCCCCACCTCCGCTGCCATCACCAACCCCACCTGCGGCGCTGCTGCCGTCGCCGCCACCACCTCTAACATCGTCGCTGCCATCTCCGCCGTCACCACCTCCGACACTGCCGCCGCCACCACCACCAGTGTTGCCGTTACCGCCATCACCGCCGCCTCCACCACTGACGCGCCGCTGCTGCAGCCAAAAAAAAAAAAAAAAAAAAAAAAAAAAAAAAAAAAAAAAACCAACAATTTTATTTTTCTATTTTTTGTGTATGCCCACCTTGAGGACAAGGTGCTTTAAAGGGGTGGGTATTGATAAGGTTGGGCCTAGGACTCAATTGGGCCTAGGGCTCTATTTAGCCATTACTTGGAGAATAAGTTAGTATTTTGTTATAAATAGAGTGGGTTAGGTTAGGGTTTAGAGATGCAATTGTTAAATGAGTTATTGAGTGATTTATTGTAAGGGCTCAAGAGATTCTCTTGAGAAGGGAGGTTCCAAGTTCCTATCAAAACTTGGTTTATCTTTATTCTTTTATCTTTTGATATAATCTAGATCCTGGATCATATCAAAACACCACAAGGTATTGCTAAGACAGATCTAGAAAATTTATTTTGTGGGGGCTAAATTTGAATTATTTAGGGAGGTTAACTTTTATATACAAAAAAATTATAAATTTCATAATTTGGAGGGGCACATCTTATATGCATGCCATAAAAAGTATTTAAATATGAGGGGGATCTACATTTATATACACAAAAAAAATCCAAGAATTTGATGTCCACCATCATATATGCATGCCTTAAATATTGTTAAAATATGTGTGGAAACTTCTTTTATTTATAAAAAATAAAAAGAATCGATCTCTTGTAATGGTCCAATGGACCCAATATTTCGTGCTTCATGAAATAGTTTCTTAGACAAAAAAAAAAGAAGCAATCTTAAAATTTTGGGAGCCTAACTATCATGGAGTGGCCTAGTGGTCAAGAGGGTCTTGGAAAACTAAGACGTGATGGGTTCAATTCATGGTGGCCACCTACCTAGGAATTAATTTCCTACGAGTTTTCTTGACATCCAAATGTTACAGGATCAGACGGTACGTCCTATAATATTAGTCAAGGTACGCGCAAGCTAGATCAGACAGTGACAAATCGGATATCAAAAGAAGCCATTGGTATTGCACCTTCAGTTGAGGGCAACTCTTTGTAATATATATGGTATAAGAAGTGTATTCTCTTTTGGGTTGCTTCTGAACAATTCGTAATACTGATTATTTGCATGGTCATCCTGGCTATTAATATATTGCTTTTGTGCATCATTGGGGATTGCTGTCTGAGTTGAAGAAAGCTCTAACTGACATATAGGGGACAATAAATTTTCTTCTTATGTGCTTTTGAACACCCTTTGATAATAATCCTGCTTACTATTAAATTATGTATTAGTTTTCACTAATTTTTACAAAATTTTGGTACTTGTGACTGATGAATTATCTTCCAACGTGTCGTGTCTTTGTGTTGGCTTCAGGATATGGTGGAAGCAGTACTGGGGCTTGGGATGCTTATTCGCAATATGTAAATGCTGATAGTTATCCAGTTGTATCGCCAGTGAGTTTACAGCTTACTTTTGAAAACATTCTGTTCTTATATCCATCTAAAAATAGATTACATATACCAAAATCACCCTTTGATGTGTCTGTGGAACAGGTCATGTACAATGATAGTCAATCTCTTGTGTTTCATTCTGGTTATGGCTACAATCCAGATATGGCATATGGACAATATTCACCGGTTGCCACTCCTATGCCTTCTGTTATGTTAGATGGGCAACTATATTCTCCTCAACAAGTCCCATTTTCCCCGTCATACTACCCACAACAAACTGCTCCTGGTTTACCTCATGGATCTTCAGCAGTTCCTGTTTCACCAACAGAGATGATATCACCTGATAGTAGTACATTTGAGAACATGCTTTATGGGCCAGGAACAGGTTTTATGCTAAATTTTGGGTCCTTTGGTGGGGGGAATCTTGGTTCAGGCTCTTTATCATCCCCAGCAGGTTATCCACAACCTATGGGAATGCTTGGGTCTAATGATCAGAATGTTGGGCAGGTCTGTTTGTTGACTTGGTATAATATTGTGACTTTGGTACTAATTGTAGATTTTTTTACTTTTATTTCATTATTAACTTGTTTTCATTTCAGGTTTCGCTACAACACAGACCTATGCATGGATATGGATTGGCGTCAAGTGCCTTTGATGCTCGGTACGCATTAAGCAGTTCTTATCAGGGCTCTAACTTTGGTGGTGCATCCATTTCTTATTCAGTTGTAAATGACCGAAGCCAAATTGCCCTTGAGAAGGACAGAGGAAGAGACAGGGATAGAGACTCAATTTCACTTTTTAATGATCCACACGGCATCTTTAGTGACCGTAATCGGGGGCCAAGAGCTTTGAAGGCCAAGGGAAAAGGCGAACAAGCCTCCAGTGCAAGCAAAAATGATTTATCAACTTCATCAGTTAGTCCCGATTCATACAATCGGCCAGATTTTGCTACAGATTATGAGACTGCAAAGTTTTTCATCATTAAGTCATTTAGTGAAGATAATGTTCATAGAAGTATCAAGTACAAAGTTTGGGCTAGTACTCCACATGGTAACAAGAAACTGGATGCTACTTACAGGGAGGCAAACGAGATGCAAGGAAATTGTCCAGTTCTCCTTTTTTTCTCTGTAAGTTCTTGAGACTGTTCTTAATTAACTTACCATTTTGCCTTATGGAAACCATGCTTGTTCAAAGAGGGGGGAAAGAAAAAGTGTGTCCCTCCCTGCCTTGTTCATAGTTGTATTATTATAAGAGGTAGTCATAGGAGGTTTTAGGAGTAAATAATAAGCATAGTAGTGCTTTTTGTAGGCTAGTGTTGAATTTTCACTTTTAGAGTTTGTTTCATCTTTACTACACAATTATTAACTTTTTATGGGGGGGACTATATATATATGGGAAGTAAAGATGTCTGCTGGTAATGGCAGTTGGATTCTAGCATCAATTTATGTGGCCATTAAAACCAACTTATCTTTTCCTGGAATAATTTTGGCTATAATTTGAAAACCAAAAATATTTAAATTTTTTTTCTTTAATTTGTAAATGTTTTTTACACATGGTGTATGTACTGTGCATTGTCAAGGGCAGGACTATGAGTTGTGAGTCAGAGTGGACAATGAAACTATTCATAATATTCAATTTATACCTCAAGTGATGGCATTTTTTAAAATCTTGTAGGTTTTAGCTAGCCACATTAAGTATCTTCTTCACCACCAATTATTTTGTGTATTGGTGGAATTGTATGTCTATCCACAGACTTTTGGAGTCTAGTCTTGCTACTTGTTGTATACGCTCAATCATTTATTATTTTTTATGGACCACAGTTCAGTGGGTTATGCTGTAAGAGTAATTTGGTTGGTTTTCTTGCAGGTTAATGCTAGTGGTCAGTTCTGTGGTGTAGCTGAAATGGTCGGACCTGTTGACTTTGAGAAAAGTGCAGATTACTGGCAGCAGGATAGGTGGAGTGGACAATTTCCTGTCCAGTGGCATATCATCAAAGACGTTCCTAATATTAGATTTCGGCACGTTTTACTTGAAAATAATGATAACAAACCTGTTACGCACAGCAGAGATTCTCAGGAGGTATATTTGATATATGTGTCGTGTGTGTATATATATTTATATTTAGTAATCTTAATATTCTTTCATAAATAATAACTGCAGCCTCATCTATGTGCATGAAGCATTGATGTATACAGTAGTTTGTTGTTAGGTAGAACCTTTTACTAGGCTATTAAATATGTTAAATTATAACCGAGTAATATTCGGCAAGAAGCTTCAAAACTCATGTCACAGAGGCTCATGCCCTTTTTCTTTTATTTAATCTTTGTCCTGCAAGTCTATTTTTTCTTATGTATGGTATAGGATGTCAATTTCCATTGACCTACCCGCTCAAATTCCCCATTTTACTTGTTGTACCCTTGTCAAAAACAAAAATAAGGATAAGATACGATTTTGATCTTAATTGCAGGTTAAAATTTGATCTTCCTCTACTTTTAAAAACAACTGTTCACTTCTTTCATTTGAAACCATTCGCTTATATCCCTCAAGCACTTTGACTATTAGTTGATTGTTGTTAACTTATGATGTGGTGGATGGCATGACTTTTCGTATTAATAGTAATAATATTTTTCTTTGATTGTGGATCATTTTTTGGGAGGTATCTGATTTTCTCCTCTTAAAGTTTTAGTTACCTTTTTATGCCATGGTAAAAAAGTTATTGACCTGCTATCTAAACTTTGGTGTGTGAACTGCTTTAGAACTTTATTTGCACTTGGGGTACTCGGTCAATTAGCACTTTGCGTTTCATATATGTACCAGTAAAGTTGTTAGTCCTTTTCTTCATGCTTCTTGATGTTATTTATTAATGTCTTGTACTGACAGGTGCCGCTGAAACAAGGTATTGAGATGTTGAAAATCTTCAAGGACCACGATCCTCGAACATCTATTATAGATGATTTTGATTTCTATGATGAGCGAGAGAGGATTTTGAAAGAAAGGAAAACAAGACAGCAGCTATTTGCAACTTCAAATTCTCTAAATTCAGTTGGGGATGGTTCCATTAGCCCAATTTCTGACCAGTTTGCTCAAGCCCTTCGACTTGATGATAAGAAGAAAGAACTACCAGAAACGGAAAAGGCTGCAATGTCTAGAATAGATGCTTCAGTTTCACTTGACGATGATCCGGTAAATTGAAGTTCTGGGAGTTATATGAGTCTTGAAGCTGAGAGACCAAGTATTAAGAAAGTCCAAGCATCTGAAAGTGGGGAGCTGAGTGTTTTGCCCTATAAGATTGGACTTCTTTGAATCCTTCAAGCATTTAGATGAACAAGTTCGATAGGTATTTGGCATCTTGAGACCCCCTTTATGACTGATTTTCTGTTCTCCAATAGCTGATAACATCCGAGGCAGTATTTTGGAAACTGTGGCAGTGGAGATGATATCTAACGCTTTTTTTACCATTATTTCATGTTCAATTGCCAAAGCAGCTGGAAGAAAATTGACTTGCGCTTGGCAAGAAGCTTTTCTGATTAAATATTGCTTAGTTTGCATTTAGTTTTCCCTTTACCTTGGAAGGTGTCGATTGCACCTTTCGGGTGGAAGGATTTTGTGGTGGAGTTTGCTGAAGGGGGTTTATGTAGCAAGTGTGCAGTAGAACATGTTTGCATTTCTTATCAATAGCCCAGGGGTTGGGTATTTATGAAGTTGCCCATTTGGTGAATCAGATTAATAGTGAATTCTCAAATTTTCATTGTTTTAGGGAGTTATGTTCTATTTTATCTTTTCTTAATGGGGGTGGTGTCTTTAGGAAGCCCAGGGCAAGCTGTAATGGGTTATTTTGTGTTTTTCTCCTTTTTTTATTTCTTCTTTTGAATGCCTTATATGTTATTCTATATGTCTCTGACTCTCTAGAGTCTAGACCTCTATGAACTTTTGAAGAAGAAGCCAGGAAGATAGGTTTGATGAGATTACTCTGAGAATTGTTAATTTGCTGTAAAATGTACAACTGCTCTCATGTAAGTCCATTTCTTTTTTCCAGCTCACAGAGTAAGCATTGTGCATACCCAATTATTCTGCTTTTGAACAGATACTCTGAAGTTTGAAGTGAGTCAAATTTTACGTGTGAGACCGGAGCACATAGATGCTTCGAGATGGGATATCTGATCGACTCCGTGAAGCCTTAGGGTCAGGTTCTTACTATCGTAACTAATTATTGTTTTGCTTTTGGTTTCTTCTCATTTTTCCAGAGTTTGAAAATGAAGTTTAAAAGGTCTGTTTTGGAAGTCTTTTCGAATTGCAATCACGATCTCATATGAATAGGGTGGGATATGTTCTACCGATACTTATGGTGCAATTTTGTCTTTTTCATAAATGAAATTAAATGATGATTTTTTATCTACTTCAAACTCCTTTCAAATGATGTTTTTTCACGGTTTTACAACTGTCTTTGAGTTTGAAGTCCTTTCAAACGGCACTTGTTTAAGTATTCCTAGTTTTTTGGTATTTAAAAATTAATGTTCGATGGGAATGGTGTTTTTTTATATTGAATCAGCTCAGACTAATTTCACATGTCAATTGCCTGTTTCTACTCTATTTGGCTGTTAAGAAAATTTGTGTTTTGATTACATTAATTGCAACTTTGTTTTAAGCTTCAGTATTGTATGTTGTAATATAAAATTTTGAAGTGTCGAATTAAATACTTAATATGACCATATTTGTCTTCCAACTTTTAGTAAATTCCAGCAATTTTGTTCGTTTTTTTTTGTTACCATTTGGAAGGGATAAATAAAAGAGAGAGCAGTTTAGATGAACATTTAATTTGTAAGAGACATTTGTGATCATTTTGCTGGGTGTTTGGCCACGTGAGAATGAGACATGAGTTTGTTTTCCCAACATTTGTTTTGAATGAGAATGTAACTATGAGAATATTGCTTGACGATAAGATTCATTTATATCTTTAATTTACTATTCAATTGCTGTGTTTTTATTTTTATTATTATTTTTTTTTTTTTTGAAAACCGGGAAATTGGAGCTTTGCTCCCCTATACCCGGGGCACCGCTGGTCCGCCCCTAGACTGTGTTTTTAATTTTAGGTTTAAATTTCATTTTGGTTACGAACTTTCTAAATCTGTTTTGGTTCTCAGAACTTAAAAAAATAATTTTCTCCTTCTTTAACTTGTGTTTATTTTGTGACCTAGTATTTGACAATCTAAAACTCATCACGATTCACTTATTTATTTAATCAAACAATTGTCAATTCACAATCTAGTTATCATCAATGGATAGGATGTGTATTACATTCATAAAAGTCAAATGTTCGATCTTTCATTTCTTGCATTGGTTGAACAAAAAGTTATGGTTAAATTTTTTTTTTTTTAAAAAAAAGCAAAACAAAACTATATTATGAACCAATCTGTTACAAAGCAAATGCACATTTCATTCAAGAGGAGAAAAGTCAAATTTAAAGAATGCAATACGCAAAAAATGAAATGACTTGATTTAAAAGATTTAAAAAAAGAAAAAGAAAAAAGAAATTTAAAAAAATGATACAAACAAAATCAAGATCATACATATAACTAACAAATTTGAAGTTGGAAATTTTACAGAAAACAAGATGGCATTAGGCATTTGAAAGCAACTGCTGTTCGTCGGCTTCTTCGATGAGGTGGTGAGGGGCGGTAGCGTGTTGACGAAGGCAAAACCTCTGTCCTTCTACCCATCTTGCGTACCTCTTTGATGACCATTTTGTGATCTATATATCCCAAGACTGTGATCTTATTTAGAGTCATATTCGTTTCCACACCTTTCACTCCTGTTTGTTCATTTCATTTACTCTTAGTCATTCTGTTTTGAAGATTTAATTTTACGTTCACTTCATTAAAATGTTCTTTAAAATTTTAAATGTTTCATTGTTCTTCAAATTTTTAGTCTTTAATGAAGCTTTTTTATTATATGAAATTTCAAAACTGCAAAATATTTGTCGTTTTCGTTAAAGAGCTAAATATTGGTATCATTTTTTAAAAAAGAGAGCTAAATATTGGTGGTTGCTTTTCCTTTATATGTTCATAACATTGAAGCAATTTGGTGAGCCAAGTTTTAATAAAAATTTGATTAGAGCCTTAAAACTTGAACCTAACTTTTCCTATGGTATATACAATCATTTTATTGATAAGTATATCAATTATTACATTTAGTGATTGCAAAAATAATAATAATAATAATTATTATTATTATATTATTACGAGAGTATGAAATTTGAATCCCTAATATGTAAATGTTAATCAGGCTTCGACAATGAATTAAATGTGAAAATGTATTGAAAAATATAGTCAATAGCATGTAATCGATTCACATGTACATTTGTTGATCGATCAAATCTAGGTATCATTTTTTTATGACCAACTTCGCTCATCTAAACTCAGGAGCAACCACCCCCTTGCTTGGAATATACATATATATTAGGAAAAAAAAATTGATCTCTAAGTTTGAGTTTAGTTTCAATTTAGTCTCTATGTTCAAAAAATGAATACTTTTGTCCTTAACATTTCAATACCATTTCAATAATGCTCACTTTTGATCCCTAAGTTTGGAGTTTAATTTCAATTTGGTCCTTATATATTTTAAAATTGAATACTTTTACTCCTCACATTTCAGTAAAGCTTACTTTTATGTTAAATGACCATCAAGATTGGCCTTTTTCATCACATTTTTATTTATTATTATTTTAATTTCGATAATAGTATGTATTTAGGGGAAAATATATATTTTTACTCTTTAAATTTGGGGCCTAATTTATATTTGGCACCTATGTTTCAAAATTGAATAATTTTACTCATGATATTTTAATCAAATTCAATAATGCTAAATTTTAATTATTGAGATATAAATAATTAGATATATAATGTAAAGTTGACTAGACTAATTTTAAATTATAGTATATATATTAAATTGATTATTTTACTTTTGACATAATTCTTTTTTAAATATACGAACTAAATTGAAACTACGCTTGAAACATAGAAACCAATTATTGAAATGTTAAGTTAAAAATGTTCATTGCTTTTAGTGTAGAGACCAAACTCAAACTAAAGCTCAAACTCATGGACTAAAATGTAATATATATATTATTAGTGAGCATTTATTTTGTTGTTAATAATATAATTAGAGAAGCGTACCCTTGATTTTGCAAAGCGATTTGCGAACAGCATTTTCGCAGGACTTGCAATGCAAGCAGACCTTCAAATCAAAAACCTGTGCAATCCACAGAGTAATTGTAAGAGAAGAAGAAAAATTGCAAATAAATGTTAGAGGCTGTGTTACTCTACCTACCTCCATGGAGATGAAAATGGAAAAGCAATTAATTCTGAGTTGAATTAATTTAAAGGGAAGAAACTGAAAGAATTAAAAAATGTATTTTGATTTGCGCCGTTGAATCATTGCCACCAAGTTTAATCATTTTGAACGCCCATTGCACGCTTCTCATTCTTCACTCTCAAGATTCTTCCCCCTTTTCCAAGCCTCGCCTTTTGAGCTTTACTTTTTTTTTCTTTTTTTCTTTTCTTTCCAAATATTTATGACTATTTGAAATAGCTTACCCCAACTACCTATTTTCAAGTACGCACAAATTGCCAAGAGTAATACTTTTTTTTTTCTTTTTTTGATAAAAAACAATTTCATTAGGGCGAGTTTGGTGCAGAGATTAGGATTAAGTTAATCTGTATTAAGTTAAGTTGGGTATTAAGTTAAGCTAAGGATTAAATTAAGATGTGTTTGATGGACAGATTAAATTAAGCTGAGTGTTGTTTGGTACATGCATTAAGTTAAGCTAAGTTTTTATTTAACATTTTTTATGCATTTTTTTTTAAATATTACTCTTCAATTTCTTCAAATTTTTTTCCTTTACACTAGAAAAATCACATTTATTTGAAAGATATAATCTCTCTTTTTTTGGAGAAAGAAAGATATATTAATTTAATAAATATATTCAATCAATATATATTTTATTATGTATAGTTTACCTATATCAATATTAAAAATAGTATATCAAATTTTATATCCATTCAATTAATTTAGGAAGACCTCTAAATCGTATCAAAATCATTTTTATTTTAATTTAATTACTATTGATATAAATTTAAAATTATTATTAAAACAATCTTTACTTTATTCGGTACACCATAATTTATAATATAAAAATTTACTTTTTGATAATCGTTAAGATTTATAATGAATTTAGAATGTATCTTAATTCAAAATAAAATTATCCACGTAAACAAAATTTTATAATAATAAATCAAAATGAATATTATCAAACTAGATCTTTAAGATAAAATTGATATTAATTTTTTGAGAAAATATATTGTAACAAAACCATATCTTTCAAAACAAACTCTTAATCAATATACATTATTATTTGGGAATTTGCGCGCAACTTTTTTACCACAGTTTACAATTATAGCACATTTTTAAAAATAATTCTTTTATAGCAAATTCTGCCATTTAAATTTTTTTTTTTTTTTTTTATCTTTTTTATAGAAGACTTTTATAGAATCTATCATTCTCTAGTGATGGAAGTCTATCAATTTTATCAGTGATTTATTCTAACGGCTCTTATTGATAAACTCTTGATAGAATAAGTCTATCAATTTACTTTATTTATTAGTAATTGATTCTATCACCCTTTATCGATAGAATCTATCAATTTACAATTTTTGCTATAGGTGCAAATATTTTCATTATTGTGCTATTCATGTAATATTTTATTTATTTTGTAATATACATGCAAAAGCCCCTTATTATTTTTAAATTCATAAAACTTTCTATGGCTTTCTAAAGTTATATTGTAGCTAATTTTTAAAAGAGGTTCAATTTTTTTTTTTTTTTTTTTTTTTGTATTTTTCAAGCGAATTGAGAAGAATGTGATATAATAAAAAAAAATTGTTCATTTTAAACTAACTTGTGCTGACTCAAAAAATTTCTAAAAATGTGACAATGGTATTAATTATTATAAATTCAATTTCATGATTAAATTCATAGTATGAACTTACATCAATTTTGTTTAAGTTCTTAATAAGATGTCAAAAATAAATTATAAATTTATAATATCATCAAATATGAAATATACATTCATAAAGTTCGACATTGTATTGACTAATAGTAATGTTTATTACATAAATAAATTCATTGTTCGATAAAAAGCTATGAATACAAATACATAAATAGTTGTTTCAATGGAGTACATATAAAGCTCATGTATGTATCAAGGGTCGTGAACCTGTGTTTGTATAAATAAAGCATTGTTTAGTAAACAAATAAATAAGAACTAAATATTTCTCCAAAATATAAGTTTTTGGAGATTACATTTTGCGAATTAAATTTATGGGATTACTTACAAAATAAAATGAACAAAATCAAGACCAGCCTCAGGTAAGTAATAAGATGGGACTACGGGTGCCTTACTCATTTCTCAATCGAGATCAAATGCTACCCATTTTGGTTTTAAAAAAAATAACTGAGCAAGATGAGATTACGAGGCACTGTAGTAACAAATAAACAAATGAACTGAAATAACAAAGATTAGTGAGCTAACAAAATGAGGTTTAGTACATAAATTTGTTGGAGCACGGAAGAGGCTTGAAATTTAGCAGATGAACAATTAAAAAATATATATACAAGAAAAATGAAAGGACTAATAGGTGAAGAACAATTGATTTTTTTTTAAAAAAATGAAAAACAGTTAATTATCCCTTTACAATCTCGTAACTCATTTTTAAAGACCAAAAAATTTGAAAGCAAGGTTATGATCTTCACAGAGAAGACAATTAATATGATAGTTGTGTGTTGTGCAAATTAACTACACAAAAAAATTAATTGAATGAACACAAGAGTCATATAAAATTAGAGTAAATTATGAACATATATAATGAATGTGAAGATAATTTTTAATGTAAAGTTGAAACGCAAGAACATCATAACAGAGAACAAAAATAATTGGAACATGAAGCAAGACCAGAGGCAAAAAACTTGAAAATGAGTGGGAAAAATTGAAATTGACCTCATTATCGCTGGGGAGGGTTAGAGAACTTACCTGGATCCGCCCTCCTCCAAGTCGAAAGATTGACCCCCCTCCATGCCAAACAACTAGTAAACCCAATTGGAGGTCGCAAACGACTCATGCAACATAAGACGAGGCTACATCGGCGGCAAGAGATGAACCTTTCGACGGTGAGAGGTCAGATCTGTGACGAAAACCCCCAAAAAATATTAGTGTTTCACAGATCTACAAAATGAA
Organism: Sicyos edulis; assembly: GCA_036507275.1. Classification (NCBI taxonomy): domain Eukaryota; kingdom Viridiplantae; phylum Streptophyta; class Magnoliopsida; order Cucurbitales; family Cucurbitaceae; genus Sicyos; species Sicyos edulis. Next base: position 20,487,320 of record CM071857.1, on the reverse strand, counting down.
CTTAACCCTAAACCTATCAGAACAAAAAATCTAGCAAATCGGTGGTCAATAAACGTGAAAAGGGAGATGAAATCACAATACAGAAGAAGAAATCGAAGAGACCGGCTTCAATCGAAGAACAAATCAGTCGGAAACGAGAGAGAAGGAAAGTGAGAGAGAAGTCGCAAATTTGGGAGAAAAACGTGAATAGGAAGAGGCATTTACTCAGATTTGATCAGTAAACATTGTTCATATCCGAGTTTAGGAGAAAGTTAATATGGATTATGGGAAGCTGGCCACCAAACAAGTATTATGGGGGATTAAATTAATCCGGATTAAGTTAATCCCCACGCCAAACACGCCCTTAATGATTATGAAATTAGAGAGAGAACATGAAAAATAATAGAGCCCATTACAAAAGAGATCTCCAACTATTAATTAGCATGTCATAACTATAGACGTGAAATAGCGGAGAAACTTTACACCAAGACACCACAATGTATGTAACATTATCAATGAATCTGTTGTAGGAGGAAAATTTGTCGTTGAAGGTTCGATAGTTTCTTTCTAACCATAAGCTCCAACATAAGGCCTTAACAAAATACTCCCATAAATATTTCTTCTTTTCTTTGAACGGATGGTCAAATAATGTAGTCATGAGTAATGTGTGAACATCCCCTGACATCACAAAACACCATGTAAAGGCTCCCCTAATGTAATTCCAGAAGGACTGTGCAAAGGGGCATGTGATGAAAAGATGAGATTGAGTCTCTAGATGCTTGCAACATATTGTACACCATTGTGGGGAGATGAGTAAATGAGGCATACGTTTTTGTAAAACATCATTAGTGTTGATGACAACATGACTTAGTTCCCAGATGAAAAATTAATTTTTTTCGGGGTCTTTCCCTTCTAAATAGCTTCATATAGATTGCTAATTGTGGTGGGGGGATTTGTGAGCTCTTTCAAGAGGGATTGAACAGAGAAGCATCGATTGGCTTCTAAAATCCAAATATTTATGTCTTGTCTGTCATTTAAGCTGATGGAACTAAGGTGGAGCATGAGCAAGTTGTATTCTTCGATTTCAGAATCCTTTAGATTCCTTCTAAGCCTTAGATTCCAAAAATTCTCTTCCATTTTCCAAACATCTTTGACAAGAGTATCCTTTGCAGTTGTAATACGATAAAGTAAAGGAAATATGTGTGATAAGGGAGAGTCAGTCAACCATTTGTCTTTTCAGAAAAAGGTGCCTGCGTCATTGTTAACTTTACGAGAGATTCTATCGTGTATCAAATGAGCAAGTGGAAGAATTTCCCTTCATGGGCCTTTGGCAGAAGCGATAGTGGATTTGCCCAATCTTTCGCCGGGCTTTGGAGCACCATATTTGGCCATAATGACTTTTTTCCATAAAACATTCTTTTCTTTTATATATCTCCAAATCTATTTGGCTAGCAAAGGTTCATTTCTTTGTTTAAGCTTTTGTATCTCGAGGCCTCCCTAATCAATTGGTAAAGTGATGGTGTCCCATTTGACAAGATGCAACCCTTTACCATCATTACTCCATTTCCATAAGAAGTTTCTGATTAGTCTCTCCATTATTTTTATGACTTTAGTAGGCATCTTGAAAACCGACATATAATATGTGGGTAGATTAGCTAAAGTAGCTTTGGTTAGGGTTAATCTTCCCCCTTTTGAGATGTGGCGGTTCTTCTATGAGAGAATTTTCTTCTCAACCTTTTCAATCATAGGTTCCCAAAAGTCTATGGACTTTGAGTTTCTATGGAGACCAAGGTAAGAAGTTGGCCATACACTAAGCTTGCACCCATATTTTTGTGCCAGAGTTTCCAGATCTTCTGTGTCAATATTCAACCCTAATAGCTCGGATTTCTGAATGTTGATCTTCAAACTGGATGCTTGTTCAAAAGATGCAATAGTTTGGAAAAAGGCTTGAATGACAGCCAGGTTATATTCAGAAAAAAGTAATGTGTCGTTAGCAAATTGTAGGTGACTAAGGTTAGGGATATCAGGCCCTAAATTGAAGCCTTGGATTCTGTGCGAATCAGATTCAACTTTCATCATTCTACTAAGGCAATCCATAATCATGATACAGAGAAAGGAGGAAAGAGGATCCCCTTGGCGGAGGCCCCTTCAGGCTTTGATCTTTCCTCTAGGCTTTCCATTGATGATGATGGAAAAGTTGGAGGATGATATGCAACCAAAGATCCATCGTCTCCACTTGTCCCCAAAGCCTTTTCTAGCCATAATTTCATCCAGAAAATCCCAATCCACAGTGTCAAAAGCTTTTTCGATATTTAACTTGATGATGATGCCTTGTTTGCTCTTCCTCTTCCATTCATCAATAACCTCGTTGGCAATCATAATTGCGTCAAGAATATTCCTATCTTCCACGAAAGCTGATTGTGAATCAGTAATGGTATATGGCAGAATCGTCTTAAGTCTTTGAGAAAAAACTCTGACATTGATCTTGTACATACATGAGATAAGGCTTATGGGCCTATAGTCATTAACACATTTGGCATCAATCTTTTTAGGAATAAGGCATATATAGGTCTCGTTGAGACTCGCATTGATAATGCCATTCTTGAAAAACTCAATAGTTTCATAATATCTGATTTAAGGATGTTCCATGATTTTTTGTAGAATTCGGCAGTGAACCTGTTTGACCTGGACATTTATTAGTGCCCAAGGTGTTAATGGCCTCCCATATTCTAGATTTAGTGAAGGGAGACTGTAAAGAGATTGCTTGATCCCTATTAATAGGATTCCAATCGGGAATCCATGAAAATTCGGTAGCATTCACCTTTTTGGTGAAGAGAATTTCATAAAAATCAAGAAATTCCTTCTCTATCTCATCGTCGTTTATCAAATTAGCCCCCATACATAAATTAGCCAAGAGTAATACTTCAAAGATAGTAACATCTATACATAAACTAAGAGATTATATATTTGATCCCATCTTATTTTTTAATCTATAATAATTTTACTTTATTTATTTATTATTCCAAATTCTAAATTATTTTTTTATACTTTGCACTTTCTTTAAAAATATTACTTCTTTTTCGAAATAAATTACAATTTAAAATTAGAGTATAAATTATAAAAAGAATTCGATATTATGTTTTTTTTAGACATACAATATTAAGTTAATGAAAATAATTTTTAGTTCAAAATTAATAATATTAAGTAGCTGGAAATGAAATATTTTTTAACAAAATAAAATGGATTATAAAAATAACCTTAAATTGAAAGGATACAATATATTTTAAAATATAATTCATAAAATTTTCAATTCAATAATTAAAATTAAAGATATTATGTAAATAAAAAATAAATGCAATCATGAAACAGAATAAAAAATATATCTCAAAAAATTAATAAATATAAATAATGTTTTAAAATAAAATGAACTACGAAATTACCATTAATTTTAAATTATGAAATATATTTTTAAAATATGACATTAAAATGATGATACTTTTAATTAATTAAAATTTATTTTGAAACGTAATTTACTCACCAATTTTCGTCCCTCATTTTTCCTCAATTCTACATTTATTTTTCACTCCCAGATTTTCTTTTGACCAATGTTGCCACCACTAAATCTACCAAATCTACTAAATCTAGAGAATATGTGGGAGTAGAGGAGAAATACAAAAGGTGGTCGGAAATTTTGGAAATCAAAATACACCAAACTGTTCATAAAAAAAATGTGGTTTGTGGTGAATATATGTTTTTATTTATTATTTTTAATAAATAATGAAGGAATATTCTTATAAATATTTTGGGATTTTCATATTTTGTAACAAAATTTCAAAACTTTAAAAAATAAAAAAAGAGAAATTGTATTCCATATACCATTTTCTAGAAATAATTACAAAACTAGGCAATCGACTTTTTTTTTCATTTTTAATTTTCATTTTTAAAATCCAAATTTAATAATTTTAATTAATACCATTTTTACCTCTCATGCATTTATTTCATTCATTTTAAATGTCTAATAACATATTCAAACTTTCCATTTTAACAAATTCAAAAATAGCATTTCATCTAACCAATTAATTTTCCATTGATTAGGAAATTCTCTCACCCCCAAATTCAAATTTCATTTCAAACCTAATAACATAGTCAAACTTCTCATATTTATTGTTAACAAACTTTCAATATTCATTGCTAGCATACCCAATATAGATGTTCAATTATGTGTAATAAGATACCGATAATACACACAGTATGGTAAGTAACGCTAGCACATATTTTACACATATATGTATACAAGGTAGTCCAATATACCCTTTAGAAAAGATTACAAATATATCACTATATTGTATTGCTTATACATATGTTAACACATTTTACATTACTTCATAGGTTTTGCAAACATCTCTATTCACATTGTGCATAGTTGTCCGTTGATTGAAAATGATGTACTATAATTATGAAGTGTCCGAAATATATCTCGAACCATGCACTTCGTACTATATTTACTATTTTTTTTTACTATTCATTACGTTTGGATTGAATCTGTTTACATGCTCTCACGAAAACCTAATTTGCACAAACGTAAAAGATAAAAATAATGCAGTTTTATTATAAAATCGTATTATAATATTCATACAAATGATTAAATAACATATTATAGGTAAAAAAATATATTACTTTTAACTAAATAATATATTCGGGTTTGTCGGGTTGGGTTGATTTTAGGTCAATCTTTAACCTAACCCAACCCATGAAAATTTCATGATTTTGAACCCAACCCAACCCATTTATGTATTTAACCTAACCCAACCCGTAAAATTGGGTTGGGTTGGTTCGGGTTACTCGGGTCGTCGGGTTATTTGAACACCCCTACAAGCAAGTAGAGTCAAAAGCAATCAATCGAATTAGGGGAAACAAACTTCAAAATGACGAACCGATAGGGTCGAGTGCAACAAAAACTAGAAAAGCTCCATCTAAAGTCAAGAACTTGGAACAAACACACTTGGCACAACCACGAACCTTGACTGAAAGAGAACTTCCAAAACCTCAAATGGTCCAACAAACTTTTAGCAAAACAACAAAAGGTTCTTAAACTAAACCATCCACTATCCGTTGGTTGAACAACAAACACTCGAACTTAACCGTCACAAACTTTAACTTTTTCAAAGGACAAAGTTTACCATCACTCACAACTGGATTGTGGTTCCTTACAAAAAGGAACATACCAAGGACAGAAAAAACACAACAACCACTTGACGAACACGCCCAAGCAAAAGTGATAAATAAACCATTGATCTTTTAAGACTAACTATCGCTTGAAAATAACAAGACTACTTCCTTAGAACCAAAACTATACCCAACCCAGATGTTGAAAACTGGATCAACCTCTAAACTCCCACGAAACCGGATTGCACCAAGAGAAGCAATGCTACTTTTGCTCCACAAGCAACACCAAACTATCTTCTGATCAACATCATAAAAGCAAACCTTATATACAACCAAGTTCCAACTTATGTTTTAACTCCAAAGCCAACTCGAAGATTACTAAAAAACCACCCTAGCTTGGCAATTGACAACAAGGCTCCAACCAAACAACTGAAATCTCATTGCTTGGGTCTGACTGAGCTGTAACAAGGATCTCCACAAGTTTAAGGTCCTACCGATGACCCTCAAACACATACTGTCATAAAGACGGTCTAACAACCAACTAACTAAACAAGCAGCAACTTCCTTCAACATCACATCTGTGCTGGCTAGCTCCAACTTACTAGATCATGGGCATGAGAGACCAGAAACGTTGCAGAATGTGTCATCCTCCTACTCAAAGCATTAGCCATATCGTAGCTTTACCCAAAGTAAAGATCTTAACAACACTCTTAGCAATGACAATCAATGATTACACGATTTCTTTACAACCACCCCTTGCTCAGTTACATATGAAATCCAACAAAACAAGCAACAAAGATTCTTACTAACCAAGGTCAAGGTCCAAACATACAACTCCTACCTAAAAACAAGCACGAAAACTCCACAATCCCAAGCTGATGGCACTTACTAGAGTAGTAACCTCAAACCGAAACGCTAACTTTCATGGAGAACTGAGCACAATCTCCTCAAAATAAAATTAGCTCTACGTGGTTTTCCAATAACCACTCACATCGAGAACAAGCTACTCACAGGTACACATGAGAGTACAACGACTAACATCATCCAACAACGATGGGCAAATCTGTTGGCTATTTGGCCATATCTCAAATTAATTAATTTTAATTAATTAATTAATTAATATTTTGATGATAACAAACATGATCTTATTTACTAATAATTTTGATGTTTTAAGATGTCCACAGTGTAGTGATCGAAACAAGGATTCCAACATAATTTGAATTACTCAAATCGGAGTTGAAACGAAGAAGTTATTGTCAAAAGAAGTTTGAACAAGAAAATCCTGAGACGGTGACGTGGCAACTAAGTGTACATCGTGGACCACTTAAAAGTTGGCATGTGGAGTTTTGGATGAATGACAAAGGGTGGCTTTTGGTTGTTTTGAAAAGAAAATGAAAATAAAGAAAATGAAATATATATATATATATATATATATATATATATGTTTGCAACGGTTAAAAAAAAAATTCATTTAACTTTTATATAATAATAAAATAATAATAATAATAATAATAATAATAATAATAATAATAATATATTATTTTATATATATATTATTTATTTATTTAACTTTTAACTTTTTAACTTTTCACCTTTTATCTTTTTACTTTTTATTTCTTTTAACTTCTAATCTCCATCATTCATTTTATATTTTATATATCCAATGTCTCAAATTAAATTTTGTTTTTTACTCCATTTCCCTCTCTTTTTAAACTCAATCTTCTTCTCCAAAATTTGAACACAACTTTTATTATTCAATCCTCTAAAAATTAAAAGCTTCATTGTTGCTCTCTCCAAGCCCTCAACTTTTTCTTTTAGATTTTATTCTTGAGAGACATATTGTATTGTGAGGATTTGGTTGTGTGAGATAAAATTTGTATATCCACTCTTTTGAGAGAGTTGTAAAGTGTGTTCCAAAAAATTCTATACTTTGTAACGGTTTGATCTTGATCCGTGGAAAAGATCGAGTTTGATCTTGAACTCGTAAAAGGAGCGGTGTACGGTTGGACTCTAATCCATGGAAAGAGTTAAGCAAAAAGGTTTTTCAAAATCCCAAGAGGCGCTTGGGTAGTGGAGTAGGCTTGCCGAACCACTATAAATCACAGTGTCATCTTCTCTAACTCTTTCCTATTTACTTTTGAAATAATTTTTAGTATTATCTTTCATGCTTTAATTTGTATTGCTTTAAATCAAATTGGTTTTACATAATCTTTATCAATCTTGTGTGGTGCATTATTGTTTCTTTTTAATCACTTATAAAAAGTTTGATATTTAGAATATCTTAAGCTTATTTAGGAAAATTTCTGTAAAACCTTATTCACCCCCCTCTAGGGTTGTCATACCGATCCAACAATTGGTATCAGAGCCAAGTTGCTCTTCTAGATTTTTAATATAAACTTTATTGTTTGAGCTTTATGGCAAACCTTGTAGGAAGTGGTATTAATGAAGGACAATCATTCTCTAGGCCTCCTTACTTTGATGAGTCAAATTATGGTTATTGGAAAGTTAGAATGATGATATATTTGAAATCCATTGACTATAAGTTATGGTTTAATGTTATTAAAGGTCTCAATATTCCCATGAAAAAGATTAATGATGAAGATGTGCCTAAATTAGAAGATGAAGATGATGAAGATGAATTGAAAAGGCTTGCTTTTAATGCTAGAACTATGAACTATTTATATTGTGCCTTAAGTTGTGATGAGTTCAATAGAGTATCTATGTGTCTTCGGTTAAAGAAATTTGGGATATTCTTGAAGTGACATATGAAGGAACAAGTCAAGTTAAAGAAACAAAAATTAGCATACTTGTTCATAATTATGAATTGTTCAAGATGAATGAAAATGAATCTATTACCGCAATGTTTACTAGATTTACTAACATCACAAATTCTTTGAAGGGCCTTGGAAAAGAATATAGTACATCCGAAAATGTTAGGAAAATTCTTAGGTGTCTACCAAAGAATTGGGAAGCAAAGGTGACGGCAATACAAGAAACAAAGGATCTCACCAAAATCTCTTTGGAGGAACTTATTGGTTCTCTCATGACACATGAGATTACCATAAAAGAGAATATGGAAGATGAGTCCAAAAAGAAGAAGAGTATTGCTTTAAAGTCTATCACCTTGGAAGTTGACTCCGAAGATGAAGATGTTCTTGATGATGATGATATTGCATATTTTTCACGTAAGTATAAAAACTTCATCAAGTGGAAGAAACAATTCAAAAAGAACTTTTCCAACCAAAGAGAATCAAAAGGAGAAAAGAGCAAGAAGGATGAGGTAATATGTTATGAATGGAAGAAACCGGGTCATATAAGACGGATTGTCCACTCCTCAAATCATCCAAGAAATTCAAGAAGAAAGCAATGAAGGCTACTTGGGATGATAGTGATGATAGTGAAAGTGGAAGTGATGAAGAAGTAGCAAATTTTTGCTTCATGGCTCATAGTGACAATTGTGATGAACAAGATGATGAGGTAACTCTAGAATCCCCTTCTTGTGATGAATTATTTGAAACTTTTGAAAACATGCAAAATGACTTAGAAAAGCTTGGTTCAAAATATAATGTGCTTAGAAAGAAATATAATACTCTTACTAGTGAACATAAGACTTTACTTGATGAAATTACTTGCTTAAAATTGCATGAGCATGATATTGTGAAAATTGATAAAATAGATGTCTCTTGTGATGAACATGCTTTAGATTGTGATGAGAAAAATATCTTACTTGATAAAGTTAAATTTCTTGAGCAAGATTGTTGTGAAAAAGATAATTTGATTAAGTTGCTCAAAGAAAAGGAATTAAATGTTTTGCATGAACTTGATAGGGCTAATGAGTCTATTAAAAAGTTAACTATAGGTGCCCAAAGATTGGATAAAATAATTGAAGTAGGAAAGTCTTATGGCAATAAAAGAGGTGTAGGTTACATTGATGAAGTTTCTACTCCTTCCTAAAATTATGTCCAAACATGATAAATCTAGCTTTGTGCCTATATGTTATTATTGTGGTGTTAAAGGTCATATAAGACCTAAGTGTTTTAAATTAAAATATGCTCATACGACTTCAAGAAGAAAATTTTCTCCAAAAGCAAAGTTTCACAATACTCCAAGAAATAATTTCTCAAAGAAAATTAGAGTACACAATTTTATTATAAGAGATAAATCATTGCATAATGTTGTATGTTTTTCATGTGGCAAGTATGGACATAAATCTTATTCTTGTTACTTGTCTAAATCAAATGTGGTAAATGTGGATGCAAAAGTAAAATGGATTCCAAAGTTTAAAAATGCTAACCTTCTAGGACCCAAACAAGTATGGGTAACAAAGGATGAAACTTGAATATTTGTGTTTGTAGGTTTGTTTGAAAGCCTCCAAGAAAAATAAATGGTATTTGGATAGTGGTTGCTCAAGGCACATGACGGGAGACCAATCCAAGTTTGTCAATCTTTTAAGAAAGAATGGACGCTTTGTAACTTTTGGTGACAACAAGAAAGGTAAAATAATCGGTAAGGGTAGTATAGGTAATGCTTCTTCTACTTTGATTGAAAATGTACTTTTAGTTGATGGTTTGAAGCATGATTTACTTAGTATTAGTCAATTATTTGATAAAGGATTTAGAGTTGTGTTTGATAAAAAGAATTGCATAATTGAAAATGCTAGTGATGGAAAAGTTTTATTTGTTGGAAATAGAGATGAAAATGTGTACACTATTGATTTGAATGATTGTCCTATTAGTGACAAATGTCTTTCGGCTTTACAAAATGATTCATGGTTATGACATAGAAGATTAGGACATGCTAGTATGCACTTAATTTCAAATATTTCTAAAAGTTCCTTAGTTAGAGGTCTTCCCAATATTAAATTTGAAAAAGATAAAGTTTGTAATGCTTGTCAAATGGGTAAGCAAACTAAGTCATCTTTCAAATCTAAAAATGTGATCTCTACATCTAGACCTCTTCAACTATTACACATGGATTTATTTGGCCCTTCTAGAATTGCTAGTTTTGGAGGGAATTATTATGCTTTTGTGATAGTTGATGATTTTTCAAGATATACTTGGGTTTTGATGCTAAAACATAAAGATAATGCTTTGAAAAGTTTTGCTAGTTTTGCAAAAAGAGTTCAAAATGAAAAAGGATTTCTCATTTCTAAAATTAGGAGTGATCATGGAGGAGAATTTGATAGCATTGCTTTTGAAAACTTTTGTGAAGAAAATGGTTTTCTCATAACTTCTCCACTCCAAGAACTCCTCAACAATATGGTGTAGTTGAAAGGAAGAATCGTACTTTACAAGAATATGCTAGATCTATGTTGCATGAGTATAATTTGCCTAAGTATTTTTTGGTGGAAGCCGTTAATACCGCTTGTTATGTTTTAAATAGAGTTTTAATTAGACCTTCTTTAGATAAAACTCCTTACGAGTTTTGGCATGAAAAAGTCCCAAATATTGGGTATTTCAAAGTTTTTGGATGTAAATGTTTTATTTTGAAAAACAAAGAAAAACTTGGAAAATTTGATTCTAAAATGGATGTTGGTATTTTTCTTGGTTATTCTTCTTCTAGTAAAGCTTATAGAGTTTTCAACAAGAGAACATTAGTTATTGAGGAATCTATGCATGTTGTATTTGATGAATCTTGTAAAAATATTTCTAATGAGTCTATATGTGGTGATGCCTTAGAAGAAAATTTTGGAGATTTACTTGTTAGTGATAAAGATAAAGAAATTGCTCCATGTAAAGAAGAAATGAGCTTCAACGATAAGAATGAAGAATGTTCTTCATCTATGCCTAAAGAATGGAGGTATGTTCCATCTCATCCCAAACTTGATTCTTGGTGATCCCGAACAAGGTGTGAAAACTCGTTCTTCTCTTAATTTATTTAATCATCTTTCTTTTGTTTCTCAAATTGACCCAAAAAGTTTTAAAGATGCCGAAAATGATGAATTTTGGATTTTAGCTATGCAAGAAGAGTTAAACCAATTTGAAAGAAATGAAGTTTGGGAATTAGTCCCAAGACCTTCAAATGTTTCTATTATTGGAACTAAATGGGTTTTTAGAAACAAAATGGATGAAAATGAAAATATAATTAGAAATAAAGCTAGCCTTGTAGCTCAAGGTTATTGTCAAGAGAAAGGTATAGATTATGAAGAAACTTTTGCACCCGTTGCTAGATTAGAAGCTATTAGAATGTTACTTGCTTTTGCTTCTTATAAAATTTTTATCTTGTATCAAATGGATGTAAAAAGTGCATTTTTAAATGGTTATATTATGGAGGAAGTTTATATAAAACAACCTCCCGGGTTTGAAAGTTTTGATTTGCCTAATCATGTTTATAAGTTGAAAAAGTCTCTTTATGGTTTAAAACAAGCTCCAAGAGCTTGGTATGATAGACTTAGCAACTTTCTTCTTAAAAATGACTTTAAAATGGGTAAACTTGATACTACTCTCTTCATTAAGACTAAGGAAAATGATATGCTTTTAGTGCAAATTTATGTAGATGATATTATTTTTTGTTCCACTAATCCTTCTTTGTGTGAAGAATTTTCTAAGCGTATGCATAGTGAGTTTGAAATGAGTATGATGGGAGAACTTAGCTTCTTTCTTGGACTTCAAATCAAACAACTCAAGAATGGTATCTTCATAAGTCAAGAGAAATACACAAAGGATTTACTTAAAAGATTTAAGCTCAATGAAGGTAAAATTGCAAAAACTCCAATGAGCACATCTACCAAACTTTACAAGGATGAAAAAGGTAAATGTGTGGACATAAAAGCTTATCGAGGTATGATTGGATCTCTTCTTTATTTAACCGCAAGTAGACCCGATATCATGTTTAGTGTATGTCTTTGTGCTAGATTTCAATCTTGTCCTAAGGAATCTCATTTGCATGCCGTTAAAAGAATATTTAAATATTTGCTTGGTACTATTGATTTAGGCATGTGGTATCCTAGAAATGTTGAATTTAATCTAGTAGGATATTCTGATGCGGATTTTGCCGGAAGTTTACTTGATCGAAAAAGTACTAGTGGAACTTGCCAATTTCTTGGAAATTCCTTAGTATCTTGGTTTAGCAAAAAGCAAAATTCGGTTGCCTTATCTACTACCGAAGCGGAATATATTGCGGTTGCCAGTTGTTGTGCTCAAATTCTTTGGATGAAACAAACATTATGTGATTTTGGTTTAAAATTTGAAAATGTGCCAATATTTTGTGATAATACCAGTGCTATAAATTTGACCAAAAATCCTATACATCATTCAAGAATTAAGCATATTGATATTAGACATCACTTTATTAGAGAGCATGTGCAAAATGGTCATATTATACTTGATTTTGTGAGCTCTAATAATCAATTAGCGGATATTTTTACCAAGCCTTTGAATGAAGAGAACTTTTGCAAAAATAGGCTCGAGCTTGGTGTTATTCGTTGTGATGCCTCTTAAATTTATATTTAACTTTAAGGCATATTGTTAGGAGGAGCTATTTTGAAAAGTATGTATTCATGTTCTTAGAGGAAATATTCTTATATTTAGGGGGAGCTTTTATATCTTATTTCTTTTTTATGATTACATAGGGGGAGAAGTTCTAGAAAAATGTGTTTCAAATGTTTGTAACATATCTTATTATTATTGATTATTGATGCATTAATTTAGGGGGAGAATTAATGTGAACTTTATGATGATATATTAGACTTTAAATGTTACTAAGCACATGTACTCAATTAATTTTTATGATCTTCAAGTTATTTTTCTTTAACGGTTTGTCATCATAAAAAAGGGGGAGATTGTTGGCTATTTGGCCCTATCTCAAATTAATTAATTAATTAATTAATATTTTGATGATAACAAACCTGATCTTATTTACTAATAATTTTTTATGTTTTAAGATGTCCACAGTGTTGTGCTCGAAACAAGGATTCCAACATAATTTGAATTACTCAAATCGGAGTTGAAACGAAGAAGTTATTGTCAAAAGAAGTTTGAACAAGAAAATCCCGAGACGGTGACGTGGCAACTAGGTGTACATTGTGGACCACTTAAAAGTTGGCATGTGGAGTTTTGGATGAGTGACAAATGGTGGCTTTTGGTTGTTTTGAAAGGAAAATGAAAATATATATATATATATGTTTGCAACGGTAAAAAAAAAAAAAAAAAAATTCAGAAACGGTTAGTGACCGTTCTGAGTTAAAAAATAATAATAATATATTATTTATTTATTTAACTTTTAACTTTTTAACTTTTCACCTTTTATCTTTTGACTTTTTATTTCTTTTAACTTCTAATCTCCACCATTCATTTTATATTTTATATATCCAATGACTCAAATTAAATTTTGTCTTTTACTCAATTTTCCTCTCTTTTTAAACTCAATCTTCTTCTCCAAAATTTGAACACAACTTTTATTATTCAATCCTCTAAAAATTAAAAGCTTCATTGTTGCTCTCTCCAAGCTCTCAACTTTTTCTTTTAGATTTTATTCTTGAGAGACATATTGTATTGTGAGGATTTGGTTGTGTGAGATAAAATTTGTATATCCACTCTGTTGAGAGAGTTGTAAGGTGTGTTCCCAAAAATTCTATACTTTGTAACGGTTTGATCTTGATCCGTGGAAAAGATCGAGTTTGCTCTTGAACTCGTAAAAGAAGCGGTTTACGGTTGGACTCTAATCCGTGGAAAGAGTTAAGCAAAAAGGTTTTTCAAAATCCCAAGAGGCGCTTGGTTAGTGGAGTAGACTTGCCGAACCATTATAAATCACGGTGTCATCTTCTCTAACTCTTTCCAATTTACTTTTGAAATAATTTTTAGTATTGTCTTTCATGCTTTAATTTGTATTGCTTTAAATCAAATTGGTTTTACATAATTTTTATCAATCTTGTGTGGTGCATTATTGTTTCTTTTTAATCACTTATAAAAAGTTTGATATTTAGAATATCTTAAGCTTATTTAGGAAAATTTCTGTAAAACCCTATTCACCCCCATCTAGGGTTGTCATACCGATCCAGCAGAATCTCAATCTACAAAAGCATATCAACGTCAACATGTATATACCTTGAACTATCGTGTCCACTGAGTGTGATGTACGATAGAAACACCCATCACCTGACTCCACTGCTGGACCTATCTACCATCATCAGTGCTAGACTCTACTCGAATCTAAGCAGTCACCAAGGATAACTGACTGCACTGCCTAGCAAAATGGCCCACCTGGGCACAACAGATGCACAACAACTTGGATGTGCTACCCATTCCATGAATGACCTTTACACCCTTTAACTTTCTCTTTGACTCATCTCTCTATAAACATGTTGGGATGAGACTTTCTATTTCTCATTGAACATCCTTCCGCTTGTAGTCATTTGACTACTCCAAACTAGATTGCTTGTGCTACCTAAACAGGTGCAACAACTAGAGGGATGTGCTGAACTATCGATTTGGTCAACTAGAATCATCTGCACAATCTATGCAAACTGGACTTGAAGCTAGGCCTACACCCAAGCTTGATGATAAACAAGCATTCAGCCTAAAACCTCACGAAGTGCTGCTATTAACAAAAACTTGATCGTGTTGATGTGTAAGGGACCGACCCGAATGGGGCACTAAATGGGCCCTTACCCCAATGCATGCATTCAAAGTAAAGGACATTTAAACAGACATGATTTCGGATTCCAATTAAAACAAAACATTCAAAATAACCCCTTTAAAAACTAGACAATTTCCTGGAACTCGCCCCCCCTGTTCCAAGCACCTGTTCCAAGATAAATACATTTCCAAAGTATACTCCGATCAGAGATTTCTTAAAATCATTCAAAACATGTCTAAATACAATAATGCTGGAATCCACAAAATATTCAGAAAACATCCTAGGGCTCCATGCCCGGCTACATGCATTCATGGGAAAATAAAACATAAAGAGTCATAATACAAAAATCAGAGTTGGAAGACTGGGCCCCATGATCACAGCTCTTCCTTCAACCATCTTGTCTCGCAACTTGGTTACCTGTGGAAAATCCACAATAATAAGGGTGAGTAACGAATTACTCAATAAGAATCCCCAACCGGGGTACAATACGATATACATGGTCATCTCGATGAATGTATGCAAGCTATGAGTATAAACACAGAATATAGCACATAGCTTAGCCCACACTTGGGCCTCGGATGCCAATTTAAGGTCTTAGTCCGGAATAATATCACCACACAAGTCGCCCTATACGAGAAACAAGTCCCGGCCTCACTGCTCTCATCATCAACGAAAGGTACATCGCTCACAATCCCGAGGAGCTCTCCGATCGGCGCCTGTAATGAGCGTAAGCATGCACCGTGTGCTACGGCAGACTATGGGGGTGTCGGGTCTAGAGGCAAGCTGCCCATGTCCAGTCACCACGCCTAACTAAATCTTTGGATCGGTGTCACCGACATAGGGGTGTGAGACACGACACGTAAACTATGTCACTGAAACCACACACTGGGCCAAGGAACGGTCGTGGTAGGCTTACACCGAAGCCGTCCTTGCCTTAAACGGTGGCAATCGGGGCTACCGCCAAACATGCCGAGGACATGCCATTTGCGGGACGAGGCAATGCCAAGTCATCATCCCGACCGTTGGGGCATTTAACAGTCTGCCACCCTCACCCAAGATTGTAGAGCCTACCGGTAGGGTTAGCTAATCCCTCACGGGGTCTAGGGACGGAATGACTGGCTCGACGTCCCTGCCATGGATGCAAGATACTTTATGCATCAGGCCCGGATGATGCTATCTACCTGCAACTCTAACCTGTCCTAGCAATCAGCAAACAAATCCATAAAATCCAATACGTGCTCAATAAGAATACAATGAGCCTAGCATGATACTACGAAGCAAGGAACAGATACGAGCATGCTAGAAAGGAACAACCTAGCATGGATTAACATGAGAATTAAATCAGGAAAATCATGCTAATCGGGAATTCAGAATAGAATACCTAGCTACACATGTCAATAAACACAAACAAGCGATCAATCGGCAATCACATATAATATCGCAGGTCCACACAACTCCGGTAAGAAACCCTTACCTTGGTCGGGGACGATTTGACAGGAAATCCTAAATTGCGAACGAACCCGAACTAGCTACCGAGAACCTATCAATCACAACAAAAATCACACAATATGCCTAAATATAATAAAATAAGCAAAGCCCAGCTCGGGAGCAACTCACGAGGCACGACGAACGCACGAACGGGCCGATTGCACGAACGGGGCAGCAATGGGGCTGGCTGGGCGCGTGGGTGCGCGGACGGGCGCTGCGGCGCGAGCTGCGCGCGGACGATGCTGAGGCGTGCGGCGAGGCTCGGCTGGGCGCTGGCGATGCGACGCGACACAGAGGTGGGAGAGAGCGCGCGCGCTGGCACGACTCGATGCGCGGCGTGGCTCGGTGGGCTGGGCAGCTTCTGCGCACGCGAGCTCGGCGAACAGGGGCTCTGCTTCTACGCGAACAGGGGCGATGGAGAAAACCCGAAATCGAGCGATTGGAGAAGATTCGACGACCGATTTGTTGATGGACGAACTCCCTACTCCAGCTGCACAAAAACCACCCAACGATTCACCTCGACTCGGCCGGAAAATGGAAGTCGGAAATAGGGAAGAAGAAATCAGATTTGAAGGAGATGAAGAAGAAGAAGAGAAGAAAAGCTTACCTGCTGCCCGGAAATGGATCGACCTTCGAACTTGGGAAGACGAACTCGATCGAATCGGAGCTGGAGAAGGAAAAAATCGCTGTCGGTTGATGAAGGAGATCGCGAAGAGAAGAAGGAGAGAAATGAAGGAGAAGGCTCAGGAGAGCTCTGTTTTAAACCGAGCGCACGAAGACACGGATATGTATTAGATCACGCGTTTAGATTAACAAACGCGCCTAGTGGCTCGCCTGGCAGCGCCCCCTGCCTAGCATGCAGCGCGTCCTTGGCTCGAATCTCACTCGACGCGCTATTTAATTCCCTATTTATTTTTACCTTTTTCCAAGCCCAAATGTCTTCACCAAAATTCCTGATCCCATTCAAATTGACTCATAATTTTTCCGGCAATTAACAATTACATAACCGGCCCTGTCGGCCCGACCAAAATTACCAAAATGCCCCTGGGCCTCCTGGGAAGACCGGGATGAAATTTCCGGGTCGTTACAATATTCCCCCCATATAAGACTTTCGTCCTCGAAAGTCCCTTAAGACTGGAACAGCTCGGGATACTGCAATCTCATCTCATCCTCCCGCTCCCAAGTGGCTTCCTCTCGAACTCGACTCCTCCATCGAACTTTTACCAACCGGATTTCACGACACGCAGTTGTCTTTATCTCAAAAGCAAGAATCCCCACCGGCTTCTCCTCGAAGCTCAAATCCTCATTCACCGCAGCGGCTCAAAATCAACAATGTGCGACGGATCAAGACGTCATCGCCTCAACATCGAAACATGAAAAACACACGTGGCATCGCTGATAACAACAGCGGAGGCGGGGCTAATCGATAAGCAACCTTGCCAATCCTCTCTAGAATCTCAAACGGACCAACAAAACGGGGACTCGGCTTTCCACGCTTGCCAAACCTCAAAACACCTCGCATCGGTGCGACCTTTAGGAATACATGTTGACCAACCTCAAACTCCAATCCCGCCGAACATCGGCATAACTCTTCTCTCATGCGCTCGAAATGTCAACATACGAGCTCTAATCTTACGTGACGGCACCATTGGTTAATCTGCGACAACTCGGGACCCAAAACACATCTATCACCAACCTCTTCCCGAACACGGGAGATCGGCAACGCTTACCATACAAAGCCTCGAATGGAGCCATCTCGATCGCCGATCGATAATCGTTGTTATATGAAAACTCCATCGATATAGGTCTTGGTCCCAATCGCCCGAAATCCAACACACAAGCCCTCAACATATCTTCGAGAATCTGGTTCACCCTCTCGACCGCTCCATCGATCTCGAGGTGAAAAGTTGTGCTGAAACTGCACTCAGTGCCTAAACCCTTCTGGACCGCTCTCTAGAAACGAGAAGTGAACCTCGAATCACGGTCCGACACAATCCTCACAGGCACACCGTGATAACGAATGATCTGCTCCAAAAACAACTACGCCCACTGTTCCACGGTATAAGTGTCTCTACCGGGAATGAAGTGTGCGCTCTTAGTCAATCGATCGACTTTCACCCAAATCTGAGAGAACTTCCTCGGAGTCCTCGGCAAACCAGAAATAAAGTCCATGGAGATCTCTTCCCATTTCTACTGAGGCACACTCAGCGGTTGCAACAAACCGGCTGGTCTCTGCCAGGGTGCCTTCACTTGCTGACAAGTGAGACATCGACTGACAAACTCCGCAACATCTATTTTCATACCCATCCACCAGAATGTCTGCTTAAGATCCTGATACATCTTGGTACTCCCGGGGTGCCAAGCAAACGGAGAACTGTGGGCCTCTGAGAGTAACTTTGCTCGCAATCCTGCAACATCCGGAACACACAACCGGCCTCTGTACGTCAGCCCACTGTCTGGTGAATACACAAAGTCAAAATCTCCATCAGCACTAACTCTGTCACCCAATTTCTTAAGTGCGGGGGGTCTCGGTGACTATCAATAATCTGTTGTCAATCGAGCTACTGCGCGATAACCTCACCCAACAACAACATCGCAATCTCACCCCGCTCGAACTCTCTCCGTAATCTGGCTGGGAACTCAACAATACCGCGGAGTGCGACGTCTTCCTACTCAAAGCATCAGCTACAACATTGGCTTTACCCGGATGGTACAAAATCTCGCAGTCATAATCCTTCACCAACTCTAACCATCTCCTCTGCCTCATATTGAATTCTTTCTGAGTAAACAGATACTTGAGGCTCTGGTGATCGAAAAACATCTGAATCCGCTCACCATACAGGTAATGCCTCCAAATCTTCAGTGCAAACACCACTGCTGCCAACTCCATATCATGAGTCGGATAGTTACGCTCATATAGCTTCAAATTGACGGGAAGCATAAGCAATGACCTTCCCGTCTTTGCATCAACACACAACCCAACCCGAACTTGGAAGCATTCTTTGTAAACCACGAAACCACCTGTCCCCTCCGGATCGCCAACATCGGGTTTGAAGTCAAAGCGCGCTTGAGCTCGCAAAGCTCTCATCACACTTACTGTTCCAAATAAACTCGACACCCTTCCTCGTCAGACGAGTGAGGGGCGAGGCTATGGCGAAAAAATCCTTAACAAACCGACGGTAGCAAACTGCCAAACCTAGAAAGAAACGGCCTCTACGAGCAGGCAACCGAAGGACAAAGAGCTCCACATACACTCACTGTCTTGCTCTACTGAAGCAACAAGATCGAAATCTCACGGGGTAGCAACAGGGGTCCACCACGAACTGACCCTCTAAATACCAACGGGGCAACTCTCAATTTTCCTGGAAACATTAAGACAATCAACAGGGCACGAACCATTCGCCCCACGAGCAAAACTGACTTCTAGCAATTCCAAGCCACACCTTGGTCAACACCAAACATCAACTTGCCACCACACCGGAACCAATTCGGACTCCTCTCCAAACAAATACCAGCTTGCTAGGCTTCCAAGACTGCCAGCAATTTCCCCCGAGGCTACAACTACACGGCTCCAGCTTGCCAACTGAAATTCCCTACTTGGCCTGACTGAGCTCTAGAGAGGCTCTCCACAACCTAGGGTTCTCGGACAACCTTCGATACCCACTGCCAACTAACGGACTAACAGCCAACTGCCCGAACAAACAACAACTCCATTTTCTAGCAACACAACCGTGCTGGCCAACTCCAACTCCTTGGGAACCAAGAGGACCCGAAACGCTACCGAATGCGTCATCCTCCTACTCAGACATCAACCACAACATAACTTCTACCCAAGGAAGGATCCGAACAACTCTCTTAGTCATGACGATCAACAAGAAGATCCGCCAACCAAGCTTAGGTCCACTTAACAAATCTTACCTAAGCAACAACCTGATGCCACGAGTATGGTACCCTTACCACCTCACTAAAGTCTTACCACATCCACCTGGAGTCCAACTTTTCCAAGAACTGAGCACCAGATCCCCAAAACAAACCCTACATGGATCTGAGACTCTTGCCACATAACAAACCACACAAAACACACTTGTGTGCACAACTCCCAACCTTCACTTAACGATCCAAGACTAACAAATGCTTTTCCCAAAAGCCACACTAGCTCCTGGCAGAGATACAACCAATCAACGGAACACCCAAAGTTCCATCTCCACACGATGCTCGAAGCTGTGGCAACCTTGCTCTACCAAAGCATAACCATGCCAAACTGAACTTACTTTATACCATGCCTCTACCACTTGCTTACCCATAAGGCATCCAACTCTTCTCACAAGGCATCCTACTCACCTCATAGGCATCCAACTCATGGTCCCTCAACTGGACCCAACTTGCTTCTACGATGCTCAACCCTCCTCAGATTTAGGCACTCGAAGGTAGTTGACCGCACTACCAACCACAA
The DNA here is from genome assembly GCA_036507275.1 of Sicyos edulis. Classification (NCBI taxonomy): domain Eukaryota; kingdom Viridiplantae; phylum Streptophyta; class Magnoliopsida; order Cucurbitales; family Cucurbitaceae; genus Sicyos; species Sicyos edulis. Next base: position 20,466,658 of record CM071857.1, on the reverse strand, counting down.
GGATCTCTTGGCCTTAACACTAGCGTGAGATGCACGCGCACTAACACTTACCAACCGTCAACCTCCAGTAACACTGGGAAAAGGCTCCGGCTCCTCTCGAACATCCTTTCGCTTGAAATCTTTCGATTACCACTGAACTAGCCCTTTTTGCACGACCTACACAGGTGCAACTACCATAAACGGATCCAAGGCTAAATGAGTGCGCTAAACTCCGAACGGCATAGAACCATCTGCTATGCCCATGCCAAACTCAGGCTTGAACCAGATTTAGTGCCCAAGCGGCACACCAACCAATGCACCTCAAGTACCACTACTACCAAATCCACATCTTACTACCAACGGGGCCAACAAAGTCACAACCTCAAGTGACACGAACTCTGGCTCGGCATACAAGGGCTCAACTCCAACAACCATGCCTAAGGCATCTCATCAAGCTGAAGGCTCACAGCCTACTCTTGCATCTCCACATGATGCTCAACAAACTCTGGCCGGCTCTCTCAACATGCAGCAACTAGCCCTACTCTAGGGCTTACCAAAAGAAGAGTGTTCAATTCTACCAAACAACTGAGGAAACCACCAACGGATCCAGTCCGAAGGGAACACTGCTTGTTGCACCCTTAACTACAGGGCTCCGACTTACTGGCTGCAACAACAACACTTCACAGAAGCACAAAGATGCCTCATCAACCTCCTCGAAGGCTACCAACTTTGCAACCACTCTCTGGGCAACCAAATAATCTATCAAGGCTTAAGATCAACACTTGAGCTACTCAGGCTAGTCCACACGGGGACCTGCTCCATAAACATCCACATCAGCACAACCACATCTAACTCCTCTCTTGGAGTGGCATTCCAAGGCAAACCACCTCCACCCTCTCACTAGGGGAAAACCATCAACTGGGCCACAGTTGGCCTATGGGAGTCCAATCTCTACCTCCCTCTGGAACGATGTCCCAGGGCATCCGAATCTACCTGGATACCACAACAAGCCACAACATACATCACACACTGCGGGAAGTTGGCATGATGGCGCTCTATACCCAAACCAATAACGAGTCAGAACCTGCTCGTCTCCGCTCCACAACACTACACAAGGCATACACTAGATGACAGGTATTGTAAATTCTTAACCCTTTTTTCTACAACAAATAGTAAACTTAGGCGTGCACTGATGACCGCTTGAGTGCTAGTGATCATGGGAAAACGACCTACAACAAAAGGTCAATCTACAGAATTTATGACTCTGAGCTCTGATACCAACTGTAAGGGACCGACCCGAATGGGGCACTAAATGGGCCCTTACCCCAATGCATGCAGACTTGATTTCGGATTCCAATTAAAACAAAACATTCAAAATAACCCCTTTAAAAACTAGACAATTTCCCTGGAACCTGTCCCTGTTTCCAAGCACCTGTTCCAAGATAAATACATTTCCAAAGTATACTCCGATCAGAGATTTCTTAAAATCATTCAAAACATGTCTAAATACAATAATGCTGGAATCCACAAAATATTCAGAAAACATCCTAGGGCTCCATGCCCGGCTACATGCATTCAGGGGAAAATAAAACATAAAGAGTCATAATACAAAAATCAGAGTTGGAAGACTGGGCCCCATGATCACAGCTCCTCCTTCAGCCATCCTGTCTCGCAACTTAGTTACCTGTGGAAAATCCACAATAATAAGGGTGAGTAACGAATTACTCAGTAAGAATCCCCAACCGGGGTACAATACGATATACATGGTCATCTCGATGAATGTATGCAAGCTATGAGTATAAACACAGAATAGAGCACATAGCTTAGCCCACACTTGTGCCTCGGATGCCAATTTAAGGTCTTAGTCCGAAATAATATCACCACACAAGTCGCCGTATACGAAAAACAAGTCTCGGCCTCGGCGGCTGTCTCATCGTCGGCGAAAGGTACATCGCTCACAATCCCGAGGAGCTCTCGGTCGTGTTGTAATGAGCGTAAGCATGCACCGCGCGTGCTATCGCAGACTATGGGGTGCCGGGTCCAAAGGCAAAAGTGCCCATGTCCGATCACCACGCCTAACTAAATCTTTGGATCGGTGTCACCGACATAGGGGTGTGAGACACTGGACACGTAAACTATGTCGGCTGAACCACCGCACTTTGGGGCCAAGGAACGGTCGTGGTAGGCTTACACCAGAAGCCGTCCTTGCCTTAACAGTGGCAATCGGGGGCTCACCGCCAAACATGCTGAGGACATGCCGGCTGCCGGGGATGAGGCAATGCCAAGTCATCATCCCGACCGTTGGGGCATTTAACAGTCTGCCACCCTCACCCAAGATTGCAGGGCCTACCGGTAGGGTTAGCTAATCCCTCACGGGGTCCAGGGACGGAATGACTGGCTCGACGTCCCCCGCCATGGATGCAAGATACTTTATGCATCGGGCCGGATGATGCTATCTACCGCAACTCTAAACTCGCCCTAGCAATCAGCAAACAAATCCATAAAATCCAATACGTGCTCAATAAGAATACAACGAGCCTAGCATGATACTACGAAGCAAGGAACAGATACGAGCATGCTAGAACGGAACAACCAAGCATTGATTAACATAAGAATTAAATCAGGAAAATCATGCTAATCGGGAATTCATAATAGAATACCTAGCTACACATGTCAATAAACACAAACAAGCAGTCAATCAGCAATCACATATAATATCGCAGGGTCCATACAACTCCGGTAAGAAATCCTTACCTTGGTCGGGGACGATTTGACACGAAATCCTAAATTGCGAACGAACCCAAACTAGCTACCGAGAACCTATCAATCACAACAAAAATCACACAATAGGCCTAAATATAATAAAATAAGCAAAGCCCAGCTCGGGAGCAACTCACGAGCGCGCGATTTAACGCACGAAGGGCAAAGAATGGTTGGTCTGGGCGCCACTGGGCGCAGGAATGGGCGCGTGGTGGCCTTGTGGTATTGGCGCGCGCGGACGGGCGCTGAGGCGCGAGCTGCGCGCCGACGATGCTGAGGCGTGAGGCGAGGCTCGGCTGGGCGCTGGCGATGCGACCCGACACGGAGGTGGGCGAGAGGGCGCGCGCTGGCACGACTCGATGCGCGGCGTGGCTCGGCGGGCTGGGCAGCTTCTGCGCACGCGAGCTCGGCGAACAGGGGCGATGGAGAAAACCCGAAATCGAGCGATTGGAAAAGATTCGACGGCCGATTTGTTGATGGACGAACTCCCCTACTCCAGCTGCACAAAAACCACCCAATGATTCACCTCGACTCGGCCAGAAAATGAAAGTCGGAAATAGGGAAGAAGAAATCGGATTTAAAGGAGATGAAGAAGAAGAAGAGAAGAAAAGCTTACCTGCTGCCCGGAAATGGATCGACCTTCGAACTTGGGAAGACGAACTCGATCCAATCGGAGCTGGAGAAGGAAGAAGTCGCCGGAAATCGCTGTCGGTTGATGAAGGAGATCTCGAAGAGAAGAAGGAGAGAAATGAAGGAGAAGGCTCGGGAGAGCTCTGTTTTAAACCGAGCGCACGAAGACACGGATATGTATTAGATCGCGCGTTTAGATTAACAAACGCGCCCAGTGGCTCGGCTAGCAGCGCCCCCTGCCTAGCATGCAGCGCCCCCTGCCTAGCATGCAGCGCATCCTTGGCTCGAATCTCACTCGACGCGCTATTTAATTCCCTATTTATTTTTACCTTTTTCCAAGCCCAAATGTCTTCACCAAAATTCCCGATCCCATTCAAATTGACTCATAATTTTTCTGGCAATTAACAATTACATAACCGGCCCTGTCGGCCCGGCCAAAATTACCAAAATGCCCCTGGGCCTCCCGGGAAGACCGGGATGAAATTTCCGGGCCGTTACATGATGCTGCCTTAATAAATAAGTAATAGTCTGGTCGTTTTACATAATAACACACGATGTTGCCAACATTTAACAGATTAATACGCAAGTATACGTAGTCAATCATAGTCAAGTGATAAGATAAAAGTCATTCTCCATAAGGACTGGTTTAACTCTAAATAATTGTTAATCGAAAAGTCAAGTACAAAAAGTAAAAGAAAATGTGGTGGGTGATTATACTTACTAATTAACTAAAAACTATATAACTGCAGTAATGAAACAAATGTCGTAAACATTGGAAAAATAAACAGTAACACATGCAATGCTAACAACTTCACAGAACCATATAGCAAACTGTCCAAATGCTATAAACGTTCGATATGAAGATACTAAAACAGAAATTCTGAAAACAGAAAAAACAGGTCCAACAACAATTTTGCATTCTTTGGGATAAGGCTAGCTAAGATAATGATAGGAAAAGTTTCCTCTTTTCTCAAATAAGCGAATTTGAAGTGTTTAGGTAAAGGCTTCAGCTCTAAAACATGAGGCTTATCTATATACGACTTCATTGGTTGGCTCACTTCTTCTTCCAATTCCAATGATTCAAACTTGCTCATTATGGTCAGAATGCTACACTCCTTCGTTTCTCCCTCATTTGATTCTCCCAACACTAGTTCTAGTGTTTCCAAAGAATGCATAGAACATTCTTCCCAATTCTTGTCAACATCTTCTTCTGGTACAACCTCAACAGAATTCAAGAATGAACAAACTTCAATTTCCATATGAATTTCTTTCGGAATGTCTAGAAATTTCTCAAAGTGCGTTTCATCTTGTTTGTTCTTTTTAGGCCTTTGTGGATAAGGTGGTGGAGGCGGTTAAAAAATAAGTAATTGCTTTCCAACCTGGTTATTCGACATATTGTCCCACCCCACTGTAAAATCTTCCACAATAGGACTCTTCTTCATCTTTTGACTTTCCAATTGCTCAGGCTGACTGTATGTAGCATTTTGCTCTTCCAGATGCTTCTCAGATATAGTGCTTTTAGCATTCAGTTTACTCAGATTCTTCTCGGGCTTAATGTTGTTAACATTCTGTTCCTCTAGATTTTCATCAGGGTTCTCCTCAAGCAATGCTCTTTTCTCGTTGTAATCCTTAATTTTTTTTTATCTTCTAGAGGTCTACCACTTTGTAGCTCAATTGTGCGGACTTGCTCTTTTCCATCCTTTCTTGATGGTTCTGTATCAGACGGAAGCTTTTCTGATGGTCTATTCCTTAATTCTACTGCCAATTGGCCCATTTGCATCTCCATATTTCGCATAACAGCTTATTGACTCTGCATATTTGCATCATTCTTGACAATGTATTCTTTAAACAAACTTTCTAGTGACTACCTAGAACTTGTTGAGGGGAATTTGGCTTCTGGAGATTTTAATTGTTATATCCATGCACATTCTGATTTTCAAAGCAAGTAGGTTGATTCATCATTTGTCCCTCAAAATAGCAATTTGGATGTTGTTGCCATCTAGGATTATAAGTATTTGAATAAGGATTGTTTACAAGCCTTTGATTACTGGCATTCCTAACATTCATAACTGCAACAGGATTGTGTGGGCAGAATTCAAATGCATGTTCTTCTCCGCAATAAACACAATTTTCCAACTGAATATGGCTAATGTTCACAACATTCTCTGTAGCATTTTGCGACTTTATAGCGCTCTCCATTCGTAAAGTTTTCATCTCATTAGCCACTTTTTCCATTTCAGCTCGTAGTGTCGTCACCTCATCTAACTCTAACTGACCACCCTTTTTCATGGAACTTCGTCTTGGCTGAGACCATAGGTTGTTGTTCATCGAAAATGTTTCCAGAATATTATAAACTTCTCTATATGTCTTATTCATAAAAGATCCATTGGCTGTTGTATCTAGCATTATCTGCGATGCCAGCTCCAATCCATTATAAAATTGTTCCATTTGCACAGAATATGATAAACCGTGTTGTGGGCATCTTCTCACCAAGTCCTTAAAACGTTCCTAAGCTTCACTTACTAATTCATCTTCATACTGTCGAAACCCAGTAATTTCGTGTCGCATGTTTGCATTATTTGTCAGAGAGTAGTACTTGATTAAAAATTTATCTACTAACTCATCCCAAGATTTGACATATCCAGGCGGTAATGTATATAACCATGTTCTTGCCCCATCTCTCTATGAATATGGAAATAATGTCAGGCGCATATAGTCTTTAGTAACATCTGGAAATTTGAATGCATCACTTACTCCTAGAAATAAGCGTAAGTGCTGATGAGGGTCTTCAGATGCTAAGCCATGAAATTGTCCAATTGCCTGCATCATCTCAAACATGACAGGCTTTAACTTGAAAGATTTGGCTCTGATTTCAGGTCTTATAATAGCAGGATTTAAACCATTAATAGCTTGATTAGCATAGGCTTTAATTGCTCTATCCCTTTCATCCACAGGCGGAATGGGATTAGCATTCGGATTAACAACATTAACATTGTTGAGAATTGGAACTTCCATGTGTAGAGCATTTTCCAGTTAATTTTCTTGTTGTTGAACCATTCTTTTGAAAATAACAACAGAATGCTATTAACACTCTTAACAATTAAACACCACTTTTCAAACAACACTTGAACAGATTTAAAAACTCCAGTCCCCGGTAATGGTGCCAAAAGCTTGATCGTGTTGATGCTGCCTTAATAAATAAGTAATAGTCTGGTCATTTTACATAATAACACACAATGTTGCAAACATTCAACAAAACCAGATAGAAAACTGTCACACATGCAATGCTAACAACTTCACAGAACCAGATAGCAAACTGTCACAATGCTATAAACGTTCGATATGAAGATACTAAAACAGCAATTTTGAAACAGAAAAAACAGGGGAAATACTTCAATAAGAGAATAGGTTCAGGTTGAAGGTTTTTCGAGTGTGTTTAACATGCATCAAAGATAAGACTATGTTGAGAAGTGGACTCCGCACAACATATAATCAAATGTTCTTTCTCAAGATGCATTCATTCTCTTCGAGCTTGAGTTCTCGCATCTAAACTCGAAGCTATAAACATGAAATGTGCACTAGCAAGGTGACTATATCTAGCCTCCCTCTTTAACAAGCAGGAGTTCCTAACATTGAAACTAATGGACATGAATAGGTTATCTCTAATCCCCCTCTCTCTCGAAATGAAAAGACAAGCAAACATGAATTGATGATCAGTCGAAACATGCTTTTAGTTAAAACCCCTATTATGTCTTAGCCTAACATCCCCCTACTCACCCAAGATACATCCATCACACACTCTTCCCTCAATCTTCACCTTCATATGTTTAGCTCATGCTCATAATGGAAAGAACAGAAACAGAGTATAATGCCGAAAACATTTCACAATAGATTACTAGACAAAACAGAAACAAAATGTTATAAACAATGAAAGAAAACTACCAACAAAGTATGTATAAAGCAATGAAATCAAGTCTTACAAAACTAAAGCTATTGCGAATGAAAATAAAGAGAAAAAGGGAGAAGAAAGCTTAGGAAAGTCTCCAAAGAATGCCAAAATGGTCTTCAATGGTGCTCCTCCAAGCTTCTTGTGAAAGCCCACTACTCTATTACAATAAAACTAGCTACCTCCAAGAATAAACTAAAGAAAACAAGAAGAAAATGGGTAAGAAAGTTGCTGGAATTCTAGAGAAGAGAAAAGAAAAGAGATGGCCAAAAGAAAGTTTAGAATTGAGACTCCAATGAGGCTAGCGTTTCATATTTTTCATCACTCATTTAAAGGTCTAAGACAAATATAATCAATGGCTAAGATTAAAAGATGAAAAGTGCATGTTTTCCCATCAAAATATGCCTTTTTGACACGTGTTCGAGGGGACAAACGAGTCTGCAACCTCTACTCCATTTGACATCTGCGCAGGAATTCTGCTTTTTGCAGGAAACTGTTATTTCTGGTCGGCGCGAATGATGCAGATATTGGCTTGCTTCCGAATGGCTCTTCTTTTCTTTCATCCGACTCTTCTAATGAAGGCATAAGTCCAAAGCTTTCTGCATTTTTAGATCCTGAAATAATAAAAACAACTTAGCGAGAACAATGAATCTTGAAATGCTATAGAAAATGCTTCCAACATTCATTTTTCAGCACAAAAACTCTAAATTATCCTAACTTTCTAATTCTTGCCTCTATCCTACATGTATTGTATTTTATGTATAATTCTCTATCTCAAGGTTGTTCTATGCATTAAAGTGTGATAATAATGCATGATTTATTCAATAATACACCCTAAAAGAAGACTAATAACTCTCTAATTGAGAGTTATCAGTGCTGCTATTAACAAAACTCTCAGTCCTGCTTCAAGTAGGACATACAAGGTCATAACCTCTGGTGACGGCAACACCGACAACTTGCACAAGAAACTCCATGCTCAATAATCTGGCATTTGACATCTCGATTAACATACATGCTTAAAATCTACTCTTGAATCTCTACTTGATGCTCGGTGAACATCGTTCTAACCATATCTCGAAGGGCCGTGACTAACTCTGCTCTAGGGGCATGTTGAAAAATGAGGATACACCTCTACTAGATGACTGGGGAGGTTCACTTTCGGATCGAATCCCAATGGGTGAACTACATGGCTGCATTCCTACCACAAGGGCACTGACTGAACTGGCTGCAATATCAACAACAGGCTTACAAGTGGTCTTTGGTATCCCTACACCCTTTCCAAAAGCTACTATCTTCGTAGCCACACTCTAAATAACATGGCAAATAGGCAAGGCTCAAGATTTACACCTGAACCATCCTAGGTTAGTCTACGCTTGGACCAACACCACAAGAAATCAAGAAAAGACATGTAAGCTAGATGTAAGTATTGTAAAACCATCCTTAATGAATTAACTTTCAACATACCTGACAACTATTGAAGTGTTGATGATCATGTGAATAAACGACCTAAATCAGTACATCAGTCTACAGATGGTATGAATATGAGCTCTAATACCAACTATAAGAACCCGACTTCTAAAAAAACTGTTAACGACTCAACCCATCACTAGCCAAGATATTGTCCGCTTTTGCCCACTGGCCTCACGGATCGAAACCCATAGGGAAATCCCACATCGATTGGGAAGGGGAACGAAGCATTCCTTATAAAGGATGTGGACACCTTCCCCTAGCAAAACGAGTTTTCTCCATTGGGGGAGAAACAAATCCATGAGGCCAGTAGGCCAAAACGGACAATAACTTGGCTAGCAATGGGTTGAACTGTTACGGATGGTATCAGAGCCAGGCATCTGGCCGGTGTACCGGGTCCATCGGGACGCTGGACCTCTAAGGGGAGGTGGAAACCCATAGGAAAATCCCACATCGGTTGGAAAGGGGAACGAAACACTCCTTATAAAGGATATGAACACCTTCCCCTAGCAAGACACATTTTCCCCTTTATGGGAGAAGCAAATCTGTGAGACCAGTGGGCCAAAACAGACAATATCTTGGCTAGAGATGGGTCGGGCTGTTACAAAAACTCTAAACCCAGTTTTTACTCAACATACATGAATGAAATACAGTTATAACGGAAACAGTTGAAAAACAAAACTTCTTTATTTCAAACCAGGCTATAGATTATTAAAAAAAATTCAAATTATGAAATAATAAGGACTTAGTCCCTAACCAACATGTTAAAACAATAAAGAATAAATGAAATAAGAAAGATTAAACAATAGACTCCCATGATCGATCAACTCCTCTACTAGCCGTCTCGGTGTTGTCCCAAGTTACCTGGTGGAATACCACATAAATAAGGGTGAGTATGAAGGTACGCAGTAAGAATCCCCAACTGGGGTTCAGTACACAAGTCATCACATCATCTAACATCCTAGGAATACATGAAAAACCAATCAACTTTCAAACCAAACTTGAGCTATCAACATAACCCCCAATATCGAGAGTTCCTTGACTCCCTACCTAATAATTAGCTCATCGCACTGATTTGAACACTTGAGGGACGATCCAAGTGTTTTGCTATAGACAATCTCAAAGAATGGTATACTGACGACACTAGCCCGATGAAGCCTTCTTCTAGACATCTAGTGCGCTGAAACCAAGTAAATGCAGGCCTACGAAGACTACACTGGTCCAGGTTCACATGCCTAACAAGACTCGAAATTGATGTCCACTGATCCACATTCTGTGGGAGGCCTCGACACCCTATTGTGGCAGCTTGCTCACACCCAACACCTGAAGCTAAGGAAACTTTCATGGCAGGCTTACTCCATGATTAGAATCCCGCTCTAGCAAGCCTTAAACTAGGCTATACTGAGGGTGTCATGTTACATTACATCCCCGACTTAAGAAGGTGTCATGTTATATCGCGTTCTCTCAGAGCCTCTAGATGACGACAACCTAGTAAGACAAATATTTATAAGAATTCTACATGCTCAGTTTTCTAACAGATTGATATAACAATGGATAACAGTCATCCTTAGCATGATACTAATACACACAATTGGACTGATACATGCTAGCATTCAAAGTCAGGTCATCATCATAGAGTAACTACCTAACATGCTCGAAAAACAGTAAACACGTACATCATCATATACAATCAGTGAATAACAAGTGCAAGGTCCACACAACCCAGGTAAGAAATTCTTACCTGATATCAATACATAACAAACACTAATGCTCTTTGAGCTGTAGATAACCAACACGAACAATTCCCAATCTAACAATAATAATACTAAATAAGTAATAATTATCATTCTAATTAGCTAAACAATAACATAGGGAAAAATAGGATTTTTCCACTGATCCCAAACGAATAGTGAACGGAAAGAATCGACGAACAATGTTCGACAAAAATCGACCTATGAGGTTGTAACGATAGCTAGTTCAAATATTTCTTCATGCGTTGATGATAATGCAGACTTACCCGTTGGAGGGAAAATTTTTAGTCGTAGGTTCATATTAGTCGAGGGGAAATCTCGTTCTTATGGTGTGAAAGAGGAAATAATTTCACACACACTAACAAATGTATTTGATCGTATTTCATTAGGGATGAATGAGTTTTGATTTTTGTCCCTTTTGTGTTTCACAAGGACATCAAACGATTCTCAACACTCAAGAAATATGAAGCTCCACTTACCAGATAATAATTATGTTTTATACATGTATGATATGCATTTAATTATTATTTTTTATGTCAATACAAAAATAATTCAAAGGTTAAACCCTAAACCCTATATGTATACATATGTAAACGGCTGAATGGACGCCTAGAAGAGATTCCAAAAATTATTTTAAATTTTCTATCCGCATAATACGATTCTATATGTATAGTTTTTAACTTTTTTTTATTCAAATCGCGCTGCTTTTCTTGCTTCTCTCACTGGACTTGTTCTTAAGGAGTTTGTTATAGTGTCTATAATGAGATTATCAAATAAATTCACAAAATGATAAAATTATCGTCTACAATATATTCATTTTATTAATAAATTCCAAAATATTAAATTTAGATATAAATTTAAACAATCTATAAAAATAGATATTTCATAATTATTTTATATAAAAAAAGTAGACATTTGCTTTGATAAATGAGGCTAAACCCCCTTTAAATCACTCCATCCTAAATATTACTATTTTACTTTTAAAAAAAAGAAACAGGTTTTACATAAATTTGAGAAGAAAAAAGAGAAAAAGAACATTGGTTTTCCGAACTTGGAACTCCAATTGCTGGGAAGTCCATTGTTGCAAAATCCAGCGAACAGAAAGGAAAAGGTGAGCGGAGGAAAACCAGAGAGCATAGCAAGCAAGCAATCGAATTGGGGGAAACAGATTCCTCCAACATCCAACAACCAACCCCCAATCCCCAATCCCCAATCCCCAATCCCCAATCATGGCGGTAATTTCCCAGATCTTCTCTTCTCGCTCAATTCCTTTTCGTCATTTCTTTCCTAAATCTTCGCTTTTGTTTGGCTGTTATCAGGATTCGTCAGGGACGACGCTAATGGATCTGATTACTGCCGACCCATCAACGGCGTCCGCCGGATCGGCCTCCACAAATGCTCCTTCGGCCGCCTCATCAACTATAACTTCATCTTCAAATTCGTCCTCAAGTGCTATTCCCACCGCACTCGGCCGACCGGCTGGGGAGAAGAGGTCGAAGAGGGCGGCCCTGATGCAGATCCAGAACGATACGATTTCTGCTGCTAAAGCGGCTTTGAATCCTGTGAGGACTAACATTATGCCCCAGAGGCAAAGCAAGAAGAAGGTCCTCTTTTCTCTTTTATCTCTGCTTGTTCTTGCTCATGCTCATGCTATGTTTAGTCAGAAATGGGATGATACCCGGAAGTTGGGTTCTTAATTGCACTCTGTGTTGTATTGATTTTTGTTTTGTTCAATTTCTCACTTGAATTGCAGCCTGTTTCTTATTCCCAACTGGCTAGGAGTATCCATGAACTAGCTGCTACATCTGACCAGGTGAGCACTGAGCAGTATGGGATGATTCTTTCTTTTCTTGCTGTTGTGGGATTGAATGAGAACATCCTAAAAATTGTTATGTTTCTGTTAATTTTACAGAAAAGCTCCCAGAAGCAGTTAGTGCATCATGTATTCCCAAAACTTGCCGTCTATAATTCAGTTGATCCTTCACTGGCACCTTCTCTTCTCATGGTACGATAATCTTCCATTTCCTGTTAGCAATTAAGTAATATTTATGGCTTCATATCATTTTTCAAGGACTCTAGAATATGCTTATTGATAGGATAAGTTATGTTGGTCTAGTTGTTTCCTTTTTCCATGAAGAAACTTTATTGAATCCCGAACTTCTATCACTTCTTGTATCCATTACCTATTGTTTGGATCTTAAAATTAATGTAATTTGGGATAGTTTAGTGATTTTTTTGGGAAGATGGTTTGAGCCTTAAGGTAAGGCATGTTGCATGTTGACTACATTAGCTATAGATCAACCACAAATCATACTTTAACCAAACCTATGCATTATCTTTACATTAAGGAATTGAGTCAAAGATGAAAGAGCAAAAATATAGAGGAACTAAATAAGAAAAAAAGAGTCAGGACATAGAAATTCTAGTTGATAAAACCAATTGGGATGGAGGATGAGGCAATTGTGTTTAAAATTGAAATCTTGATAGTAGGTAGTATCCTTTTATCATTGAAAATTGGTGGCTAAAGCATATTTTCTTGCCATCGTTTGAAAGTTGGTGTAATTAGTCTCTACTCTCCTTACTGTGGCTGGCTAGGGTGTACATTCACCATGAACTTAAAAGTATGAAGCCTCTTTTTAATGTCCAAAAGCTCTAACACTTTTGCAGCTCTGCTAGTCTAATAGGGCTTCAAAATTCACTTTTGTTAACGAGGATGGTCCTCTGATTACCTTGCCTTTGGGTGTGTTGGAGAATAGATAACATTTTGTTGGATTGAGTGCTTTGATGTGTGAAACCGTTTCCATGGAGGCTATCATCTCGCTTTATAAATACTGGCTAACAAACTGATTGGCCTATATTCTGATACCTTGGAAGCTTTAATTTTCTATGAAATCAAGCATATGTAGGTTCCCAAACATTTGCCACGATTTCTTGAGAAAGGCATTCTGAGAAAAGAATCATACAAGTTGAAAGGCGTTATCAAGAAGTGCATTTTTTTTGTTTGGAGGAGGAGACATAGTTGTGTTATATTTTTACTTAGCAAAATTTGGTAATAATTTTATTAACCAGCGAAACCTGTTTCTTAGACCCCGTTTGATAACCATTTTGTTTTTTGTTTATGAAATTTAAGTATTTTTCTACTCAAATTTCCTATCATGTGCTCCATATTTCCTACAATATATTCATCTTTCCTTAAGAAAGTAGGTGAATACTAACCAATTTTCAAAAACAAAAACAAGGTTTTGGAAGCTACTTTTTTTTGTTTCCAAATTTTGGTTTTGTTTATTAAAATATAGGTAAGATGTAGATATCCAAATAAGAAAAAAGCTATGGTAGGTTAGTTGTTGTAGGCTTAAATTTAAAAATAATATACGAAAAAAAAAATGGTTATCAAACGGGGCCTTAATAAGGAATAAAGAAAAAAAAAGAAAAAAATTTGGAGATAGAGTTGTAGCTTGGTAGCAATCATTGTTTTTGGATTGGTATCACACTGACCCATAGTTTGACAATTACCAATTGATAAATCCCTATGGGGCTGTTTGTTTGGCATATTTAGGCGATTTATTAACTTCTCCTCGAAAACCTACATCCAAACGAGTTTTTACTAACCCCTCCTCATTTTTACTTTTAAAAATAACTCTCATTTCTAACAATTCATTTATAACTACCCAATCATTTTTAACCACTCATTTTTAATCATTCCTTTCAAATCAATCAAAATAACTTATTTTTAACCACTCATTTTTAATAATTTCTTTTTTAACTACTAAAAATAACTACTCATTTTAAATCTACATCCTAACAAGGTTTTGACTCTCTACACAAAAATTACATCCAAACAAGTTTTTGGCTAGAACTCTCAATTTTTAATTACTCAACATAACTTCTCAATATAACTCCTTGAGCTAAATCCTACCTAAATATGTCAAACAAACAGCCCCTATCTTTAGTTGGGTAGATATTTCTTGCAGAAGTTTAGAATATACCGATATTATTTGTTACCATGCTGGAATTTTATTCCATTTACTTCTTTTTGTTATCTAATTTCAAACGAAGTTAAATCAAAAGGTGATGTTTTCCTCTGGTACAGTTACTTCAGCAGTGTGAAGATAGGAGTGTCCTCCGTTATGTTTACTATTATTTAGCCAGAATTTTATCAGATACTGGTGCACAAGGTGTTAGTACAGGTGGTGGGATCCCGACACCTAATTGGGATGCTTTAGCTGATATTGATGCTGTTGGGGGGGTGACTCGAGCTGATGTTGTACCGAGAATAGTTAAACAGCTTGTAACAGAGGCCTCTAATCCTGATGTTGAATGTAAGCTGCTTTCCTTTGCTCTGACAAATTTCCCCTCTTACTTTGAATGTTTTCCCGTTTCTCTGCGTTCAAATGTTAGATTAAAATTGAATATTTGGAAGCTATTTCTTATATGCTGATCTAGTGGTGAGTCAAAATGAATGTCATCTTGTGTTTTTTTTTGAACAAGAGACAAAAAATTTTGTTGGTTTATTTTAATTTTAGTAAAATTGTATTTTCATCTTTTTAATTATTTATTCCTTTTAGAATTAAATTAAATATTATTTTCCATCTTTTCCTTTTATAACTAGGTAGAATATTTTCCTTTTATGATTAGGTTATCTTTTCCTTTTTATGATGAGATATTATATTTTCCTTTTATTATTAGGTCATCTCTTGTACTCTATTTAAACCCATTATTGGGTTCATTATTAAATGAAGAATTAAGATAATTTGAATTTCCATCTTTCAACATGGTATCAGAGACTCGAATTTTTCCTTTCGATCTCGGTAAAATTTTTCTCCAGTCTTCCATCACCTTCTTCCTCTTTTTGTAAAAAACTTTTCTTCTTCATCATTTTCCTCTTTTAGAAAAAAAAAAAACAAATAAACTTTTCCTCAAATCTCCAATGTTTTTTCTTCATCTCAAAACCTAAAAATAATAATAATAAAAAAATTATCCTCTCAAAACTTTTTCTCTTCCCCTCCTAAACTTCCATCTTTTCCATAATCTTCCTTATTTTTTTTTTCAACAAAAAAAACAAAAACTCCAAAATCACCACTTTCTTCTATGTGTTTTTTCTTCCAAATCTTTCTCCAAAATCTTCTTCTTTCCCTCCAAATCCTCTAAGAATTTCTTCATTCAAATCTTTATGTTCTCATTTTATAAAACCCTAGAAAATCCAAAATCTCATTTCCAATATTCTACCCTCTTTCATAAAAAAAAATAAATAATAATATTCTTCAAAAGAATTTTTTTTCACATCATTTCCTATTCCCAAGTGGCTCGGGCATCTCCTATTCCCAGCTGGCCCTGGCATCTCCTATTCCCAAGTGGCCCTGGCATCTCCTATTCCCAAGTGGCCCTGGCATCTTCTTTTTCCCAAGTGGCCCTGGCATCTCCTATTCCCAGCTGGCCCTGGCATCTCCTATTCCCAGTCGGCCCTGGCATCTCCTTTCTCAGTCGGCCCTGGCATCTCCTTTTCCCAGTTGGCCCTGCATCTCCTTTCCTAGTTGGCCCTGAAATCTCCTTTTCCCAGTCGGCCCTAGCATCTCCTTTTGTAGTCGGCCCTGACATCTCCTTTTTCCAGTCGGCCCTGACATCTCCTTTTCCCAGTCGGCCCTGGCATCTCCGTTCCCAGCTCTGGCATCTCCTTTCCCAGTCGACTTTGGCATCTCCTTTCCCAGTCGGCCTTCATATCCTTTTCCCAGTCGGCCCTGGCATCTCCTTTTCCTAGTCGGTCCTGGCATCTCCTTTCCTACTGCCTAGCATTCCCAATTGGTCCTGACAATCAGTATCCCAATTGGCCCTCGCATCAACATCTGAATCATCATCATGTCAAATGGCGCATCATCATCACAATTGGCGCATCATCATCTAAAGACCAACTCTGATTAATTTAACTCCAAGCTTGGCTTGTATTCCATATACAATCCAGCTTGAGGAGTGTTGGTTTATTTTAATTTTAGTAAAATTGTATTTTCATCTTTTTAATTATTTATTCTTTTTAGAATTAAATTAAATATTATTTTCTATCTTTTCCTTTTATAACTAGGTAGAATATTTTCCTTTTATGATTAGGTTATCTTTTCCTTTTTATGATTAGATATTATATTTTCCTTTTATAATTAGGTCATCTCTTGTACTCTATTTAAACCCATTGTTGGGTTCATTATTAAATGAAGAATTAAGAGAATTTGAATTTCCATCTTTCACACTTTTCATTGAATTAATGAAAAGAGATCGGATGCTCTAAGATAGAAACTCCCAAATATTGGAGTGAAGAAACTAGTAACTAAATATTAGAAAACAAACCAAACCAAAAAGTGTCCTGACAACAAAACAAACTAGACAATCAATAAACCAGAAACCAAACCAGAAGCATATAATCAGAACAATAAGTCATAAAGGATATAGAAAAGAGGTCCAATTGGGTTAAATGTCTTGACTAGAAAAATTCGTGAAGGACTTTGAAAGAGCTCCAAGAAGAGGCCTTAAGATAGGCTCCCTATAATCAGATCCTTGATAATTACTTGTCAAAGAAAACCCTTTGATTATCCACAGTTCAGAAATCAAAGCCTTCACCACGTTAAACCCAATAAAAAGAGTGTTGGAATTCAATGCAAGAGCTGAAAGTAAGAGTAAGGCATGAAAGACTCACTAGGCTTTAAACAAAGGAAACGACTTGAATTAGCAACTTCTTACAGTAAAAAACACGGTTGAAAGATTCAATATCTCAAAAACATTAACAGCAGACCGAGGGCATATTACACTTGAACAACAATTTCCTTTGCAACAGTTCTGTTGAGGCATTTCCAAAAACTAAAAATTACTTGCTGGAAAAAAGAAATAGATTTTGGATGCCCTCCCAAGGGTAAGCCGAGACATTGAAATGGCAGTTTCTCAATTTTGCAACCAAAATTTTCAGCAACTAACTAAATCTTGGAATCTGACAAATTAATTCCTCATATAGAATATTTTATCCAGTTAATTTTCAAACTAGAATACTTTTTAAACAAAGCCAGCATCTTAAACAAAATTTCCATCTTAGCATCCTCATATGTAAATTGATACATGCATTTATCCTTTCCCACCAAAACCCTTGAAAAAGCCTTTGACAAAACATATTATCAATTAAGGTGCTTAATACTTCTAGAACTAGGATAAAAAGAAAAGGAGACAAAGGATTCCTTTTCTCAAACCTCTCACACCTAACTGTAATTCTATGAGGACTAATATCAATATCTTTCGACATATTCTCATGTGAAACCCCTTTGGAATTAAAAATTTCCTTTGTTCAATAACCAAAAAAGTTAATGTAGTGGGTACAATATGAATATTATCTTACTTAATCATCCTCATTAAAGGTAGTAGATTTTTCAGTTCTGCTTAAAAGATATTCCTCTCTCAAATGGACTTTTCACATGGTCTAAGCTGAGGGATGAAAATATCAGATCTTTAATCGATAGATTTCTTGTTTATAAGGAATGAAATTTAATGCTTGATAACTCAAGGGTTTCTAGGCAATTAAGAATTGTTTTGGATCATTTTCCTTTGCTATTGGAAGCTGGATCGTTCAAATGGGGCCCCCTGCGATTCCGATTCTATAATTCTTGGTTGTCAAGTCCTTCGTGTAGAGAGTTAATTGTTGCCAAAGTCTCCATAGATCCTGGCATCCTCCCTATGGATGGGCTGGTTTTGTTATTAACACAAAGCTTAGAAATCTCAAAGAGTCTCTTTTAAGTCATGGGATTTGGAGCAAGAATTTCGAAGAAAGCAATCAAAATCCTCTCTGTTGCTGGAAATTGATGCATTGGATCATAAATCTGACTTGCTAGTTCTATCTAATCAGGAGTATTCTAGGTGGATTGAGGATAAATGTGAGTTGCTGAATCTGATTAATGTCGAAGAAAGGAACAACATTCAAAAGGGCAAGCTGCATTGGATCAAAGAAGGTGATGAAGATACTGGATTTTTCCATAGGTTCTTGGCTTCGAGGAAAAGAAAACAACTGATATCTACCTTGCAATCTGAATCAGGCACTTCTCTTATTTTGTCTTATGATATTGAGATTGAAATTTTAGCATTCTTCTCTAGCCTATATTAGAAGCTTCCATGGCATAGATCCATCTCTTGTAATGTGGGTAGACAGCAAGCTTTCCTTGGAACATAATAGGTCCTTAATCAAGCCCTTTTCTCATGAGGAAATTTTCTTTGCAATCAATTCGCTTGGGAAAAATAAGGCCCCTGGTCATGAGCATGACGGATATACCATGGAATTTTTTGTTGCGTTTTGGTCCATCTTGAAGGCTGATTTTGTTAAATTATTTGAAGATTTTTATCAGAATGGGCATGTAAACTCGTGTATGAAGGAAAAATTTATCTGCCTTATCAAAAAGAAAGAGGATGCTTGTAGAGTCAAAGACTTTCGCCTCATCAGCTTAACTAATTCAGTTTACAAGATTGTGGCAAAGGTGTTGGCATAGAGACTGAAACTTGTTTTTCCTTCCCTAATATCCCAATATCAAAGTGCTTTTATTCGAGGAAGGCAAATTCTAGATCCCATTTTGATCGCCAACGAGACTGTGGAGGATTATCGAGTGTGGAAAAAACAGGGATGGATTTTAAAGCTTGATTTCGAAAAGGCGTTTGATTGTGTAGATTGGGATTTCTTGGAAGAAGTATTAAACCTTAATGGGTTTCATTGCAAAGGGGTACAATGGATCATGGGTTGTATTAGATGCCCAAGATACTCTGTTCTCATCAACGGTAAACCAAGAGGAAGAATTTCTGCATCAAGAGGTTTAAGGCAAGGGGGTCCACTCTCAATGATCGAAAATCTTCACAAGAAAGGGATTTATGAAGGATTCACGGTTGGGAAGGACAATATTCATATTCCTCTTCTTCAGTTTGCAGATGACACTTTACTTTTTTGTAAAGATAATGATCAAATGATGGATCCTCTGGTTCAAACCATCGTGTTATTTCAATGGTGGTCTGGTTTAAGAATCAATTGGGGAAAATCATCTACTTGTGGGATTAATATAGATTCTGCCAAGATTGCCTCACAAGCTGCTTCTTTGAATTGTAAGGTTGAAAGTCTCCCATTCACTTATCTCGGTCTTCTTTTTCTTGGGCATCCAAAACTTTGGTCTTTTGGCCACCGGTCTTGGACAAGATACAATTGAAACTCGACAAGTGGAAGCATTACACTCTTTCTTGAGGTGGAAGGCTGACCCTATGTACTTCGGTTCAATCAAGCATCCCTTTGTATTATCTGTCTATGTTTAAAATGCCCCCTCAAACTTCTATCCTCTTTGAAAGAGTTCTCCAAAAATTCTTTTGGCCTGACACAGATTCGAGTAGCTTGAAGCATTTGGTTCGTTGGAGTAAGACATCCCAGGCTAAATCCATGAGGGGGCTTGGCATTGGTGATATTCAACACAAAAATTCAGCCTTATTAGCTAAATGGGGACCGAGATTTTTTAAGGAACCTAATGAATTATGGGTTTCTGTTATTTCTAGCATTCATAGCTTAGATTCTATTGGATGGCAGTTGCAAGTCAAACCAAATTCCAGACTTAGAAGCTCTTGGGTCAGTATTGTAAAGGAATGGGTGAAATTTTAGCCATTGACTGGTTTAAAGATTGGCAATGGATGCAGAAGCTTGTTTTGGTTAGACTTTTGGATTGGTTTTGCAACTCTAAGTCTGCATTTCCAAATTTGTTTTCTTTATCATTAAACAATAATTGCTCTATATCTTCATTCTGGGATACCTCTACATCCTCTGGGAACTTTGAATTTAGAAGGCTTCTCAAAGACGATGAAGCTACTGAATTTGAGCATCTTCTCGGTTTGGTATCCCCGAAAACTCCTGTGAATTCTTAGGATACATTAACATGGTCTCTTGGAGCTTGTGGAGAATTTTCTGTTAAGACAGCTACTACTCATTTGGGGTCAATACCCCATTGGAGAAGGAGATTTATAAGGTCACACGGAAGTCGAAAATTCCTAAGAAAATCAATGTGTTTCTTTGGATTATCTTGAATGGTAGGCTGAATTCTTCTGAGGTACTCCAAAGAAAGTTACCCATGTTGGAGATACGCACTTGTGGTGCAATTATCCACATTGATAAAGTGAGGATTCTTCAACACATTTGTAACGGATATGAGTTACTCCCCTCATTGCCAATTGGTTTTGAGGTGGAACCCCATATTCTCTAATATGGTATCAGAGCTCATGTGGGTTATTGGTCCTCCCAAATTCCGATCCGACCCAATAATGCTTTAAAGCAGGTGTGGACCCCACCCAAGCGGGCAAAGAGTAAGCCAAAGCGGGTATTTCGGCCACAAATTCGGATCCAATTCAAGATGGCATTTCCCAATATATGGCCGCCATCTTGAGGGGGCATGTTGGAGATACTCACTTGTGGTGCAATTATCCACATTGATAAGGTGAGGATTCTTCAACACATTTATAAGGGATATGAGTTACTCCCCTCATTGCCAATTGGTTTTGAGGTGGAACCCCATATTCTCTAATAACCCGGTTACATTCTGCAACCATCGGTATACTTACTACGTTCATCTGATGCTGAAAGTAGCCACCATATCTTCTTCACATGTCACTATCCTTCTCTTTGTTGGGCCAGATTGTTTGGCATCTTTAACCTATCTTGGTCCTTTCATAGTTTTGCTTCACAGAATGTTATTCAACTATTTCTAAGCCCTAAGTTTGGAAAAAAGTGTAGGTTTTTATGGGTCAATGCTGTCAGAAGCCTCCTTTACGAGCTTTGGTGGGAGAGGAATTGTCGAATATTCCAAGATTTGCAAATGCACTAGTTCTCAAGAACAGAATCAGCTCGTATGAAAGAATCAACTTGGGCGAAGTCTTCAAATGACTTTGATAATTATTCTATCAAGAACATTTTTAACAGTTGGGCTGCTTTTTTCTTAGCTTGTCTTTATTCTTTTGTCATGATTATTTGTTTCTCTGATAGTCTTGTAATTTTTTGGTACTGTTTTGTTTGAATTTTCTCACAGTAATGGGTACTTTGTACCCTCCCTTTCATTTTCTTAATGAATGGACTTGTCTTTTGTTCAAAAAAAAAAAATCATCTTTTAAAGGAAGTAGATAGACGGCTGCCACTTGACTAAAAACATTATTCATCAAATAAGATGCAAATCATGCAATGGGGTTTTCCTAGTGTCATTTGATCTAGTTTCTGTTGTTGACTTCTTTTTAACTTCAAGGCTTTCTCGATATCTCTAATTTGTGGCATAATAGTTAAATTTTATTGATTTGTATTACTGTTATTAAAGACATTACTTTTTTCTCTCTATTTAAAATTTTCTCCCGTCTCTCTTTAGAAACCCTAGCTACGCTATTCCTTTTATCCCTTCGGCACCGATTTTGGCATCGGAGGGAACTCGATTTTTTCTCACCCTCGCTTCTTTCTCCCTCTCTTTTCCATCCTCTTCTCCATTGTTTCAAAAAGCGTCTGAGGCTTACGCCTCGTTGAGGCGGCAAGAAAAAGCTTCAAGGCTTACGCCTTGAGAGTAGAGAATGAGGCTTACGCCTCAAGGCTAAAGCCTCAGAGGCAAAAGCATACGCCTTGAGAGTAGAGAATGAGGCTTACGCCTCAAGGCTAGAGTCTCAGAGGCAAAAGACATACGCCTTTTGTTTAAATTGATTTTTAACCTCTTGTTTGCTAATTTTTAAATTTAAAGTTAGGAAATCAGTATCAATTATCCTTATTAGAGAAACAAAAAAGGACATCAATCTCTTTTTCCCTTTGACAACACAAGTTGAGGTGGATTTTATTTATTTCTTTCTTCTATTTATTGAGTGTTTAACTTTTTTTAATTATTCACTTAGTTAAAAATTCTTTATTATCTTTTTTTTTGTTTCTCTATTTTTATACATTATTACATTTATTGTTTTACCAAAGGATGTTTACACATTTGCCTTTCATCCCTTCTTTCTTTTTTTCTATTTTGTTTAACTGTATTTTCTTTGAGTTTTAATTATAAAATTATATTTTCTTATATAATTCTTATGAGTTATTGTTTCTATTTCATGTTTTTTTCATAATTATTATTATGAGCTATTGCTCATTTTGGAACTTGTTCTGTTATATTTTTTATGATAATCTTTTCTTTTTTTCATTTATTTCTTATTTTCTTTTTCTTTTTATAGAAAATAAACTACTACCTATTTTCTATTCTTAATTATTTATTACTAATAAGTGTGTTATTATTATTCTATAGTTTCCAAAAAATTTTTTTTGGAGTTGTAACTTCGTATCTTTTCATTTTTCCTTTCATAGTGAGGGTTGAAACAAGATGGTTGGAAATGCTATGAAAACAAATGAAGGGGTATTGACATTGGATGATGGAGAATTGGTGGATACATAATCTTTAGATTACTGTTAACAAAAATTTAATACACTATTCAGATTTGTTTTTATAAAGTTGTTTAATTTTTTTAGTTTTGTCTACTTTTAAGAAGTATTACAAAGTTATGAATATAAAATATTTTAATTTTTATGATTTAAATATATTTTTTATCTTTAAAATGAGGCTTACGCCTCACACCGCCTCGAGGCTTACGCCTCGCCTCATAAAGAGAAAACGCCTCAAGGCTGCCTTAAGCCTTTTAAAACATCGCTCTTCTCTTCTTTCTTCCTCCCTCTTTCTCTTTTTCTTTCTTTTCATCTTCTTTTACCTCGTCTGTGCATCTTCTTCTTCTTTCACTTTTTTTTTTCATCTCTTTCTCTCTTCTTTTTCTTTTCCATCCTTTTCTTCTTCATCTTTTTATCTTCTTCGTTCCATTTTTTTCCTTTTTTTATTCTCTGTTTTTCCCACTCTCCTCCTCCTCCTCTTAAATTTTTTTTTTCTTCTTCCCCGCTTTTCTCGTAGCCTTGAAGCCCTCCTCTCTGTCTCTTTTGTTTATGAACTTACCTTATCCGTCACCCAAATCTTCCCCTTCCCCTGACCCTAGAACACTGACCGTCTTGCAGAATATGGTTGGGCAGAGAGGGGTTGACTAGCCACGACTGAGCGAAGAGACTGATGCGCTTTATGTTTTATGTCTTCGGCTGGGTTTGTAGGCTGGGATGCCTGCAGAGAAAATTTTCATTGTCAGTCCTACATTGAGTCTCTCCAGCAAGATTTTATTGATGTCGATTGTAGATTATGTGTGTTTTCTGTCGTTGAAGGCATCGTTGAAGACACAATTTAGAAGGGACTGAGCTTACCCTGTATTGCCGAAGAATATGATGTTACTGATTTGAGAAAACGAGCGTATGGGGATATTGTCGCAAATCCTATGACTCTAGCTGTGGTTGCATGATTTGCGGCGGAGATTTTTACATCTAGAGAGGCATCTATTGGTCTAGGTTACCAACTGTCGATACTTGCACATCTGAATCAACAAGCGGCATGAGACTTTGTGGCAAATCTTAAGATTGTGGCTATGGTCGTGTGATTTGCAGTAGAGATCTTGCAAGTTATGTGACAACTTTTATGTGGGTTAATGGCAGTTTTATCAGCATCGCAACATCAACATCAATCACAATCTTATCAACATTGTCTTACATTCTTACTTCTTTTTGTTGTGACTTGTATTTTCAATCTTCTCCTTTATCGATTCCCTGCTTACTATTTGCCCATGGAGTTGGCATCCCTCCCCCATCTTTCTTCTCATTTTCCCTTACTTTTTCTATCTTTTTGTTACTCTTTCATAAAATCAATGAAATTGTTTTGTTTCCTATCAAAAAAAGATTTGTATTACCATTTGGTTCACACTTAGGGGTTTTATTTATTTATTAAAGAAACAGAGGAGAGTTCACTCTTTGGTTAGGCCACCAAACCATTATAGCCAATGTGGTTTTCTATGACTGACAATTGTTTTGCAGAAAATCCTTCTGCATAAGTTTCATGTTGCTCGAGGTCAGGGCTGCCTATTTTCTTCGTTTGTTGGTCCATCTTGTTGAATTTGAATTCGTCATCTTATTGTTTATTTAATGAAAGAGATTCCTCAAATAAAATGTTTTCAGCCTTTTTGACACTATTTTTTCTTCTTCTGAAGTTCATGCTAGAAGACTACAAGCACTAAAGGCTCTGACCTATGCTCCTTCAAGCAGCTCTGAGATTTTGTCTCAACTATATGAAATTGTTTTTTCAATTCTTGATAAGGTTTGTCTTTTCTGGTTATATGCATATTATTTGTTTAGTTTTCTTGGTGTTCATTATCTAAAGAGTTTGTAGACTTTTCAATTCACAATATTTTTCTGAATTGGAATGCTTTTGTTTTTCATGTTTATTTATTTGTTATTTAAATTATTTACTTGCTTTCCTACGCTTTATTGTGGTGCTTGTCTCCTTAAGAAGTTGGCTCGTTTCATATTTGTTTAGTTTTCTGCTAGATTGAAATCTATCACTATATTTGGCAGATGGTAATGTACTCATCACTTTGAATAGTTATTGTGCCAAAAGCAAAGCAGGCTTATGATTGGAAAATTTATGTGGGATAAGCTTCAGGGTAAAACACTAGAGATTTAATACTTTTAGAAAGGTTGGTTGCCGGTGGATGTGGAAATTGGAATTTCGAATTTGGAATCAGATTCTCAGGCTGTTATCAGTGACTAACGAAAATCTAGAATAGTGTTGAGATTCTAAGGTTCCCATAAATCTCGGTCTAAGAAATATTTGATTGAAATTGGTTAATTTTTTGGATGAAGTTGTGTGGTCATTAATGATGCTTCTCGTAGGGTGTTCTCGATGATATCTGCTTGCGATTATTATTATTATTTTTTAAAATTCTCAATAAAAGCTGTTTCTTGTGATTTTGCATTTTATTTTGCGAGATTGGTCAGTTTTTTTCTTAAAATTGTCAGACCTTTTCTTGTTTTTCTTTTAAGAAAAAAAATCTGTATTTTAAGAAAAATCCATGTTTAACCAATATTTATCTTAATTTATGTTTAGCTTCTTTTCTTGACATGGGTCGTGTGGATTCCAAATGCTTTCCGGTTGAGATATTATCTTATTATTTTCACATAATGTTTATGTTGTTTTTCTTAGGTTCTAGTAGACACACTCTGAATTTGCTCCCTTTTGTATTCTATTTCCAGGTCGCTGATGCCCCTCAAAAACGCAAGAAAGGGCTACTTGGGACTAAAGGTGGTGATAAGGAGGTAATTTCTGACAATAACCTGCCCTA
Source organism: Sicyos edulis (assembly GCA_036507275.1). Classification (NCBI taxonomy): domain Eukaryota; kingdom Viridiplantae; phylum Streptophyta; class Magnoliopsida; order Cucurbitales; family Cucurbitaceae; genus Sicyos; species Sicyos edulis. The sequence goes on along the minus strand of CM071857.1, from coordinate 20,440,885 downwards.
GTTTCTGTCAGTTGGAGTGTGTTTGGGCCCCGTTTATGTAAACGGCTGGGTTGGTTATAATAACCCAACCGATGTTTGTCCTACCGTTTATTATAAATGGTGGTTACCTAAACCTGCGTGTCCGTTTATCTAAACCTATGTGTCCGTTTATCTAAACCTACGTGCCTGTTTATTTAAACTTTACATATTATACTTTTTGTTACATAGCTAGCCCTTTAAACTCCGTTTATCATAATCCCTGTTATAATAATTACTTGCTCCTCAAACAACATTTATAATAACCCACCATTTATCATAACCTACCATCTATCATAACTAAACCGGTGCTCCAAACACACCCTTGTTGTTTATTTCTTCTTAAAACACCATTATATGGAGAAACAAGAAACATCTATTTCATATATTAATCAAATGATCGTAACTTTCCTATCGGATTGAAGATATTTTCTTGTAATTGTTTTTATAATTGTGACTGTCTGGGCCAGCTTATGCGCACCTCGACTATTATCACGAGACATAAAACCTGACCCTACAACATTTTGAGATCAAGGAAACTTGTAAGAAATTAATTCTTGATTGGTTTTTTTTTTTTATAGGAAATGATACTGTATCTTCATTGATAAAATGAATAGGAAACAGGTTGCCCAATACATCTCCACTGAGCAATAAGTAATGAGAGACTATAATCCTTCAAGGGGTGTAAGAGATGAACCCAAAACATAGCTTAATACAAAACAGAATCCAAAAATTAATAGGAGTGAGCAATATCTTTGAAGACCTTGTTGTTCCTTTCTAGTCAAAGATTCCAAAGGAAAGATTTGGTCATAGATTCCCACAACATTTTCTTCTCACCAGAAAAAGGATGGCCCACAAGAGCTAAATCAGGAAGAGCTTTTAAGTTTTATTTCACCAGGCCAAGTGCAACTCCAGTTATAATCCTTCTGTATAGAATTCCAAAATAATGAAGCAAAAGGGGCAGTGGTGGAATACGTGTATTAATTCTTCATAGGTAGATGACTATATTTTAAGGTTTTCTTGACTACTTGGCCACTTCATGATGGCTAGGTATTTTCTTGTAATTGTCTAATAAGACTATATTTTATATCTATTTCATACATCAACTAAATAATATATGTTTTCTATAAAAAAATGTTTACTTATTTGCTTATCTCTCTTGCAATTCAGTAGTCTGTCATAAGGAGCAATCTGCAACAAGCCGCTTTAAGTGCATTGAGAAGACTTCCCCTTGATCCTGGAAATCCTGCATTTCTGCATCGTGCAGTCCAGGGGTATGGACCCATTTAAAATTTGAATGCCTAAAGAACTTTCAACTTACTAATTACTTGTTTGTTTGTGATTTTTGTTTATTTACTTGTTTATTCCACATTTTGCTTTAAATAGCATTTCATCATTAATGTTTTCTCCAAAATGTTTTCTGTAGCTTGACTAAGGCAATCAGATACCAAAATTAGATACAACGACTGTATTAGTTGTGACCGACTCATTTGGTTTCCAATTGTCTTAGTTCTTTACTGAATGATGGTGCAAGCACGAAAAACACTTCTATGCATCCTATTGTTGCTTTATCAACGAAGTTTTCTTTCCTATAAATTTTTTTTTTGCTTCATCATTTTATTTGAATCACCTTCAATTCGCAGATGATACCCTCGTTTTTTGCACTGCTAGTAGCACTTCTTTGAAATGCCTTTTTTGATGTGGTTCATGTCTTTTAGAACTCATGGGTATCATATTTAAATCGATATGGAATGGATGACAGATCATTTTGGTTGTAATTGTAAAATATGTAGATGGCCTACTACTTATCTTTGATTTCCATTGGGTGGGAACTCTAAGTCTGTATCTGTTGGCAACCAGTGACAGAGAGTGACAGAGAGAATCCAATAGAAATTACATTATTGGAAATATGTGCATATCTGCAAGGAGAAGACAAACTCTCATTCAAGTAACCTTTTCAGTATGCCTATTTATTGTTTCTCTTTCTTTAAGACTCCTTCCGAAGTGGCCAAAAGTTTAGAACAGATTATTCGAGATGGTTATCGTGGTGTTTATGGGGTGTGCACAATGTTAATTGGGTAACCACGCCCGTTTTACTAATGGGAGGCATTGGAATGGGAAACTTTGACTAGCAGAACTCAGTTTTACTAGCTAATTTTTTTTTTGAAATCGGGAAATTGGAGCTTCGTTTCATAATACTCGGAGGTAACCACGCCCGTTCCTAGGCCAGGCACCGGGAGACATCGAAGGACTGGAGACACGGGAGGTGTCTACAAATTAATGTCACAGGCATGGTTATAAAATTCGTACGATACACGAGTTGTATCGTACAAGTCAACACGAAACGAGATTAAAACGAGTTGACTCACTTATGTGAATCGGAAATAGAAGAAAATGGACGATTCAATATTTTGAATCGTAAAAATGTACTGAATCGCACCTTTGCGATTCAGTAAAGCAAAACTTGAAAAGGAAAAAAACAAAGAGTACCCATGGGAAGATCTTGGACGAAACAAATTTGAGCAGAAAGAAAAGTCATGCAACAATCTCCTTCGACGAAACCAAAGAAGAACTATCGATTTCCATGAGAAAAAAAGGAAAGAAAAAAAAAAGAAATGAAAAGACACCTAGAGTGTGGAAGAAGAAAAGTCTGAGAAATGAAAAGACACAGAGTGTCCAATAAGAAAAAAAGAAGAAATTGGTGTACTCTTCTCTACTGCACTATAATATGGAAAAACAAAATAAACTACTATTAAAATTAATGTTTCCACTGCCATAAACGTAGCCAAGATTGAGGGTGTGACTTTTCACTGTTTGAACATTAAAATTGCCTTTTATTACTCTCTATTTGTTTTTTTTTAAATTATTTAAGCTATTTTTTTTCTCTATTATAATATTTATTCTTGGGAATGAATGAGTATTAGATGATGTTTCATACTTATTTTGAGAAATTATTTAATATTCGACTATTTATTTCACTTATTAGATTAGGCTATTTAGATTATATTTTAATATTGTTTATCAAACTAAGACTTATGATACTCGATACGTTATGATACACGATTTGTTAAAATTTGATTTTGATACACGTTACGTTTCACGATTTAACAACCTTGGTCACAAGTGAGTTTTGAACCTGAGACATTGAGGGGAGCACACCTTAAAGCTCAAGCCTTCAACCACTTATGTCACTCCTTGGGGACAGTTTTACTAGCTAAATGAGTTTGGCGTTTTACTTCGAAACAAAAATTCCCTGAGGGACAACCCAGTGGTTGAGGCTACAGACTCCAAAATATGCTTCCTTAAGAGATCCCTAGTTTGAGGCCGCTGGAGAGTGTTTAAACTAGAATACCTTCCGAAGTATCCTGGTGCCACAGTTTAAGGACATGCCAGTAGTGCTCCGGATATAGGGGAGTGAACCTTCGGTTTCCCAGTTTAAAAAAAAACACTCAGAAACAAAAATTCACTTTGGTGGAGTCTGACTGTTGTGAAATACTATGGTAAAGACCATGATTGTTGGCTCCATCTATTCAAACTGCCTCTAAAAAATCACCTTAGAGGTATATTTTCCGTCTTTGACCTTTGATTTCGAGTCACTCTTTTCGACGTGTTGAAAGTAGTTGTAGCACAAACTCTTGGAAGGGATTCATGGGGGTCCATTATGTACTAGCTTTCTTCTACTTCATTGACTTGCTTTACACCCTCATCTTACCGTGGAAGAAGTGTTCAGTTCCAACTCAAATTAAATTTACACACAAAATTTAAAGCAGCATTAAGTTTCAATTCAAATGGAAACCAGATTTCCACTGAAATTAAATCTCCACTAAAATTCTCTTGTTGAAAGATGGAAATTCAAATTCTCTAAATTCTTCATTTAATAATGAAGAAACTCTGTTTTTCTTTCTTATTAGATTTCTTCTCAAGGGTTCAATAAATATACATCAGGAGAAAGAAACCCTAGGCATTGATGTATTTGGAGAGGTTTGGGCTTGGGTTAGCATACTCAAGAGGGAGGGATTTCTAGGGTTGAGCCTAGGGTTTCTCTGTAATTTTCATCTGTTCTATCAATATCATTTTGAAAATATGGGTAACTTCTCAAATCGGGGGAATTCGATTTGGAGTTAGAGGGTGAATTTTGGCATCTGCAATTGGGATATTTGATCATGAGAAGGCGGCTAGGGTTTTAATTTTTAATTGCTCATCCTTACAGGTGATATTTGGGCTGCTTCATGCATTTTGGGTTGCGTAAAAAAATCTGGATTAAATGGGTTTCTATTGGATTTTTATGGGCCTGAAAATAAAGAGTGGTTTGCTAGTTATATTGAAGTATTTGGGCTGTTTTTTTCACTTAAATTTGGGCCTCGTATTTGATTTGTTTGTCTGAGCCTAATGAAGTTGCTACTTGCTGAAATTTGGGTTTTGTGGGCTTAACTTGGCCCAAATTTTGCTGTCAGAAGGATTTTGATGGGCTGCTTTATGGATTTTTCATCAAATTTGTCGAGAGTACCAATGGGCTTTTGGGCCACTTGTGTGCATGGACCAAAGTGAGGAATCTGTAGAGATTGAATGCTGCCTATTCGCCTTCAGCAAAAGTTTTTTCCTTGTATTTTTGTTGGTATTTTGTTTGGTCAAGTTTTGTAAGCACACTTTGGGGACAAAGTGTCTTTAAAGGGCGGAGTAGGTACCCAAATTAGGGGTATATTAGTAATAAGGGGATTAGTAAGGGTAGAAAGGTAATATGGCAGAGAGTTAGTTAGTGAAGGTTATAAATAGGGGGAGAGGGTTGTGAGAGAGGGCATTGATGTATTTGGAGAGGTTTGGGCTTGGGTTAGCATACTCAAGAGGGAGGGATTTCTAGGGTTGAGCCTAGGGTTTCTCTGTAATTTTCATCTGTTCTATCAATATCATTTTGATTATGTTCTTGTAAGGTTAGAATCCTTACAAAAAACTCCTTAAAAAGCTCAATAACCTAACCACGGAAGGACAAATTCAAATAAGCAACCTAACCACCTATATAAACAGTCAAATAATTGATTCATTATTACAAAATTGTCCTAACTTTCAATAAATAATGAACCCAACAATGGGTTTAAATAGGGTACAAGAGATGACCTAATTATAACATGAAAATATAATATCTAATCATATAAAGGAAAAGATAATCTAATCATAAAAGAAAAATATTCTACCTAGTTATAAAAGGAAAAGATAAAAAATAATATTTAATCTAATCCTAAAAGGAATAAATAATTAAAAAGATGAAAATACAATTTTACTAAAATTAACATAAACCAACACTCCTCCTCAAGCTGGATTGTATATGGAATTCTTTTGAGCACTTCTCAAACACGTGTCCGACACGCCATTTTAAGTGTCCTCATTTTTTTTTATTATGTTTTAATAATTGAACATATATTGTACACGTGTGGTTTTTGAGTCCAAAGGTTAAAGAAGACCCAAACCCAAGGTCCCAAAATAATTAATATTGTCATTAACTAAATAATAAAAAGGTTAAGGAAAAGGTAAAAGAAAAACAAAACAGTTGTCTCTCTCATTTATCACAAAAAATACAATCACCTTTCCTTCTTCTTCATGAAAAAAAATTGTCTTCATCTTTTAAAGACTTGCTTGCCCCAACCTCCCACGCATAACCTACGTCCATTGTAATTAACTTAACATTATATATTTTTTAGTAAAATATATTTAGTATTTCATGCTAAATTTACATATTTACTGGAAAAAAATATAATGTATCAGTGTCCTAGTTTTTTAGAAATTGGCGCATCGCCGTGTCCTATAGTGTTTGTATCTCGTGCCCTTGTCTGTGTCTGTGTTTGTGTCCATGCTTCATAGGTTAGTAAAATATTATTAATAAAAAATACTAAATAATATGTCTCTGGCGTAGCTATTTTTTTTAAAATATGAAACGGTAACTTTTCATTGATGATTAAAAAAGTACAAGTAAATCTTATCGAAACGGTTACAAAAGATGGTGCCAATGAGCAAATGAAAAGGATAGGCCATAGTTACGGTTGAAATTAATCCAAAGTTAAGGTTCTATTTTCTATGTAGATTTGGTATTATTTGATTCCTTGTATTTAGGAAACTTGGTTAGGTTAGTTTTCTTTTCTCTTGTATCAATCTCCAGTAGTACCTTGAATAATAGATTACAAAAATATTAAATCTCTTCATGGTATCATAGCAGGAGGTCATTAGTTTCGAATCCTTGCCAAGTTGTTTCCTCCCTAATTAAAATTAAATTCCACTTGTAGGGCATTTCTCAAATTTCATAGCCCACAAGTGAGGGAGTGTTGGTTGATATAATTAAATTTGCCCCAATCCATCAACTTAGGCTTTTGGATTGATTGGTGTTTTAACATAATTCATTAGTTACAAAAAGGGGAAGCCAACAAGAGCAGTAACTCAGCGACATCAGTGTACACCCAATGACCATGAGGTCATGGGCTCGAATCTTCCTACCCCCAATTGTTGTAATCTCAAAAAAAAAAAAAAAAGTTACAAAAAGAGGGAAGCCTATGACTCCAAAAAATTTAGTAGCTTTAGCGATAGCAGTGAATGTGGCTCGTGTGTTGTAAAGACGGAATGAAGAAATGTTTTGAGGTCGCACAAATGACCATCCAAAAATTTCGAAAGGCTAGTTCCCTAGCATATCCGTGTCCTACATTTTCAAAAAATGATGTGCCATGTTCGTGCTTCTTAGGTCATAAGTACGAGGAAGGGGTCTGACTTATCTGGGTTGGGGTGTTTCATTGTGTTTTGATGCATTATGTATTTTTTTCATTTATTCTCAATTAAGCTTGTTTTCTCATCACAAAGTCAAAAAGAAAAAAAAAGTTTTGAGCATGATACTGTTGCTTTCTTAGCATAAGTGTTATTTAATTTTTACTATTGTAATGACAATAGATTTATATTTGAACTATAGATTTGTTTTTGCTAGTTGCTTGCTACTTTGCTTGCCCACTCTTGTAATATAGTGCTTGATGTCTTGATCAACTTATATTGATCTTCTCGAGAATCTTTTTTGTTATAGTATCATAGTTTTTCTGTATTTATCTGCAGTGTGTCGTTTGCTGATCCGGTTGCTGTGAGGCAGGCATTGGAAATGCTTTCTGATCTAGCTGCAAGAGATCCTTATGCAGTTGCAATGTCACTAGGTTATTTTATGTAGTCCACTTTTGAAATTTCTCTTAGACTATATCATCACGTGCCATCTAAAAATTAACTAAAGTTTGGTTAATTTCTGGTTTATGCATCTAATGATTTTACTCATGCCTTCTTTTCAGGGAAACTTGTAGAACCTGGAGGTATGCTTTTATATCATAGCCAGTGCTTCTTCATCCTTATTCTGAAAAAGGATGTATGCATTTACACGAATATAAAACCATAAAAAGAACCGAATTTAAGAATGTGTTAGAAGATTCCGGAGGTGCAATTTCTATCAAGTGCAACTTCCAAATGAGTGCTATGCTAATGTGAGCCATACGATTTTTTGGTTTCTTTGGTTGGAAAGACAGAATTGTTCGGGTCATCAGTTTATGCTATTTTGAATTGTTCGGGAAATTTCGAAGAAGTTTAAGTTCTTGCTCGACAGATCTTGCATAGAAGAGTTAACACTTTAGGTATGGTGGCGAGGAGGGTGCCTGATATGGTGGGCCTTGGTGTTGCATTCTCTGTAGAAGGGTGACTAGGGTTTTGGATCATATTCTTTGGCATATCTAAATTTGGAGCCGTTTCTTTGTAGAGTTTGATTTAGTTTTGGCTTGACAGAGGGAGTATAGGGGGATGATTGTAGGGTGTTTCCTTCATCATCTTTTGAGGGATAAAAAAAAGTTTTCTTGGCAAGCAAGGGTGTGAACTATTTGTGGGGCTTTAAGGGGAGAGAAACAACAGATTTGTTTTCAGGGTTTAGAGAGGTTATCGGATTATGTATGGTTTCTTATTAAATATTAGATTTTATGTTTTCTCATGGCCATTGTGGCGACACTTTTTTTGTACTTATATGCTAAGTCTTATTTTGAGGCTTTCTTTTGTAGGTTTCCCCCCTCTTTTGCAGCTCTTTCTCTTTTTTGTTAGACCTTGTATTCTTTCATTTTTTTTTTTCTAATCCAAGCTCGATGGTATGCAAAATATAAAGGGAAAAAAGCAAGATAGGAATAGATGACCTTTTCAGATTAAGGTTTCTTGGTAGCTTGAAATAATGTATGCTACTTTGGAGTGACTTACTTAGGGGGTGTTTGGGCCACCAAGAATAAGGAGGAGAATGGGAATAGGGATGGTTCTCCGTGTTTGGGCCACTGGGAATCATTCCCCCCATAATCATGTTTTCCAAAAATCACTTTTTTCATTCTCCTCCTAACTACTTTTTATTCTCTCTCCAACAACTTTTTATACATCACATTACTATTTTTCACTCTCATCATATTCATTATTTTATTTTTCCCATAATCATTATCTTCACCCTAAACACAAATAATCATTCTCCCCATAATCATTACCTTCACCCCAAACACAAATAATCATTCTCCTCCCTATTCTCCTCCTCATTCTTTTTCCTCACTTAATCATTACCATTCCTCTTGCCCCAAACATACCTTTATTTGTGTTTATAAAGATGTTTGAATATATTCATTTATACATATAGGTTGCAGAAAATAAGTTCAACCTTGCTATTTGATGATAAGAAGAGAGTCAAGTGAAAAATATGTCCATAAGACTGAACTCTTTAGTGACAAATCCCCAATCTCCTATCTCATTACTAAAATAACAAAGGTGTGCTTATTTTAACAATGGGATTAACACCAGCTAATTACAATTCATTAATACACAGAAACGAGGTAAGATTTGAATAATAAGAGGACATAATTGTTTGGCCCAATTTCTGAATCTATGTTGGTTGGTTATTTCATTGTCAGGAATTATGTATCATTTTTTTTTATTTACTTTATCTTTAGGAGCATTGCTGGATGTTCTCCATTTGCATGATGTTCTGGCCCGGGTTTCACTAGCACGGTTGTGCCATTCAATATCCAGAGCTCGGGCATTGGATGGTAAAAATTGAAATCAAAATCTATGGGCACTATAGTTTTAGCTTTTGTACATCGCGTGATGATTTTTTTATAAAATTGATTTGTGTAGAGCGACCAGATATTAAGTCGCTGTTCAACTCCGTGCTTTATCAGCTTCTTCTCGACCCTAGTGAAAGAGTCTGTTTTGAGGCTGTCTTATGTGTACTTGGAAAATCAGACAACACAGAGAGGTGAGTTAAGTTTTTATTTATTTATCATTACTATTATTAAGGAACTCATAAAAAACTATTACTATTATTAAGAATCAGATGCCATTAGCAGTCAATTTTTCTTTGCTTTGCTGTTTATTCTGTAGTCTAGTGTTTTTTCTTTTCACCAAATAGATTTCCTTATTTTTGGTATTTTAGGACTGAAGAGCGAGCTGCTGGTTGGTATCGTCTGACAAGGGAGTTTCTCAAGCTACCTGAAGCACCATCGAAGGGAACTTCCAAAGATAAATCTCAGAAGATTAGGCATCCTCAACCTCTCATCAAACTTGTAATGAGAAGGTTGATGTTCACTTGCATTATGATATGTAAAAAATAAAATAGATGTAATATAACAAGTCAATCTTAATATTTTGCTCGTCAGATCCACGTGCCTGCCCATCAAAGAAAAAAACTGTAACAATTTTATCTGGAATGGGCTTTGGATGCAGGTTAGAAAGTTCATTTCGTAGTTTCTCAAGGCCTGTTCTTCATGCGGCAGCAAGAGTTGTACAAGAGATGGGAAGAAGTCGGGCTGCTGCATTTTCCTTAGGCCTGCAGGATATTGATGAAGGGGCTTTTGTTAATTCATTTTCTGAGGGAGCTGTTCAGGATTCTGATGCTAATGAAAACGCACATCCTGAAAGTAATTTTCTTTCTGTTCACGCCTTTCACTACATCTTCATATTACATTTATTTTAATTAAAGAAAACCATTATATTTACTTTTTTTCTTGGGAATCAGTATGAAAAGTCTGTCAGTTGACCGGAAACGTCTCATGAAGCAAAGCAGCTTGGTGAACATTATTTAACTTGAGAAATTGCATTGATATATGATACTTCCACTCAACAATCATGATTTTATTTTCCTTTCCTTGTAGATGTTACTTAAGAACATACAAGAAACAGTTTCTATGTGAAATTTGGAAGGTTGTATACGTAATATGGCATGGGGTATTCTGACTGTTTTCCTCTTTGATTTCTATGAAAAAAATACATTAACGATTATTTGGATTACGGCATTCTTATTTGTATATATTATATATAAAGAATTTAGAATCCTTCTTCAGAGAATGAAGAAGCGGAAACATGTGTGCATTAACTTTCTAAGAAATATTAACATAATAACTTCTTTTTTTCAATTCTTTTCAACCGTATTAAATGACCTCTTCATCTGTCCATTTTGAATCTTGACTAGTATAATTCTTTTATTATTGCTAAGCCCTCGCTCTTGTTTTATTTTATTTATTGTCATACTCTTGTTGTTAGGTATACGGAGAACTTCTTCAGTGGCAAATGGAAGGGGTGAGAAAGATACAATTGCTAGTTTGCTGGCTTCGTTGATGGAAGTAGTGCGAACAACAGTAGCATGTGAATGTGTCTTTGTTCGAGCCATGGTAATTAAGGCCTTGATATGGATGCAAAGTCCCCACGATACATTTGATGAACTTGAATCCATTATTGCATCGGAGCTTTCTGACCCAGCCTGGCCGGCAGGATTGTTAAATGATATTTTGCTTACTTTGCATGCTCGATTTAAGGTATGCTCTGCAGATAATTCTGTTTGTTTTTGAGCTTTGACTTTTTTTTTTCACTATTAAAGGTCATGATAAGCGCGCAGATTATTGTATAGAGTTATTTGATAATTTGGATTCAATTGCTGGATTTATGTTATAACACAGTTGCAGCCTTATTTTGTTCATTGCAGGATTTAGAGTTGAAGTCGTTCGATTTATTTTATTTTATTTTAGTATTATTATTTTTTTTGTAGGAAACAGAACTTTTCATTAAACTAATGAAAATAGACTAATGCTCAGCTCTAGAAACAAAGAAAATCAAAAGCAAGAAAACTACAAAGGAAGAATAAAAAATGCAATTGAATCATGTTAAATCACCTACCTAAATTGAGCATAGCTTAAATGGCTAAAGAAGCACGGACACGGACACGAGATATGGTCACGATACGACGCGGACACATAGACATGCTATTATTTAAAAATGTAGGACATGGATACGTTGAGAACACGTTATTTATTATATTTTTAATGATATACTATTAAAAGATCAAATCCTAAATATTTTAGTTTTTTAACTAGGTTAAAATACTATTTTAGTCCCTCAACTTTCATCATAGTTCTATTTTGGTCCCTCAACTTTCAAAAGTCCAATTTTAGTCCTCCAACTATCTACAAAGCTTAAAAATAGTCCCTAACGTTAAAAATGATTAACTGCTATTGTGTTTTGATGAGTTGGCAAAAACAAAAAAAATTAAAACATGCCAAAATGAAATATATGGTAAACAAAAAAAATCAATGGAATGGGTTTGACCAGAAGAACACCATGGATGATTAATCTAGCATTTGCAGATGAGAGAAACATAGGAGTGAGAGAAATCTGGGAAGAGCTAGAAAAATCCCTCTCTGTTTAAGCTCCAATTCTTTAAAAAGCTGCCATCGAAAGTCTCTATCCTATTATTCTTCCCTTCGAAAACCCCACCTTTCAAAGGTTGCACCTACAAAAATCTCCATTTCTCAACCAAAAACCCACTTTTCTCTTTGATCCAGATTAATTAACTTTAATCCAGAAAGTGTGATTTACTTTTTTTATTCTTTAATCTTGAATTTAAAATGATCCGAAAGTATCCATAAGGCTGAATTAATTTGGTAAAGACAAACATAATGAAAGAAAGGAGATGAAGAGTTTTCTTGTTGATCAAGATCCCCAATCAGAAAACAGAGCCTCCCAAATCTCAGTGAACTACCTCAAGAATCACACTATGGTGATGGTGGGAATTCATTGACATAAAACGCTAAAAGAGCTGCTCAAGATCCTTACCCAAAAATAAATTTGTTTCTCAATGAGTTCTGCCAGATTTTTTACACCCCAAATTTTAAAAGCATAATTCACGAGTCTTAAAAAACCACCAATTTGGAATTGAAAAATCTTCTCTTGCACTTGCATCAGAAGGATTTTTTCTGAGACTAATGGGGGAAGAAGTTACACATATGGGAGATTTAAACAACTCTATTAGGGAAAAAAAACAGAGCAAATTTATATGAAGATTTACGTATTAAAAATCAAGTTTATTAATTATTAATGAGGAATAATTAAACAAATTTTGAAGTGATCTTAAACAAAGAAGGATTTTTCGGACTTTTTTCAAGTTTTTCTCACTCTTCCCAGGTTTTTTCTCACTTCTCTGATTCTCTCATTTACATGTGCGAGATTTATCATCCATGGTGTTTCTCATTTTTGGCGAGATTTATCCTAGTCAAACTCATTTCATTGATTTTTTTTTTTACCATATATTCCACTTGGCATTTTTTTAATTTTTTGTTTTTGTCAACTCATCAGAACACAAACACCAACAAATTTACAGTCTGTCCCCATTAACCGCTCGGGCATCGACCCGGGAAGAATCTTTAAGCTTTGTGGATTAGTTGGGGGACTAAAATTGGACTTTTGAAAGTTGAGGGACCAAAATAGAACTATGATGAAAGTTGAGGGACCAAAATGGTATTTTAACCTTTTAACTAATTATGAAAGACAAGGAAAAACATGAAGATTTAATTAGCATTTGAGTTTAACCTACGTAGTTAGTTATATGAGTCCATTTAAATTCAATAAATAACAAAATCTCACCATTCTTAAGTGCCTACTAATTGTTTTTAAGGCTACCCTTAACAATCTCAAAATATTTTAGTTTTTACCTCATTTTGTTTTTCTCCATTATATCTATCTTTCATTTTTCCATTTTATTTTCTTTCTTTCTTTCATTTTTCCATTTTAGTCCATCTATCTTCGATGGAGGTTGTCGTCGACGGCCTCCACCAACATTACATTTTGTCGTGTCATCGACCATTTGAAACGATTAAGTCTTAAATGGGGCGTCCATGAAGTGTTCAATGACCTCCATTGACATTAGATGTTGTCGTTTGTTGAGCGGTTGGAGGTCACGCGGTGTTTGCTCTAAGAATGCTCTAGAGAAATGCGATCGGTGTGAAACTAACTATGCGTGCCTAGACCCTAGATTGTGCAAGTAAACGCCGCCTTTGTTGTAGCAAGTTTTAATTAAAGTACAAGTCATCTCCACAAGCATTTTTTAGTTCTTTTCAATTCAGAGTTAAAGTGAGAGTCGGGTTGGTGGTATAAAGGGTTAATTGGAGCTATAACTACGTTCGTTGAAAAGTAAAAGATGAAGTGAAATAACAATATGCTTGGCGAAATGGAATGGTAATAATGAAAAGAGTCTAAAAGGGAACTTAGTCAGATTAAAAGTGTATCAGAAGGAGGCTAGGACTTTTGGGTAATACACTGCAGCGATGAGGCATAATGGTGAGAAGCGAATTACTTATTTGCTATAATATAGGCTCTCTCAAGTTCTAGCATTTAAATGACAATAGAGCCAGCAACACTGTTACACTAGTAAAAACCTTATCTCTAAGAGTTCTTTAAATTGCAAGTAAAGCTCAACAAACCTAGTGTTATGACATGTAAGTTTGCTCTATTTCTTTTCTCTCGAAAGCGAAATGAAGTTAATACAAACAGTTAGCAAGACAGAATGTATTTTAAGTTAACACAACAAGCATTTACATTTCGACATCTCCTACCTCTTTGCTACAACAAACTACCTACTTGCCTATTTTCCTCCGATGATAAATTTAGCTACTCGTGATGCAAAGAAAACTTAAGACAACTAGGGAAACAACATCCATTTTCATTAAATCGCTTAAAACAAGTAAAGTTCACTATAGAAAAAGCAAGTAAAAGACAAAGTTCGCAAGTAAAAGACAAAGTTCGTATAGCTCCTGGTCGGAATCGCTAGTTGCAACTCGGAGCATTTCCAACAAGCTACTAAAATAAAAATATCTAAGTACGAACTACACTAGAAACAACTGTCGACTGAAAAAGGAAATAAAACTAACGGATCAAAGCTCCGGGCAAAACGCTCTGGCGTAGCTAAGTCTAAAAATGGGAAGCTGCAGCTAAATGGGTTGATGAGAAAATTGGAAAGGATGAAGGATTTCTCGATCTCGGCTCTCTTTGCAATGAAGATGAAGGTTGCTATTTATAGCGCCCTCGACAAACTTTGCCCCACGATCCTCTGCTATGCCTGCTCCAATTCTGACATTCACTACTCCACGTCGCGCGCCGCCTGCTCTTGCGAAAGCGGTTAAAAAGCGACGACTGGGATTAAAAGCCCTTTTCAAGGATCTTTGATATGCGTCCTTCAATTTGTTATTTTTTCAAGTGCCAATCTTCATGGGGAATGTCTTCGCTTCAACGAGGCTTTCAACGCCACATCATGCTTCGTTTCATAGATTTCTGCAGCAAACTAGAAATATTAACTCTTATAAATTGAAATGAAAGAATTCACTCAATCATGCACTTTTGCTACAACAAATCACGAAAATGATATCCTCAACAGAAAACTAAAGGATAATTTACTTTCACCCTAAAAATCGATGCTATGGCGAACATGTAAGCAGATTCTTAATTAAATGTAGCAAATTTTAAGCGAAAATTTATTGCCCTAAGCTATTTAACTCTCGATTCTTGAGAGTTATCATCGTGTCATCGGCCATTTGAAACGATCAAGTCTTAAATGGGGCATCCATGAAGTGTCCATGGTGTGTCCGTTAAGTGTCTTGAAATAATAATAATAATAATAATAATAATAATAATAAAAGAGGACATGGAATTTCGAGTGTCGGACACGTGTTCAAAAAGTGTCCGGAAGTATTAGTATTAGACACGGATACTTTATCAAAATAGAAGTGTTCGTGCTTCCTAGTCAAATGGTATCATGATGTAATAACAACCACGAGATCTATGATTCGAGTCCTCCAATCATGTTAGTTCACCCCTTAACCCAAAAACTTAAGTTGATTGGTTGAGTAAATCTCATTATATCAACCAACAGTCCCCCACTTCCCCATTTGGGGGCTTGGAGTTTGAAAATGATAATCAATTAATATTAATTGGGGATCTTATGTCTTGGTAGGGGTTGAGGTGATCTCATTTATGACTTGACATTTGAACACAAAACCTTATGCTCTATACCATGTTGAATCATGTTAAATTACCAATCAACTCAAAAATTTAAGTTGATAGGTTGGGGTAAATTTAATTATATAGCAAAAAATATGTGAAAAATGATAATCAATTAATATTAATTGGGGATCTTATGTAAAGACCCGACACTAAATGGCCCTAAATAGTCTTTACTTTAGATGCAATTTCAAACAGACAGTGGAATAGAAATTCAACATCTTCATTTAAAACATTCCAAACTTAAACATTTCAAAACATAGTATGAAAGAAGTAAAACAACATGAGCCTCTGGCCAGAGTTAAATTAAAACAGTTACACAATTCTGATAAAAACTAACACAATTCTCAAAAGACACTTTCAGGACTAGAATAGAAATGACTCAAGACATGCAACGGCCTTTCCCATGATCCTTCAGCTCCTCTCCTAGCCACCTCGATGCTATGCCAAGTTACCTGGTGGAGAAAACCACAAAAATGGTGAGTACAATTGCACTCAGTAAGGATTTCCCAACTGGGGTACAATACGCACCACAAATCCTCTAGCATCCTAGCATACATGCACCTAACAAGAACATGGCAGTCTCAACAGTAAACATAGCAGGATGAACAACATCAAGGTCTAAGCTCAAAGCTAGACAGGGTTAGCTCTCACTGGGCTAACTAATAGGAGAGACAGCTAAGTATCTCAGATGCTCTATCAATACAATAAACAGGGTTAGCACACACTGGGCTAACTAAGGACAGCAACACACTAGGCTAACTAAGGACAACAACACACTGGGCTAGTCCTGGACTGCACACACTGGGCAAGTCCTGCTCATACCGATCAAGAACACACTTTGGGCTAGTGCGAGCAACACGGCAGCAACACATCAAGCTAGCTCGGAGCAACACAGTAAACAACACCTTTGGGCTAGCCGGGATAAGCAACACACTGGGCCAATCTCAAAATCAAGTCAAGACACTTTGGGCCAACAAGGGACAGCACACACTGGGCTAGTCCGGCTCATACCTGTCAGCAACACATTGGGCCAACAGGGGACAACACACACTGGGCTAGTCCTGAGCAAAACCCGATTGGCAACACACTGGGCCAACCTTGGACAACACACACTAGGCTAGTCCTGGGTAAACCTAAGCAGAAACAGCTATGGCTATACAACCTAGAGCTAGCATAGATCAGCACCAACAATTAAGAGTAGCAGCAACAAGAATAAATAGAGTATTCTACATGCAAGACCTAGCAATAATCCAGAAGTCCTATCCACTAACATGCTTATTCACAACATATACATCAAGCATACAACATACAACTCAAATCAATAGACAAACATGGGTAAGCATCATCAATATCAAGGCAACATCCAGGGTACCTGCAATAACCTATCCACTAATAGTGATCAAGTAACCTGCAGAAACCTATCCACTAACATTATATTCCAGAACCTGCAGAAAACCTATCTACTAACAGTTCACTATACAAACATACAACCAGGAGATATCATTGCAGTACACAGGGCCCACACAACCCTGGCAAGGAACCCTTAACTGTCAATAGTAGAATCTAAACCCAGAAATAGTCCTTAAGCTGCAGATCACCACACGAGCTACCCTAACAACAAAACATAGGATTACAATCCAATTCACAAACATCCTAAGCAACCAAAACACAAGAGTTAGGGTTTTACCGAAACCCGAGAAAAACTCCAACTCTCAAAGGTAGTCTCGGCCAAGGCTTGAGGAACACCACAAATTGCAAAAACAACGCTTCCTTCCTTCCACTCTCGGCTAGGGCAAGACACAACACAAGCATAGGTTAGTTCTACTTGCAACACAACACACCACCCTTAACTTCTCTATGGTGCTCTCGGCCACCAAGAGAGATTAATGCAGGGACCAAACTTCAACACCACACTTGCTTACCTTGTAGTCTCGGCCAAGGGAAAGCACCAAGTGTCTCAGCAAGCACAACCACAACTTGAGGATTCGACTAGACTTAACTTCACAACCACGAAGAAAACTTGAGCAACCATTCTCCCAATCATTCAATCCACAAACATAAGCTAAACACAACCAAAATGCAACCCCAAACTCACCTTGTGTCTCGGCCAAGGAAAGAAATGCAACTCCAATGGGAGGTCTCGGCTAGGCTAGGCACAACAACAAAAGTATCTTGATTAAAACACAAACACCCAAGCATGATGCTCCTCGGCTAGATCTACAACTTTAAGCAACCAAACACAAGGAGATCTACCATGGGGTATCTCGGCCAAGCTTGGAGAAAAGAGAAGAGATTATGCAAACTAACCTTGGAAGAAGAGGTGAACTCGGATCTACTAGCAAGAAGAAGAAAAGGCTTGAAGCAATCTTTGATCTTGGAGGAACTAGGTGGATTTGGCCATGGGAGATTGGAGGAAGAAGAAGAAAAAGACAAGGGGGAAAGGAGATAGGTGGTCGGCTAGGGTTGATGGGAAGGAGAAAATGATTTGTTTTTCTTATTTAAAAATCCTCAAAATTCCTCCTTTTGACAAGTGTCAAATGAGGTCCCCCATTCGAGTCTCAACTTTAACACCTTTTTAAAAGAATTTTTGTTTAAATCCTGAACAAGCTCCAACCCTTTCCAAACAACTCCTAAACTTGGAACAAGCACCGAAATAATTTATTAACTCAACAAAAGGCTGGAAAGTTACCCAAAATACCCCCGGGAGGCCAAATGACCAAAATGCCCCTGGAGGCTCAAACAACTCTAACAGCCCAACCAACCAACTGAAACTCAACCAAACGTACCTGGAGAACCAGAAGGAAAACCTGGGCTGTTACATCTTATGTCTTGGCAGGGGTTGAGGTGGTCTCATTTACGACTTGACATGAGTTTGAACACAAAACCTTCTGCTCTGTACCATGTTGAATCATGTTAAATTTCCAATCGACTCAAAAATTTAAGTTGATAGGTTGGGGTCAACAAAAAATATGTGAAATTATATAAAAAGTATTGAAAAATTATCAATCTTTGACTTTGAGAAACATTTAATACTTTCTTGCTGTTATCCTTTTCTTTGGTGCAAAACTTATGAATTTTGTTTCATCTGTTTTAACTTTCCAAAGTTCTCTAGTCTTGGTTTTGGTTTTTTTGCTCCTTTTAGCGCTCTTCTTTATCTCTTGTTTTCTCCTCATTTTGAGGTTTGTATAGGAAACGTTCTTAACGAAAAGCTTGTATTTTGTTTCAAAAAAAACTTTTCAATGTGATGAAGAGTGAAAAAATCTGTAGTACTATGTATGTTTGTGCATTTATAATCTTTCTAGTGATGCATAAACACTCATGTTTGCTTTTAGGCAACCCCAGATATGGCTGTCACTCTTCTTCAAATTGCTCGAGTTTTTGCTACTAAAGTTCCTGGGAAAATAGATGCGGATGTATTGCAATTACTATGGAAAGTAAGTGACCATTCAATTCACTTCTCTAAATTTCATATTTGAAATGTTTAGTGTTTTGAGTTGTCCAATGAATTTTATAGCTTATTTAGAAAACAAGATATATATTATTGAATCAGGTTAAATCACCAATAAACCAAAAAACTTAAGCTTGTAGGTGAGAGATGATGTGAGATTTAATGCTTCACCGTGGGCCTTAGCCTATCTTCTTTTTATAATTATCAGTTAGGTCTTATTCCTCTAGATTGGAGATTGTTTCTTTGTTAGTTTTGAGAATTCTTTTTGTGGGTCTAGTTTTTTGAACGCCATGGTATATTCTTTCATCTTTCTCAATGAAAATTTAGATTTTCAATAAAAAAAAAACTAAATAATAGATTGCACCAGAAAAAAAGTGAGGCATTTTGTTATTCCATTTACAGACGTGCCTTGTTGGAGCTGGTCCTGACTGGAAGCACACAGCTTTGGAAGCAGTAACTCTAGTTCTAGATCTTCCTCCACCACAACCTGACTCTATGACCTCCATTACATCAGTAGACCGTGTTGCAGCTTCTGATCCTAAGTCTGCTCTGGCTTTGCAGAGATTGGTGCAAGCTGCCGTAAGCTTCTTTTAATATTCTCTTTTTTTTGTATTTAACTTGGTTTTTTTAATAAAAATGTTTTAAATTATTACTTTTATGTGGACGGTTTCAAATTAATTCCTAAAGGTGTGGTTTCTTGGAGAGAATGCAAATTATGCTGCATCTGAGTATGCTTGGGAATCAGCTACCCCTCCTGGTACGGCATTGATGATGTTAGATGCTGACAAAATGGTTGCTGCTGCTGGCTCTCGCAATCCTACACTGGCTGGTGCATTGACTCGTCTTCAGAGGAGTGCCTTCAGTGGAAGCTGGGAGGTATTGCTCTCCTCTATTGGTTATCCAGCAAAGTCTTTCATCAATGCTATTTTGATGTTGACAGATTTAATAAATATGACTTAGTTTTCTCGATCACCAAGTGTGGAACTTCCTTCAGATTTCTTTGATGACCAATGTTATAGGGTTAAGAGGCCTGTCCCGTAAGAATAGTCAAGGCTTGTAAGTTGATTTAAAACTCATGGGCATAAAAAAGTGTGGAGCGTTACTACACAACTATATTGTTGGTGGAAGTTGGAATAAGATGAATATTTGTTTTCTGCACAGAATTAATATTTTATTGAACATATTCTGCTTTATTATATGGCTAATATTTAAGTGAATGTTTTTGTACTAAACAAACTATTGTTCATAAAGATTGAAGTACAAGGAGGATGCAATTCGGCACAAGAGTAGGACGAAAAAGACAAAATGTTAGGAAGGATATTTAATTCTACATGTATACATACAATGCGGCCAAAAATTGTAGGAAGATTATTAAATTCAAAATGTGTACTGCACAAAATTTGTGCTTCATTTGAAGATTAATATCATCAATGGCAATGGGTATCTTTTTTTTTATTATTATTATTATTTTCTAATATCCTATGAAGTAGGTAATGGTGCATGACTCCCAACCTGCCATTAAGACTTAATCCTGTGTAGCATATTTTTGTTTTTCTATTTACATCACACCAAGTATTAGATAACCTTGTTTTTATACCAAACTTTTTTGGATGATTCAGATTCGTCTAATTGCTGCTCAAGCTCTAACAACAGTGGCAATCAGGTCTGGTGAGCCATATAGGCTGCAGATTTATGACTTCTTACATTCTTTAGCCCAAGGTGGTCTACAGTCTCAATTTTCAGAGATGCATCTTAGCAATGGTGAAGATCAAGGGGCCAGTGGCACTGGCGTTGGAGTTTTAATAAGTCCAATGATAAAGGTGCTTGATGAAATGTATCGAGCTCAAGATGATTTGATCAAGTATAAGCTCAAATTATTTCCTTCCGTCTTTTCTAAGGCTTTTTCTTTAAATTTCTCGTTTCTATCATGAGCACTGATGAAATGTTCCCTGCACAAACAGAGATATTCGCTACCACGACAATGCTAAAAAGGAATGGACAGATGAGGAGCTTAAGAAGCTATACGAGACCCATGAGAGATTGTTGGATCTTGTTTCACTTTTTTGTTTCGTTCCTAGAGCAAAGTACCTACCTTTGGGGCCAATAAGGTAATTATTTTCTTTCATTTTGTGTTTCCGTTATTCTTCTTTGATTAAAAACTGACTCGATATCATTAATGGATAGGTAATTATTTTCTTTCATTTTGTACATCTGAACTTTCCATTGCTCTCTTTTTTTACTACCAAGGAATCTAACCATATAATTTTCAGACATGATACGTTTTTTTTTCATTTGTGTCAGTTTACCTTCATGTTATTGTGATAGAATCTGGATCTATCTATTAGGAAATCATCACAAACATACACGATAAATCAAGTAATTCGAGGTACTTGGACCCTCCCTAACTCTTGAGATCTCTCAAGCCCTAATTCTCATACAATTCTCAAAGATGCCTCCTCACTAGCTATCCTTCTCTATTTATAACTACTAGCCCCTAACTTGCTCTCCAAGTACTTGCTATCATACCCCTAAATTATTCATTAAATTCCCAAGGCCCAAATCTATCATATTCTTTCCATTTTACAAATAAAAATTTAAAAGTATCAATTATTTTTTTGTTTTTTGCCTTATTTCTGATATCAGTTTTTGTTCAGAATTTTGCTTAGTTGTCATTCAATCTATGCACAAAAATCAATAAATAAACCAACTTTTTTTGGTGTGTGCTTGGACGGAGGGATTTTATGGTTTTATTTGGACGGCCAAAGGATGTGGGACAAAATGAATGAGAAAGCGAGAGATAGTGATTCAGGAAAATGGAAATTGAATTTTTTTTTTTGCTAGGAAATTTAAAATTGAAGAATTCTTTTTCTGTACTAATTGTGGTGTTATGGTTTTGTTTTGACTGTAAGCCGATTAGGTTGGGAAGTTAGAAAATTTCCATTTCCCTTTTTATTCTTTCCCAATTATTTATATCAAAGTCGTTTGTTCTGTTTATTACCCACATCAATTTTATTATTTTTAACCTTGATTTGATTTTAAATTGTTAGTGCAAAGCTGATTGACATCTATCGGACACGACACAATATAAGTGCATCAGCTGGTTTGAGTGATCCAGCTGTTGCTACTGGCATTTCTGATCTTATTTATGAATCATCAAAGCCTGCAATCAATGAACCAGATGCTCTTGATGACGACCTAGTTAATGCTTGGGCCGCAAATCTTGGTGATGATGGACTGTTAGGAAGCAGTGCACCAGCAATGAGCAGAGTATGTCTTTTAGAGTGCTAGTTATTTTATTATATTTTCTACTACATTCACCAACTGATTTGAACTTTTCTTAATTTGTTCTTAGTTCTATTAACTTCCCAGTTAAGGGGATGGAGTGCTTCTGTTAGTTGTTGAGATTTGTTTATCTTCATCGTGTACCCTTCCTAAATGCTTGTGGGTGAGGCTCCATTATTGTTTTTCTTTGATCATGCAAACATTTTGATTCTGGTATATTAAAGTTGTAAGGAAGCTTCTAGGAATAAGTTCAAGGTTATATTTGTTTAGTTTCTTCTAAAAGAAAAATTGACAATGTCCCCAAGGGGCAGCCTTGTTGGTTGAAGCCTGGGGTTTTCTAAGCATGCTTCTTTGATGGTCTTGAGTTCGATTCCCACGAGTGAGCTTAATGTAAAATTCCTTGTTGTCTCTCGGTTCTGGGTTTTGGGACGAGTGCGGGTTCGGGTACCCCTAGATATAGTGGAGCGAAGCTTCAATTTTCCAATTTAAAAAAAGAAAAGAAAAAAAGTTGCATACTGCACAGACCTCTATAATTAACGTCCAAATTTCTACCACTGAATGTCTATTAGTAATAATTTCATGAAACTATACTCTTTATTGAAGTTCTAAGAGGTATCATGCTTTGAATTGTTAATCAAGACTAGGGGCTTTCCCCTAATTTTTTGAAAGGATGGGTTTGAATTACTTTTTTTGGATAAAGAACCAAACTTTCAAATTTGAAGTTCTTTAAATCTGCACAAATATTTATGTTCTAATTGGCCTTATGTTTTTCATTTGGTTTATCTCATCTTTACTTTCCATTAGGTTAATGAGTTTCTTGCTGGTGCTGGAACTGATGCTCCCGATGTCGATGAAGAGAATATCATCTCAAGGCCATCAGTTAGTTATGATGACATGTGGGCAAAAACTCTCTTAGAGTCTTCTGAACTAGAGGTAGTATAGTTTAGTTCTCCATGTAGTTGTTAAAGTTTGCAGTTTTTTTAGTGGTGAACTGATAGTTTGTGGTGATGTTCGACTGTGTATTCTTTTGAATTTCAGGAAGATGATGCACGGTCATCTGGGTCATCCTCTCCTGAGTCAACAGGCTCAGTTGAAACTTCCATATCTTCACACTTCGGTGGAATGAACTATCCTTCATTGTTTAGTTCAAGACCTTCCTATGGTGGTGCCCAAAATTCGGTATGACAGACAAATTGGAAATGGAAGTTATGCTTCTTGTGGAAAAAAGAAACTTATATTAAATGGGTCACAATTAGTCCTCTATCGTTTTGCATTGTCTAGGAATCAGTGTTTTGTTATCTAAATTAGGATATGAAAGCAGGTTTTTTCGTAAGTGAGATACAAATTGTTACTTGTTTTCTTTTACTGTCTGGGAGAACCGGACAAATTTTTTGATAGGGAGTGAACCATTCATTGATGAGATGAAAAGGACAATCATTAACTTAAATTTCACATTCCTAAATTTAACTGGCATGTTTCGGCATTTTGCTATAGCATTTAATTTTTAACCTGTTGCTTTGCTGCTATTTTTATTTTTATTTTTTATTTTTTCATTTGTGATGCATATTATAATCTCCAGGAAAGATCAGGAGCGAGCAGGTTTAGCAATCCAACAATACACGAGGGTTTCAATTCTCCGGTTAGATATTTGTTCCTTGTATCTCGATAAATTTTGTCAAGTAGCTTCTGCTTATAGCAAACCTTCATGCTTCTCAGACCAGGGAAGATCCCCCTCCATACTCACCTCCTCAAATGCAAAGGTACGAATCATTTGAGAACCCCTTAGCAGGGCGTGGTTCTCAGAGTTTTGGATCTCAAGACAACCGTGCCTCCTCTGGAAATCCACAATATGGATCCGCTCTCTATGACTTCACTGCTGGTGGTGATGATGAGGTAACCTCTTTGATACTATATTGTGGTTTCTTTTTGCTTTTCTATTTTCCTCAATGGAAAATTACGATGCAAGGAGTTGGGAGAAACCCCCAAGCCATACCCAATCACTAAGCTTTGATGTTATAATGGGGAACTACTTTAATAACGTCAATGCTGTTAAAAATGCGTGTTCCATGATACAGAAGATACATCTAAACTTTATCATGATGTAAGAAATACTAATTGGCTGGGTGAACCTGATTTTCTAGAAACATAATCTATATTTACAAGTTGAGTGTGAAGTGCAAGATGCTGGACTCAAAAACAAAAAAACGTAAGATTACCATTATTTATAAATGTTGGCTAGTTTTTTTAGAAACATGATCTGTGTTCACAAGTTGATTGTTGAATGCAATATCCATGACTCAAAAACCAAAAAACGGTAGATTTGCCATTATTTATAAAGGTTGGCTAGTCTAACCGTCGGTCTTGTGACTTAAACTAGTTTGCGTTGATTTAGTCTTGAAGAAAAAATCTTCAATGACCTCAGATGACATCAAAAGCCAAAGTGTGCTTAGTTCCATGGTAATTGACATGTATCATCAATCAAGAGGTTGTAGGTTCAAATCTTTCCACGTCTAAATGTTATTCAACTAAAAAATTATTGTCTTTAATGACATCAAAGGACTCTTCAATGATATCAGATGCTTGTTAATGTCATTTGGCTTGTGGACGAAAGGCTGGCCTAGTAGAATTTAGCTTGGTTTTGATTATGAGTTAGGAGGATGGGTCAACCACGTTTGATCGAGAACTTAATCTGTAAAAATAAGTTTTAATAACTACAGAAATATTGCAAAAGACGTGGGATAGTCTACACAATCTATTCGGATGGACAAGGGTTAGGCTGGGCAATATCCTCTTATTGATCATTCACTCATTCATTGGTCTTCCCTAAAGAAGGATTTGTGGTGTTTATTTCTATTTGTTTTCTGGTGGAAAATATGGAAGAACGGGAATGACAGCATCTTCTCATATGGTTCTCAAACAAAAGAAAGCCTCATGATCACCTTCTTATCTATGACATGGGCACACACTAGATCTTCTTTAGTTTAACAACTCTTATGTCTCATTGGAAATCTTTCTTGTAAAATTTATGGGATTCTTTTGGTAACTTTTCATTCATCAATTAAAGTTCTCGTTTCTTATAAAAGATTACATATAAAATATAAAAACTGCAGAGAAATATACAGATTTTTAAACATGTAGTTTCGTTTAAAAATTTAAGGAAATTTATCTAGTAGATTGATCTGAAAAGCTCGATCTAAAAGCCTTTTCTAATTGGCCAGTTGAATAAAGCCCTTGGTTATTGATCATGTAATATATTAAAGTATGCATACTTTTTGTCAAGGCCCGCTGCACCTCCATCTTCTACCCAGCTTGGCCAGTTGTCAATCATGGGGAGGAGAAGAGGCAAAGTTGAGTGTTGAGTCTGCTCATAGAAATAAATTTTGTATCATAGAGAACAAGAGATGAACGGCCAAAATATTTATTGATAAAAGCACACAAAGCTGCATTGCAAAAAATAAAATCATGTAAACCTAAAGCTGTATTCTTGTATGTTGTTTTCATAGGTAATGCAGAAATAGTTTTTGTGCCGTGGGTATTTACTGTTGTTTTATTGGTTTTACTTCTTTTCCTTGGAAGTTGGTTTTCCTCGTTTAGATGTTTATTATAATATAATCTGTTGATATCCTTAACTGGGATGTTTACTTTGGCTATTGTTTCTTACTTTGCAGTTAAGTTTAACAGCTGGTGAAGAAGTTGAAATTGAGTACGAAGTAGATGGCTGGTTCTATGTGAGTATAAAACCTTTTTTTTTGGAAACCAGAAAATCCAATTTTCGGCCCCTATTTTCCCTGGATGTGGCCTGAAACTAATAATACCAATAGAACTAATGTACTGTCATTACCGCTGCTGTTGCAGGTGAAAAAGAAACGCCCTGGGAGGGATGGGAAAATGGCAGGGCTGGTCCCTGTCCTTTATGTTAATCAACCATGATTTCGTAGATGTGGCTTCATCGAATGCATCTCGACATCATGACATGCCTTGCGAGTTCTTCTCCCTCTCCATTCCTTACTTGCAAAGCAGGAGGCGCCTCCATGACGATACATGAATTGGTTTTGTAGCTGGTTCTTGCAATTGGTTTGTTTGATTGTTTTTTGTTGCATCATTATATGATAGGATGTTGTGCTTTGTTATTCATCTGATTGTTGTGGGAACGATGGTGTTATCCAACTATTGAGTTGTTTGAGTTAGATTAGCATAATCTTTATCTGTTGCTTGAGTTTGACATCGGTAGCTCATGGCTCGATTAACAACATGATTATGTTCTGGATACAGAGAGAAACTGCTTTTAGCTTAATTGATGTATGTAGTAGTAGTCTTTGTACTTTTTTATAGACAATTCTATTGTTCGAATTTGATTGACTTGAGACCTCCACTAGAACGCTTAATTTGTTTTGTTTTTCCCTCAAGTAATACAAAACTTCTCACACGACTCGTACATATTTATTTGAATTTGTTAAGCTATCTAAATTTCGGAATGATACTTCTATTTTAGCAATTTTTATTTAAATTATATCCCTGATTGAAGTGATTGATTTTGGTTAATGAACGTAGTAAGTAGGTAATATTTATTAAAGCTAATTTCAATAATCTTTATATCAAATATCTTTTCTAATAATGTACTTCAAATAAATAAAAAATTTGCAATCAATAAAAGTTATACTTTATTTCTATAGACTTCAATTAGTGATTGGTACATTATACATTTTAATGAGTGTCATTAATTGAAGTCTATAATGTATTGTCAAACTAATTGTTACTAATCATGTTTTCAATAAACTTCAATCAATATTTGTACATTATAAACTTCAATCATTGTCATTCATTGAAATTAATTGTGTACTCACAAACTAATCTAGTAGAGAAAATGAATTGTGACTTAGGATCATACAGTCCTAAACTCGGTTCTTACTCAACATGCATGATTCTAATACCGTTATAACTGAAACAGTTGACAAGAAAACTTTTCTATTTAAAATCATAAGCGTTCAAATGGAACCAAAGCAGTTAAATCGAGCCTCTAGCAAGAGAATTATTAAAAAAAGGTTCAAATAATGAAAACTAATGGACTCAGTCCTTAACCAACATGTTGAACATTAAATGAATAAAAGAATAACAAATTCAACAGTGGACTCCCATGTTTACCAGCTCCTCCTCTAGTCGTCCCGATGCTGTCCCAAGTTACTTGGTGGAAAAAACCACAAAACAGCGAAGTAGAACAAATACGAGTTGAGTTGAGCTTATAATTAAAAAGAAAAAAGAAAAGAATTGATACTTGTATTCTGGTGCAGGAAAACCAAAGCGAAGGAGCAAAAATTGAAGAAGAATCTCGCTCTTGCGGTGTACCAGCAGAACTAAGAGCCCGACAAAATGACAAAAGAGCTAACTCTTATTCGCCCAAGCAAAGCAAAGCATCCAACCTTGATCTCTCCAAAACGACGCGTGGTAGGAATCAGTGCTCTAAAAGCAATCGTGGCTGTTCATCTTGTCGACCCTAGTACATCCGACAAATCAGAATTTAGAGCAGCTTTTGGCAGGATTGAATCGCATTGTAGAGAGGAAAAGCGAATTTTGTCGGGAGCACTATAAAAAGGGCGGCCTCCATCAAATTCAGGGACGGATAGAACCTTCTTCCAGAAAAATTCTCTCTAGGATAGGGAACTCCGATCACATTCCGACCAACTCATCCCTTAGCAACTTTTCGCCGTCTGAGCAGTTTATGTCGGGCATAGCGTAGTGTTTACTGTTTTTGTTCCAAACTATCTTGGTGAATTCTTCTGTAACCAACTTCTTAGTAATTTTAGTATTTTTATTGTCTTCAACTTCCGCTTTCGCAATTTTTTTTTATATCTGAAGTATGTTTTGCATGTCTTATTTCATTTTAACATTTCTTCCTGTTAATGAATAACTAAACCTGTTGTCGGAAGGAAAAGGGAAGTAGGGAATTCGCGTTAGCGAAAAGATTAGCGAAGTGAGAGTTTTGCATGCGAGCATCACTGAACATACATTTTACTTCTAAATATTTGTGTGAGCTCTGTGTTAAGTCGAGAGACAAGGACGAAGGGAACCTGTATGCACTGCTCGAACAGCGAACACTAGAGATAGGAATCGCAGCTAGTTGACGGTGGCCATCATCCATTATTTGACTCGAGAGAGCGAACTAAGTGCTCGAGATTTGCTGCTGAAGTTCGAGAGAACTTAAGGCCCCATTGTTAACTAAGTTTCTCGCTAGTTGCTTCGCCTAAGCGAAGACCTGAAAACCCGACCCTTCTGATACCCTATTAACTTGATAGCAAATCGTGTTATTATCGTGCATTGCTTTCCGTAATTCTCCTTTTATCATACTGGTTACTTTCTGCTCTCGCATGAAAACAAATCCAACATTTTTAAAAGTCCCTGTGGAGAATGACCTTTACTTAGTTAAAACTTGCTACAACAAGGCTTGTGTATACTTGCACAACTTAGCGAAATACCCACACATCCTGCTTAAATCCAATTCACTACCTCGCTTTAGCCAAGCTCAACCTGAGCCACTTCATCACCCATCTATTATTCATAGTTTATTTGTGTGTGATATTTCGAGAACCAACAGTCATCAACTCAACAGGTTTCTACCTAACATGCTGGAAAATATTGACACACATGCAGAAACACAATCAGCAAAGACAGTGCAAGGTCCACATAACCCCGGTAAGAAATCTTTACATGTTAACAAAACACAGAATAAACAAGAGGATATTCTATCTCTAAGATGCAGCCAACAGGTCAAGCAACAAGCTGAAGCAACCTATCAAAATAAAACTAAAATCAGTCCAAACATACCCCAAACTAACAACACCATGAACACTTTTAGATCCATAAAACAATCACAAACACTCAGAAAAAACCAAGATAGAAAGTTAACCCAACAGTAAGTTCAAAGCCTATCCAAACTAAAAAACGACACGGCTGTCTGAATGCTAGCGAGACGAAGGACGGGTAGCAATTAACAAAACGCACTACTCAAAGATCGACAACCTCGACAATCACCACAACCTGTACAAAGTTTACCCATCAATCACAATAGCCCGACAGTAATCTAAACCAACCCCAGAAGGAACAACAGGCTCAAAATTTCACTTACCCACTACCTGAACAGGTCGAATCAACACGAAAACAAGGCGTGCCTGCCGCGAAACGCGTCGCGGGTGCGGTGGTTGGCAAAAAAGGGTTGAGCGGAACCTGCTGCACAAAAATGGAAACTTGGCTTTGACGAAGGCGTGTATGAGAACAGTGGCGTGGTCTCGGGCATGTCGAGTGAACCCGCGGGTCGCACGCGTGAGGGTGAGGCTATTTCGGCGTGGTCGGTGGCTCGGTGTGGTGTGCTGCGTTGTTTGGGCAGACGATGAAAGCGACTAGGGTTTGGTGGAAAGGAAGAAGAAAAAAGAAGAAAAAGAAAACTAAAAGGAAAAAGAAAAAGAGTTTTCTTTTTAATTAAAGCCGTTTTCCCTTTTTTTCAATATTTTAAAAACAAACTCACATGAGCCTTTCAATGGACTTATCCATTAATTCCTCACTTAAAAAAACTAGAGAAAATAAATAACTTGGTTTATAATAAATGATTAAATATATATTATATATATTATTTGTTTTTTTTATATAAAAAAAACAACTGGTCCGTTACAGTTGATGAAAAGAAAAACTTATTGAACATTCACATAAGAAGAACGAAGAGGAAGATATTTATGTTATCTGTCAATGTGTTGGCATTGTTTGGTGGTTGGAATTTTTAATTGATATAAACAAAAATTAAGACTAAAATGAATGCCTACCTGATAAGTAGACCGTTTATCATTATTTTGTAGGTATAGAGTTTCACATTTTTTTAGTTTTGAGACCGTTTGGTTTCCTTGTAAAACTACAAAGGGACAAAACTAAAAACCTATCTATCTCCCCTTTGAAGGAGCACATCCGACTACATCTACTAGCATGTTTGAGTTCCATCTTGTTCCACACGAGCCATCTCATCTTCGAAGAAGCACGTTCGACTACATCCATGGGCGCTTTTAAGTTCCGTCTTATTGAACACCATAAAAGACGAGCTTCCTCACCGACATGTCTGAGTTCCATCCTCTTCCAACCACCGACGTGGCTGATTTTTGTCCTCCAAGTGACTACCCCCGCGCTCAAACTCTTTCTGCAATGGAAGCTGGGAACTCAACAAGGCCACATAATTCGATGTCTTTCTACTCAAAGCATCAGCCACAACATTGGTTTTACCCGGATGGTACAAAATCTCGTAGTCATAATCTTTTACTAGCTCAAACCATCTCCTCTGTCTCATGTTTAACTCTTTCTGAGTGAAGAAGTACTTGAGACTCTAGTTATCTGTGAACATTTGAATCCTTTCTCCGTATAAATAATGTCTCCAAATTTTAAGTGCAAAGACCACTGCTGCGAACTCCATGTCGTGAGTCGGGTAGTTCTTCTCATAAGGCTTCAACTAACAGGAACCATATGCAATCACCTTACCATGTTGCATCAAGACACAACCCAACCCAAACTTGGAAGCATTACTGTATACTACAAAACCCTTTGTTCCTTCAGGAACTGCCAATAATAGGGTTGACGTCAAACTATGTTTCAATGTAGCAAAACTCTTGTCACAACTGGCATCCTAGAAAAACTCAACCCCTTTCCTTGTCAATCGAGTGAGGGGTGCTGCTTTCGCTGAAAAGTATTTGACAAAACATCTGTAGTAGCTTGCCAAACCCAGAAAGCTGCGAATCTCTATGATGGTAGTCGGCTTGGGCTATGAACTCACTACATCAATCTTAGCGGTGTCCACTGCAATACCATCTCTTGTAACCACATGGCCTCGAAAGATCACTTACTCTAACTAGAAGTCACACTTGGAGAACTTGGCGTACAACTTGTGTTCTCTCAACGCTGCTAACACTTGTCTCAGATGCGAGACATGGTCCTCCCTGGTCTTAGAATAAATCAAAATGTCATCTATGAACATGATGATGAAGTTGTCCAAGAATACCTTGAACACCCTATCCATCATGTTCATAAATGCTACTTGGGCATTGGTCAGCCCGAAGAACATAACCACAAACTCGTACTGCCCATACCTTGACCTGAAAGCTGTTTTGGGAATGTCTGCATCCCTGATCCTCAACTGGTTGTAACCAACCCTCAAATCAATCTTGGAGAACACAGAAGCTCCCTGAAGCTGGTCAAACAAATCATCAATATGAGGCAACAAGTACTTATTCTTCACTATAACCTTGTTTAGTTCTCTGTAATCTATGCAAAGGCGCATCAAACCATCCTTCTTTTTTACAAACAAAACTGGTGCTCCCCACGGGGACACACTCGGACGGATGAAACCTCTATCTAGCATTTCTTACAATTAGACCTTCAGCTCTGTCAGTGCCATTGTGGTATGGAGCCTTCAAGATAGGGAGAGTCCCTAGCTGGAGTTCAATAGTGATGTCAACCTGTATCCATGGGGGAAAACCGGGTAGCTCCTCTGGGAACACATTTGAAAACTCCTACACTACTGGTACCTGATCAATAGTCACTAAAGGACGACCTTCCTCAGACAACTTTGCCAAATAACCTCAAGCTCCACGAGCTAGCAAAAGACGGGTTTTAACTACATAAATCAAAGGTGGGCAAACTCCGCTCTAGACACCGCGAAACTTGGAGCTCTGCTTCATTGGCAGCCTGAACACAACTTCTTTCTAGCGGCAGTTGATCAATGTGTGGTTCTTAACTAACCACTCCATACCAAAAATAACGTCGAAACCACTCATAGGCAGAACTATAAGGGTAGCTACTAACAACTCTCCAAATACCAGAATTCGGTCGTCTCTAACTTTCTCACTAGCAAGCATACTGACTCCCAAGGGAATCGCCACACACAACTCGAACTTTAAAGGTTCAAGTTCAAAACAAGCTTGTCTAACAAACGATGCAGAGATAAACGAATCGGTCGAGCCCGAATCAAACAATACAAATGCATAATGACCCAAAATAAGCAAGGTACCTGTGACAGCTGCATTGGTCCTCTCGACCTCTTGACGGGTCGTAGCAAACATGCGACCCTACTGCTGAGCTGGTCTGGCATTTGCTCCAGCTTGTGGGCATGCTCTAGCAAAGTGCCCCTCCTTGCCACACTTGTAACAAGACCTAGGAGAAGCTCTACAAATGCCAAAGTGAAACTTGTTGCAAGTCATGCATTGAGGTGGCTGCCTAACTGCGCCATAATGCTGACCCAGCGAATTTTGATGATCTCGACCGTGAAACTGATTCTGATGTTGCTGTTAATGACCTCCTGCCCAGAAAGTCTTAGAAGGCTCAAATTTTCTCTTCTAGCCAGAATTGGATGATGTACCCTAAACTGCTACAATTGGGGGCTTTCACAATCAAATACTTCTTGTTGTAAATCTTGGCCAAGGCCACGATCCTAACATAGGTCTGAGAAGCGAGTGCTCGAACATCCTAATCAACCTTCATCCTAAGCCCTCCAATGAATTTCTTGATCTTCAACTCTTCCGTGGCAATCAACTCTGGAGAAAAGTAGTTATGCTCTGAAAACCTTTTCTCATACCCGGCAATACTGCCATCCCCCTACTTCAGGTTAGCAAATGCCTCTACCATCTCCTACTGGGCTTCCTCACTAATGTATTGAGTCCAAAACACGGTCCTGAAGAACTCCCAAGTGGCTGGTGGGGACCCCACCGGTCTAGCTTCGTCGGTGGACTGCCACCACCAAATAGCTATCGTTGTCAACACATGGGCTGCACAACGTGGCCTCTGGACATCCGAGCAGCCCATAACGTGAAAGATGTACTCCATGTGATCCAACCATTTCGCTGCGACCAACGGGTCCTCGATGCATCAAGCTCTCTCAGCTTCCACTTTGTAAAGTCTTTAAGCCACTTGCCAGCCTCAATGCACCATCAGGAATCTTTGGCTTGACTACGGGCTCTTACTGAACTGGTGGAGCTGGTAACACTCTTGGTCCAACTGGGGGAGCAACATTGCCATTAGGTGGCACTACGGGAACCACTAGCGGGACCTGCTGAAACATCTGAGCAAGCTAGGCCATCTGTGCCCGAGTCTCTGCTTGCTTAGCTACAAACTGGGCCTGATTCTTGGCTCTCTACTAGGCGAATATGCCTACAACCTTATCCTGCAAAGCTGTACCAGACTCCACTCCAATCTTGGCTCCCTAAGGTGGAACAATTTCCACTCTTTGTCATACAACCGGTGCCAAATATGGCTTAAGGGTTGGGTTAACACTGGACGTAGCCTCCTCTATCACCAGATCTGCATTATTGTCCCTGTTGGTGGCACCTGACGTCCTAGCTCCACTACGAGTAACTGTCATGTCTCGCAATCTACAATCAAACCACACTGAGTTAGTCCACGCTCGGACCAACACTACCAACGAAAGAAAGAAACATGTAAGCTAGATGCAATTATTGTAAACAACCCTTAATAAAATTTAACTTCCGACATACCTGACGGTTGTTGGAGAGTTGATGACCATGGGAACTAACGACCTAACTTAGTAGGTCAGTCTACAAAATGTATGACTCTAAGCTCTAATACCAACTGTAAGAACCCGACTTCTAAAACAGTTTTAAACTCGGTTCTTACTCAACATGCATGATTCTAATATCGTTATAATTGAAACAGTTGAAACAAGAAAACTTATCTATTTAAAATCATAAGCGTTCAAACAGAACCAAAGCAGTTAAATCGAGCCTCTGGCCAGAGAATTATAAAAAAAAGGTTAAATAATGAAAAATAATGGACTCAGTCCCTAACCAA
Organism: Sicyos edulis; assembly: GCA_036507275.1. Classification (NCBI taxonomy): domain Eukaryota; kingdom Viridiplantae; phylum Streptophyta; class Magnoliopsida; order Cucurbitales; family Cucurbitaceae; genus Sicyos; species Sicyos edulis. The sequence continues at coordinate 20,406,969 of CM071857.1, read as the reverse complement.
CATGTTGAACATTTAATGAATAAAAGAATAAAAAATTCAACAGCGGACTCTCATGTTCACCTACTTCTTCTCTAGCCGTCCCGGTGCTATCCCAAGTTAGTTGGTGGAAAAAACCACAGAATAAGGGTGAGTACGAGGGTACTCAGTAAGAATCCCCAGCCGGGGTACAAAACACAAGTCATCACATCATCTAGCATCCTAGCAATACATGCAATCGATATACTTACAACCAACCTTGAGCTATCAACATAACTCCCAATATCGAGAGTCTGCTAGCTCCCAACCTAGCATTCAAATGACCGCACGGATCTGAACTTAGAGGACGATCCAAGTTTTCGGCTCTAGACAATCACAAGGAAAGTGTACTGACACCACTAGCCCAAAAGAGCCTTCCCCCCGGCATCTAGCACGTGTACGCATACACCACATGCTATTGAAACCAAGTAAATGCGGGTCTATGTAGACTATACTGGTCCAGGTTCACATGCCTAACAAGACTCGGAATTGGTGTCCACTGATCCACAGTTGGTGGGAGGTCCTCAACACCCTACTGTGGCAGCCTATTCACACCCAATACTTGAAGCTAAGGAAACTCCTATGGCAGGCTTACACCATGATCAATAACCCGCTCTAGTAAGCCTTAAAAATAGGCTAAATCGAGGGTGGCATGTTACATCACATCCTCGGGCCTAAGAAGGTGGTATGTTACTTCACGTTGTCTTAGAGCCTCTAGATGATGACAACCTAACAGAGTATATATTTCTAAGAATTTCTACATGCTCAGTTCTCTAACAGATACCAACCAACAATGATAAACAATAGTCAAAAGGCACAGAAACTAAATAACATTCATGGAACTAAAACATGTTAGCACACATAAACATGTCCTCTACTCAATAGGTTACTACCTAACATGCTGGAAAATAGTGACACACAAGCAGAGACACAATCAGCAAAGACAGGTGCAAGGTCCACTCAATCCCAGTAAGAAATCCTTACCTGCTAACAAAATATTAAACAAATAAGAGAATATTCTATCTCTGAGATGCAACCAACATGTAGAGCAACAAGTTGAAGCAACTTATCAAAATATAACTAAAATCAGTCCCGACATACCTCAAACTAACAACACCACGAACACTTTTAGATCCATAAAACAGTCACAAACACTCAGAAAAAACCAAGATCGAAAGTCGACCCAATAGTAAGTTCAAAGCTTACCCAAATTCGAAATCGACACGGCTGTCCGAATGCTAGCGAGACGAAGAACATGTAGCAATTAACAAAACTCACTACTCAAAGATCGACAACCTCGAAGATCACCACAATCTGTACAAAGTTTACCGATCAATCACAATAGCCCGACAGTAATCCAAACCAACCTTAGAAGGAACAATAGGCTCAAAATTTCACTTACCCACTACCTGAATAGGTCGAATCAACACGAAAACAAGGTGTGGCTGTCGCAAAATGCGTCGCGCATGGTGGTTGGCGAAGCTTGGCTTCGATGGAGGCGTGCATGTGAACAGCGGCGTGGGTTTGGCCGCGTCGCGTGAACCCGCGGCTGGGTGGTTGCACGCGTGAGGGTGAGGCTATTTCGGGGTGGTCGGTGGCTCGGTGTGGTGTGCGGCGTTGTTTGGGCAGACGACGTTGGAGACTAGGGTTTGATGAAAGGGAAGAAGAAAGAAGAAAAAAGAAAAAAGAAAAAGAAAAGGAAAAAGAAAAAGGAAAAGAGTTTTCTTTTCAATTAAAACCCTTTTCCCTTTTTTTTATCAATATTTTAAAAACAAACTCACATGGGCCTTTCAATGGATTTATCCGTTAATTCCTCATTAAAAAAAAACGTGAGAAAATAAATAACTTGGTAAATAATAAATGATTATATATATATATATATGTATATGTTATTTCTTTTTTTATATATAAAAAATACAACTAGTCTGTTACATTCGATGAAAAAAAAACTCATTGAACGAGACATGAGAAGAATGAAGAGGAAGATATTTTTGTTACCTATCAATGTGTTGACATTGTTTGGTAGTTGGAATTTTTAATTGATATAAACAAAAATTAAGACCAAAATGAATGCCTACCTAACAAGCAGACCGATTATCATTTGTAGGCATAGATTTTCATATTTTTTTAGTTTTGAGACCGTTTGGTTTCCTTGTAAAACTACAAAGGGGCAAAACTAAAAACCTATCCATCTCCCCTTTGAAGGAGCACATTCAACTACATCTACTAGCATGTCTGAGTTTCATCCCATTCCACGCAAGCCATCTCCTTTTCAAAGAAGCACGTTCAACTACATCCATCGGCGTGTCTGAGTTTTGTCTTATTCAACACCATAAGAGACAAGCTTTCTCACCTACGTGTCTGAGTTCCATCCTCTTCACATCACCGACGTGGCTGATTTCTGTCCTCCAAGTGACACTTCTCCCACCAAGAAATTTGATACGTTTACATGATATCGTGCATGAACAAATATCTGATTTCTACTTTTTCCATCTTCAAAGTGTGACAGTCCAACTTTCTACATCTTCAAACTGTGGCAATCCAGCTCTCTACATCTTCAAAATGTGGCAATCCAGCTCTCAACATCTTCAAACGATGACAGTCTGACTCTCTACATCTTCAAACATGGCTCAATTGTGGCAATTTGGATCTAAGTTTTTTAATTCGTTTTGTGCCACCCCAAATGGTAAATTTCACTCAAAGGTCAACTAAAAAATATCATTTTTTCCTTTTCTGGTAGAGTCATTAGCAACTTCAACCGATGCTAAAACAAGAACCACACAAAAGAAAACCAAAGGAAAATCTTTGCGTATTTGTGCACAAGAGTGAAGCATTTTTACCTTTCCCAAAACTACTTCAATGATTTTATAAGTATAATATCAAATTGGACGAAGAAGAAAACTGTGAAACTAACAGACAAATCTTGATGAACAAACACATGTGAGTTGTGGATTTTCCTAGGCAAAAAAAAAAAAAAAAGTAGTAGCTTGCAGAATGATGAGGTTCTTGCAGCTTTCAATGGATTGAATCCTACTGTGAATCTTGATAGGTTGAATTGCAAAGGAATTATGAACGATCACTTGATTGCAGTGGGAAAGGATTTATCAACGATGGAATTGGTGTGGATGGTTATGTTATATATTTTAAATTTTGATATCTTTTGTAATTGGAGATTTTTTTTAATTGAATTTTGAATGAGAATTACTAATATTCGTATATAATATCTAATTTTGAAATAAAATCTAATGTGAAAATTGTTTAGTTTTGGTTCTTCTCAATGTGAAAATGGTTGAATGAAAAGATTTGAGATAAAGTATTTAATTTTTTAATGGTATGAATTGTAATAAAAATAAAGAATATCCAAAGGTGGTTGTGGAGAATAAACAACTTCTATGATTTTAGTGATACCTTCCTAATTTTGGGAAATTTTAACCACTGTATTTTCCATACAAACCTGGAAAAGGAAGAGGGTATAAGGTAGAAATCAACATGTTAGAAAATACATATTTATGTCTCAACTAAATTTAGCACAATATCTGGCTATGAGATTCATTGCATGACTCTTTCTCGTGAGGCACTAAAGACGCCCACCTAAGCTCAACATGAAAAATTAAGTACGTTACTAACATACAACACATCAAACACTAAATCCATACCTACGATAGGTCATGAAATATGGTATATAACTTTATATGTCAAGCATAACTGGTTATGAAGTACGTTACATAACTTTCAAGCTCAACCCACTTATCACTACTGGTGTATTGACGTCATTGGTCCAAGTGAACCATCTACCTGACACTCGGTGCGTGTATGCATACACCGCATGCTGCTGCAAACAAGTCAGGTGTCCACTGAGTCACGGTCTTGGAGACCCTCGCCAGCGATCCGAGTCAGCCTACTTATACCTATCATCCTAAGCCAAGACCCTCCCATAGCAGGTATACACTATGATCAGGCCCCGCCTAAAGAGCTACAAACTAGGCATCGCCGCGGGCAGCATGTTTTATCACATTCCCGACTATCGGGAGTGAGAATCAATCCTCAACAGCCCCGACCAGTGAGGACAACAATACGTCATGTCCTCTACAACCTCTAGATGATGGCGACTTGATAATTCCAAATTAAGAGTATCTATCAGCTCAGTCTTAGCAGATCACCAAACATGCTCAATCATTGTCATTTAGTCATCCTAATAGAATACTACTCATTACATGATCATGATTAGTTATACTCTAACACATGCCATCATAGAAACATACAAAGTGAACATAGAAACAGGTAAAAAGAGATGTCATGCTTGGACCCATAATCCTAGCATGTTTACGAGCAATATAACTTATAATTTAACATACAAAATAGTACTCTGGGACCCCATAATCCTGAAGTACTAAACATACAAACAACAACAACAAACATACAACACACGTCAAACACTAAATCCATACCAAGCAGTCCAGACATATATATGTATATATATACATATAGTAGCACATTTAAAATCCGCCACGTGCAGATCCACACAACTCGAGTAGAGAATTCTTACTTGATTCTAATCAATTAAGAAAATGTTCCTTGAGCTGCAGCCAAAAGATCAACGAACATAACTATTTCAACGTAACAAGACATATCTAAAATCAGTCTCAACATACAAAAAACCAATAGCACAAACGAACTCCAAACCAACGAGACCAACTTTGAAAACTTGTGGTTGTGGTCTTGATTTTTACCAAATAATGAAATCTACATGCCAACATCCCTTTTCTTTTCTTTCCATCCAAGCCCAATCCGTTAATTTGGTAACTAATCGTTTTGAAAATGGATCTATGAATATGTTTTTTTTTGTTGGGAAAAATTAAAGGGAAATCATACAAATTGTCTAAATTGTGAAAACTATTTAGGTAAATATCTACTTTATTCTTTACTTTAGATAAATGTCTAATTCCATATTTGGAGGGAAGAGAGATTAAATTAGTTCCCATTATACCCCACCATAGTTTTCTTTTTCTTTTTCTTTTTTAATAATTTCGATAAAAAAAATTAATCTCTCCCTCATTTAAGGGATACACCATGATTTTAGGGACGAGAATATGCTCATTTGACTGATAATCCTATTTTTAAATCAGTTTCATTATTATCATTCTTCTCAGCGTTTGTTTTATGGTTTTTTCATCTTTCTCTAATGGATTTTCTTCTTTGGTTATCTCCTAATTTGATTTTTTTCTTTGTTCTTCACTAAGTTGCTCTATTTTTTTTCCTTGTTCTTCGGTTCGTCTTTTTCGAAGAGATTGTTACCGAGAATGGCTTCTTCGAGTATGGATTTAAGCTTAATCAAAGTTTTTCTTTCAATCTTCTTCAGATCTAAGAGATGATTGCTTTTTCCATGGCGATTGGCTTCAAAATTTCATCTTGTACACTTTTCACGAAGATTTTGTCTTCTTCTTCAACAAGAACCATCTTCAGCTCTTCTGCAACCTCCACAGCCGCCATTGAAACACATTCAACCTTGACAATTCAATCAATCTTTTTTTCTTCTGATTTTACAAAGTCAAGTACCGAGGCGCTATTGATTTACATTTTGGAGTTTTTTAATGGGTAAAGGGATAGAGTCTGTCAATGGTACATAGTGGTACGTAATCATGAATAAAATATGCTTAAAACAGAAGACACATATTCTGTTTTAAAGACATGTACTCAATAGTACCTAATGTGGTGTGTAGTCATTTGTGCACCATGCAGTACCTTACGTTTTACTGTTATTTTATGGCATAGGTATGAACCAAAACCAGACAGCGTCATTAAATCTCTACATACTATGCAAGATTTTCAATTCAATCATCATTATGATGGGGGTACGCAACAATATAATATTATTGCATTCATTATAATGGCGGGTACACAATAGTACGTTCGAAGGTGAGGCGTCTACAACGTGAGTGCAAATGATTGCATGTCACGATAGCATTGATCGGAGAAGAGAGTTGCAATTGGTACGAGAGTCGAAATGACCACTAGGGCTATTTTGTGCTAGGAGTCGAACAAACTTCTGGAAGATGTGGTGAATTCGCCTATTTTGTTACAAAAAAAAAATAAATCGTGGGATTTTAATTGCAAGGAGCACGAAGCCAAAGCATGTAAAGGTGTGTACTAGCTTATTATTTCAATTTTAGCCTTTCTATTCATACGCAAGTAAGTTAAGTACTAGAACGTACCGTTACGACGACAATTTGGTTGTATATGGTTTCATTAAAAAACCAATAAATTCAAAATTATTGTGTTTCTCCATGTTAAAATTTTTATTTTTTTTTCAACAAAAAAAAAATTTCAACTACAATTTCAATTTTAGATTTTTGTCAAAAGATTTTAAATTCAAATTTTCACAAAATCTTAGAATTTGTTAGATAAGTTGTTAGAGTATTGTTATTAATTTTAATAATTAATAGAAATAAGGGTAGGGTTATATTGGTAAAATATATTTTCTTTAATTAATAAATTTAATTCAAAAATAGAAAATAGACATAAACTTTAATCCTAAACAAAAATAGACATTTGCTTAATTTATTTATTAAATGTAGACATTCTCTAGTTTTCCCAAAATTAAAACCATAAATTGGAAAAATTGGGTGAGGTAATAAAAAAACGTAAAGGGACAAGACAGAACCTACGTGGGCCCAATCAGTTAATTTTCCAGTGTCCACTCAAAACGTCGTCGTTGGTTTGCAGTTCTCAAATATCCTCGAGCGGGTGTTTTTTTTAGTACTTTAATTCCTTCACACGTTCACTTGCTCACTTCTTTTGATCAGGTTGAAGATGATGGACCTCGTTTTGCTGAAACAGATGATGGTGGGTGCTGGATAGAGAGAGAAATCTTCAACCAAATTCAAAATTTTTGGTGACCCAAATGATTGAATTGAGTTGGGGTTGACTAATTTTGACTCATTGATGGATCACACAAGGTATCTTTTCCCTTTCCCCACACTTCCCTCATTGGCTTTCTTGCTCTTCCATGAACTGAGTTCTCAGGTCAATTTGTCTTATTTGAACTGTAATCTGTGCGGATCTGCTCTGTTTTGGTTACTATGCTGTATGTTCTGCTTAAAACTCCACTTCTGATCCTGTTTTTGTTCCTTTCTAAAAGGGTATTGTTTGTTTGCCACTTGCATTGCTTGAGCATTTTGGAATTTCATGTGCTGTTTTGGGTTTTTTTTTTTTTATCTGCTCTTTTGATGTTCGATTGTGGGTCTGGTGTTATACTCTGTATGATGCTGCTTTGCTTAATATAGATTCTAAATGGTAAACAACAATCAAGAATTAAAGTACCTGACACCAAAAAAATGCAGATTTATGTGAGGAGAGAGACCGTTTTATCAAGAGATAAAAATACAAATGCAAGGGTCTTAAGAGAGTTTATTTGGCAGTGAGAATCCGTTCTAAGTATTCGTAGCGCAACACATTTCAACACTCGTATAATTTGCATTTGGGGGTTCTACTGTGGGTTTGTCGTGTAGAGGTTTTAGTGTTCTTTAGTCTTGTGGGAGTTCTTTTGTTTGTCTTGCTTCCTCATAAATGTGCTTGAGAAACAAGCCTGTCCTCTAGCCTCTATATTGCTTTCTTTTTCAGAAATGAAGTTCACCATTGGTGCACGTGTGTGAAGTTTGCCAGTTTTGTAAATGTTTTCAGTTCTTTGTAATAAAGATGACAACCCTACCCGAATCTCCACATTGATATTGTCCACTTTGGGCCTAGACCCTCTTGACTTTGTTTTTGGGCTTCCCCAAAAAGCCTCATATCATTGGAGATGGTTGTCATCACTTATATACTCATGATCTTCTCCTCATCTAACCATTGTAGGATACTTTGTTTGCATCCCAACACTTTGTGTTGGGTTACGCAACTGATATTGTTTCTGCAAATAGGAGGATAGAAATGATGTTACGGGATTTCCTTTTTGCAAAATTAGGATCGTAAATTATTGTTCCTTTGTTTGCAGTTATCTGATAGTTTGTGAATTTGATTTTTTTTTATCTTTTTATGTAAGTAATATGGTGGTAATGTTTTTAATGGTGAGTTTCATCTTCTCTGTAGGTTGCAAGAAATTTGGGAAGTTAGGAATCGTGGTGCAACTGAAATGCTCATATTGAATCAGTGACTACACTAGTGGATAAGTTTTTTGATTTAGAAGTCGAAAGGTTGGTGACCCAAAATTGTTGAGGTTAGTGCCCTTCACATTTAGCTTCAGACTTTTTTTTTTGTTTTTTTTTTCTTTTTCATTTGGTCAATGTGGAAAGAAGTTCTCATACAATTGTCCAAAGGATTGAATTTCATCATTGTTCTTGGCTTGCTGCCATTTCCGTTCTATACATTTGGCACGAAATCATTTTGGTTGATTCAATTCCAGAAATTTAGAGATCACAGTTCTCCACGTGCACATATTTGGATTGGGCACATTTCTTGTATCTTTTTAGACAAGGAATATAACACTCATTCTATCCGTTCCTCTATTTATTTCTTTTCTGGCTTTAACTTGGTGTAAATTGGTTCCTCTTGTAATTATAGTTTAACTACTCTTATGACCCATTGTCTCTAAGGGGTGACATAGTGGTTGAAGACTTGAGATTTGTGGGTATGCTCCCCTCAAGGTCTTGGGTTTGAGACTCACTTGTGATATTACTCATTCGATGTCTCCGGTGCCTGACTTAGGGATGAGCGTGGAAACCCTTGTTTAAAAAAAAGCTACTCTTATGACCCATCGGAAAAGTTTTTTTTTTTTTTTGCAATTTCATCATATGGATGAAATGTTAATGTTTCTAAAAAAAACAGTTTTCTGATGCACCTTATCTAGATTTCTTGTAGGAATTATTTTTCAAAATAGCTTCCTTTGTGGAATTTTATTTATTTTTAGAACGTGCAACAAAGTTCTATTCCTTCTTCAGTATTTAGTTTCTGGTTTTCTTTCCTGACGTGTTGTCTTTGAACCACAGTTTCTAGTAGTTGGTCTATTCTTAGTCAACACTGTTGAATGCAACATGGGTGTTTCAGGAAAATGGTTCAAAGCGTTAGTTGGTTCCAAGAAATCAGAAAAGTCTCAATCATCAGAACATGGTGAAAATGCGGTATCTATTACCCTTCCCATCAATATTTGATGTTAGTTTTATGACATTAATTTTTTTTAGAATCTTATGACATTAATTTTTGCTTCTACTTGTAACTTGATCTATCTATTTGTCACATGAGTTTGAATTTCATAGTTCCATGTGAAATGAAGCTGATTAACACCTAAAGTTAGATCATTAACTTTTGTTAGACGGTTAGACCCATGGATAATTTCTTTGAAAAAATAGTTTCCTTTTCAAAGCAAAAGTTTTCTGGCAATTGTAGCAACACAAATCACACAAAATTCTGCAACGGTAGAAATAATAATGTTGGTTGAACCAACCGTTGAAGTTACGTTGCCTTCACTTTTCTTTGTGTTACACATTCATTTTATGTTGATTCTGCATCTAGAATCAGGTAGCTAATTAGTATTGGTTTTGTGATGAATATGATCCTCCTTGTGGGAAGGCGGGAGTTAGGCTAAGGCCATAAGGATTTTGAACATCTTTCATGCTTAGTGACTTGGGATTAGCCGATTAGGAAAGATTGGGAGTTTAAACTTCTACTAATGTAGCCCTTTATTACTTTTAGAAACTTTCAGGCGTGGAGTTTATATTATATGCCTATCTATGCGCTAGTCTTTTTCCCCCAAAGACAAATGGCTGAATCCTCAATTACTTTCATGAATTTTTCTTTCGAGCTAATTGAAATACTTTATCTCTTTTCACTATGTTGTGAATGGTACAGTCTATCCAGCATAACAAAATCAATAATTGAAGCATGAACACTTTTTTCTTTTTCTCTCTCTAACTTTCTCTCCAACCCCAAAACACAAACCCTAAAATCTTCCCTTCTTCCTTTGGCGTCAATGCCCTATACCGGCACTGGAGGGGGATAAAGGTCACACCCAGGCCCAACTTTGTATTGACGGCTGCTTCCTCTCATACCGACTGGTTTTTTCTATATCATCATATTTCTTCTCTTTTTGGGTCTTTTGGTCTGTTTTTCCCCCACGTGTTTTTCATGCTGTCGATTTTTGGTTTTATCACAATTAATCTCTCGAGTCTTCACTGAACGGGCTGCAACTTCTTCTTGCTCGGGGTTTTGGTTTGCAGTTGATGGGTCGTCCTCCTCCTTGATGAAGCCTCAAATTCTGTTCGTGGCTCATGTGGTTATTCCATCCGCTTTGATTGCCGATCTACTCCCCCACGGGTTCATCTTCTCTTCATGGATTTTTGATGTGGTTGATCGTCTCCCTGAATTGGATGGCGGCTACAAATTTTAAGGATGAGAAAGATAGGGAAACCCTAGTTTGTGGTTCGATACGACCCACAAACTAGTTTGGCTTCACTATACCAAGCTGATTTGTCTTATCTGTACTTGTTCGATCCAACCGGTCGGTTTTGGTTATCATCCTTAAAGTGGTTTCTAAGTGTATCTACTAATCACATTGAAGGTTCAACATACAATGGTTTATCTTCATCCCCAACCCCTCATTTTGGCTCTTTCTTCGATCACTGGCCGTGTTCCGAAATTAGAGGGACATTAATCTGGGCATGTGCCAGTTACACCATTTATTTTCTCTTATATGCTTCCTTGTATCTCAACTGGTTATAATGACTTTATCATTTCGTGTTTTGTCCTCTAATTTGGCCCTTGTTTATTCTAGGTTTCTATGGGCTTAAGCCTTAATGTAACACATTCACTTATTAATGAAGTTATATTGTTTCCTATTAAAAAAAAAAAAGAATGGTACGATGCTATTTACAGCGTACCAACATTTTAATGCATTCTTTATGATGTATTGTCTTTAATCATACAGAGGACAGTCAGTAACAAGTTTTGGCATCGGAGAAAGCATTCTGTTGATATTGATGCTGATAAGCTTCAGCATGAGTTCAATTCAAATCTTACCCCATTTGTTGAAGAGTCCCATGTCCTTTCAGATCCAGAAGCTGCTTCTATTCCTTCTGATTCACTTCAAACATGTGATGCATTGCATAGTCGACACCGACAGAATGATATAGAAGAACAGGCTGCTATACGCATTCAAACAATGTTTCGAGGATTTCTGGTATTACCCATTGTTGTAATTTCTGTGTTTTGCATAATTTCTAGTATCATTTCGCTGAAAAGATTTTCAGCTTTCAATTTTTATAATGAAATGATGAAAATTTGCATTGATTCCAAAGGTTCAGTTTCTGAGCATGGGATAGAAGTTCAGAACTATAGAATCTGAATTCTACCGGAAAAAAAAAACAATAAAATCTGGGACCTGGATATCTCCTTAACTGAAACCTGCATCCATAGTTTTCATTTTTTCCCCTTGTTTTCATATTGCAATTGTAATCAGAATACTTAAACTCATCTGTATTTAATAAGATGTAGTTTCAGTTTCTTTCAGTTATGAAACAATGCTATGGATTGAATTTAACTACAAAAGTGGGGTTATGATACGAACTACCACAATACTATATTAAACTAAGATAAATCTCCCTAGAGAATCTCTCAAAGAGCCCAAGTACATAGATGACAACTGAATGAATGAATCCTAGTGACCTATCATATCCTATTTATAGTAAACCTAGGATTTAACCTAATTTAGTAAATAGCCCTATTAAGGCCCAAAAGCCCAATACAACTTAAATAACAAAAACAGAATTATATTTAAGAATAGCAATAAAATGGATCCGTCACTTCTTGGTTCGCCTTGAGTAGGCTTTCAATGAACTCGGGTTCGTATCATATTGTTCGTCATTGCTTTGTCGATTCGTGCCTTTCGAAAAGCCTGCTGGATTTGTCTCTTGTGCTCTTTCAGCATGTCTTTAATGGTTCCTCCGGCAGGCACCAATTGTCCTGAGTAATGTATTCTGTTCTTCTTTTGGGCAAAGACCATTCCAGAATTTTTAATAGACACACTGTCTTCCTTCCTGTGAGAAGAGGTTGAAAAATCTCCAACTGAATTTTGTATCTGAGATTTCTGTGTCTTTAACTCTGCCCCATTTCTTGAGGCCCCAGTAGGTTTACACCATGAACTTGCAATACTGGGGTGCACCATAGATGTTGAATGGGCATACCGATTCTGAGGAACTCTCGAAGACTCATTGTTGTCTTGACAGTTGTATGCAGTACTTAACTTCTTCGTGATCGGGTGTACCTGAGACAGGTCGGGTAGAGCTCTGGTCTGTTCTCGAGTCGGTATCGACGTCTCAATCATGTTTAGCTCGACCAGGGGCCCCTGATCCTCTGGTCGTAAGGACTTCATCATAGATTTTAATGAGACCTGGGCCTTGACCAGCTGTGGCTCGCCTTGCAACTCAACCTTTCCTGACCCCAGTTTGAATTGCATTTTAAGTGCGCGGTAGTCAAATTCAATTTTCCCCAACGTCGCTAACCACACAACGCCCATAATCACATCAGCGTTTCTCAGTGGCAAGGGCAAGAAATCATTCACTATTCTCAACTTTGCCAACTGGAGTACCACATTCTTACAGATGCCAACAGTTCTCACAGAGTCCCCAGTTCCCAACATAATGCCATAATCATCGGACGGCTCTATCGGTAATCTCAATTTAGCAACAATGTCATCGGACATGAAGTTATGCGTAGCCCCACTATCTATTAATACTACTACTTCTGACCCCAGTTTGAATTGCATTTTAAGTGCACGGTAGTCAAATTCAATTTTCCCCAACGTCGCTAACCACACAACGCCCATAATCACATCAGCGTTTCTCAGTGGTAAGGGCAAGAAATCATTCACTATTCTCAACTTTGCCAACTGGAGTACCACATTCTTACAGATGCCAGCAGTTCTCACAGAGTCCCCAGTTCCCAACATAATGCCATAATCATCGGACGGCTCTATCGGTAATCTCAATTTAGCAACAATGCCATCGGATATGAAGTTATGCGTAGCCCCACTATCTATTAATACTACTACTTCTGACCCCAGTTTGAATTGCATTTTAAGTGCGCGGTAGTCAAATTCAATTTTCCCCAACGTCGCTAACCACACAACGCCCATAATCACATCAGCGTTTCTCAGTGGTAAGGGCAAGAAATCATTCACTATTCTCAACTTTGCCAACTGGAGTACCACATTCTTACAGATGCCAGCAGTTCTCACAGAGTCCCCAGTTCCCAACATAATGCCATAATCATCGGACGGCTCTATCGGTAATCTCAATTTAGCAACAATGTCATCGGATATGAAGTTATGCGTAGCCCCACTATCTATTAATACTACTACTTCTTGTCCCTGTATCAAGCCTGTGACCTTAAGTGTTTTTGGTGAACTCAGCCCTGCCATTGAGTGTAAGGAAAGGGCTGCCATGTTCAGTGTATCCACAGTATCATCAACAAGTTCATCTTCGAACGCATAATCTTGGGAATCATCGGTTTCTTTGTTTTCCAGTTTTTTTATTGCAACGCGTACTACAAGTATCTCTAGAGCTTGTAGCTCCTTTTTACACCGGTGACCCGGGACGAACTTCTCGTCACACCTAAAACACAGCCCCTTGTCTTTACGTATGCGGATCTCACTATCTGTTAAGCGCTTATAAGGGATGTTGGGGGTGAGGGTGTTCGACGGTGCCGATCGGTTGGAATAGTTTGAAGTGGGTGTGAGAGTTTTTAGGTTCGTACTTCCTGCCACTCTTGCATTTATAGCACCTGATCCCAGACTCGGTTTAACTGTTGACGACGTTCTCACTCCTCTTGCTTGATTTCGAAAAGCTAGGTCATCTTCAATTACCTGTGCCATAAATTTCTTGTCCTGGATTCCCACTGGCCGAAGTTTTCTCATCTCACTTCATATTTCTGCCTTCAGACCACTCTCCCATTTTCCTTCCAAGGCACTCGCGCTGATGTCGCGCATACCCTTCAGTGTTTTGAAAGGCGCACTAAAACCCCAAAAAGGCGCTAAAAGGCGCGGGGCGCAGATATTGCGCCTCGCCTTACTAAGTCGCAGCGCATAACATTAGGCGCGCGCCTTTGTGCGACTTTTCTGAGTCGCTCGGGTGCAAAAGGTGCGCGCTTAGAGAGCCTTTTGTTTTTTAAAAAAAAAAATTTAAATACACCTTAAAAGCACGTTTCAACTTTAAAAAAAAAACTAAAAACAGAAACTTCCCTCCCTGAGAAAAAGAAACTAAAAAAATCAAAACTTCGGTTTTACATGGAGGTGGGTCGTCGTAGGAATTAGTTTCTGCCGAACGGAGAAAAAAGAAAAGAAAGGAGATGGAAGGAGTGGTCTCGTCCATGGATGAAGAAAGATAATAAAATAATTGATTTATATAATAAGGAAATAGAAAATCATTAATGAAATTCATTGGTTATAGTGTGATAGGATGGAAAGTTGTGATTTGACTAATCACATTTATTGCATATTTAATATAAAAAAATCAATGAGTTGAAGTGTTTTTGGTTTTCCTTTAAAAAATACGTTGTTTAATTTAATCTTATTATTATATTTTTTAGTACCTTAAATAATAATTAAATTTGTATATTAAAATAAAATAAAATTTATTAATATGCAAATATTTAATGAGAGGTTTAATTTTATTGAATATTGAATTTTCTATTTTATATTTTAAAGTTATTTTATATTTAATTATTATTTGTCTACTTTATTTATATTTATATTTATATTTAAATATTACATCTTCATCTTCTCCTTTTTTTTTCTTTTTAATGTTGTGTTTCTCCTTTATTTTGAAGGCTTGAAGTTGATGTTCTCAATATCTCATGATCATAAATAATTTGATGTGTATTAGTTTTTCCTTTTTGTTTTCCAAGTTGATTTGATATTTAAAATCCATATAGTCTTATTCAAAATCTTATTCTTCTCTATTCTTATGATTCTCTATTCTAATGATTTTTTCCTTAGTTTCTATTCAATTTGTTTAGATCTTAGATATTTGATGGGTGAGAAAAATTAGTTAAGTATTTTGATAGTTCACTGTAGTTTGTGAGTCTGTGACACAAACTTTGTTTATTGTATGGTTGTAACTTACTAACTTGTATGATTATAAGTTGTATTATTTAAATTAAAATTGTGAGTAATGTATATTTTTGTGATAAATATATATTTTTAATTTTATTTTATACATGGTGCGCCTTTAAGATAAAGCCCACGCCTTTTTTGCGCCTTGCGCCTCAGGCTCTAGAAAGCTTTTGCACCTTTGTGCGCCTTGCGCCTTTAAAAACACTGCCCTTTGCATATTTTTCAAACAACCGGCGATACTCCTTTACTATTCCCACCTGTTGTAGACTCATCAAATTGGCATATTTATTGTCATTGATCGTTGGTTGGAAATGATGCAACAACTCTCGAAATTCCTCCCACGAAGCAATCGGAGCTCGGTCCTCTTCATACTGCAACCATTCCAATGCCTCCTCTTCCATACACAAAGCTGCGGCATCGACCCTTTCATGTCCCGTCAACCGATTAACCCAGGAGTACCTCTCAACTCGGTAGAGCCACCCGTCCGGGTCCTCATCGGCAAGTCCTTTAAACACTGGCATTTCTAGCTTCCGTAACCTTCTATCAAATATTGGTCCATCCCGTCCTCCTGCTCCCGGTCCCCCTCGGTCACAACGATCTTGCCTATCTCTCCAATCCTCCCGCTCGTTCCAACCGTCATGCGCTAACGGCCTTTCATAGCCGGTGCGCACCCTCCTCTCCTCCGAAAATCCATTCCCCCTTCCATCGAACCGGCCATCTCCCCGTCGCTCGAAATCCGAACCCATATAATTTTCCCCATCGGCTAAGCCACTAAAATTTTCTCTCCGGTCCAACCCGGCCAACCCGAACCGACTCGGTCCGATCGACCCGCCCCGGGCCGACCGCCCTGCGCCACGCTCGCCCCTGCCCGTGCCCTGACCCGCGCCCCGCTCACCCATGCCAAGACCCGCGCCCCACTCGCCCGCGCTCCCTCCCAGGCCCGCGCTTACTCGCCCGCACTCGCGCCCAGACCCGCGCTCCACTCGCGCTCGCCCACGCCCACGCCCGGACCGCCCCAGCCCCCTCGGCTGTCCCCCCGGGCTTGTTCGCCATCGTGCCGACCCACGCCGCCCAGGCCTGCTCCCCCCGAGCCGCAACCCCAGCCTGCGCCCGCGTGCCCCCTCGCGGCGCACCTGCTCCCCACGCGACCACCCATGCCCCCCGCGTCGGCCCCCAGCCCCTCCAGCCCAACCACCACGCCCGGCTCCTCCGCCGACGACGCCTTAACCTCGCTCTCCTTTCTGATTTCGCCGCCACCCCCTTCCCTTTATCCACGACAATTGGTTCGGGTTTCGACGGTTCGAGTTTGTGCTCTAATAGCTTCTGTATGTTGAGATTCATTTGTCCCAACTCTTGATCCAACCGGCTTCCTATAGCCGCCAACTGAGCCTCAAACTCTTTCTGCTTCTTCAACATCTCGGCCCCGTTTTCCTCGCAATCTTGCATCCTGGTCTCCATCTTAGTACTCACCATTCCCGGATCGGCAAATGGCTCTGATACCAAAATTTTAGTATTCACCATCTGCTTCTTCAAAATCTTGCATCCTGGTCTCCATCTTAGTACTCACCATCCCCGTTTTCCGCAGTGGAAGCGTGGTGGGCCCATAACCCACAGGTACCCACAGAACTGCACTCTATACTTCATTTTTACTCACCGGTTTTTGAATCATTGACAGATCTACCCCGCAACGTAATTGTGACCATGCTATTGAGCTATTGCCCGACAAGGAATCAGTAAATGTACGTCCGTGCGGTCGGCACTGATGATCAAAAGAACGAGATTGAGAAATTAGTGGGAGAAATGTTGTTGGCAGGAATTATTCGTCCTAGCACGAGCCCGTTTTCATGCCCAGTTTTATTGGTTAAAAAGAAAGATGGGAGTTGGCAGTTCTACGTCAACTATCGCGCCTTGAATCAAGCAACAGTGCCCGATAAATATCCGATACCGTTGGTTGATGAGTTGGATGAGCTGCATGGGGCGACAGTGTTTTCGAAAATTGATCTTAAGGCGGGTTACCATTAGATCCGTGTTAAGCCAGTTGATGTGCATAAAATAGCTTTTAGAACTCATGAGGGCCACTATGAATTTGTAGTCATGCCTTTCGGATTACGCAATGCTCCTGCAATGTTTCAGTCAGTTATGAATGAGATTTTGCGATCGTTTCTACGCCAGTTTGTGCTCGTATTTTTTTATGACATCTTGATCTACAGTTTGACCATCGATGAACATAAGGAGCACCTAGTCCGAGTTTTCGAAGCTTTACAAACCCATGCCCTTGTAGCCAATGCCAAGAAATGTCGATTTGAAATCGCACGATTGAGTATTTGGGGCACTTTATATCTCGCCAAGGAGTGGTCGCGATCCAGGAGAAAATTGCGGCCATGGTACGTTGGCCAAGCCCCTAAGAACATTAAAGATCTACGGGGTTTTCTTAGGTTGACAGGTTACTACCGTCGCTTTGTGGCAAATTATGGGTCGATGGCTTTTCCATTGACTCAGCTGCTCAAAAAAGGAAAGTTTGAATGGGGCCCGACAGTGGAGGATTGCTTTCAGAGACTTAAGCATGCGATGAGTAGTGTGCCAGTATTACGATTGCCAGACTTTGATCAGTTGTTTATTGTAGAAACTGATGCTTCCGGTATTGGTGTGGGTGCAGTCTTGATGCAACAGGGGCAACCATTGGCTTATTTTAGCAAGGCTCTACTGTTAAGATATAATCTGCATATTGTTATTATTTGTTATTATTATATTGTTGAGGTTAGGATATTTGTTCTAGAGAGTTCTTGTTGTTGAGATATTTGTATTTATTGTATTATTTATATTTGGTTATTCCCCTATATAAAGGGATGGGTTGTGTACAGATTAATTCATTCAAATACAGAATATATTCCTCCATCCTTTGTGAAACCTTTTCTTGGTATCAGAGCGTTATCATGGCCAACGCCTATTCAAACCCTAAGTTCAATTCTCCACCCTTAAATCAGCTTCTCACCTAGATCACCACCATTAAATTAGATCGCTCCAATTTTTTATTATGGCAAAATCTAGCCCTACCTGTTTTGAGAGCCTATAGGTTAATAGGCCATTTGAGTGGAGAGGACCAATGTCCTCCAAAATTTTTACCCACAGCCGTAGGTCTAAATGAACCCACAGTGCGGTGGGTTCTTTGGCCGAACCGGCGCGCAAAGTGGCGTCGGAGGAAGTAGCTCTGCGTCATCGGAGGCGACCACGCCTCCTCAGAGGAAATGACGGCCGCGGCAGCGGCGCGCATGTAAGAACCCGCAGGTGCGGTGGCGCGCAGCAGCGGCGATCAGCAAAGGCTGCGCAGTGGAGCAGGAGGTGTCAGCGCAGTGAGTCTTGCAGTAGGGGCTGGCATGTGGTCAGGCTTGGTGTAGCAACAGGGGCCCAGTGGACAACAAATGGGCCCCGCAACAGGTCATTTTTCACCAATTTCTCCTTTTTCCCAAAATGTCTTTGGAAATCAAGGTAATTTTCCAGCAGCTTCAATACCCATGCATGAAGGATTAGGTGCCAATCTTTCTCCTTTTTTATATGATGCACATGATGCTTGGGTAGTTGTAGACCAACTATTGCTAGGTTGGCTTTATAATTCCACGACTCAGGAGGCTGCCACACAAGTGATGGGGTGTAAAACTGCCCATGAACTTTGGACTGCTATTCAAACTCTTTTTGGTGCACAATCTCGAGCTGAGGAGGATTATCTCCGTCAAACCTTTCAACAGTGCTGGAAAGGCTCTCAAAAGATGGTAGATTATTTAAGGATCATGAAGACACATGCTGACAACCTAGAGCTTGTTGGGAGTCCGGTTCCAGTTCGGTCATTAATCTCCCAAGTATTGTTGGGGCTTGATGAAGAGTATAATGCCGTAGTAGCAAACGCACAGGGGAGAGCTGATCTCACTTGGTATGGGTTGCAGACTGAACTCCTCATGTTTGAGAAACGGTTAGAGCAACAAAATTCTCTCAAAACAACCTCGTTTAATCAGACAGCTTCGGCAAATATGGTAAATATAAAAGTAAGTGCACCTCAGTGTTCTAAACCACAACCTTCGTATCGTGGTCAACAGTCTAGCAGAGGTGGCCGAGGACGTAGTCGTGGTCGTGGAAACGGTTCTAACCACATTAATACTATGTGCTATGTTTGTGGCCGCTTAGGCCACATTGCTAATGTTTGTCGTGACAGGTATCTCCCAAACCAACAACGAGGTGCTCCACAGTATGATGGACAGTATCAATCACGGCCTCCACGCATCTACAATAGTCAACCTAGTCTGTCCATTCCGTCTAGTGGAGGTGGGGCTTCCTACCCACAAGTTTACCAAGCTCAACACACTTCCAATCCGTTCGTTGCACATCCTGACACTGTAGTCGACCCAAATTGGTATATGGACAGCGGCGTGCCTAACCATGTTACGTTAGACTACAATAATATGGCTTATCCCGCTGAGTATGGAGGTAACGAAACTGTAACTGTTGGTAATGGTGAAAAATTGTTAATAACGCATATTGGGTCCTCTTCTGTTGGAGTATTGAAACTTGAAAATGTTTTGTGTGTGCCACGAATTGCTAAGAATCTGATTAGTGTGTCTAAACTTGCTCGTGATAATAATGTTGTCTTGGAATTTTATGGAGATTGTTGTTTTGTGAAGATCTTCGTACGAGCAACATAATGTTGAAAGGGGAGCTTAAAGATGGATTATATAGAGTTGCATCAGGGAACACCACCAGGTTGCTGCGTGATGAGTCAGTACCGTCAGTCGAATTAGAAAATAGTCCTTTAATTTGTTCTGCTTTATTTTTCCTGCTACTAGTTCAATAAATGTTGTCGTTTCCAAAAATGTTTGGCATCAACGTTTAGGGCAGTCGTCCTACACCACTTTGCAATGTTTGATTCACCAATTTGGTTTACCAGTTCCAATGAATGATCGAAATAGTTTTTGTGAGGCATGTAAATTTGGTAAAATGCATGCTCACCCCTTTCCTTTATCTGATTCCCATGCATGTCGGATATTTGATTTAGTACACACTGATTTGTGGGGACCAGCTCCAGTTGCGTCCTCTGATGGGTATCGTTATTATGTACATTTTTTGGACGATTATAGTCGTTTTGTCTGGATTTATCCTCTGAAGCTTAAAAGTGACACTCTCAGTGCTTTCCAACATTTTTTATCTATGGTTAAAAATCAATTTGGATTTCCATCAAAACTCTTCAGTCCGATAACGGTGGTGAGTATCGACGGGTTCATGCGATGTGTGCAGAGGAGGGGATCCGCTCTCGATTTTTGTGACCCTATACTTCTGCTGAAAATGGTAGAGCTGAACGCAAACATCGTCATATCGTTGAGACTGGGTTGACCCTTCTAGCACAAGCATCCATGCCTCTTTGTTTCTGGTGGGAAGCTTTCCTTAATGCTGCTTTTCTGATTAATGGTATGCCAACCCCGATCCTAGATGGCAAATCTCCAGTTGAGATGGTTACTGGGAGGCAGTTGAACTATCAAGCACTTCGAGTTTTTGGGTGTGCGTCCTACCCGTATCTTCGACCCCTTCACTCTCAAAATTTTCAACTGCACACAGAGAGATGTGTGTATTTAGGACCTAGTCCTGCTCACAAGGGTCATAAATGTCTGAGTTCGTCTGGGAAAGTGATTATATCTCGCCATGTTTCTTTTGATGAAAGCTTTTTCCCTTTTGCAATAGGTTTCTCGTTGGTGAAGGAATCCTCTGAAGTATCTGTTGGTCCACCTTTCAATCAGTGGCTTGGGTCTATTCCTCCTATTGTGTGGCCGGCTGTTCCAACTGGTGCTCCGCTGCCTGTCCCTGTTCCATCAGGAGGAATCCCTGCTCCCCATGTGCCTGTTCATGATGCTACACCTGATGTACGTGCTTCATCACTCCATCAATCTCCAGTACAACAGTTCTCTTCGTCGTCTACCCCGCTGTCCGCACAAGTTCCTTGTTTGCCTGTGCACGATGCTGATGATGTGTTGAGTGTATCCTCTTCTCCACCTCCTCCTGCTGTGATACGATCCCGGCAACATTAAAAGTTTATTCGAGGCGGAGCAAGAAGTGAAGAATGAGTTATTTACTATTTTAATATATTTTATTATGCGAATTTAGGTTGTATTGGGCTTATGGGCCTAAATAGAGTTATTTCCAAAGTTAGGTTAAATCCTAGGAATGCTATAAATAGGAAGGCTTAGGTTACTCTTTTCATTCATTGAATTATCATTATTGTATTGCGACTCTTTGAGAGATTCTCTCGGGAGGTTTTGTCCTAGATTAATAAAATAGTGTGGTAGATTCTATCATTTTGGTATCAGAGCCATTTGCCGATCCGGGAATGGTAACTACCAAGATGGAGACGAGGGTTCAAGAGTGCAAATCGAGTGGGGCCGAGATGGTGAAGAAGCAACAGGAATTCGAGGTTCAAGCGGGCGCGATGAATAGTCAATTTGGACAGGAAATAGGTCAGATTAACCTAAATATACAAAAGTTGCTAGAGCGAACACCGGAATGACCAGAACCCGAGGCAAAGTGCGCACAAGGGTAAGAGGGGTGAGTTTCGGCGTGGCAGAGGTCGCGTCGCGGGGCGAGAGGGGACCGACCGCGCGCGATCGGGCGTGGCGAAGGGTGGAAGGGGTCTGGCGCATGCAGGGCGGCAGTCCGTGGCGGCGGCGCGCGGTAGCGGCCGGGCGCAGCGAGGTGGCGTGGGGGGTCCCGCGGGTTGGGGCGCAGGCGCGAGCGGCGCTGGCAGCAAGGGCGCAGGGGGACGTGCGGCCTGGGGGCCGGGCTGTGGGTCGGGCGTGGGCGGCGCGGAAGGAACGGGCTGGGGCCCGGGCGGTGGAGTCGGGGGCAAGCGGGGACGTGGTGCTGGCGGGTCGGGCATGGGGCACGGCGGCGGTCAAGGGGGACCGGGTCGGGTCGATGCAGGCGATTGGGCGGGCCGGAGAGAGAGGTACCCAGAGTTTGGCGATGAGGGTAACAGCGGGGGACCGGAAGGCGAGCGAAAGGTGGGCGGCCGAGTCCACGAATCACCGAAGGAGAGGAGGGTGCGCATTGGTTATGAAAGACCAATAGCGCACGACGGTTGGAACGAACTTGGGTGGGATGGCTATAATCGAGAGGGAGACCGAGAAGACTGGAGGGAGTGGGAGGATCGATATGAACATGGAGGACCGAGAGCAGGAGAACGAAAGGAGTCCGAGTGTTTGTGAGGAGGTTACAAAGCTTGAGATGCCGTTTTCAAGGGTCTTACCGATGAGGATCGGAAGGGTGGTTGTGTCGAGTGGAACGGTATTTTTGGGTTAACCGATTAAATGGCGAGAGCAGTCGGACGCTGCAGCTTTTTGTGTATGGAGGGTGAGGCTCGGAATGGTCTGCGAGATGAGGAAGATCGATCGCCGATCAGTTTTTGGGAAGAATTTCGACAACTCCTGTTACACCGTTTTCAACCGAGCATAAATGACAACAGGTACGCTAAGTTGATGAGTTTGCGGCAAGAGGGCACTGTTAAAGAATATCGGCGACTGTTTGAGAAATATGCTAAGGGAATGCGCGATATTAGTGCCAGTGCGTTAGAAGCGAAATGGGAAAGCGGTTTAAAAGAAGAAATCAGGAGTGAAATGAGAAAATTGCGACCCGTGGGAATCCAAGATAAAAAGTTCATGGCACAAGTAATTGAGGATGATCTGGCTTTCCGAGCTCTAGGAAAGGGGGTGAGCCCGGGACTAGTGAATAAACCAAGTGTGGGATCGGGACTAGTTAGTACGAAGGGAGCAGGTGTTGCAACTATGAGAACTACAACGTTCTCGACGTCTAAACCAGTTACAAACAGTACAACAACCACTATGCCGTATAAGCGTTTGACAGATAGTGAAATCCGTGCCAGGAAAGATAAGGGATTGTGTTTCCGTTGCGACGAGAAATTTGTGCCAGGGCATCGGTGCAAAAAGAAAGAACTTCAGTCCTTGGAGATATTGGTAGTACGCGACACCTATAACCACGAGGACTCTTACGAAAATGATGAGGCACTAGAGGATGAAACTTTTGTCGATACGGGAGATACAAGGGATTTAGCGGCCTTGTCCTTAAACTCCTTGGCATGGCTGAGTTCGCCAAAGACTTTGAAAGTCACTGGGTTTATTCAAGGGTTGGAGGTAGTAGTTCTTATAGATTGTGGGGCCACCCATAACTTTATTTCCGACGTCCTTGTTGGGAAGCTAAATTTACCAGTAGAACCCTCAAACGATTATGGCATCATGTTGGGAACCGGCGAATCTGTGAGAACGGCAGGAATCTGTAAAAATGTTGTTCTACACCTGGCTGAACTGAAAGTAGTCAATGACTTCCTACCATTACCCTTAGGTAGCGCATATGTGATTTTGAGGGTGGCATGGCTAGAGACATTGGGAAAGATCGAATTCAATTTCAGTTCCCTGAAGATGCGGTTTGTGTTGGGATCCTGGCAGGCAGAGTTGCAAGGGGACCCCCGGTTGGTAAAGGCTCAAGTATCCTTGAAATCCATGATGAAATCCTTACGTCCTGAGGACCAAGGATTACTGGTCGAGTTGAACAGGCTTGAGGCGACAACACATGAGTGTGGGCCAACCAAGATGCTTCCGGATTTATCACAGGTACCCCGAGAGCTTCACTCATTAATTGAATCTTTTTTACCTGTTTTTCAATCCGTGGCAGATTTACCACCTGAACGAAACTGTGATCATGCGATTGAACTGATTGCGGGGACGAACTCAGTGAATGTCCGGCCGTACCGGTACCCACAATACCAAAAAAACGAGATAGAGAAGCTAGGACGGGAAATGTTGTTAGCTGGGGTAATTCGCCCTAGCACGAGTTCGTTCTCTAGTCTTGTTTTGCTAGTGAAAAAGAAGGATGGAAGTTGGCGTTTCTGTGTCGACTATCGTGCCTTAAACCAAGCTACAGTACCGGATAAGTACCTGATACCGCTGGTGGATGAATTGTTGGATGAGCTTCATGGCGCATCTATATTCTCGAAAATTGATCTAAAGGATGGTTATCACCAAATTCGTGTCAAACCGACTGACATACACAAGACAGCTTTTCGGACGCATGAGGGACATTACGAGTTTGTAGTCATGCCGTTTGGGTTGTGGAATGCTTCGGCTACGTTCCAGTCTGTGATGAATGAGATTTTGCAATCATATCTGCGTAAGTTCGTGCTAGTATTTTTTGATGATATTTTGATCTACAGCATGACTATTCAGGAACACAGGGAGCACCTGGCTCGAGTTTTTGAGGTGTTGCAGGCACATGCTTTTGTCGCAAATGCCAAGAAATGCCAATTTGGTTTGCAACGCATTGAGTACTTGGGCACTTTATATCTGTGGAAGGCGTTTCAGCCGACCCGGCAAAGATCGAAGCGATGATAGAGTGGCCAAGTCCTCGAAATATTAGGGACCTACGAGGATTCCTGGGGTTGACCAGATACTATCGACGATTTGTGGCTAACTACGGTTCCATGGCTTTTCCGTTGACCCAGTTATTAAAGAAAGGGAAGTTTGAGTGGGGATCGACTGCTGAAGACAGTTTTCAGAGAATGGAACATGCTATGAGTAGTGTCCCGGTCCTACGTTTGCCAGATTTTGACCAAGTATTTGTGGTCGAAACCGATGCTTCGGGCATAGGAGTGGGAGCGATTACGATGCAGTGAGGTTAACCGATAGCATATTTTAGCAAGGCGTTGCCAATTACTCATCGTGTGAAACCGGTATATGAACGTGAACTGATGGCAATCGTTTTCGCGGTGCAGCGATGGCGGGCCTATCTGCTAGGGCATCACTTTGTTGTTCGTACTGATTAGAAGAGTCTTAAATTTCTTCTTGAGCAGCGTGTAGTGGATGGCGACTATCAGCGTTGGATTGCAAAATTAATGGTATATGATTTCAGCATTGAATATAAGAAGGGTCTTGAAAATCGAGCCGCGGAAGCTATGTCTCGGATGCCCGAGAAATGCGAGCTGGGCATGCTGAGTGTGGTGGTAGGTATTAACAGCGCCGTTTTTACACAACAGGTTAAGGAGGATGCTAAGTTAATGAAAATTTATGAGTCGTTGGCAGTTGGCGAGGGGGGCCCTCCTGGATACTCAGTGGTTGGTGATGTGTTGCTTTATCAGGGTAGGCTAGTTTTGCCTCCGACATCTCCAACGATTCCTCTACTGTTGCTTGAATTCCATAGCGGTGCTATTGGGGGACATTTCGGAGTCCTTAAAACTTATCAGCGTTTGGCTAAGGAAGTGTATTGGCAAGGAATGAAGGCTCGTGTGCATTCTTTTGTGGCCGAATGCTCTGTCTGTGTTCAAGCTAAACACCTATCCTTATCTCTGCATGGGTGCGCTCTGACCTTTATCGATTCTTGCACAGTGCGGGAAGACATGTCGATGGACTTTGTGGAGGGGTTACCGCGATCAGAGGGTTATGACACTATACTGGTGGTGGTTGACCGTCTTTCCAAATATGCTCATTTCATACCTCTTCGACACCCGTTTTCTTCCTTGTCGGTGTCGAAGGTGTTTATCAAGGAGATCGTTCGGTTGCATGGAATTCTGAAAAGTATCGTGTCCGATCGCGATAAGGTTTTTACAAGTTTGCTTTGGGAAGAGATGTTTAAGGCTACGAGCACTAAACTCTGTCGGAGCACCATTTACCATCCACAGATTGATGGGCAAACTGAGGTGGTGAATCGTTGTTTGGAATCCTATTTGAGATGTTTTGTGATGCATCAGCCTAAGGCATGGTACCAATGGTTGTCCTGGGCGGAGTACAGATTTAACACTTCTTTCCACTCGTCCACGAGTATGACACCTTTCGAGATTATTTATGGCAGACCCCCTCCTACCATTTTGGGATATGATCACGGTGTTAGTCCGGTGGCGTCTGTGGATTCCATGATGAAGGATCGCGACCGGATCTTGGCCACCTTAAAGGCTAGTTTGTCGCGAGCGCAGCAATCTATGGCGGATCGCGCAAACGCCAAACGCCGGGATATACAATTTAATATTGATGATCTGGTGTATATCAAGCTTCGACCATACCGCCAATCTTCGTTGGCTAAATTTCAACACCCGAAGTTGGCGCCGAGGTTTATTGGGCCCTACCGTGTGCTGGCACGAGTAGGTCCTGTTGCTTATCGTTTGGAACTTCCACCGACAGTTAAGATTCACCCGGTTTTTCACGTGTTAGTTCTGCGTAGAGCGGGAGATTCTTCGGTTCTTGTCATGCCGACACCTCCCGTGGTGGGAGATGATCTGTGCATGGTGGTTCGCCCTAAGGCTGTTTTGGGCGTCCAAGAGAATTTACAAGCGGCCGGATCGCGTCAAGTTTTGATTCAATGGGAAGGCTCCGCACTGAGGATGCTACACGGGAATCATGGTGATTTAGAATTGCAATTCCCGGACTTTCACCTTGAGGACAAGGTGGCTCTGTGGGGGGGAAGTATTGATACGATCCCGACAACATTAAAAGTTTATTCGAGGCGGAGCAAGAAGTGAAGAATGAGTTATTTACTATTTTAATATATTTTATTATGCGAATTTTGGTTGTATTGGGCTTATGGGCCTAAATAGAGTTATTTCCAAAGTTAGGTTAAATCCTAGGAATGCTATAAATAGGAAGGCTTAGGTTACTCTTTTCATTCATTGAATTATCATTATTGTATTGCGGCTCTTTGAGAGATTCTCTCGGGAGGTTTTGTCCTAGATTAATAAAATAGTGTGGTAGATTCTATCATGCTGCTCCAACTCATCCGATGGTTACTCGCTCTAATTATGGAATCTTTAAACCCAAGGTGTGGGTTTCTACTGTTGAACCTAGTGTCTCTCCCTGGGATGACAAAGAACCCACTCGTGTTACTGATGCTCTCAACACCCCTGTGTGGAGAGATGCCATGGATCAGGAATTTCAAGCTCTCATCCAGAATGACACATGGTGCTTGGTTCCGCATGTGCCGTCCCAGAATGTTATTGGGTGCAAATGGGTTTTCAAGATCAAGCGACATCCTGATGGTTCCATCCAACGGCATAAAGCTCGTCTTGTTGCCAAAGGCTTTTCATCAGAACCCTGGTATTGATTATTTTGATACGTTTGGCCCAGTGGTCAAACCCTCCACCATTCGTGTCGTACTTACTCTTGTGTTGACCGAAGGTTGGCCTATCAAGCAGCTTGACTTTAATAATGCTTTTTTGAAGGGACTCTTGATGAAGATGTCTATATGGCACAACCTCCCGGATATGGTGATTCCTTGTTTCCCGGGTATGTTTGTAAACTCAAGAAGACATTGTACGGTCTCAAACAGGCCCCCCGAGCATGGAATAATACGTTGAAGACTGTTCTCCTCTCTTATGGCTTTGTTCATAGTCGATCTGATTCTTCTCTCTTCATCTACAATCGTGGCATGGTTACGGTCCTTCTTCTCGTGTATGTGGATGACGTTATCCTTACTGGTAATCACCCTGGTTTCATTTCGACTTTGATTTCCTCCTTACATCAAAAGTTTGCTCTCAAGGATCTTGGTCCTCTTAGTTATTTTCTGGGGATTGAGGTTTCCAGTCTACAGTCGGGCATGCTTCTTACACTAACAAAATATGTTGATGACTTATTACTCAAGCTGGGTATGTCCAATGTCAAACTGGCTCCGTCGCCATCTGTCACCGGGAAAACATTGTCCTTGTCTGATGGAGAGCCGCTTGATGACCCGTTTATATATCGAAGCACTGTCGGTGCCTTGCAATATCTCACCAACACTCGACCAGACATTGCCTATATTGTGAATCACTTGCGTCAGTTTTTGAAATGTCCGATTGATAGTCACTGGCAGGCTGTCAAGAGGGTATTGCGTTATCTCTCTGGCACTAAGCATCTCGGCCTTCTTCTCCAGCCTTTTGATGCTTGGACGTTGTCTGCTTTTTCTGATGCTGACTGGGGAGCCAACCTCGATGATTGGAAGTCCGTTGCTGCTTACTGTGTTTATTTTGGGAATTCCCTTGTCTCCTGGTCATCCAACAAGCAAACTTCCGTTGCTCGGTCTAGTACAGAGTTTGAGTATCGTGCCCTTGCCCATGCTACTGCCGAGATACTTTGGCTTCGACAGTTGTTAACTGAGTTGGGTATCTCCCTCTCCTCTCCTCCTATTTTCTGGTGTGATAACATTAGTGCTGGGTCGTTGGCAGTGAATCCTGTGTTTCATGCTCGCACTAAGCACATCGAGATTGATGTCCATTTCATTCGGGATCATGTTCCTCAACGCCAATCAGAGTATTGTGTCGGACCGCGACAAGATATTCACTAGCCTGCTTTGGGAGGAAATCTTCAAGGCTTCTGGGACGCAGCTACGTCGTAGTACCACTTATCACCCATAGACTGATGGTCAAACTGAGGTCGTGAATCGTTGTTTGGAATCGTACTTACGATGCTTTGTGTTGATGCAACCGAAGGCTTGGTACCGGTGGCTTGCATGGGCTGAGTTCAGTTTTAATACGTCGTTTCATTTGTCCACGGGGATGACACTTTTGAGATTGTTTATGGGCGTTCTCCGCCTACAATTTTGGGTTACGATTATGGGGCTAGCCCGGTTGCGACCGTGGATTCATTGATGATGGAACGCGATAGAATGTTGGAGAAGCTTAAGACAAATTTGTTGCGATCTCAGCAGTTGATGACAGATCGTGCTAATGCAAAATGTCGGGATGTTCAGTTTGATGTGGACGATTTGGTGCATGTTAAGCTCCGACCTTACCGTCGGTCCTCTATGGCGAAATTTAAACACCCCAAGTTAGCACCACAATTCATTGGGCCGTACCGCGTGTTATCTTCGGTGGGGCCAGTTGCGTACCGGTTGGACTTACCACAGACTGTGAGGATTCACCCGGTTTTTCATGTTTCTGTGCTGCGCAAGGCGGTTGGTTCCCCTGGTCTAGTCTTCCCTACACTGGCTTTGGTGGGAGATGATTTAGGCGTGCTGGTTTGTCCCAAGGCTGTTTTGGGCATACGGGAGTCACCACAGGATGGAGGGTCGCCCAGATTTTGGTACAATGGGAAGGGTCCACTCCTGACGACAAGGTGGCTCTTTGGGGGGGGGAGTATTGATACGAACCCGAGTTCATCGAAAGTCTACTAAAGGCGAACCAAGAAGTGACGGATCCATTTTATTGCTATTCTTAAATATAATTCTGTTTTTGTTATTTAAGTTGTATTGGGCTTTTGAGCCTTAATAGGGCTATTTACTAAATTAGGTTAAATCCTAGGTTTACTATAAATAGGATATGATAGGTCACTAGGATTCATTCATTCAATTGTCATCTATGTACTTGGGCTCTTTGAGAGATTCTCTCGGGAGATTTATCTTAGTTTAATATAGTATTGTGGTAGTTCGTATCAGGTTAAAAGACAAGAACCCAACTAAAGGAGATTATAAAATGTTCTTCATGCAAAAATAGTATTTAAAATACAGTTGTTCTAAATAGATGTAAATCTAAACCAAAATAAACCTACAAAAGAGAGAGATTCTAAGAAGCTATTAAATGACTTTTCCTTATAGAAAATTTTATTTTTCCTTTCAGCGACCAGCTAGGAAAAAAGAACGAACAAAAAGCTTGAGTAACATGCACCACAGGTTTTTCTTCTTCTTCTTGTGGTTCATGTTTTAAGCATCAAGCTCCATTTCATTATTAAAAAAACTACATTTCTTCTGATGATAAGAAAAAGAAACGCTTTGGTACTTTTGATAATTTGTAGGTGCCATTGAGAAATGCCACTTATTAACTCTTTTATTGAATATTCTTCTCATTATCTTTCAGGCTAGAAGAGCTCTCCGAGCTTTGAAGGGATTGGTTAGACTTCAAGCTCTTGTTAGGGGTCATGCTGTCAGAAAGCAAGCTGCAATAACTCTTCGCTGTATGCAAGCTTTAGTGAGAGTCCAGGCTCGTGTTCGAGCAAGACGTGTACGAATTGCTTTGGAAAGTGAAACTGCACAGCAACAAATTCAACAACAGCTTGAAAACAAAGCTCGTGTTCGCGAAATTGAAGTAAGAAATGAGATTTTTTTTTTTTTTTTTTAGTGTGATTACAAGTAGATAACATTGTATACTTGTATTTGCATTTCTAATTGTTTTCTCTTTTAAGTTAGACTAGATCAGTTTTAGATGGCCAAACTTGTTTTGCTGTAGTCATTAATTTGAAATGAACCGACTTCTACACATTGCAATATTGTGAATATGTATGTATAGTATTAGAATATAAATGTATATTTGTATAGTTTATTATACTATTAGTATGAAGCCTGTTAGGCCCGTTGTAATCCCTATATAAAGGCATTGACTATCGATGAATAAAATAGACTGTTTTTAGTCCAATTACTCTTGACTACATGGTATCAAAGCACAGTTAGGTTGAGATTTTTTTTTTTAGGTTTTTTTTCCTGGTTGACCGTCACCGCCACCGGGAAATCGCAGCCCAGTCGCCGATCTACACAGTCGTGGAAGTCGCGACTTCGTTCGGTCCAAAACGAAGCCGCACGTGCCGTCGGAACCCTCCGCCAGTTGAAAATCGCCGCTGCCGTCGACGCTCCGATCGAGGATTTTTTCGGTGGGTTTTGCTCGCCCCGAGGAGTAGTTTAAGTCCGTCCAGGTTTCAACTCGATCCAACGATGGGATTGCTCGGGAACCTCTCGGGTTTGTTTTGCTTTACTGTTTTAAGGAGCTGTTTTTTTTAAAATTTCACTGCTTGAAGGGCTGTTTTTGAGACTGTTTTGGGCTGTTTGTTCTATTTTTTGTTGAGTATACATAACTGATTTTAAGCAAACAAGTGTGATTTCGCATTCGATGGAAATCACGAAAAGGAAGTTAAATGGCACTAATTATCTAGATTGGAATCGGACGATTCACAATCACTTGTTGAGTAATGAATTAGAAGGACACATGGATGATGAACCGCCTAAAGAAGAAGTTGAGAAGAAAAAGTGGGATCGGGTTGATGCACGTCTGTATAATCAGATTACTAACTCGATGAATGACGAAATTGTGGATCTTGTTAGTCATTGCACTACAGTAAAACAATGATAGAACCTACCACACTTTTTATTAAACTACGATAAATCTCTCGAGAGAATCTCTCAAAGAGCCCAGAGTACAAAGACGATAATTCAATGGATCATTGACAATGACCTAACAACTCCTATTTATAGCCCTAAACCCTAATTTGACCTACTTAATAAAAGACTAATAATAGGTCCAAGCCCAATACATTTAAAAATAGCAATTAACTAATAATTAATAAATACTAATATTCCTAAAATGCCAAGGGAGGATCGTATCAATACTTTCCCCCCCAAGAGCCACCTTGTCCTCAAGGTGTTCCATCTCCGATGCCATCTTTACTGATCCGTCTTACGGCAAAAATCTGTCACATCAGCATCCTGGCACTCGTGTGCATCCCGAACGACCCACACATCCAAGTTCTGGAGCTCCTTCTTCTGACAACGGTGTCCTGGGAAAAATTGTTCATCGCAGCGGAAGCATAACCCTTTGTCCTTCCTAGCTCGAATTTCGGCTTCAGTGAGTTTTTTACAAGACGTCGGGTGAAGCGGTTGTAGTCTGTGGGACAAAATCTCTGTGCTTCCAGTTCTCGATAAAATCGTTCTCGCTTTAGCCTTGATCATTGCGAGAAGTACTTCCCTCGTTTTGGGTAGCCTGAAAAGAAAAATCATCCTCAATCACTTGGGCCATAAACATTTTCTCTTCAATGCCCACTGGTCGTAGTTTATGCATCGCGCTCCTATCTCCTCTTTCAGTCCACTTTCCCACTTCCCCTCCAATGCACTCATACTGATATCGCGCATTCCCTTAGCAAAGCGCTCAAAGCTCCGGTGATATTCCTTCACCGTTCCTATTTGCTTCAAACTCATGAAGTTGGCATACTTATTGGCACAGGCCCACGGTTGGAAACGCTCCAACAACCCATCTTTGAATTCGCTCCACGAACGAAAAAGAGCACAGTCCCTCCTCATCTGTAGCCACTCCAATGCCTCCCCTTCTAAACATAACCCTGCTGCCTCAACCCCTTCATATTCAGTCAACTTGTTTACTAGGAAATAACGCTCGACCCGACTCAACCATCCTACCGGATCCTCGTCAGCAAGACCCTTGAAAACTGGCATCTCCAATTTCCTGAATCTCCTGTCACATCCCAGTCCTTCCCTTCCTCCTACTCTCTGAATTCCCCGTTCAAATCTTTCTTCTCCTCCCCACCCGAAATCTCGTCCCCTATTTCGGACATTGTCATTCCACCCCCTATCGTTCCAACCGTCATGCGCCAACGACCTATCATAGCCCATGCGCAACCTCCTCTCCTCCAGAACCCTGTTTTCTCTCCCCACGACCCTTGGATCTCCCCTTTGGCCGAACTCCGGTCCCGGTAAATCGTCAACCCAATTTCGGCCTCGATCGTTCCAACCGTCATGCGCTATCGGTCTGTCAATCCCAAAGCGCACTCTCCTCTCTTCTGACAACCCATTTCCTCCCCAGTCATGTCGAGGTTCTCCTCGTCGATCAAATTCTGGCCCCGTGCAAGTATTCCTGTTAGAATTCCCTCGAAACTCCGTCCTTCGGTCCAACTCGTCCCAGTCCGACCAGCCCACCCCAATCCGGCCCGCCTGCACCCGAGCCACACCCCTCCCCCCTGGCCTTACGCCCGCATCACGCCCGCCTCTGCCCACGCCCAGCCCGACACCCCCTCCGCGCCCAACTCCGCACGGCCCAACACCCCAGTCGCGCTCGCCCACGCCCACGCCCGAGTCGCCACCACCCTCACCCCAGCCCACATGGCCCGCGCTCGAACCCGCGCCCGCGCCCTCGCCGCACCCCCATCTCGTGCGCGCCATCCTCTGTTTTTCCCCGTCCCCTCCTGCGCACGCGACCGAGCTCCAGCCCACGCCTCCTGCGCCTCCGCCGCCCCTGCTCCTGGTCGGCACGGTCCCCTCGCCGCCGTCCTCCTCTGCCACCGCTGCAGCCCTAACCAACTCCGGCCCGACGGCATTTCCTTCCCCTTGGTTTTCTTGGTTTGATTCGATAATCGGCAGCCCCGGAATGCGTTCTAACAAAATCTGAATATTCTGATTTATTTGTTCGATTTGTGAGTTAAATTTCGCATCTTGTTGTTCGAACTTCGAGTCAATCTTTTGCCCTAATCGTTCTTCCAATGAGTCTAGCCTTGCTTCCGTTTCCTGTTGTTTCTTGGACAATTCAGCCGAGCTTTCTTCCCAACCTTGCATCCTTGTTTCCATCTTAGTCGAGACCATTCCCGGATCGGTAAACGGCTCTGATACCAAAATGATAGAACCTACCACACTTTTTATTAAACTACGATAAATCTCTCGAGAGAATCTCTCAAAGAGCCCAGAGTGCAAAGACGATAATTCAATGGATCATTGACAATGACCTAACAACTCCTATTTATAGCCCTAAACCCTAATTTGACCTACTTAATAAAAGACTAATAATAGGCCCAAACCCAATACATTTAAAAATAGCAATTAACTAATAATTAATAAATACTAATATTCCTAAAATGCCAAGGGCGGATCGTATCAAACAACTTATGACGTATGTGGAGTTTCTGTACTCCGGGAAGGAACAAGTAACGAGGACGTATGACGTTTGTTCGTCCTACTTTCATGCTGATCAGAATGGTGAGACATTGATGGCCTCATCGCACGAAGCGCACGCGGAATAGTCTTTGAGTTAAATTCTCTTATGCCTTTCAGTGCCGATATTGCGGTTCAACAGACTCAGAGAGAAAAGATGGGAGTTATCAGCTTCCTACGTGGTCTGGGTCCGGAATATGAGAATGTCAAGTCTCAAATTTTGTCTGGAATTGAACTACCATCATTGGATGATGTGTTTCGTCGACTACAACGAATAGAGGTGAATTTGATTGAACAGTCCAATAGTGCTTTGCTTGGGAGAAGTGACCTCCATGGTGGGAGAAATATGAGTACTCCCGTATTGAAACCTGGTTCTGATCGACGCCAAGATTCTAATAGTGACAACCGGCGTTTGGATTCTCGAGTGGGAGTGACTCGTTATTACCGTCGTAAATCGAGTCACTTAAAAGGGGATTGCAGGAAACTGCAATATGATAATCAGAAGCATCAGAAAGCCAATGTTGTATCTAATGAGAAAGCCAATGTTGATGAGTTTGCTAAACTCTGGGTGTCTTCTACTTCGTCCACACCCATCGTCCTCCGAATTCACTTTCACGCGACCATCATTGAAAACAGTAACAATCATCATCTTCTTTTGTCGTCTACGAAGTGGGTCATTGACTCTGGGGCGACTGCTCATATGACAGGTAACAACAATTTGTTTTCTACTCCGTTGTCATCTGATCATTTTCCTAGTGTTACCTTGGCTGATGGATCTTTGTCTCCTGTCCAAGGGGCGGGATCAGTCACTCTTACCCCCACCTTGTTATTGTCTTCAGTTTTGTGTCTCCCTACATTCTCGTATAACTTAATTTCTGTTAGTCATATATCCCAAGACTTACGTTGCTTTGTTTCCTTTTTCCCTGATTATTGCTTGTTTCAGGATCATTTGACGAAGAAAACTATTGGTAGGGGGCATGTAGAAGGGGGTCTCTATATCTTGGATCAACTGCCAGTTTCAGCGGTGGCTTGTGCAAGTTCTTCACCCTTGTTTGAGATTTATTGCCGGATGGGTCATCCCTGTTTGTCTGTTTTGAAGAAATTATTTCCTGAATTCAGTAAAATTTCATCTTTAAATTGTGAGTCATGTCAGTTTGCTAAGTTTGATAGATTGAGTTCTAGTCTTAGGATCAATAAACGAGCGGATGCTCCTTTCGAGTTAGTTCATTCTGATGTATGGGGTTCGAGTCCTGTCACGTCTAAAACAGGATTTCGTTACTTTGTTACTTTTGTTGATGATTTTTCCAGATACACTTGGGTTTATTTAATGAAGAATCGCTTACGAGTTATTTTCTCATTTTTGTGCCTTTTTAATGTCTGAAGTCCGTAATCAATTTAATCGTCCATCAAAATTTTGCGACCGATAATGGGGGTGAATATTTTTCGGGTAACCTTAGTTCCTACCTCCGTGAAAAAGGTATTATTCACCAATCTTCTTGTGCAGATACCCCATCTCAAAATGGTGTGGCTGAGCGTAAGAACATACATCTTCTGGAAACCGCTCGAGCTTTGTCATTCCAGATGCATGTTCCACGACATTTTTGGGTTGATGTCGTGTCTACTGCGTGCTTTCTCATAAATCGAATGCCGTCGTCCATTCTTGAAAATAAGATCCCTTTCCGGGTCTTGTGTCCTTCTAAGGAAATGTTTCCACTTCTGCCTAAGATCTTTGGGTGTACGTCTTTTGTTCGCGATGTTCGTCCTCACAGGACTAAGTTGGTGATACGATCCGGCCTTGGCAGTTTAGGAATATTAGTATTTATTATTAGTTATTTGCTATTTTAAATGTATTGGGCTTGGGCCTATTATTAGTATTTTATTAATTAGGTCCAATTAGGGTTTAGAGTTATTATAAATAGGTGAGGTTAGGTCTTTGTTAATCATCCATTTGAATTGTCGTATTTTGTACTTTGGCTCTTAGAGAGATCCTCTCGGGAGATTTATCTTATTTTAATAGAAAAGTGTGGTAGATCATATCATTTTGGTATCAGAGCCGTTTGCCGATCCGGGAATGGTTACTACTAAGATGGAATCCAGGATGCAAGCGTGTGAAGAAGGAACGGCCGACTTGGCTAGGGCGATTCTGAGGAGACTAACGCAAAGATGGAAGCGATGGAAGAAAGGTTAGGAAAAGGCTGGATTTGCAGGATTGAAGCTCGAGACGATGAACCGAAACCGGAACTTTTAGTGGAGACAATCCGAGCAGACAAAGGGAAGGGGCTCGATGTCCGAGGTCAGAGGGGGAAGGATCGGCGCGCGCGGTGGGGCTAGCTCGGTGATGCGGGCGGCGGCGGCGGGCGTGGCGTGGCGGCGGCGCGACGAGAGGTCGCGCTGTGGTGAGCCGAGGCGAGTACGGGGCGCGCAAGCGGTTTCGGGGGCTGCGCAGCCGCGAGCGCGCGGAGCAACGGGGCGAGTGGTGATGTCGAAGTGGCGGCCGGGCATCGGGCGGCGACGCGTGGGCGCCGCGAGGCGTGGCGGGACGGCAGGTCTGCCCGAGAGGCTACCGGCTGGTCGGTCTGGCGCGCGCGCGATGAGAGGGGTTGGTGCGCGGGTGGTCGTGCGGTGGGGCTCGAGCGGGCGTCTTGGCGTCGTCGGGTCTGCGGGGTCCGGCGCCGCTCGGGCGTGGTCGTGGGCGAGCGCGATAGGGGTTTCGGCTCCGGCGCGAGTCGGCTCAGGTTGGGACCAGGCGGGCGCTTGGCGGCGGCGTGGTCCGAGCGAGGTCGGGCGGGTGCAGCACGCGGCGGGCCGGGTCGAGGTGGGCCGTCGGAGTTAGATCGGAGGGTGGAATTTCGTGGGAATTTTGTAGGGGATACTTGCACGGGGCCAGATTTTGGCCCACGAGGAGAACCTTGGAGCGATCGGGGGTGGAGTGACAATGTATGAAACAGGGACGAGATTTGGGTGGGGAGGAGGAGAAAGATCCGAGCGGGAAAGTCGAGAGTAGGAGGAAGGGATGGGTAGGGTTGTGACAGGAGATTTAGAAAATTGGAGATGCCGATTTTCAAGGGCCTTGTTGATGAGGATCCGGTAGGATGGTTGAGTCGGGTCGAGCGTTATTTCCTGGTAAACAAGTTGACTGGATATGAAGGGGTTGAGGCAGCAGAGTTATGTTTAGAAGGGGAGGCATTGGAGTGGCTTCAATATGAGGAGGACCGTGCTCCTTTTCGTTCCTGGAATGAATTCAAAGATGGGTTGTTGGAGCGTTTCCAACCGGTGGCCCAGGCCAATAAGTATGCCAACTTCATGGGTTTGAAGCAAATCGGAACGGTAAAGGAATATCGCCGGAGCTTTGAGCGCTTTGCTAAGGGAATGCGCGATATCAGTATGAGTGCATTGGAGGGGAAGTGGGAAAGTGGACTGAAAGAGGAGATACGGAGCGCAATGCGTAAACTACGACCAGTGGGCATTGAAGAGAAAATGTTTATGGCCCAAGTGATTGAGGATGATTTTGCTTTTCAGGCCTCCCAAAACGAGGGAAGTACTCCTGCAACAGTTAAGGCTAAAGCGAGGAGCGATTGGATCGAGGCTGGAAGCACAGAGATTTTGTCCCACGGAGGACTACAACCGTTCACCCGACGTCTTGTAAAAAACTCATCAAGCCGAAATTCGAGCTAGGAAGGACAAAGGGTTATGTTTCCGCTGCGATGAACAATTTGTCCCCAGACATCGTTGTAAGAAGAAAGAGCTTCAGAATTTGGATGTGTGGGTCGTTCGAGATGCGCACGATTACCAGGATGTTGAGGTGACTGACTTTTCTCCAGAAGATGGAGCTGCAGAAGGTGGCATCGGAGATGGAACACCTTGAGGACAAGGTGGCTCTTGGGGGGGAAAGTATTGATACGATCTGGCCTTGGCAGTTTAGGAATATTAGTATTTATTATTAGTTATTTGCTATTTTAAATGTATTGGGCTTGGGCCTATTATTAGTATTTTATTAATTAGGTCCAATTAGGGTTTAGAGTTATTATAAATAGGTGAGGTTAGGTCTTTGTTAATCATCCATTTGAATTGTCGTATTTTGTACTCTGGCTCTTAGAGAGATCCTCTCGGGAGATTTATCTTATTTTAATAGAAAAGTGTGGTAGATCATATCAGTTGGATCCTAAGTCTCTGAAATGTATTTTCTTGGGGTATTCTCGTGTCCAGAAGGGTTATCGGTGTTATTGCCCAAGCACAAACCGGTATGTCGTTTCCTCTGATGTCACCTTTTTTTAGGATACTTCGTTTTGTTCTGGGGAACATTCTCCACCTATGGAGGATGATTTTGATACGATCCGGCCTTGGCATTTTAGGAATATTAGTATTTATTAATTGCTATTTTAAATGTATTGGGCTTGGGCCTATTATTAGTCTTTTATTAATTAGGTCAAATTAGGGTTTAGGGTTATAAATAGGAGTTGTTAGGTCATTGTCAATCATCCAATTGAATTGTCGTCATTGTACTTTGGCTCTTTGAGAGATCCTCTCGAGAGAATTATCGTAGTTTAATAAAAAGTGTGGTAGATTCTATCATTTTGGTATCAGAGCCATTTGCCGATCCGGGAATGGTGACTCCAAAGATGGAAACAAGGATGCAAGAATGTGAAGAAGGAACGGCCGACTTGGCAAGAAAGTTACAAGAAACTAATGCGAAGATGGAAGCGATGGAAGAACGATTGGGAAAAAGGTTGGATTCACAAGATTTGAAAATCGAGAGCATCAACCGGAATCTAGAGTTGTTGATGGAGTCGTTCCGAGCGGACAAAGGGAAGGGTTTATTAATCGACGCTTGGCAAAAAAGTCGGAAGGCGGGCGGCGGCGACGCCGCGCCAGTTTGGCGGGGCGCGATCTGCGCAGGAGGAAGCGGCGCGGCCTCGGCAGGGGGCGAGGCGAGCGGGAACGAGCGCGAGGATGCGGGGACTCGGATGAGTGCGGATGGGCGCGTCTGCGTGGGGGCGTGGAGCTCCGAGGGTGCGCGCGGGCGGGGCGTGGGCTGGGGCGAGCCGGGAGTGGGCGGCGTGGGTGGTCCGGGCCGAGGCTCGGGCGAGTCTGGCTCGGGTGGGCCGAGTCGGGGTGGGCTGGTCAGACCGGGTCGGGGTGGGCCAGTCGGGTTGGACCGGAGGGTGGAATTTCAAGGGAATTTTGACGGGGACACTTGCACGGGGCTGGATTTTGGTCGAGGAGAAGAACCTAGGAACGACCGGGGGGGAAATAGGTTTCCAGAGGAGAGGAGAGTGCGCGTTGGTTTCGATAGACCGATAGCGCATGACGGTTGGAACGATCGGGGCCAAAATTGGGTTGACGATTTACAGGGACCAGAGTTCGGCCAAAGGGGGGATCCAAGGGTCGTGGAGAGAAAAAACAGGGTTCTGGAGGAGAGAAGGTTGCGCATGGGCTTTGATAGGTCGTTGGCGCATGACGGTTGGAATGATCGTGGGTGGAGTGACAATGTTCGAAGTAGGGGATGAGATTTCGGGTGGGGAGGAGAAGAAAGATTTGAGCGGGAGGTCGAGAGAGAGTAGGAGGAAGGAGGGACAGGGATGTGACGGGAGATTTAGAAAATTGGAGATGCCGATTTTCAAGGGTCTTGTTGATGAGGATCCGGTAGGATGGTTGAGTCGGGTCGAGCGTTATTTCACAGTAAACAAGTTGATTGAATATGAAGGGGTTGAGGCAAAGCAGGTTATGTTTTAGAGGGGAGGCATTGGAGTGGCTTGATGATGAGGAGGACTGTGCCCCCTTTTCCGTTCTCGAACGAATTCAAAGATGGGTTGTTGGAGCGTTTCCAACCGGTGGCCCAAGCCAATAAGTATGCCAACTTCATGAGTTTGAAGCAAATAGGAACGGTGAAGGAATATCGTCGGAGCTTTGAGCGCTTTGCTAAGGGAATGCGCGATATCAGTATGAGTGCATTGGAGGGGAAGTGGGAAAGTGGACTGAAAGAGGAGATACGGAGCGCGATGCGTAAACTACGACCAGTGGGCATTGAAGAGAAAATGTTTATGGCTCAAGTGATTGAGGATGATTTTGCTTTTCAGTTTGCCAAAAGCGAGGAAATATACGCAATGATCAAGGATAAAGCAGGAACAATTGTATCGGGAACTGGAAGCACAGAGATTTTGTCCCACATGACTACAATCGTTCACCCGACGTCTTGTAAAAAACTCACTGAAGCCGAAATTCGAGCTAGGAAGGACAAAGGGTTATGCTTCCGCTGCGATGAACAATTTGTCCCAGGACATCGTTGTCAGAAGAAGGAGCTCCAAAACTTGGGTGTGTGGGTCGTTCGGGATGCGCACGAGTGCCAGGATGCTGATGTGACAGATTTTTTGCCAGAAGACGGGGTTGTAAAAGATGGCACCGGAGATGGAACACCTTGAGGACAAGGTGGCTCTTGGGGGGGAAAGTATTGATACGATCCGGCCTTGGCATTTTATGAATATTAGTATTTATTAATTGCTATTTTAAATGTATTGGGCTTGGGCCTATTATTAGTCTTTTATTAATTAGGTCAAATTAGGGTTTAGGGTTATAAATAGGAGTTGTTAGGTCATTGTCAATCATCCAATTGAATTGTCGTCATTGTACTTTGGCTCTTTGAGAGATCCTCTCGAGAGAATTATCGTAGTTTAATAAAAAGTGTGGTAGATTCTATCAGATTTGCTCATATATGAAGTCGTGTCTTCTCCCGACCCGCCTCCTCAACTGCCACTTGTTCCGTCGGGACCTTCTTTTACTCAGGTCTATACCCGGCGTCCACGACCCTCAGAGACATGCCCCGTACCTGTGGATTCTTCGTCATCTGATTCGCAGGCCAGTAATGATCTAGACTTGCCCATTGCCCTTCGCAAAGGTAAACGTTCTTGTACATATCCTATCTCTTCATGTGTGTCATATCGTCAGCTGTCTTCTTCTTCTTTTTCGTTTCTTACTTCACTTGATTCTATGAAAGTTCCTCAGAGTACTCGTGAAGCCTTGTCACATCCAAGATGGCACCTGACCATGGTGGAGGAGGTGGCTGCGTTGGATGCGAATGACACTTGGGAACTAGTAGCTCGTCCCGCAGGAAAACAAACCATAGGATGTAAGTGGGTATTTGCGGTCAAGATGAATGCTGACGGGTCGGTTGGTCGTCTCAAAGCCCGCTTGGTTGCGAAGGGGTATGCTCAGACTTATGGGGTTGATTATAGTGAGACGTTCTCTCCTGTTGCGAAGATGTCGTCGATTCGCCTGTTTGTTTCTCTGGCAGCCATGAATGATTGGTCATTGTATTAGCTTGATGTTTAGAATGCGTTTCTGCACGGTGATCTTCTAGAAGAAGTTTATATGGAGCAACCACCTGGTTTTGTTGCTCAGGGGGAGAATGCCAAGGTCTGTTGCCTCCGAAAATCGTTATATGGCTTAAAACAAAGCCCTCGTGCATGGTTTGGGAAGTTTAGTCAAGTTCTTGAAAAGTTTGGGATGAAAAAGTGCTCATCCGATCATTCTGTATTTTTCCGCCAGTCTGAACATGGGGTTATGTTGCTGGTGGTATATGTTGATGACATCGTGATTACTGGAAGCGATGATTCAGGGATGTCCTCATTAAAGGCATTCCTTCATAGTCAATTTAGTACTAAAGATCTCGGGACTCTAAAATATTTTCTGGGCATCGAAGTAATGAGAAGCAAGAAGGGAATTTTCCTGTCACAAAGGAAGTATGTTCTTGATTTGTTGATGGCTCGAAAGCTAGGAATGAAACCATGTAGTACCCCAATGGTACCAAATCAACAACTTGTTAAGGAGGGTGCAACGTTCCTCGATCCCAGAGATATAGGAAGATGGTTGGAAAACTAAATTACTTGATCATTACATGAGACCGGATATTGCCTATTCTCGTGAGTATCGTGAGTCAATTCATGTCATCTCCCACAATGAACATTGGATATTTGTTGAACAAATTCTAGGCTACCTTAAATTTGCTCTCAGGAAGGGGTTTTGTATGAGAACCATGGTCATTCAAATATTGAGTGTTTCTCGGATCTTTGATTGGACAGGGTCTAAAGAGGACAGACGGTCAACCTCGGGTTACTGTGTATTTATGGGGGGTAATCTGGTTTCTTGGAGAAGTAAGAAACAGAACGTGGTGTCTCGTTCGAGAGCCGAATCAGAATATAGAGCTATGTCACAGGTGACATGTGAGATAGTATGGTGACCCAACTTCTTGACGAAATTGGAATGAAAGCGCGACACTGTTAAGCTATCTTTGTGATAATCAAGCAAACAATCCATATCGCCTCTAACCCGGTGTTTCACGAGAGAACTAAGCATATTGAAGTGGATTGCCATTTTATTCGCGAAAAGATACAACAAGGATTGATTTCGACAGGTTATGTGAAGACAGGAGAACAGTTGGGTGACATCTTCACCAAAGCATTAAATGGCGCTCGGATAAGTTATCTGTAACAAAAGTGGGCATGATAGATATATTCGCTCCAGCTTGAGGGGGAGTATTAGAATATAAATGTATATTTGTATAGTTTATTATACTATTAGTATGAAGCCCGTTAGGCCCGTTGTAATCTCTATATAAAGGCATTGACTATCGATGAATAAAACAGACTGTTTTTAGTCCAATTACTCTTGACTACATATAGAACCTGGGGAGATGACTATAATAGGAATAGCACCTTTGGATGCTTGTACCTTGTCTCCATTTTGATATTTGATATTTGTATTTTGAGTTTTATAAACCTGATTCATTATGTCCATGTGCTTAATTTGTAGTGGTTGGATTCAAGAACAATTATATTGAAGGATGCTTTCATCTTTATAGTGAATTTGGCATCAATACGTTTCTGTGGAATTCATAATATCATACCTTTTAGTTATTTTGATATATTCTTACGTGTTGGAGAAATCAAAGGCTGCATTTGACCACAGCATTGAACAACTGTTATCAATTAGTTGATTCAGTTTGGTTGGGGCAGTAAACGAGCACAAAATCATGGGGAAATGGTTGAATAGAAGTTTGCACCTTATTAACAAGGCTTGTATTAACAAGAATTAATTATTTTTATTTTTATTTTTTATAGGAGATAAGGATTTCAATGTAGAGAATATAATTTAATGTTGAGGCTACAGCCTTAACTTGGAGCAAGGGCTCTCAACCATTTTGTAATTGTAGTCTTAGCTATTTATTTGCTAATTGACATTGTTTCTCGTAAATGTCCCATATCTTTTATACTTTTTCATATATATCAATGAAAAGTTATGTTTCCTATAAAAAAAAGCACTTCATTTACCATTCCATGGGCATGACTTGTGTCAAAACTTTGCAACGTTTGCAGTCCATAAATTATAATTGATTGCCGATTGCTTTCCGTGATGCTCTTAACGAGTGTGGCTATGCTACAGGAAGGTTGGTGCGACAGTGTTGGATCTGTTAAAGAAATTCAAACAAAATTATTAAAAAGGCAGGAGGCTGCAGCTAAGCGTGAGAGAGCTATGGCATATGCTCTGGCTCACCAGGTATAACTTCTATCCCTCATCTGCTCTATATTTTGAGTACGTTTCTTACTTATTGTTACGATAAGAGGCGATTTTGTCCACTCTAAATTTTCATCCCCTTAAGTTGAACTCTTGCCATTTTTCCCAAAAGAATTATGTTACTTTGGATAAAAACATAGACGAGTAACTTGATCGATCTACTATAGTTTCTTACCTTCCACCTCTACAAAAGGTGATAGAAGAGAGAGGTTCTGCTAATTACCTCTTTTCCAGGAAACAGTGACCAAGAGCGATATTCATGAAATTGCTGATACTT
Source organism: Sicyos edulis (assembly GCA_036507275.1). Taxonomy (NCBI): domain Eukaryota; kingdom Viridiplantae; phylum Streptophyta; class Magnoliopsida; order Cucurbitales; family Cucurbitaceae; genus Sicyos; species Sicyos edulis. The sequence goes on along the minus strand of CM071857.1, from coordinate 20,363,317 downwards.
TTGGATCCTCAACCAAGATAAGTTGAAGACAAACGTTCTGTTTCATATGACAAGAAAAATAGGGCATTGACTGTAAAAATGTCAAAGATACTCTTCATTTATCTTGGAAATCTTTCATCTTGAAAAATAACGCATAAATTTGGGGTGAGATAAAGATCAAGGGTGGAGAGAGCTGTAAGAAAACTGTCTAGAAGTCTCCAATCCCTAGTAACTTATCCCTTCTGTGATCAGGAAAAATAAATGCTAGTCTTCAGTTTGGATGCTCTAAATTAAAATCTCTTGAGTTTTTATTATAACCTGGTCTCTCATAGTTTATTTCAATCTTAATATTCAATATATGTCTCTGATTAATTTTCTCTAATGTATAGCTCTGATTATTTTTCTCTTACCTCCAGTGGCAAGCAGGTTCGAGACAGCAGGCTGCCCTCTCTCAGTTTGAACCAGATAAAAGCAGCTGGGGTTGGAACTGGTTGGAAAGATGGATGGCTGTTCGTCCGTGGGAAAATCGGTTTCTTGATATTAATCTTAGAGATGGAGTGATGATTCGCGTGAATGGATCAGCTGAGGGCAAAAGTAACACTAAAGTTCATTCAAAAAACATTGTAAAGAAAACAAACTTTGTGACTGATCACTCAAACCTCTCAAGCCAAAATGCTGCTGCCTCACAATCTGATGGATATGGTTCATCATCACCCACCAAGTCACCTGGGGCGGTAGAGGTATCCACTGCCCAAATTCAAAACCCCAAATATAAGCTTAGACCTGAGAGGCCATTTGAAGAAGTCAAACCTATAGTAGATACTGGTTTGAGGTCCCATAGCAATCCAAAAGAGAGATCCACACCGTTGGTCAAACATGCAAAGAAGCGATTATCCATGCCTAACAATGGTGAGTAATCTCTCATCCTATATGCATAACATATATGCCTGTTGTGTGATATTTGATATTATTGTCCGGACCTCCAAAGCATTTTCAATTGGCTATCTTAAAATCTTCAAACAACCAAACCCGACACGTTGAAGAATATCAGTGTGCATATGCATAGTAGTCAGTGTTAAAAAAAATTAGTGGAAAGAGGAATTAGACCAGGATTCATATGCATACTAGTTAGTGCAAATACATACTAGTTAGGTAAAGACTTGGGGTCTCTAAGGTATGCTCCATTGGAGATCTCAAGTTTGAAACCCACAAATGAGCTTAATTATAAAATCTCTTGTTGTCTCATAGGGTCTAGACCTTAGGATGGGCGCAGGTTTCCCGGGGTAAAGTGGAGCTGGAGTGAATCTCCGATTCCCTGTTATATAAAAAAACCATAGTAGTTAGTACATGTTTATGCTAGGTAGTTGATATGATCCAGGATCTAGATTATATCAAAAGATAAAAGAATAAAGATAAACCAAGTTTTGATAGGAACTTGGAACCTCCCTTCTCAAGAGAATCTCTTGAGCCCTTACAATAAATCACTCAATAACTCATTTAACAATTGGATGCCTAAACTCTAACCTAACCCACTCTATTTATAACAAAATACTAACTTATTCTCCAAGTAATGGCTAAATAGAGCCCTAGGCCCAATCGAGCCCTAGGCCCAATCGAGCCCTAGGCCCAACCTTATCAATACCCGCCCCTTTAAAGCACCTTGTCCTCAAGGTGGGCATAAACAAAAATAGATTTTTTTTTTTTTTTTTTTTTTTCCGGCAGCAGCGGCGCGAGTCGGTGGTGGAGGCAGCAGTGACAGAGGTGGTGGTGATGACAGTAGCGGCAACACTGGTGGTGGTGGCGGCGGCAGTGTCGGAGGTGGTGACGGTGGAGATGGCGGCGGCGATGTTAGAAGTGGTGGCGGCGATGGTGGTGGCGGAGGTGGTGACGGCGGCGGCAGCAGCGCCGCAGGTGGGGTTGGTGATGGTGGCGGAGGTAGGGGCAACGGCGGCAGCAACGACGGTGGGGAAGGCGGAGGCGGCAACGGAGGAGGCGGTGGTGGCGGGGTCAAAACCCTAGCCGTCATTGTTTTTTCCAACCTAATTTCCTCCCTAAAACATCGTTTTAGGTCATTGAAACTCTCCTTTAGGTCTTCTCTAATTTCTTTTTTTAGAGAAGCTACCTCTTCTCTGAGGTCTTTTTTCAAGTCCACCATCAAACTTTGCAACTTTTCTTGAATGAAACGAAGAACCTCTTGATCCATCTCTACAACCAAGAATCGAACGGCTCTGATACCAATTGATATGATCCAGGATCTAGATTATATCAAAAGATAAAAGAATAAAGATAAACCAAGTTTTGATAGGAACTTGGAACCTCCCTTCTCAAGAGAATCTCTTGAGCCCTTACAATAAATCACTCAATAACTCATTTAACAATTGGATGCCTAAACTCTAACCTAACCCACTCTATTTATAACAAAATACTAACTTATTCTCCAAGTAATGGCTAAATAGAGCCCTAGGCCCAATCGAGCCCTAGGCCCAATCGAGCCCTAGGCCCAACCTTATCAGTAGTTTGCAACTACAAAAAGTCTTCCAAAAAAGTAAGAAAGAATGACAAATCATGGAATCCTCGTCCTATTTGAAATTTTAGGCATAGGAAGCCTATGGAGTCACCTGCTTTCTTTCAGTAAGTCCACTACAACCTTCTGTCCAAATAGGATGGCAAAGTGGGGTACAATATTAAACTATAGGTTTGACCTAGTTTAGTCCTGCCCATAATTCTTGTACCTTTTTTTTGTTACTAAACGGTTTTTTCATAAAAAGCTATAGTATGGTTATCATTGGCAAATCTCATAATGGTGTATATAGGTTCGACAGTGTCTCTTTTCGTTCCTACCAACCCAATTTAGGCACTGCCCAATATCCTTTGTATGTCAGCACATACCCTTTCAATTTGATTTTTTTTTTTTTTATAGATGTCTGGTTTGCCAGTGAATTTATAATTGATAGTAGAGAATTTGCTTCTAACGGGATGTCGAGTTGAACTGGTCAACTGGATGGGCTTGCTTCAAGCCTTCAACTATGTTTTCATTTGTCGGTATGCATACTCAGTTTTCGGCTAGCACACTAAGATCAACCACTTCAAGAACGTGGAGCCTTTCTTTCTCGGTCGTCTTTCTTAAGGGTAGATTCTTTGCATCCTCACTAGCCGTGCACAATCTGCTAATAAGTTGTGTGATATTACTACATATACTACTTGCTTTGTTCACACCAAGCTTGTATAGATGCCCCAAAAGTTTGGTAATCAACTTGAAAGGACCCTGCCCAATCGTGCATTTGGGAAAAATAAATAGTTTGTTTTTATCTAGATTCTAGACGTGCTTCCTGGACACCACTGGTATCACTATAGCCATCACTTCTTCATAAATTGACTGTCAAGGAGTTAAGTGATAGGACATTGATATTGTTTTTGAGAGCTTGATAAGTGTTTCGTGTATTGATCATAAATATCAAAAAAAAAAAAAGGCCATACAGTATATATAAATAAATATTAATGGCGAGTACTAAAGGGATCATGTATTCTAAGTTGATAGATTTGAATAGAAGGATAAAAATAAATTTGTGGACTAAAGTGAGTATAATGCAGGATTTAATCATAAAAGCTCAAAACATTTTTTTTTTTTTGATAGGATCAAAACATGATTAATATTTATGACATTATTTCTCTTGGCTTTCACCCCAGGAAACTTGAGTTCGATTCCTGACAGCGTAAATATGTTCATCCTTAAATAATAAAACCATGGGATGACTCAGTGGTTAAAGGAAGGTCTCGGGATTTAGAAGCTATGGATTCAATCCATGGTGGTCACCTACGTAACGTCGTAAACATTAATTTTCTATGAATTTTCTTGACAACAAATATAGTAAGGTCAGATGATTGTTTTGTAAGAATAGTTGTAGTGCACGTAAGTTTGTTCGGACACTCACGGAAAAAAATAATGATTACGCAAAGAGCATGGTTTTTACTATCAAATGAGTTACGGAGAGTAAGGCTTACAATAGGCAGATGAATATAATGCTCTTACCTTTCTGAATGAACTGAATTCTATACGATATAAGCAACCTGTTGATCTCTACAGTTGCAGATCCTGGTAGTCAAAATCAAACAGTGAGAAGTTCGAGATATGCCGGAAAAGTGAACATGACCAAGTCCATCAACGAACCCATGTCGACTTCAAGAGGTGACTCAAAATCTGCAAAACCCAGATTGCATCATTGAACACGTTCCAAATGGTAGTACGGAAAACACTTTGAGTTGTAAAGCTTTCGGGGAGGAGCTGCAGGTTCGTGTGTAAATATGGCAACGCCATGTTGTGGTCGGATCGTGTCACTAGCAAATTTGTATTCCTTTGAATTTGTGAGTTTATTTCTTGGTGAGTTGTTACAATGGTTGGCAAATGTCTCAGGGAATAAGGTTGGTGAGTTTCAGAGGGTGAGTCTGTAATTATCATCTTTATTTATGGTCTTCAAGCATGTGGCTCTTCGGCACTTGTTCATTTTTTAGCTCCCTTGTACTTTTGTTGTTCAATGAGAAAGGCCTTTGAAGGCGTAGTCCCAGTCAATCCTATTCTAGGACTGTTGGAGAGTTGGGTTCTAACAAGACCTTTGTCTTGGTCAAGTCTTTACAATTGGTATAAGAGCTGTGAGTCATTGATTCTATTGACTAGATTACATTGTAAGTTGATTTAAATCTCATGGTATTCAGCAGTCGGTCGTCATCAGGTAAGTTGAAAAAGTTAAGGTTTATAAGAGCATGATTAAGTTTGCGATTAACATTGTTATTGTGATTGAACCTTGATTGCATTATGTGCTTGTGTTATCTGCTTAGTGTCTATAGTCCAGGGGGGTAAGACTAAGAGGTTGGAGTTTCTCTAATAGACTTGAGATATGTCTAACAGTTTTGCTAATGGTAGAGGCTGAAGTAGAGGCCATGAGCATATGTGCCAACAACCTGGGCAACGGCTACTAAGATGGTTCAGAATAAAAATAATAATAACAATTTAAGTAGTTAAAATATTAAATAATGATATTTATTTATTATTATTTTTAAATACAATCAACACTCGTTAGTTAAGCCTCATTCGATAATTATTTTATTTTTTGTTTTTTATGTTTGGTTTTTTATTTTTAGTTTTTGGTTTTAAAAGTAAAAATCTTATGTGTTTAATAATTGCTTTTTTAAAACTAAAAACTAAAATTGCGTTTGACAAATGTTTTTGGTTTTTAAAAAAATCAAAATTAATTTTTTTAATATTTAATAAAATAAATAAGTTAATATGGATGGGTTGGTCAACAAACTCAAATCTAAATCTTATTCTTAGGGGCTATTTGTTTGGTATATTTAGATAGAATTTAGTTTTAGAATTTATTAACTCCTCTCCAAAACTTATCTCCCAATGAGTTTTTACTAATTTCTCCTCATTTTTACTTTTAAAAAGTAACTCTCATTTCTAACAATTCATTTATAATTACTCAATCATTTCTAATCATTTATTTCAAATCAATTAAAATCACTTATTTTTAACAATTCGTTTTTAATCATTTCTTTTTTAAATACTAAAAATAATTACTCATTTTAAATTTACATCCAAACAAAGTTTTGACTCTGACCTATCCTACCTAAATATGTCAAACAATTAATTTCCAATTATATATATATATATATATATATATATATGTATGTATATATATATATATATGTATGTATGTATAACTTAAATAAATAAAAAACTGAAGATGTATAAGAAAAAAAATTGTATATAAAGGAAAAATAAATGAAAATCAATGAACGGTAGGGGTGTTCAAACACCCCGAGAATTCGAATAACCCGAACCAACCCGACCCAATTTGACAGGTTAGGTTAAATATATTTTTGGGTTGGGTTGAGTTTAAAATTATGAATTTTTCATAGGTTGGATTGGGTTAAGAGTTGACCTAAAATGAACCCAACTCAACCCAACCAACTCGAATTGATTTATTAAGTTTAAAAAATATTTTTTTTACATATAACATAATTATATATGTGTATATTTATTTTAGACTTTTTATTTTCCAATATTTTTTTATGTTATATTGAAATTATATAGTAGAATTATGTCATTATTTTTGTTGGTTTAATTATCTATTTATCATACTATGTTAAGGTGTGGCTTAAGGGGAAAATCATTTTTAGACAATTTTAACCCTTAAGCCACACGATTTTAACCCTTAAGTCACACTCTAAATTACAAACATGTCATCTATCTAAAATGTGTTTTGATTATTTTAAAAATTAAATGCAAATAACGTAGGAGATATTTACAATATCATTTAGATTTTCATCTTCCTTATAACGTAGAAGATAAATATTTTTACCAAATCTCAAAGATTTCATGCTGAGTTAGAAGATAAGAGATTTCACGTATATTATGAGCGATCAAAATTTTCAAACAAAATCCAAAAAAATTTCCGATGTGGGTCTCTCATTTTCTATATAAAAGAGTTTCATTTTCCAATTAATTTTTTAATTTTCAATTTCTTTCTTAAAAAACTTATTTTTTCAATTTTTTCTTTTTCTTTTTTTAGATTCTGAGAGATGAAGATTGTTTTTTCATATTTACGAGAGATGAAAATTATGATTTCTTAATTTTTTAATAACAAGTAGTCGAAGTTCTTTTTCTCATTTCATGTTTCTTTTACTCTTTCAATGATCTCTTTTATCTTTGCTTTTATATTTGTTGCTCTCTCTCAATTATTTTGTAGTGATATTGTATAACAATTTTCAACATTTGTGTGAAATAAATATATTTTTTTTATTTTTAAAATTTTATAATACAAGTACAACAAAATATACATACATATATATATATATATACACAAATTCACACACAAATCGGAGGAAGATGACCACAAACTTTACCCTATAATACCAATTCTCAAGATCGCTTCTAAGAGTACAATAGTATAATTTATTATTCACACAATTATTATTATTTTGCTATTACTATTATTAACATATTATCATACAATTGTTGTTATTTTTTTCCTTTCTTGTATAAGATTTTAATAAAATATCACTTCCTTTTAAGGAAGAAAAATATATTATAATTAACAAATTTATAATTTTTGCTCTTAACATTTTATATTTAGTAAATTATGAATTTGTATATGTTTATATATTTTATACGTAATTATGTTTATTGGTGTTTTTCGATATCTGAATATAATAAATAAACTTAACATTTTATTAAATTTGTATGTCTTTAATATAATTATTTTATATATTTATATGTTTATTTTTTTGTATTATTTTAACAAATAAAAAGTATTTCATAAAAAAATAAAAAGAAAATATTATAAAATTACCTTAAAACATTTTTTTTATAAAATAATATTTTCACGTGCGGCACGTACTCTTTTCTAGTTTTATAAAATTCAAATTATGTCATTTAATTTTGTTAAGTTAATTATTTTTTTTTTAATGTTTTGTAGTTGAGATCTTGAACCATCATTGTAAGATTAATAGCGGATGACCTTTCATTTGAATATTTTGCATATTTAATATTTATATTAATTTCATTACCTTAATAATATGATAGTGATAAGAGATTATATTTTATTTATGTATAACATAGGATTAATTTGATAAAAAATATTTATATTCGTAATAGATAATAGATTGATGTCGTTAAACCCAATCCGAAAATAAATTGAATCGAGATAAAGGAAAATAACTAAAATATTAATTGAAAAAAAAAACTGAAAAGACGGGAACGATACTGGGAGGATACGCGGCGGGTCAGAGTTGTGATTGAAGTTTTGGTAATTTAGGGTTTAGAGTTAGGGTTTGTGGTGAGGGGGGACTGAATTGTGCGAAAATGGTGAAGAACGAAAAGACGGGGCTGGGGCGCTCTCTCGTGAAGAACCACAACCAGATGATCCAGCAGAGCAAGGACAAAGGCCGCTTCTACAATGCTCAGCACAAGAAGCTCCTGGTGTCCGTCACCGACGTCAGCGACATTGACGCCGTTGTCCAACAAGCCGGCGAGGCCAATCGCATCTTCTCCGCCCATAACCCTACTCCCAACCTTCTCTCCCACATGTAAGTCATGGGCTTGCATGTTTCCTACCCTATTTGCTTCTCTCACTTCATAGAAAGAGCGGAAGTAGTTTGTTTTGGAAGGTGTGTGGATGAAGTTCTGCTAATGGGTTTTGTTATGCCTATCTGTTTTTTTGGTGTCTAGGGATGGAAGTTTGAGCACACCGGAAGTTACGCCCGGCCAAAGGAACGACCACCAGAAGACCCAGGAGGCTCTGCATGCTAGCAGTCTACGCGTTCCCCGTAGGTTTGTCTTCTTTTCCTTCCCAAATTTATGCATATTTTTTTGCATCGGAAATTTATTCAATGGTCTCTCTTTCCTCTTTTAGGCCCCCCTGGAATGCTTCTATGTCCGCTGAGGAGCTTGACCATAATGAACAACACTCTTTCTTACTATGGCGTCAAAGCCTTGCAAGGTTAGATACACTCGTATTTGTGTTCTTAATTCGTGCTTAGCATTTTTAAGTGATTACGTTTGTTTTAGGCTTGAGGAGAATGAACATCTTGTTCTTACACCATTTGAGAAGAACCTCGATATTTGGAGACAGCTTTGGCGGGTTGTTGAACGATGTGATTTGGTAAGGTTAAGTTCATTCTTTTGGTGATGCCTATGATGTATTGTCATTACAACACTAAGCATGGTTCTTCAACATAACCTGTTTTTAGTATTATTTCAACTTTTCAGTTATCACTTGGTTGCCAGAAAAATAAAGGCAGCCAACACTAAGTATGCTTATTGATAATTGAGTTTGAAGTTATACATTATTATATAAATGTTGGAATGCATTCTAGTTGTTTATCTGATTCCGTTATATCATGAAACTTTTTAATAGCTATTTAGTTTCATGTTTTATTAAGTCTCGTTCACTTTTATTTCCCATGTTTTATAGATTAGATCTAGTGAGTGAACAAATAGCTTTTATATGTTTCTTAAAAAAAGTTTCGTATTGTAAACATTGATCATTAGTTTCTATATAACCAGCCAGTTCTTAAATCTCCTAGTTTAGGAACACTTTTAGTATCCCTATGTAGAATTGACATTTACCATCATGGTAAGTTCATCCTCCAACCGAAAAGGTTGATGGTGTATTGGTTTCATTGTATGGTGGTTCTCCAGTTCAACACCACAGTTATGGGTTCGATCCTAAAACTCGGTATCTGGCTCTCATTTATTCGAGAGCAGTATACCCTTTACGTAGGGTTTGTGGGTCCCCCTTCCCCAATTTGTACTAAAAAAAAGTTCATCCTCCATCTTAGATTCTTGATATTTTTTTCGTCTCTTATAATGCTTACTTTTTGTTCCTTTTCAGCTTGTGACGGTTGTTGATGCCCGTGACCCTCTATTCTACCGTTGCCCTGACCTGGAGGTGAATTATTTTCCTTTTTGTTTTTTCTTTTCTACTACAGTTTTTCTGTCTTTCTATTCTATTATCATTCATAGTTTGCAACATGTCTCCTTTGTGTCTTTATGTCCACCACTTTTAGTTTTTCCTTTTGGCCTTGTATTGTTGTTACGCTGCAGGAATACGTGAAAGAGGTTGATGAGCACAAGAAGACCATGCTTCTTGTGAACAAGGCAGATCTGCTACCTTACTCTGTCAAGTTAGTGATTACTACTGGAATGTTACTCTTAGGTTTCTTTGCAGTCTTTTACTAAACAGACATTCCATGTCGGACAGGAAGAAATGGGCAGAATATTTCAGTCACCATCAGATATTATATTTGTTTTGGTCTGCTAAAGCTGCTGCTGCTGCCTCTCTAGAAGGGAAAAAACTTAGTGAAAGCCGGTGGAACACCAATGAACCCGAGGATGGTACGGATGATCCTGATACAAAAATTTATGGCAGGGATGAGCTTCTTGCGCGCTTACAGTATGAGGCAGAAGAGATTGCTGTAAGGAGGACATCAACATCAAGCATTAATGCTACAAGCAAAAGAACGTTGAGTAGCGTCATGGTGGGATTTGTTGGTTATCCAAATGTGGGAAAGAGCTCAACAATTAATGCTTTGTTAGGCCAAAAACGAGCAGGAGTCACCTCTACTCCCGGGAAGACAAAGCACTTTCAAACTCTGATTATTTCCGAGAAGCTTACACTATGTGACTGTCCTGGTTTAGTGTTTCCTTCATTTTCAAGTTCAAGATACGAAATGATTGCATATGGAGTATTGCCTATCGATCGAATGACGGAGCACAGAGAGCCCATTCAGGTTGTCGCCAATCGAGTCCCAAGGCTTACACTTGAAAATGTGTACAAGATCAGTCTGCCAAAACCTAAGCCTTATGAGCCACAGTCTCGGCCACCTCTAGCATCAGAACTTCTGAAAGCATACTGTGTCTCCCGTGGTTATGTTGCATCTAGTGGGCTGCCAGACGAAACCCGAGCATCCCGCCAAATTTTGAAGGATTACGTTGATGGGAAGATTCCACACTATGAATTACCCCCAGGAATGTCAAGTGAGGATGATATTCATGAAGAAGATGCTGGGACTACCAGGCTTTCCGATACACACGATTCGGACTCGGATGATGCTGAGGAATCCCTGATTGTGGATGGTGGAGACCCCTCTGGTCTGGAACATGTGACTGACTATCTCGATTCATTTGACTTAGCAAATGGACTTGCCAAGCCAAGTGTGGCAGTAAAGAAGCCAAAGGAGTCTCATAAACACCACAAGAAGCCACAGAGAAAGAAGGACCGCTCGTGGCGGGTCAGCAATCACGATGCCGATGGTATGCCTATGATGAGAGTCTTCCAGAAGCCAATAAACTCAGCTTCCCTAAAAGTGTTTCCATGAGGTTAGCTGATGTATGCTGATTTCTGTTTCTTAGTACATTTATAATCATCCGCGGGTAGGAGAAGAAATTAATGAAAATGATAATGGTGTGTATTGTTTTTTACAAAATTTAAGAGCAGCAACTATATTATTTTTATTATTGTTTTTTATGGCTTGTGAAATTTATTCATTGGTAGAAGTAAAACACAGAATTTTGCTTTCGATTTTCTGTTGGCCTTGATTATCATTTTCTTGACTCGAGTGATTCAAAAGGGTGATTCAAAAGGTGTCAGTGTTGTTAATAAATTATTCTTGATATTTATTTTTCATTCCTCAGCACTTCCTATTATTGGATTAATAAGAGTCGCATTTTAATTTTCTTAAATTTGTTCTTTCTACTTTTTTTAAGTTAGAGAAGATGTGGCTTTTATTGTGACACATAGGTGGGTTTCAAAATTTAGGTGATGTTCACCTAAATTGCTCTCGAACTTCATTAAGTAGTTTATAATACTTAAATTAACATGATTCAAAATTTCTAGATTTTTTAAGTTCCCGTGGCATAATATTTCCCTCATCCACCAAAATTCACATATCTATCTATACATTTGGGTTAACAATACTAAGATCAATGTTGATATCTTCATTCTTTCATAGGTTAGTTATGATGAGTGATCAATATTATATATGATACACGCATGAAAAAAACATCCCAAAGCAAATAACCCCCTTGCATTACTGTGACATCAAGTATCACATTTATACGCTGGCAACGAAACCATTTTGTGGCAGTTTGTTTAACCTACCGAAAAGTCACCTAACAAAACAAGAGAATAGATGACATCCAGGCTTTCTAAACGTTCATCTCGAATGTTGGGAAAAATGTTAAAAAAGCAAGAAAGAAGGGAAAAGTATTTTTTTAGTCCCTTTCATTTTGGTCCTCCCTATGTTTCAAAATCAAACATTTTACTCCCTGACATTTCAATAATATTTCATTTTATTCATTCGAAATAATGAAAAAATAAAAGAATGCTGGAAAGATAATAAAATTCTAGTTAAAAATTAATTTTAAAGTAAATTAAATTGATAATGTAGTTATTGTGATATTTTATATTTGTAAAAAACAATTAAAATAGAAACTCAAAAGACACGTATACAACTTTGTTTTAATTATAAAAAAGAGGTGGCAAATAAATAATAATAATAATAAATAAAATAAGAGAATTTACTATCCATAACAGTTTTTGGACATTATATTTTAATTATAGCATTTTTTTGTAAAATATTTGATGTATAGTATAATCTCTTTGCGTTTTTTTAATTTCTCTATTCTACCCTTTCCATCTCCTTCATCTCTAAAATACGATGTCCCCACTAGCACCTCTCTCCCATATTGCATCTCTCACCCATTTTCTTTCCTTCTACTCATCTCTCTTATTTCTTAGATTTTGTTCTGAGAAACAAAATTCCAATAAAATTTCGCCTCTCTATTCATTTGAACAGGTTATGTTATGTTATTCTTATTTTTTTTTAAAGGCCAATTCATTAATCAATAAACCAAATCAATACAATTATTCTCCACACATGGGGCCAACTATAGGGGGTAGATTTCCCCTTTAAAAAAACAAGGTCTATCCTCAATAACGAAGATTGGATTCTTCCAACAATAATAGTCTAAATCAAACCGTTTAGCTAAAACATCTGCAACTTTGTTAAATAATCTATTATAATGAGACATTTTTACAATGCCTAACAAAGCAATTAAATGCCTAATATCAACAATAATGTTGTTGACTTCCGAAATCTCTAAGGAGTCATCGACAATAGCTTTAATAAACTCTGAAGCATTGGACTCCATCATAATAGGGGGAAGAAGCGGATTTTGAAACTCTAAAATATGAATAAGACCATCCCTCACAGCAATACACTCCGAAGACTTAACTGACATGTTTTGGAAGTTTGCTCTCCAACCAGCCATCGTCACCTTCCTTTTCCAATCTCTAATGATCCATCCTATGCCTTCCTCACCTGAACTTGACTTCAATGACGCATCCACATTCATTTTCCACACACCATGGGGGGAGCTACCCATTTGAAGTTCTCATGTCTTCCCGAAAGGGTTTCATTAAAGGACCTGCATAAAGCAAAAATAAATGAATTAATAGTCTTTTCCATGATAGCTTGAAGATTGTGGAACTCAAAAGAATTATTTCCATTAATTCCTTGGTTTCGAAAGTTCCATAAACTCCAAATAACCACAATTCCTGAAAACAACTCCTTCTTTGGAACTTTATCACAGAAACCCTTCCAGAAATCAATTCCTTTATCCACATTTTTGAAAAAATGTTTGAAATACGTGAACCAAGGGAAAATGTGATTCCTGTAGAAAATCAAGCTAGTTAGAGTCTACCCCTTTTATTTCTCCTTCTATTTCTCTAACTTAATTAAGTTAGCCTACATTCTATTATTAGAGAGGTTAGTTTACATTCTATTATTAGGGAGGTTAGTTTACAAATTTCTTGTATAAATATGTATATTACTTCACTCGAACGAATAAGAAAAGTATACAAAATTTCTCTCATACTTAGCTTCAATTCCAAGCACAAATAGCAATCATGCAATCTTTAATAATATATGCATATTTTACTCTTTTCATTTCCAACACATAGGGCATAAAACGTTGATATCCACTCCTCTTAAGTAAATATTGCTCTTAGTCGGGACCGCATTCGAGAGAACACTCCAGCTCTAATTTTAATTTTTGGAGAAGTATTAATCTTCCAAAACTCTTTCCAACAAATGCTAGTAATTTTAGAGTCAAATGTGGACGCCTCCTCTTTAGAAGCCAAATTAATACCAACATGATAGGCACTTTTAACATAAAAAAAATACCATTTTTACATGCATTCCACATCACTTTATCACTGGTACCAAACTTGCTTAGAGTGTTATTAACAATGATATTAGCATCATCTTTGTAGAAAATGTTGTAAACCAGCTCCTTGTTTCAACAACCATCTCTAACCATCAACTCTGCCACACTCCTATTTTTCCAATCCCACTAACTCCCTCGGTGAAAGAATTTCCTTTTCTAAAAATCCACGAATCTCTCCCAATAGTAATATTTCTTCCATTTCCATCCTTCCATCTATAGCTTTCAAGAATAAATCTCTACCCACAACAAATACTTCTCCAAGCTAGGGAAGAATTATTGCCAAGGGGGGCCGATAAGAAATTGTTATCTTTAAAGTAATTCCCCTTAACAATCTACTAAGTAAACTATCAAGATTTCTTAGAATTCTCCAACTATACTTAGAAAACAAAACTTAATTGAAAATATTAATATTTTTAAAACCCAAACCACTTGATTCCTTACTTTTACCTAGCTTATCCCAACTCATCCAGTAATACTTACCCTTATTAGAATTTCGCCCCCCTCACCAATATCTAGCACACATTCTTTGAAGATCCTCACTAAAAGACTTAGTAAGGTGAAAGCAGCTCATAATATAAGTTAGAATTGTTTGTCCAACTGCTTTAATCATCAACTTCTTTACTCCTCTAGACAACATTTTACCTTTCCAATTTTGTTGACACTTTGCAAGCCTCCCTTTAATAGTGTGGAACAAAGCTTTCCTATTTTTACTATTTTGAGAAGGCATTCTCAGATGAACCCCAAGATTCTCATTAACCTTAACCCCCTTAAAGACTACTCATTGAATCCTTCTCTCTTCCACCAATATGACCATTGAAAAGATCTGCTGACTTTTCAAAATTAATTGTTTGGCCTGAGGCTTTTTCATAACAATTAAGAATATTTTTTTTTAATCTTTAAACAATCATCATTACTGGCCCTGAAAAGCAACAAACTATCATCAACAAAAAAGAGATAAGAAATCTAGGGACACTAATTGTTAATTTTAAAGCTCTTGAACTTGTTCATCTCTTCTACTTTTTTTAGAAGAAGAGAGAGCCCCTCAAAACATAAAGAAAAAGGTAAGGCGATAAAGGGTCTCCCTATCTCAAATCTCTTTGAGGAATTATTTCCTCATGAGGAGTTCCATTAACCATAACAATACATTTTACCGCGACAGATAATATTAACCCAAGCCTGTCTAAAGCCTAATTTAAGCATCACACCGAGAACAAAACTCCAATCAACTCTATCATATGCTTTGCTCATATCAAGTTTAAGGGCAACCCAACCAATTTTGAGTGTGATATCATTTTTTTTTTGAGTTCCTGATTTCTTTCTAAGATAATCAATATTATTAGTTATAAAATCATATCATCTTTATCATTTAGTAATTTACCATAGATAACTATTTTAAGGTGTCTATTATAATTATAACATTTTTAAAAAAAGTAATTCATTTACAACAAATTTATACTTTTTTTTATTTAAAAAAAAACCTCATTATACCCCTTGATTATGGCACACCATGCTTGGCAATGCTCGACCTTGGCACATTAAAAATGAAGGTAAATTCACTGGACGCTTCACTGAATTAGTTTTGACCCACGAGAGATAATCGAATTGAAATAAAGATTGCTAACTATGATGGTTCTGACACAGTGTACAAAATCAAGTTAAACAACGACGAAATCGTGGTCGTTAAAAGGCTGTGGAGCCATAAAGGGAAAACAGTGGATAAAGACCAAATATATTTGAATATGGAATTGAAAACAAAAGTGGAAATATTAGGGAGTTTAGACAATTTTTTTTTGAAGTTGTATTTGTGTTTATGACTTTTTATTTATTTATTTATAGATATTTATGTTTATGACTTTGTTTTGTATTTCATTCCTTTTTGAAGAGTTGAGATGAGAAGCTCTTGTAGAAAATATTTTAATAATGCATAACATATGAGTGATCGAAATGAAGAGGAGTTGGTTGGAGAAAAGGAGAAAAGTGGCATTGGAGTCGACTGATTGATGACTATCATCAAACTAATTAAAAGCTATCGAAAAATTGATTAAAGGCTACTAGAGAATTGATTGAAGGATATCAACGAACTGAATAAAGACTATCAGGTGAAAATTGATTTAAGACTATCAACGAAAATAGATTTAAGGTTGTTAATGCCAAAGTTGAGAGAATCAATGTGTCTCAGTCTATTCATTAGAGGAGTCTTTATATACAAATATACAAGGTTACCCTACCTGTGTACATATGAAATATAACAGCCCAAGTTTTTATCTCGGTTCCCTAGGTATGTTTCTATTTTGATTCGGTTGTTTTGTTGGGCCATTAGGGCAGTTCTAGCCTTCAGGGGCATTTTGGTCATTTTATCCCTAGGGTTAGTTTGGTAATTTGTGGAGGTTCAGGGTTATTCTTGCATTTAACAAGAACCAGGGCTATTTTTGTGATTCATAGGACTTCTAGGTTGGTTTTGCAATTTGGGAAGTTTGGAGGTTGTTTTGGCCAAAAGGGGTTTGTTTAATTAAAAAAATTAAAAGAAAAGGTTTGGTTCTGTCGATCAAAAGAGGGAAAACAAAAACCAAATCCCTTCCTCTCTTTTTCTCCATCCCTTGTCCAAAACACCTTCACTACCCTAGCCGAGACCCCATCGACATCGCCGAGCATCACCATCGTCGATCAGCACTACCCCTCTATCGCATCACCTCACGCCTAACCATCCCCCTCAGTCGCACGCACGGTCGCACAGCCCTCGCCCGGGATTGCCAGCAGCTGCACGCAGCCTCGACCATGCCATCGCGGATCGGCCAGCCGTTCGCTTCGCCCAACCCTCTCTTCGCTTCGCCGCACGCTCGCACCATTCTACTCGCTGCCTACCGCACATGCTCGTGCCTTGCCGAACGCTGTCGCTCAGCCAGCCCGCCCACGTCGCCATGTTGTTTCCAGCCGCACGCGTCACCTTTGCCTCTCACGCGCTGCCGAAGCTTGTCCTTGCTAAGGCCCTGGCTTGTTGAGCCTGCTTCGGTTTTGGGTATTCCCTATTCTCGAGACCTGTTGATCTTGTTAGACTGGTTAATTAGTTAGCTTTTTGGCTATTGATTATTATTTCGGTTTATGCCTAGGTTGTTTCGTGTTGGTTTTGCAGCTTGAGGAGAATAGTTGTTACTTTTTTGTTCTATTTTTCAGGTAAGGGTTCCTTGTCGAGGTTGTGTGGACCCTGCGCTTGCCACTAATGGTTTCTTAGTTTTTTGTTACTGCTTTATAAACATGTTAGTGGATAGGCTGAATGGTTGTTTGCTCCTGTTTGCTGAACATTTTAGTGGATAGGTTTCTGGCTATTTGTTTCTATTTGCTGAGCATGTTAGTGGATAGGCTCTTGTAGGTTTATTGATTTATGAGCATGTGTTAGTGGATAGGATTGCTATGACTTGCCTGATAGGACTTGACATGTAGATTGTTGTACCCTAGATTACACTTTCATATTTGCAGCGAGTGCTATGTAATTGTGTCTGTTGATAATCTGGTTGTTCTTTGTGCAATGCTATTGTTGATGTAACGACCCAAGTTTTCGTTCCGGTTCTCTAGGTACGTTCTGTTACTTTTTCGGTCGTTTGGTTGGGCCGTTAGGGGTGTTTGAGCTCCCATGGGTATTTTGGTCATTTGGCCTCCAGGAGTATTTTTAGTAAGTGTTTAGCGTTTCGGTTTGTACCCCAGACTTGTGTTGAGTTGTTATTTGGGTTCTAGTTTCATAATTTGAGGTCCGGGAGTTGTTTGGAGAGGTTGGAGGTCATTCAGGATTAAAACAGAAACTAGGAGATAAATTATGAGCTTGTCAGGGCTCGAAAGGGGAACCTCCAAGAACACTTGGCACAAGGAGGATTTTTGGAGCATTTTAAAATGAGAAAATAAAAGAAAATCCATTTTCTCCCTTCATTTTCCCTAGCCGACCACCAGTTGACTTTTCACCTTCTCCTTGTCGTTTCACCTTCCCAAAACTCCAACCCGAGCAGCCGCACGCCCAGCCTTCACCACAACCTTTGCCGCTGCCCTTGCCATCGCTGAGCTCCCCTCGCCGTCGCAGCCAAGCAGCCGAGTCCTTGCAGCGGCAGGCATAAGCGCATCCCACTCCAGCAACCAGCGTAGCCAGCAGCTACACCGCAGCCCTCGCTCGCAGACATCCCGCATTGCACAGCAGCTCGCCCACTCGAGCTTTGCCTGCCCTCATCGACGCCATCGCCCCATCGTGTCGCCGCAGTCGTAATGCACACATCGCCCGCTCGAGCACCAGCAGCAACATCGCCCATGCTACCTTGTCGCCGTGCCGCACGCTGCAGCCGATCCATGCGAGCACGCCCACAAAAAGACACACGCAGCGGCCGTCCCGTTCAGCCTATTGATATGGCTCGCCCACGTTGCTGTTCCTGCCGCGCACGTCCCTAGCCGATTCGTAGTATCACCACACTCCCGCCGAGCCACCTTGCCTTGCTGCTGGGCCCAGTTGCCGAGAGAAAGCTTTTCTCAGTTTTGGGCTTCGTGTGTTCCTGCAATTCGAGAGCACTTCTTGTTTGTCAGCTATTTCCATTGTTCAGGTAAGGGTTCCTTGCCGGGGTTGTGTGAACCCTACGCAAGGCTTTGATAATTCCTAGTTGTCTGTTGTAACGGCCCAGACTTTCGTTCCGGTTCCCTAGGTATGTTCGGTTCAGTATTCGATTGTTCGATTGGGCCGTTAGGGCTTTTTAACCCTGAAGGGCATTTTGGTCATTTTGCTCTTAGGGTTGGCCTTATGGGATCCTAGGGTTCTTAGGTTGTTTCTTACTTTTGCTAAGGTTGGTTGGGTTGTTGGTGCAGGTTCCCGAGAGTTGTTGAAGTTACTAGGGTTTCTGGAAGCCTTCCGGTTATTTGTAAAATAAGGATTTTAAAAGTGTTTCTTGGAGGAATCGATCCCCTGACCTCAAGGGGGTTTGAAGGCTTGGATTTAATTGTGTAAAATAGATGCGTCAGCTGTGACTCGAAGGGGGGAAAGCCCTGGGAAGGGGCTTTTGTCACCAAACCTAATTAAATTAGGAATAGGGGAATTCGTAAAATTAACTCCCTTTGGCTTGCCGCACAAGTTCTCCTTCTTGGCCGAATTCTTGCTCTTCCTTCCCCCAACTTTGCCGATTCCTCAAGCTCAAGATCAAGATCAAGAACCATGTAAGCTTCTCTCTTCTCCTTCTTTCCTTCATAGCCGAAATTGATTCCCCTTGGTGTTTGACCAAACCCTAACCGAGGAGTTGATGTTCCCTTGTAGCCGAGACCCTCTTGGGTGTTGCTTTGGAGTTGCCGAACCTTGAGATTCCCTTCTTGAGGTGTGCCGATTGTCTTCTTGATCCTCTCTTGGTGTAGCCGCAAGCCAAATCAAGAATCAAGGGCCGAGAGGTGAACTTTTCTTTCCTTCTTTTCTTTTCCTTGCCGAACCCTAACCCTTGTTGTTTGCACAAGTCCTAACCAAGCAAGAACTCTTTGCCCTATCTTGTAGCCGAGAGTTTGGAGATGCTTTGGGGCTGCCGAAGCTTGGTGTTTCTTCTTGCAAAGAGTCGAGCACTCATTCTTGTTCATCCCATTGTTGCTGAATCAATTCCCTAGCCTTCCTTGCAACCGAAACATCATGAGGTAGGCTTTCCTTTTCCTTGGCCGAGAGCCTTTCTTTACTGGTTGGTTGTTCTCTAAGCGTTTCTCCATTGTTTTGCAAGCTTCGATCGAAGCCGAAAGAGTTCCTGCATGTAACCCTAGTAGCCGTGAGTAGTAGCCAAGCCAAGCACAATCCCGAGGTAAATTCTCCATCCTAGCCGAGAACATGATGGTGTGTTTTGGAGTGTGTTGTTTGGTTTCTCGGTAAGCTAACTTGTGTTCTTTCCTGTTGAGGTGAAGCCGAGCAAGTTCCTGGAAGTTGTTGTGTGTGGAGGCCGAAAGTCGAGCTTGGCCAAGAGCTTGTGGGATTACTAGGTAGTTTCCCGGCTCCCGTTTCTCTGGGTTTGAAGTTAGGGTTAGCTAGTTAAGATGTTAATGTATTTCGGTTGTTGTTTTCTAGGTTGTGTGTTTCTACAGCTCAAGGAGCATTATAATTATTTTATGCTTGTTTCTAGGTAATGATTCCTTACCAGGGTTGTGTGGACCCTGCGATGCTTTCTTGATTATGCCTTGTATGCCTGTTTACTTTTATGATCATGTTAGTGGATAGGACAGCTCGTGTTTGACTTCTTGCTAGCATGTTTGCCTGTTTGTACATGTTAGTACCATGCTAGGTTTGTTCTTCCAGCATGTTTATGATTCCTGCTTAAGTTCGTAGTATCATGCTAGGTTATGTGTGTATGATATTGATTATGTATGTTTAGCCAGGAATCATTTATTCTACACTCATAGTTAGAACAATAGGGTTGGTCGTCATCTAGAGGCTGAGAGTGGACATAACATACGTTGTCCCCACCGGTCGGGGTTCAGTGCGAAGCATAACGTACTGTAAAGACCCGACCCGAATGGGGTTCTAAAACAGGTCTTTACCTCAATGCATGCATTCAAAATTAAAGCCAATATGCAAGAATGGCTTTTCGGATTCTAAGTGAAAACTAAAAACATACAACATCCATTTAAAAGTCAACATAAATTCCTGAAACCTGTCCCTGTTTCCAAGCACCTGTTCCAAGGCAAATACATTTCCAAAACTTACTCTGATAAGAGATTTATTTAAAACATTCAAAACATCCAACAATTACAATAGTGCTAGAATCCGGAAAAGCAGTCATAAAACAACCTAGGGCTCCGTGCCCAACTACATGCATTCAGAGGAAAATAAGACATAAAGAATCATAGATAAAATTCAGAGTTCGACAGCTGATTTCCATGATCACAGCTCCTCCTTCAGCCATCCTGTCTCGCACCTTGGTTACCTGTGGAAAACCACAAAATAAGGGTGAGTAACGAATTACTCAGTAAGAATCCCCAACCGGGGTACAATACGATATACATGGTCATCTAGCAGAAAGGTATGCAAGCTATGAATATAAACACAGAAGAGAGCACATAGCTTAAATCCACACATAAAATTCGGATGCCATCTCAGGGTCTTACTCCGGGATAATCCGCCACACGATACGATCCTATACGAGAAACAAGTCCCGACTCTCACCGCTTCTCGCCGATCACGAAAGGTGCATCGCTCACAATCCCGAGGAGCTCTCGATCGGCGCTATAATGAGCGTATATGCGCGCACCGCATGCTATCGCAAACCATGGGGTCGGGTCTAGTGGCAAGTCGCCCAGTCGGGCCACCATGCCTAACTAAATCTCTGGATCGGTGTCAATGACATAGGGGTGTGAGACCTGGACACGTGAACTATGTCAGCCTGACGACCTGAGGCTAAGGAACCGGTCGTGGTAGGCTTACACCAGGAAGCCGTCCTTGCCCTAACAGGTGGCAATCAAGGGCTACTACCGAACACGCTGAGAACGTGCCGACTGTCGGCGACAAGGCAATGTCATGTCATCATCCTGACCGTTGGGGCATTTAACAGTCTGCCACCCTCACCCAAGATTGCAGGGCCTGCCGTTAGGGTTAGCTAAACCCTAACGGGGGATCATGGACGGAGTACTGCCTCGTACGTCCCTGCCGTGGATGCAAGGTACTTTATGCATCCTGGCCCAGATGATGCTACCTATCTGAACTCTAAACTATAACATCAACAGAAAACAATCCAAAACGTGCTCAACAGATACAACGAACCTAGCATGATACTACGAAGCAAGAACAGATAACGAGCATGCCAGAACGGAACAACCTAGCATGGACTAACATGAGAAACAACATAAGAAATCATGCCAGTCGGGAATTCAGAACAGAACACCTATCACTAAACATGCTGATAAACACAAACAAGCATACAAACAACAATCACATATAATATCGCAGGGCCCACACAACTCCGGTAAGAAATCCTTACCTTGGTCGGGAGGCAACTACACACAAGAATTCCTAAGCTGCGATCGATCCCGAGCTAGCTAATGAGAACCTAACAAGCACAACAATAATTGCAATCCATAGGCCTAAACATAATGAAACAAACAGGACTCGGCTCAGGTGCACTCACACGGCAGACGGCGACACGGAGCTGGCGCGCTGGTAGCGTCTGCTGGCTCAGGCAGGCTCGCTAGCCGGATGTGCGATGGCGATGGGCGCGGCTGGCGCATGCTGCGCAGCGCGACAGTGATGGCACGGTCTTTGGGCACTGGTCGCGCGACGGACGGACGCTAGGCGCGCGCGTGCAGATCTGACGGTGGTGAGACGGGCGGGCAAGGCGGGCTCGGCTGGGCGATGGCGCAGACGTGAGACGCGGGCCGCTGCTCGGGCGCGCGCGCGACAGTCGCGAGCAGAAGGCGAGGCGTCTCGTGTCTTCTTTGTTATTGCGACGCGCGTCGCAGCTCGATTCTTTGGTCGGGCGACGGCCGAGCGACGACACTTGTAATGACCCGACCCGAAACGGTTCTAAAATAGGCCGTTACCTCAATGCATGCATTCAAAACTTCAGAAAATTTGCAATAGAGTGTTCAGATTCTAAGTAAAAACTAAAACATAAAACATCCATTTAAAAAGTTAACATAATTTCTTGAAACCTGTCCCTGTTTCCAAGCACCTGTTCCAAGACAAATACATTTACAAAACTTACTCTGATCAGAGATTTATTTAAAACATACAAACTTTACAACAATGCTAGAATCCGGAAATACATTCAGAAAACACCCTAGGGCTCCGTGCCCAACGACATGCATTCAGAGAACATTTAAATCATAAACATAAAACTCAGAGTTGAACAACGGGTTTCCATGATCACAGTTCCTCCTCCAGCCATCCTGTCTCGCACCATGGCTACCTGTGGAAAAACCACATAATAAGGGTGAGTAACGAATTACTCAGTAAGAATCCCCAACCAGGGTACAATACGATACACATGGTCATCTAGCAGAAAGGTATGCAAGCTATGAATATAAACACAGAATAGAGCACATAGCTTAGCCCACACTGGGGCCTCGGATGCCAACTTAGGGTCTTAGTCCGGAAATAACTCATCACACAATACGCCCTATACGAGAAACAAGTCTCGGCCTCAGCCTGTCTATTGTCGACGAAAGGTGCACTGGCTCAAGATCCCGATGAGCTCTCCGGTCGGCGCTATAATGAGCGTGCGCGCGCACCGCGTGCTATCTGCGAGACTATGGGGGTGCCGGTCCAGTGGCAAGTCGCCCATGTCCGATCCACCACGCCTAACTAAATCTTTGGATCGGTGTCACTGACATAGGGGTGTGAGACCTGGACACGTGAACTATGTCAGCTTGAACCACCGCACCTGAGGCTAAGGCACGGGTCGTGGTAGGCTTACACCAGGAAACCGTCCATGCCCTATCAGGTGGCAACTCAAGGGCTACCTCCAAAACACGCTGAGGACGTGCCGGCTGTCGGGGACAAGGCAATGCCAAGTCATCATCCCGACCGTTGGGGCATTTAACAGTCTGCCACCCTCACCCAAGATTGCGGGGCCCGCCGTTAGGGTTAGCTAGTCCCTAACGGGATCAGGGACGGAGCTCAATCTCGTATGTCCCTGTCGGGGATGCAAGGTACTTTATGCACCCGGCCCGGATGATGTTATCTACCTGAACTCTATCCTGTCAAAGCAATCAGCAAACAATCAAATCAATCCAATACGTGCTCAAAAGAATACAACGAACCTAGCATGATACTACGAAGCAAGAACAGATATGAGCATGTCAGAAAGGAACAACCTAGCATGGACTAACATGAGAAACAACATAGGATATCATGCCAGTCGGGAATTCAGAATAGAGCACTTATCATCAAACATGTCAATAAACACAACAAGCATACAATCAACAATCACATATTATATCGCAGGGCCCACACAACTCCGGTAAGAAATCCTTACTTGGTCGGAAGGCAAAAACACACAACAAACCTAACTGCGATCGAACCCGAGCAACCTATAACGAGCCAAGCAAACACATCAATAATCATAGAATAGCCCTAAATACAATAAAATATACAGGGCTCGGCTCGGGAGCAACTCTCGACGCGCGGCTGACACGCGAACGAGCCGGCTGCACGGGCTAGGCAGCAGCTGGGCGCAGACAGGCGCAGGGATGGGCGCTGGCGCGCTGGGCGACGCAGGGGCGCTAGCTCGGCTGGGCGCTGGCGCGTGGCGCGGCTCGGCACAGGGACGGTGCGCGGGCCCGAGCGACACGACGCGTTGGGCTACAGGACGGGCGATCTGGCCGACACGGGCGCGGACGACACGGGCGACGCGACGCGCAGCGGCGCGGCGCGCTTGGCACAAAGCACACTGGGCGACATGAGACTAGGGCAGGGCGAGGGTGCGCGGGCGGGCGGAGTTTCGGGAGAGCGGGGCTCTGACCGCGACGACTGGGGCGGGGACTGGCTCTGCGAAATGAAGTGGCGAAGCGCGCGACTGGCAGTGGCGAGAGGGCGCGCGCGGTTTGGCGGGGCTGGGCGACCAAAAGGGGCCGCTCGGCTAGGTGGGGGGGCTCGGGGAGAGAGAGAGAGAGAGAGAGAGAGAGAGAGAGAGAGAGAGAGAGAGAGAGAGAGAGAGAGAGAGAGAGAGAGAGAGAGAGAGAGAGAGAGAGAGAGAGAGAGAGAGAAAATGGATTTTGAAAAGAAAAATAAAAGAAAATGGGAAAATAAAGAAAATGGGAATAAAAGGAAATAAATGGGATTTTATCCATAAAATCCATCCTTATCCACTTTTATCCAAATCAAAACCTTAAAATCCCATTTCCCGGCTTCCTCCTTCGAGACCCGACCGAAGCAATCTTTTCCAATAAATAAAACTCACTTAAATCCAACTCCCAAAGCAACACTAAGGGCCCAGGCTCGAATCCCAAAGGAAGCACACAACCAACCATCACTTAGCCAAAGCCCAAACCACAACCGAGCATCCAACCGACTAGCCCAAACACCACGGGACTCATGACCAACAACAAACAAGCCTCGACAAAGGCAGGAGCTACCTCGAAGCCCTGAAAACCACAAATCCTGCCCGGGGAGCCAAAAGACCAAAATACCCCCAAGGGTCCAAACCGCTCTAATGACCCAACCAAACATCCGAATCTTGACCCGAAGGCACCTCGAAAACTGGAATAGGAAACTGGGCTGTTACAATACTCCCTCCTTTTAAGACTTTCGTCCTCGAAAGCCCTAAGACGAAACAGCTCCAGGAAAACTCCATTGATCCAGCCAACTGAACTTCTCGGCCAAGACAACACTAGCCCTTCCTCGAGAACCAAACCCTCTTGGGTTCTCAAAGGCTCAAAGCCACAATGCCAACCAATCTGCCACAAACCGGGCAAAGCTAACCAAAATGCCACTGCTCCGATCCGCTCAAGGATCTCAAAAGGCCCTACAAACCTGGGGCTCAAACTAAAGCCCTGCTAAACCAACACTGAACACCTCTCTACGGTGTTACTCTCAACAAACTCGAGGACTGGCCACAAGCTCTGAAACTCTACACCACGCACTGGCAAAACTCCTCTAGAAGCTCACAGCTTCTTACAAGCAGCTTCAACCCTACACAAGCTGGCCAAACAACTGAACCTCTCAGGTTCCAGAAACCAAACGGCCAACAACACTTACACCAGCTGAAACTTCAGCTACGACCACCTCTAAAAGACAAGGGCCAGGCACAGGCTCCACTCGGCCAAGCCAACAAACTGCAGCCTCTCAACGGCCGAAAGCAAACTTTTCGGAGCAACCTATCAGCAACTGGCCAAAGAGAACACTGCCAGGCAAGGAAGCCACCAACATTCCTCTCAAGGAAAACTCGGGCTGCAAGGACTAAACCATCACGCAGCTATCTGCGGCACAACACCTTGAGGAAAACAGCTCAACGGCTTACCAAACAAAGCCACGGCACTTCCGTGCCGACTCACTCAAACGAGGCTCCGCTGTCGCCAACTGCGAACGCACAACAACTAGGAGCAAAGCCCGAGAAGGGCTTGCTCAGCAGAACTCAACCCAAACTTATAACGAGCAACGCTCGCCTCCAAGCTACCACTCAACTCTTAAATCCAACAGGCTACGCAAAGGACTTCTCCTTTAAGCTTAAGCCTAACTCAGCTTCCAACCAAAAGCTCCACTCCCAAAACCTCACGAGGAAAATGGATAACGACATCCTCAAAGCTTACGGATCCTGAGCCACACGAATCTGCAAGACTACCTCATAAGCTAACACTCGAGGCTGACATCCAGGGAGCAACTCAACCACCATAGAGACTAGGGGGAAGGGAAATCTTCAATCCCCAAAGAACCAAAAACTTGCCAGAAACAACTCTTACTGGCTGGCCTCCGCCCTTGCGGGGACAAACAACTCTTGCTTGCTAACAACACAAAGCAGGGACCCTCACGCTGGGCTGACCACTACGCTACTCTGACCAACTACACAACTCAGGAGCTAAGCTGACTCCTGCCAAACGGGAAACGACTTCCCAGCAAGCAAACTCTGAAGGGCAGCGAACTTCACACAAGCTCGCTGACTTGCTCAAACCCAAGAGAATACTCAACCAATTGGATCACCAATCCGAAACTAACAGTACTTGCTCAACTGCCGAGGGAGGGGTCAACTCCCAAAACTTCCTGACTAGGAATAAGACCTCAGGGCAATGCCCTCCAGCTAGAACCGAACTAGCTCTAGAAACAACAAGAGGACCAAACCTTGGCCCAACACTCACAAGAGGCAAAACAACCCTTACTGCAGCCTCTAGAACACCATCCAAGAGTCCGCTTAACTGGACAAACAACTGCTTCCAAGCGACCAAATGATTTTTCCTTCAAGCTAGCACCTCTACCATCAACTCATGGCTACGGAGAAATCGACAACTCCTGCAAGGAAGCGGCTCTTACAAGCAGACAACCAAGGACAGAGAGAGCTCCACATACGCTCACTGTCTTGCTCCACTAGAGCAACAACATCTAAATCTCACGGGGCAACAACAGGTGTCCACCACAGACTGAACCTCCAAATGCCAAACGGGGCAACTCAACATCCTAGAAACAGGAAAACAACCAACTGGGCACGAACCATTCGCCCCACGAGCAAAACTAACTCTAGCAGCTCCAAACCACGCCTTGGTCAACACCAAGCATCAACTAGCCACCGCACCGGAACCAATCCAGACTCTACTCCAAACAACCACTGGCTGGCAAGTCTACCAAGACTGCTAGCAACTCACCCGAGGCTACAAACTACACGCCTCCAGCTAGACAACTGAAACTCACTAGCTGGGCCTGACTGAGCTCTGGAGAGGCTCTCCACAACCTAGGGTTCTTCGGCAACCCTCGACACACACTGTCGACAAACGAGCTAACAGCCAACTGCCTGAACAGGCACAACTCACTCCAGCATCTCAACCATGCTGGCCAACTCCAACTCCTTGGGGACCAAGAGGACCCGAAACGCTACCGAATGCGTCATCCTCCTACTCAAACATCAGCCACAACAAGGCTTCTACCCAAGGAAAGGATCCAAACAACTCTCTTAGCCAAGGCGATCAGAAACTGCGCGGCTTTGCTACCACCGCTCTTGTTCAGTTTCCAACTGAACTCCAACCGATGGAACACCAAAAGTTCCATCTCCACACGATGCTCAAAGCTGAGGCAACCTTGCTCTACTAAGGCATAACCATGCCACACCGAACTTACTTTATACCAAGCCTCTACCAAGGGTGCTTACCCATAAGGCATCCAAATCCTCTCGCAAGGCATCAACTCATCTCGCCTCAAAGGCATCCAACTCGCCTCATAGGCATCCTACTCATCTCATGAGCATCCAACTCATGGTCCCTCTGCTGGACCAAACTCACATCTACGATGCTCAACTCTCCCCAGATTAAGACACTCGAAGGTAGTTGACCGCACTACCAACCACAAGGAAACTCCTGGCCTTAACACTAGCGTGAGACTCACGCGCACCAACACTTGCCAACCGACAACCTGTTGACTTACTCAACCTCCAGAAACACTGGGAAGAGGCTCCGGCTCCTCTCGAGCATCCTTTCATTTGTAGTCCATCGACTACCATTGAACTAGCCCTCTGGCACGACCTAAACAGGTGCAACTGCCATAAACGGATCCAAGGCTAAAGGAGTGCGCTGAACTCCGGACGGCATAGAACCATTTGCTATGCCCAAGCCAAACTCAAGCCTGAACCAGACTTAGTGCCAAAGTGGCACACCAACCAATGCACCTCAAGTGCTACTACTACCAAATCCACATCTTACTACAGATGGGACCAGCAAGGTCACTACCTCAAGTGACAACATCTCTGGCTAGGCATACAAGGGCTCAACTCAAACAGCCATGCCTATGGCATCTCATCAAACCGAAGGCTCACGGCCTACACTAGCATCTCCACATGATGCTCAACAAAACTCTGGCCGGATCTCTCAACATGCAGCAGCTAGCTCCACTCTAGGAGCTCACCAAGGAAGAGTGCTCAACTCTACCAAACATCTGAGGAAACTGGGCTGTTAAACAACAGCAGGCTCGCAAGGGGGCAAAAATGTCTCTACATCTGCCTCAAGCCACTAACACGGCAACTTGCCAAACAATCGGGCGACTGGTGGAGACTCTGCTAGTCCACCTCTCACAAGGGACTTCCACCACCAAGCTGCCATGTACCAAGCAAAGACAGAGCGACACACCTCGGCCTCTCGAGCAAGCAGGGCATCCCAACACATGGATGCTAAACTCAAACCTGGCCAACTGCTTTACTACTAGCAGCAGGCTTTCTTAAACATCGAGCTCTACCAGGCATCCACTTGCCAAACTGGGCGGCTCCATCATCGCCAACAATCTCATCTGAATAAACCTGCTGATCATGCCCTCAGGGAACCTCAGGGGCTACATGAGCTACTTGGGGAAATCTTTGAAACAAACTCTGTCATTTGGGCTATCTCGTGCCGGGACTCCTCACTATGCGCTACAAATCGCGCACGGGCCTCCGCTCTCGATAGCTAAAGACACGCCATAAAATCTCTCATGGTGGAGCACACTCTGCTCAAGGAGTCTCACTCGAGGCGTGCTAGCCTCTACCCCCTCCTCTAGGCAACTCAACCGCCGGGGCCAACTTCTCGCCAGCGGGTCTAAACGACCCTGGACGCGGCCTCAACATCAACACCACGATCAGTCCAACTCCTCGGTCGGACATGCCAAGCGTCCTGCTTCTTTGGGTGCGATCAACATACTAGCGATCGCGCGCAGAGCACCTCCACCCTCTCACTAGGGAAAAGCGAATCGGGCCACAAATGGCTCACGGAGTCTAAGCTCGCCTCCTCGGGGACGACGTCCCAGGGCATCTGAAACTATCTGGATACCTCAACAAGCTGCTAAATCATGCTTGCACTGCGGGAAGTTGGCATGATGGCTCTCTAAGCCCAAACCAACAACGAGTCAGAACCTGCTCGTCTCCGCTCCACAAATCTACACAAGACATACACTAGATGAAAAGTATTGTAAATTCTTACCCTTTCTTTAAAGCAAGAAACTTAGGCGCACTGATGGTCGCTTGAGTCTTGATGATCATGGAAAAATGACCTACAACAAAGGTCAGTCTACAGAATCTATGACTCTGAGCTCTGATACCAACCTGTAACGACCCGACCCGAAAGGGTTCTAAAATACCCCGTTACCTCAATGCATGCATTCAAAACTTCAGAAAATTCGTAATAGGGTGTTCGGATTCTAAGTAAAAACTAAAACATAAAACATCCATTTAAAAAGTTAACATAATTTCCTGAAACCTGTCCTTGTTTCCAAGCACCTGTTCCAAGACAAATACATTTACAAAACTTACTCTGATCAGAGATTTATTTAATACATACAAACTTTACAAAAATGCTAGAATCCGGAAATACATTCAGAAAACACCCTAGGGCTCCGTGCCCAACTACATGCATTCAGAGAACATTTAAATCATAAACATAAAACTCAGAGTTGAACAACAGGGTTTCCATGATCACAGCTCCTCCTCCAGCCATCCTGTCTCGCACCATGGCTACCTGTGGAAAAACCACATAATAAGGGTGAGTAACGAATTACTCAGTAAGAATCCCCAACCGGGGTACAATACGATACACATGGTCATCTAGTAGAAAGGTATGCAAGCTATGAATATAAACACAGAATAAAGCACATAGCTTAGCCCACACTAGGGCCTCGGATGCCAACTCAGGGTCTTAGTCCGGAAATAACTCATCACACAATAGCCCTATACGAGAAATAAGTCTCGGCCTCAGCCTGTCTACTGTCGACGAAAGGTGCACTGGCTCAAGATCCCGAGGAGCTCTCCGGTCGGCGCTATAATGAGCGTGCGCGCGCACCGCGTGCTACTGTAGACTATGGGAGGTGCCGGGTCTAGTGGCAAGCTGCCCATGTCCAGTCACCACGCCTAACTAAATCTTTGGATCGGTGTCACTGACATAGGGGTGTGAGACCTGGACACGTGAACTATGTCAGCCTGAACCACCGCACTTGAGGCTAAGGCACGGGTCGTGGTAGGCTTACACCAGGAAACCGTCCTTGCCCTATCAGGTGGCAACTCAAGGGCTACTTCCAAAACACGCTGAGGACGTGCCGGTTGTCGGGGACAAGGCAATGCCAAGTCATCATCCCGACCGTTGGGGCATTTAACAGTCTGCCACCCTCACCCAAGATTGCGGGGCCCGCCGTTAGGGTTAGCTAGTCCCTAACGGGATCAGGGACGGAGCTCAATCTCGTATGTCCCTGTCGGGGATGCAATGTACTTTATGCACCCGGCCCGGATGATGCTATCTACCTGAACTCTAACCTGTCATAGCAATCAGCAAACAATCAAATCAATCCAATACGTGCTCAAAAGAATACAACGAACCTAGCATGATACTACGAAGCAAGAACAGATATGAGCATGCCAGAAAGGAACAACCTAGCATGGACTAACATGAGAAACAACATAGGATATCATGCCAGTCGGGAATTCAGAATAGAGCACTTATCATCAAACATGTCAATAAACACAACAAGCATACAATCAGCAATCACATATTATATCGCAGGGCCCACACAACTCCGGTAAGAAATCCTTACCTGGTCGGAAGGCAAAAACACACAACAAACCTAACTGCGATCGAACCCGAGCAACCTATAACGAGCCAAGAAAACACATCAATAATCATAGAATAGCCCTAAATACAATAAAATAAACAGGGCTCGGCTCGGGAGCGACTCACGAGGCGCGGCTGACATGCGAACGAGCCATTTTGCGACGGGCTAGGCGGCAGTGGCGCAGGATGGCGCTGGCGCTGGCTGGGCTCTGGCCGGCGGGGCGCTGGGTTGCAGCGGACGGGCGCTGGCGGCGACGCAGGGCGTCTTGGACGCGGGCGCTAGCTCGGCTGGGCGCTGGACGACATGGGCGACGCGACGCGGCACTGTGCGCGGCTCGGCACAGTGCGCAGCTGGGTGACACGGACCAGGGCAGGGCGAGGGCGCGCGGGTTGGGCGCCGCCAGCGCAGTGGGGCTCGGGACCGCAACCGGGAGCGCGGGGATCTGGCCGGGCGAGCTGGTCGGGCGACGACGCGACACTGGCGGCGGGCGAGGCGCGTGGCGCTCGCTCGGTGCGCTCGGGTGGCTGGGTTGGGCGACCAAAAGGGGCTGCTCGGTTAGGTGGGGGGGCTCGGGGGGAGAGAGAGAGAGAGAGAGAGAAATGGATTTAAAAGAAAAATAAAAGAAAATGGGAAAATAAAAGAAAAATGGGAATAAAAGGAAATAAATGGGATTTTATCCATAAAATCCATCCTTATCCACTTTTATCCAAATCAAAACCTTAAAATCCCATTTCCCGGCTTCCTCCTTCGAGACCCGACCGAAGCAATCTTTTCCAATAAATAAAACTCACTTAAATCCAACTCCCAAAGCAACACTAAGGGCCCGGACTAGAATCCCAAAGGAAGCACACAACCAACCATCACTTAGCCAAAGCCCAAACCACAACCGAGCATCCAACCGACTAGCCCAAACACCACGGGACTCGCAGCCAACAACAAACAAGCCTCGACAAAGGCAGGAGCTACCTCGAAGCCCTGAAAACCACAAATCCTGCCCGGGGAGCCAAAAGACCAAAATACTCCCAAGGGTACCGCTCTAATGACCCAACCAAACATCCGAATCTTGACCCGAAGGCACCGAAAAGCGGAATAGGAAAGCGGGTCAGCATAAAGATCAGAGGGGATGATGGACTGGCCGCTGTGTGCGTGCGTGCGGCGGGCGACGGCATTGCTGGACTCCTCTCGGCTAGCTGCAACAAAACACACACAACACACCTCTTCTTTTCACTCGGCCAGCAAGAACACCAAACGGAGAAGGAGAAGAGGACGAAAAATCTTACCCGGAAAGACAACACGGAGCTGCTAGGGAGAAGGGGGTCAGCTTGGAGCTTGGGAGAGACTAGCTTGTGCGGCCAAGAAGCTTTTGGAGAGGAAAGACAAAAAAACCTAATTTCCTTTCATTTGAACAAATGCACCAAAACCCAAAGAACTCAAGGTGAACTGATATGCCGCAGAAAGAGTAACAAGAGCTCCCAATAGCTCAATTGGCACGCAACCCAACAAGCTTCTCGGGGACCCGGGTTCGAATCCCAACAACCCCACTTTTAAAACTCAATTTTTCTTTTGCATCTCACCATGGCCAAACACATCCACAAAGCATCAATATACTACTTAAGTCCATCCCGTAATTTTTAACAACTGGAAAAGACATAAACGGCCCTGACGGCCCGACCAAATTACCAAAATACCCCTAGGGCATACCTGGAAGACCGGGATGAAAACCTGGGCCGTTACACGTACATTGCTTCCACCCCGGCAGCCGATGTGGATTAGCTCCTGCATCGGTATAAGCCTAGTTTGTAGCCTACTAAAGCGGAGCCCAGCCAACAGTGTAAGCCTACCTTGGCCGGTTCTTAGCTTTAGGTCAGTGGTACAGGCTGTACAGATGAGTGCCGAGGGCCTCGCACCACTGTGTTCAGTGACACCGCTTCCGAGTCTTTAGGCATGCATACCTGGCCCGCGTAGTTTGTCCCTAGGCCCCCACATTTACGCCGGTTGCAGCAGCATGCGGTGTGCGCGCACACGCGTTGGTCGCCGATTCGGAGAGCTCCCCTGAGCTAATGTTCGTGAGTACACCACTTCCGTTCCAGTTTAGAGCCAGACTTAGGGTACTCTCCCTTTAGTCAAGTTTTAGCTAGCCGAGCGTAAGAGGCCCTCGAGGACACCCATTTGGGATTGGTTTTTGAGCTGATCATACGTTCGAGGGAGAAAGACCCTCGAGGGTGTCTGACATCTATTGGGATCGGTTTTTTAGCTGATCATTTGGTTGAGGGAGAAATACCCTCGGGGATGTCACTGGATTGGTTAGGAGAACCAATCATTAGGCCGGAAGTAGGAGACTTCCGAGGATTCCAGATTTTGCCTTGTAAGCTCGTTGAGCTAAGATCTGTGTTGGTAACTGTATGCATGTGTACTAGGTTGCTAGATGATTGATTGCATCGTATCGTAACCCGGTTGGGGATTCTTACTGAGTATGTTTGTACTCACCCTTTCTGTGGTTTTTCCACCAGGTAACTTGGGACAGCACCGGGGCGGCTAGCGGAGGGAGCTGGGAGATCATGGAAGCTGCTGACACTCTATCGTGTCTCATTTGCATTTATTTGATTCAGCATGTAGTTGGACTTGAGTCTTTAGGGGAAAACTTATTTACTGTTGTTCCGAATTGTTTATTATGTTGTAAAGAAAAGTATTGATCAATCATTGTTTTTAATTTGATTGCTTTGCTTAATGATTATCTAGTTTTGTTTTAAATGTTTCCCACTCTTGATGTTTGAAAAGTTTTAAATTGGTTCTCTGAACTGTGTTGTTTATGCTTTTCACATGCATGCTGAGTAAGGACCTAGGTTTAGGACCGTATTTCGGGTCGGGTCTTTACATCTGTTCTGCTTGGTTTATAATTTGTTAGTGGATAGGTTCGTGCAGGATGTCTGAATGCTATGATCTGTCTTGTATTCCCTATTTCCTGATTATTGTGATTATGCTCGTTCTATTTGCTAGGGTTTGGCATGTAGTTTACTATAATTCATTGTTGCACTCCCCTGTTTAATAACTGTTCCGTATGTATGCAAATGCTCTGTTGTTTATAGTCTTTGTGGAATCTTGGACCATGTTAGCTCTAGGCTGCCCAGAGTACTGGAGTTTTATTAGAGAGTCACGAGTGACAGTCGAGTTGCGTGCTGGCTCGTTTCCCGAGTGACAATCAAGTTGCGTGCTGGCTCGGTTAGGGTCAAGACTTGCCCAGTTGCGTGCAGTCTATGATATTCCAGATTTGTGTTGATCCAGGGTTTGGCCCAGTGGCGTGCCACCCGAGCCTCTTTTCGGACTCGCCCAGTTGCTTGCGGTCCCTGATCGACCCAGTTGCGTTGTCGATCCAAATTGGCCCAGTGTCGTTGCCAATCCAGGGTTTGGCCCAGTTGCGATGCCACTAGACTATGCTTAGGACTAGCCCAGTGGCGTGTTGTCCATTGGATGACCAAGTTTGAGTCAGATCGAGGGTTGAGCCCGATTGCGTCTTTGCCGGGCATAATAAGGACAAGCCCAGAAGCGTGTTGTCCCAATTAGCCCAGTTGCGTGCTAACCTAGTATTGTTTTAGAGATAGACTTTCCAGAGATTGAGGTCACTTAGATTGCCCTCATGTCTAGTCAGGCCAGTGGTGTGCTGACCCTGCTCGACACTTGTTGTCCATTACTGTTGAGACTGCCATGATGTAAATTGTTGTTTTCTTGTATGCTAGAATGCTAAATGATTTGTCTTGCGTAATGTACCCCGGTTGGGGAATTCTTACTGAGTGCAATTGTACTCACCCTTTCTATGGTTTTTCCACCAGGGTAACTTGGCACAACATCGAGGTGGCTAGAGGAGGAGCTGTTTGGTCATGGGGACGAGTCCGTTGCATATGCTCTTCTTCATTGCATTTTATTTTCAGAAAGAATTTTATTATGTTGTATTGGATTTTTAAATACTCTGGCCAGAGGCTAATGGTTTTGTTAACGTTTACTTAAGTATTTGGAGTTTGAAATGTTTTAATAGAATGCATGTTTTCAAATCTTTAATGTTTAAGATTAACGAATTTTTTAAGTCAAGACATTTAGTAAAGGCCTTTCATGACCATTTAGAGTCGGGTCTTTACAGTTGAACTCGGTTAGCTCTAGGGTGCTTCATCTTAGTTAGATCATATTGAGTTTTCATCATCTAGAGGCTGAGAGTGGACTAATGTATGAGTCCCCACCGATCGGGCGGTGAGAACAAATTTCTTACCCCCGACAGCCGGGTGTAGAGTAGCTACCACACCGACATAAGCCTAGTATGTGGCTTGCTAGAGCAGGGTCCTTTCCTTGGTGAAAGCCTGCCTTGGGACGACCTTAGCTTTAGGCATTGGTGTGATCAGACTGCCACAGTATGGTGCCGAGGGCCTCCTGCCTGTTGTGGATCAGTGGACACCGTTCTGAGTCTTAGGCATGGGTACCAGAACCGACAAAATCGTCCCTGAGGTCAAAATGACCAAAATGCCCTTAAAGGCTCAACTGCCCTAACGGCCCAACCCTTCTCTTTATTTTCAGCCTTGCAGCCATGAGCCTCGCTTTTGCCAGACGCAACCCTTCACCGTTGCCGAGACCCTGTTTCACCGAGCCTCTTGGACTGTCGAGCAGCTGTCCTTCTCGGTTTGGGTAGGTCCCAAGCCCTATGTCTATTGTACCTAGTTGTTAGATGGATGTTGGTCTTAATATGTGTTGTCTATATTATTTGCTAGGTTGTGTTGACTCTGCAACTCAAGGAGCACTTAGATATTGTTGTGTTTCTGCTTGTTTTTCAGGTAAGGATTTCTTACCGGGGTTGTGTGGACCCTGCATTACATCGTGATTGCATTCTATTTACTCGTTGACTGTTTACGAGCATGCTTAGTGGATAAGATGTTTGTTTGTTTATTGCAAGCATGTTTAGTGGATAGGTTCTATCTCTCGTTCTGTTCCAGCTAACATGTATATTTCCTGTTAACATGTTAGTGACATGCTAGGTTGTTCTTCCAGCATGTATTATAATTTTTTTTTTTTTTGAGATCTTAGTATCCTGCTAGGCCGTATGTTTTGAGCATATTTGAACTGTTAGGAACGAGATGTGTATTCCTAGATAGAACATGTCAGGATTGTCATCATCCAAAGGCTGGGAGCGGACATAACGTATCTTGTCCCCACAGGTCGGGATCAATGAGGACTTGTTCCTGCCCACGCAGCCAGGCGTGGTTTAGCTCACCACACAGGCATAAGGCTAGTTTGTAGCTTGCTAGAGCGGAACCTATCACAGGTGTAAGCCTACCCGGAGACAGTTCTTAGCTTCAGGTCTGTGAGACAGACTGCTACAGTTGAATGCCGAGGGCTTCGCACTACTGTAGACAGTGACACCGCTTTCGAGTCTTTAGGCATGTGTACCTGGACCAGCGTAGTTTGTCTTTAGGCCCCCACATTTACCCGGGTTACAGCAGCATGCGGTGTGCGCACACACGCGTTATGTGCCAGGCGGAGAGCTCTCTTGGGCTAATGTTCGTGAGTACACCATTTTGATTCCAGTATAGAGCCAGACTTCAGGTAATCGAACGTTTTTCTTAGGAACAGCTTGGCTAAGGGTAAGAGGCCTTCGAGGACATCTAGTTGGGATCAGCTTTTGAGTTGATCATTTGGCCGAGGGAGAAAGTCCCTCGAGGATGTCATTTGGGATTGGTTAGGAGAGCCAATCATTAGGCCTAAAGTAGGAGACTTTCGAGGATTCCAGACTTGCACCGTTAGCTCGTTGAGCGATGATCTGTCTTGGTAGTTGTTTGCATATATACTAGGATGCCAGATGATTTGATGTTTCGTATTGTAGCCCGATTGGGAATTCTTACTGAGTGCTTTGTACTCACCCTTATTTTTTGTGGTTTTCCACTAGGTAACTTGGGACAGCACTGGGACGGCTAGAGGAGGGAGCTACATGATCATGGGAGCTGCCGACACTCTGTCTTCTGTTTAAGTCTTTTATTGTTTTGATTCAGCATGTAGTTGGACACGAAGTCCGTAGGATTTGCATATGGAACCTGATATTGTGTTTTGATATTTTTTTTTCTGGATGTTTTTAAATTGTACTCTGGACAGGGTTGCTTTATATGATTTGAACAGGGAATGTTTTAAATATTTCAAAATAGGTTCCTCGAGATTGAATGTTTCAATTATGCAAGTTATAAATGTTGAAATGAATTTATTCACTTTTGATACATGCATGCTGAGTGAGAACCTAGGTTAGGACCACTTTTGGGTCGGGTTCTTAGACGATAAAGGGCACTATGATAAAGCATTAATAAAACTGTCTAATATTAATACTAACCCCTAAATGTTGGAGCATATATGTTAATCATGCCCAACTTGTTTGAGAGATAATCTATCTCTGCTCCATTCAATGATTTTGTGAAGATATCGCCTAATTATTCTCCTGTCTTCATGTATCTAGTGGAAACCACACCTTGGTGTATCTTTTCTCGTATAAAATGACAATCTACCTCAATGTGCTTAGTCCCCTCATGAAAAATTGGATTATATCTAATATGAATGGTCGCTTGGTTATCACACATAACTTTGTTGATGTCGTGAAATCAAATCCCAATTCAATTAAGAGTTGGCGTAACTAAGCTAATACACACACAGACTGTGCCATTTCTCTATATTTTGATTCGGCGTTTGAACGTGACACTACGTTCTATTTCTTACTGTTCCAAGAAACTAAATTACCGCCTATAAACACACAATACCCTGATGTTGATCTTCGATCATCTTTAGAGCCTGCCCAATCAACATCTGAGAAACCTTCAATATTAGTATGACCATTATCTTTATACAGTAAACAATAACCAGGAGAAGCCTTCAAATAACCCAAAATCTGTTCTAACGTAGCCCAATGGTCAACTGTAGGGCATGACATATACTGGCTCACAACACTCATTGAATACGCTATATCTAGTATAGTCACAGTAAGGTAATTCAATTTACCTACTAATCATCTATATCTTTCTAGATCTTCCAACAATTCTCATTCTTTTGTGAGATGTGAATTGGGCTTGATTGGGGTACTAAACTTCCATGTTTCAGTCAATAGATCAAGTACATATTTTCTTTGTGATAACATAATTCCCTTCTTGCTTCTTATAACCTCAATCCCTAGAAAATATTTCAGCATACCTAAATCTTACGTATGAAATTGACTATGAAGAAATTTCTTGAGTAATTACATACCCACTACATCATCACCCATAATCACAATGTCATCAACATACACAATAAACAAAATGACACCATTCTGAGACCGTTTAAAGAAGATAGAATGATTTGATTTGCTTTTCTTCATCCCGAACTCTTCAATCATCTGATTGAATTTTCCAAACCAAGCTCGTGGGCTCTGTTTTAATCCATACAAGGAATTTCGGAGACGACATACCTTACCATTCTCCCCCTGAGCAACAAACCCAGGTGGTTGCTCCATATACACCTCTTCTTGCAGATCACCATGAAGAAAGACATTTTTTTATATCAAGCTGATGTAAGAGCCAATGGCAAATAGATGCTAATGAGATAAATAACCTTACCGATGTCTCTTCATAACACGAGAGAATGTATCCTCATAATCAACTTCATACGTCTATGCATAGCTCTTGGCAACAAGGTGGGCTTTCAATCGAGCTATAGACCCATCAGAATTCACTTTAGCCATAAACATCCATTTACAACCAAAAGACTTTTTTCCTTGAGGAAGAGAAACTAAACCCCAAGTACAATTGTCATTTAAAAGCAGTCATCTCCTCTACCATTGCTACATACCAACAGGGGTGAGACAAGGCTTCACGAACCATTTTAGGAAGAGATATAGATTCTAGAGAAGCAATGAAGGAACAGGTCGACAATGACAAATGATTATATGAAACAAAAGATGAGATAGGGTGAGCATACTAATGTTTACCTTTACGAAGAGCAATAGGAAGATCATCGCTCGTTCCTGGATCCTCCGTCGAAGAGACCTCTGGTAGTGGACATGAATTTGGAATGGATGGGACGATACTGTGTTGCCTTCGAGTATAAACATGAGTTATATTTGGGTGAATAGAGGTAGGAACAAATAAAACTGGATTAGTTGGTGGGTGAATAGAGGTATGATCACCAGTCTGTCCAACCAATGCACTGTTAGAGTCAGATGATAAAATGACTCATGGCTTCTCTATTCAAAGAATACTTGTATAAGTCGCCTCCAATGATGAAACATCAGACCTTGAGAGAAGTTGATCTCTGGCCATGTCATAATTTGAGGAAAGACCAATTAACAAACTCATCATAAACATCTATTCTCGTTGAGCTAGCTGCACTTTAAGATTAGTACTAATGAGCATCAAAATATTAAATTCCGCACATGTTTTCTTCACTTCCATGAAGTAAGTAGTAAGCGATTTTTCACCTTGATTAGTTGGAACAAGGTCTTGCATACATTGAACACTCAATTAATATTCCCTTTACCTGAATACAGAAACTCCAGATACTCGAGGATCTCTTTGACCGAGTCACAATGATTAACCAACTCAACAATGTTGATTTCAATCGAGTTCTTGATTTGAAGGAACATTTTTGAGTCGTCTCACAACCAAGATTTCTTATTATGATCTGTTGGTGGGTACTCTGTCAAGTGATCGTCCATCTCTATACTCGAATATAATGACCAATATTCGATAGCCATGCATGATAATTTTAGACACCATTGGAGCTATCTCTATCACAATTGCTACAGATTTCCAATATACTTTTGAAACCCATGTTAGTATCTGAATAGGGTTTTGAAAACTAAGAAAAGCAAATCAATGATACATTTTTTTTTCATATTGATAATAGAACCAAACGAACTTGTCAACTCATCTGCCATTAGCTGTTTACACCCGCACACAGGCCAATATCGTTGAAGTTCCAACAACAAGGCAAACTTTGTAGCAACCCTGAACCAAAATTTAATACAAAAATTCAAGAGATACGACAAAGATTGGA
Source organism: Sicyos edulis (assembly GCA_036507275.1). Lineage (NCBI taxonomy): Eukaryota > Viridiplantae > Streptophyta > Magnoliopsida > Cucurbitales > Cucurbitaceae > Sicyos > Sicyos edulis. The sequence goes on along the minus strand of CM071857.1, from coordinate 20,323,322 downwards.
AGCTCAGACTTGTAGAAAATGGAGTTGAGTAAAATCCACGAACAAAAAAAGAAAAAGTAACAAAGAAACTTCATGTATGATCGATTAAGAATGAGGGGAAAAGGTTTTTTTTTTTTTTTTTTAATCTTTACACAAATTATAATGTACAAAGCAGAAAAGCAAAGATTACAGAAAACGAACCAACTTGTACGTGATACACAACAGGACACCCACAAAGCTGCTAAGAAATTACAACCCACCGCAAAGGAAAGAAATATACTAACTTGGGACTCTAAAGAATATACCTAAAGAAAATGAACGAACGGGATACTGCTAACTTTCCACCTGCCTGTGGCTCCTCAATATACAAGGGACGGTCAAAACTCGCCGCGAAAGGGAAGAGAAACTAAATCTAACTCACCACTAGAACTCGGTTCTTGAGTTTCTTGCAAGGCCTATCATTTTTTTCGAAAAATCAGAACTTCATCTGCCTATTTTTTGTTGAAGATCCAATTGGATATTTCTGTATCCAACGCATAGTACTATATACAGAGAGCATCGGAAGGACCGGAACTACACCCATGCAAGAGTACCCCGATCATTTGCAGCTTGTGGGCGACCTCTTGTGGGTGTCGGTGGCCGATTCGCATTCAGCTCCTGCATATTGAAAAAGAAAAAGCATTCAGCTCCTTCTCTAATGAAAACCAGTAGAGTTAATGCAGAGAACAACTGACATTAGAGTAAGAGCCAATAGAAAAATAAAGGTACCTGCATCCATGTATCCTCCGTGTGACGTTCTGGATCTGGTGACAGAATTGCTGGTGGTATGGGATGAATGAGTTTTGGAACAACTACAAGATCTCTACCCAAGACTAAGATCGCTCCAGCATTATTTGCAGTTCCTGTACCGAAGAGCGTGTCTTAGGGATATAATAAGTAGGACATGCAAGAGTCATAATAATTGAGGCACACATACCACAATAGTTGGTAGCTGAAAAAAGTGTAATCAGATGTCCCTGAGCAAAACGTTCAAACCCATCCATTACACATTCATGAGCACGTACTATCAACTGAAGATCGTTATTGTTACAGAACTCCATGACCCGATCAGGCTGCAGCCAAACAAGACACTCATAATATTAATTGAACTTCAAAAAACATCAAGAATTCTACATACGTGGAAAGGCCGTCACCAAACTTTGATATCCAAACTGATCACACCAAGTTTGAGACAAAACGAACCTCAATAAGAAAACTGTGCATAAATATCATGCCTTCGCATAGCAAATTAGAAAAACAATTAAAAAGTGCATAAATATCACGTCTTTGCATTTGGTGATGATAGGAAAAATAAAACCAATTGATGTAAAGTAACTGGTAGTCATTTTTCATAACTTAATCTGTAACGGCCCAATTTTCTATTTCGGTTACCCAGGTGATTTCGGGTCATTATTCGGATGTTCGGATGGGCCGTTAGAGCTGTTTTAACCCTTAGGGGTATTTTGGTCTTTTGCCCCGGTCGGGTTTTGTGGATTTTCGGATTCGTGGTCATTCCTGCTTTGTCGAAGCTTAATGGTTGTTGGTTGCAAGACCCGAGAGGTTTGGGCAAGTTGTTTGGAAGTTTGGAAGTATTTTTGAAAATGGCAAAATTATTTATAATTTTTGGTGCTTCCATTGGGATTTGAGCCCTTGCCCTAAATGGTCTTTGAGAGTTTGTAGGAAATGAGAGTTTTATTTTTAAGTAAGTTTGCTTGGGCGGGTTTTGAAAGTGGATGCTTTGGGAAGGGATTTTAGGCCTTTTAAATTAGGAAAAGAAGGAAAAATCAAGAAAATCCCTCTTCCCTTGTTTTGGCAAGATTTTCTCTCTCTCTCTCTCTCTCTCCTAGCCGACCTCACCAAGAACCCAAACCCTAGCCGCTAAGCCCGGCCGCCATGCCCAGATCGCACCACCTGCACATCCCCTGTCGAGCCACCGCACCACCAGACCGCCTTGACCATGCCCAGATCGCACCAACCCCAGTCGCCCAAGCAGCTGCGCCTCACCCAGCGCTCCCCAGCGCTCAGATCGCCCATGCCCGAGCGCGCCCGATCGCCTTGCCTCGCCCAGCCAGCCGACGCGCCGTTCTCGCACGACCGCCAGAGCGCGCGCGCTCCTCCGCTTCGTTGCCGCCCGGCCGCCGCCGCGCGCCGACCCAGCGTGTTGCTTCGCGCTGCGGCGGCAGCGCGTCTGCGTGCCGTGCTGCGCTCGTCCGCGTCCGCCCCGCGCGCGCCGCTCCTGTCGCGATCCAAGACGCAACCCAGCGCCAGCGCCCTTCCCTGCCGCGCCCGCGCCATAAAAGAAGCGCGCCGATAGTGCCGTTAGTGGCGCCAGCGCCCAGTGCAGCGCCAGCAGCGCGGTGCGCCACGCTTGTCCTTGCGGACGGACAGCACCGCCTTGCCGTCGGGTTGGGGCGTGGCCTTGTGTCTTCTCGGTCGGTAATTCCGAGACTTTTTCCTTTGGGCCCTAGGCTATTGGCATTGTTTATTTAATTAGGTTGTTTTTATTAAAATGCTTAGGTTGCTCGGTTTCGCTTTAAAGCTCGAGGGTCATTATTTGATTGTGAAAGTTATTTCCGCTCGTTTCCAGGTAAGGATTCCTTACCGTGGTTGTGTGGACCCTGCGATGCTTTCTTGAATGTGCCTTATATGCATGTTTACTTTTATGGACATGATTAGTGGATAGGACAGCTTGTGATTGCACTCCTGCTAGCATGTTTGCTTGATTGTACATGTTAGTGCCATGCTAGGATTGTTCTTCCAGCATGCCTGAGATTCCTGCTTTAAGTTCGTAGTATCATGCTAGGTTATGTATGATTGATGATGATTATGTATGTTTAGCCAGGAATCGTTTACTCTATACTCTAGCTAGTGTGTTAGAAATTTGTCATCATCTAGAAAGTGAGAGCGGACATAACGTACCTTGTCCCCACCGGTCGGGAGTAGAGCGAAGCATAACGTACATTGCTTCCCCCCGGCAGCCGATGTGGATTTAGCTACCACATCGGCATAAGCCTAGTTTGTAGCCTGCTAGAGCGGAACCACGCCTAGCGGTGCAAGCCCGCCTTGGCGGTTCTTAGCTTCCAGTCGGTGGTACAGCCGCATGCGGATGAGTGCCGAGGGCCTCGCACTCTCGTGTTCGGTGACACCGCTTTCCGAGTCTTAGGCATGCGCGCACTGGCCGCAGAGTTTGCCCTTAGGCCCCGCATTTACGCCGGTTGCGAGAAGAGCATGCGGTGTGCGCAAGACACGCTTTAGTCGCCGGTTCGGAGAGCTCCCGGGCTAATGTTCGTGAGTACACCGTTCCTTCCAGTTTAGAGCGGACTTGGGTACTCTCCCGATAGTCCAGATTTATAAGCGAGGGTAAGAGGCCCTTGAGGACACCCATTGGGATTGGCCTTTGAGTTGATCATATGGTCGAGGAGAAAGACCCTCGAGGGTGTCGACATCTTTGGGATCGGTTTTGAGTCGATCAATTGGCCGAGGAGAAAGACCCTCGGAGATGTCCCGGGATTGGTTATGAGAGCCAATCATTAGGCCGGAAGTAGGAGACTTCCGAGGATTCCAGATTCTGCCTTGTAAGCTCGTTGAGCTATGATCATGTGTTGGTAACTGTTTGCATGTATACTAGGGTGCTAGATGATTGATGTATCGTATTGTACCCGGTTGGGGATTCTTACCGAGTATGTTTATACTCACCCTTATTTCGTGGTTTTCCACCGGGTAACTTGGGACGACACTGGGACGGCTAGCGGAGGAGCCGATTGATCATGGGAGCGCCAAGCACTCTGTCTTTATTGTTTGCATATTTGTTCAGCATGTAGATGGACAGAGTTCTAGGGAAAACATTATAAAAAGTTGTTTGAACTGTTTTGAATGTTTTTATATATACTGGCCAGGGCTTGTTTTATTTCGTTGGTTTTCTAAACAAAGTTGTTGATTATGTTTTTAACAATTCCCGTTCTAAATGTTTTGAAAGGTTTTAAATATGAGCACTAAACCGCTCGGTGAAATATTTAACTTGCATGCTGAGTGAGAACCTAGGTTTAGGACCGTATTTTGGGTCGGGTTCTTACATAATCTATCATCACTTAATGTACTCTACTACACAAGAAAATACACCCTTCACTAATCGAAGAGCAAGTTCCATGCCTTATTACTAAGTTAGCTGAACTTTTAACTTTTATATTACCAAGATATCCTCAACCCACCACATAATCCAATCAACTTACTAGCTTTCTGCAATGAAATATTTAACCTTACAAGGACATTTTTAATTTAGCATCGAATAGTTACCAAAATTATATGATACCTAATCTGTAGTAAGGAAAACCAGATAAATTGGACAATTGAGTGATCCCATCCAATATTCGTATGAGAAGGTTTCTGGTTCAAATAAAGTTTCCCTTATATTTTCCCATATTCTACTAATCCATTTTTTTCTTAAAACAAACACCACCACACCTCCCAGACCTAACAAAGAAGAACCAGTTAGAACTCCCTTTGTTAAATCCCAAACCAAAAGTTCTTTCTTTAGACCTCAAAAGTTGTTAATTGGTGATTGACATTTCTTTTAGTTACAGATTGATAAGAAATATAAAACTTGGAACTTAATATGCTTCAGTTTTACTTTTGGTCTCCATTGCTAGAGCTCAAGGATATCCCACTTTCTTTCTTTGAAAAATGAGAAGGTACTTCCAACGCTCTTGTATAACCATTTCATCTGCTTTATTTTCTTGTCTCTTTTGGCTCTCAGCAGCCTTCGTGCTTTGCTTTTATCATTCTTGATGTATCCCAAAAAAAAAAATAATGAAATACCTCCTAACTAAGTGAGTTTGACAGGTTGGGGCAGAGTAATAAACCGTCTAATAAAAAAAGATACTTTTGTGACATCGCTCTCTCATATTTCCCTTTGACAGTGGCTCTAGGCCTACAAATGCAACTCCATCGGGAGTTATTCTACATAATGCTTTCTTCTCTCTCTCTTTTTTTTTTTTTTTTTTTTTCTGATTTGGAGGGGAAAGCATTTCAATCTCCGATTCTGATTTCTATTGGGGAGCTTAGGCAGCTCTCTTTTTGCAACTTTGAAAACTTTTCAATTGATATTTTTTTTTTGAAATCGAAAAATCAGAGCTTCGTCCACTATACCCGGCAGCACTCAAGCCCATCCCAAAGCCTGGACCCAGACTTTTCAGCTTGTAGTTGATGAAAAGAAATAAAGAGCCTGGGGTTTTCAAGGCCAAAGAGAGGCATTGGATAAACTTTCTCCAGTTTAAAACAGTAGAAGAAAAATGGTAAAATCAACAATTTAGCCCCCGTTTAATAACCATTTCATTTTTTGTTTTTTGTTTCTACCTTTTCATTTTTAGTTTTTGGTTTTTTGTTTTAAAAAATAAAAACCGTAAGTATTTGATAACTAATTTTAGTTTTTATGTTTTTAAAAATAAAAAATAAAAAAAACATGTCTGATAACTGTTTTTTGTTTTCAAACATTACATTTTGTTTGATTTTTTAGTTTTTTACTATTTATTCTTGATTTTTTAGTTTTTTACCATTTATTCTTGATTTTTTCATACTTTAAAAAAAAACCTGTTTTTAAAAGCTACTTTTTTTAGTTTTTAGAATTTCTTTAATATTTTTAAAACGTTTTAAAAATTTTAAAAGCAAAAATCAAAATTTGTTATCAAAGAAACTCGTTTTCAAAAAAGTAAAAAAAGATGAAATGGTTATCAAACGAGGCCTTAACTTTTTTCTTTTTTGACATCTTTGAGTGTCCAAGTAAGCTTATGTACACATCGACTATTCTCACAGGACAATTGCTTTACCCTTTTCATCCTGAATTGAACTCTTAACCTCTAACCACTTTATTAGTTATAAGACCTTTATTTGACAACTAAACCAATCTACAATGGTTGTAAAATCAACAATGAACAAGGATATTTTGCTAATGCATCCGATCTCTCTTGGGGAGCAGTAATCTATTCCTTCAGCTCTCCTTTTGGGTTGTGATGATCAAAAGTCTTTTTCTTTTGGCATCATTAGCTCCAAGTGTTTCTTCAACCTTTGATAATATCATGAAATTAATTCTTTTTCATTAATTGTATTTTTGTTAAAATAAACACTCTTATAATGTTTATAGTCTTTCTTCTCTAATTTCCAATTGGCAAGCTTTATTGTAACCCATTGAGAAAAATAAATAGGAAAAAAAAGAGAATCACTATTTACCCCAAAAGTAACTAAACCAGGACCTCTAGCATTCGGCCGTAATCCTTCGACGCTGTCATTTTCTGTGGGGTCAGACCTACGAAATACAAAATACTCGTTATATACGGCTATCATGAAAAAGTAAGAGGAGACCATCAAGGATGTGCACTGACCACAACAAATCCATTAGCACTACAGAGCCTGCTTCCATAGTTATAGGGCGATGAAGGCTCTCAATCTGCTCCACATGGTTAATCGACCGACCAATACCACCATGCATGCAAATAACTTTTTTTTCAATCAAGGCTGCCAAAGGGAGCCAGTTAAACAAACGATTTATTCGTTGCCATGTCCAAATTCCATCTCTTTCACCCTGATCATTGAGTTGTAAAGATAAGTTGTAATCAACTAACACAAAATACGGCCATTAGAACAACTATGTTATACCATTCGTTCAATGCACTCTATCCGAAAGCCAAAAAGAGCATTAATATCTGCTGCTTCATGGTTCCCACGAATCAAATGAACATTATTTGGATACTCAACCTGCAAAATATATAAGAAAAGTACATTGTCCCATTAAAACTTGAAGTAACGTGCTATTGACAGTTAAATTATGATAAACACAAAAACACTATGCCAAAAAGCACCTTCAAAGCTAGCAGAAGAGTGATGGTTTCAAGGCTGTGTTGACCTCGATCAACATAATCTCCCAAGAATAGGTAATCAATGTACCTAATCAAAAGTGATGCAAGATTACCATGTATGATAAATCATAACAAAGACTTTGGATTCATAGTGCAAAATTTAAAGCAATATAGAACTTTTTCTCTCCCTAAAAATCTCAAATAAAAAATTCTAACCCTATTTCTTCTCCTCACCGCCAGAGGGGAACCTCTGACACTCCCCATCTTGATAAGTGTCCCCCTCTCCTTTCCCATTATCTGAGAAGCTGGGTATTTACCTCCCTATTGCACGGGTATCATTTGTGAGTTCTCTACAAGACTTCATCAACAAGAGCTTCTTCCCCACGGTTATTTCACTCCAACTTTCGATCTTCAGGATTTCTTTCGCAATGCACAAGCTCTGACACACGGGCGAAAGACCAGGAAAACTCGTTGCGTTTTGGGTTTCTCCAGTGTTTTTTATGCTTGGCTTTGACTAGCATGCTGATTTTTTCGCATCAAGTGGAACCCGAGACCTTGAGGGGAGCATACCTACAAAGCCTGGGCACGGAGACATCGAAGGAGTAATGTCACAGGTGAGTTTCGAACCCGATACCTTGAGGGGAGCATATCTTCAAAGCCAAGTCTTCAACCACTACGCCACCCCTTGGGGACTTCTAGCATCAAGTGGATTTCGACAACTGCATGAAGAGATATGGTTACGCGAGCTTCCTATGATATCATTTATGATTTGAACATGAGAACCCTTAAGTTCGAGAGCTCTTCCCCATGTTTTCTCACCGGCCGCTTTCCTCGAAATTCTTCCTTGCGAACTCACTGTGACTTTTTCTCCAATAGTATCTGTGGCCTCAAAACCATCCAAAACCTCTTTCACACAGCAAGTCATGGTTTTTTTGTCGTGTTTTTCTTCCTCACAGTTTCATCCTTGCTACACAATATTCGTGGCATCGTGCTAGTCTATCGGACAAGAGAAAATTTGTTGCCTTCTCTCTGTCTTCTACACCCTATTTTCGGGTTTCCTCACACCATGAGATGCCATCAGATAAGAAGGTGATATGATCCAGGATCTAGATTATATCAAAAGATAAAAGAATAAAGATAAACCAAGTTTTGATAGGAACTTGGAACCTCCCTTCTCAAGAGAATCTCTTGAGCCCTACAATAAATCACTCAATAACTCATTTAACAATTGGATGTCTAAACCCAAACCTAACCCACTCTATTTATAACAAAATACTAACTTATTCTCCAAGTAATGGCTAAATAGAGCCCTAGGCCCAATCGAGTCCTAGGCCCAACCTTATCAATACCCACCCCTTTAAAGCACCTTGTCCTCAAGGTGGGCATACACAAAAAATAGAAAAATAAAAATTGTTGGTTTTTTTTTTTTTTTTTTTTTTTTTTTTTTTTTTTTTTTTTCTGGCTGCAGCAGCGGCGCGTCAGTGGTGGAGGCGGCGGTGACGGAGGTGGTGGCGATGGCGGTAACGGCAACACTGGTGGTGGTGGCGGCGGCAGTGTCGGAGGTGGTGACGGCGGAGATGGCAGCGGCGATGTTAGAGGTGGTGGCGGCGATGGTGGCGGCGGCGGCAGCAGCGCCGCAGGTGGGGTTGGTGATGGCGGCGGAGGTAGGGGCAACGGAGGCAGCAGCGGCGGTGGCGGAGGCGGAGGCGGCAACGGAGGAGGCGGTGGTGGCGGGGTCAAAACCCTAGCCGTCATTGTTTTTTCCAACCTAATTTCCTCCCTAAAACATCGTTTTAGGTCATTGAAACTCTCCTTTAGGTCTTCTCTAATTTCTTTTTTTAGAGAAGCTACCTCTTCTCTGAGGTCTTTTTTCAAGTCCACCATCAAACTTTGCAACTTTTCTTGAATGAAACGAAGAACCTCGTGATCCATCTCTACAACCAAGAATCGAACGGCTCTGATACCAATTGATATGATCCAGGATCTAGATTATATCAAAAGATAAAAGAATAAAGATAAACCAAGTTTTGATAGGAACTTGGAACCTCCCTTCTCAAGAGAATCTCTTGAGCCCTACAATAAATCACTCAATAACTCATTTAACAATTGGATGTCTAAACCCAAACCTAACCCACTCTATTTATAACAAAATACTAACTTATTCTCCAAGTAATGGCTAAATAGAGCCCTAGGCCCAATCGAGTCCTAGGCCCAACCTTATCAGAAGGTTTATTTTGTTTGAAGTTGCTCCTCGACATCATTGTTGATTGATGAGTTTGAATGCGTTGAATCACATGCGGGAGATCCGTTAGAGACATCAGATGAATTGAAGCTTCCTATCTCGATATGCTTTGGTTTCTTCCTTCTTCACCGATCATCTTATGAAATTAGAAGGATAAATTTTTGGATCATCCTAGACATATAAGCTTCACCATTTTTCACATTGAACAGACAAGCTTCACCATTTTTTACATTGTATTGGCTTGTTTATGAAAACTTTTTGTTCCCTATAAAAAAAAAGATTAATGCACCCTTCCCAAGGTATTTCTATAGGAAATGGTTAGTCATGCATGCCACAACCTAACCTAATGTAAGGTATGTCCTTCCTGTAAGATTTGAGGAAATGCCTTTCTTGCCCCTCACTGATAATAAGTTCCAATTGGTGGCTTAACACCTAACTATTGTCTAACACCATACCAGAAAACCTCCATACTTGAAAATATAAAATTGTATAATAAAAAATTAAAACAGATAGTATTTCATGCAATATTCTTACCAAATATTGATTACCAAGCCACCTATCACTAATGAGATGGCCCACATACAGCAGACCTTGTTTTCTTCTTTACTTTTTTTTTAAATTTTAATATTGGTTGATTTAATTAAATTTACTTCATGTCTCTCCCCAAGAGACCGTCTCATTGGTAGAGTTTTGACTTGAGATCTTTAAGGTATGCTCCCTTGGAGAAGTTCCAAGTTTGAAACCCACGAGTGACCTTAATTGTAAAATTCCTTATTGTCTCATGGGTCTAGGCCATCGAACGGGCGCGGATGCCCCAAGTATGTAGTGAGGGAAAGCTGTGATTCCCGATAATCAAAAAGAATAGTTTGAAGAATATTCCACAAGTGAAAGTCAATATAAATTGGGGAGAAAATAATTTCACAAAAGTTTGAAGACACTTGGTAAATTTAATCATTATCAACGCCTTAAGGGAAATCAGTGAGGCATGCACAATAAATGGAGAAAACCCTAAAAATTGTGTTGGAGTTCCATTTGGGATAAAATCCTTTTGCTGAATGACACATAATTCAAAGTTCATAGAGTGCCTCTCCGAGCAGGTTACCCCACCAAGAAAGTCTAGCATTGTGTTTCTCTACCACAGGGCCCCGAAAGGCTTCTGATTAAGGATTCCCAAAGCAACACACCCAAATAAGTAAACGGCCAGGAGATCGAATCACAACCCCACAGCACAGCAGAAACACTTTCCTCCTCAGCCTCCAAATTAACTCCCAAGATATCTGTTTTTTGTTTATTTGATATTGAGCCCAGAAAAAAGCTCAAAGACATCAATGAACTTTTTCAAGTTCCCAAGTATTGAATCATGTAAAATCACCGACAAGAACTAGCTCAACTGATATTAGTGTGAGCCAATGATCTAGAGGTCCAAACCCTTAAACCCATGATCTTTGGTCATGGGATCGAATCCCCACTTGTCGATTTTGAAATGTCTAACAAGTGGAAATCAATATTAATTGGAGAGAAAATGACTTGATAGGGGTAAGAACTCAAGACCTCCTACTCTGATACTATGCTGAATCATGTTAAATCATCGATTAATCCAAAAGCTTAAGCTAATAAGTTGGGTAATTTAAATATATCAACCGACATAAGCTTCAACAACCCCTCAATAGAGTACAATAAGTTATTATCAGCAAAATGAAGGTGCATTTTTTTAGTTCAACAACATCGGGTGGGAGGATTTGAACCCATAACCTCATGATCATAAGTACACACTTTATGTCAGTTGAGCTACGCTCTTGTTGGCCAACAAATGGGAGGTGAGTTAAATGAACATCATTCCTCCCCACCTGAAATCCCTCGATGCATCATCTTTCAACCACCTTTTACAACATAAACCTCAGGAACATCAGCTACAAAAACAAAAAGAAAAGGGGCAAGGGGATCCCCGTCTCAATTCCTTAAATCTCTACCCTAATGACACCTCTGGTTGCCCATTAACAAAGACGAAAAGGTAGTCTAATCCAACTAAACCATTTGTTGCCAAACCTTTAAGTCGAATAATTTCCAGCAATAATCCATGGTTTGGAATAAAAAAAATGGCACTCTATGAACTAAAACTAATTGAGGTATGTCACCAAGTACTTGCCATTAGCATAGCCCACAATTAGTTTTATATAAATCATAACTAGTACTGCACTTCTAATGCCACTAACTACAAGAATATTGCAGAAAGGAAGAGAGTTTTTAAATTCCTATTGAACCTCAGTACATAATTAGACCTGACGTAATGGAAGCGTTTCAGCCATTAAACCTCTACCCACCATAAGTGAAGCATTGTTGGAGTTTGTGAAGATTACAGTATAAAAAATTAGGTTGTTAAGGCCCCGTTTGATAATCATTTCGTTTTTTTTTTTTACTTTTTTAAAAACAGGTTTATTTGATAACGAATTTTGGTTTTTATTTTTTAAATTTCAAAAATATTTTTAAAATATTAAAGAAATTCTAAAAACTAAAAAAAGTAGCTTTTAAAAAAAGGTTTTTGTTTTTAAAAAAGTATGAAAAGAATAAGAATAAATAGTAAAAAACTAAAAAAATCCAAACAAAATGTGATAATTGAAAACAAAAAACAGTTATTAAACATGTTTTTTGGTTTTTCATTTTTAAAAACATAAAATTAAAATGAGTTATCAAACATACACGGTTTTTATTTTTTAAAACAAAAAACAAAAAATAAAAAATGAAAAGCTATAAACAAAAAACGAAATGGTTATCAAACGGGACCTAAGTTTTAACCAAGACTCCATGTCCATGAAAGAACTCTTCCCTTATTGTCAGAAATCAACACTATGAAAATGTTCAACTCAAATCTAGTTTCCTCCTCCCACCGCTACCAAACACCTTGTATTTGTAACTGTTTCAAATGTAACTGAATGACCTAATTAGCCACAGTACTGCAGCACAAATACAACCTGCACACAAAGAAAGCGACCTTCTCATGCAGCACAAGGCAATCTGCTGCCTTTAATCATTATCCCTAAGCTCTCTCACATTTCTCTTTCTTCTAACATAAACCAAGGGCCTATTGATGGCATGTATGTAAAAAATGAATACTGTAAGCTTCCAAGAGGTGTTTGTGACCCAAAGGACATAATAATACAAAGTAAAAATATGCCAAAAACTTACGCAATGTCTCCTGCAGTAGAAGGTGCACCATACTCATCAAAAAGGCGCATGAGATCCCCAAACTGACCGTGTAGATCACCAAATATCTTGATTGGAGCCTTGAGCTCTAGAACACTTGGTTCAGATGAAAATATCTTTTCAGCACTTTCACAAAGGTCAGCTATTTCATTAGAATCTAAGAAGAATTGTCGGCGAACAGGAGGCTTCCATCCACGAGGTTTTAAGAGATGGGCTATGACCTAATAAATTTGGGGGGAAAGGGGTAAAAACCACAAAAGAAAAAAATGGAAAAACTTTATATTGGAAACAAGTAACATTTTTCTATCAGGAGCAGTATGAGCAGTAAAAATGGTTGAAGCAGAAAAGGGAAAATAAGTCAAGATCATCTAAAGCAAGAAACACTTGTTCCAACGATGAAACAATCTATAAACAGATACATCCATCCAACAGGATGGCTATTCAACTTACCACTCTTGTTCCAATGCTGTTTTCACTTTTGGTTTGTTGTACTTAAACATTAGTCTGTCGTTTCCTTTTCATATACATATATATATACACACATATATATAACACACTCCGATAGTTAATACCTTTTTTGAAATGCTGTTAATGGACTTCTGTCGATCCAGGAGCTTCCTTGCTGCAGTTGTGCTCTCTGGGGTACCATAGCTCACACGACGACCTTCATTTTCAAACTGATCAATTGAAAGCTGCCTAACCATACCGCCTAAGGCTCCACTAGTTTCAGCAGCTACAAGCACCTGAAACAAATGGGACAAAATATCCGCCATTCAGTTTGATCAAATCGAGGATTAGGTATGCAATAATTGAGATCACAATCAAAAGGGTAACCAAAATCAAAGACTGACAGCTCTATGATGCAATCGAACTCCAGATGGAACATCTGAGCTGGGCTTTATCAAGCTAGATATTTGTGCCCCATTAGAAGTAGCATCTGCTCCTCGATCTCTATCAGGCAGTTCAGCTTCCTCACTGTCTTGTTCTCGCCGGGCCTTGGCTGCAGCCAATGTTGCACTTATAGCCTCAGCTTCTGCAGCTGATGCTTCAACCAAATACTCGACACCTTTGTTCATTTTCCTGAATGGCAACCAGATTCATTCCACAAGCATGTGGCAAGCAACAACAGAGTATTAAAACAAAAATTGGATCGGGAAATTTTTGCTTTACCGATGGCCCTGGAGCATAGAATTTTCAGTGCTTATATCAGTATACATGTCACCATTTATAGATGGTCTATTCCTTTCTTCGCTAAATCCATATTTTCCTGCCAGACGCCCAGACTGAAGGCCAGATGCTGCAGCATGTGAAGCTGCACTTGTCGATTCGCCAGCTGCTAGATCTTCAGCAACAAGAAGGTCATCAAGCAACAGCCCTAGACAATAATAGAACATGTTATTATAATGCAATTTCATGAAACAAAAAACGAGACACATAAAAAATGGCATGATTCAAAATTTGACATCAGCAGCCAATAAAGCTTCCATAACCAAATTTGATTAGGCAGGCAACAATGTAGACAACAAAATGGGAACGGGGTAAAGCAATATTAGTAATTATAAGTGTAAGCCTTGATGGGAGAATTAGTCATCCTATCTTATTCATTAGACTAACAAACATATATAAGGATACAAGGAAACCCTTACTAGAGAATGTACAATTACCAAAAAGGACAAACAAAATAATACACTCAAATACATATTTATATACTACAATAATACGCATGATTTAACTTTTAATCTATCAACAATGCGAGTTCCATTTAGCGCTTTGGTGAATATATCACCCAACTGTTCCTCAGTCTTCACAAAACTTGATGAGATCAAACCTTGTTGAATCTTTTCTCGAACGAAGTGACAATCAACTTCAATGTGTTTTGTCCTTTCATGAAACACTGGATTCGATGCAATGTGAATACTAGCCTGACCACAATTTTGCCGGTACAGTAGTTTTTATTCCAATCTCATTCAGTAGCTGAACAAGCCATACTATTTCACATGTTACTTGTGACATAGCCCTGTATTCCGCTTCAGCACTCGAACGTGACACCACATTCTGTTTCTTACTCTTCCATGACACTAGATTACCTCCCATGAACACACAGTACCCAGAGGTTGATCTCCTATCTTCCTTAGATCCTGCCCAGTCAGCATCTGAATAACACTTGATATTCGAATGTCCATGATTCTTGTATAACAAACCCTTTCCAGGAGTAGATTTTAAATAACTCAGAATCTGTTTCACTGCTGTCCAATGTTCTACTGTGGGAGATGACAGAAACTGACTCATTACACTCACAGAGTATGATATGTCTGGCCATGTGATTGTCAAATAATACAGTTTTCCGACTATCTTCCTGTATCTCTTAGGATCATCAAAAGCTTCTCCTTCCTTGACAAGTTGTTGATTTGGTACCATTGGAGTGCTAGACGGTTTCACACCCAACTTTCTTGTTTCAGTCAATAGATCAAGAACGTACTTTCGCTGTGACAAAAAGATTCCCTTCTTACTCCTGATGACCTCAATACCTAGGAAGTATTTTAGATTCCCGAGATCCTTGGTACTAAACTGGCTATGAAGGAAAGTCTTTAGTGAAGCTATCCCAGTGTCATCACTGCCAGTGATTACAATATCATGAACATACACTACCAACAGAACAATCCCGACACTCGACCGGCTATAGAACACAGAATGATCGGAAGAACACTTTTGCATTCCAAACTTCTCAAGAGCTTGGCTAAATTTTCGAAACCATGCTCGTGGGCTCTGTTTCAACCCATACAACGATTTACGAAGGCGATAAACTTTACCATTCTCCCCCTGAGCAACAAACCCAGGTGGTTGCTCCATATATACCTCCTCCAAGAGATCACCATGCAAAAAAACATTCTTAACATCTAGCTGAAATAACGGCCAATCATTCGTTGCCCCGAGAGAGATAAACAGTCGAATGGATGACATCTTTGCCACTGGAGAGAATGTCTCACTATAATCAATCCCATAAGTCTGAGCATACCCCTTAGCAACCAAGCGTGCTTTGAGACGAGCAATAGAACCGTTTGAATTCATCTTGACAGCAAACACCCACTTACACCCAATTGTCTATTTCCCTGCCTGGCGAGCAACTAGCTCCCAAGTACCATTTGCATCCAATGCTTCCACCTCCTCGACCATTGCCTGGTGCCACCCAGAATGGGACAAAGCCTCACGAGTATTTGTAGGAACCGACACATAATCAAGAGAAGTGAGAAATGAAAAAGAGGGTGAGGATATTTGATTATACGACACAAATGAGGGAATAGGATACGTACAGGAACGTTTACCTTTGCGAAGGGCAATGGGCAAGTCAAGATCATCACTCGGTTGCGAACCAGATGGCGAAGACGGCACAGGTACGGGGCATGAAGACGGCACGGGTGCCTTTGATGAGCGAGGACGCCGAGTATAAACCTGAGTAAGAGGTGGAGAAGACGGAACAGGGAGTGACGAAGGAGGGTCGGAAGTCCCGGATGAAGACACCACTTCATTGATTAACAAGTCATCCTCCTCAGGGGGAGAACTGGACACTGGACTAAACGGTGTATCCTAAAAAAAAGTGACGTCAGAGGAAACCAAACAACATACCGACTAGTACTTGGACAAATAACAATGGTAACCTTTTTTAACCCTAGAATAGCCAAGAAAGATACACTTTAGAGATTAAGGGTCAAACTTGGTCCGATGAGGACGAACATCACGCACGAAACACGTCCCAGGTCTTAGTGGGAATGTGGAACAATTCTCTCGAGGGAAACAAGACTTGAAACGAAATTTGATTATTGAGAACAGAAGATGACATTCGATTAATTAGAAAACATGTCGTTGTGACAGCATCGACCCAAAAATGTTTTGGGACATTCATATGAAAAGACAAGGCCCTCGCAATTTCAAGTAAATGTCGATTCTTACGTTCAGCCACTCCATTTTGAGACAAAGTGTCTGCACACGACGATTGGTGAATAGAGTAAAACTCCCCTACATTTTACCCATGTGGCACCATTAAGTGCCACAAAAAAAATTTTCATAAATAAAAATATTAAAAAGGAATGAAGTTTTTGTGGCTTTCAATGGTACACATAGGCAAAATGTAGGGCTCCCCTACACATGCATGTGTAGGGAAGTTTTACTCTGGTGAATAATACCCTTTTCACTGAGATAAGAACAAGGAATACGCGAAAAATACTCACCCCCATTATCAGTACGTAATACTTTGATAGAAACATTAAATTGAGTACGAACTTCGGCATTAAAGGCATAAAAATGCGAAAATAACTCAGAACGATTTTTCATTAGGTAAACCCAAGTAACTCGAGAGAAGTCATCGACAAAAGTAACAAAATAACGAAACCCTGTTTTAGACACAACAGGACTCGGACCCCACACATCGGAATGAACTAACTCAAACGAAACAGTAGCTCTTTTATTGACTCAAGGACTAGAACTCAAACGGTGAAATTTTGCAAACTCACAAGACTCACAATTTAAAGAAGACATCTTACTAAACACGGGAAATAATTTTTTCATGACAGACAACGACGGATGACCCAGCCAACAATGAACTTCAAACGCAGAGATCACGGTGCTCGCGATTGCAGAGCTCACGACTTAGTCCGATTGTTGATCCAAGATATAGAGGCCGCTAGCTTCATGCCCCCTACCAATAGTCTTCTTCGTCAAATGATCCTGAAACAAGCAATAACCAGGGAAAAACAAAGCAAAGCAATTTAAGTCAAACTCACGGAGATTAAATTATACGAAAATTTAGGAAGACACAAGACAGTGGACAAGGATAGGGTAGGGGTAAGTGTAATTGACCCTGAGCCCTGGACGGGAGACAAGGACCCATCTGCTAATGTAACAGCAGGAAAGCCAACTAACGACAGCAAAGTAGAAAACAAATGAACATTACCTATAATCTATAACCCACTTCGTTGAGGACGAAAGAAGGCAATGATTGTTACCTGACTCAGCTAAGGTGGCAGCAGGAAGGTGGTCGGAAGATGAAGACGATGGAGCATTGGAAACTAGGAGGTTAGCTAACTCATCAGGCAGAGTTTTATCTCCAGAAGCAATATGAGCTGTCTTAAGCCGCTGATTCTGATACTGTAACCTTCTGCAGTCTCTCTTGAGATGACCTGGTTTATGGCAATAGTAACATTCCAGGTCACTTCTAGCTTCTGGACGCTTCTCATTATCAAAATCTTGACGTCGATCATAACTAGGTTTCCCAGTCGTATTCTGACTCCTCCCACCTCGTGTATCTCTCTTGGTAATTAGGGCACTATTCGACGAAACTACAATAGAACTCTCTTCAGTCCGTGAAAGCCTTCGATACACATCATCCAAGCTCGAAATCTCAATTCGAGACAGGACCTGAGCTCTAGCAGCATCAAACTTGGGTCCAAGACCCTTCAGAAAACTAATAACTCCCATCTTCTCTCTCTGGAATTGTTGCACTGCAATATCAGCAGTAAAGGGCATTAGAGAGTTCAACTCAACGCCATTTTTCTTATGTCTGGTGTAATAACTCAAAAGAGATTCCCCCTTCCGATCAGCCTGGAAGTAAGCAGAGCACACATCATAAGTCTTTGTGACCTGTTCGGCCCAGAATACAAGAATTCCACAAACTTCATAAGCTCCTTGACAGTAGAACAATGACTTATCAAGTCCACAATGTCATCGTTCATGGAGTTCGTGATTATAGAGATGTGCATCATCCCGATCCCAACTCTTTTTTTCTGTCTCATCCGTAGGTGGTTTTCCATCCACATGAGCCTCCAATTCATTGTAGAGTAGATGGTTTCTAATCGTTCTATTCCAATCGAGGAAGTTTGAACCATTCAACTTGCGTTTCATGATTTCCATCGAGTGAGAAATCACACTCGTATGTTTATTGTCACCCATATTACCTTGATTAGGTCCAACCGTGCTAGAGAGAACTCGAGAGTTTGGACCAAAATAGTCGTTCTATTATTATTAGACGAGGCAAAGCCTATTTATAGAGTACAAGGTAACCCTAACGGACCTACTGGGCCTAAACCTACGAAAGCGATAAATACAAATACATATATACATCATTCTAACACAACATACTTGCACCATCTGGATATTTCTTCAATCAATCCATAACGTAAACAAACTTGCACTTTCCATTATAAAATCACGGGACTTTGTTAAAGCACACTAACACTACCTATGAAGTTCTAAATTAAGTGTACACATAACACGATAACAGCATGCAGATGCTCTCTCAAAATAAGTGTGAGAATTTAACTTCATTTTAATAAATACACTGCTCTAACAGTCTAAATAAAGTTGAAATGAAAGCAGTATAATTGAAATTTTTTATTACTTATCACCCAGCATCCATTTTTTATATAAGAAACAAAAGAATCTACTGATGAAAGAAGGATCATATAAAAGGGAGATGAGCTATTCTAGCAAAAGCCAAAGGGTTACAAAAAGCTTTAGAGATAAAAACCATATCATATTAAAACAATATAGAAAAAATAAACAAGTTGTAGAAGAAATGAAGTTATCTCTTGCTGCAGTAAATCATCACAGAAAAAAAGAAAAGAAATGGGCATCTCAAAGCCAGAAAATGTGAGTGCTTTCATTACTTACCAGCCCGCAAACCACCATAAATAAAGATTAAGTAACCCACAGAAGCAGTTGCATGCCTACAGCGCCTTGTTAACTCAACTGCAGCATCCCCACCCGCTGCATCGGCACTGTATCTTCCTATTCTGGGACTTGTTACAACTGATTTTGTATCACACCAGATGCCTGCGGCGGTATCCAACACTAAAAGCAGTAGACATACAGTAAATTTTTTTATTGTTTAGCTTGAGAAAATTCTGGACAAATTAAAGTGTAACGATTTAAAACACATGAAATCCAAAAAGTAAACTATAGAAAACCCAAACGGTTTAAATTTTAGACAAATTAAACTATAGAAAAAGTAGTTTAGCTTTGCATTAATTTATGTTTTAAATGCCAATACTTATAAACACAAAATTTGGGATTACAATACTTAGGTTTTCGTAATCACCCTTTAGAATGTCTCCGGCCTAGGGACGACGTAGTTACCCGTGTATAGTACAATGAAGCTCCGACTATCCGATTTCCAAAAAAAGTAATAAATTATCCTTTAGGAGTAATTTAACTAGATTTGAGCCCCTCTTTGTAGGTGGTCTCCCCAGTTTTCTACGACTGTTTTTTTTGTATGTCATGTTGCTTTGTTCTTTCATTCTTTAAATCAATGAAAGTTTGTGTTAGAATAATTAATTATGAAAATATTGTAATCTAATCTTTTTATAATTAGGTCCATTAGAAGTCTCATTAGGAGTTAGGTTAACCCTGGACATTTGGATAAATATACCCCTTTAATGAATAGAAGAGACATAAGGTCTTTCACTCAAATGTAACGTTTAAATGGTATCAGAGCCAAAATAAAATTTGGATTTTTCGAGTTACATTCAATCGCCATCCACCGGTCAATTGGAGCATCGCATGGGGTTGTTTGGTTGTTCCCTGTTCGTTTGCTTTGCATGGGTGTGTTCGAGTTTGGAGACTAGTACAGTTTATTAGTTGTCGTTCACTGTTGTTTAGGGCGCGTATTCTCGTGTGGGGTTTTGGTTGTTTATGCAAGTCGTGCGTGCTTTGACAAGTACGAGAGGGACCTACTACTTGCTATTGCTAGCACCAAGAGAGAATTAGAGAGCGAAGTCTTTGTTTGAAATAATGGCCGATAAGAAGCCTGTTGTGACAAAGATGGATCCAATGGTCTCTAAGATTACCAAGCAAAAGCTAGATGGGTCAAACTATCGTGCGTTGAGGTCAAACATTTGGCATTACATTCGGAGTGTTGACATGGATGATCACATGACTAAGCCAGCGCCAGAAGGAGATACGAAGAAGAACTGGCTTCGAGATGACTCGAGAATTTTTCTCCAAATCAAGAATTCAATTGAGAGTGACACAGTTGGGTTAGTAAATCATTGTGAGGTCAAGGAGATACTTGAGTACCTGGACTTTCTGTGCTTAGGAAAAAAGACAATATTAATCGAGTGTTCGATGGCTGTAAAACTCTTTATCAGCCAGATCAAGGAGAAAAGACCCTTAATAACTATTTCATGGAGGTTAAGAAGACATGTGCTGATTTTAATGCATTGATGCCAATTAGTGTCAATTCTAAGGTCCAACAAACTGATAAGGTTGGGCCTAGGGCTCTATTTAGCCATTACTTGGAGAATAAGTTAGTATTTTGTTATGAATAGAGTGGGTTAGGTTAGGGTTTAGGCATCCAATTATTGAATGAGTTATTGAGTGATTCTCCTGAGAGGGGAGGTTCCAAGATCTATCAAAACTTGGCTTATCTTGTATTCTTTTACTTTTGATATAATCTAGATCCTGGATCATATCAATTGGTATCAGAGCCGTTTCGATTCTTGGTTGTAGAGATGGATCAAGAACAACAAATTCATTTCATTCTAGAAGAGTTGCAAAGTTTGAGGGCCATGATTTCTTCTCATAGAAAAGAATTCAGAGAAGACCTAAAGGAGAGTTTCAATGACCTAAAACGATGTTTTAGGGAGGAAATTAGGTTAGAAAAAACAATGACGGCTAGGGTTTTGACCCCACCACCTCCGCCTCTAACATCGCCGCCGCCATCTCCGCCGTCACCACCTCCGATACTGCCGCCGCCACCACCACCAGTGTTGCCGCTACCGCCATCGCCACCACCTCCGTCACCGCCGCCTCCACCACCGACGTGCCGCTGCTGCCGGAAAAAAAAAAAATAATAAATTATTTTTCTATTTTTGTGTATGCCCACCTTGAGGACAAGGTGCTTTAAAGGGGCGGGTATTGATAAGGTTGGGCCTAGGGCTCTATTTAGCCATTACTTGAAGAATAAGTTAGTATTTTGTTATAAATAGAGTGGGTTAGGTTAGAGTTTAGGCATCCAATTATTGAATGAGTTATTGAGTGATTTATTGTAGGGCTCAAGAGATTCTCTTGAGAGGGGCGGTTCCAAGACCTATCAAAACTTGGCTTATCTTGTATTATTTTACTTTTGATATAATCTAGATCCTGGATCATATCACAAACACAACGAGAACAAATGTTTATGATGAGTTTCCTGGTTGGACTCTCGCCGTAGTATGATTTAGCCAAAGATTAAGTTCTCACGAGTTCAGATATTAAGACTTTGGAAGAAGCTTACACTCGCATACTTCGTATTGAGAAATCGAGAACTATGTCCACTGACTCGAATAGTACGTTGGTGGGACAGTTTAGTGATTATAGGAATAACAAGGGGAGTGGGCTAAGTCATGGGTTTGTAGGATCTAGTGCAAATAACACACATGAGTACACTAGTGCTCCGTGTTCAAATCCAAATATAGTATGCTATTACTGTCATAAGCCGGGTCACACAAGGCGAGAGTACAGGAAGTTGTTGAGCAGAACTCAAAGAAATCCTCAAGCAAATGTTGCATCAATTTTAGAGGACTCGAATCAGTCAGTTACGATCTTTGCTGAATAGTTAGCAGAATTTCAACTGTATCAAGAGTCATTGAAGGTATCGTCTACTCCTACCACTGTCACCATCGCTAAGTCAGGTAGTACGTCTAAGTGTCTTCTTTCCTCCATCACCAAATGGGTCATTGATTCTGGAGCCACTGATCACATGACAGGTAACCCTAGTTTATTCTCAAATTTTTTGCCGTCCACCTCATTACCAAAAGTCACTATAGCTGATGGAACTACTAGTCATGTCCTAAAGTTAGGAACTGTCAAACTTACTGCATCCATCTCATTAGCATTTGTTTTAAGTTTACCACAGTTTTCATTCAATTTGATTTCAGTTAGTAAATTCATTTGTGACCTTGACTATTTTATGTCTTTCTTTCCTAATTATTGCTTGTTTCAGGATCGTACATACTCGTAAAGGGCATGAATTTGGAGGACTTTACATCTTCTAGCAGTCTGTATCGACTTCCATTCCTTCCGTCAGTTATGCCCTCTTCTTTTGAAGAACATTGTCGTCTCGGTCATCCTTTCTAGTTCAGCTTTGAGGAGTCTTCGTCCGCAACTTCAATTTTCAACGTTAGATTGTGAGTCATGTCAGTTTTCGAAATTTCATCGCGTTAGTTTGTATCCTAGAGTCGACAAAAGAGCAAATGTTCCATTTGAGTTAGTCCATTCGAACTTTCAGGGTCCATGTCCTGTAGACTCCAAGTTAGATTTTCGTTATTTTGTTACTTTTGTCGATAATTTTTCTTGCGTAACTTGGCTATATTTTATGAAAAATCGTTATGAGTTAATAAATCATTTTTGCAATTTCCATGCTGAGGTTAAAACTTAGTTTAGTGGTTGTCTCAAAATTTTAAATAGTAATAATGCTAAAGAATATTTCTCTAATGCCCTTGGGTCATATTTGAATACACATTGTATTCTACATCAATCGTCATGTGTTGATAATCCATCCCAAAATGGAGTGGCACAAAGAAAAAATCGTCACCTCCTTGAAACAGCTCGAGCCTTGATGTTTCAAATGAAGGTTCCCAAACTATTTTGGGCTGAAGTTGTATCTACAGTACGTTTTCTGATTAATCGCATGCCATCGTTGGTTCTTAAGGGAGAAATACCATTTCGTAATTTGTGTCCTACACAGGCATTGTTTCCTCTTCCACCCAACATTTTCCGGTCTACGTATTTTGTCTGAGATGTTCGTCCTCCTACCTTAAACAAAATCAATCCTAAATCCTTGAAATGTTTTTTTCTTGGACGTTCTCAAGTCTAGAAAGACTATAGGTGTTATTCCTCTGATCTCGATAAGTATTATGTGTCACGTGATGTCCATTTTTTAAGAGTCAACCTTCTTTTCTTCTTTTCAGCTTCGTAGAAGTTAGGGGGAACACCAAGATAGTGAGGAAAATTTCCTTGTTTACACCCGTGTTTAAAAGGCGACCCCGAGCGCTTGCTTATGGCTAGAGGCAAGGTGACCTCGGAGTCGTGCGCCTCTCAAGCAGCCAAGACAGTCGATTTTAACTAGGCGAGCGTCTCACTACGCATTTGTGCGCCTGGCTACAGCTTCGCCTTTGTCGAAGGTGCTCGCCAGCTTGAAGCGGTCGACTATTTCTTCTACAAGCACCGATCTTCTCTTCTTCCCCTTCATTTTTTCTTCTACAATTTTTCTTATCTTCTTCTTCACTTTTTTCTTATCTTCTTCCTCATGTTGTCGGGGTGTAGTCATATTTTCTTTCCTTTTAATTTTCTATTTGTAAATAATTAAGAGAAAAAGGTTGGAGGGATGGCATGGTAGGAAAAGACAAGTCACTTCAATTTTTTCTATTTTCTTAATTAAATATAATCAACTTGTCTTGGTAGTAGTAAACTAAATATTTTAAAATTTAGAAATATAAATATTTGGACAGTTTTAAACTCTTATATATTTTTAATTCAATATAGTACATGTCTTGTCTATTTTACTTCCCCATGTCTTGTCTATCATTTATCTTTTCTGTACATTTTTCAAAAAGCTTAAGCTTATGGATTGGGGTAAATTTAATTATATCAACCAACATATACCCTATAACATTTTACTATGCATTTATTTATTGCGCCTGGCTTCACTCGGGCCTCACCTTTTTGTCACCTCTTGCCTTAAGGCGATCAAGGGAAATGTCGTCATGCATTGCACCTTGCGCTTTGAAAACACTGGTTTAAACCGTTGTTACTGTGAAATAGTGTGGACATCCATCTCAAAACCAATTGGTGATGAGAGGAGTAGTCCACCTACCTTTTAAACACTTAGAGATATCCTCTTTTCATCAATGTGGGATTCTCAACATGCCCCCTCAAGATGGTGCCTCTTTTGGGCTCACCAATCTTGAATCGGATCTCAATTTCATTTTTATTGGACCGAATACCCGTTTGGGCTTAATGGACTCTGATACCATGTGAAATAGTGTAGACATCCATCTAAAAACCAATTGGTGATGAGAGAAGTAGTCCACCTACCATTTAAACACTTAGAGATATCCTCTTCTTATCAATGTGGGATTCTCAATAGTTACTATTGATGCGCCGACTCCAAATTTTCCCTTCCCACCTTCAGTTGTTCCACCTATTGCTCAAGTCTATAACCGATGACAACCACCAAGATCCACCGATTCCAACACCAAATTCGTGTCCCTTACCGACAGTCCCTTCGTCAATAGATCCAGGAACAAGCGATGATCTTCCCATTGCTCTTCGTAAGCGCTCGTGTACTTATCCTATACCATCAATTGTTTCTTACGATCATTTATCACGGTCGACGTGTTCATTTGTTGCATCTTTGGATTCTGTGTTTGTTCCTAAAACAGTTCGCGAAGCTTTGTCTCATCCTAATTGGTGTGCGGCTATGGTAGAGGAGGTGACTGACTGCCTTGGATGCCAATGGTACTTGGGAGTTAGTTAGTTTTCGAATAGGGAAGACGTCTATTGGTTTTAAGCGGGTGTTTGTAGTTAAGATTAATCTTGATGGGTCTGTTGCTCGATTGAAAGCTCTCTTGGTAGCTAAAGGATAGGTTTAGACATATGGAGTTGATTATGACGATACATTTCCTCCAATTGCGAAAATGACTTCGGTCTGCCTCTTTATATCTTTGGCTTCTATTTATCATTGATCTCTGCATCAGCTAGATATCAAAAATGTGTTTCTTCACGACAACTTGCAAGAAGAAGTTATGGAGCTCGAGCAACAACCTGAGTTTGTTGCTCGGGGGGAGACAGGTAAAGTTTGTCGTCTTCATAAATCTTTGTATGGACTGAAACATAGTCCAAAGGCCTGGTTTGAAAAGTTTAGCCAAGTGGTTGAGGAATTCGGGATGGAAAAGAGCACATCTGATCACTCAATTTTTTTTAAACGCTCTACCTCTGGCATAATCTTGTTAATTGTATACGTTGATGCTATTGTGATTACTGGTGATAATGCTTTAGGTATCCAGTCTCTTAAGATGTTTCTTCATAGTCAGTTCAATACGAAAGACATAGGTTTGCTAAAGTATTTTTTAGGCATTGAGGTGCTGAAGAACAAGAAAGGAATTATACTTATCTCAAAGAAAGTATGTATTGGACTTGCTAACCGTGAGAGGAAAGTTAGGAGCTCAGCCTTGTAGTACTCCAATAATGCCCAATTCACAGCTTACAAAAGATGGGGAATTATTGGAGAATCTAGAAAGGTATAGAAGACTAGCAGGGAATTGAATTATTTGACTATGACAAGACAAGATATAACATATTTAGTCACTATTGTGAGCCAGTGTATGACCTGTCCCACAGTTAATCACTGGTCTGCGGTAGAACAAATTCTGGGATATTTGAAGGCTTCTCTTGGCCGTGGTGTGTTGTATAAAGATAATGGTCACATTGACACCGAGGGTTTTTTTAGACGCAAATTGGGTTGGGTCTAAAGAAGACCACAGATCAATCTCAGGATACAGTGTGTTTGTGGGTGGTAACTACTACTCTTGGAAGAGTAAGAAACAGAATGTGGTTTCGTGGTCAAGTGATGAATCAGAATACAGAGTAATGGCATAGTCTGTATGTGAACTGGCCAGGCTATGTCAGCTTCTCATTGTGTTGGGATTTGAGCTCAAGACACCGAAAAAGTTATGGTGTGATAATCAAGCAGCCATCCATATTGCGTCTAACCCGATTTTCCATGAATGGACGAAGCACAAAGAGGTTGATTGTCATTTTATAAGAGAGAAGATACAACAAGGTGTGATATCCACGAGATATGTGAAGACTAGAGAGCAAGTAGGAGATATCTTCACCAAAGTGCCAAATGGAACTCAGATAGATCATCTCTCAAACAAGTTGGCATGGTCAACATATATGTTCCAACTTGAGGAAGAGTGTTAGAATAATTAAGTATGAAAATATTGCAATCTTATCTTTTTATCATTAGACCCATTAGGAGTCCCATTTGAAGTTAGGTTAACCCTTGTACATTTGTATAAATATGCCCCTTAATGAATAGAAGAGACATGAAGTCTTTAATATAACATTTACAGGTTCATAATAAAAAAAAATAGCCCTAAAATTTTCTAAAGGTTTTTTTTTATTTTTAATGGATAGAAACAAAAACTTTTCATTGATATATGAAAAGGTTACAATACGAGCCAATCGAACATTAAAAACAAGCTTCTCCATTGAGATTTGTGATTTTTTTTTATCCTTCTACATTTGGTTGCTAAGGAAACACAAACGATATTAAATCCTAGGTAGGTGGTAACCATAAACACATTTCACTTTATTGACCAACTAGGTCAACCCTGATGCTTTAACGACTGGAATACTTTTTTGTAATAGAGGCATGACTTTAAAACCGCAGCAGAATTGAAACATTTCGTTTCACAGACCTCTTTATTAACAACAACGGCTCAGCCTACTTCAATTCCTGGTAAAGGTCAATCAAAAGTCAAATTAGAATGTCCATTACTTATCTCTGCCTCTTTCTTTCCAATTCCCTTTCTAAGCATCATCATTGCAGTGCATGCATTTTTATGAATACATATTCATGTGGGAAGAAGTCGAAGTGGTGGAATGAAAACTTCAACAACCTTTTTTTATATAACCATGGGCGTTCAAGCCCTTAGGAACTTCAACATATTCCAGAAGACATTGCCTGACTTCACAATAATTGGTGGCATTACGCCATAGGCCCAAAACTCCGAAAGTTATTTAATATTTAAATAATTGGTTTCAAGATCTAAACATATATCTTGTTCCTTTCATCAGACTCAAAAGAAATTAAATAACTTGAATATCCAATAAGACATAACAGTATGAGTGGGGAAATTAGCACAACTAAATCACTAAAATCAAGAACCTGCAACACTTGATGAGTCTTCCACCATGCGCCCCCCACCAAGTGCCCCTCCAGACACATGGAGTCGTGCATTTACAAAGACCTGAAAGAATTACAAGCGCATGTCCCGATTTACCATAGTGTACAGTTATAAAAAGACCAAAAGGAAAAATAAAACCCCAAGAAATGACAATAAATCTTACAGCAGCATGTTGATATCTTGCGGATGGTGAGACACCAGGAGCAATTGCCCATTCCCAACGGCCATCTCTGTGTTTAGCTAGCCCATAGGCACTTGCCAATGGCTAAACAAAATTAGAAAATGGCTAAAGTAACAAAGTACAATACAAAATATATATATTCATACATGCACAAAAAGTGGCATACTCCAATATTGTAGTTATAAACATGGAACATTCACGACAGCATAAAACCTAAGAATACAATAGACAATCGAAATACTTCAATTTTTTTTAATAAAAAAACTTCATTGGAAAGTGTTATAGATAGCCATTTTATAAAAGATAACAAGGAAAATATAAGTCCTAACTCTCTGGAAGTTGAACATCCAACTTATAATCCTAGGGAGGTGTTTGGATGAGAAGTTATGGACGAGTTAGCAGAGAGTTTAAAATAAAAGTTCGTTTGGATGTCGTTGCTAATAGAGGGATTAAAACAAAAGCTTGTTTGGATGTTTGTAGAGGAGTTGTTGGAAAGTTTTATTATTTATAAATGATGTGACATTAATAATTTTTTTAATAAAAAATAACGTATTTTTATTTGTTTATTATTTAAAATCGCAAATGTTATATTTATTGCTTAAAACGTTCTTTACCAATATTACTTCATTTATTTTTCTTTTTAATTTCAACTTTTTTATTTTTCGTTATAATTTTTTTTTTTGAGATTTATAATACTTTATTTATGTTATGAATTTTACTTTATATTTTAAAGAATCAAATAAAAATTTTGCAAATTAACTGTTTTGATGATAATTAGTGAATTAATGATGATACAAATAAATAAAAGTTTAGAATCAAGACAAAATGAACTATGAAATTACAGTTAATTTCAAATTATAAAACATTCATAAAAAATTTTAAACAAAAAATAAAATTGATTATGAAACTACAATTAATTTTAAATTATGAAATATATTTTGAAATACACAATTGATTATAAAATTACTGTTAATCTTAAATTTCAAAAAATATGTTTTTACAATATTTTATCATGTAAACACAAATAATTTATAATTAATTAGTTGAAAAAATATTAGATAGATAAAAAATATAAATAAAAAAAAAATTGATTATAAAAATATTATTGATTTAAAATTAAAAAACATATTTAATTACAAAAGTGTTGAAAAAATAAATTTTAAAATTGAAATATTAAAAAAAAAGGAGGTGTTATTTTAAATCATCATTTTGGTGGAGGAGTTAATTTAACCCCTCTATTAAAACACCTCCTAGGGGGTTGGGTGTCAAAGTGAGTTATCTTTTGTTTCAGCAACAGATCTGGGAGATAAAACTTGTATATCGAGGATATCTCTATCAGATATGGTTAGAAGGAAGAGAGGGAGAGAAAATGACCATTCCCCTTGTCGACGCCAATGGGAGAAAGAGAGAAATA
Organism: Sicyos edulis; assembly: GCA_036507275.1. Taxonomy (NCBI): domain Eukaryota; kingdom Viridiplantae; phylum Streptophyta; class Magnoliopsida; order Cucurbitales; family Cucurbitaceae; genus Sicyos; species Sicyos edulis. The sequence continues at coordinate 20,294,473 of CM071857.1, read as the reverse complement.
TTGAGGAAGACTCGCAAGAGATTGGGGTCTGACACTTAAGGATGAAAGGTGTAATCGATGGGAATGGATGCTTCATGTCAACGAGCCTACATGAATTTCGAGGAGCAGCTACAGAATGAAGCACGTCCAAAAACTCGCCCGAAGAGATGGGGTGTTGAGCTTCTAAGATGTGCATAGTAGAAATTGGATGGTCACTCACCACGAAAGAATCTGATGACACACAACTCATCACTCAACCAATACTCCCGACATCTGAGAGGATTAGTCACCTGATTCGTACATCGGGGAAGCTAGAAAACAATGATCTGCAACTCATCACATGACCAAAATAGCTTGATAGCCAAAGCTTTTATGAGGAGAAACTTCGATTCTGAGGAGTAGTCACGCTACTCGTTCGCCAAGGAAGCTTATGATAGAGTTATTTTAGTATTTATTTATTATTCTATATTTATTATGTTAGGCTTGTTAGACCCATTTCGTTGTTACGGTTTACTGCTTTTACATAAATAAAAACATACGATTTTTTAGTCACAATCATGTTTACATGGTATCAGAGCCATTAGGGCTTTTCAAAATTCAAAATTAGAGTTTTTATTTCGAGATCGTCAGAAAATTTGTGTCAGAACTTCATCGTTGTTGTCAGAAGCCATCGTCGCTACCGTCCGTTGGAGTTTTTCGACACAGCCTATATTTTTCGAAAGCCCATCTCCCAATCTACAACATACTCAAACATCATAGCCCACGGAGGAGGGAGGAGACCACACGCATCACTTGAAATTTCGGCTAGCCGTGACTTGCAACAACCCGCGCAACCTCTAATCAAGGTGATTTTGATCGCGAGGCCTATGTATTTTGTTTTTGGTTTTCGACTCTCGTTAGCCACGGATCTGACGATTCTATTTTTTGCTACTGCGGAATCCGCCTACTGCCTGTAATGAGCGTCCAACCTCTAATCGGAGCGATTTTTTGTGAGCTTTGCTCGCGAGAACGTGCTCTATGAGTCCGTGGAGTTGGTTTATAAATTTCAGCCTTCGTCTATCTTAGATTTGACAATTGTGACTAATGTTTAAAAGGCGCACCAGGCACAACTAGGCACAAGGCGCAAGGCAAGGCATGTTTGCCGCGTACTAAGTCATTTGAAGCGCAAGATAACTTATTCAAGACATTTCAATACCTTAAATAACTTAATTCTTCAACTCACAAAGACACCATTCACTAAAATGAAAGGTTAATAGTTGAACTTCATTTCTTCCATGAAATGAAGGTTAATAGTTACATGTTATGGATGTTTTATATATTATTCTTAGTTAAAACTTCATTTATATCCATGAAAGTGTTTTTATTGAGTATGCACACACACACACATATGAGTCTATGACTTTTTGTGTTTTTTATATAGTGCGCCTTTAGTAAAAAATCTCATGTCTTTTGGTGAACCTTGCGCTTCAGACCCCAGAGGATTATTGCGCCTTAATTTTTTTTTGAAATCGAGAAAGTGGAGCAAGCTCCATTATACCCAAGGTAACTACGCCTGTCCCTAGGCCAGGCATCAGAAGACATCAAAGGAATGAAGACAGGGGAGGAGTCTACAATTTTTTTTAAACAAGGGAAACCCTACCTGTCCTTAGGCCAGGCACCAGAGACATCGAAGGAGTAATGTCACAGGTGAGTCTCGAACCCGAGACTTTGAGAGGGGAGGTGTCTACAAATTAATGTCACAAGTGAATCTAGAACTTGAGATCTTGAAGGGAGACATCTTCAAAGCCCAAGCTCGACCACCGCGCCACCCTTGGGGACAAATCATTGCGCCTTAGAGCGCCTTACTTTTTAAAACACTGGTTGTGACGATCCTAGGTACCTTCGTTCTATTTTTTCTACTACTTTCGGTTCTGTTTTTTTTAAGAATAGTTGCTGGTTTTAGTTCAGTCGATTACATATGGCTGTTATTAAGCAAATGAATGTACTTTCTTACTCGATGGAAACTATAAAACGTAAGTTAAATGGTTCCAATTACTATGATTGGAATTGAACTATTCAATATTATTTTCCAAGTAGCCATATGGATGATCATATTGATGGTGGCCGCCCAAAGATGACCTGGACAAGGCATGGGCTCGGAACGATGCGCGTTGTATATCCTAATCAAGAACTCGATAGGGGATGACCACGATCGGAAGGGGAAATACAAAGAAGACATGGCGAAGGAAAGAGGACTGACACAAAGAAAGAGGGTGAAAAAGAAGAGTAGGGTTGAGGGCAATGGTCGGAGAGGACAAACGACGATAGAGAGAGAGAACAGCGGCAGTAGAACTGCTAGGGTTTAGGGGTCCATCAGTACTCCCACCCGCCCGTTATTATGGACTTTATCATCGCTAATACAATAACTAGGTCTTCAAATCTCCTAATTGGATAAAAATTGGTGATGGCTTCCACTATTTCTGTCACTCAAAGTGCTTTTATTGAAGTCAGGAAAATCGTTGATCCTATTCCAACTGCAAACAAAATATTGGAAGATTATAAATCCAAAAAGAACAGGGGTTGGGCTCTTAAAAGCTCGATGTAGAGAAAGCATTTGATTGAGATGACTCATACATTTTTTAAGAAGTTTTAAAGCAAAAAGGCTTCAGCTCAAGGTGGATTAAGTGGATGGTGGAGTGTGTTCATGATTCAACATAGACAGAAAAATGGAACTTATTCTCTACCATATGTCCGGCTCTTTTATATTCCTTTTTTCTCCCCTCAAATAAATACTTACTCACCAGTCACTCCCTTTAATATTCTCCTTTAAAATATATGAGTGACAAGGTATACATGAACATTGATTGTTGGCTCTCTGAAGTCCTAGATAATATTAAAAAATCAGAAAAACAAATAGTCATAATGTTTGACATGAATCTGCACAAAACAACATGAAAGCAACCATTCACAAATAATAAATGCTACAGAAGGATTGACGCTTTTAAAACTCACCACACTGTTTGCATCCCTTCCACCGCATAGCAGAAGAAGACCATCAGAGCGGGCACTTGCAGTTGCATACCTAATTAATGTATAATAGGCTAGATTAGGGATAAATCTGATAACATCAACAGAAAATCGTACTGGCCCAAAGGGCCAATCTAACTCCTTTGAATTGGGAATCCTTCCCCTCTTTCTAAATTTCATGCAACAGTGAAATTGTTTCATGCGAGAGAGAAAAACGGAGAGAAGAGGAAACTTACATGCAAGGAGGTGGACCCTCGCCTTCAGGTTCTAACTTGCGCCATTCATAAGGCTTGGCTGCGGTGTCCAGCGCCCATACATCAATTAGTGGCCTTTTTCCTGAGTAGTGAAATCAAATAGTTATACAAGATGTCAAGATCCATGTAAAACAAAATAATAACTAAAAAGAGCTACTATAGAAGTTCCTAGACGAACCAAATGAGTTATGGCATTATAAAGTTTTTAGTGGTTTACGAAGTTAAAAAAATCAGATAAGAAATCTGTGATGGAACATTATAAAGTTTAAAGATACCTTTCACAGATTCTCTTTGATTAGGGTAGGCTTAGCAAGCTGTTGGAGTGATAGATATATGGGAGGAAAATTGGAAGATTTACAAAGACTTTTTTAAGTTCTGGGAAGAAAGATTTGTTGATTTTGTATGCTTAGCGAGAAGATTATAAATCATGGAAGGTTTTCATAATTCATAAGAAACAATCTCAGAGATGAAAAAATGAGTAAATTTTCTGACTTTCACAATGGATTTGAGAGAATCCAATTACTAGATAGGAAGATAAAAAGGTGTTGTTCTCAAACGATGCGCTGCTGGAGTAGTTTCAATACAAACCCTTTTTGAAGCCTTTATTTTCTCTCTTATGATATATACGTATTTAGAATCTTATTTATGCTTGTTCTTTTTCATAATTATACATGTTCTAGCTAGAGTTTCCTTATATCCTATTTTTGACAAGATAACAAAACTTCTCATTATAAAATGAAAGGGACTAATACTCAAAATACAAGCTCCAAAGAGGATAAGATAACAAAATATCAAACTGATTGGACAGTATAAAAAGAGAAAACATTAAGGAAAAACCAAGCCAAAAATATCTTGAGCTTTCAATAACCGATTCTTTCAAAATTACATATGGAGAAAGTTGAACATCAAGAGAAATCTAGAAACCACGACCTTTTTGAAAAAGATGATTGATGAAGCTCACCCTATTATAACGTAATTCACTAACCTCCTTGATGATGTGGTGACACAAATACAACAAGATCCGATAAAGTATGTAATCGAAGCGTGCATCTCTCATAGCAAGAGAAAAAACCCGACTCTGAGGACTCACAACAAACATTGCATCGCGTTCGAGGTTCATTGTCGGTTGGGTCACCCGTCATGTCTATCTTGAAAACGTTATTTCCTGCTTTTAATAAAATGTCTTCATTAAATTGTGAGTCTTGTGAGTTTGCAAAGTTTCATTGTTTGAGTTCTAGTCCTCGAGTCACAAAACGAGCTAATGCATTGTTTGAGTTAGTTCATTCAGATGTTTAGGGTCCAAGTCATGTTGTGTTTAAAACAGGGTTCCGTTATTTTGTTACTTTTGTTGATGACTTTTCCCGTCTTACTTGGGTATATTTAATGAAAAATTGTTCTGAGTTGTTTTCGCATTTTTGTGCCTTTAATGCTGAAGTTCGTAATCAATTTAATGTTTCTATAAAAGTATTGCGTACTGATAATGGGGAAGAATATTTTTCGCGTATCCTTAGTTCTTACCTCAGTGAAACAGGTATTATCCATCAATCATCTTGTGCAGACACTCCGTCTCAAAAAGGGGTGGTTGTACGTAAGAATAGGCATTTACTTGCAACCGCGAGGGCCTTGTCCTTCCATATGAACGCCCCAAAACATTTTTGGGTCGATGTTGTCACCACAGCATGTTTTCTGATTAACCGAATGCCATCTTCTGTTCTCAATAATCAAATTCCGCTCCAAGTTTTGTTCCATCTAAGGAATTGTTTCACATTCCCCCCAAGACATTTGGGTGTCATGTTTCATTCGTGATGTTCGTCCTCAACAGACTAAGTTCAACCCCAAGTCCTTAAAATGTATCTTTCTTGTCTATTCTCGGGTTCAAAAGGGTTATCATTGTTATTGTCCTAGCACTAATCGGTATGTTGTTTCCTCTGATGTTACTTTTTTTTAGGATTCACCATTTAGTCATGTGTCTAGTCTTCCACCTAAGGAGGATGATATGTTGATTTATGAGGTGGTGTCTTCGGCCAAAAATTTAGACCTTCCTTCATCCTACTCCGTCTCAACCTCTTACTCAGGTGTACACTTGGCGTCCTCGCCTATCAAAAGCATGCCCCGTACCTGTGATCTCTTCGTCATCTGACTTGCAACCTAGTAATGATCTTGACTTGCCCATTGCCCTTCGTAAAGGTAAACATTCTTGTACGTATCCTATTTCATCATTTGTGTAGTATAATCAATTGTCCTCACCCTCTTTTTCATTTCTCACTTCACTTGATTCTATGTCGATTCCTAAGAATACTAGTGAAGCCCTATCCCACTCTGGGTGGCACCAGGCGATGGTAGAGGAGGTGGATGCGTTGGATGCGAATGGTACTTGGGAATAAGTTGCTCGTCCAGAAGGGAAACAGACGATTGGTTGTAAGTGGGAGTTTACTGTCAAGATGCATTCTGACGGTTCAGGTGCTTGGCTTAAAGCACGCTTGGTTGCCAAGGGGTATGCACAAACATATGGGATTGATTATAGTGAGACCTTTCCAGTTGCAAAGATGTCGTCCATTCGACTGTTTATTTCTCTCGAGCAACAAATGATTGGCCGTTGTTTCAGCTTGATGTTAAGAATGTCTTTTTGCATGGTAATCTTCTAAAGGAGGTGTATATGGAGCAACCGCCTAGGTTTGTTGCTTAGGGGGTGAATGCTAAAGTTTGTCGTCTTCAAAAATCGTTGTATGGGTTGAAACAGAGCCCACGAGCATGGTTTGGAAAATTTAGTTAAGCTCTTGAGAAGTTTGGAATGCAAAAGTGTTTTTCAGATCATTCTATGTTCTATCACCGGTCCAATCGCAGGATTGTATTATTGGTGGTGTATGTTGATGATATTGTAATCACTGGTAGTGATGATTCTGGGATAGCCTCACTAAAGACTTTCCTTCATGGCCAGTTTAGTACCAAAGATCTTGGGAACTTGAAATATTTCTTAGGTATTAAAGTGATAAGAAGAAGGAAATCTTTATGTGTCCCCAAGGGGTGGCACAGTGGTTGAAGAATTGGATTTTGAAAGTATACTCCCCTCAAGGTCTTGAATTTGAGTATTCCCTGTGACAATACTCCTTCGATGTCTCCGGTGCCTGGCCTAGGGACGGGCGTGGTTACCCTTGTTTCAAAAAAAAAAAAAAAAAGAAGGGAATCTTTTTGTCTCAGCAAAAGTACGTTCTTGACTTATTAACTGAAACAGGAAAGTTGGGTGTGAAACCGTGTAGTACTCAAATGGTACCAAATCAACAACTTGTCAAAGAAGGAGAAGCTTTTGATGATCCTGAAAGATACAGGAAGATGGTTGGGAAACTGAATTATTTGACAGTCACGAGACCAGATATATCATATTCTGTGAGTATAGTGAGGCAGTTTTTGTCATCTCCCACAGTAGAGCATTGGACAGCCGTGGAACAAATTTTGAGTTAATTGAAATCTGCTCCTGGAACGGGTGTGTTATACAAGAATCATGGACATTCTAATATTGAGTGTTATTCAGATGTTGACTGGGCAGGCTCTAAGGAAGATAGGAGATCGACCACAGGATATTGTGTGTTCATGGAAGGTAATCTAGTGTCGTGGAAGAGTAAAAAACAAAATGTGGTGTTCCCGTCCAAGTGTTGAAGCGGAATACAGAGCTATGTCACAAGTAACGTGTGAGATAGTATTGCTTGTTCAGCTACTGAATGAGATTGGAATGAAAACTACGATACCTACAAGATTATGGTGTGACAATCAGGCTGCTATTCACATTGCATCGATTCCAATGTTTCATGAAAGAACGAAGTACATTGAAGTTGATTGTCATTTTGTTTGAGAAAAGATCCAGCACGGTTTGATTTCAACGAGTTATGTGAATATTAAGGAACATTTGGGCGATATATTCACCAAAGCGCTGAATGGAGCTCGCATAAACTACCTCTCCAACGAGCTGGGCACGATAGACATATTTGCTCTAGCTTGAGGGTGAGTGTTAGGATTATATGTATAATATGTATTTTGTATAAATTACTGCTTTCTTAGGTTTAGGCCCAGTAGGCCTGATAAGGTTATCTTGTACTCTATAAATAGGCATTGCCTCTTCTAATAATGATACGACGACTGATTAAGTCAAATCTCTCGATTACAATCATTTCATGAAAAACCAGCCAAACCAACCGCCCCATTTTTTGAATTCCCAAAGGTACTTTGATAAAAACACGCCCACCAAATTTGGGCCAAACAACACTTTCAACGTTCCAACCATCTTTCAAACGAACTTTATGGAGACCAATGGTTCCAGCTTAGTCTATAAAGTTTCGCTGATGAAATAATAAACATGCCTTCTTGATTAATATTGCAAACACGCTAACAAACCAGCGTAAGTGTAACCGAGTCATAGAGAGTTGCCACTGTGGCTAACCAACAAGGTAACTACCCTCCCAGCTAATTCATTTGATTAGTTACAACAACCAACTATCTCCTAAGCTGGTACACCTGACTAACCAGTGGTTTACCACTGTAGCTATAATTCTCTCTTTTCCAATTGGCGAGGTTTTATTTAACTCCTTTGGATGGGGCTGTGCACCTCTTTTGTAATTTCATACCATCAATAAAATTGTTTCTTATCCAAAAAAAAATAATAGTATAATAAAAAACTCCTATAATACATTCACTAAAAATAGACCAACGTGACTTGCCATCATTGCCGCCAACGACCATTAGGTATCTTTGTCCCACCAAAGCCATTACATGTCCATAACGTGACCCTGGGCCAGGACCTTGCACAGCAACCCTACACGATTCGGAACCATCTATTAATACGATAAAACATAAAAGTCAAACAACAAGCAAGAACATATTCAAAATTCTAACCTATGCCATCTTGGCCGTTGCTGTGTGAGATCAAGAACATGAAGATCCTCGGAAGATAAACCAGCAGGACCAATTCCACCCTACATTGAAATAAAGGGGCCTAAATAAATTATAATATTGATCATATAAGCAAAAACATGTTTCTGTATGTGATGATAACTAAAATGAGATTATTGACAGCAAGATACCTGAATAACTACCATTGTTCCAACAGCAGTTGCCACATGTGCAGCCCTTGGGGTGGGTGGTTCTCCAAGTGGAGTAACTCTAACAAAATAATCCATGGAATAATTCAATGTAAAGTAAAAAGAAAACGATTTTATTAGAAAATAACATTCTTCAAAGGTTACCTGGACCATTTATTTGTTAAAATATCATAACAATGCACATCAGCAGTGGCACCAGCTAATCCTGCTTAATTAGTCACAGAAAATTGTCAAGCACAAAAGTAAAGCAAAAGATGAGAAAATAACGTTAAAAGTTATCAGTATAGAACCACATGAAAAAAGCCTGACTAGTAAATTTAACTACAGATTGGTATCGATTATTGATGATCCTTTGGTTAGGCAAATCAAATAAAAGAACTCCTTCTAAAAGTCCAATTTCATGTTGCATGCATTATAACAAAAAAAAAATGATAAAAGAAACCTTCATTGAGAATAGATGAAAGCAATATAAGCAACATTATTTGCAGACTATTAAAAAAGAACCAGACCAGAGTAAAGCAACTTGAAAGATTTATATATCAGAGAGGTTAGTAAGAATGCAGAAAAGAAACAACATATGCATGGGTAAAGATCTCAATATAATAATCAATAGATGGACGGTCAAGACCTAAAGAATATCACAATCATTTATTTAAGATAATATACGAAATTCGAGATGATTTTTATTGATACAAAAAGGGCTTCATATTCCAAACTGTTAAGACCAAGCTATTTAAATGGTTCCAAGCACAAACATCTTATTTCCTTCTTTCTTTCTTCTTCTTCATTTTTCTTTTATTGGTGGGATGGGGAACTAAAAATTGGAGAGGATGAGAATTCTATCCTGCAGCTGGGCAAGAGAACTATTACAAATCATAATGGTTCCTGCCACAAAATCCAAATTGAATCAAATGTGCTTATAAATCTGTGCCTTGTTTCTTGGGATCTTCATATTCATATTGAAGACATCATCTGAACCATAGTCCAATGTCCCATGATAACATTAAATAAGCACATTGTGTAGAACTGGAAAAGTGCTTAGCCTTTAGTTCAGTATTGGAATAAGCTAAAAGCAGAAAAGTAATTCGCCCAAATAGCAAGAAAAAGTACATCATAGAACGCAAATTGAATAGAAACCCAAAAGGCTACGTACAAACAGTTTAAAGATGGCATAAAAAAAGAAACAATCTTTAGTCAGAAACGAGAAATGGGAAGAAGCAACCAGAAAGTAAAGGAAAAGAGAAGCATACGGATGCCAGCGTTGCCGGCAGGCGGTGTAGGAGTCCCTGAAGCTGCAGAATTTCCCTCGAGAGCAGTGGCGCCGCCAAACAAGATAAGCTTCGGCCCTGAGTAACCCGAAGTCCCCTCCTCACCAACAGGAGACACTGCAGTCAACGTGTGGCCGCAGCGCGGCCCTGGGCCATCTTCCTTCTTGTCCATTAATGCATTCACCACCGAGTATGGCGGTGCATGTCTCGGCCCCACAACTGGGATTTGGGGAACCTGCGGCGTAGGCGACAGCGGCTGTTGGGATGTCCCCGGCGAGTGAATTGAAGATCCATTTTCCTCCTCTTGGCCTCTCTCCATTTCCGGAGGAGGCGATGTCTTGCTCTGTTCCTGCGCCAGATTGCGATTGACCTCGGACAGCATACACGAATCAACTTCCATTCCCATCAACCTTTTGATTCAATCCCTACACGAATCTAAATTCGGAACCAAATCATCAACCAACTCCCATGGGCGGAACCCTAGAGCTCGAATCCTCTGTCAACAAAAATAAAATCCGCAGAACCTTCTATAGCTCTACGCTCGTAATTCTCCCCGCAAGAAGAATCTGAGAAAAACAAAGAAGAACGAAACCTCCGGTATCTCCAATGCCCCTCAAATACATACGTAGAATACAAAAGCGAGAGAGCGAGAAAGAGAAACGGATACAAAGGCGTTCTCACTCCCAATTTTACCGGTATTGCAATGATGTACGTAAAACAGCAGCATCAACAACACGCTGCCATTAACGAATAGCTTTGATTTGAGGAGAGAATGGAAATCGTAACAATGTGAGGGATTACCGTAAGGAGGAGGAACAGCAGCGGCGGAAGGGGGAAACGGAGGACTTTGGTCACCGGAATTACCGAAGATGGGTCCAAGTTTCCTTTTTCATTTTTAACCGAAAACTTCACCCCGTTTTTTTCCTTCAAAATCCGATGGGGTCGGTACAAATTTGTCTTTCACTCCAACGCGCTTATTATGGCGCGTGTCGCGTCTTCCCTCTTTTTTCGCATGAAAATGGACGATCTTTCTTTTTTCTTTTTTAGTACGGTAAAAATGGATGATCATAATGGAGGTGTTTGTTTTATGAGGAGGTGATACGAGGTGAAGTGTTGAAGTTCAACACCTTGTTTGGCTTCATCTCATCTTTTTTTTTTTAATTTAAAACGTTTTTATCTTTTTATTTATATATATATTTACTTATTTACTTATTTTATGTTTGATACTTTTTTTATAATATTATTATTATTTTAATATATCAATATATAATTTTAATAATTATACTATTATTATATTAAATGTTTATTTAAATATATTTGAATTTTAAAAATTAAAATAAATAGATATATATTATCTCTTAATATATTACGTTAAATTTTCATATTTTTATTCATTTTTTAATCATCTTTAATAACAAAAAAAATTATAGAATTTTAATTGTTTAGAGATAGACTATAAATATTATATTTAAAAATTAATAATTAAAAGTTATGTGTTTATTTTTAATATTAACAATAAATATATCAATTTATTATTAAAATAAAAATTAAATTTAAATAATTTATACACATTGAATTTTTATTCGTAATTATAATAGATTTAAAAGTATAAACTTATTTTCAATAAACTTAAAAATATTAAACTTTTTTTGTTTGTTAAAAAAATGAGATTCAAATTTTATACTCTTGTATTCAGCGTTGCACTTTGAAATAATAGTAAGAGTGAATTTTTTTTTTTGAAATGATAAATTAATTTAAATAATTTTGAGAGTCTTGATTGTATATACAAAAAACAACTATAAATTTCAAGACTTGTATGAGTCATAGGGATTGAGATCTATTCTACCTAATAAAAAATACAATAAATTCCAAAATTTGAGGGATATTTTATTACTTCCATGTAATAATTATTATCAAAATGTGACTGAGTTCTCTTTTAACTACAAAAAAATAATAAATAAAAAATTTTAGGGGTGTATATGGTTCCTGTAAAGACCCGACCCAAAAAGGGGTTCTAAATTAGGCCTTTACCTCAATGCATGCATTCAAAAGTTAAAGACAATATGCAAGAATGGTTTTCGGATTCTAAGTGAAAACTAAAACATACAAACACCCATTTAAAAAGTCAATATAAAATTCCTGAAACCTGTCCCTGTTTCCAAGCACCTGTTTCAAGACAAATACATTTCCAAAACTCACTCTGATCAGAGATTTATTTAAAACATTCAAAACTTTCCAATAGTTACAACAGTGCTAAAATCCGGAAAACAGTCAGAAAACAACCTAGGGCTCCGTGCCCAACCACATGCATTCAAAGGAAAATAAAACACAAAGAATCATAGACATAAACTCAGAGTTCGAACAACGGGTTTCCATGATCACAGCTCCTCCTCCAGCCATCTTGTCTCGCACCATGGTTACCTGTGCAAAACCACAAAATAAGGGTGAGTAACGAATTACTCAGTAAGAATCCCCAACCGGGGTACAATACGATATACATGGTCATCTAGCAGAAAGGTATGCAAGCTATGAATATAAACACAGAAGAGAGCACATAGCTTAAATCCACACATAAACTTCGGATGCCATCTCAGGGTCTTACTCCGGAAAATCCACCACACGATACAATCCTATAAGAGAAACAAGTCTCGGCCTCGGCACATCTCTGTCGATCGTCTGAAAGGTGCATGAACTCAAGATCCCGAGGAGCTCTCGGTCGGCGTTGTAATGAGCGTGTGCGCACACCGCATGCTCACCGCAAACCATGGGGGTGTGGGGTCTAGTGGCAAATTTGCCCAGTCCGATCACCATGCCTAACTAAATCTACGGATCGGTGTCAGCGACATAGGGGTGTGAGACACGGACACGTGAACTATGTCGGCTGAACCACCGCACCTGAGGCTAAGGAACCGATCTTGGTAGGCTTACACCAGGAAGCCGTCCTTGCCCTAACAGGTGGCAATCAAGGGCTACGCCCGAACACGCTGAGGACATGCCGACTGCCGGGGACAAGGCAATGCCATGTCATCATCCCGACCGTTGGGGCTTTTAACGATCGCCACCCTCACCCAAGATTGCGGGGGCTGCTGCCGTTAGGGTTAGCTAAACCCTAACGGTGGATCGAGGACGAATACCGCCTCATACGCCCTCGCCGTGGATGCAAGTTACGTTATGCATCCTGGCCCGGATGATGCTACCTACCATATCTCAAACCTATAAACAGATACAACAAACAATCCAATACATGCTCAACAGATACAACGAACCTAGCATGATACTACGAAGCAAGAACAGATAACGAGCATGCCAGAACGGAACAACCTAGCATGGACTAACATGAGAAACAACATAAGAAATCATGCCATCGGAATTCAGAGCGAGCACCTATCACTAAACATCTTTGATAAACACAAACAAGCATACAAACAGCAATCACATAATATATCGCAGGGCCCACACAACTCTGGTAAGATCTTCTTACCTAGTCGGAAGGCAACTACACACAAGAATCCTAAGCTGCGATCGAACCCGAGCTAGCTAATGAGAACCTAACAAGCACAACAATTATCACAATCCATACACCTAAATATAATAAAATAAACAGGGCTCAGCTCGGGAGCAACTCACACGCACGGCCGACGAGCGGATGGACATCTTTGCATGGTCGTGGTCGGCTGCTTGGCGGCGATGGCGGCGGGCTGCTGCGCGCGGACGGGCTGGGTGGGCGCAGGCGCGGACAAGCAGACACGCGAGAGTGCGGGACACAGACGTGCGGGCGCGGCGTGCAGACGCGATGGCGTGGACGCAGCGTCGCGGCCTTGGCCCGCGCGCGGGGCAGTGCTTGTGGCGGGGAGCGCGGCTGCGGCGATGGCGTCGCGGCGGCTGCTGGGCGTCGGCAGCGCTGGCCGCTCGCTCGGCTCTGCTGGTTGAAATTTGCTTTGAAATTGCTGGGGCGCCGCTGGGCTCTCCTCTCAACCAGCTGCAACAAAACACACAACTCACCTTCTTTTTCACTCGGCCAGCAAGAACATCAATCGGAGAAGAAGAAGAGAACGATGAATCTTACCCGGAATGACGATCGAACCACGGGGCTGCTAGGGAGATGGAATTCGGCTTGGAGCTTGAGAGAGAATAGCTTGGGCGGCCAAGGAGCTTTTGGAGAAGAAACTCATCAACCCTAATTCCTGTTCTTTTAATCAAAAGCACCAAACCCCAAGGACTCAAGGCTAACCAAGATATGCCGCGGAAAGAGTAACAAGAACCTCATGTGGCTCAACTGGCCACTCCACCCACCTAACTTCGTAGCATCCCGGGTTCAAATCCCAACAAACACACCTTTATTTCTCAAATTTTCTTTTGCATCTCACCATGTCCAAACACATCCACAAAGCATCAAAATCATACTTAAGACCATCAATGACTAATAAGATAAATATATTTAATTTATTATTACCTATTAATTAGTGTATTTTATTAACAATTCTTTGACATTCGATAACTATGAATATGAATAAAAATGTATAAAATGTATAAGAAAATAATTTTTTTTAAATAAAATAAAAATTGCTATCAAGATTTTATAATGACTAGTTTAACCAAATGATTTTATTTTTATTTTTTAATAAATAGAATCTTGGTATTTTTTAATTTTTTTTTATTATTTAAGTCTAACAAATCTTTTTTAAAAAAATTTATTAACGATGTACAAATATTTTAGATTAGTCAAACTTTATTTTGGTGGTGTGAAAAAAAAAATTCTCATAATTTTTTTTTAATTAAACAATATTTAAGTATGAAATATTAGAAACTTTTAACCTCATAGTTATTATGTCGTACATAATATCATTGAAACTATGTTTTTTTAATAAAAACATTAATATGATTAAGGGTGCTTAATATTAAATTTATATTACTTACATTTTATTTATGATAGTAGTTATATTTACATACTTATTATATTAATAGCTAAATATTTGAGAATAATTATTTTTTAAAAAAGAAAAAGAACAATTTTATTGTTAAAAAAATATACAAGAACAATTTTTTTTTTAAACATATTTTAACATCTCATCTCCTCTTCCTCCACCCCAAACAAGATTTTTTTGTCATCTCATCTCATCTCCCTGCACCCCAAATAAGGTTTTTCTGTCATCTCATCTCACCCCACATAAGGTTTTCTGCTATCAACATCTCATCTCATCTCATCTCATTTCATCTCATCTCACCTGCAGCCAAACACCCCCAATAGTTTTTAAATGGTAAAAATAACATTTTTCCCAACTTATTTTTTTCAAAAGGTGAATCAACAACATATATTAGAAACTAGAAGCTAGGCCCAATGGGCAGCCTACAACATCAAGAGATAAAGAAGAAGACTACCAAAGAGGAGTGTCAAAAGCCCAAGACTCCTCATATTCTAAACATAAAGCATATTTTGCCAACTTCTAGGAGCAAAATCAAAATGGACAGCATTAACAAATTTGGAGCGCCTCGGATACCATGCAGAAGAACACCATGCGCCGTGAGATTGAGATCATCGAAAGATAAACCCATAATTAACTTTTGACAATCGCTTTCGATCACAAGTTGTTGAATCCCTAGGTTGATCGCCACATCCACACCATGAAGAACAGCTCGTGCTTCAGCAGAAAAAGGATCAAGAGGGGAATCCAAGCCCACCTTTATCATTTCAAAAAACCAAACCTACTCTCGTTCGTAATTGATTCTTGGAAGCATGCAGCGTTAGTGTTTAATTTCATCCAAGAGGCTGACGGTGGTTTCCAATCTTCTGGTGAAACAACACCAAGATTTTGCTACACAGACGACAAATGAGGATTTAATTCACCCAAAAAGCATATGCCCCAATCAATCTTGTGATCAATAGATGGTAAGGTATGGTTCCATTCATCTTGATTCCTATCATTCCAAATCGACCAACAAGTTACACAAAACATGGTAAATTCTTCACGATTTAACTTTTCGCATATCCAAAGAAGTTTATCACAAAAATCAAGCGACGATGGATACGTATAAATGATAGACAAACCTAATCCTCTCCAGAAATAAATTGTGCGATCACACAATAAACAGGTATGCTCTATAGTTTCATTGGCCTCCTTACAAATTGAACATACAGCGGATGAAATCATATGCCTATACTGTAATACTACCTTGGTAGGTAAAGTATTATGAAATAACCTCCCCATGAACAATTTTATCTTAGAAGGAATTGATGGTTTCCACAATTTAGACCACCATTGTTTGAAAACATTCACAGTAGAACCAGTTGAGCATATATTGAAGGACATGTATAACTTATAGGAGCTCTTAGCAGAGTGCATATCATTAGAAGAGTAATGCCATATCCATTTATCAAGAGCATCCGTATTGCAAACTGGAATTGTTGAAATACACTCTACATCCACTGAATTGAGTATAAGAGTAAGCTTTCGAAAATTCCAATCCCTAGAAGGAGTAATATATTCTCCCACCATCGGAGACAGGACGACAGCGAGGCGAGGGGCTGCGACGTAGTAGTGTGTGAGTGTGCGGCCTTGCGGGCGATCGGTGCTTGCGGCTAAGCGTGGGCAAGGGGTTGTGATGCAAGGCATGGCGATGTGGAGCTGCGATCAGTAAGAGCGAGTGGCAAGGGGCCTAGTTACGGCTGCGATGGCTGAGGGCTGTGAACGATCGGTGTGGGTGTGGCTCGGCAGTGATGGTGCCTCTACACAAGGGCTGATCGGTGAGGCTAGGGCTCGCCCGCTCGGGGTTGTCGACGACGACAAGGAGAAGAGCTTGGTGGTGGTGCGTGCAGCAAGGGAAGGAGAAGAAGGGAGAGATCGATAGTAAACCAAAACGTTATTTTCCTTTTTTTTAATTCCTTTTAACTAAATAAAACCTCTTTTAGTCAAAACAACCTCAAAACTTCCCATACTGCAAAACTAGCCCTGATGTCCTGCAAAACACAAAAATAGCCCTAGTCTCAGCCAAATGCAAGAACGACCCCAAAACCCAAAAAATTACCAAACTAACCCTAAAGGTAAAATGTAAGGGACCGACCCGAATGGGGCACTAAATGGGCCCTTACCCCAATGCATGCACTCAAAGTAAAGGACATTAAACAGACATGATTTCAGATTCCAATTAAAACAAAACATTCAAAATAACCCCTTTAAAAACTAGACAATTTCCCTAGAACCTGTCCCTGTTTCCAAGCACCTGTTCCAAGATAAATACATTTCCAAAGTATACTCCGATCAGAGATTTCTTAAAATCATTCAAAACATGTCTAAATACAAAATGCTGGAATCCACAAAACATTTGCAAAACATCCTAGGGCTCCGTGTCCGGCTACATGCATTCAGGGGAAACAAAACATAAAGAGTCATAATACAAAAGTCAGAGTTGGAAGACTGGGCCCCATGATCACAGCTTCTCCTTCAGCCATCCTGTCTCGCAACTTGGTTACCTGTGGAAAAACCACAGTAATAAGGGTGAGTAACGAATTACTCAGTAAGAATCCCCAACCGGGGTACAATACGATATACATGGTCATCTCGATGAGCGTATGCAAGCTATGAATATAAACACAGAATAGAGCATATAGCTTAGCCCACACTTGGGCCTCAGATGCCGATTTAAGGTCTTAGTCCGGAATAATATCACCACACAGTCCAATACATAAGTCGCCTATCGACGAAACAAGTCCCGGCCTCGGCTGTCATCGTCGACGAAAGGTACATCGCTCAAGATCCGAGGAGCTCTCGGTCGTATTTGTAATGAGCGTAAACATGCACCGCGTGCTCTTGCATACCATGGGGGTGCCGGGTCTAGAGGCAAAGCGCCCATGTCCGATCCACCACGCCTAACTAAATCTTTGGATCGGTGTCAGCGACATAGGGGTGTGAGACACGGACACGTAAACTATGTCACTGAACCACCGCTTTGGGGCCAAGGAAGTCGTGGTAGGCTTACACTAGGAAGCCGTCCTTGCCTTAACAGTGGCAATCGGGGGCTACGGCCGAACACGGCGAGGACGTGCCGACTGCCGGGACGAGGCAATGCCAAGTCATCATCCCGACCGTTGGGGCATTTAACGATCCGCCACCCTCACCCAAGATTGCGGGGCCTACCGGTAGGGTTAGCTAATCCCTCACGGGGTCCGGGGACGGAATGATCGCTCGGCGTCCCCCGCCATGGATGCAAGGTACTTTATGCATCAGGCCCGGATGATGCTATCTACCTGCAACTCTAACCTGCCCTAGCAATCAGCAAACAAATCCATAAAATCCAATACGTGCTCAATAAGAATACAACGAGCCTAGCATGATACTACGAAGCAAGGAACAGATACGAGCATGCTAGAAAGGAACAACCTAGCATGGATTAACATGAGAATTAAATCAGGAAAATCATGCTAATCGGGAATTCAGAATAGAATACCTAGCTACACATGTCAATAAACACAAACAAGCAGTCAATCAGCAATCACATATAATATCGCAGGGTCCACACAACTCCGGTAAGAAATCCTTACCTTGGTCAAGGACGATTTGACACGAAAACCTAGGTGGAGAACGAACCCGAACTAGCTATCGAGAACCTATCAATCACAACAAAAATCACACAATAGGCCTAAATATAATAAAATAAACAAGGCTCAGCTCGAGAGCAACTCACGAGGCGCGACGAACGAGCCGATTGCACGAATGGGGCAAAGAAGTGGTTGGCTGGGCCTTTGGGCGCAGGAGTGGCGCGCGTGGCGCGCGCGGCGGCGTGGCGGCGCGAGCGGCGCGAGGCTCGGCTGGCGCCGCGATGGGACGTGACACGGAGGCTGGCAAGGGCGCGCGCGCGCACGGCACGGGCGGTGCGGCGCGAGCTCGGCGGCTGGGCTGGCCGCTCCACGCGAGCTCGGGCGACAGGGCTCTGTTTCTGCGCAGCGAGACGGCGAAGGAGAAACTCGAATCGAGCGATCAGGGGATTCGACGAGCGATTCTTTGATGGCGAACTCCCCTACACTAGCTGCACAAAACCCATACCTCAAATTACCTCGACTTGGCCGGAAATGGCGAAGCCCGAAACAGGGAAGCAATTTGACGGAAAAGAGAAGGAGAAGAAGAAGAGAAGAAGAAGAGGAAGAGAGCTCACCGGAGGGACGAACGGCGAGGGAGAAAACGTTGGTCGGCGAGGCAGGAGAAATCGCGAAGGAGAAGAAGAAGAAATGGGGAAGGAATCGGGCGAGCTCTGCCTTTAAATAAAACGCCGAAGACAAGCTTAAGTATTAGATCGCGCGTTTAGATTAACAAACGCGCCCGGCTCACTTGTGGCGCCCTTGCCTAGCATGTAGCGCGTCCTTGGCTCGAATCTCACTCGACGCGCTATTTAATTCCCTATTTATTTTTACCTTTTTCCAAGCCCAAATGTCTTCACCAAAATTCCCGATCTCATTCAAATTGACTCATAATTTTTCCGGCAATTAACAATTACATAATCAGCCTCGCTTACCGACCAAAATTACCAAAATGCCCCTGGGCCTCCGGGAAGACCGGGATGAAATTTCGGGCCGTTACAATATTCCCCCTTTATAAGACTTTCGTCCTCGAAAGTCACTTAAGATTGGAACGGCTCGAGTCTGCGCAATCTCATCTCATCCTCCCGCTCCCAAGTGGCTTCCTCTCGAACTCGACTCCTCCTTTGAACCTTTACCAACCGGATTTCACGACACGCGGTGCCTTTGTCTCAAAAGCAAGAATCCCCACGGCTTCTCCTCTAAGCTCAAATCCTCATTCGGTGCAAAGGCTCAAAATCAACAATGCGGCGACGGTCGCGCATCTTTTGCGCATCGCCTCAACATCGAAACATGAAAAACACGTGCATCGCCGAAAATGACGGAGGCAAGGCTAACAGATAAGCAACCTTGCCGATCCTCTCCAGAATCTCAAACGGACCAACAAAACGGGGACTCAGATTTCCACGCTTGCTAAACCTCAAAACACCTTGCATCGGTGCGACCTTTAGGAATACATGTTGACCAACCTCAAACTCCAAATCCCGACGCCGAACATCGGCGTAACTCTTCTCGATCGCTCCTGTTTGTCAACATACGAGCTCTAATCTTACGTGACGGCACCATTGGTCAAGCGCAGCAACTTCGGGACCCAAAATCGCCTACCACCAACTCTCTTCCCGAACACGGGGAGATCGGCAACGCTTACCATACAAAGCCTCGAATGGAGCCATCTCGATCGCCGATCGATAATCGTTGTTATAGGCAAACTCCATCAGATCTGAGATCTGGTCCCAAGCGCCGGGAAATCCAACACACAAGCCCTCGAATCACGGTCAGACCCAATCCTCACAGGCACACCGTGATAGCGAACAATCTGTTCCAAAAACAACTGCGCCCACTGTTCCACGGTATAAGTGTCTCTACCGGGAATGAAGTGTGCGCTCTTAGTCAATCGATCGACTATCACCCAAATCTGAGAGAACTTCCTTGGAGACCTCGGCAAACCAGAAACAAAGTCCATGGAGATCTCTTCCCATTTCCACTGAGGCACACTCAGCGGCTGCAACAAACCGGCTGGTCTCTGCCTGGGTGCCTTCACTTGCTGACAAGTGAGACATCGACTGACAAACTCCGCAACATCTCTTTTCATACCCATCCACCCGAACGTCTGCTTAAGGTCCTGATACATTTTGGTACTCCCGGGGTGCCAAGCAAACGGGGAACTGTGGCCCTCAGAGAGCAACTCTACTCGCAATCCTGCCACGTCCGGAACACACAATCGGCCTCTGTAAGCCAACCCACTGTCTGGTGAATATACGAAGTCAAAATCTCCATCAGCACTAACTCTGTCAAACAATCTCTTAAGTGCGGGGGGTCACTCGGTGACTATCAATAATCCATTTGTCTAATCGATGGTTGGATCATCCAGTGAGCCACTCTGGCAATAACCTCACCCAACAAACATCGCAATCTCGCCCGCTCGAACTCTCTCTCCGTAACTGGCTGGGAACTCAACAACACCGCGGAGTGCGACGTCTTCCTACTCGAGCATCGGCTACAACATTGGCTTTACCCGGATGGTACAGAATCTCATGATCATAATCTTTCACTAACTCTAACCATCTCTCTCGCCTCATATTGAATTCCTTACGAGTAAGCAGATACTTGAGGCTCTGGTGATCGAAAACATCACGAATCCGCTCACCATACAGTAATGCCTCCAAATCTTGGTGCAAACACCACTGCCGCCAACTCCATATCATGAGTCGGATAGTTACTGCTCATATAGCTTGGTGACGGGAAGCATAAGCAATGACCTTCCGTCTTTGCATCAACACACAACCCAACCCGAACTTGGAAGCATCGGCTGTAGACCACAAAACCACTGTCCCCTCCGGGATCTGCCAACAGTCGGTTTGAAGTCAAGCTGCGCTTGAGCTCGCAAAGCTCTCATCACACTTACCGTCCCAAACAAACTCGACACCCTTCCTCGTCAGACGAGTGAGGGGCGAGGCTATGGCGGAAAAATCCTTAACAAACCGACGGCAGCAAACTGCCAAACCCAGAAAGAAACGGCTCCTACGATCAGACAACCGAAGGACAGAGAGCTCCACTTACACTCACTGTCTTGCTCCACTAAAGCCAGAAGATCAAAATCTTACGGGGTAGCAACAGGGGTCCACCACGGACTGAACCTCCAAATACCAACGGGGCAACTCTCAACTTTCCTGGAAACAAGAAGACAACCAACAGGGCACGAACCATTCGCCCCACGAGCAAAACTAACTTCTAGCAATTCCAATCCACACCTTGGTCAACACCAAGCATCAACTTATCACCATACCGGAACCAATCCGGACTCTACTCCAAACAAATATTAACTTGCTAGGCTACCAAGACTGCCAGCAATTCCCCCGAGGCTACGAACTACACGGCTCCAGCTTGCCAAGTGCAACTCACTACTTGGCCTGACTGAGCTCTAGAGAGGCTCTCCACAACCTAGGGTTCTCCGACAACCCTCGACACCCACTGCCAACTAACGGACTAACAACCAACTGCCTGAACAAACAACAACTCCATTTTTTTCCAGCAACACAACCATGCTTGCCAACTCCAACTCCTTGGAAACCAAGAGGACCCGAAACGCTACAGAATGCGTCATCCTCCTACTCAGACATCAACCACAACATACTTCTACCCAAGGAAGAATTCGAACAACTCTCTCAGTCATGACGATCAACAAGAAGATCCGCCAACCAAGCTTAGGTCCACTTAACAAATCTTACCTAAGCAACAACCTGATACCACGAGCATGGTATCCTTACCACCTCACCAAAGCCTTACAACATCCACCTGGAGTCCAACTTTTCCAAGAACTAAGCACCAGATCCCCAAAGCAAACCCTACATGGATCTGAAACTCTCGCCACAGAACGAACCACACAAAACACACTTGTGTGCACAACTCTCAACCTTCATTTAGTGATCCAAGACTAACAAATGCCTTTCCCAAAAAGCAACACTAGCTCCTAGCAGAGATACAATCAATCAACGGAACACCCAAAGTTCCATCTCCACACGATGCTCGAAGCTGTGGCAACCTTGCTCTACCAAAGCATAACCATGCCAAACCAAACTTACTTTATACCAAGCTTCTACCAAGGGTGCTTACCCATAAGGCATCCAACTCCTCTCACAAGGCATCCTACTCACCTCATAGGCATCCAACTCATGGTCCCTCAGCTGGAACCCAAACTTGCTCCTACGATGCTCAACTCTCCTGAGATTTAGGCACTCGAAGGTAGTTGACCGCACTACCTACCACAAGGATCTCTTGGCCTTAACACTAGCGTGAGATGCACGCGCACTAACACTTACCAACCGCCAACCGCTTGACTTACTCAACCTCGGTAAGAACATGGGAAAAGGCTCGCTCCTCTCGAACATCCTTTTGCTTGAAGTCCTTCGATTACCACCGAACTAGCCCTTTTGCACGACCTACACAGGTGCAACTACCATAACGGATCCAAGGCTAGCTGAGTGCGCTAAACTCGAACGGCATAGAACCATCCGCTATGCCCATGCCAAACTCAGTTCGAACCAGATTTAGTGCCAAAGCGGCACACCAACCAATGCACCTCAAGTGCCACTACTACCAAATCCACAACTTACTACCAACGGGGCCAACAAAGTCACAACCTCAAGTGACACGAACTCTGGCTCGGCATACAAGGGCTCAACTCCGACAACCATGCCTAAGGCATCTCATCAAGCTGAAGGCTCACAACCTACTCTTGCATCTCCACATGATGCTCAACAAACTCTGGCCGGCTCTCTCAACATGCAGCAACTAGCCCTACTCTAGGGCTTACCAAAAGAAGAGTGTTCAATTCTACCAAACAACTGAGGAAACCACCAACGGATCTAGTCCGAAGGGAACACTGCTTGTTGCACCCTTAACCACAGGGTTCCGGCTCACTGGCTACAAACAACAACACTTCACAGAAGCACAAAGATGCCTCATCAACCTCCTCGAAGGCTACCAACTTTGCAACCACTCTCTGGGCAACCAATTAATCTATCAAGGCTCAAGATCAACACTTGAGCTACCCAGGCTAGTCCACACGGGGACGTGCTCCACAAACATCCACATCAGCACAACCATAGCTAACTCCTCTCTTGGAGTGGCATTCCAAGGCAAAGCACCTCCACCCTCTCACTAGGGGAAAACCATCAACTGCGCCACAGTTGGCCTATGGGAGTCCAATCTCTACCTCCCTCTAGAACGATGTCCCAGGGCATCCGAATCTACCTGGATACCACAACAAGCCACAACATACATCACACACTGCGGGAAGTTGGCATGATGGCGCTCTAAACCCAAACCAATAACGAGTCAGAACCTGCTCGTCTCCGCTCCACAACACTACACAAGGCATACACTAGATGACAGGTATTGTAAATTCTTAACCCTTTTTCAACAACAAATAGTAAACTTAGGCGTACTTGATGACTGTCGGAGTGCTAGTGATCATGGGAAAACGACCTACAACAAAAGGTCAATCTACAGAATTTATGACTCTGAGCTCTGATACCAACTGTAAGGGACCGACCCGAATGGGGCACGAAATGGGCCCTATCCCCAATGCATGCATTCAAAGTAAAGGACATTTAAACAGACATGATTTCGGATTCCAATTAAAACAAAACATTCAAAATAACCCCTTTAAAAACTAGACAATTTCCCTGGAACCTGTCCTTGTTTCCAAGCACCTGTTCCAAGATAAATACATTTCCAAAGTATACTCCGATCAGAGATTTCTTAAAATCATTCAAAACATGTCTAAATACAAAATGTTGGAATCCACAAAACATTTACAAAACATCCTAGGGCTCCGTGCCCGGCTACATGCATTCAGGGGAAACAAAACATAAAGAGTCATAATACAAAAGTCAGAGTTGGAAGACTAGGCCCCATGATCACAGCTCCTCCTTCAGCCATCCTGTCTCGCAACTTGGTTACCTGTGGAAAAACCACAGTAATAAGGGTGAGTAACGAATTACTCAGTAAGAATCCCCAACCGGGGTACAATACGATATACATGGTCATCTCGATGAGCGTATGCAAGCTATGAATATAAACACAGAATAGAGCACATAGCTTAGCCCACACTTGGGCCTCGGATGCCGATTTAAGGTCTTAGTCCGGAATACTATCACCACACAGTCCAATACATAAGTCGCCCTATACGAGAAACAAGTCGGCCTCACTGCTTCATCATCGGCGAAAGGTACACCGCTCAAGATCCCGAGGAGCTCTCGGGGCGCCAGTAATGAGCGTAAACATGCACCGCGTCTTCTTTGCATACCATGGGGTGCGGGTCTAGAGGCAAGCCGCCCATGTCCGATCACCACGCCTAACTAAATCTTTGGATCGAGTGTCAGCGACATAGGGTGTGAGACACGGACACGTAAACTATGTCGGCTGAACCACCGCACTGGGGCCAAGGGCGGTCGTGGTAGGCTTACACCAGAAGCCGTCCTTGCCTTAACAGTGGCAATCGGGGCTACGGCCGAAACACGGCCGAGGACGTGCCGATCGCGGGGCGAGGCAATGCCAAGTCATCATCCCGACCGTTGGGGCATTTAACGATCGCCACCCTCACCCAAGATTGTAGGGCGTACGGTAGGGTTAGCTAATCCCTTACGGGTCTAGGGACGGAATGATCGGCTCGGCGTCCCGCCATGGATGCAAGATACTTTATGCATCGGGCCGGATGATGCTATCTACCGCAACTCTAACCCGCCTAGCAATCAACAAACAAATCCATAAAATCCAATACGTGCTCAATAAGAATACAACGAGCCTAGCATGATACTACGAAGCGAAGGCAGATACGAGCATGCTAGAAAGGAACAACCTAGCATGGATTAACATGAGAATTAAATCAGAAAATCATGCTAATCGGGAATTCGAGAATAGAATACCTAGCTACACATGTCAAGAAACACAAACAAGCAATCAATCGGCAATCACATATAATATCGCGGGGTCCACACAACTCGGTAAGAAATCCTTACCTTGGTGGGGACGATTTGACACGAAAACCTAGGTGGGCGAACGAACCCGAACTAGCTATCGAGAACCTATCAATCACAACAAAAATCACACAATAGGCCTAAATATAATAAAATAAACAAGGCTCAGCTCGGGAGCAACTCACGAGGCACGACGAACGCACGAACGGTGATTGCACGAGCGAGGCGACAGCACGAAGTGGGGGCAAAGCGCGAGGTGGGTGGCGCGCAGGCGTGGCGCTGCGCTGCTGCCGCGCGCTGGAGCCGATGCGCGGACGGGAGCGCGGCGTCTGAGGCGGGCAGGCGGCGGCGCGAGAGCTCGGCTGGCGTTGGCGTTGGCGGCGGCGACGACACACGAGAGCGAGGGCGAGGCGCGCGCAGCAGGGACGGTGTGTGCGGCGAGGCTCGGCGGCGGCGGTGTTGCTGCGCCGCGAGCTCGGCGGCAGGGCTCTGTTTGCGCTTGCAACAGCGAAGGAGAAACTCGAATTCGAGCGATCCGAGGGGATTCGACGAGCGATTCTTTGATGGCGAACTCCCCTACACTAGCTGCACAAAACCCATACCTCAAATTACCTCGACTTGGCCGGAAATGGCGAAGCCCGAAACAGGGAAGCAATTTGACGGAAAAGAGAAGGAGAAGAAGAAGAGAAGAAGAAGAGGAAGAGAGCTCATCGGAGGGACGAACGGCGAGGGAGAAAACGCTGGTCGGCGAGGCAGGAGAAATCGCGAAGGAGAAGAAGAAGAAATTGGGAAGGAATCGGGCGAGCTCTGCCTTTAAATAAAACGCCGAAGACAAGCTTAAGTATTAGATCGCGCGTTTAGATTAACAAACTCGCCCAGCGGCTCGGCTGGCAGTGCCCCCTGCCTAGCATGCAGCGCGTCCTTGGCTCGAATCTTACTCAACACGCTATTTAATTCCCTATTTATTTTTACCTTTTTCCAAGCCCAAATGTCTTCACCAAAATTCCCGATCTCATTCAAATTGACTCATAATTTTTCCGACAATTAACAATTACATAACCGGCCCTGTCGGCCCGACCAAAATTACCAAAATACCCCTGGGCTTCCCGGGAAGACCGGGATGAAATTTCCGGGCCGTTACATAAAATGACCAGAATACCCCTAAAGGCTAGAATTGCCCTAACGGCCCAACGAAACAATCGAATCACAAGAGAAATATTCCTGGGGAACCGCGATGAAAACCTGGGTCGTTACAACACTCCTTCCTTTTATGACTTTCGTCCCTAAAAGTCCCCAAGACTGAAACAACTCCAGATAATGCATCTTCATCTCATTTTCCAACTCTCAAGTTGCTTCTTCGACTTTCTGACATCTCCACTGCACCTTAACCAAACTGATCTCCTCGTTACGCAAGGTCTTGCGCTTCCGGTCTAAAACTCGCACAGGCTTCTCCTCAAAGCTCAAATCTTTATTCAGCTCTAATGACTAAAAATCAACAATATGAGATGGATCTGCCACATATTAACATAACATCGACACGTGGAAAACATTATGCACTGTTGTCAAGGACGGGGGCAAAGCCAAACGATAAGCAATTGAGCCAATTCGTTCAAGGATCTGAAACCTGGGACTCAACTTCCCACACTTACCAAACCCCAAAACTCCACGCATCGGTGCCACTTTCAGAAACACATGCTGACCAACCTCAAACTCTAAGTCTCTGTGCCGAACATCAGCGTAGCTTTTCTGTCTACTCTGCGCTGTCAACATACAAGCCTTGATTTTCTAAACTGCTTCGTTGGTCATCTGTAACAACTCGGGACCCAAAACCTGTTTGTCACCAACCTCTTCCCAGAATACTAGAGATCTGCACCACTTACCATACAAGGCCTCAAATGGGGCCATCTAAATCATTGCCTGATAACTGTTATTATAAAAAAACTCCATCAAGTACAGATACTGGTCCCAACTGCCCGGAAATTCTAACACACATGCTCGCAACATGTCCTCAAGAATCTGATTCACCCTTTTTATCTAAGGGTGAAACACGGTACTGAAACTGCACTCAGTACCCAAAGTTTTTTGAAGTGCCCTCTAGAAATGGGAAGTGAAGTGGGAATCTCGATCAGACACATTCTTCGCTGGCACCCCATGGTACCGAATAATCTACTCCAAGAACAACTGCGTCCACTTGTAAAGACCCGACCCGAAAGAGGTCCTAACCTAGGCCTTTACCTCAATGCATGGTTTTAAAATTCAAATATAATATGCAAGATTGTTATCCAGATTCTGAGAAAAACTAAAAACTTGTAAACATTCTTTTTAACAAACAATCATTAAGCGTCCTAAAACCTGTCCCTGTTTCCAAGCACCTGTTCCAAGCTAAATACAGTTTAAAACATACTCTGATCAGAGATTTATTCAAAACATTCACAACCTAAACAGTTTACAAACAGTGCCAGAATCCAGAAACAATCAGAAAACATCCTAAGGGCTTCGTGCCCAACTACATGCATTCAGAGGACAAAACAAAGACATAAACATAAACACAGAGTTAAAGACAACAGGTTTCCATTATCAGCAGCTCCTCCTTCAGCCATCCTGTCTCGCGCCCTGATTACTTGTGGAAAACCACAAAATAAGGGTGAGTAACGAATTACCCAGTAAGAATCCCCAACTGGGGTACAATACGATATAACTGGTCATCTACAGAAAGTATGCAAGCTATGAATACAACACATAAGAGAGCACTTCACTTTAATCCATACATAAATACCACGGATGCCATCTTACGGTCTTACTCTAGAAAACTACAATACATCTCGATACTCTACGAGAAACTAATCTCGGCCTCAACTTTCCTACTACTATCGATACGAAAGGTGCACTGAACTCAAGATCCCGAGGAGCTCTCCAGTCGGCGCTGTAATGAGCTTGTGCGCGCACCGCATGCTGCTGCAAACCGGAAAGGTGCTGGGTCTAGGGCATGCTGCCCTAGTCCAGTACGCATGCCTAAAAGAATCTCTAGATCGGTGTCACTGAACATAGTGGTGTGAGACCAGGACACTATGACTATGTCAGCCTGTACCACCGAACTTGTAACGGCCCGAAAATTTCATCCCGGTCTTCCCGGGAGGCCCAGGGGCATTTTGGTCATTTTGGTCTGGCCGGTAGGGCCGGTTATGTATTTGTTAATTTCTGGAAAAATTATGAGTCGATTTGAGTGGGATCGGGAATTTTGGTGAAGACATTTGGGCTTGGAAAAAGGTAAAAATAAATAGGGAATTAAATAGCGCGTCCAGTGAGATTCGAGCTAAGGACGCACTGCAAGCTAGGCAAGGGTCGCTGCCAATCGAGCCACTGAGCGTCTTTGTTATTCTAAACGCGCCAACTTTATGTTAAGCCTATCTTCGTGCGCCTTTGGTTTAAAAGCCAGCTCGCCCGAGCTTCTCCCTCTCTTCTCCATTTTCTTCTCCTTCTTCGCGATCCTTCCCTTCGACCGACCAGGGCGTCTTCGCGTTTCGCACCCTCGCCGACTCCAATTCGCCGAAGCTCTCTCGCCGTTCATTCCTCAGGTAAGCTTTCCTTTTCTTCTTCTTCTTCTTCTTCTTTTTCTCCCCCAATTCCGTCACCCCTGTTCCGATTTCGAGTGTTCCGGCCGAGTCGAAGTAATTTGTGTGTGTGTAATGTTCTATGCAGCTAGCCGAGATGGATTCGTCCGTGTAGAAGCTCCATCGTCGCTGGAATCGCGCCATCTCACCGAGATCGTCGCTCCTCTGTCGCTCGCAGAAACAGAGCCCTCCGCCTCGCGCCCGCGCGCGCCGCGCCTCGCCAGCTCGCCTCGCGTCACGCCGAGCGCGCCGTCCCTGCTGCTGCGCGCCGCGCGCGTCCTCGCCGCGCGCATCGCGCGCGCGCGCGCGCGCGCGCGCAGCAGCCTACTCGCTGGCGCGCGCGCGCGCCCTCGCGCGCCCAACGCGCCCACCCGGCCCGTTCTTTGCCCGTCGTGCGTCTGTCGGCTCGTTAAATGCGTTAAATCGCGCCTCGTGAGTTGCTCCCCAGTGAGCCTTGTTTATTTTATTATATTTAGGCCTATTGTGTGATTTGTGTTGTGATTGATAGGTTCTCGGTAGCTAGTTCGGGTTCGTTCGCAATTTAGGTTTTCGTGTCAAATCGTCCCCACACCAAGGTAAGGATTTCTTCACCGGAGTTGTGTGGACCTGCGATATTATATGTGATTCTTTGATTGATTGCTTGTTTGTGTTTATTGACATGTGTAGCTAGGTTTTCTATTTCGAATTCCCGATTAGCATGATTTTCTGATTTAATTCTCATGTTAATCCATGCTAGGTTGTTCCTTTCTAGCATGCTCGTATCTGTTCCTTGCTTCGTAGTATCATGCTAGGCTCGTTGTATTCTTATTGAGCACGTATTGGATTTTATGGAATTGTTTGCTGATTGCTAAGGCAGGTTAGAGTGGCAGGTAGATAGCATCATCTGGGCCGGGTGCATAAAGTACCTTGCATCCACGAGCAGGACGTATGAGATGGAGCTCGCCCGATCCCGTTAGGGAATAGCTAACCCTAACGGCTGGCCCCGCAATCTTGGGTGAGGGTGGCAGACTGTTAAATGCCCCAACTGTCGGGATGATGACTTGGCATTGCCTCGTCCCCGGCAGTCGGCACGTCCTCAGCGTGTTCGGCCGTAACCCCTGATTGCCACCGGTTAAGGTAAGGGCGGCTTCCTGATGTAAGCCTACCACGACCCGTTTCCTTAGCCTCAGGTGCTGTGGTTCAGGCTGACATAGTTTACGTGTCCAGGTCTCACACCCCTATGTTAGTGACACCGATCCAAAGAATTAGTTAGGCGTGGTGACTGGACATGGGCAGCTTGCCTCTAGACCCGACACCCCCCATGGTCTGTAGTAGCACGCGGTGCATGTTTATGCTCATTACAGCGCCGACCGGAGAGCTCCTCGGGATCTTGAGGCAGTGTATCTTTCGTCGATAGTAGACAGGCTGAGGCTGGGACTTGTTTCTCCTATAGGGCAACTTATGTATTGGACTGTGTGGTGATATTATTCCGGACTAAGACCCTAAATTGGCATCCGAGGCCCAAGTGTGGGCTAAGCTATGTGCTCTATTATGTGTTTATATTCATAGCTTGCATACTCTCATCAAGATGACCATGTATATCGTATTGTACCCCGGTTGGGGATTCTTACTGAGTAATTCGTTACTCACCCTTATTATTGTGGTTTTTCCACAGGTAACCAAGTTGCAAGACAGGATGGCTGAAGGAGGAGCTGTGATCATGGGGCTCAGTCATCAAACTCTGATTTTGTGTTATGACTCTTTATGTTTTATTTCCCCACTGAATGCATGTAGGCAAGACACGAGAGCCCTAGGATGTTTTCTCAATATTTTGTTGATTCCAAAGCATTATTGTATTTAGACATGTTTTGAATGATTTTAAGAAATCTACGATCGGAGTATACTTTGGAAATGTATTTATCTTGGAGCAGTGCTTGGAAACAGGACGAGTTCAGGAAATTGTCTAGTTTTTAAAGGGGTTATTTTGAATGTTTTGTTTTAATTGGAATCCGAAATCATGTCTGTTTAAATGTCCTTTACTTTGAATGCATGCATTGGGGTAAGAGCCCATTTAGTGCCCCATTCGGGTCGGTCTCTTACAGTTGGTATCAGAGCTCAGAGTCATAAATTCTGTAGATTGACCTTTTATTGTAGGTCGTTTTCCCATGATCACTAGCACTCCGACAGTCATCAGGTACGCCTAAGTTTGCTATTTGTTGTAGAAAAAGGGTTAAGAATTTACAATACCTGTCATCTAGTGTATGCCTTGTGTAGTGTTGTTGTAACGACCCCGTTTCCCTTCCCGGTTAATAGCAAAATTAATTGGGAATTAATTGGATCCTTTGGGATTTGAACCCTTGCCCTAGATGGTGGAATTGGAGTTTAAAGAAGAATTTGAAGTAAAAAGAGAAAAGAATTTCTTTAGCCGGGACCCGCAAGGGAAAAATCCTTGGGAAGGGAATTTTAGGTTTCCTAACCCTATTTAAAATAAGGAAGAGAAGGAAAAATCAAGAAACCCCTATTTTTTCCCCTTGTTGGCCGTCTCTCTCTCTCTCTCTCTCTCTCTCTCTCTCTCTCTCTCTCCTAAAACCCTAGCCGAGCAGCCCTAGCCACACCATCGAACCACCCACCGAGCCACCCAGCCCGCACGCACCGTCTATCGCACCACACACCGCCCGCATGCCCCCGCACCACACACACCGCCCGCACACGCTCGCGCGCGCACTGCACCACACACACACCCGCCTGAGCCACGCCGCGACAGACCGCCCACCGCTTCGCCGCCCGGCCGCCGCCGCACCGAAGCCCCACCGTCGCGACACCCATCATCGCCGACGCGCGCTCGGCGACGCCAGCCGTCGTCGCTGCAAAGACGTCACGCCAGCGAATTGAGACGTTCGCCGCGCGCCAACCCAGCCCGAGCCGCTTCGCTCGCGCGTCGCTTCCCGCAGCGAGAGCGTTGCGTGCGCGTGCGCGCGCGCCGCACTCGTCTCGATCCCGCCCCGCCCAGACGCCAGCGCTGCCTCGCCAGCGCCAGCGCCAGCGCTGCTGCCTCGCCAGCGCCAGCGTCTTTCTCGCCTTGCGCGCGCGAGCCAGCGCCCGGCTCCTGCGCACCAGCGGCCCACTGCCACTGGCTGCCGAGAGCTCGTGTCCTCTCGGTTGGTAATTCTCGAGCCTTTTCCCTTTCGTTTTTTTTAAGCTTCTGGCTGCTGTATATTTACTTAGGATGCTTTACTTATGCCTAGGTTGCTCGAGTTCGTATTAAGCTCGAGGGTCTCTTTTTGGTTGTAATAGCCATTCTCCACTTGTTTCCAGGTAAGGATTCCTTACCGTGGTTGTGTGGACCCTGCGATGCTTTCTTGAATGTGCCTTATATGCATGTTTACTTTTATGGACATGATTAGTGGATAGGGATGACTTGTGATTGCATTCCCGCTAGCATGTTTGCTTGTTTGTACATGTTAGTGCCATGCTAGGATTGTTCTTCCAGCATGCTTTAGAGTTTTGGCTTTAAGTTCGTAGTATCATGCTAGGTTATGTATGATTGATGATGATTATGTATGTTTAGCCAGAATCGTTTACACTATACTCTAGCTAGTGTGTTAGGGCTGTTATCATCTAGAGGCTGAGAGCGGACATAACGCACCTTGTCCCCACCCGGTCGGGAGTAGAGCGTAGCATAACGTACATTGCTTCCCCCGACACCGATGTGGATGTAGCTACCACATCGGCATAAGCCTAGTTTGTAGCTCCGCTAGAGCGGAACCCCGCCAGCGGTGCAAGCCCGCCTTGGCCTTGGCGGTTCTTGCGCCAGTCGGTGGTACAGCCGCACAGATGAGTGCCGAGGGCCTCGCACATCGTGTTCGGTGACACCGTTTCCGAAGTCTTAGGCATGCGTACTGCCCGCGTAGTTTGCCCTTAGGCCCCGCATTTACGCCGGTTGCGAGAAGAGCATGCGGTGTGCGCAAGACACGCTTTAGTCGCCGGTTCGGAGAGCTCCCTGCCATCGTTCGTGAGTACACAGTTCCTTCTGTTTAGAGCCGGACTTGGGTACTCTCCGATAGTCCGATTTATAGCGAGGGTAAGAGGCCCTTGAGGACACCCATTGGGATTGGCTTTTGAGTGATCATATGGTCGAGGGAGAAAGACCCTCGAGGGTGTCGGACATCTTTGGGATCGGTTTTGAGGTGATCAATTGGCCGAGGAGAAAGACCCTCGGAGATGTCCCGGGATTGGTTATGAGAGCCAATCATAGGGCGGAAGTAGGAGACTTAGAGGATTCCAGATTCTGCCTTGTAAGCTCGTTGAGCTATGATCCGTGTTGGTAATTGTTTGCATGTATACTAGGGTGCTAGATGATTGAAGTATCGTATTGTACCCGGTTGAGATTCTTACCGAGTATGTTTATACTCACCCTTATTTCTCGTGGTTTTCCACGGGTAACTTGGGACAAAGACCGGGGACGGCTAAGCGGAGGGAGCTGATTGATCATGGGAGCCGCCGGCACTCTGTCTTTATTGTTTGCATATTTGTTCGGCATGTAGATGGACAGAGTCCTAGGGAAACATTATTAAAGGTTGTTTGAACTTATTTTGAATGTTTTATATATATCTTGGCCAGCTTATTTTACTTCGTTGGTTTTCTTAAACAAAGTTGTTGATTATGTTTTAAGCATTCCCGTTATAAATGTTTTGAAAGGTTTTAAATATGAGCACTAAACCGCTCGGTGAAATATTTAACTTGCATGCCGAGTGAGAACCTAGGTTTAGGACCGTATTATGGGTTGGGTTCTTACGGTTGGTATCGAGCACACGAGTCATAGATTCAGAGACTAACTCGCTGCTTTGTTGTTGCGCCCATGATCATCGAGTACTCATGGCCGTCAGTTTGTGCGAGTTCATTAAGCTAAGGGTTTTATTTTACAATCGCATCTAGTATACATGTGTTACCCTTGTTTGGCGGAGAGAGCCAGCGTGGGCTAGGTTTTATGCTTTGTGCGATCGCCGGTGTGTCGATCGCACCCAGAGGAGGTAGAGCTTAGACTCCGTGAGGCCATTTGTGGCCCGGATTGTGGTTCTCCCCTAGTGAGAGGGTGGAGGTGCTCGTGCAGATCGCTAGTGCGTGGATCGCACTCTGAGGAGCAGTACGCTTGGCATGTCCGACCGAGGAGTTGGACCGTTTGTATGGATGTTGAGGCCGCGTCCAGGGTTGTTTAGCCCGTTGGCCAGAGTTGGCCCTGGCAGTTGAGTTGCCTAGAGGAGGGGGTAGAGGCTAGCACGCCTCAGAGTGAGACTCCTTGAGCAGAGTGTGCTCACCATGAGGAGTTGATGGCAGGTCTTTTAGCTAACAGAGAGCGGAGACCCAGGCGCAGTTTGTAGCGCGTAGTGAGGAGTCTTGGGCATAGATAGCCCAGCTGGTAGAGTTTATTTAGGGGACACCCCTCCTTGTAGTTCCAGTAGCCCCGGAGGTTCCCGGGAGGGCTTGATCAGCAGGTTTATGCTGATAAGATAGTTGGCGTTGATCGAGCCGCCGAGTTTGGCAAGTGGAAGCTTTGTAAAGTTTGGATGTTTTGAGACCTACTGCTAGCAGCAAGGTGGTTGGCCAGGATCGAGTTTATCATCCAAGTGTTGCGATGACCTAGTGTTCAGAGGCCGATGACCAGATGTTTAAAGGTCGAGGCGCGCCGTTCTGGTGTTGTTTGATGTAGCAGTGTGGTGGTGGAAGTCCCCTGTGAGAGGCGGACCAGCAGAGTCTCCACCACCACCGGTCGATTGGCAAGTCGCCAAGTTAGTAGCTTTTGAGGAAGATGTAGAGACATCTTGTCCTCCCGCAAGCCTCTGATCGTTCTGCGGCCCGATTCTTTTAGTACCCTCGTAGCCAGGGGTAGTGTGGAGTTTGCTTGTCAGGACTTAATCCGTTCGTGGTTTTTGGTGGCCACTAGAGAGAAGCACCTTCGGTTAGCATGTTCCAGTGTGGAGCTAGGTGCTTTGCCACCCGAGGGTTGGCTGAGTATTCGTTGAGCATCGAGTGGGATGCGGGAGTGGGCCTTGGCTTGTGCATTGAACGTGATGTCGAGAGTAGTCTACTCGATTCTTGAGACTCTTGTGTTGAGTGCCATTGCCTGTCACCGGAGTGTGACCTTCCCTACCCTCGAGTGGCTTGAAGCCCGTAAAGGGATGTTTGTGTTGTAAAGGAAGTAGTGCTGTTGGCACCAAGCTTTGAGAGGAGGCCTAGATTCGAGGCGGTTGGCATTTTTGTGCGGTGGTTCCAGGACCCGCTTTGAGTTTAGCATCCCCACTAGTCTTGTACCCATTCTTGAGATTTCACCTATTTGGGTTGCATAAGAGATCTAGCTCGGTGGTAGCTAGAGAACTACAAGTTTGAGGTCGTTCGAGGGATAAGTAGGAGCCTTTCGTGGTCACCAGAGAGTTGGGTACAAAGGATCTTTGTTGGTTGTTAAGGGCTAGCGCGTCCGAGATCTCGCGCTTTGTGTTGTGGGCTTGTGAGCCGGTTGGATGGTAGTGTGATTCGATTACCACTGGAGTTACCCTAATATGGGTAGGGTTGGCATCGATGATGCGTGGTTGATCCTTTGTTAGAGCCATGAGTTGGATGGTTGATCGAGCACGTTTAGTGGACCATCGGTAGGAGGTAAGTTAGCTTGGTGTGGCTATGCTCTTGTAAGAGTGAGTCGACCAACGTGGCATTCCGTGGTGAGTTGACCCCGAGTGGGTTGAACTCTTGTTGCTCCTTTGCTAGAAGTGGCTCTATTGGGAGGCAAAAGTTGCCTTGTGTGAGAATACTTGTTGGTTTGGATCTTAAGGAACCAAGTTGGAGCCGTACACGCCAATGTACTTTTGTGTAGCTCGTTAAAGTGGTGTATTTTTCAAGAACCACGAGGGGTTCGGGTTGTGAAACCCGGTGCTCGGCCTCCGAGGAGTTAGGACTTTAGTTCTTGGCAAGTGCCCTTAGGTTGAGAGGCTACGTGCTTGTGAGCCGGATTGTTGCGTAGGAAAGTTATGCTAGTTGGCCCTTGACACAGGTAGAGGCATTTCTTGTTGATCGATGGTTGGAGTTGATTGGCCCGAACAAAGGCGATGGTAGCATAATCGCGTAATTTCGGCCGCCATGGCTAAGAGAGTTGTTCGGATCCTTACACTGGATAGAAGCTACGATGTGGGTGATGCTTTGAGCAAGAGGAAGTTTGGGTCTTCGCTTTTTCCTTTCAGGTGGATAGCAGACTCGGCCGATAGGGCAAGTCTAGGGGTCGCGATCACATGCGCCGCATGAGTTAGAGCTCGAGAATAAATCGGCGGCGGGCGGGGCGGCGGCGGCTCATTGCATCAAGTGTGGTAAGGCACTTTTCCAGATTGTGTGGAGCATCGCGTGCGTGCTTGCTGCAGATGTGGCAAGGAAGAGCTTTTGGCGGCATAGTTGAGATCTTTGGAGGGAGATGTGCTCGTGTAGCGGTATCTGTTAGACCGTTTGACAACAGCAGTGTGTGTGTCGGGGCGATCGGTGGAACCCTAAGTTGTGGAGAGCCTCACCGAGCTCGGTCGGACCAAAGCGGTGTACCTCGGTTGAGTTCTTTGGATGCTTCTTGTCGGTTAACAAGCTAGAGTTGTTCTTGGTAACCTCCACGTTGATTTTCGGAATTCTTAGCGAGGTGGTGCTTGGTGTTGACCAAGGTTTGGTTCCCTTGTTGTTTCGTGAGCTAGCTCGGTTCGAGCAAGCGGGCGTTGCCATGAGGACTTGTTCCTAGTCGGGTAGTTTTGGGAGTTGGCCTCCCCTCGGCCGGTTGAGTAAGTACCGCTAGTGTTTAGTTGGTGGTTCAAGCAATTGAGGAACCCTTGGATGTTTCCTCCGAGAAGAGTTGGTGGTTATTATTGTTGAGTTTGAGCAAGAGGCGAGCGTGTGTGAAATTCATTGTCCTTCGGAAGTCCGCTTGCTAGGAAATCGTTCTGTAAAGGAAGAGTCGAAACTTAGCTCCCGAGTTTTGTAGTTGATCGAGTAAGCGCAGTTGGTCGACCCTAGCGAGAGTGTCCTGCGTCTGTTTGATAGCAAGCGGAAAGTGTTTGTTCCGCGAGGGTAAAGCCACCAGTTCAGGCTTGAGTTGTTGGCGGAAGGTTGTTGGATCTTTGGAGTTTGTGGAACCCCTTAGTTCTTGGGTAGTTGAGTTGCACCGTGGATACCGGCCTCGAGTTTTAACTTTTAAGGTAGTCCCGCCACTCGTGTTGTTCGAGATCCGCATAAGCTTGTGGTCGTCGCTATCCTTATCCCTCGCGATGTTCCGTGGGTGGAGTTCTTTGGATTGGAAGAAGAGTTAGGTCTAAGCTATAAGGAGGAAGTCCTTGGAGCAGCCAGATGGGCTTAAGAGTTGAGTGGCAGCTTGGAGGCGAGCTTTGCTCGTTATGAGCTTGGTTTGAGTTTCTGCTAAGCAAGCCTTTCTCGGGCTTTTCTTTTAGTCGTTGTGCATTCGTAGTTGGCATTTTAGCTGAGCCACAGTTGAGTGAGTTGGCACAGAGGTGTCGTGGCATTGGGTGGTAAAGCCCTTGAGTTTCGATCCTCCAGCTATCGTGTTGCTAGTAGCCACGTAACGTTTTATTCCTTGTTGCTCGAGGTTTCCGTGAGAGGAATGTTGTTTGTTTTCCTGTCTGGCGATGTTCACCTAGGCGGTGGATCGATCGGATTGCATTGGAAAGTTTCTTTGTCGGCCGATGAGGGGCTCCGGGTTATTAGTTTGGCTGAGTGGAGCCTGTTCTTGGACCCTGTCGTTCAGGGGTGGCTGAAGCTGAAGTATCAGCTAGTGTGTGTGGTGGTAGCCGTTTGGTGAACCAGAAAAGTGCCCTTGGCTTTGGTGCTTTGATTTCTCGTAAGATGGTTGCTTTAGTGTTGTGGGCGCATGCTAGTTGGAGAAGGTTGCCTAGGATCGATCACCGGTTGGTGGTTCGAATTGGATTTCGTTAAGGATTGTAGGCAACCTTGGTGGGGTTCTTACGGTGGGGTTCGCAGAGCCTCTTGCGAAGTATGAGTAGGCCGTTTAGTTTCTTAAACACAGGAGGTTCGGTTGTTTGGTCGCATGGTGAAGGGTCGAAATTTGTTTGATAACAACTATGAGCATTCAGAGAAGTTACGCCGGAGCGTGGCGTTGAGTTTTAGAGCTTGCGACCCGTTCACGAGTTTGTTGAGAGTAGCACCGTAGAGAGGCGTTCCGAGTTGGGTTAGCATGGATAAGTGAGCCCTAGAGTCGTAAGACCGTTTGAGAGTTGGTGCGAGTTAGAGGATGTGGCTCACCAACTAGTTATCGCATGTTTTCTTCGAAGCTCAGTGCTAGTTCAGTTTTGGTTGAGATAGTTCGTGGCAGACTCGGCGTCTGTTGGGCTTGGAGCCTTTGGGAACCCAAGAGGGATCGGTTTCAAAGAAGGATTTGTGTTGTCTTTTTCAAGAGCTTGGTTGGTTAAGAACCAGTGGAGTTTTCTAGAGTTGTTTTCGTCTTAGGACTTTCGGGGACGAAAGTCTTTTAAGGGGGGAGTATTGTAACGGCCCCGTTTCCCTTCCCGGTTAATAGCAAAATTAATTGGGAATTAATTGGATCCTTTGGGATTTGAACCCTTGCCCTAGATGGTGGAATTGGAGTTTAAAGAAGAATTTGAAGTAAAAAGAGAAAAGAATTTCTTTAGTAGGGACCGCAAGGAAAAATCCTTGGGAAGGGAATTTTAGGTTTCCTAACCCTATTTAAAATAAGGAAGAGAAGGAAAAATCAAGAAACCCCTATTTTTTCCCCTTGTTGGCCGTCTCTCTCTCTCTCTCTCTCTCTCTCTCTCTCTCTCTCTCTCTCCTAAAACCCTAGCCGAGCAGCCCTAGCCACACCATCGAACCACCCACCGAGCCACCCGGCCCATGCGCGACGCACCGTCTATCGCACCACACCGCCCGCATGCCCGCGCACCACACTCCGCTCGCACACGCCCTGCGCGCGCACAGACACACCCGCCCGAGCCACCCGCACAGACCGCCCGGCCTACCGCCGCCCGGCCACCACCGCCACGCTGCCGACCGAAGCCCCACCGTCGCACACCCATCGCGCCGCGCGCGCTCGCGACGCCCGGCCGTCGCTGCGGACGTCACGCCAGCGAGTTGAGCGCGCCGCGCGCCGCCAACCAGCGAGTTCGCTTCGCTCGCGCATCGCCGCCGCCGCGAGCAGCGTTGCGCGTGCGCGCGCACGCACTCGCGACGATCGTCTGTCCCGCCGCGACGCCCAGCGCGGCGCTGCCTCGCCAGCGCCAGCGCCAGCGCGCTGCCTCGCCAGCGCCAGCGTCCTTTACCGCCTTGCCGCGCGCGCCGAGCCAGCGCCAGCTCACTGCCGCTGCCAGAAGGCGCCCCAGCTGCCACTGGCTGCCCGAGCTCGTGTCCTCTCGGTTGGTAATTCTCGAGCCTTTTCCCTTTCGTTTTTTTTTAAGTGCTGTGTCTTGTATATTTACTTAGGATGCTTTACTTATGCCTAGGTTGCTCGAGTTCGTATTAAGCTCGAGGTCTCTTTTTGGTTGTAATAGCCATTCTCCACTTGTTTCAGTGTAAGGATTCCTTACCGTGGTTGTGTGGACCTGCGATGCTTTCTTGAATGTGCCTTATATGCATGTTTACTTTTATGGACATGATTAGTGGATGGGATGACTTGTGATTGCATTCCTGCTAGCATGTTTGCTTGTTTGTACATGTTAGTGCCATGCTAGGATTGTTCTTCCAAAGATGCTTGAGATTCTGCTTTAAGTTCGTAGTATCATGCTAGGTTATGTATGATTGATGATGATTATGTATGTTTAGCCAGAATCGTTTACACTATACTCTAGCTAGTGTGTTAGAAAATTTGTTATCATCTAGAGTGAGAGCGGACATAACGTACCTTGTCCCCACCGGTCGGGAGTAGAGCGTAGCATAACGTACATTGCTTCCCGACACCGATGTGGATGTAGCTACCACATCGGCATAAGCCTAGTTTGTAGCCGCTAGAGCGGAACCCCCGCCAGCGGTGCAAGCTCGCCTTGGCGGTTCTTAGCTTCAGTCGGTGGTACAGTGCCACAGATGAGTGCCGAGGGCCTCGCACTCTCGTGTTCGGTGACACCGCTTTCCGAGTCTTAGGCATGCGTGCTGGCCCGCGTAGTTTGCCCTTAGGCCCCGCATTTACGCCGGTTGCGAGAAGAGCATGCGGTGTGCGCGCACACGCTTTAGTCGCCGGTTCGGAGAGCTCCCTGGACTCTTGTTCGTGAGTACACAGTTCCTTCTGTTTAGAGCCGGACTTGGGTACTCTCCGATAGTCGGTTATAAGCGAGGGTAAGAGGCCCTTGAGGACACCCATTGGGATTGGCTTTTGAGTGATCATATGGTCGAGGGAGAAAGACCCTCGAGGGTGTCGGACATCTTTGGGATCGGTTTTGAGTGATCAATTGGCCGAGGAGAAAGACCCTCGGAGATGTCCCGGGATTGGTTATGAGAGCCAATCATTAGGCGGAAGTAGGAGACTTCCGAGGATTCCAGATTCTGCCTTGTAAGCTCGTTGAGCTATGATCCATGTTGGTAATCGTTTGCATGTATACTAGGGTGCTAGATGATTGAAGTATCGTATTGTACCCCTGTTGGGGATTCTTCACGAGTATGTTTATACTCACCCTTATTTCTGTGGTTTTCCACGGGTAACTTGGGGGCAAAGACCGGGACGGCTAGCGGAGGAGCCGATTGATCATGGGAGCCATGGCACTCTGTCTTTATTGTTTGCATATTTGTTCAGCATGTAGATGGACAGAGTCCTAGGGGAAACATTATTAAAGGTTGTTTGAACTATTTTGAATGTTTTATATATATCTTGCAGGAGCTTATTTTACTTCGTTGGTTTTCTTAAACAAAGTTGTTGATTATGTTTTAAGCATTCCCGTTATAAATGTTTTGAAAGGTTTTAAATATGAGCACTAAACCGCTCGGTGAAATATTTAACTTGCATGCTGAGTGAGAACCTAGGTTTAGGACCGTATTATGGGTTGGGTTCTTACAGTTGTGGAGCGGAGACGAGCAGGTTCTGACTCGTTATTGGTTTGGGTTTAGAGCGCCATCATGCCAACTTCCCGCAGTGTGTGATGTATGTTGTGGCTTGTTGTGGTATCCAGGTAGGTTCGGATGCCCTGGGACATCGTTCCAGAGGGAGGTAGAGATTAGACTCCCATAGGCCAACTGTGGCCCAGTTGATGGTTTTCCCCTAGTGAGAGGGTGGAGGTGATTTGCCTTGGAATGCCACTCCTAGAGAGGAGTTAGCTATGGTTGTGCTGATGTGGATGTTTGTGGAGCAGGTCCCCGTGTGGACTAGCCTGGGTAGCTCAAGTGTTGATCTTGAGCCTTGATAGATTATTTGGTTGCCCAGAGAGTGGTTGCAAGTTGGTAGCCTTCGAGGAGGTTGATGAGGCATCTTAGTGCTTCTATGAAGTGTTGTTGTTTGCAGCCAGTAAGCCGGAACCCTGTGGTTAAGGGTGCAGCAAGCAGTGTTCTCTTCGGACTGGATCCGTTGGTGGTTTCCTCAGTTGTTGGTAGAATTGAACACTCTTCTTTTGGTGAGCCCCTAGTCTAGGGCTAGTTGCTGCATGTTGAGAGAGCCGGCTAGAGCTTGTTGAGCATCATGTGGAGATGCAAGAGTAGGCCGTGAGCCTTTAGCTTGATGAGATGCCTTAGGCATAGTTGTTGGAGTTTAGCCCTCGTATGCCGAGCCAGAGTTCGTGTCACTTGAGGTTGTGACCTTGTGGCCCCGTTGGTAGTAAGATGTGGATTTGGTAGTAGTGGCACTTGAGGTGCATTGGTTGGTGTGCCGCCTTGGCACTAATTCTGGTTCAGGCCTGAGTTTTGCATGGGCATAGCAGATGGTTCTATGCCGTTCGGAGTTCAGCGTACTCTTTTAGCCTTGGATCCGTTATGGTAGTTGCACCTGTGTAGGTCGTGCAAAAGGGCTAGTTCAGTGGTAATCGAAAGATTTCAAGCGAA
This sequence comes from Sicyos edulis, assembly GCA_036507275.1. Taxonomy (NCBI): domain Eukaryota; kingdom Viridiplantae; phylum Streptophyta; class Magnoliopsida; order Cucurbitales; family Cucurbitaceae; genus Sicyos; species Sicyos edulis. Next base: position 20,252,720 of record CM071857.1, on the reverse strand, counting down.
GGGATGTTCGAAAGGAGCCTTTTCGGTGTCTTTGGAGGTTGAGTAAGTCAAGCTGGTTGTTGGTTGGTAAGTGTTAGTGCGCGTGCATCTCACGCTAGTGTTAAGGCCAAGAGATCTTTGTGGTTGGTAGTGCGGTCAACTACCTTCGAGTGCCTAAATCTCAGGAGAGTTGAGCATCGTAGAAGCAAGTTTGGGTTCCAGCTGAGGGACCATGAGTTGGATGCCTATGAGGTGAATAGGATGCCTTGTGAGAGGAGTTGGATGCCTTATGGGTAAGCACCCTTGGTAGAGGTTTGGTATAAAGTAAATTTGGTTTGGCATGGTTATGCTTTGGTAGAGCAAGGTTGCCACAGCTTCGAGCATCGTGTGGAGATGGAACTTTGGGTGTTCCGTTGATTGGTTGTATCTCTGCCAGGAGCTAGTGTGGCTTTTGGGAAAAGCATTTGTTAGTCTTGGATCGCTAGATGAAGGTTGGGAGTTGTGCACACAAGTGTGTTTTGTGTGGTTCGTTCTGTGGCGAGAGTTTTAGATCCATGTAGGGTTTGCTTTAGGGATCTGATGCTCAGTTCTTGGAAAAGTTGGACTTCAGGTGGATGTGGTAAGGCTTTAGCGAGGTGGTAAGGGTACCATGCTCGTGGTATCAGGTTGTTGCTTAGGTAAGATTTGTTAAGTGGACCTAAGCTTGGTTGGTGGATCTTACGGTTGATCGTCATGGATGAGAGAGAGTTGTTCGGATCCTTCCTTGGGTAGAAGTTATGTTGTGATTGACGTCTGAGTAGGAGGATGACGCATTCGGTAGCGTTTTGGGTCCTCTTGGTTTCCAAGGAGTTGGAGTTGGCCAGCATGGTTGTGTTGCTGGAAATAGGAGTTGTTGTTGTTCAGGCAGTTGGCAGTAGGCCGTTAGTTGGCAGTGGGTGTCGAGGGTTGTCGGAGAACCCTAGGTTGTGGAGAGCCTCTCTAGAGCTCAGTCAGAGCCTGTAGTGAGTTTCAGTTGGCAAGTTGAAGCCGTGTAGTTTGTAGCCTCGGGTGAGTTGTTGGCAGTCTTGGTAGCCTAGCAAGTTAGTATTTGTTTGGAGTATAGTCTGGATTGGTTCCGGTATGGTGACAAGTTGATGCTTGGTGTTGACCAAGGTGTGGATTGGAATTGCTAGAAGTCAGTTTGCTCGTGGGGCGAATGGTTCGTGGCCTGTTGGTTGTCTTCCTGTTTCCAGGAAAGTTGAGAGTTGCCCCGTTGGTATTTGGAGGTCCAGTTCGTGGTGGACCCCTGTTGCTACCCCGTGAGATTTTGATCTTGTTGCTTTAGTGGAGCAAGACAGTGAGTGTAAGTGGAGCTCTCTGTCCTTCGGTTGTCTGCTCGTAGGAGCCGTTTCTGCTGGGTTTGGCAGGTTACTACCGTCGGTTTGTTAAGGACTTTTCCGCCATAGCCTCGCCCCTCACTCGTCTGACGAGGAAGGGTGTCGAGTTTGTTTGGGACGGTAAGTGTGTTGAGAGCTTTGTCAGGCTCAAGCGCAGTTTGACTTCAGCACAAGTGTTGGCAGTTCTGGAGGGGACAGGTGGTTTCGTGGTTTACAGCGATGCTTCCAAGTTCGGGTTGGGTTGCGTGTTGATGCAGCACGGAAAGGTCATTGCTTATGCTTCCCGTCAGCTGAAGCCATATGAGTAGAACTATCCGACTCATGATATGGTGTTGGCAGCAGTGGTGTTTGCACTGAAGATTTGGAGGCATTACTGTATGGTGAGCTGAGTCAGATGTTTACCGATCACCAGAGCCTCAAGTATCTGTTTACTAAGAAGGAGCTGAATATGAGGCAGAGGAGATGGTTAGAGTTGGTAAAAGTTTATGACTGCGAGATTTTGTACCATCCGGGCAAAGCAAATGTTGTAGCTGATGCTTTGAGTAGAAAGACGTCGCACTCCGCGGTGTTGTTGAGTCCCCAGCCTAGATTGCAGCGAGAGTTTGAGCGGGCTGAGGTTGCAGTGTTGTTGGGTGAGGTTATCGCAGAGTAGCCGAGTTGATGATTCGACCATCGATTAAACAATGGATTATTGATAGTCATTTGAGTGACCCCGCACTTAAGAAATTGGGTGACAGAGTTAGTGCTGATGGAGATTTTGACTTTGTATATTCACCAGACAGTGGACTGACGTACAGAGGCCGGTTGTGTGTTCCGGATGTTGCAGGATTGCAAACAGAGTTGCTCTTAGAGGCCCGCAGTTCTCCGTTTGCTTGGCATCCCGGGGGTACCAAGATGTATCAGGATCTTAAGCAGACATTCTGGTGGATGGGTATGAAAAGAGATGTCGCAGAGTTTGTCAATCGGTGTTTCACTTGTCAGCAAGTGAAGGCACCCAGGCAGAGACCAGCCGATTTGTTGCGTGGCGTGAGTGTGCCTCAGTGGAAATGGGAAGAGATCTCCATGGACTTTATTTCTGGTTTGCCGAGGACTCCGAGGAAGTTCTCTTAGATTTGGGTGATAGTCGACGGATTGACTAAGAGCGCACACTTCATTCCCGGTAGAGACACTTATACCGTGGAACAGTGGGCGCAGTTGTTTTTGGAACAGATTGTTCGCTATCACGGTGTGCCTGTGAGGATTGTGTCTGACCGTGATTCGAGGGCTTGTGTGTTGGATTTCCGGGGCAGTTGGGACCAGTACCTTTATCTGATGGAGTTTTCATATAACAACAGTTATCAGCCGACGATTCAGATGGCTCCATTCGAGGCTTTGTATGGTAAGCGTTGCCGATCTCTTGTGTTATGGGAAGAGGTTGGTGACAGGCAGGTTTTGGGTCCCGAGTTGCTGCAGTTGACTAATGGTGCCGTGCAGAAGATTAGAGCTCGTATGTTGACGGCTCAGAGCAGACAGAAGAGTTACGCCGATGTCCGGCGTCGGGATTTAGAGTTTGAGGTTGGTCAGCATGTATTCCTAAAGGTCGCACCGATGCGAGGTGTTTTGAGGTTTGGCAAGCGTGGAAAGCTGAGTCCCCGTTTTGTTGGTCCGTTTGAGATTCTGGAGAGGATTGGCAAGGTTGCTTATCGGTTAGCCCTGCCTCCGTCATTGTCAGCAGTGCACAGTGTTTTTCATGTTTCGATGTTGAGACAGTTCGTGCCGGATCCGTCGCACATTGTTGATTTTGAGCCTTTGCAGCTGAATGAGGATTTGAGCTTCGAGGAGAAGCCAGTGGGGATTCTTGCTTTTGAGACAAAGACACTGCGTAATCGTGAAATCCGGTTGGTAAAGGTTCGATGGAGGAGTCGAGTTCGAGAGGAAGCCTCTTGGGAGCGGGAGGATGAGATGAGATTGCAGATCCCATTTGTTCAGTCTTAAGAGACTTTCGAGGACGAAAGTCTTATAAGGGGGAATATTGTAACGCCCAGAAATTTCATCCCGGTCTTCCGGGGAGGCCTAGGGAATTTTGGTAATTTTGGTGGTATTAGCAGGGCGGTTATGTATTTGTTAATTGCCGGAAAAATTATGAGTTGATTTGAGTGGGATCGGGAATTTTGGTGAAGACATTTGGGCTTGGAAAAAGGTAAAAATAAATAGGGAATTAAATAGCGCGTCGAGTGAGATTCGAGCCAAGGACGCACTGCAAGCTAGGCAAGGGTCGCTGCCAATCGAGCCACTGAGCGTCTTTGTTATTCTAAACGCGCCAACTTTATGTTAAGCCTATCTTCGTGCGCCTTTGGTTTAAAAGCTAGCTCGCCCGAGCTTCTCCCTCTCTTCTCCATTTTCTTCTCCTTCTTCGCGATCCTTCCCTTCGACCGACCAGGGCGTCTTCGCGTTTCGCTCCCTCGCCGACTCCAATTCGCCGGAGCTCTCTCGCCGTTCGTTCCTCCGGTAAGCTTTCCTTTTCTTCTTCATCTTCTTCTTCGTTTTCTCCCCCAATTCCGTCACCCCTATTCCGATTTCGAGTGTTCCAACCGAGTTGAAGTAATTTGTGTGTGTGCGATGTTCTGTGCAGCTAGCCGAGATGGATTCGTCCGTGTAGAAGCTCCATCGTCGCCAGAATCGCTCCATCTCTCCGAGATCGTCGCTCCTCTGTCGCGCGCAGAAACAGAGCCCTCCGCCTCGCGCCCGCGCGCGCGCCCTCGCCCAGCTCCGCGTCACGCCGCGCGCCGTCCCAGCTTTGTCGCTCGCCCGCGCGTGTCCTGCCGCGCGCCTGCATCGCGCGCGAGTAGCTGGCGCTTTCGCGCGCCCACGAAAGCGACCTCGCGCCCAGTAGCGCCCATTCCTGCGCCTAACGCGCCCGGCCAGCTTTGTTCTTTGCCGTGCGTCGTGTCAATCGGCTCGTTAAATGCGTTAAATCGCGCCTCGTGAGTTGCTCCCGAGCTGAGCCTTGTTTATTTTATTATATTTAGGCCTATTGTGTGATTTGTGTTTTGATTGATAGGTTCTCGGTAGCTAGTTCGGGTTCGTTCGCAATTTAGGTTTTCGTGTCAAATCGTCCCCGACCAAGGTAAGGATTTCTTACCGGAGTTGTGTGGACCCTGCGATATTATATGTGATTGCTGATTGATTGCTTGTTTGTGTTTATTGACATGTGTAGCTAGGTTTTCTATTCTGAATTCCCGATTAGCATGATTTTCCTGATTTAATTCTCATGTTAATCCATGCTAGGTTGTTCCTTTCTAGCATGCTCGTATCTGTTCCTTGCTTCGTAGTATCATGCTAGGCTCGTTGTATTCTTATTGAGCACGTATTGGATTTTATGGAATTGTTTTTCGATTGCTAAAGCGCGAGTTAGAGTGGCAGGTAGATAGCATCATCTGGGACGGGTGCATAAAGTACCTTGCATCCACGACAGGGACGTATGAGATGGAGCTCCGCCCTGATCCCGTTAGGGAATAGCTAACCCTAACGGCTGGCCCCGCAATCTTGGGTGAGGGTGGCAGACTGTTAAATGCCCTAACTGTCGGGATGATGACTTGGCATTGCCTCGTCCCCGGCAGTCGGCACGTCCTCAGCGTGTTCGGCCGTAGCCCCTGATTGCCACCGGTTAAGGTAAGGGCGGCTTCCTGATGTAAGCCTACCACGACCCGTTTCCTTAGCCTCAGGTGCGGTGGTTCAGGCTAACATAGTTTACGTGTCCAGGTCTCACACCCCTATGTTAGTGACACCGATCCAAAGAATTAGTTAGGCGTGGTGACTGGACATGGGCAGCTTGCCTCTAGACCCGACACCCCCCATGGTCTGTAGTAGCACGCGGTGCATGTTTACGCTCATTACAGCGCCGACCGGAGAGCTCCTCGGGATCTTGAGCCAGTGTACCTTTCGTCGCCGATGAGACAAGCCGAGGCCGGGACTTGTTTCTCGTATAGGGCGACTTATGTATTGGACTGTGTGGTGATATTATTCCGGACTAAGACCCTAAATTGGCATCCGAGGGCCAAGTGTGGGCTAAGCTATGTGCTCTATGATGTGTTTATATTCATAGCTTGCATACTCTCATCGAGATGACCATGTATATCGTATTGTACCCCGGTTGGGGATTCTTACTGAGTAATTCGTTACTCACCCTTATTATTGTGGTTTTTCCACAGGTAACCAAGTTGCGAGAGAGGATGGTCAAGGAGGAGTTGTGATCATGGGGCTCAGTCATCAAACTCGATTTTGTGTTATGACTCTTTATGTTTTATTTTCCCCGAATGCATGTAGCAAGGCACTGAGCCTAGGATGTTTTCTCGAATATTTTGTGGATTCCGGCATTATTGTATTTAGACATGTTTTGAATGATTTTAAGAAATCTCTGATCGGAGTATACTTTGGAAATGTATTTATCTTGGAGCAGTGCTTGGAAACAGGATGGGTTCCAGTTGGAAATTGTCTAGTTTTTAAAGGGGTTATTTTGAATGTTTTGTTTTAATTGGAATCCGAAATCATGTCTGTTTAAATGTCCTTTACTTTGAATGCATGCATTGGGGTAAGGGCCCATTTAGTGCCCCATTCGGGTCGGTCTCTTACAACACCTGAGTCTAAGAAATCGGCCGTGGTAGGTTTACACCAGCAACCGGTCCTTGCCTTATCAAGTGGCAATCAATGACTACTACCGACACACTGAGGTCGTGTCGACTGCGGGGGACAAGGCAATGCCTCGTCATTCCCCCGACCGTTGGGGCATTTAACAGTCTGCCACCCTCACCCAAGATTGCACTGGGCTACCGTTAAGGTTAGCTAAACCCTAACGACGGATCAGGGACAGAGTACTGCCTCGCACGTCCCTGCCACGGATGCAAGTTACGTTATGCATCCTCGCCCGGATGATGCTACCTATCAGAACTCTAAGCTATAAACAGCTAATAGCAAACATACTAACACGTGCTCAGCAGAAACAATGAACCTAGCATGATACTACGAAGCGAGAACAAATAACGAACATGCCGGAACAGAACAACCTAGCATGGAACTAACATGAGAAATAACACGAGAATCATGCCAGTCGGAATTCAGAACAGAGCACCTATCCACTAACATGCTAATAAACATAAACATACATACAATCAACAATCACAAAAAATATCGCAGAGCCCACACAACTCCGGTAAGAAATCCTTACCTGAATCGGAAGACAACAACACACAAGAGACCTTAAGTTACAACCAAACCCGTGCTAGCTATCGGGAACCTAACAAACAAACAACAAAAATCACAACCTATAGGCCTTATTTAAAATAAAAATAGAACTCGGCTCGGTCGGAAGCAACTCACACGGCACGGGGTTGGTGCGCTGACGGACAAGCTGCAAGGCACACGGCTCGGCGACGGCGTGCGGGCGGGCTGCTCGATGTGCTTGCGACAGGGGCTGCAATCGGGCGCTGGGGCACTGTAGGGAGCGTGCGTGTGGCTGGGCGTGTAGGCGTGCGGCTCGGGCGCTGGGCTTGCGTCTGCTCTGTTGCGCGGCTGGGCAGCGTGTGACATAGTGCAGGCGCGAGCGAGCGGTGAGGTTGGGCGTGCGGTAGGGGCTGCGATCGGGTGCTGCAGAGCGACAAGGGTTGTGCTCGCGTGCATTTGGGGTGCTGCTCGCGCGCGGGCTGGCTTGAGCGATGCGTTTCGGTGGTGGGCAAAGTGCTGCTGCAGGCTGGCGGGATCGAGCGACGGGCAGGGGTTGCGACGCGACAGAGCTGCTGCAGGCTGGGTGGCGACGATGATGAATTTCGCTGCCATTGGGCGACTTTGCGATGATCGCAAGAACGCTCTCTACCGCAACCATAACAACAACACACAACCAACAATTACCTTTTACCTCCTCTCGGCCAGTAAGAACAAACCAACAAATCCCTTAGCCAAACGGATCGGCAAAAATAACAAGGGGAGGAAAATCTAAACACAAGGATCACTTACCCGAAACGATCGATCGAAGCTCTCGGGAGGCTGGAAATCGCACGGCAAGAACGAGCTCTGGAGAAGAGGATGCGGCAAGGGGATTTGGGAAGAAGAAAAGAGAAAAACCTATTTTTTAATCAAATTCACTTAAGTCCCGAAAACCAAGGCAAACCAATATAACCTGCGGAATGAGTATCAATATCTACCTGAAGCTCATCTGGCAAAGCCCTTCAGCTAACTAACCAGGCCACCCTGGTTCAAACCCTAGCTGATGCATTTTTATTCCGTCAAAACTCTTATTTTTACTTTTGCAACTCTCAACCAGAATGCATCCAAACCCCAATTTTGAACATCCAAGAACATAAACAACTGAGAAGATAGAAACAGCCCTAACGGCTCGACCAAATTACCAAAATACCCTTAGGAAATACCTGGAAGACCGGGATGAAAACCTAGGCCGTTACACCACTGCTCCATAGTATAAGTGATCCTACCGAGGATGAAGTGTGCACTCTTGGTTGAACGGTCAACAATCACCCAGATTTGAGTAAACCATCTTGATGTCCTCAACAACCTAGAAATGAAATCCATGGAGATCTCCTCCCACTTCCATTGAGGCACACTCACTGGCTGCAACAAACGTACAGGTTTCTATCTGGAAGCCTTCACTTGCTGAAAAGTGAGACACCGGCTAACAAACTATACAATATCTCTCTTCATGTTGCTCCGCCAACAGGTCTTTTTAAGATCCTGATAAATCTGGGTACACCTTGGGTGCCAAGTAAATGGGGAACTATGAGCCTCAATGAGCAACTCGACTCGTAGTCCAACGTCGGCTAGCACACAAAGACGTCCTCTAAACCTCAAACCTTCATACGGTGCTACCAAAAATCAAAATCTCCATCTTCCTAAACCACGACAATCAATCGCTAAACTCGGGATCACTAAGCCGCCCATCAATGACCCTCTCTGTCTACTCAAGGTCGTTGATGGGATATTTATGTGCAAGATATAAATAAGCTAATGATTAATTCAAAGAGTGAAACTAAGTTCTACACTTTGAATAGCATTAATACATAAAGTATACTGTGATGCGTATGCGACAAGTGATAAGTATTTATTTTTATCGTTCTTCACATGGATTGATGTCTACAATTAGTTAATTAATCTAAGAGTCGTGCAAGAAAAGTAAAATGAATGGTGTTGGAATTTTTTGTTTTATTTATATCTAAATGCTAAGGTAAAAATAAAATGTGAAATGAACTAAATTAGGCTCGGGTTAAGGTTATGAGATGCGTCTAGCAATTCCTAGGATAAAATGCGGTATGTAGTAATTACCATACTTCGCCTAACAAACTACCGCTTCCGCTTTCGTTCAACATCAAGTCCGACTTCAGTCACTACTTGATGTAATGATAACCCGGCGCTACGTATGCAATAGTTACGTGTTTATTCCTAAACTCTAATTTAAAGTACTACAGTCGTCAAAATACTAACCTATTGAACATGTAAACTAACCTTAGGTTATTCCTTTGCCGATTTACAACCTATTAACGCATGTGGATGATCGGTCAACATTTGCTATATAATTAAGATCCTAATTTAACATGCTTCAATTAACAACTACTTTTACCCTAGTACATGATTTCTACAACCCGCACCCTTAACCTTTGCCTAAAATGCTTAGCTAGACATGGAAGTAAGGGAGAGAATAAAGAAGAATAAAACGAAAGTCATTGCAAAAGAAAGCGAATTAATTCAAATGCAAGAAACGATTCGAAGGGAAAAATGATCTTTGAAAATAAATAAAGCATAAAATAAATAAGAAAAGATAAACTAGAAGCGGTAAATGGTGGCCACTGCTTGAAGAAAAAGACTCCGTGTCAATAGGAACACGAACTTAACTGCGAAACCTTCATCCCAAGTATGGGAGAAGAACTTGAAATAGGCACACTTTCACTCTTGGTTCTTCTCCTTTTTATAAGCTTGAAATACTTAGGGACTAGGAAATCGACTTGGAAGGCATGGATTTGATTTGGACTTTTATTTCCTTTTATTGCATATCCCTTGATTCTTATGACAGATTTCCTCTGATTTTGTCAATCACATCTTTGCTGATATAGGTATGAATCCCATGATTATTGTAGTTTGTCTATTCTATAATCTGATAGTTAGCTTTAGCTCGACATCTGATTCTTTCCATATTGAGGCTTTTGCATCTAATCTGTTTTGTAACAGGTATTTGTCCATTGCAAATATTAGTTGGAAGATTCTGCGGTCTGCAACCTTCAAATCGTTCGGATGCGCATTTTGACCTCCGCTTCTCCTTTGAATGCGATGCTAACCATGTTTCCAATTCCTGTAGATATAGCAATAAATTAGCGCAGCATGGAATCTTTATCATTTAAGTACAAAAAGCATTCAACATTCACATTTTACTCTAAAATGCACTATAAATCATGCATGCATCGTATTTCTATGAATTTCTCATCTTAATGTTATTCTAACTCTAAAATTTATTCAATTAATGCTTAAATACCTTTAGAATATATTAAGATATTAGCCTAAATAATGTTATATTTGAAAGTTATGAGATGCACTGTCAACTGGGCTACCCTGGCGGTAACCTCTCCCAACAGCACTGCTATACTGGCTCGCCGAACTCTTTCTGCAATGGAAGTTAGGAACTCAATAAGGCTGCAGAATGCGAAGTTTTTCTACTCAGGGCATCAGCCACAACATTGGCCTTACCCGAATGGTACAAAATCTCACAATCATAGTCCTTGACTAACTCAAGCCATCTCATCTGCCTCATGTTTAACTCCTTTTGAGTGAAGACGTACTTAAGGCTCTGGTGGTCCGTGAACATCTGAATCTTTCCATTATACAAATAATGCCTCCAAAATTTCAAAACAAACACAACTGCTGCTAGCTCCATATCATGGGTTGGATAGTTTTTCTCACAGCGTTTCAACTGTCGAGAAACATATGCAATCACCTTACCATGCTGCATCAGTACACATCCCAAACCAAACTTCAAAGCATCATTGTACATGACAAAAACCTCTTGTTCCCTTCGAAACTGACAACACTGGGGCGGACGTCAAACTGTGCTTCAGCAAGGAAAAACTCTCTTCGCATTTGACATCCCAATCAAACTCAACACCTTTCCTCGTCAATTGAGTAAAGGGTGCTGCTTTAGCGGAAAAGTCCTTGACGAATCGTTGGTAATAGCCTGCCAAACCCAATCGAGCCACTGAGCGTCTTTGTTATTCTAAACGCGCCAACTTTATGTTAAGCCTATCTTCGTGCGCCTTTGGTTTAAAAGCTAGCTCGCCCGAGCTTCTCCCTCTCTTCTCCATTTTCTTCTCCTTCTTCGCGATCCTTCCCTTCGACCGACCAGGGCGTCTTCGCGTTTCGCTCCCTCGCCGACTCCAATTCGCCGGAGCTCTCTCGCCGTTCGTTCCTCCGGTAAGCTTTCCTTTTCTTCTTCATCTTCTTCTTCGTTTTCTCCCCCAATTCCGTCACCCCTATTCCGATTTCGAGTGTTCCAACCGAGTTGAAGTAATTTGTGTGTGTGCGATGTTGCGTGCAAACTAGCGAGATGGATTCGTCCGTGTAGAAGCTCCATCGTCGCCAGAATCGCTCCATCTCTCCGAGATCGTCGCTCCTCTGTCGCGCGCAGAAACAGAGCCCTCCGCCTCGCGCCCGCGCGCGCGCCCTCGCCCAGCTCCGCGTCACGCCGCGCGCCGTCCCAGCTTTGTCGCTCGCCCGCGCGTGTCCTTGCCGCCCCTGCATCGCGCGCAGCGTAGGCGCGCCGCGCGCGCCCACGAGCCCGAGCCCGCGCGCGCCGGGCCGCGCCCATTCTCTGCGCTTAACGCGCCCGGCCCGGCTTTGTTCTTTGCCGTTCTGTTCGTGCAATCGGCTCGTTCGTGCGTTCGTCGCGCCTCGTGAGTTGCTCCCGAGCTGAGCCTTGTTTATTTTATTATATTTAGGCCTATTGTGTGATTTGTGTTTTGATTGATAGGTTCTCGGTAGCTAGTTCGGGTTCGTTCGCAATTTAGGTTTTCGTGTCAAATCGTCCCCGACCAAGGTAAGGATTTCTTACCGGAGTTGTGTGGACCCTGCGATATTATATGTGATTGCTGATTGATTGCTTGTTTGTGTTTATTGACATGTGTAGCTAGGTTTTCTATTCTGAATTCCCGATTAGCATGATTTTCCTGATTTAATTCTCATGTTAATCCATGCTAGGTTGTTCCTTTCTAGCATGCTCGATCTGCATTCTTGCTTCGTAGTATCATGCTAGGCTCGTTGTATTCTTATTGAGCACGTATTGGATTTTATGGAATTGTTTCTTCGATTGCTAAAGGCGAGTTAGAGTGGCGGTAGATAGCATCATCCGGGCCGTGCATAAAGTACCTTGCATCCACGACGAGGACGTATGAGATGGAGCTCACCGATCCCGTTAGGGAATAGCTAACCCTAACGGCTACCGCCCCGCAATCTTGGGTGAGGGTGGCGGATCGTTAAATGCCCTAAGCGTCGGGATGATGACTTGGCATTGCCTCGTCCCTCTGATCGGCACGCCTCGCGTGTTCGGCCGTAGCCCCGATTGCCACCGGTTAAGGTAAGGGCGGCTTACGATGTAAGCCTACCACGACCCGTTTCCTTAGCCTCAAAGTGCGGTGGTTGAGCTAACATAGTTTACGTGTCCGTGTCTCACACCCCTATGTTAGTGACACCGATCCAAAGAATTAGTTAGGCGTGGTAGGATGGACATGGGCAACTTGCCTCTAGACCCGACACCCCCATGGTTCTGTAGTAGCACGCGGTGCATGTTTACGCCATTACAGCACACCCGGAGAGCTCCTCGGGATCTTGAGCGGTGTACCTTTCGTCGCCGATGAACATTTCGAGGCCGGACTTGTTTCTCGTATAGGGCGACTTATGTATTGGATGTGTGGTGATATTATTAGGACTAAGACCCTAAATTGGCATCCGAGGGCCAAGTGTGGGCTAAGCTATGTGCTCTATGATGTGTTTATATTCATAGCTTGCATACTCTCATCGAGATGACCATGTATATCGTATTGTACCCGGTTGGGGATTCTACTTGAGTAATTCGTTACTCACCCTTATTATTGTGGTTTTTCCACAGGTAACCAAGTTGCGAGACAGGATGGTCAAGGAGGAGTGTGATCATGGGGCTCAGATCATCAAACTCGATTTTGTGTTATGACTCTTTATGTTTTATTTTCCCCTGAATGCATGTAGAGGCACTGAGCCCTAGGATGTTTTCGAATATTTTGTGGATTCCAAAGATTATTGTATTTAGACATGTTTTGAATGATTTTAAGAAATCTACGATCGGAGTATACTTTGGAAATGTATTTATCTTGGAACAGTGCTTGGAAACAGGGACGGAGTTCCGTGGAAATTGTCTAGTTTTTAAAGGGGTTATTTTGAATGTTTTGTTTTAATTGGAATCCGAAATCATGTCTGTTTAAATGTCCTTTACTTTGAATGCATGCATTGGGGTAAGGGCCCATTTAGTGCCCCATTCGGGTCGGTCTCTTACAACACCTGAGTCTAAGAAATCGGCCGTGGTAGGTTTACACCAGCAACCGGTCCTTGCCTTATCAAGTGGCAATCAATGACTACTACCGACACACTGAGGTCGTGTCGACTGCGGGGGACAAGGCAATGCCTCGTCATTCCCCCGACCGTTGGGGCATTTAACGACCGCCACCCTCACCCAAGATTGCAGATCGGGCTACCGCAAGTAAGGTTAGCTAAACCCTAACGACGGATCGAGGGTGAGCATCTTTCGCACGCCCTCGCCACACGGATGCAAGTTACGTTATGCATCCTCGCCCGGATGATGCTACCTATCAGAACTCTAAGCTATAAACAGCTAATAGCAAACATACTAACACGTGCTCAGCAGAAACAATGAACCTAGCATGATACTACGAAGCGAGAACAAATAACGAACATGCCGGAACAGAACAACCTAGCATGGAACTAACATGAGAAATAACACGAGAATCATGCCAGTCGGAATTCAGAACAGAGCACCTATCCACTAACATGCTAATAAACATAAACATACATACAATCAACAATCACAAAAAATATCGCAGAGCCCACACAACTCCGGTAAGAAATCCTTACCTGAATCGGAAGACAACAACACACAAGAGACCTTAAGTTACAACCAAACCCGTGCTAGCTATCGGGAACCTAACAAACAAACAACAAAAATCACAACCTATAGGCCTTATTTAAAATAAAAATAGAACTCGGCTCGGTCGGAAGCAACTCACACGGCACGGGGTTGGTGCGCTGACGGACAAGCTGCAAGGCACACGGCTCGGCGACGGCGTGCGGGCGGGCTGCTCGATGTGCTTGCGACAGGGGCTGCAATCGGGCGCTGGGGCACTGTAGGGAGCGTGCGTGTGGCTGGGCGTGTAGGCGTGCGGCTCGGGCGCTGGGCTTGCGTCTGCTCTGTTGCGCGGCTGGGCAGCGTGTGACATAGTGCAGGCGCGAGCGAGCGGTGAGGTTGGGCGTGCGGTAGGGGCTGCGATCGGGTGCTGCAGAGCGACAAGGGTTGTGCTCGCGTGCATTTGGGGTGCTGCTCGCGCGCGGGCTGGCTTGAGCGATGCGTTTCGGTGGTGGGCAAAGTGCTGCTGCAGGCTGGCGGGATCGAGCGACGGGCAGGGGTTGCGACGCGACAGAGCTGCTGCAGGCTGGGTGGCGACGCGATGGGGCTGCTGCCGGCTGGGCGACTTCGTGCGACTGCAAGGCTGCTCTCGGCTGCAACCATAACAACAACACACAACCAACAATTACCTTTTACCTCCTCTCGGCCAGTAAGAACAAACCAACAAATCCCTTAGCCAAACGGATCGGCAAAAATAACAAGGGGAGGAAAATCTAAACACAAGGATCACTTACCCGAAACGATCGATCGAAGCTCTCGGGAGGCTGGAAATCGCACGGCAAGAACGAGCTCTGGAGAAGAGGATGCGGCAAGGGGATTTGGGAAGAAGAAAAGAGAAAAACCTATTTTTTAATCAAATTCACTTAAGTCCCGAAAACCAAGGCAAACCAATATAACCTGCGGAATGAGTATCAATATCTACCTGAAGCTCATCTGGCAAAGCCCTTCAGCTAACTAACCAGGCCACCCTGGTTCAAACCCTAGCTGATGCATTTTTATTCCGTCAAAACTCTTATTTTTACTTTTGCAACTCTCAACCAGAATGCATCCAAACCCCAATTTTGAACATCCAAGAACATAAACAACTGAGAAGATAGAAACAGCCCTAACGGCTCGACCAAATTACCAAAATACCCTTAGGAAATACCTGGAAGACCGGGATGAAAACCTAGGCCGTTACACCACTGCTCCATAGTATAAGTGATCCTACCGAGGATGAAGTGTGCACTCTTGGTTGAACGGTCAACAATCACCCAGATTTGAGTAAACCATCTTGATGTCCTCAACAACCTAGAAATGAAATCCATGGAGATCTCCTCCCACTTCCATTGAGGCACACTCACTGGCTGCAACAAACGTACAGGTTTCTATCTGGAAGCCTTCACTTGCTGAAAAGTGAGACACCGGCTAACAAACTATACAATATCTCTCTTCATGTTGCTCCGCCAACAGGTCTTTTTAAGATCCTGATAAATCTGGGTACACCTTGGGTGCCAAGTAAATGGGGAACTATGAGCCTCAATGAGCAACTCGACTCGTAGTCCAACGTCAGCTAGCACACAAAGACGTCCTCTAAACCTCAAACCTTCATCTGGTGCTACCAAAAAATCAAAATCTCCATCTTCCTAAACCCTGACAATCAATCTGCTAAACTCGGGATCACTAAGCTGCCCATCAATGACCCTCTGTCTACTCGAAGGCTGTTGATGGGATATTTATGTGCAGTATAAATAAGCTAATGATTAATTCAAAGAGTGAAACTAAGTTCTACACTTTGAATAGCATTAATACGCAAGTATACGCAGTCGCGTATGCAGCAAGTGATAAGTATTTATTTTTTATCGTTCTTCACATGGATTGATGTCTACAATTAGTTAATTAATCTAAGAGTCGTGCAAGAAAAGTAAAATGAATGGTGTTGGAATTTTTTGTTTTATTTATATCTAAATGCTAAGGTAAAAATAAAATGTGAAATGAACTAAATTAGGCTCGGGTTAAGGTTATGAGATGCGTCTAGCAATTCCTAGGATAAAATGCGGTATGTAGTAATTACCATACTTCGCCTAACAAACTACCGCTTCCGCTTTCGTTCAACATCAAGTCCGACTTCCGTCACTACTTGATGTAATGATAACCCGGCGCTACGTATGCAATAGTTACGTGTTTATTCCTAAACTCTAATTTAAAGTACTACAGTCGTCAAAATACTAACCTATTGAACATGTAAACTAACCTTAGGTTATTCCTTTGCCGATTTACAACCTATTAACGCATGTGGATGATCGGTCAACATTTGCTATATAATTAAGATCCTAATTTAACATGCTTCAATTAACAACTACTTTTACCCTAGTACATGATTTCTACAACCCGCACCCTTAACCTTTGCCTAAAATGCTTAGCTAGACATGGAAGTAAGGGAGAGAATAAAGAAGAATAAAACGAAAGTCATTGCAAAAGAAACTGAATTAATTCAAATTCAAGAACAGTTCGAAGGGGAAAAATGATGCTGAAAATAAATAAAGCATAAAATAAATAAGAAAAGATAAACTAGAAGCGGTAAATGGTGGCCACTGCTTGAAGAAAAAGACTCCGTGTCAATAGGAACACGAACTTAACTGCGAAACCTTCATCCCAAGTATGGGAGAAGAACTTGAAATAGGCACACTTTCACTCTTGGTTCTTCTCCTTTTTATAAGCTTGAAATACTTAGGGACTAGGAAATCGACTTGGAAGGCATGGATTTGATTTGGACTTTTATTTCCTTTTATTGCATATCCCTTGATTCTTATGACAGATTTCCTCTGATTTTGTCAATCACATCTTTGCTGATATAGGTATGAATCCCATGATTATTGTAGTTTGTCTATTCTATAATCTGATAGTTAGCTTTAGCTCGACATCTGATTCTTTCCATATTGAGGCTTTTGCATCTAATCTGTTTTGTAACAGGTATTTGTCCATTGCAAATATTAGTTGGAAGATTCTGCGGTCTGCAACCTTCAAATCGTTCGGATGCGCATTTTGACCTCCGCTTCTCCTTTGAATGCGATGCTAACCATGTTTCCAATTTCGTGAGATATAGCAATAAATTAGCGCAGCATGGAATCTTTATCATTTAAGTACAAAAAGCATTCAACATTCACATTTTACTCTAAAATGCACTATAAATCATGCATGCATCGTATTTCTATGAATTTCTCATCTTAATGTTATTCTAACTCTAAAATTTATTCAATTAATGCTTAAATACCTTTAGAATATATTAAGATATTAGCCTAAATAATGTTATATTTGAAAGTTATGAGATGCACTGTCAACTGGGCTACCCTGGCGGTAACCTCTCCCAACAAAGCACTGCTATACTGGCTCGCCGAACTCTTTCTGCAATGGAAGTTAGGAACTCAATAAGGCTGCAGAATGCGAAGTTTTTCTACTCAGGGCATCAGCCACAACATTGGCCTTACCCGAATGGTACAAAATCTCACAATCATAGTCCTTGACTAACTCAAGCCATCTCATCTGCCTCATGTTTAACTCCTTTTGAGTGAAGACGTACTTAAGGCTCTGGTGGTCCGTGAACATCTGAATCTTTCCATTATACAAATAATGCCTCCAAAATTTCAAAACAAACACAACTGCTGCTAGCTCCATATCATGGGTTGGATAGTTTTTCTCACAGCGTTTCAACTGTCGAGAAACATATGCAATCACCTTACCATGCTGCATCAGTACACATCCCAAACCAAACTTCAAAGCATCATTGTACATGACAAAAACCTCTTGTTCCCTTCGAAACTGACAACACTGGGGCGGACGTCAAACTGTGCTTCAGCAAGGAAAAACTCTCTTCGCATTTGACATCCCAATCAAACTCAACACCTTTCCTCGTCAATTGAGTAAAGGGTGCTGCTTTAGCGGAAAAGTCCTTGACGAATCGTTGGTAATAGCCTGCCAAACCCAAAAAGCTGCGAATCTCGACAACAGTAGTCGACCTAGCCCATGAACTCACTACATTAATCTTGGTGGGGTCCATTGCAATACCATCACTAGAAACAACGTGTCCAAGGAAAGCCACTTGCTCTAACCAGAAGTCACACTTGGAGCACTTGGCAACAACTGATTTTCTCTAAATGTTCTCAACACCTGTGTCAGATGCGAGGCATAATCCTCCCTAGTCTTTGAATAGATTAAAATTTCATCTATGAACACGATGATGAAGCTGTCCAATAATGCCTTAAACACCCTATCCATCATGTCCATAAATGTTGCTCAGGCATTAGTCAGCCCGAAGGACATGACTAAAAACTCATAATGATCATACCTCGACCTGAAAGCTGTCTTGGGGATGTCTGCTTCCCTGATTCTCAACTGGTGATAATTGGACCTGAAATCTATCTTGGAGAACACAGAAGCTTCCTAAAGTTGATCAACTAAACTGTCAATACGAGGCAACAATTACTTTTTCTTCACCTTGACTTTGTTCAACTCCCTGTAATCTATGCAAAGGTACATCGAACCGTCTTTTTTCTTTACAAACAACACTAGTGCTCCCCACAGGGACACATTGGGACTGATGAAACCTCTGTCCAACATCTCCTGCAACAACACTTTTAATTCTTTCAGTAATGTTGGAGCCATACGGTATGGAGTCTTCGAGATAGGGAGAGTCCCTTGCTCGAGCTCGATAGTGAAGTCAACCTCTCTCTATGGTGGAAAATCGGATAGCTCCTCTGTAAACTCTTGTACCACCTGTACCTGATCAACTTACAACAGATGACAACCTTCTCCAGACAACTTTGCCAAGTAGCCCCAAGCTCCTCGAGCTAGCAAACGATGGGTTTTCACTACAAAAATTAACGATGGACAAACTCCACTATGGACACTGTGAAACTTGAAACTCTGTTTCTTGGGCGGCCTGAACACAACTTCTTTCTCGCGGCAGTCAATCAATGCGTGGTTCTCAGCTAACCACTCCATACGTTATGCCTCTCACTGATCCTGACCTGTGGGGACATGATACGTTATGTCCACTCTCAGCCTCTGGAAGACAAGTCTAGCTAATTATCTAATGTCACATAATATACATCCCTAACAACTGAACATGCTTAACAAGAATACAAGTACAACCTAGCATGATACTACGAATGTAAACAGGGAGCTCAGAACATGATGGAAGGACAAACCTAGCATGACACTAACATGTAGAAACAGGGAAAACATGCTAGCAGAGATAAACAGTGAAACAGTCCTAACCACTTCATGCTCATAACAAACAACATATATATAAAAGATGCAATCAAAACATATCGAAGGGTCTACACAACCCTGGTAAGAGATCCTTACCTGTAACAAGCAGAAATATAAACAGAAAAGTGCTCCTTGAGCTACAGTGTCTCACAACCTAAAAGCATAAACATACAAATTCAATCTAACTAGCTATACACTTAACTAAGCACTAAATCTAGAAGCAAGGGAACCAAGAGATTACCCCTACTTGCCCTAGTGCTCTCGGCTACAACTTGCAACAAGGTGTCTTGGCTAGGGCAAACCACACAACAAACAATGTTAGATCCCATGTCCATGGAGCAAGAAAACACACTCCCAACTAACATGAAGCTCTAGGCCACACACCCCCATTGGGGCTCTCGGCCAAACCAACACACAAGCAACCAAAATCTCACACTTACCAACTCACCCAATGAAGATTCGGCAATGATCCCCAAGTGGACTAGGTGTCTCGACCAAAGGAGGTGCACAACAGAGGAGATCTCGGCTAGGGCTTAGATTTGCACAAGGAATAAGCACAAAGTTAGATCTACACCAACCATCAACCAAAACACAACAAGAACACCATGAAACTTACCTTGGACTCTCGGCAATGGAGCTTGGAGGAATGGTGCTCTCGGATCTCAACAATCAAGAGAAGAATGAAGCTTTTGGATGCAAGCAACAAGGAGATCTCGAACCAAACAAGGTGCTTCTCGGATCTACAAGAAGAAGGGAAGAAAAGAACACAAACTCCCCTTAGAGAAGCTTGTCTCGGCCATGGCAAGAAAAGAAGAGAAGAGAAAAGCATTTGCAAAGACTTACCTTGGAGCAAGATGGAGGAGAAGGACAACAATGGAGATCTTGAGAGCTTAGCAAGAGAGAGCTATGGAGGAGGGGGTGCCGGCCAATGAAGGGTAAAGAGAGAGTGAGGTGGCCGGCCAAGAGGAGAAGGAAGGGGAAATGATGAAACCCTATTTGATTTTCCGTATTTTTAATTAATAAAAGCTTCCAAAAATCCCACATTCAAATCCCACCAAGAGCACTTTTTAAAACTCATTTTAATTTCTCTACAAATGGCTCAAACTCAACTCCCAAGTCACCATGGTTCGAATCCTAGCTCCAACAGTTTTATTTTCATTTTTTCTCTTTTAACCGGGAGGGCTCCAAACTTACCATAAATGGACTTCTTGACCTTAAACTTGAAACCGAAGAATAAACTTAAGTCCACCAACTCATAAACATTCTAGAAGCTCTGTCTTACTGCAACACTGTCTTGGGAAGGCAAAATGACCAAAATACCCCTGGAGGACAAAATGACCAAAATGCCCCTGGAAGCACAAAAGGCCCTAACAGCCCAACCAACTCACTGGAGGAACAACCGAATAAACCTGGAGAACTGGAAGGAAATCTTGGGCTGCGAATCTCAGCGATCGTCGTCGGTCTAGCCCATGAACTAACTGCTTCAATCTTTGTTGGGTCAACAGCTATCACATCCTTGGAAACAACATGTCCAAGGAAAGCTACTTCCTCAAGCCAGAACTGTAACGGCCCAGTTTTCTATTTCGATTTCCCAGGTGTTTTCGGTTCATTATTCGGATGTTCGGATGGGCCGTTAAAGCTATTTTAGCCCTTAGGGGTATTTTGGTCTTTTCGCTCCCCGGTCAGGGTTTGTGGATTTTCAGGATTCTAGGGTCATTCCTGCCCTTTATCGAGGCTTGATTGTTGTTGGCTGCAAGACCCAAGAAGTAGGTGCTAGTTGTTTGGAAGTTTGGAGGCGATTTTGTTATTAGCAAAATTAATGTTAATTAAGTGCCTCCAATGGGATTCGAACCCTTGGCCTAATGGTGAGTTGGAAACTCGATTTAAATGAGTTTTAATTTAGGAGAAAAGGTTGCTTCAGCCGGGACTCGAAGAAGGAAGCCCGGGGAAGGGATTTAGGTCACCAAGACGTAATTAAATTAGGAAAGGAAAGAAAAACAAGAAAATCCCATTCCCTTGTTTTACCACTCATTCTCTCTCTCTCTCTCTCTCTCTCTCTCTCTCTCTCTCTTTCTCTCTCTCTCTCTCTCTCCTTGCTGACCTCACCCAACCGAGCCAGCCGTGTCAGCGCACCAAGCCACCAGCACAAAGAAACAGCCCCTACACCACTGCCAAGACTGCTGCGCGTCCCTACCATCGCGCGCCAGCGCCCAATCCATCAGCCCGATCGCCCGGCCGAGCGGCCCAGCGCTGTCGCGAAGAGCGCCCGTCGCCAGACGCTAGACGCCAAAGCAGCGTTGTCGCACGCGGCCCGTCGCCCAGCGCCAGCGCGTTCGCGTCGGGCGTCTCCGTCTGCATCTGCGAGCCAGCACTGTCCGCGTCTACGCGCCCGTGTCGCCAGCGCCCGTCCCCTGCCATGCCAGCGTCCGTGTTGCCGTGCCAACGTCGGTCCCCTGCCGCGCCGCCCGCGCCCAGCCAGCGCGCCGGCGCGCCTTGGTCTGCTGCGCCCACCGCACGTCCTGCCTGCCCACTTGCCACCGAGAGCCTGTTTTGCCGAGATAGATGGGACTGAGACCTAGTGCCTTCTCGGTTGGTAATTCTCGAGCCTCCACTCTTTTGGACCTTAAGATGTTAGTTGTTGTTTGCTTAATTAGGATGATTTTTATTGTTTGCTTAGGTTGCTCGGGTTCATTTAGAAGCTCGAGGGTTGCTTGTTGGTTGTGGTAGTTAGTTCTGCTTGTTTCTAGGTAAGGATTTCTTACCGTGGTTGTGTGGACCCTGCGATATTATCATGATGTGCTTTGTATGCTTGTTGACTGTTATGAGCATGATAGTGATAGGACAGCTATGTTTGATCTCTTGCTAGCATGTTTGCCTGATTGTACATGTTAGTGCCATGCTAGGTTTGTTCTTCCAACATGCTTATGATTCCTGCTTTAAGTTCTTAGTATCATGCTAAGTTATGTGTGATTGATGTTGATATGTATGTTTAGCCAGGAATCAGTTACTTTGTACTCTTAGCTAGTGTAGTAGGGTTTGTCATCATCCAGAGGCTGAGAGGGGACATAACGTACTTTGTCCCCACGGGTCGGGTGTTAGAGCGAAGCATAACGTACATTGTTTCCCCCTGGCCGCCGATGTGGATGTAGCTACCACATCGGCATAAGCCTAGTTTGTAGCCTGCTAGAGCGGAACCCTGCCAACGGTGCAATCCTGCCTTGGCTGGTTCTTAGCTTCAGGTTGGTGGTACAGGCTGCACAGATGAGTGCCGAGGGCCTCGCACTACTGTGTTCGGTGACACCACTTCCGAGTCTTAGGCATGCGTACCTGGCCCGCGTAGTTTGTACCTAGGCCCCACATTTACGCCGGTTGCAGCAGCATGCGGTGTGCGCGCACACGCGTTAGGCGCCGGTTCGGAGAGCTCCCCCAGGCTAATGTTCGTGAGTATACCAGTTCCTTCCAGTTTAGAGCCAGACTTCAGGTACTCTCCCGATAGTCCAGACTTATTAGCGAGGGTAAGAGGCCCTTGAGGACACCCATTGAGATTGGTTTTTGAGCTAATCATATGGTCGAGGGAGAGAGACCCTCGAGGGTGTCAGACATCTTTTGGGATCGGTTTTTGAGCTGATCAATTGGCCGAGGGAGAAAGACCCTTGGAGATGTCCTGGGATTGGTTATGAGAACCAATCATTAGGCCGGAAGTAGGAGACTTCCGAGGATCCCAGATTCTGCCTTGTAAGCTCGTTGAGCTATGATCTGTGTTGGTAACTGTTTGCATGTATACTAGGGTGCTAGATGACTGATGTATCGTATTGTACCCCGGTTGGGGATTCTTACTGAGTATGTTTATACTCACCCTTATTTCTGTGGTTTTTCCACCAGGTAGCTTGGGACAGCACCGGGACCTAGCGGAGGGAGCTGATTGATCATGGGAGCCGCCGACACTCTGTCATTTATTGTTTGCATAATTTGTTCAGCATGTAGACGGACAGGAGTCCTAGAGGGACGTTTTTAAAAGTTGCTTAAACTGTTTTATATGTTTTTATAAACACTGGCCAGGCTTGTTTTACTTTGTTGGTTTTGCTTAAATGTGGATTGTTGTTTATGTTTTAAAGTGTTCCCCGTTCTCAAATGTTTTGAAAGGTTTTAAATATGAGCACTAAACCGCTTGATGAAGTATTTAACTTGCATGCTGAGTGAGAACCTAGGTTTAGGACCGTATTTTGGGTCGGGTTCTTACAGGTTGGTATCGAGAGCACGAGTCATAGATTACGTAGACTAACCCGCTTTGTAGGTTGTTGCCCCCATGATCATCAGCATCCATCACCGTCAGTTTGTCTGAGTTCTTTAAGCTAAGGGTTTTATTTTGCAATACCGCATCTAGTATACATGTGTTACCCTTGTAGGGCAGTGAGAGCCCTAGAGTGGGCTAGCTTTTATGCTTTGTGTAGATCGCCAGTATGTTGATTACACATAGAGTAGCAGGGACGTTTGGTATGTCCAAGCGAGGAGTTGGGACTGATCGTGTTGATTTTGAGACCACGCCCGTGGTTGTCTAGACCCGTAGGCGATTTAGGCCCCGCGATTGAGTTGCCAAGAGAAGGGGTAGAGGCTAGTGCGCCTCAGAGTGAGACTCCTTGAGCAGAGTGTGCTCCGGCCATGATAGAGTTGATGGCAAGTCTTTTTAGCAGAGAGAGCGGAGACCAGCGCGATTTGTAGCGCGTAGTGAGGAGTCATGGGCACAGATAGCCCAGCTGGCAGAGTTTATTTAGGAGTCACCCCCCCTAGTAGCTCTAGTAGCCCCGGAGGTTCCCGGGAGGGCTTGATCAGCAGGTTTATGCTGATGAGATAGTTGGCATTGATCGAGCCGCCGAGTTTGGCAAGTGGAAGCCTGTAGAGCTGGATGTTTTTTAGACCTACTGCTAGCAGCGAGGTGGTTGGCCAAGATCGAGTTTATCATCCGAGTGTTGGGATGACCTGGTGTTCAGAGGCCGAGGCGTGCCGTTCTTGTGTTGATTGATGCAGCAGTGTGGTAGTGGAAGTCCCCTGTGAGAGGCAGACCAGCAGAGTCTCCACCAGCCACCCGGTCGATTGGCAAGCTGCCAAGTTAGTAGCTTTTGAGGAAGATGTAGAGACATCTTGTCCTCCTGCAAGCCTGCCGTCGTTTTGCAGCCAGTTCCTTTAGTACCTCGTAGCCAGGGTGTAGTGTGGAGTTTGCTTGACAGGGCTTTATTCGTCCGTGGATTTCAGTTGGCTAGTAGAATGGAGCACCTTGTGTTAGCGTGTTCCAAGAGTGGAGCCAGGTGCTGCCACCCGAGTGTTGGCCTGAGTATTTGTTGAGCATCGAGTGGGATGCAGGAGTGGGCTGTGGCTTGTCTGTTAGACGTGATGTCAGAGAGTAGACTACTCGAGTGTTGAGACTCTTGTGTTCAGTGCCATTGCCCTGTCACCTGAAGTGTGACCTTCCCTACCCTCTGAGGGGCTTAAAGCCCGTAAAGGGATGTTTGTGTTGTAAGGGATGTAGTGCCTGTTGGCACCAAGCTTTGAGAGGAGGCCTAGATTCAAGCCAGTTGGCACTTTTTGTGCAGGTGGTTCCTGAACCCGCCCGGAGTTTAGCATCCCCACTAGTCTTGTAACCATTTCCTGAGATTGCACCTGTTTGGGTTGCATAAGAGATCTAGCTCGGTGGTAGTCAGAGAACTACAAGTGTGAGGTCGTTCGAGGGATACGTAGGAGCCTTTCAGGGTCACCGAGAGTTGGGTACAAAGGATGTTGTTGGTTGTTAAGGGCTAGCGTGTCCGAGTTCTCGCGCTTGTGATGTGGGCTTGTGAGCCAGTTGGATGGTAGTGTGATTCGACTACCCTGGAGTTACCCTAATATGAGTAGAGTTGGCATCGATGATGCGTGGTTGATCCAGTGTTAGAGCCATGAGTTGGATGGTTGATCGGAGCAAGTTTAGCGGACCATTGGTATGAGGTAAGTTAGCTTGGTGTGGCTATGCTCTTGTTGAGTGAGTTGACCAATGTGTCGTTTCGTGTTGAGTTGACCCCGAGAGGGTTTGAACTCTTGTTGCTCCCTTGCTAGTTGTGGCTCTGTTTGGAGGCAAAAGTTGATTTGTGTGAGAGTTCCTGTTGGATCTTAAGGAATCTAGTTGGAGCTGTACACGTCAGTGTACTTTTGCATAGCTCATTCCGTGGTGTATGTTTGGGGAACAACGGAAGGATTCGGGTTGTGAAACCAGTGCTCAATTCTGAGGAGTCAGGGCTTTAGTTCTTGGTAAGTGTCCTAACTTTGGTTGAGAGGTTACCGTGCCGGTAGCCGGGTTGTTGCGTAGGCAAGTTATGCTAGTTGGCCCTTGACCTGGGTAGAGGCATTTCTTGTTGATCGATGGTTAGAGTTCAGTTGGATCTGAGCAAGGGCGATGGTAGCAAAATCGCGGAGTTTCTGGCCGCCATGGCTAGGAGTGTTGTTCGGATCCTTACCCTGGGTAGAAGCTACGATGTGGCTGATGCTTTGAGCAAGAGGAAGTTTGGGTCTTCCGGTGGTTCCCGCTCAGATGGATAGCAGACTCGCCGACAGGGCCAGTATAGGGGTCGGGATCAGCGCCGACCGCAGGTTAGAGCTCAGGATCGTCAGTAGGGTGGGGCCAGGCAGCCGGCTCATTGCATCAAGTGTGGTAAGGCACTTTCCGGATTGTGTGGAGCATCGCCCCGTGCTTGCTGCAGATTTGGCAAGAAAGAGCTTTTGGCCAGCACAGTTGAGATGCTGGAGGGAGATGTGCTCGTGTAGCCAGATGTCTGTTAGGCCGTTGACGACAATATGTGTCGGAGGGTGATCGGAGGAACCCTAGATTGTGGAGAGCTTCACTAGAGCTAAGTCAGACCAAGCAGTGTTCCACGGATTGAGTTGCTGGATGCTTGTTGTCGATTGACAAGCTAGAGTTGTTCTTAGTAACCTCCACGTTGGTTTTCGGAATTCTTAGCAAGGTGGTGCTTGGTGTTTACCAAGGTTTGGTTCCCATGTTGTTTCGTGAGCTAGCTCGGTTCGAGCAAGCGGGCGTTGCCCTGAGGACTTGTTCTTAGTCAGGAGGTTTAGGGAGTTGACCCCTCCCCCGGTGGTTGAGTAAGTACTGTTAGTTCTGGGTAGGTGGTCTAATCGGTTGTGGACTCCCTCTGGTGTTGCTTCCGAGAGAGTTGGCTGTTGATGCCTTTGAGTTTGAGCAAGACAGCGAGCATGTGTGTAGTTCGCTTTCCATCGGAAGTCCGTTTGCTAAGGAATCATCCCCGTTTAGAAGAAGTCAGCGTAGCTCTTGAGTTGTGAAGTTGAGCAGAGTGGCGCAGCGGTCAGTCCAGCTAGGGGAAATCCTGTGTAGTGTTAGTAGCAAGCGGCAAGTTGTTCGACCTCGTGAGGATGGTGGTTAGCCAGGCTATGTGGTTAAGATTGTTGCTGATTATTTGATGGATCTTTGGGGTTTGAAGAACCCCTAGTTTCTGTGATCGTTGAGTTGCACCGTGGATGCCAGTTTCGAGTATTAACGTTTGGGGTAGTCTTGCTTGATTGGTGTTGCTCATGATCCGCAAGCTTTGTGGTTGTCGTTATCGTTATTCCTTGCGATGTTCCGGGTGCGGAGTTTCTGGTTGGAAGATGAGTTAGGTCCAAGCTAAAATGAGGAAGTCCTTTGAGTAGCCAGTTGGACTTAAGAGTTGAGTGGCAGCTTGGATGCGAGTCTTGCTCGTTATAAGCTTGGGTTGAGTTTCTGCAGAGCAAGCCCTTCTTGGGCTTTGTTCCTAGTTGTTGTGCGTTCGCAGTCGGCGTTATAGCTGAGCCACAGTTGAGTGAGTTGGCACAGAGGTGTCGTGGCATTGGTTGGTAAAACCTTTGAGTTGTTATCCTCGAGGTGTTGTGTTGCTAGTAGCCGCGTGATGTTTTATTCCCTGCAGCTAGAGATTTCTGTGAGAGGAATGTTGTTTGTTTTCCTGTCTGGTGATGTTCTCTTAGGCCAGTTGCTGGTAGGTTTGCATTAAAAAGTTTGTTGTCTGCCGATAAGGGGCTCCAGTTAGTTGGTTTGGCCGAGTGGAGCCTGTGCCTGGACCTTGTATTTTAGAGGTGGCGTGAGTGAAGTTTTGGTGGTGTGAGTGGTGTTAGCCGTTTGGTGAACCAGGATTGTGCCCTTGTCTTTGGTACGACGATTTCTCTCTAAGTTGGTTGCTTTAGTGTTGTGGGCACGTTCTAGTGGAGAAGTTTGCCTTTAGAATCAGTCGACAGCCGTTGGTTCGATTTGATTTCGTTAAGGCTTGTAGGCAAACATTGAGGTTCGCTGGTCTCTTGTGAAGTAAGAGTAGGCCGTTTAGTTTCTGAAACCTGGGAGGTTGAGTTGTTTGGATAGCATGGTGTAGGGTTGAGGCTGTTTGTTAACAGCTGTGAGCTTTCAGAGAAGTAATGCCAGTGCGTGGCGTAGAGTTTTAGAGCTTGTGACCCGTCCACGAGTTTGCTGAGAGTAGCGCCGTAGAGAGGCGTTCCGAGTTGGCTTAGCAGGGTTAAGTAAGCCCTAAGATTTTAAGACCGTTTGAGAGCTAGTGCGAGTTTGAGGATGTGGCTTACCGTTTAGCACTATCGCACCTATTTCTTCGGAGTTCAGTGTATGCCCAGTCTTGGTTGAGATAGTTTGTGGCAGACTGGATGGCTTTGTGGCTTTGAGCCTTTGGGAACCCAAGGGGGGTTTGGATTTCGAAGAAGGTTTAGTGTTGTCTTGACCGGGAGTTTGGTTGGTTAAGTATCAGTGGAGATTTCCTAGAGTTGTTTTCGTTTTAGGACTTTCGAGGACGAAAGTCTTAAAAGGAGAGAGTATTGTAACGACCCAGTTTTCTATTTCGGTTTCCCAGGTGTTTCCGGTTCATTATTCGGATGTTCGGATGGGCCGTTAAAGCTATTTTAGCCCTTAGGGGTATTTTGGTCTTTTAGCTCCCCGGTCAGGGTTTGTGGATTTTTAGGATTCGAGGGTCATTCCTGCCCTTTATCGAGGCTTGATTGTTGTTGGTTGCAAGACCCAAGAAGTTGGGGCTAGTTGTTTGGAAGTTTGGAGGCGATTTGGTTATTAGCAAAATTAATGTTAATTAAGTGTCTCCAATGGGATTCGAACCCTTGGCCTAATGGTGAGTTGGAAACTCGATTTAAATGAGTTTTAATTTAGGAGAAAAGGTTGCTTCAGCCGGGACTCGAAGGAGGAAGCCCGGGGAAGGGATTTAGGTCACCAAGACCTATTTAAATTAGGAAAGGAAAGAAAAACAAGAAAATCCCATTCCCTTGTTTTACCACTCTTTCTCTCTCTCTCTCTCTCTCTCTCTCTCTCTCTCTCTCTCTCTCTCTCTCTCTCTCTCTCTCTCTCTCTCTCTCTCTCTCTCTCTCTCTCTCTCTCTCTCTCTCTCTCTCTCTCTCCTTGCCGAGGCCTCACAAGAAAGAAACCCAACAGAGCCGTCTGCAGAGCCACAGCGCGCCAGTGGCCCACTGCCGCACCACCACCAGCCAGACCCGCGCTGTCGCCCAACACTGCGTCGCCCGGCCTGCTCGCGCCCGGCGGCCCGAAATTTGCTTGATCGCCCGGGTAGCGCAGCCTAGGCGCTGTGCGGCCGGCGCCCGTCGCCAGACGCGCAGACGCCATAAAGCGCGTTACCGCGCTCGTCGCCCAACGCCAGCGCGCCCGCGTCGGGCGTCTCCGTCTGCATCTGCGAGCCAGCGTGCCCGTGCCCCAGCGCCGTCTGCGTCTACGCGCCCGTGTCGCTAGCGTCCGTGTTGCCGTGCCAGCGTCGGTCCCCTGCCGCGCCAGCTTGCCCAGTAGCGCCCAGTCTGCTCGCCCCAGCTGCACGTCCTGCCTGCCCACTTGCCGCCGAGAGCCTGTTTTGCCGAGATAGATGGGACTGAGACCTAGTGCCTTCTCGGTTGGTAATTCCCAAGCCTCCACTCTTTTGGACCTTAAGATGTTAGTTGTTGTTTGCTTAATTAGGATTATTTTTATTGTTTGCTTAGGTTGCTCGAGTTCATTTAGAAGCTCGAGGGTTGCTTGTTGGTTGTGGTAGTTAGTTCTGCTTGTTTCCAGGTAAGGATTTTTTACCGTGGTTGTGTGGACCCTGCGATATTATCTTGATGTGCTTTGTATGCTTGTTGACTGTTATGAGCATGATAGTGATAGGACAGCTATGTTTGATCTCTTGCTAGCATGTTTGCCTGATTGTACATGTTAGTGCCATGCTAGGTTTGTTCTTCCAACATGCTTAGGATTCCTGCTTTAAGTTCGTAGTATCATGCTAGGTTATGTGTGATTGATGTTGATATGTATGTTTAGCCAGGAATCAGTTACTTTGTACTCTTAGCTAGTGTAGTAGGGTTTGTCATCATTCAGAGGCTGAGAGCGGACATAACGTACTTTGTCCCCACTGGTCGGGTGTTAGAGCGAAGCATAACGTACATTGTTTCTCCCCTGCCGCCGATGTGGATGTAGCTACCCATCGGCATAAGCCTAGTTTGTAGCCTGCTAGAGCGGAACCCTGCCAACGGTGCAAGCCTGCCTTGGCATGTTCTTAGCTTCAGGTCGGTGGTACAGGCTGCACAGATGAGTGTCGAGGGCCTCGCACTACTGTGTTCAGTGACACCGCTTCCGAGTCTTAGGCATGCGTACCTGGCCCGCATAGTTTGTACCTAGGCCCCACATTTACGTCGGTTGCAGCAGCATGCGGTGTGCGCGCACACGCGTTAGGCGCCGGTTCGGAGAGCTCCCCCGGGCTAATGTTCGTGAGTACACCAGTTCCTTCCAGTTTAGAGCCAGACTTTGGGTACTCTCCCGATAGTCTAGAATTATTAGCGAGGGTAAGAGGCCCTTGAGAACACCCATTGGGATTGGTTTTTTAGCTAATCATATGGTCGAGGGAGAGAGGCCCTCGAGGGTGTCGGACATCTTTTGGGATCGGTTTTTGAGCTGATCAATTGGCCGAGGGAGAAAGACCCTCGGAGATGTCCCGAGATTGGTTATGAGAACCAATCATTAGGCCGGAAGTAGGAGACTTCCGAGGATCCCAGATTCTGCCTTGTAAGCTCGTTGAGCTATGATCTGTGTTGGTAACTGTTTGCATGTATACTAGGGTGCTAGATGACTGATGTATCGTATTGTACCTCGGTTGGGGATTCTTACTGAGTATGTTTATACTTACCCTTATTTCTGTGGTTTTTCCACCAGGTAGCTTGGGACAGCTAGCGGAGGGAGCTGGTTGATCATGGGAGCCGCCGACACTTTGTCATTTATTGTTTGCATAATTTGTTCAGCATGTAGACGGACATGAGTCCTAGGGGGACGTTTTTAAAAGTTGCTTAAACTGTTTTTATGTTTTTATAAACACTGGCCATGCTTGTTTTACTTTGTTGGTTTTGCTTAAATGTGGATTGTTGTTTATGTTTTAAAGTGTTCCCCGTTCTCAAATGTTTTGAAAGGTTTTAAATATGAGCACTAAACCGCTTGATGAAGTATTTAACTTGCATGCTGAGTGAGAACCTAGGTTTAGGAGCGTATTTTGGGTCGGGTTCTTACAAGAACTCACATTTGGGAAACTTAGCATACAGCTGGTTCTCACGCAAGGCTGTCAAAACTTGTCTCAAGTGCGAAGCATGGTCCTCTTTCGTCTTGGAGTAAATCAGAATATCATCTATGAACACGATAACAAAACTGTCCAAGAATGCCTTGAACACCCTGTCCATCATGTCCATAAATGCTGCAAGAGCATTAGTCAGTCCAAACGACATGACCATGAACTCGAAATGACCATACCTCGATCTGAAAGCTGTCTTGGGAATGTCTGCATCTCGAATCCTCAACTGATGGTATCTTGACCTCAAATTGATTTTAGAAAATACTGAGGCTCCCTAAAGCTGATCAAACAAATCATCAATACGCGGCAGGGAATACTTATTCTTTACGGTGACTTTATTTAACTCTCGGTAGTCAATACAAAGGCGCATTGATCCATCCTTCTTCTTAACAAACAAAACAGGTGCAACTGCACTTTGAGCTCTCTCAGCTCAGCTGGCGCCATACGATACGGAGCTTCAGAAATAGGGAGAGTCCTTGACTCAAGCTCAATGGTAAAGTCCACCTCTCTCTTCGAGGGTAACCCCGGTAACTCCTTAGGGAAAACATCTGCAAACTCCTGCACTACAGGTACCATCTCAGCTGACAACGTAGCACTACTCCCACCTGTCAACTTTGCTAGAATGCCCCAAGCTCCTCGAGCTAACAAACGTTGGGCCTTCACTGCAGAAATCAACGGCGGACACACCCCGCCCTGAACAACGCGAAACTTGAAGCTTTTCTTCTGGGGCGGCCTGAACACAACTTCTTTCTAGCAGCAGTCTATCATAGCATGATGCTCAGCCAACCAATCCAGACCAAGAATGACATCAAAACCACTCATAGGCAAGACTATGAGTACAGCCTCTAGAAGCTCCTCGAATATCTGTATCCGGCCACTCTTAACCTTTTCACTAGCTAGCATACTCACTCCCGAAGGAGTTGCAACAGACAACTCAAACCCTAAAGGTTCGAGTTCCAAACAAGCTTGTCTAGCAAATGCATCAGAAACAAACGAATGGGTCGAGCCCGAATCAAACAGTACGAATGCATAATGGTTTAAGACAAGTAGCGTACCTACAACCGCAACATCAGTATGCTCTGCCTCCTGACGAGTAGTGGCAAACACTCTGCCTTGCTGCTGAACTGGTCTGGCTGCTGCTCCAGCCTGAGTGCAAGCTCTAGCTAAGTGTCCCTCCTTGCCACATCTATAGCAAGCTTGGGGCGACGCTCCACAGATACCATAGTGAGTCTTGCCACAAGTGTGGTATTGGGGTGGCTGCTTAACAATGCCCTGCTGGCCTTCTGGTCTAAACTGTGGTCGACGATGATCTTGACCTCTAAACTGGCCCTGACGACAAGCCTGCTGACCACCTGCACGGGACCCACTAGAAGAGTCAAACTTTTTCTTCTGCCCTGAGTACTGCTGGACACATTGAACTGGTGCAACAGGAGCCTGCACTTGCGGGTACTTGGAGTTATATATGGTAGCCAACTCAACAGCCATGTCATAAGACTCTGGGGCAAGTGCTCGAACATCCTGAGCAACCTCCTTTCTCAAACCATTGATAAACTTTTTCGTCTTGAGCTCCTCTGTAACAGCTGTAAAGACCCGACCAGAAAGGGGCTCTAAATGGGCCTTTACCCCAATGCATGTATTCAAAATAAAAGACATTATGAAAAATAATGTTTCGGATCCCAAGTAAAAACAGAAACATTCAACAATCAAAACAATTTACTCTAAAACTGCCCCTCAGTTGCCAAGCACTGTTTGAGGATAAATACATTTCTTAAAGCATACTACGATCAGAGATTTATTTAAACCATTTAAACATTCCACAAGTACAAATATGCTGGAATCCGTAAAACATAAGAAAACATCCTAGGGCTTCGTGCCCGTCTACATGCATTCAGGGGAAATAACAAAAGTCAAGAGTCATGATATAATAAAATGGTCAGAGATGACAGTAGGATTCCATGATCACAGCTCCTCCTTCAGCCATCCTGTCTCGCGCCTTGGTTACCTGTGGAAAACCACAAAATAAGGGTGAGTAACGAATTACTCAGTAAGAATCCCCAACCGGGGTACAATACGATATACATGATCATCTAGAAGAATGTATGCAAGCTATGAGTACAAACACAGAGCGGAGCACATAGCTAAGTCCACACTTGGACCTCGGATGCCAACTCAGGGTCTTAGTCGGAAATACCACAAAGACACTATACGCCCTATACGGAAACAAGTCCGGCCTCACCGACTCATCGTCGATACGAAAGGTGCATCGCTCAAGATCCCGAGGAGCTCTCGGTCGGCGCTGTAATGAGCGTAAGCGCACCGCATGCTACGAAAACTCGGGAAGTGCGGGTCTAGTGGCAAGCCGCCCGAGTTCGATCACCATGCCTAACTAAATCTACGGATCGGTGTCACCGACATATAGGGTGTGAGACACGGACACGTGAACTATGTTAGCTGCACCACCGCACTTTGAGGCTAAGGAACCGGTCGTGGTAGGCTTACACCGAAGCGGTCCTTGCCCTAAGAGGTGGCAATCAAGGGCTACGCCGAGCATCTTTGAAGACGAGCCGATTGCCGGGGACGAGGCAATGCCAAGTCATCATCCCGACCGTTGGGGCATTTAACGACCGCCACCCTCACCCAAGATTGCAGGGCCACCGTTAGGGTTAGCTAAACCCTAACGGGATCGGGACGAGTACCATCTCGCACGTCCCATCGGGGATGCAAGTTACGTTATGCATCCGGCCGGATGATGCTACCTACGAACTCTAAACCATAGCAATAATAACAATTCATTCAATGCGGTCCAATACGTGCTCCAGCAGATACAAGGAACCTAGCATGATACTACGAAGCAAGAACAGATATCGAACATGCCGAATGGAACAACCTAGCATGGGCTAACATGATAAACAATACAAGAGTTCATGCGATCAGAATTGAAGCAGAGCACCTAGGGCTAAACATGCTAATAATCATACGGGCATACAAAACAACAATCACAAATATACCGCAGGCCCACACAACTCCGGTAAGAAATCCTTACCTTGGTCGGGAGGCTTCTACACACAAATCCTAAGTGTGGAACAATCCAGAGCTAGCGGCGGGAACCTAGCAAACCAATAATAATCAGCATCTAAAACGTCTAAAAACAATAGAGCGCAAGCTCGGCTCGGGGCACTCACGCGCGCGGCGACACGAACTTGGAGTTCTTTGGTAGGTATCCACGCAGCGGGTCGGGCCCCGCTGCGCTACTGGCACGCGCTGGCTGGCGCGCGTCTGCGCGGATGGGCGCCGAAGCGCGGTAGGCGCACGGATAGACGGAACTTCGGCGGCGAGCGGCCGCGGCAGCGGCGCTGGCGTGCGATGCGAGTGCGTGGACTACTCGGCGAGCCGCCGGCAGTGGACGCGCGCGGGCTAACGTCTGGCGTCGCGGGCGAAGCGGCTCGATAAGCGACACGGGCGAAGGTCGCGCGAGCGTCAGCGTCTCGCTGCCGCGCGCGATCTGGGCGTGACGCCGGGTGGCGATGGTGAGTAGGGCCGGGCCGATTCTTTGTGCGAGAGATCCGGCGCGACAGGTGTGTGGCGAGGGCCGCGACAGCGGCTAAGCGTTGGCGCGCTGGGAGGGCTGCGACGGCAGATCTGGGCGCGACACAGGCGTCTGCTCGTGCGGATCTCGACGGCCGCCGCTTTCTCGGATCACGGGCGTCTGGCTCGGCGGTAGGCGCACACTGGACAACTGCAACAACACACACACACACAAGCTCTCCTTCTTACCTTCGGCCCAGCAAGAACACCCAAGCGAGAAGATGAAGAGGATGAAAACTTACCGGAATGATGATGGAGTCTCGAGTGCAAAGGGGATGAAGAAATCGGCAAGGAGAGCTTGGGAGAAAGCTTGGGCGGCCACAACTCTTTTGGAGAAGAAAACACAACAAACCTAATTCCTTTTCATTTAATCAAATGCACCAAACACCAAAGATCCAAGGTTAACTAAGATATGATGCAGAAAGAGCAACAAGAGCACCTAATGGCTCAATTGGCACACAACCCCACAAGATTTCCAGGAGACCGGGGTTCAAACCCCAGCTGCAGCACAATTTCCTTTATTTTTACTTTTGCATCAAACCTTGCTCAAACCAAACAACAAATCGTTCCAAAAACCTACATAAATCCATCCAATAATTTTAGTAACTGGAAAAGACACAAACGGCCCTGACGGCCCGACCAAATTACCAAATTACCCCTAGGGCATACCTGGAAGACCAGGATGAAAAACCTGGGTCGTTACAACAGCCCAGTTTCCTATTCCAGTTTTTGAGGTGCCTTCGGGTCAAGATTCGGTTGTTTGGTTGGGTCATTAGAGCGGTTTTGACCCTTGGGGGTATTTTGGTCTTTTGGCTCCCCGGGCAAGATTTGTGGTTTCAGGGCTTCGAGGTAGCTCCTGCCTTTGTCGAGGCTTGTTTGTTGTTGGCTGCGAGTCTCGAGGTGTTTGGGTGTAACGGCCCAGTTTTCTATTCCGGTTCTCGAGGTGCTTCCGATTCAGATTCAGTGGTTCGGTTGGGCCGTTAGAGCTGTTTGGACCCTTAGGAGTATTTTGGTCTTTTTGCTCCCCGGGCAGGATTTGTGGATTTTCAGGGCTTCGAGGCAGCTTCTGCCTTTGTTGAGGCTTGTTTGTTGTGGACTGCGAGTCCCGAGATGTTTGGGCTATTCGTTTGGGAGTTCGGTTGTGTTTTGGGTTTTGGGCAAAGTGATGGTTGTTTGGGTGTTTCCTTTGGGATTCGAGCCCGAGCCCTCAGTGTTGATTCGGGAGGCTGATTTCAGTGAGATTTATTCAGTGGAAAAGGTTGCTTCAATCGGGTCTCGAAGGAGGAAGCCGGGAAATGGGATTTAAGGATTTTAAGAATTTTTGGAAAATTGGAAAAATGGATAAGTTTGGATTTAATTTTGGATAAGGATAAAAGAGAAAAAGAAAAGAAAAAAAGAAATAAAAATCCCATTTTTCCCCCATTTTTTCCCCATTTTTCCTTTTCTCTCCCTTTCTCTCTCCTCCAGCCCGAGCAGCCCCCTTGGTCGCCCACGCCCGAGCCATCCCGAGCCCCTGGCCACCTAGCTCGCCCGACCCCAGCGCCCAGCTCGCCCGGTCGCGAGCGAGCCCCTGACTTCGCTTTGCCCTGTGCGCGTCGTCTGTGTCGTCCGCGTCGCCCGACCTGCGCCTAGGCGGTGTCGCCGCGACCTCGCCCAGGTCCGTGTCGCCTTGCACTGTGCCAAGCCGCATCGAGTCGCACGCCCCTATAGCTCTCCGTGCCAGCCCGAGTGCCCCGAGCCCGTCGCGTCGCGTCGCCCCGCGCTCGCGTCCCTGTTGCATGCCCAACTCTCGCCCGCTCGCCGTCCCCTGTGCTGAGCCGCGCCGCGCGTCGTCTCCCAGCCGAGCTCGAGCCCGCGCCCGAGCGCCTTCGCCTCGCCCCAGCTCGCCCGCGCGCAGCCTCCGCGCCCCAGCGCGCCCGTGCCTGTGTCTGCGCCCGTGCCCTGCGCCCCACCCAACCCAGCCCTTGATCCCAGCTTGCCTGTTGTGTGCTGGTTGGCCCGAGCCTTGTGGCTTCTCGGATGGTATTTCCCTAGTCTTTTCTTCGTTGGGCCCTGATTTGTTGGCTGCTGGTTATTGTATTAATTGGGGTGCTTTATTTGATGTATAGGCTGTTTGGGATCGATTAGAGGCTCGAGGGTCGCTCGTTGATTTATTATGATTTGTAATTATTTTCTGCTTGTTCCAGGTAAGGATTTCTTACCGTGGTTGTGTGGACCCTACGATATATCATGATTGTGCTTTGTATGCTTGCTGATTGTTATGAGCATGATATTGATAGGGCAGCTTTGATTGACCTCTTGCTAGCATGTTTGCTTGATTTTACATGTTAGTGCCATGCTAGGTTTGTTCTGCCAGCATGCTTATGATTCCTGCTTAAGTTGTAGTATCATGCTAGGTAAATGTGATTGATGTCGGTCATTGCTTGCTAGCCAGGAATCATTTATTTGCTCTGTACTCTTAGATAGAGTTGTAGGGTTTGTCATCATCCAGAGGCTGAGAGCGGACATAAAGTACTTTGTCCCCACCGGTCGGGAGTAAAGCGAAGCGTTGCTTGTGGGTTGAGCGGACATAACGTACTTTGTCCCCAAAGTGGTCGGATATAGAGCAAAGCATAACATACATTTCTTTTTCTCCCCTCTCGGCGACCAATGAGACTTAGCTACCTCATTGGCGTATGCCTAGTTTGTAGCTCCTGCTAGAGGCGGAACCCGCCAGCGGTGTAAGCCTACCTTGGCGGTTCTTAGCTTCAGTCGGTGGATCGGATCGCCGCACAGATGAGCGTCGAGGGCCTCGCGCTCATCGTGATCGATGACACCGCTTTCGAGTCATAGGCATGCGTACCTGGCCCGCGTAGTTTGCCCTTTGGCCCACGCATTTACGCCGGTTGCAGCAGCATGCGGTGTGCGCGCACACGCGTTAGTCGCCGGTTCGGAGAGCTCCCCCTGGCTAATGTCGTGAGTACACCATTCCTTCCGTTAGAGCCTGACTTCTGGTACTCTCCCGTAAGTCCAGTTTAGCAGCGAGGGCAAGAGGCCCTTGAGGACATTCTTGGGATCAGTGTATTCCCCCCGAGTGAAAGATACCTCGGTGATGTCCCAGGATTGGCCAGTGTATCCAATCCTTAGGCGGGAAGTAGGAGACTTCCGATGACTCCAGATCTTGTTTTATGAGCTCGTTGAGCTATGATCTGTGTTGATAGCTGTTTGCTTGCATGTTGAGGTGCTAGATGACTGATGTATCGTATTGTACCCCGTTTGGGGATTCTTACTAAGTATGTTTATACTCACCCTTATTTATCTTTCAGGTAACTTGGAACAACACCAGGATGGCTAGCGGAGGGAGCTGATTCATCATGGGGAGCCGCCGGCACTCTGTCATTTATTATTGCATTGTTTATTCAGCATGTAGATGGACAGGAGTCCTAGGGGAACATTGTTTAAAACGTTGTTTAAATTGTATTGTATATTTTTATAAATATTGGCCAGGTTGTTTTACTTCGTTGGATTGTTTAAATGAAAACTGTTGGTTATGTTTTAAGAGTTCCCCCTTCTCATATGTTTTGAAAGGTTTTTAAATATGAGCACTAAACCGCTTGTTATCATATTTAACTTGCATGCTGAGTGAGAACCCCAGTTTAGGGCCATGTTTTGGGTCGGGTTCGTCACAGTTGGTATCAGAGCACAGAGTCATAGATTCTGTAGACTAACCTGCTTTGTAGGTTGTTGTTCCCATGATCATCAGCACTCCACGGCCGTCAGGTTTGTCTGAGTTCATTAAGCTAAGGGTTAAGAATTTACAATACTTTTCATCTAGCTTTTATGCCTTGTGTAGAGTTGTGGAGCGGAGACGAGCAGGTTCTGACTCGTTGTTGGTTTGGGCTTAGAGAGCCATCATGCCAACTTTCTGCGGTCGCGGCGATTTGATGATGAGCAGTGAGAGCCCTAGTGTGGGCCAGCTTTTATGCTTTGTGCAGATCGCCAGTATGTTGATCGCACTCAGAGGAGCAGGACGCTTGGCATGTCCGACCGAGGAGTTGGACTGATTGTGTTGATGTTGAGGCCGCGTCCCAGGGTCGTTTAGGCCCATTGGCCAGAGTTGGCCCTGGCAGTTAAGTTGCCAAGATGAGGGGTAGAGGCTAGCACGCCTCAGAGTGAGACTCCTTGAGCAGAGTGTGCTTCAGCCATGAGAGATTTGATGGCAGGTCTTTAGCTATCAGAGAGCGGAGACCCAGGCGCAGTTTGTAGCGCATAGTGAGGAGTCTCGGGCACAGATAGCCCAGCTGACAGAGTCTTTCAGCAGTTTCCCCCCAGTAGCTCTTGTAGCCCCGGAGGTTCCCGGGTGGGCATGATCAGCAGGTTTTTTCTGATGAGTTTGTTGGCGTTGATGGAGCCGCCTAGTTTGGCAAGTGGATGCCTGTAGAGCTCGATGTTTTAGAAAGTCCTACTGCTAGTAGTAAAGCGGTTGGCCAAGTTTGAGTTTAGCATCCGTGTGTTGGGATGCCCCTGCTGCTCAGAGGCCGAGATGTGCCGTTCTGTCTTTGTTTGGTACAGTGATTGATGGTGGTAGTCCCTTGAGAGGTGGACTAGCAGAGTCTCCACCAGTCGCCCGATTGATTGGCAAGTTGCCGTGTTAGTGGCTTGAGGCAGATGTAGAGACATCTTTGCCCCCCTTGCAAGCCTGCTGTCGTGGTACAGCCAGTTCTTTCAGTGCCCTCGTAGCAAGGGTGTAGTGTGGAGTTTGCTTGCCAGGGTTTTATCCATTTGTGGATTTCAGCGGGCTAGTAGAGTGGAACACTCTTTTATTTGGATGTTCCCAGTGTGGAACTAGTTGTTGCCACCCGAGGAGTTGGCCTGAGCTTCTGTTGAGCATCGAGTGAGATGCAAGAGTTGGCCTGAGCTTTGTTGAGCATCGAGTGAGATGCAGGAGTTAGCCTGAGCTTTTGTTGAGCATCGAGTGGGATGCAGGAGTAGGCCTTGGCATGTCTGTTGGTCGAGATGCCAGAGATTAGGCTGCTCGAGTGTTTGGACTCTTGTGCTGAGTGCCATTGCCCCGTCACTTGGAGTGTGACCTTTCCTTAGAGGGGCATAAAGCTCGTTTTAGGCTGATTTGTGTTGTAAAGGATGTAGTGCCTGTTGGCACCAAGCTTTGAGAGGAGGCCTAAATTCAGGCCAGTTGGCACTTTTGGTGCAGGTGGTTCCATGGCCGCCCAGAGTACAACATCCCCGCTAGTCTTGTACCCATTTTCTGAGGTTACACCTGTTTGGGTTGCATAAGAGATCTAGCTCGGTGGTAGTCAGAGGACTACAAGTTTGAGGTTTTCGAGGGAAAGTAGGAGCTTTTCATGGTAACCGAGAGTTGGGTACCAAAGGATGTTGTAGGCTGTTAAGAGCTAGCGCGTTCGAGTTCTCGCGCCTGTGTTGTGAGCTTGTGAGCCAGATTTGATGGTAGCATGATTCGGCTACCCTTTGAGTTACCCTAGTATGGGTAGTGTTGGCATCGATGGATGCGTGGTTGATCCAGTGTTAGAGCCATGAGTTGGATGGCTGTTCGGAGCATGTTTAGTGGGCACATTGGTTTGAGGTATGATTGCTTGGTTGGATATGCTCTTCTAGAGTGAGTTGGCCAATGTGGCTTTCCGTGGTGAGTCGACCCCGAGTGGGTTTGGACTCTTGTTGCTCCCTGGTTAGTAGTGGCTCTGTTTGGAGGCAAAAGTTGCCTTGTGTGAGAGCCCTTGTTGGCATTGGATCTTAAGGGATCTAGTTGGAGCTGTACACCTCGGTGTACTTTTGTGTAGCTCGTTCCGTGGTTTATGTTTGGAGAACCACGAGAGGTTCGTGTTGAGGAACCAGTGCTCAGTCTTTGAGTTGTCAAGACTTTAGTTCTTGGCAAGTGCCCTAGCTTTGGTTGTAAGGATGCCGTGCTCGTTGCCGAGTTGTTGTTTAAGCAAGTTTTGCTTGTTGGTCCTTAGCCTGGTCAGAGTTCAGTTGGATCTGAACAAGAGCGGTGGTAGCAAAGCCGCGCAGTTTCTGATTGTCATGGCTAAGAGAGCTGTTCGGATCCTTACCTTGGGCAGAAGGTTTGTTGTGGTTGATGCTTTGAGTAGGAGGATAACACATTCTGTAGCATTTCCGGTCCTCTTGGTTTTCAAGTTGTTAGCCAGCGTAGTTGAGATGCTGGAGAGGATTGTGCCCGTGTAGCCGGTTGTCTGTTAGATCGTTTGACAACCGTGTGTGTCGGAGGGTGATCGGAGGATCCCTAGGTTGTGAAGAGCCTCTCCAGAGCTCAGTCAAACCCAGGCAGTGTTCCTCGGGTGAGTTGCTGGCAAATTTGGTAGACTAGCAAGCTAGTGTTTGTTTGGAGTAGAGTCCGGATTGGTTCCGGTGTGGTGGCTAGTTGGTGCTTGGTGTTGACCAAGATTTGGTTCTCTTGGTGTTCTTAGTCATGAAGTTTTGGGAGTTGACCCCTCCCTCGGTGGTTGAGTAAGTTCTGCTAGTTCTGGGTTGGTGATCCAATCGGTTGAGGTTTCCCCTTGGGTGTTGCTTCCAAGAGAGTTGGTTGTTGTTGCCCTTGGGTTTGAGCTAGTCAGCGAGCGTGTGTGTTGTTCGCTGCCCTTCAGAGGTTGCTTGCTGGGAAATTGTTCCCGTTGAGGAGTCAGCGTAGCTCCTAAGTTGTGTAGTTGTAACGGCCCAGTTTTCTATTTCGGTTACCCAGGTGATTTCGGATCATTATTCGGATGTTCGGATGGGCCGTTAGGGCTGTTTTAACCCTTAGGGGTATTTTGGTCTTCTTGCCCCCGGTCAGGGTTTTGAGGATTTTCAAGATTTCAGGGCCTTTCCTGCCTTCATCGAAGTTTGGTGGTTGTTGGTTGCAGGACCCAAGAGGTTTGGGCAAGTTGTTTGGGAGTTTGGAGGTATTTTAGTTATTGGCAAGATTAATGGGTTTTTTTAGTGCTTCCTTTGGGATTTGAACCCTTGCCCTAAATGGTTTTGGGAGTTTGTAGGAAAAAGAGTTTTATTAACAAGAAAGGTTTACTTGGGCCGGGTTTTGAAAGAGGAAGCTTTGGGAAGGGATTTTAGACCCATTTAAATTAAGAAAAAGGAAAGAAATCAAGAAAAATCCCTTTCCCCCTTGTTTTGCAAGATTCTCTCTCTCTCTCTCTCTCTCTATAAACCCTTGACGCACCTTGGTTTGAGCCAACACACCCTAGCCGCACCCGCACCGAGCCGCTCGGCCTGCTCAATCACGCCCGCTGCCCGATCGCATTGCGCACCGCCGCTCCGACCACCACCACGCCCACGCCACGCCCGGATCGCTCACCCCATGGCGGCCGCTCTGCACGGCGCACCACCAGCCCAGTCCACCCCGGCCGCTCGCCGAGCTCCCAGACGCGCGCCGCAAGACGCTATCGCCCGAAGTCTCCGTCCCGTCGGCCAGCCAAAGCCAGATCGTCTCCGTCGCGTCGACCCAGCCGCCCAGATGCGTCTCCCGTGCGTCGACCCAGCCGCCCAGATGCTTCTCCCGTGCGTCGTCCCAGCCGGCCTGCACGCCGCCGAGACCAACGTCTCGCCGCGCGCCCGCTCTCAGTAGCGTCTCTTGCCTTGCCTCCTTGCGCGCTTGAGCAGCGCGCCTGCCTCGTCAGCGCTCAGCGCCAGCGCCCCTGCCGCACCAGCAGCGCCCTTTCCTGCCCTTTTTGCTATCGAGACCGCATGTCTTCTCGGTTGGTAATTCCCGAGCCTTTCTTCTTTTAGTTTTTAAGCTGTTGGCTGCTGTTTATTTAATTAGGATATTTTTATTAAATGCTTAGGTTGCTCGGGTTCACTTAGAAGCTCGGGAGTCGCTTGGTTGGCTTATGGTAGTTATTTTCTGCTTGTTTCCAGGTAAGGATTTCTTACCGTAGGTCGTGGACCTGCGACGTTATCATGATGTGCTTTGTATGCTTGTTGGATCGTTATGAGCATGATAATCGATGGGAAACTATGTTTGATCTCTTGCTAGCATGTTTGCCTGATTGTACATTTAGTGCCATGCTAGGTTTGTTCTTCCAGCATGCTTATGATTCTTGCTTTAAGTTCGTAGTATCATGCTAGGTTATGTGTGATTGATGTTGATATGTATGTTTAGCCAGGAATCAGTTATTTTGTACTCCTAGCTAGTATAGTAGGGTTTGTCATCATCCAGAGGCTGAGAGCGGACATAACGTACTTTGTCCCCACCGATCGGATGTAGAGCGAAGCATAACATACATTGGGATTGGCTTTTGAGCTGATCATATGGTCGAGGGAGAAAGACCCTCGAGGGTGTCGGACATCTTTGGGATCGGTTTTTGAGCTGATCAATTGGCCGAGGGAGAAAGACCCTCGGAGATGTCCCGGGATTGGTTATGAGAGCCAATCATTAGGCCAGAAGTAGGAGACTTCTGAGGATTCCAGATTCTGCCTTGTAAGCTCGTTGAGCTATGATCTGTGTTGGTAACTGTTTGCATGTATACTAGAGTGCTAGATGATTGATGTATCGTATTGTACCCCGGTTGGGGATTCT
Source organism: Sicyos edulis (assembly GCA_036507275.1). Taxonomy (NCBI): domain Eukaryota; kingdom Viridiplantae; phylum Streptophyta; class Magnoliopsida; order Cucurbitales; family Cucurbitaceae; genus Sicyos; species Sicyos edulis. Next base: position 20,210,162 of record CM071857.1, on the reverse strand, counting down.
TACTGAGTATGTTTATACTCACCCTTATTTCTGTGGTTTTCCACCAGGTAACTTGGGATAGCACCGGGACGGCTAGCGGAGGGAGCCGATTGATCATGGGGAGCCGCACGGCACTCATCTTTTATTGTTTGCATAATTTGTTCAGCATGTAGACGGACAGGAGTCCTAGGGGGACGTTTTTAAAAGTTGTTTAAATTGTATTGTATGATTTTATAAACACTGGCCAGGCTTGTTTTACTTTGTTGGCTTTGCTTAAATGAAGGTTGTTGTTTATGTTTTAAGTGTCCCCGCTTTTAAATGTTTTGAAAGGTAATATGAGCACTAAACCGCTTGATGAAGTATTTAACTTGCATGCTGAGTGAGAACCTAGGTTTAGGACCGTGTTTTGGGTCGGGTTCTTACAGTTGGTATCAGAGCACAGAGTCATAGATTCTGTAGACTAACCTGCTTTGTAGGTTGTTGCCCCCATGATCATCAGCACTCCGCGGCCGTCAGGTTTGTCTGAGTTCATTAAGCTAAGGGTTTTATTTTACAATACTGCATCTAGTATACATGTGTTACCCTTGTTTGGCAGTGAGAGCCCCAGCGTGGGCTAGCTTTTATGCTTTGTGTAGATCGCTAGTATGTTGATTGCACTTAGAGGAGCGAGGACGTTTGGTATTTCCAACCGAGGAGTTGGGTGTTCTTGTTGATCATGAGACCACGTCTAGGGTTGTCTAGACCCGTAGGCCACCTTTGGCCCCTGGACGATGAGTTGCCAAGAGAAGGGGGTTGAGGCTAGGTGCCTCAAAGTGAGACTCCTTGAGCGAGTGTGCTCGACCATGAGGAGTTGATGGCGAGTCTTTTAGCTAACAGAGCGGAGACCCAGTGCGCATTTGTAGCGCGTAGTGAAGAGTCTTGGGCACTGATAGCCCAGCTGGCAGAGTTTATTTAGGAGACACCCCTCCTAGTAGCTCCAGTAGCCCCAGAGGTTCTCAAGAGGGCTTGATCAGCAGGTTTATGCTGATAAGATAGTTGGCGTTGATCGAGCCGCCAAGTTTGGCAAGTGAGAGCTGCAGAGAGTGGATGTTTTTAGACCCTCTGGCGCCGAGGTGGTTGGCCGAGATCGAGTTTATCATCCAAGTGTTGGGATGACACGGTGTTCGAGAGGCCGATGACACGATGTTCAGAGGTCGAGGCGTGCCGTTCGATGGTGTTTGATGCCAAGCGGTGTGGTGGTGGAAGTCCCCTGTGAGAGGCGGACCAACAGAGTCTCCACCAGCCACTCGGTCGATTGGCAAGCTGCCAAGTTAGTAGCTTTTGAGGAAGATGTAGAGACATCTTGTCCTCCTGCAAGCCTGCAGTCGTTTTGCAGCCAGTTCTTTAGTACCCTCGTAGCCAGGGTGTAGTGTGGAGGTTGCTTGTCAGGACTTAACCCATCTGTGGATTCTAGTTGGCTAGTAGAGAGAAGCACCTTGTGTTGGCATGTTCCAGATGTGGAGCTAGGTGCTGCCACCCGAGGAGTTGGCCTGAGCTTTTGTTGAGCATCGAGTGGGATGCAGGAGTTGGCCTAAGCTATTGTTGAGCATCGAGTGGGATGCAGGAGTAGGCCGTGGCATGTCTGTTAGGCGAGATGCTAGAGATTAGGCTGCTCGAGTGTTTGGACTCTTGTCTTGAGTGCCTTTGCCCCGTCACTTGGAGTGTGACCTTCCCTACCCTCAGAGGGGCATAAAGCATGTTTGGGCTGATTTTTGTTGTAAAGGATGTTGTGCCTGTTGGCACCAAGCTTTGAGAGGAGGCCTAGATTCGGGCCAGTTGTCACTTTTGGTGCAGATGGTTCCATGCCCGCCCGGAGTATAGCATCCCCACCAGCCTTGTACCCATTTTTCTGAAGTTGCATCTGTTGGATTGCTTAAGAGATCTAGCTCGGTGGTAGTCAGAGAACTACAAGTGTGAGGTCGTTCAAGGGAAAAGTAGGAGCTTTTCAAGGTCACCGAGAGTTGGGTGCAAAGGATGTAGTAGGTTGGTGAGGGCTAGCGCGTCCAAGTTCTCGCGCTTGTGTGTGGGCTTGTGAGCCAGCTTGATGGTAGTGTGTTTCGACTACCCTTGGAGTTACCCTAATATGGGTAGAGTTGGCATCGAGGATGCGTGGTTGATCTAGTGTTAGAGCCATGAGTTGGATGGTTGAGTGGAGCATTTAGTGGACACATTGGTATGAGGTATGTCAGCTTGGTGTAGTTATGCTCTTGTAAGAGTGAGTTGACCAATGTAGCTTTTCGTGGTGAGTGGACCCCGAGTGGTTTGAACTCTCGTTGCTCTTTTGCTAGTTGTGGCTCTATTGGGAGGCAAAAGTTGCCTTGTGTGAGAGAACTTGTTGAGTTTGGATCTTAAGGAACCAAGTTGGAGCTGTACACGCCGATGTACTGTTGTGTAGCTCGTTTCGTGGTTATGTTTCAGGAACCACGATGTAAAGACCCGACCCGAAAACGGTGCTAAACCTAGATCTTTACTCAGCATGCAAGTGAAAAGCATAAAAGGACCCAGCCAGGGTCGGTTTGTAAAACTTTTCAAAGATAAGAGTGGAGAACATTAAAAATAAAGTAAACATTCATTAGGCAAATCGATCCATTCAAATTAAAAACAGTGACTGATCAGTACTTTCCTTAAAAACGTAAAATAGTTCAAATCATAAGTTTTCCCTACGGACCCAAGTCCAACTACATCTTTGAAATAAAAAGCAGTAAAATAAGACACGGCAGAGTGTCAAGCATCCATGATCTCGGCTTCCTCCGCTAGCCGCCTCGGTCTTTGTCCCCAAGTTACTCGTGGAAGAAACCACAATAAGGGTGAGTATAAACATACTCGGTAAGAATCCCCGACGGGTAGTGCGATACGATGCAATCAATCATCTAGCAACCTAGTACACATGCAAAGCAAGTTATCAACAAGGATCTCACTCAACGAGCTCACAAGGCAAATCCGGAGTCCTCGGAAGTCTCCTACCTCCGACCTAATGATTGGTTCTCACAACCAATCTCGAGACATCTCCCGTGGTCTTTCTCCCTCGGCCAATTGATCGGCTCAAAACCGATCCCAAAGATGTCCGACACCCTCGAGGGTCTTTCTCCTCGACCAATTGATTAGCTCTAGAGCCAATCCCAATGGGTGTCCTCAAGGGCCTCTTACCCTCGCTATAAACTGGACTATCGGAGAGTACTCGAAGTCCGGCTCTAAACTAGAAGGAACCGGTGTACTCACGAACATTAGCCGGGGAGCTCTCGAACCGGCGACTAAAGCGTGTCGCGCACACCGCATCTTCTTTACGCAACCGGCGTAAATGTGGGGGCCTAAGTACAAACTACGCGGGCAGCACGCATGCCTAAGACGGAAGCGGTGTCACCGAACACGATGAGTGCGAGGCCCTCGGCACTCATCTGCATGCGGCACTGTACCACCGACACGAAGCTAAGAACCGGCCAAGGTAGGCTTGCACCGTTGGCGCGGGTTCCGCTCTAGCGAGCTACAAACTAGGCTTATGCCAATGAGGTAGCTAATCCTCATTGGGTGCTGGGAAGCAATGTACGTTATGCTTCGCTCAACTCCCGATCAGTGGGGACAAGGTACGTTATGTCCGCTCTCAGCCTCTAGATGATGACAACTCTACTACACTAGCTAGAGTACAGAGTAAACGATTCCTGGCTAACATACACAATAATCATCGATCATACATAACCTAGCATGGGACTACGAACTTAAAGCAGGAATCTCAAGCATGCTGGAAGAACAATCCTAGCATGGCACTAACATGTACAAACAAGCAAACATGCTAGCAAGAATGCAATCACAAGCTGTCCTATCCACTAATCATGTTTATAAAAGTAAACATGCATTTAAGGCGCAATCAAGAAAGCATCGCAGGGTCCACACAACCACGGTAAGGAATCCTTACCTGGAAACAAGTGGAAAATAGCTATCACGAATCAATTAAGACCCTCGAGCTTAATAACGAACCCGAGCAGCCTAGGCATAATAAAAGCATCCTAAATAAATATACAAAGAACAACCGGCTTAAAAATCTAAAAGGGAAAGGTTCGGGAATTACCAACCGAGAAGACACGGTGTCTCGGCAGCAAGAAGCGCAGTTTGGGGGCGCCTTGGTGCGGGCGAGGACGCTGGCGGCGCTGGCGCGCACGGCAAAGCGGCGGCGGACACACCGGGAGCGGCGCGCGGCAAGGCGAGTGGACGCGCAGGAGCAGGGGAGCGACACGGCGGGGCAGTGTGCAGGTGATCGGGCTGCGGAGGCGAAGCTCGAGCGAGCGGGCTCGCTAGGACGCTATGGGCGGCGCGGCCGGGTCTCGCTGGCGAGGTTTCGGTGCGCTGTGCTGGGCGGCCGCGAGCGACGTCGGGCGGTGCTGGGCGTGCGATGGCGGGGTGTCTGGACTGCAGACGAGCGGCGGCTGGGCGAGGCAAGGGGATGAGCGGCTTGGTGCGGTGCAGTGCGCGTGATGGTTGGTTGAGCGAGCGCGGTGTGGTGCGGTGCTGTGTGGTGGCTCGGCTGAGTGGTGCGGCTGGGTTAGGGTGGCTCGGCTGGGTGGCTCGGTTTTAGGAGAGAGAGAGAGAGTGTGGCTACCAAGGGAACAAAGAGGGTTTTCCCTAATTTCCTTCTTTTTCCTATTTTAAAAGGGTTAGGAGACCTAAAATTCCCTTCCCAAGGCTTTCTCTTGCGGGTCCCGACTAAAGAAATTCTTTTCTTTTTAACTAAATCTCTTTTTTCTAAAAACTCCAATTTCACCATTAGGGCAAGGGTTCAAATCTCAATGGGACCAATTAATTTCCAATTAATTTTGCTATTAACCGGAATGTCTCCGAACTTCTAATCAACTAACCCAAACTCCTTGGGTCTTGCAACCAACATCAATCAAGTCTCAACGAAGGCCGAAATGACCCTGAAGCCCTGAAAATCCTCAACCTCTGACCGGGGAGCAAAAAGACCAAAATACCCTTAAAGGTTAAAAAGCTCTAACGTCCCAACCGATTGCCCCAATTCTGAACCGAGAGTACCTGGGAAACCGAAATGGAAAACTGGGCCGTTACAATACTCCCTCCTTAAAAGACTTTCGTCCTCGAAAGTCCTAAGATTGGAACAGCTCCGGGTAATGAGTCTCATCTCATCCTCTAGCTCCCACGTCGCTTTCTCTGCCCTCTGATGCCTCTAAAGAACCTTTACTAAACTTATCTCCCGGTTGCGCAATACCTTGCGCTCATAAGCCAAAATCTGCACGGGCTTCTTCTCGAAGGATAAATCTTTACTCAACTCTAAGGGCTCATGCTCTAGCACATGCGACGGGTCTGCCACGTACTTCCTCAGCATCGAAACGTGGAACACATTATGCCGCCCGACAAAGACGGGGCAAGGCTAACCGATAGGCCATGCGCCCGATCCGCTCAAGGATCTCAAAGGGCCCTACAAACCTGGGGCTCAACTTGCCTCGCTTTCCAAACCTTAACACCCCACGCATAGGTGCTACCTTCAGAAAAACATGTTGACCCACCTCAAACTCCAAACCCCTACGCCTCACATCGGCGTAACTTTTCTGCCTACTTTGTGCTGTCAACATGCGAGCCCACGATCTTACGCAGCTGCGTCGTTCGTCATATCCGAAGCAACTCGGGTCCCAGAACCTGTCTATCACCGACCTCCTCCCAGAACACTGGGGATCTGCAACGCTTACCATACAACGCCTCGAATGGGGCCATCTGAATAGTCGCCTGATAGCTGTTGTTGTAAGCGAACTCCATCAAATACAGTCATCGGTCCCAAGCTGAGAAAATCCAAAACACAGGCTCTCAACATATCTTCCAGAATCTGATTCACCCTCTCCGTCTGACCATCGGTTTGAGGGTGGAAGGCGATCTTGAAAGCCGCACTCGGTTCCCAAACCCTTATGGAGCGCTTTCCAGAAGCGAGATGTGAACCAAGAATCCCGATCTGACACTATCTTCGCGGGTACTCCATGGTACCGCACAATGTGCTCTAGGAATAACTGTGCCCACTGTTCCACGGTATAATTATTCCTCCCGGGAATAAAGTGCGCACTCTTAGTCAGCCGGTCCACTACTACCCAGATCTGAGTAAACCCTCTCGGTGTCCTCGGCAACCCGGAGAGATATAATCCATCGAAATCTCGTCCCACTTCCACTTGTGGAACACTTAATGGTCGCAATAAACTGCGCAGGCTTACGCGGGAGCCTTCACTTGGCGACAAGTGAGACACCGCTAACAAACTCCGCTATATCCCGCTTCATGCCCATCCACCAAAACGCCGCTTGAGATCTCGATACATCTTGGTACCTCACGGGTGCCAAGTGAAAGGGGAACTATGTGCCTCGGTGAGCAACTCGGCTCGAATCCTGCGTCGTCGGGACGCACACAACCGACCTCAGTATCTCAAGCCTCCGTCTCGTGCCACAACAAAGTCAAAATCGCCATCAGCCTCAACTCTCTCGAGCAATCTCTTTAACTTGGGATCACCGAATCGGTTGTCGATGATCCTCTCGCTTAAGCGACGGCCGATCGATAGGTGGGCTACCCGGGCGGTAACCTCTCCCAACAAAATCTGCGATCTACCGGTACGCTCAAGCTCTTTCCGCAATTCAACTTGGGAGCTCGGGCAAAGCTCGCTGAATCGCGCGACGTCTTCCTACTCGGCGCATCAGCCCACAACGTTGGCTTTTCCAGGATGGTACAAGATCTCACGATCGTAGTCCTTTACTAACTCGAGCCACCTCCTCTCTGCCGCATGTTCAACTCCTTACGAGTGAAGAAATATTTGAGGCTCGGTGGTCCGTGAACAAGCTGAATCCTCTCACCATATAAGTAGTGCCTCCAAATCTTTAGGGCAAAAATAATCGCTGACCAACTCCATATCATGAGTTGGATAGTTCTTCTCATAAGGCTTCAAGCTGCCGGAAGCATAAGCTATCACCTTCCCATTTGCATCAACACACAACCTAAACCATACTTGGAAGCATCACTATAAACTACGAAACCTCTTGTTCCTTCTTCCGAACCGCCAACACAGTCTTTGTCGTCAAACCGAGCTTAAGCCGGGCAAAACTTTCCTCACATCTAGCATCCCAAACAAAGTCAACACCCTTCTTTGTCGACGGGTTAGGGTCTTTGCCTTAGCGAAAAGTCTTTCACGAAAGCGGTAATAACTCGCCGCGATCCCAGAAAGCTGCAGATCTCGGCGATCGTCGTCGGTCTCGCCACGAGCTAATCGCCTCTATCTTTGCGGGGTCCACCGCTACACCATCCGCCGACACTATATGCCCAAGGAAGACTACTCTCTCTAGCCGAATTCACACTTAGAGAACTTTGCGAACAACTGGTTCTCTCGCAATCTTTGTCAAAACTTGCCTCAAATGCGAAGCATGGTCCTCCTTTGTCCTGGAATAAATCAAAATGTCGTCTATGAATATGATGACAAAGTTGTCCAAGAATGCCTTGAACACTCTGTCCATCATGTCCATAAACGCTGCGGGGGTGTTCGTTAGTCCAAAAGACATGACCACGAACTCATAATGACCATACCTCGATCTCGAACGCGGTCTTGGGATATCTCGCATCCCGAATCCTCGGTGATGGTGGTACCGACCTCAAATCAATCTTAGAAAACATCGAGGCTCCTAAAGCCGATCAAACAGATCATCTATACGCGGCGGGGATACTTATTCTTCACCGTGACTTTATTCACTCTCTGTAGTCTATACACGCAGACGCATGGATCCATCATTCTTCTTAACAAACAGGACAAGTGCTCCCCACGGGGACACACTCGGTCGGATGAAACCTCGATCCAACATCTCTTGCAACTGCACTTTGAGCTCTTTTAACTCAAATTGGCGCCATACGATATGGGGCTTTAGAAATGGGAAGAGTCCCCGGCTCCACTCGATGGTGAAGTCTAAACTCCCGCCGGGGTAAACCCGACAACTCTTCAGGGAAAACATCCGCAAACTCTTGCACCACGGGGACCATGTCAACGATCAACGAAGTACTACTATCTCTCGACAGCTTTGCCAAGAAGCCCCAAGCTCCTCGAGCTAACAATCTACGGGCTTTCACTGCTGAGATCAGTGGCGGGCAAGTTCAGCCCTGGACACCGCGAAACTTGAAGCTTGGCTTCGAGGCGGCCTAAACACCACTTCTTTCCGCGGCATCTATCAATGCATGGTTCTCTCGCCAACCAATCCATGCCAAGGATCACATCGAAACCGCTCATAGACAAAGACTATGAGGGTAGCCTCTAAAATCTCATCGATATCTCAGATTCGCCATGCTTAACTCTCATCGCTAGCTAATCAGTAAAGACCCGACCCAAAAAGGGGCTCTAAATGGGCCTTTACCCCAATGCATGTATTCAAAATAAAAGACATTATGAAAAAACATAAAGTTTCGGATCCCAAGTAAAAGCAGAAACATTCAACAATCAAAACATTCATTTCTAAAAGCATACTCTGATCAGAGATTTATTTAAACCATTTAAACATTCCACAAGTACAAATATGCTGGAATCCATAAAACGTAAGAAAACATCCTAGGGCTCCGTGCCCGTCTACATGCATTCAAAGTGAAATAACAAAAGTCAAGAGTCATGATATAATAAAATGGTCAGAGATGACAAAGCAGGATTCCATGATCACGGCTCCTCCTTCACCATCCCTGTCTCCCGCTTGGTTACCTCGTGGAAAACCACAGAATAATGGTGAGTAACGAATTACTCAAGAAGAATCCCCAACCGGTACAATACGATATACATGATCATCTAGAAGAATGTATGCAAGCTATGAGTACAAACACAGAGCGGAGCACATAGCTAAGTCCACACTTGGACCTCGGATGCCAACTCAGGGTCTTAGTCCGGAAATACCACAACACACTATACGCTCTATACGGGAACAAGTCCCGGCCTCGACCGACATCATCGCCGTCACGAAAGATGCACTAGCTCAAGATCCCGAGGAGCTCTCCGGCCGCTATTTGTAATGAGCGTAAGCGCGCGCACCGCATGCTACCGCAAACTCGGGAAGTGCCGGGTCTAGTGGCAAAGCCGCCGTGTTGAGCCACCATGCCTAACTAAATCTCCGGATCGGTGTCACCGACATAGGGGTGTGAGACTGGACACGTGAACTATGTCACTGTACCACCGCACTTGAGGCTAAGGAACCGGCCGTGGTAGGCTTACACCAGAAGCGGTCCTTGCCCTAACAGTGGCAATCAAGGGCTACGGCCGAACACGCCGAGGACGCGTGCCGATCGCGGGACGAGGCAATGCCAAGTCATCATCCCGACCGTTGGGGCATTTAACGATCGCCACCCTCACACAAGATTGCGGGGCCGGCCCGGATGATGCTACCTACCTGAACTCTAAACCATAGCAATAATAACAATTCAATCAATGCAGTCCAATACGTGCTCAACAGATACAAGGAACCTAGCATGATACTACGAAGCAAGAACAGATATCGAACATGCCAGAATGGAACAACCTAGCATGGGCTAACATGAGAAACAATACAAGAGTTCATGCATCAAGAATTCGGTGATGAGCACCTAGGGCTAAACATGCTAATAATCATACAGGCATACAAAACAACAATCACAAATATACCGCGCAGGCCCACACAACCCGTGAAGAAATCCTTACCTTGGTCGGGAGGTTCTACACACAAATCCTAAGCTGCGGAACAATCCCGAGCTAGCGAGCGGGAACCTAGCAAACCAATAATAATCAAGCATCTAAAACGTCTAAAAACAATAGAACAGCAAGCTCGGCTCGGGGCACTCACGCGGCACGGCGACACGAACTTGGAGTTGCTGGCAGCCGCACGCTGGCGGCAGGCTGGCGCTGGCGAAGCGCGCGCGCGCGACGACAAGCAAAGGCACGCAGACGGACGCGGCAGCGGCAGAGCGCGCGCGGCGAGCATCGGCGTCGCGCGCGAGCGGCTTCGAGCGAGCGCGCAGCGCGCGCGGCGCGCGCGGCGGGCGACGCGCATGACGCTGGCGGCGCGCGCGGCGCGCTGGCGCGCGAGGGCCTCTGGCGCGCGAGCGATCGATCAGCGAGGACGAACAGAGATCTGGCTGCTGCGCGGCGCACCGGGCGTGGCGGCCAGTGGCCGCCGGCGATCTGGGAGTGGGACTCGCCGCCGACGACAAGGCTAGCTGCTGCTTTGGACGAACGGCAAGGCCGCTAGACGGATCTAGCGCGGCGGCGGGATCGCCGGCAGATCCGGGCGTGGGGATCGGTGGACGCGCGACGATTGCCGCTGGCCGGGCTTCTCTACCGGGCCGCAATCAACACAAACACACTTGACCAAACAAAGACACCAAACGTATGAGAAGAAGAAGAGGAAGATCGATACCTACCGGAATGATGATGATCGATCCAAAGGAGCCGCAAGGATGAAGAATTCGGCAAGGCAATGGAGAGCAAAGCTTGGGCGCCACACACTTTGGAGAAGAAGATGGACAAACCTAATTTCTATTTCATTTAACCAAATGCACCAAACACCAAAGATCCAAGATTAACTAAGATGTGATGCAGAAAGAGCAACAAGAGCAACTAATGGCTCAAATGGCACACAACCCCACAAGCTTTCCAGGAGACCCGGGTTCAAACCCCAGCTGCAGCACAATTTCCTTTATTTTTACTTTTGCATCAAACCTTGCTCAAACCAAACCACAAATCCCTCCAAAACCTACATAAATCCATCCAATAATTTTAATAACTGGAAAAGACACAAACGGCCCTGACGGCCCGACCAAATTACCAAATTACCCCTAGGGCATACCTGGAAGACCGGGATGAAAAACCTGGGTCGTTACACTAACATACTCACACCCGAGGGAGTGGCAACACACAGCTCAAACCCTAGAGGTTCGAGTTCCACACAAGCTTGTCTAACGAATGCATCAGAAACAAAGGAATGGGTCGAACCCGAATCAAACAATACAAATGCATAATGTCAGTAAGACAAGCAGCGTGCACTGCGAATCGCATCATCGAGACGCTCCGCCTCCCTGGCGAGTAGTGGCAAACACCCGCCCCTTTGTTGGGCGGTCCTGCTTCTTGCTAAATCCTCGAGTGCAGAATCGGCCAAATGCCCTTCCTTGCCACATCCTGTAGCAAGCACGGGCGATGCTCCACACAAACCAAAGTGTGCCTTTCCACACTTGTTGCACTGAGCTAGCTGCCTAGCCCCGCCTCGTTGGCGATCCGGGCTCTACCACGGGTCGCGCGCGATCTCGACCTCTAGATCGCCCCCTGGCGGCGAGTATGTTGACCACTGAGCGGAAACCACTAGAAGTCCCCGGACTTCCTCTTCTTCACTGGAATATCTGCTGAGCATCAAATGGCCGAGCTGGAGCAACAGAACGAATCTGACCTGGCGGATACCGGATTATAAATCGTGGCCAACTCCACTGCTCGGTCATAACTTTCAGGAGCGAGTGCTCAAACATCCTGAGCAACCTCCTTCCTCAGCCCACAAATAAACTTCTTAGTCTTAAGCTCCTCAGTGGCAATGAGCTCCGGGGCAAAGTAGTACTCAGAGAACTTCTTTTCGTAGCGGCAATACTATCGATCCTGCTTTTGATTCGAGAAGGCCTCTGCCATCTCCTGCTGAGCCTCGTCATTAACATACTTAGCTCTAAACTTCGTTCTAAAGAACTCCCAGGTGGCTGGAGACCCAGCTGGTCTATCTGTGGACTCCCACCACCACTCAGCTGTGTCCGAGAGAACATGGGCCGCACATCTTGGCCTCTGTACATCCTGGGCATCCCATAACTCTAAAGATGTACTCCATTCTTGCCAACCACTGATCGCCACAAGTGGGTTCCTGAAGCATCAAATTCCCTCGGCTTCCACTTGGTGAAATCTTTCAACCACTTGCCAAACTCAGCAGCCTCCTCTGCACTATCAAGTGAGTCTCGATGGTCTCCGATGACCCTGCCCCTCCGGTTGAGCTACCGGAGCTACTGAGACTCTACTGGCTGCGCTGGGAGTGCAGGAGTCGCTGGGGTGCTCTTTGCATGAGTGTGTCAAACTGGGCTATCTGTGCCCTAGACTCTCTCTGCTTGCTGCTAGGCTGCGCTGAGTCTCGACTCTCTGCTCGGCCATTAGGCCCATTATCATATCTCTCATAGCAAAAATATCTCCTCCTCCGAGCTGTACCTTGAGGCATAGCAGCCTCCACCCTTCTTCTGGGCAAGTTAGCCTCGGTGCCACGGGCGCCTACGAGCTCGATATACCCACCGCTGCTGGCTCTGCGGCATCTCTATTTGCGATTCCAGACGGACTGCTCCATCTGCGTGTAACCGGCATACTAGCGATCTACACGGAAACCACAACGGGTTAGTCCACGCTCGGACTTTCTCGCCAACAAAGATAACACATGTGTACTGCGTATATAGTATCATAAACAAAACCCTTAGCTTATTGAACTTAGACAAACTCGCGGCCGTGGAGTGTTGGAGATCATGGGAACACAACCTACAAACAAAGTTAGTCTACTGAGAATCTATGACTCTCAAGGCACGATACCAATGTAAAGACCCTACCCAAAACGGTGCTAAACCTAGATCTTTACTCAAGATGCAAGTGAAAAGCATAAAAGGACCCAAATTTGTGGTCGGTTTGTAAAACTTTTCAAAGATAAGAGTGGAGAACATTAAAAACAAAGTAAACATTCATTAGGCAAATCGATCCATTCAAATTAAAAACAGTGATTGATCAAGATTTTTCCTTAAAAACGTAAAATAGTTCAAATCATAAGTTTTCCCCTACGGACCCAAGTCCAACTACATTTGAAATAAAAATAAATAAAATAAGACACACAGCCAGTGTCAGCAAAGATCCATGATCTCCGGCTCCCTCCGCTAGCCGCCTCGGTCTTTGTCCCCAAGTTACCGTGGAAGAAACCACAATAAGGGTGAGTATAAACATACTCAAGAAGAATCCCGACCGGGTTACGATCACGATGCAATCAATCATCTAACAACCTAGTACACATGCATGCGATTATCAACAAGGATCTCACTCAACGAGCTCACAAGGCAAATCCGAGTCCTCGGAAGTCTCCTACCTCCGACCTAATGATTGGTTCTCATAACCAATCCCGGGACATCTCTCGAGGGTCTTTCTCCTCGGCCAATTGATCACTCAAAAATCGATCCCAAAGATGTCCGACACCCTCGAGGGTCTTTCTCCTCGACCAATTGATTAGCTCTAGAGCCAATCCCAATGGGTGTCCTCAAGGGCCTCTTACCTCGCTTATAAACCGGACTATCGGGAGAGTACCCAAGTCCGGCTCTAAACTAGAAGGAACGGTGTACTCACGAACATTAGCCCGGGAGCTCCGAACCGGGCGACTAAAGCGTGCGCAAGACACCGCATGCCGCCGCAACCGGCGTAAATGTGGGGGCCTAAGTACAAACTATCTTTGGCAGTGCACGCATGCCTAAGACTCGGAAGCGGTGTCATCGAACACGATGAGTGCGAGGCCCTCGACACTCATCTGTGCGCACTACCACCACCGACGAAGCTAAGAACCGCCAAGGTAGGCTTGCACCGTTAAGGTGGTTCCGCTCTAGCAGGCTACAAACTAGGCTTATGCCAATGAGGTAGTTAATCCTCATTGGCTGCCGGGGGGAAGCAATGTACGTTATGCTTCGCTCTACTCCCGACTGGTGGGGACAAGGTACGTTATGTCCGCTCTCAACCTCTAGATGATGACAACTCTACTACACTAGCTAGAGAACAGAGTAAACGATTCCTGGCTAACATACACAATAATCATCGATCATACATAACCTAGCATGGGACTACGAACTTAAAGCAGGAATCTCAAGCATGCTGGAAGAACAATCCTAGCATGGCACTAACATGTACAAACAAGCAAACATGCGAGCAAGAATGCAATCACAAGCTGTCCTATCCACTAATCATGTTCATAAAAGTAAACATGCATTTAAGGCGCAATCAAGAAAGCATCGCAGGGTCCACACAACCACGGTAAGGAATCCTTACCTGGAAATAAGTGGAAAATAGCTATCACGAATCAATTAAGACGCTCGAGCTTAATAACGAACCCGAGCAGCCTAGGCATAATAAAAGCATCCTAAATAAATATACAGCAGCCAGCAGCTTAAAAATCTAAAAGGGAAAGGTTCGGGAATTACCAACCGAGAAGACACGGTGTCTCGGCAGCAAGGGGGCAGGTTTGGGCGCTGCTGGTGCGGCAGGAACGCTGGCGCTGGGCGCACGGCAAGGCAGGCGGACACAGTGGAGCGGGCACGCGGCAAGGCGAGCGGACTAGCAGGAGCGGGCGCGAGGCGAGGCGCGGCGAAGCGATGGGCGATCGGCCGTCGAGGCGAGGCGCAGCGAGCGCAGCAGCTCGCTGACGGGCGCGAGGGCAAGCGTCGGGTCTGGCTGGCGAGGCTCGGCGATGCGCGGCGGCTGGCTGGCGCCGCGAGCGACGTCGGCGCAGGCGTCTGGCGGCGACGGCGGGGTGTCTGGACTGCAGACGAGCGGCGGCTGGGCGAGGCAAGGGGCTGAGCGGCCTGGTGCGGATCGTGTGCGCGCAGATGGCCGGGCCGAGCGGCCGGTGCGGTGCAGTGCGTGCGCAGTTGGCCGGGCCGAGCGGGTGTGTGGTGCGGTGTGGCTGAGGTGGCTCGGTTGAGTGGTGCGGCTGGGTTAGGGTGGCTCGGCTGGGTGGTGCGACTGGGTTAGGGTGGCTCGACTGGGTGGCTCGGTTTTAGGAGAGAGAGAGAGAGAGAGAGAGAGTGTGGCTACCAAGGGAACAAAGAGGGTTTTCCCTAATTTCCTTCTTTTTCCTATTTTAAAAGGGTTAGAAGACCTAAAATTCCCTTCCCAAGGCTTTCTCTTGCGGGTCCCGGCTAAAGAAATTCTTTTCTTTTTAACTAAATCTCTTTTTTCTAAAAACTCCAATTTCACCATTAGGGCAAGGGTTCAAATCTCAATGGGACCAATTAATTTCCAATTAATTTTGCTATTAACCGGAATGTCTCCGAACTTCTAATCAACTAACCCAAACTCCTTGGGTCTTGCAACCAACATCAATCAAGTCTCAACGAAGGCCGAAATGACCCTGAAGCCATGAAAATCCTCAACCTCTTACCGGGGAGCAAAAAGACCAAAATACCCTTAAAGGTTTAAAAGCTCTAACGGCCCAACCGATTGCCCCAATTCTGAACCGAGAGTACCTGGGAAACCGGAATGGAAAACTGGGCCGTTTCACACGAGAGGTTCGTGTTGAGGAGCCAGTGCTCAGTCTTTGAGTTGTCAAGGCTTTAGTCCTTGGCAATTGCCCTAGTTTTGGTTGTAAGGATGCCGTGCTCGTAGCTGGGTTGTTATTTAAGCAAGTTTTGCTAGTTGGTCCTTGCCCTGGTCAGAGTTCAATTGGAACTGAACAAGAGCGGTGGTAGCAAAGCCGCGCAGTTTCGGATCGTCATGGCTAAAAGAGCTGTTCGGATCCTTACCTTGGGCAGAAGGTATGTTGTGGCCGATGCTTGAGTAGGAGGATGACGCAGTCTGTAGCGTTTCCGGTTCTCTTGGTTTTCAAGAAGTTGGTGTTGGCCAGTGTAGTTGAGATGCTGGAGAGGGTTGTGCCCGTGTAGCCGGTTGTCTGTTTAGATCGTTTGATGACCGTGTGTGTCGGAGGGTGATCGGAGGATCCCTAGGTTGTGGAGAGCCTCTCCAGAGCTCAGTCAGACCCAGGCAGTGTCCTTGGGTGAGTTGCTGGCAGATTTGGTTGTCTAGCAAGCTAGTGCTTGTTTGGAGTAGAGTCCGGATTGGTTTCGGTGAGGTGGCTAGTTGGTGCTTGGTGTTGACCAAGATTTGGTTCCCTTGTTGTTTCAAGAGCTAGCTCGGTTCGAGCAGAGGGCGTTGCCCTGAGGACTTGTTTCTAGTCAGGAGGTTTTGGGAGTTGACCCCTCCCTCGGTGGTTGAGTAAGTTCTGCTAGTTCTGGATTGGTGGTCCAATCAGTTGGGTTTTCCCTTGGGTTTGAGCTAGTCAGCGAGCGTGTGTGAAGTTCGCTGCCCTTCAGAGTTCGCTTGCTGGGAAATCGTTCCTGTTTAGAAGGAGTCAACGTAGCTCCTGAGTCGTGTAGTTGATCAGAGTAGCGCAGTGGTTAGCCCAGCGAGGGGGTCCCTGCATTGTGTTGTTAGCAAGTTTAAAGTTGTTTGTCCTCGCAAGGGCGGAGGCCAGCCAGTTTAAGAGTTGAGATTTTGCTGGAAAGTTGTTGGTTCTTTGGGGTTTGAGGAACCCCTAGTTTCCATGGTGGTTGAGTTGCACCATGGATGCCAGCCGCAAGTATTATCTTTGGAGATAGCCTCGTCAGTTCGTATTCCTTGCGATGTTCCGAGTGTGGAGTTTCTAGTCGCAAGATGAGTTAGGCCTAGGCTAAAGGAGGAAGTCCTTTGAGTAGCCAGTTGGACTTAAAAGTTGAGTGGTAGCTTGGAGGCGAGCTTTGCTCGTTATGAGCTTGGTTTGAGTTTCTGCTGAGCAAGCCTTTCTCGGGCTTTACTTTTAGTTGTTGTGCATTCATGATTGGCATTTTATTGAGCCACGCTTGAGTGAGTTGGCACAGAGGTGTCGTGGCATTGGTTGGTAAAACCCTTGAGTTGCTATCCTCAAGCTATTGTGTTGCTAGTAGCCGCGTGTTGTTTTATTCCTTGCTGCTCGAGGTTTCCGTGAGAGGAATGTTGTTTGTTTTTATGTCTGACGATGTTCACCTAGGCCAGTGGCTGATCGGATTTCATTGGAAAGTTTGTTGTCGGCCGATGAGGGGCTGCAGTTTTTTTTAGTTTGGCCGAGGGGAGCCTGTTCCTGGACCTTGTCGTTCAGGGGTGGCCGAAGCTGAAGTTTCAGCTAGTGTGAGTGGTGGTAGCCGTTTGGTGAACCAGAAAAGTGCCCCTTGGCTTTGGTGCTTCGTTTTCTCGTAAGATGGTTGCTTAAGTGTTGTGGACGCGTGCTAGTTGGAGAAGTTTGCCTTGGGATCAGTCACCAGTTGGTGGTTCGAATTGGATTTCGTTAAGGATTGTAGGCAACCAGTGGGGTTCGCAGGTCTCTTGCGAAGTAAGAGTAGGTCGTTTAGTTTCTGAAACCTGGGAGGTTCAGTTGTTTGGTTAGCGTGGTGTAGAGTTGAGGCTGTTTGTTAATTGCTGTGGGCCAGAGAAGTTTCGCCGGTGCGCGACGGAGAGTTTAGAGCTTGTGACCAGTCCTCGAGTTTGCTGAGAGTAGCGCCGTAGAGAGGCGTTCCAAGTTGGGTTAGCAGGGATAAGTGAGCCCTAGAGTCGTAAGACAGTTGATAGTTGGTGCGAGTCAGAGGATGTGGCTCACCGACTAGTTATCGCATGCTTTCTTCGAAGCTCAGTGTTAGTTCAGTTTTGGTTGAGATAGTTCGTGGCAGACTCGGTGTCTGTTGGGCTTGGAGCCTTTGGGAACCCAAGAGGGTTCGGTTTTGAAGAAGGATTTGTGTTGTCTTAATCAGGAGCTTGGTTGGTTAAGAATCAGTGGAGTTTTTCCTAGAGTTATTTTCGTCTTAGAACTTTCGAGGACCAAAGTCTTAAAAGGAAGGAGTATTGTAACGGCCCAGTTTTCTATTTCGGTTACCCAGGTGATTTCGGATCATTATTCGGATGTTCGGATGGGCCGTTAGGGCTGTTTTAACCCTTAGGGGTATTTTGGTCTTCTTGCCCCTGGTCAGGGTTTTGAGGATTTTCAAGATTTCAGGGCCTTTTCTGCCTTCATCGAAGTTTGGTGGTTGTTGGTTGCAAGACCCAAGAGGTTTGGGCAAGTTGTTTGGGAGTTTGGAGGTATTTTAGTTATTGGTAAAATTAATGGGTTTTTTTAGTGCTTCCTTTGGGATTTGAACCCTTGCCCTAAATGGTTTTGGGAGTTTGTAGGAAAAAGAGTTTTATTAAAAAGAAAGGTTTGCTTGGGCCGGGTTTTGAAAGAGGAAGCTTTGGGAAGGGATTTTAGACCCATTTAAATTAAGAAAAAGGAAAGAAATCAAGAAAAATCCCTTTCCCCCTTGTTTTGCAAGATTCTCTCTCTCTCTCTCTCTCTCTCTCTCTCTCTCTCTCTCTCTCTCTCTCTATAAACCCTAGCCGCACCATGCCCAGCCCTTGCCGCACCAACCCCAGCCCAGCCACCACACCCTAGCCGCACCCTCGCACCACAAAGCCGCTCGGCCCTGCTCACTGGCGCCGATGCTACACAGATCGCTCAAGACCACATTTCCGCACACGCACGCCAGATCGCTCCCATTGCCACACCGCTCAGACCACCCGCACCACCCAGCCTAGTCCACCCGGCCCGTTCCACCAGTCGCCCAGCGGCCGAGCGCGCCGCAGCGCCTCCCAGCGTCTCGGTCGTCGACCACCGCGCCAGAGCGCCGCACGCCGCCGCCAGCGTCTCGCAGGCGTCGACCCAGCCCGCCAGAATCGCGCCCCCGTCGGCCGACCAGCCCGCCAGATAGCGCCCGTCGCGTCGTCCCAGTATTGCATGCCCGCGCAGCTTCAGACGCGTCGCCCGTGCGGCGTCCTCGCAGACCCGACGTCTCGCCTGCGCGCCCGCTCCAGCGCGTCTGCTCGCCTTGCCTCGCGCCCGAGCCAGCGCCTGCCTCGCCAACGCCCAGTGCCCAGCGCCAGCGCCCCTGCCGCACCAGCAGCGCTCTTTCCTGCCATTTTTGCTATCGAGACCGCATGTCTTCTCGGTTGGTAATTCCCGAGCCTTTCCTCTTTTAGTTTTTAAGCTGCTTGCTGCTGTTTATTTAATTAGGATATTTTTATTAAATGCTTAGGTTGCTCGGGTTCACTTAGAAGCTCGGGAGTCGCTTGGTTGGCTTATGGTAGTTATTTTCTGCTTGTTTCGTGTAAGGATTTCTTACCGTGGTTGTGTGGACCTCGCGACATTATCATGATGTGCTTTGTATGCTTGTTGATCGTTATGAGCATGATATCGATAGGGACGGCTATGTTTGATCTCTTGCTAGCATGTTTGCTCGATTGTACATGTTAGTGCCATGCTAGGTTTGTTCTTCCCGGCATGCTTATGATTCCTGCTTTAAGTTCGTAGTATCATGCTAGGTTATGTGTGATTGATGTTGATATGTATGTTTAGCCAGGAATAAGTTATTTTGTACTCCTAGCTAGTATAGTAGGGTTTTTCATCATCCAGAGGCTGAGAGCGGACATAACGTACTTTGTCCCCACCGGTCGGGTGTAGAGCGAAGCATAACGTACATTGCTTCCCCCGGCCTGATGTGGATTTAGCTACCACATCGGCATAAGCCTAGTTTGTAGCCGCTAGAGCGGAACCTCGCCCGGTGCAAGCCCCGCCTTGTTCGGTTCTTAGCTTCGTGTCGGTGGTACAGTACAGCGCATGAGATGAGTGCCGAGGGCCTTGCATCATCGTGTTCGGTGACACCGTTTCCGAGTCTTTAGGCATGCGCACTGCCCGCGTAGTTTGTACTTAGGCCCCCACATTTACGCGTTGCTGTTGCAAAGAAGATGCAGTGTGCGCAAGACACGCGTTAGTTGCCTGCCCGAGAGCTCCCTCGGGCTAATGTTCGTGAGTACACAGTTCCTTCGATTTAGAGCCGGACTTGGGTACTCTCCGATAGTCCAGATTTGTTAGCGAGGGTAAGAGGCCCTTGAGGACACCCATTGGGATTGGCTTTTGAGTCGATCATATGGTCGAGGAGAAAGACCCTCGAGGGTGTCGGACATCTTTCGGATCGGTTTTTGAGCCGATCAATTGGCCGAGGAGAAAGACCTCGGAGATGTCTCGGGATTGGTTATGAGAGCCAATCATTAGGCGGGAAGTAGGAGACTTACGAGGATTCCAGATTCTCGCCTTGTAAGCTCGTTGAGCTATGATTTGTGTTGGTAATCTGTTTGCATGTATACTAGGGTGCTAGATGATTGATGTATCGTATTGTACCGGTGGAGATTCTTACCGAGTATGTTTATACTCACCCTTATTTCTCGTGGTTTTCCACGTGTAACTTGGGACAAAGACCTGGGACGGGCTAGCGGAGGGATCTCGTTGATTCATGGGAGCCGCCGGCACTCTGTCTTTATTGTTTGCATAATTTGTTCAGCATGTAGACGGACAGGAGTCCTAGGGGGACGTTTTTAAAAGTTGTTTAAATTGTATTGTATGATTTTATAAACACTGGCCAGGTTTGTTTTACTTTGTTGGCTTTGCTTAAATGAAGGTTGTTGTTTATGTTTTAAGTGTCCCCGCTTTTAAATGTTTTGAAAGGTTTTAAATATGAGCACTAAACCGCTTGATGAAGTATTTAACTTGCATGCTGAGTGAGAACCTAGGTTTAGGACCGTGTTTTGGGTCGGGTTCTTACAGTAGTTGATCAAAGTAGCGTAGTGGTTAGCCCAGCGAGAGGGTCCCTGCTTTGTGTTGTTAGCAAGCAAAAGTTGTTTGTCCCCGCAAGGGCGGTGGCCAGCCAGTTTTAGAGTTGAGCTTTTGCTGGCAAGTTGTTGTTTTTTGGGGTTTGAGGAACCCCTAGTTTCTATGGTGGTTGAGTTGCACCATGGATGCCAGCCTCGAGTATATCTTTGGAGGTAGCCTTGCCAGTCCGTTTTCCTTGCGATGTCCCGAGTGTGGAGTTTCTAGTCGCAAGATGAGTTAGGCCTAGGCTAAAAGGAGGAAGTCCTTTGAGTAGCCAGTTGGACTTAAGTGTTGAGTGGTAGCTTGGAGGCGAGTTTTGCTCGTTATGAGCTTGGTTTGAGTTTCTGCTGAGCAAGCCTTTCTCGGGCTTTGTTCCTGGTTGTTGTGCTTTCGCAGTTGGCGATTAGCTGAGCCACAGTTGAGTGAGTTGGCACAGAGGTGCCGTGGCATTGGTTGGTTAGCCCTTGAGTTGCTATCCTCAAGGTGTTGTGTTGCTAGTGGCTGCGTGAGGGTTTGGTCCTTGCAGCCCGATTTTTCCATGAGAGGAATGTTGGTTGTTTCCTTGCCTGGCAATGTTCTCTTTGGCCAGTTGCTAGTAGGTTTGCATGGAAAAGTTTGCCTTTTGGATCAGTCGCCAGTTGGTGGTTCGATTGTTCTTCGTTAAGGCTTTAGGCAAGCCTTGTGGTTCGCTGGCTTCTTGTGAAGTAAGAGTAGGCTGTTTAGTTTCTGGAACCTGAGAGGTTCAGTTGTTTGGCCAGCATGGTGTAGTGTTGAGGTTGTTTGTTAACAGCTGTGGGCATTCAGAGAAGTTACGCCAGTGCGTGGCGTTGAGTTTTGGAGCTTGTGCCCAGTCTGCGAGTTTGCTGAGAGTAACACCGTAGAGAGGTGTTCCGTGTTGGATTAGCAGGGTTTTTGATTGAGCCCCTGGTTTGTAGGGCCTTCTGAGATCCTTGAGCGGATCAGAGAAGTGGCCTTTCGGTTAGATTTGCCCCGTCTTTGGCAGCGGTGCATTTTGTGTTCCTCGTCTCGATGTTGAGATAGTTCGTGGCAGACTGGATAGCTTTGTGGCTTTGAGCCTTTGAGAACCCAAGAGGGTTTGGTTCTCAAAGAGGGCTAGTGTTGTTTTAGCCGAGAAGTTTAGTTGGCTAGGAATCAGTGGAGTATTCCTAGAGCTGTTTCGTCTTAGGACTTTCGAGGACGAAAGTCTTAAAAGGAGGGAGTATTGTAACGGCCTAGTTTTCTATTCCGGTTCTCGAGGTGCTTTCGGTTCAGATTCAGTGGTTCGGTTGGGCCGTTAGAGCTGTTTGAACCCTTAGGGGTATTTTGGTCTTTTTGCTCCCCGGGCAGGATTTGTGGATTTTTAGGGCTTCGAGGCAGCTCCTGCCTTTGTTGAGGCTTGTTTGTTGTGGACTGCGAGTCCCGAGATGTTTGGGCTATTCGTTTGGGAGTTCGGTTGTGTTTTGGGTTTTGGGCAAAGTGATGGTTGTTTGGGTGTTTCCTTTGGGATTCGAGCCCGGGCCCTTAGTGTTGATTCGGGAGGTGATTTGGTGAGATTTATTCAAAGTGGAAAAGGTTGCTCTGATCGGGTCTCGAAGGAGGAAGCCGGGAAATGGGATTTAAGGATTTTAAGGATTTTTGGAAAATTGGAAAAATGGATAAGTTTGGATTTAATTTTGGATAAGGATAAAAGAGAAAAAGAATAGAAAAAAGAAAAAAGAAAAATCCCATTTTTCCCCATTTTTTCCCCATTTTTCCTTTTCTCTCCCTTTCTCTCTCCTCCAGCCCGAGCAGCCCCCTTGGTCGCCCACGCCCGAGCCATCCTGAGCCCTGGCGGGCAGCCACGCCCGCCCGAGCTCGGCTCTCGCCCCGCCCTGCCAAAGATACCGCCAGTCGCGGTGAGCCCGCCCCAGCTCGCCGCCGCCTCGCGGCGCGTCGTCCTGTGTCGTCCGCGTCGCCTGACCTCGCCCAGGCCCACATCGCCCGACCTCGCCCAGGTCCGTGTCGCCTTGCACTGTGCCAAGCCGCACCGAGTCGCACGCCCATGTAGCTCGCCGTGCCAGCTCGAGCTCCCCAAGCTCGTCGCGTCGCGTCGCCCCGCGCGCGCGTCCCTGTTGCTTGCCGAGTTTGCGCCCGCGTGCCGTCCCCTGTGCCGAGCCGCACCGCGCGTCGTCGCCCAGCCGAGCTCGAGCCTGCGCCCTCGCCTCGCCTCAGCTCGCCCGCGCGCAGCCTCCGCGCCCGTGCCTGCGTCTGCGCCCGTGCCCTGCGCCCCAACGCCTGCCGTGCGCCCAGCCAGCCCAGCCCTTGCGCCCAGCCTGCCTGTTGTGTGCTGGTTGGCCCGAGCCTTGTGGCTTCTCGGATGGTATTTCCCTAGTCTTTTCTTTGTTGGGCCCTGATTTGTTGGCTGCTGGTTATTGTATTAATTGGGGTGCTTTATTTGATGTATAGGCTGTTCGGGATCGATTAGAGGCTCGAGGGTCGCTCGTTGATTTATTATGATTTGTAATTATTTTCTGCTTGTTCCAGGTAAGGATTTCTTACCGTGGTTGTGTGGACCCTGCGATATATCATGATTGTGCTTTGTATGCTTGCTGATTGTTATGAGCATGATATTGATAAGGCAGTTTTGATTGACCTCTTGCTAGCATGTTTGCCTGATTTTACATGTTAGTGCCATGCTAGGTTTGTTCTGCCAGCATGCTTATAATTTCTGCTTAAGTTGTAGTATCATGCTAGGTAAATGTGATTGATGTCGGTCATTGCTTGCTAGCCAGGAATCATTTATTTGCTCTGTACTCTTAGATAGAGTTGTAGGGTTTGTCATCATCCAGAGGCTGAGAGACTTTGTCCCCACCGGTCGGGAGTAAAGTTAAGCGTTGCTTTGAGGTTGAGAGCGGATATAACGTACTTTGTCCCCAGTGGTCGGATATAGAGCAAAACATAACATACATTGCTTTTTCTCCCCCCTCCCGGCAGCCAATGAGACTTAGCTACCTCATTGGCGTATGCCTAGTTTGTAGCCTGCTAGAGCGGAACCCTGCCAACGGTGTAAGCCTTCCTTGGCCGGTTCTTAGCTTCAGGTCGGTGGATCAGGCTGCACAGATGAGCGCAGAGGGCCTCGCGCTCTCGTGATCGGTGACACCGCTTTCGAGTCATAGGCATGCACTCGGCGCGTGAGTTTGCCCTTTGGCCCCGTGATTTACGCTGGTTGTTGCAAAGAAAGATGCGGTGTGCGCGCACACGCGTTAGTCGCCGGTTTAGAGAGCTCCCCCGGGCTAATGTCGTGAGTACACCATTCCTTCCGTTAGATCCTGACTTCGGGTACTCTCCCGTAAGTCCAGTTTAGCAGCGAGGGCAAGAGGCCCTTGATGACATTCTTGGGATCAGTGTATTCCCCGAGTGAAAGATACCTCGGTGATGTCCCGTGATTGGTCGGTGTATCCAATCCTTAGGCCGGAAGTAGGAGACTTCCGATGACTCAGATCTTGTTTTATGAGCTCGTTGAGCTATGATCCGTGTTGATATCCGTTTGCTTGCATGTTGAGGTGCTAGATGACCGATGTATCGTATTGTACCCCGGTTGGGGATTCTTACTGAGTATGCTTATACTCACCCTTATTTATCTTTCAGGTAACTTGGAACAACACCAGGATGGCTAGCGGAGGGAGCTGATTGATCATGGGGAGCCGCTGGCACTTTGTCATTTATTATTGCATTGTTTATTCAAAGATGTAGATGGACAGAGTCCTAGGGGAACATTGTTTAAAACGTTGTTTAAATTATCTTGTATATTTTTATAAATCATCGCCAAAGTTGTTTTACTTCCTTGGATTGTTTAAATGAAAACTGTTGGTTACGTTTTAAGGGTTCCCCCTTCTCATATGTTTTGAAAGGTTTTTAAATATGAGCACTAAACCGCTTGTTATCATATTTAACTTGCATGCTGAGTGAGAACCCCGGTTTAGGGCCATGTTTTGGGTCGGGTTCGTCACATTGGGATAGTCGGTTGGAAGCTCGGTTGTGGTTTGGGCTTTGGCAAAGTGATGGTTGGTTGAGTGCTTCCTTTGGGATTCGAGCCCGGGCCCTTATGGTTGATTTGGGAGTTGGATTTAAGTGAGTTTTATTTATTGGAAAAGATTGCTTCGGTCGGGTCTCGAAGGAGGAAGCCGGGAAATGGGATTTTAAGGTTTTAAAAGTGGATAAGGATGGAAAAAAGGGATAAAATCCCCATTTTCCTTTTAATTTCCCATTTTCCCTTTTCTTTTATAAATTCCTTTTTTTTCTTTTATTTGTCTTTTTTCTCTCTCTCTCTCTCTCTCTCTCTCTCTCTCCCCGAGCCCCCACCTAGCCTGAGCAGCACAAGCCCTAGCCAGCCCTTGCTCGCCCGAGCCTCGCCCAACCAAGCCCTGCCCTGCCCAGGTCGCGTCGTCGCCCAGCCCAGGTTGCCAGCCCGTGCCATCGCGCAGTGTCGTGTCGCCCAAGCCCCTCGCCCGTACAGTGCCAGCGACGCCGGCCCGAGCCCCAGCTCGCCCAGGCCATCTCGTCCACGTCCGTGTCGCGCGCCCTCGTCCATGTAGCTCGCCGTGCCAGCCCGCGTGCCCTGTAGCCATCGCGTCGCGTCGCCCCGCGCGTGCATCCCTGTAGCTCGTCGAGGTCGCGCCCGCGCGCCAGTGCTTAGCCGAGCTAGCGCCCGCGCTCGCGTGCCCCTGTGTCCCTCGCGCGCCCGTCGCGGCGACCAGCGCGCAAGCGGCTCGATTCTGCGCCCAGCCGCGCCCGGCCAGCCAACCAAATGGCCAGAAATTGGCTGTTCACAGTGTCAGCAGCGCCTCGTGAGTTGCTCACGAGTCGAGCCCTGTTTATTTTAGTGTATTTAGAGCTATTTTATGATTATTGATGTATTTGTTTGGCTCGCTATAGGTTGCTCGGGTTCGATCGCAGTTAGGTTTGTTGTGTGTTGTTGCCTTCCGACCAGGTAAGGATTTCTTACCGGAGTTGTGAGAGCCCTGCGATATATTATGTGATTGCTGATTGTATGCTTGTTTGTGTTTATTGACATGTTTAGTGATAAGTGCTCTATTATGAATTCCCGACTGGCATGATTTCCTATGTTGTTTCTCATGTTAGTCCATGCTAGGTTTTTCTTTTCTGGCATGCTCGTATCTGTTCTTGCTTCGTAGTACCATGGTAGGTTCGTTGTATTCTTATTGAGCACGTATTGGATTTATTGGATTGTTTGCTGATTGCTATGACAGGTTAGAGTTCAGGTAGATAGCATCATCCGGGCCGGGTGCATAACGAACCTTGCATCCCCGCAGGGACGTACGAGATGGTGCTCGGTCCCTGATCCCGTTAGGGACTAGCTAACCCTAACGGCGGGCCCTGCAATCTTGGGTGAGGGTGGCAGACTGTTAAATGCCCCAACGATCGGGATGATGACTTGGCATTGCCTTGTCCCCGACAGCCGGCACGTCCTCAGCGTGTTTCGGCGGTAGCCCTTGAGTTGCCACCTGATAAGGCAAGGACGGTTTCCTGGTGTAAGCCTACCACGACCCGTGCCTTAGCCTCAGGTGCGGTGGTTCAGGCTGACATAGTTCACGTGTCCAGGTCTCACACCCCTATGTCAGTGACATCGATCCAGAGATTTAGTTAGGCATGGTGACTGGACATAGTTCACGTGTCCAGGTTCAGGCTTGCCACTAGACCCGGCACCCCCCATAGTCTGCAGTAGCATGCGGTGCGCGCCATGCTCATTATAGCGCCGACCGGAGAGCTCCTCGGGATCTTGAGCCAGTGCACCTTTCGTCGACAGTAGACAGGCTGAGGCCGAGACTTGTTTCTCTTATAGGGCGTATTGTATATCGTATTGTACCCCGGTTGGGGATTCTTACTGAGTAATTCGTTACTCACCCTTATTTCTGTGGTTTTTCCACAGGTAACCATGGTGCGAGACAGGATGGCTGGAGGAGGAGCTGTGATCATGGAAACTCGTTGTTCAACTCTGAGTTTTATGTTTATGATTTAAATGTCCTCTGAATGCATGTAGTTGGGCACGGAGCCCTAGGGTGTTTTCTGAACTAGCATTGTTGTAACTATTGTAAAGTTTGTATGTTTTAAATAAATCTCTGATCAGAGTAAGTTTTGTAAATGTATTTGTCTTGGAACAGGTGCTTGGAAACAGGGACAGGTTCCAGGAATTGATGTTGATTTTTAAATGGATGTTTTATGTTTTAGTTTTTACTTAGAATCCGAACACCATCTTGCGAATTTTCTGTAGATTTGAATGCATGCATTGAGGTAACGACCTATTTTAGAACCCTTTCGGGTCGGGTCGTTACAGGTTGGTATTAGAGCTCAGAGTCATAGATTCTGTAGACTGACCTTTTGTTGTAGGTCATTTTTCCATGATCATCAGCACTCCGACAGTCATCAGGTATGCCTAAGTTTACTGTTTTAAAGAAAGGGGTAAGAATTTACAATACTTTTCATCTAGTGTATGCCTTGTGTAGTGTGGTGGAGCGGAGACGAGCAGGTTTTGACTCGTTGTTGGTTTGGGCTTAGAGAGCCATCATGCCAACTTCCCGCAGTGTGAGCATTATATAGCAGCTTGTTGAGGTATCCAGATAGATTCGGATTCCCCTGGGACGTCATCCCAGAGGGAGGCAGAGCTTAGACTCCCCTAGGCCATTTGTGGCCCAGTTGCTGCTTTTCCCCTAGTGAGAGAGTGGAGGTGCTTTGTGCAGATCGCCAGTATGTTGATCGCACTCAGAGGAGCAGGACGCTTGGCATGTCCGACCGAGGAGTTGGACCGATCGTGTTGATGTTGAGGCGCGCCCGTGGTTGTTTAGACCCGTTGGCGAGTTGGCCCTGGCAGTTGAGTTGCCTAGAGGAGGGGGTAGAGGCTAGCACGCCTCAGAGTGAGACTCCTTGAGCAGAGTGTGCTCCAGCCATGAGAGATTTGATGGCAGGTCTTTAGCTATCAGAGAGCGGAGACCCAAGCGCAGTTTGTAGAGCGTAGTGAGAAGTCTCTGGCACAAATAGCCCGGTGATGAGTTTGTTTCAAAGATTTCCCCAGTAGCTCTTGTAGACCCGGAGGTTCCGGGAGGGCATGATCAGCGAGTTTATTCGGATGAGATTGTTGGCGATGATGGAGCCTTGATTTGGCAAGTGGATGCCTGTGAGAGCTCGATGTTTTAGTAAGTCCCGCCGCTAGTAGTAAAGCGGGCACAGTTTGAGTTTAGCATCCATGTGTTGGGATGCCCCCGCTGCTCGTGAGGCCGAGGTGTGCTGTCTCTGTCTTTGTTTGGTACAACAATTGGTGGTGGAAGTCCCTTGTGAGAGGTGGACTAGCAGAGTCTCCACCAGTCGCCCGATTGATTGGCAAGTTGCCGTGTTAGTGGCTTGAGGCAGATGTAGAGACATCTTTGCCCCTTTGCAAGCCTGCTGTTGTTTAACAGCCCAGTTTCCTCAGATGTTTGGTAGAGTTGAGCACTCTTCCTTGGTGAGCTCCTAGAGTGGAGCTAGCTGCTGCTTGTTGAGAGATCCGGCCAGAGTTTTGTTGAACATCATGTGGAGATGCAAGTGTAGGCTGTGAGCCTTCGGTTTGATGAGATGCCATAGGCATGGTTGCTTGAGTTGAGCCCTCGTATGCCTAGCCAGCGTTGTTGTCACTTGAGGTAGTGACCTTGCTGGTCCCATCTGTAGTAAGATGTGGATTTGGTAGTAGTAGCACTTGAGGTGCATTGGTTGGTGTGCCACTTTGGCACTAAGTCTGGTTCAGGCTTGAGTTTGGCATGGGCATAACATATGGTTCTATGCCGTCCGGAGTTCAGCGCACTCCTTTAGCCTTGGATCCGTTTATGGCAGTTGCACCTGTTTTGGTTGTGCAAGAGGGCTAGTTTAGTCGTAGTCGATGGACTACAAGCGAAAGGATGCTCGAGAGGAGCCGGAGTCTCTTCCCAGTGTTTTTGGAGGTTGAGTAAGTCAGCAGGTTGGCGGATGGTAAGTGTTGGTGCGCGTGAGCCTCACGCTAGTGTTAAGGCCAAGAGTTTCTTTGTGGTTGGTAGTGCGGTCAACTACCTTCGAGTGCCTTAATCTGAGGAGAGTTGAGCATCGTAGATGCGAGTTTGGTCCAGCAGAGGGACCCTGAGTTGGATGCTCATGAGATGAGCTGGATGCCTATGAGGCGAGTTGGATGCCTATCAGGCGAGATGAGTTGATGCCTTGCGAGAGGATTTGGATGCCTTATGGGTAAGCACCCTTGGTAGAGGCTTGGTATAAAGTAAGTTCAGTTTGGCATGGTTATGCCTTGGTAGCGCAAGGTTGCCTCAGCTTTGAGCATCGTGTGGAGATGGAACTTTTGGTGTTCCATCAGTTGGAGTTCAGTTGGAAACTGAACAAGTGCGGTGGTAGCAAAGCCGCGCAGTTTCTGATCGCCTTGGCTAAGAGATTTGTTTGGATCCTTTCCTTGGGTAGAAGCCTTGTTGTGGCTGATGTTTAAGTAGGAGGATGACGCATTCGGTAGCGTTTCGGGTCCTCTTGGTTCCCAAGGAGTTGGAGTTGGCCAGCATGGTTGAGATGCCGGAGTGAGTTGTGCATGTTCAGGCAGTTGGCTGTTAGCTCGTTTGTCGACAGTGTGTGTCGAGGGTTGCCGAAGAACCCTAGGTTGAGGAGAGCCTCTCCAGAGCTCAGTCGGCCCAGGCAGTGTTCCTTGGGTGAGTTGCTGGCAGTCTTGGTAGACTAGCAAGCCAGTGTTTGTTTGGAGTAGAGTCCGGATTGGTTCCGGTGCGGTGGCAAGTTGATGCTTGGTGTTGACCAAGGTATGGATTGGAGCTGCTAGAGATTAGTTTTGCTCGTGGGGTGAGTGGTTCGTGCCAAGTTGGTTGTTTTCCTGTTTCCAGGATGTTGGGTTGCCCCGTTTGGCATTTGGAGGTTCCGTCTGTGGTGGACCCCTGTTGTTGCCCCGTGAGATTTAGATGTTGTTGCTCTAGTGGAGCAAGACAGTGAGCGTATGTGGAGCTCTCTGTCCTTCGGTTGTCTGCTTGTAAGAGCCGTTCCTTCTGGGAGTTGTCAGATTTCTCCCGTAGCCATGAGTTGATGGTAGAGGTGCGAGCTTGAAGGAAAAGTTTGTTGGCTGCTTGGAAGCAGTTGTTTGTCCAGTTAGGTGGACTCTTGGATGGTATTCTAGAGGCTGCAGTAAGGGTTGTTTTGCCTCTTGTGAGTGTTTGGTCCTCTTGTTGTTTCAAGAGCTAGTTCGGTTCTAGTTGAAGGGCGTTGCCCTGAGGTCTTTTTCCTAGTCAGGAAGTTTTGGGAGTTGACCCCTCCCTCGTCAGTTGAGTAAGTTCTGTTAGTTCCGGATTGGTGATCCGATTGGTTGAGTTTTCCCTTGGGTGTTGCCTTGGGTTTGAGCAAGTCAGTGAGCTTGTGTGAAGTTCGCTGCCCTTCAGAGTTTGCTTGCTGGGAAAATCGTTTCCCGTTTAGCAGGAGTTAGCTTAGCTCCTGAGTTGTGTAGTGGATCAGAGTAGCGCAGTGGTCAGCCCAGCGAGAGGGTCCCTGCTTTGTGTTGTTAGCAAGCGAAAGTTGTTTGTCCCCGCAAGGGCGGAGGCCAGCCAGTAAGAGTTGTTTCTGGCAAGTTGTTGGTTCTTTGGGGATTGAAGATTTCCCTTTCCCCCTAGTCTCTGTGGTGATTGAGTTGCTCCCTGGATGTCAGCCTCGAGTGTTAGCTTCCGAGGTAGTCTTGCGGATTCGTGTGGCTCAGGATCCGTAAGCTTTGAGGTTGTCGTTATCCGTTTTCCTCGTGAGGTTTCGGGAGTGGAGCTTCTGGTTGGAAGTTGAGTTAGGCTTAAGCTTAAAGGAGAAGTCCTTTGAGTAGCCAGTTGGATTTAAGAGTTGAGTAGTAGCTTCGAGGCGAGCGTTGCTCGTTATAAGTTGGGTTGAGTTCTGCTGAGCAAGCCCTTCTCGAGCTTTGCTCCTAGTTGTTGTGCGTTCGCAATTGGCGATAGCGGAGCCTTGTTTGAGTGAGTTGGCACGGAGGTGCCGTGGCTTTGGTTGGTAAAGCCGTCGAGCTGTTTTCCTCAAGTGTTGTGCCGCAGAGAGCTGCGTGATGGTTTAGTCATTGCAGCCCGAGATTCCTTGAGAGGAATGTTGGTGGTTTCCTTGCCTGGCAATATTCTCTTTGGCCAGTTGCTGGTAGTTTTTCTCCGAAACGTTTGCGTTCGGCCGATGAGGAGATTTAGTTTGTTGGTTTGGCCGAGTGGAGCCTATGCTTGGCCCTTGTGTTTTAGAGGTGGTCGTAGCTGAAGTTTCAGCTGGTGTGAGTGTTGTTAGTCGTCTGGTGTACCAGGATGGTGCCCCTTGCCTTTTGGATCGGTCGCCAGTTGGTGATTCGATTGTTTCTTGTTAAGGCTGTAGGCAAGGTTTGAGGTTCGCTAGTCTCTGTGAAGTAAGAGTAGGTCGTTTGGTTTTCTAGAACCTGGGAGGTTCGATTGTTTGGCCTTGACTTGTGTAGGGTTGAGGTTGTTTGTTAACTTGGTGTGAGCTCCTGCAGGAGTTTGCCAAAGCGTGAGTGTAAAGTTTTGAGCTTGTGGCCCGTCCTCGAGTTTGCTGAGAGTAGCACCCTTTGAGAGTTGGTGCGAGTTGAGGACGTGGTTTGCCGTCTATTCCCTTTGGAGTTCAGTGTATGCCCAGTCTTGGTTGAGATAGGTTGTGGTAGTTTAGATGGCATTCTGCCTTTGAGCCTTTGAGAATCCAAGAGGGTTTGGTTTTCGAAGAAGGTTGGTGTTGTTGGCCGAGAGGTTCAGTTGGCTGGATCAGTGGAGTTTTCCTGGAGCTGTTTCGTCTTAGGACTTTCGAGGACGAAAGTCTTAAAAGGAGGGAGTATTGTAATGTGCCCGATTTCCTATTCCGATTTTGAGGTGCCTTGGGTCAAGATTCGGTTGTTTGGTTGGGTCATTAGAGCGGTTTTGACCCTTGGGGGTATTTTGGTCTTTTGGCTCCCCGGGCAGGATTTGTGGTTTCAGGGCTTCGAGGTAGCTCCTGCCTTTGTCGAGGCTTGTTTGTTGTTGGCTGGGAGTCCCGAGGTGTTTGGGCTAGTCGGTTGGATGCTCGGTTGTGGTTTGGGCTTTGGCAAAGTGATGGTTGGTTGAGTGCTTCCTTTAGGATTCGAGCCCGGGCCCTTATATGTTGATTTGGGAGTTGGATTTAAGTGAGTTTTATTTATTGGAAAAGATTGCTTCGGTCGGGTCTCGAAGGACGAAGCCGGGAAATGGGATTTTAAGGTTTTAAAAGTGGATAAGGATGGAAAAAAGGGATAAAATCCCCATTTTCCTTTTAATTTCCCATTTTCCCTTTTCTTTTCTAAATTCCCTTTTTTTTTCTTTTTTTTTTCTCTTTCTTTCTCTCTCTCTCTCTCCCTGAGCCCCCACCTAGCCCGAGCAATTTGGCCAAGCTGCCGCCGCCGCCCGAGCCTCGCCCTTGGTGAGCCTCGCCGCTCGCCCAGTCGCGCGTCGCCGTGACCAAGTCGCCCGGCCGCGCCATCGCAGCGTCGATGTCGCGTCGCCGAGCCCTCGCCGCGACAGATTCAGCGTCGCCGCGGCTGAGCCCCGCTCCAGCCGCCGTCTCGTCCGCGTTCGTGTCGCGCGCCCTCGTCCCTATAGCTCGCCGTGCCAGCCCCCGTGCCCTGTAGCCGTCGCGTCGCATCGCCCCGCGCGGGCGTCCCTGTAGCTCGTCGAGCTCGCGCCCGCGAGCCATCCCTGTGCCGAGCCACGCCGCGCGCCCGTCCGCGCGCAGCCCAGCGCCCGAGCCAGCGTGCTAGCGCCCAGTTCTGCGCCCCAGTGCGCCCAGCCATCCCAACAGCTGCCTCGCTCGTGCAGCCGACTCGTTCGCGTGTCAGCCGCGCCTCGTGAGTTGCTCCCGAGCCGAGCCCTATTTATTTTAGTGTATTTAAGGCTATTTTATGATTATTGATGTGTTTGTTTGGCTCGCTATAGGTTGCTCGGGTTTGATCGCAGTTAGGTTTGTTGTGTGTTGTTGCCTTCCGACCAGGTAAGGATTTCTTACCGGAGTTGTGTGGGCCCTGCGATATATTATGTGATTGCTGATTGTATGCTTGTTTGTGTTTATTGACATGTTTAGTGACAAGTGCTCTATTCTGAATTCCCGACTGGCATGATTTCCTATGTTGTTTCTCATGTTAGTCCATGCTAGGTTGTTCCTTTCTGGCATGCTCGTATCTGTTCTTGCTTCGTAGTACCATGCTAGGTTCGTTGTATTCTTATTGAGCACATATTGGATTGATTGGATTGTTTGCTGATTGTTATGACAGGTTAGAGTTCAGGTAGATAGCATCATCCGGGCCGGGTGCATAACGAACCTTGCATCCCTGACAGGGACGTACTAGATGGTGCTCCATCCCTGATCTCGTTAGGGACTAGCTAACCCTAACGGCGGGCTTTGCAATCTTGGGTGAGGGTGGCAGACTGTTAAATGCCCCAACGGTCGGGATGATGACTTGGCATTGCCTTGTCCCCGACAGCCGACACGTCCTCAGCGTGTTTCGGCGGTAGCCCTTGAGTTGCCACCTGATAAGGCAAGGACGGTTTCCTGGTGTAAGCCTACCACGACCCGTGCCTTAGCCTCAGGTGCGGTGGTTCAGGCTGACATAGTTCACGTGTCCAGGTCTCACACCCCTATGTCAGTGACACCGATCCAGAGATATAGTTTGGCGTGGTGACTGGACATAGGTAGCTTGCCACTAGACCCGGCACCCCCCATAGTCTGCAGTAGCACGCGGTGCGCGCGCACACTCATTATAGCACCGACCGGAGAGCTCCTCAGGATCTTGAGCCAGTGCACCTTTTTCGCCGGCGAGATGTGCCGAGGCCGAGACTCGTTTCTCGTATAGGGCGTATTGTGTGGTGGATTTATTTCCTGACTAAGACCCTGAGTTGGCATCCGAGGCCCAAGTGTGGGCTAAGCTATGTGCTCTATTCTGTGTTTATATTCATAGCTTGCATATCTTTCTGCTAGATGACCATGTATATCGTATTGTACCCCGGTTGGGGATTCTTACTGAGTAATTCGTTACTCACCCTTATTTCTGTGGTTTTTCCACAGGTAACCATGGTGCGAGACAGTATGGCTGGAGGAGGAGCTGTGATCATGGAAACCCGTTGTTCAACTCTGAGTTTTATGTTTATGATTTAAATGTCCTCTGAATGCATGTAGTTGGGCACGGAGCCCTAGGGTGTTTTCTGAATGTATTTCCGGATTCTAGCATTGTTGTAACTATTGTAAAGTTTGTATGTTTTAAATAAATCTCTAATCAGAGTAAGTTTTGTAAATGTATTTGTCTTGGAACAGGTGCTTGGAAACAGGGACAGGTTCCAGGAATTGATGTTGATTTGTAAATGGATGTTTTATGTTTTAGTTTTTACTTAGAATTCGAACACCATCTTGCGAATTTTCTGTAGATTTGAATGCATGCATTGAGGTAACGGCCTATTTTAGAACCCTTTCGGGTCGGGTCGTTACATCCTCTGTGGCTATGAGCTCTGGGGCAAAGTAACTATACTCCGAGAATTTCTTCTCATAAGCAGCAATACTGTCAGTGCCCTGCTTCAGATTTGAGAAGGCCTTCGCCATCTCCTGCTGAGCCTCATCATTAACATACTTGGCTCTGAACTTGGTTCTGAAGAACTCTCAGGTGGCTGGTGGAGATCCTACTGGTCTGGCCCGGTCGGTGGACTCCCACCACCAACAAAAGGTAACACATGTGGACTAGATGCAGTATTGTAAAAACCCTTAAATTCAGTTCTTAGACAAACCTGACGATCGTGGAGTGCTGATGATCATGGGAATAAACAACCT
This sequence comes from Sicyos edulis, assembly GCA_036507275.1. Lineage (NCBI taxonomy): Eukaryota > Viridiplantae > Streptophyta > Magnoliopsida > Cucurbitales > Cucurbitaceae > Sicyos > Sicyos edulis. The sequence continues at coordinate 20,175,824 of CM071857.1, read as the reverse complement.
ACAAAGCAGGTTAGTCTACAAAATCTATGACTCTGTGCTCTGATAGCAACTGTAAGAACCCGACCCAAAATGGTCCTAAGCCCCGGTTCTTACTAGCATGCTTACAATTTAAAACTTTAAAAACATTATGGAAACAACTAAAAGATAAAACTCATTTAAACTTCATAATAGGAACAATCATTTCATAAACATCCTTAAAACAATCCTGGCCAGTATTTTAAACAAAACAATTTAACAAGTCTCAACAGTAAACAAAGTTCCCAGCATGCTACTACATAATAAAAGACTCCAAAAGATAAAGACACAGAGTTCGCCGGCAGCTCCCATGATCACACAGCTCCCTCCATTAGCCATCCCGATGCTATCCCAAGTTACCTGAAAGATAAGTAAGGGTGAGTATAAACATACTAAGTAAGAATCCCTAACCGAGGTACAATATGATACATCCATCATCTAGCATCCTAGTATACATGCAATCAGTTACCAGCACAGAAACTTTGCTCAACAAGCTAATCAAGTCAAGTCCGGGAACCTCGGAAGTTTGCTACTTCCGGCCTAATGATTAGTTCTCCTAACCAATCCCAAAGACATCCTCGAGGGCCTTTCTCCCTCGGCCAAATGATCAACTCAAAAGCTGATCCCAAATAGATGTCAGACACCCTCGAGGGTTGTTCTCCCTCGACCAATTGACCAACTCAAAAGCTGATCCCGAATAGGTGTCCTCGGGGGCCTCTTACCCCCGGCCAAGCTAAACCCTAAGACAACGGGAGAGTACCCGAGTCAGGCTCTAAACAAGAATAAGAATGGTGTCACTGATCTATAGTAGTGCGGAGCCCTTGGCACTCAACTGTAGCAGCCTGTACCACCAACCTGAAGCTAAGAACTATCTCCGGGCAGGCTTGCACCCGTGACGGGTTCCGCTCTAGCAGGTTACAAACTAGGCTTGTACCGATGCAGGAGCTAATCCGCACCGGCTGCCGGGGGCGGAGACAAAGTACGTTATGCCTCTCACTGATCCCGACCTGTGGGGACAAGATATGTTATGTCCACTCTCAGACTCTAGAAGACAAGTCTAGCTAATTATCTAATGTCACATAATATACATCCCTAACAACTGAACATGCTTAACAAGAATACAAGTACTGTAACGGCCCAGGTTTTCATCCCGATTTTCTAGGTATGCCCTAGGGGTATTTTGGTAATTTGGTCGGGCCGTCAGGGTCGTTTATGTCTTTTGCAGTTTCTAAAATTATTGGATGGGCTTAATTAGGATTTTGATGCTTTGAGGTTGTGTTTGGGCATGGTGAGATGCAAAAGAAAAATTGAGGAATAAAGATGTGTTTGTTAGGATTCAAACCTGAAGTACTAGGAAGTCAGGTGGGTGGTGTGGCCAATTGAGCCACAGGAGGATCTTGTTGCTCTTTCCGCGGCATATCTTGGTTAGCCTTGAGTTTTCGGGATTTTGGTGCATTTGATTAAATGAAAGGAAATTAGGTTTTTGGCTTTCTTCTCCATAAGCTCCTTGGCCGCCCAAGCTCCCCCTCCCTAGTTCCTTGCCGAGCTCCTTCTCCCCTTGCAGCCCCATCATTCGTGCGTCGTCCCGGCCGAGCAGCAGCCCCGCCAAGTAGCAGCCGAGTCGAGCAGCAGGTCGCGATCAAGCAAGCACTGAGCCACCCAAAGACGCCCAGACGGCCTGTCGCGACGCTCGAGAAAGCCCCTATCGCGACGCCGGATCGCGGTATGCCGTGACGTCCGACCCCTAATGCATGTCGTCGCACGCCAGGTCGTCCGCGCCCGTGAGCCTGCGCCAGCCAGCTGTCCGCGCGCGCGCATGCAGCCCCTGCCGCCCATCAACGCCGTGCCAGCGCGCCTAGCACGCCCAACGTGCAGCCCTGCCGCCCAGCAGCGCCCAGTGTCGTGCAGCTTGCCCGTCCGCGTGTCAGCCACGCCGCGTGAGTTGCTCCCGAGCCGAGCCTTGTTTATTTTATTATATTTAGGCCTATGGATTGTGATAACTATTGTGTTTGTTAGGTTCTCGTTAGCTAGTTCGGGATCGATCGTAGCTTAGGATTCTTGTGTGTAGTTGCCTCCCGACCAAGGTAAGGATTTCTTACCGGAGTTGTGTGGGCCCTGCGATATATTATGTGATGCTGTTTGTATGCTTGTTTGTGTTTATCAGCATGTTTAGTGATAGGTGCTCTGTTCTAAATTCCCGACTGGCATGATTTCTTATGTTGTTTCTCATGTTAGTTCATGCTAGGTTGTTCCGTTCGCTTGCTTGCATGATATCATTCTTGCTTAGTAGTATCATGCTAGGTTCGTTGTATCCTGTTGAGCACGTATTGGATTGTTTTGGATTGTTTGTCGTTGTTATTATAGTTTAGAGTTCGGTAGGTAGCATCATCGGCGGATGCATAACGTAACTTGCATCCACGATAGGACGCATGCGAGGCGGTACTCGTCCCCGATCCCGTTAGGGTTTAGCTAACCCTAACGGCTAGCCCTGCAATCTTGGGTGAGGGTGGCAGACTGTTAAATGCCCCAACGGTCGGGATGATGACTTGGCATTGCCTCGCCCCGGCGATCGGCACGTCCTCGGCGTGTTCGGCAGTAGCCCTTGATTGCCACCGATAGGGCAAGGACCGCTTCACGTGTAAGCCTACCACGACCGGTTCCTTAGCCTCAAGTGCGGTGGTTCAGCCGACATAGTTCACGTGTCCAGTCTCACCCCTATGTCGGTGACACCGATCCAGAGATTTAGTTAGGCATGGTGGATGGACACGGGCGGCTTGCCACTAGACCCCGGCACCCCATGGTTTGCGGTGAGCATGCGGGTGCGCGCGATACGCTCATTCTGGCACGACGGAGAGCTCCTCGGGATCTTGAGCCAGTGCACCTTTCGTATCTACAGTAGACAGGCTGAGGCGAGACTTGTTTCTCGTATAGGGCGTATCATGAGGTGGATTATTGTAACGACCCAGGTTTTCATCCCGGTCTTCCAGGTATGCCCTAGGGGTATTTTGGTAATTTGGTCGGGCCGTCAGGGCCGTTTATGTCTTTTTCCAGTTGCTAAAATTATTGGATGGATTTATGTAGGTTTTTGGAAGGATTTGTGGTTTGGTTTGAGCAAGGTTTGGTGCAAAAGTAAAAATAAAGGAAATTGTGCTGCAGTTCGGGTTTGAACCCGGGTCTCCTGGGTAGCTTGTGGGGATGTGTACCAATTGAGCCATTAGGTGCTCTTGTTGCTCTTCCTGCATCATTTTATGGTTTGCCTTGCATTTTGGGAGTTTTGGAGCATTTGGTTAAATGAAATAGAAATTAGGTTTGTCTCATCTTCTTCTCCAAAGTGTGTGGCCGCCCAAGCTTTTCTCTCCATTGCCTTGCCGAGTTCTTCATCCTTGCAGCTCCCTTGGTTCAATCATCATTAAGGGTAAGTCTTCATCCTCTTCATCTTCTCGATTGGGTGTTCTTGTTGGCGAAGGTAAGGAGAAGAGCTTGTGTGTGTGTGTGTTTGTTGCAGTGTGCCAAAGCAGCAAGCCCAGCCGCCCAGAGTCGCCTAGCAAACAAGCCCAGCTGCCAGATCGCAAGCAAAGCCAGCGAGCACGAGCCGCCTGCATCACAACCGCCCGCCCCGTCGCGGCCGCACGCGCCACCAGAGCAGCCGGCCCAGCGCCGCGTCTCTCGCTATCGCTGCACCGTGCGCGCGCCGATCGCGTCGCCTACCTCGCGCCGGGCCGCGCTCGTCCCGTCCGCTCGCGCGCGCGCGCGCGCTGCGCCCAGCCAGCCCGTCCCGTCGGCGCGCTCGCGCGCAGCCCTGCCGCCTCTGCGCCCGTCGGCGCCAGTGTGCGCGTCCCCGCCACCATCAGCCCCTTTCTGCGCCGTCAACGCCAAAGAAGAAGGCCGCCGCCGTCGCCGCGCCGTTCAGCGTGTCACCGAGCGAGCGCGTGAGTTGCTCCGAGCCGAGCCTTGTTTATTTTATTATATTTAGGCTTATGGATTATGATTATCATTGTTTTTGTTAGGTTCTCGGTAGCTAGCTCGGGTTCGATCGCGGCTTAGGTTTTGTGTGTAGTTGCCCCCGGTGTAAGGATTTCTTACCAGGAGTTGTGTGGACCCTGCGATGTTCTATGTGATTGTTGTTTGTATGTTTGTTTGTGATTATCAGCATGTATAGTTTAGGTGCTCTATTCTGAATTCGACTAGCATGACTTCTTATGTTGTTCTCTCATGTTAGTCCATGCTAGGTTGTTCCGCTCGCATGCTCATATCTGCTTCTTGCTTCGTAGTACCATGCTAGGTTCGTTTGTATCTGTTGAGCACGTTTTGGATTGTATTGGATTATATGCTATTGAAATGATATGTTAGAGTGTAGGTAGGTAGCATCATCGGGCCCGATGCATAAAGTATCTTGCATCCATGGTAGGGACGTTACGAGGTAATACTCCGTCCCCGGATCCCGTGAGGGTTTAGCTAACCCGACAGTAGGCCCCGCAATCTTGGGTGAGGGTGGCGATCGTTAAATGCCCCAACGGTCGGGATGATGACTTGGCATTGCCTCATCCCGTGAGTCGACACGTCCTCGGCGTGTTCGGCCGTAGCCCTTGATTGCCACCGATAGGGCAAGGACGGCTTCTCGGTGTAAGCCTACCACGACCGATTCCTTAGCCTCGGTGCGGTGGTTCAGCCGACATAGTTCACGTGTCAGTCTCACACCCCTATGTCGGTGACACCGATCCGGAGATTTAGTTAGGCGTGGTGGATCGGACATGGGCGGCTTGCCACTAGACCCGACACCCCCATAGTCTGCAGAGAGCACGCGCGGCGCGCTTACGCTCATTACTGGCGCCAGCCGGAGAGCTCCTCGGGATCTTGAGCTAGTGCACCTTTCGTATCGACGATGAAGCGGTGAGGCCGGGACTCGTTTCTCGTATAGGGCGTATTGTGTGGTGGATTTATTTCGGACTAAGACCCACGAGTTGGCATCCGAGGTCCAAGTGTGGACTTAAGCTATGTGCTCTATTACGTGTTTATATTCATAGCTTGCATACACTCACCTAGATGACCATGTGCATCGTATTGTACCCGGTTGGGGATTCTTCTTGAGTAATTCGTTACTCACCCTTATTTTTGTGGTTTCCACGGGTAACCAAGGTGCGAGACAGGATGGTGAAGGAGGAGCGTGATCATGGGAACCCTGCTGTCGTCTACGATCTTTTATTTCTATGACTCTTGTCTTCTATTTTTTCCCCGAATGCATGTAGTCGGGCACGGAGCCCTAGGATGTTTTTCGAATGTTTTGTGGATTCCGCTTTATTGAAATTGAGGATGTTTCAAATGTTTTAATAAATCTCCGATCAGAGTGTACGTTTTGGAAATGTATTTGCCTTGAAACAGTGCTTGGAGACAGGACAAGTTTCAAACAAACCATCTTGATTTACGATTGAATCTCTTTTGTTTTTAATTGGGAATCCGAAAACCTATCTCGCATATTGTTCTTTACTTTGAATGCATGCATTGGGGTAAAGACCTATTTTGAGCCCTTTTTGGGTCTGGTCTTTCTGATTGGTATCGAGCTCGAGTCATAGATTCTGTGAGTCGACCTTTTTCGTTGTAGGTCGTTTTTCCATGATCATCAAGACTCAAGCGGTCATCAGTGCACGCCTAAGTTTACTATTTGTTGTTGAAAAAGGGTTAAGAATTTACAATACCTTTCATCTAGTGTATGCCTTGTTTTGTGTTGTGGAGCGAGACGAGCGGAGTTCGACTCGTTGTTGGTTTGGGTTTAGAGCGCCATCATGCCAACTTGCCGCGATGTGTGATGTATGTTGTGGCTTGTTGAGGTATCCAGATAGATTCGGATGCCGCTGGGACGTCGTCCCCGAGGGAGGCGAGCTTAGTCTCTCATTGGCCATTTGTGGCCCAATTGTCTTTTCCCCTAGTGAGAGGGTGGAGGTGCTTTGTGCGGATCGCTAGTATGTTGATCGCACCCGCAGGAGCGGGACGCTTGGCATGTCCGACCGAGGAGTTGGACTGATCGTGTTGATGTTGAGGCGCGTCCGGGTTGTTAGGCCCGTTGGCGAGTTGGCCCCGGCGATTGAGTTGCCTAGTGGAGGGGGTAGAGGCTAGCGGCGCCTCGCAGTGAGACTCCTTGAGCAGAGTGTGCTCCACCCATGAGAGATTTGATGGCGAGTCTTTAGCTATCAGAGAGCGGAGACCCGTGCGCAGCTTTTGTAGCGCGTAGTGAGGAGCCACGGGCACGGATAGCTCAGCTGACTGAGTTTGTTTCAGCATTTTCCCCCCCAGTAGCTCTTGTAGCCCCGGAGGTTCCCGAGAGGGCATGATCAGCAGGTTTATGCCGATGAGGATGCTTGTGAAGCGAGTCCCCCGTGTGGACTAGGCTGGGTAGCTCAAGTGTTGATCTTGAGCCTTAGCAGATTGTTTGTTTGCCCGGTGAGTAGGCTGCAGAGTTGGCAGCCTTCGAGGAGATTGTTGAGGCATCTTTGTGCTCCTCGTAAAGTGTTGTTGTTTGCAGCCCGATAGCGGAACCACCGTGGTTAAGGGTGCAAGGAGCGATGTTCCCTCCGGATTTGATCCGTTGGTGTTTTCCTCGGATGTTTGGTAGAGTTGAGCACTCTTCCTTTGGTGAGCTCTCGGAGTGGAGCTAGGCTGATGCATGTTGAGAGAGCCGACTGAGTTTTGTTGAGCATCATGTGGAGGTGCAGGGTAAGTTGTGAGCCTTCGGTTTGATGAAATGCCGTAGGCATGGTTTTTGAGTTGGAGCCCTTGTATGCCTAGCCAGAGTTCTTGTCACTTGAGGTTGTGACCTTGTTGGCCCCATTGGTAGTAAGATGTGGTTTTGGTAGTAGTGGCACTTGAGGTGCATTGGTTGGTGTGCCGCTTTGGCACTAAGTCTGGTTCAGGCTTGAGTTTGGCTTGGGCATAGCAGATGGTTCTATGCCGTCCGGAGTTCAGCGCACTCCTTTAGCCTTGGATCCGTTTATGGTAGTGGCACCTGTTTAGGTCTTGCCAGAGGGCTAGTTCAGTGGTAGTCGATGGACTACAAGCGAAAGGATGCTCGAGAGGAGCCGGAGCCTCTTCCCAGTGTTTCTGGAGGTTGAGTAAGTCGTGAAAGTTGCCGGTTGGCAAGTGTTGGTGCGCGTGAGTTTCGCGCTAGTGTTAAGGCCAAGAGTTTGCTTGTGGTTGGTAGTACGGTCAACCGCTTTGAGTGCCTTTATCTCGAGGAGAGTTGAGCATCTTAGATGCGAGTTTGGTCCAGCAGAGGGACCATGAGTTGGATGCTTTTGAGGCGAGATGAGCTGATGCCTTGCGAGAGATTTTGGATGCCTTATGGGTAAGCACCCTTGGTAGAAGCTTGGTATAAAGTAAGTTCGGTTTGGCATGGTTATGCCTTGGTAAAGCAAGGTTGCCTCGACTTTTAGCATCGTGTGGAGTTGGAACTTTTGGTGTTCCTTCGGTTGGTGTTCGCTTGGAAACCGAACAAGTGTGATAGCAGCAAAGCCGCGATTTGGATCGCCTTGGCTAAGAGAGTTGTTCGGATCCTTCCTTGGGTAAAAGTTATGTTGTGGCCGATGTTTGAGTAGGAGGATGGCGCGATTCAGTAGCGTTTCGGGTCCTCTGGGTTCCCAAGGAGTTGGTGTTGGCCAAACATAGTTGTGATTTGGAAAATTGGAGTTGTTTGTTCAGCAGCGGTTGTCCTGTTAGATCGTTTTCTTGCAGCGGTGTGTATCGAGGGTTGTCGGAGAACCATAGGTTGTGGAGAGCCTCTCCGAGCTCGGTCGAGCCTGTAGTGAGTTTAGTTGGCCACCGGAGGCGTGTGGTTCGTAGCCTCGGGTGAGTTGCTAGCGCCTTGGTAGACTAGCAAGCTAGTGTTTGTTTGGAGTAAAGTCCGGATTGGTTCCGGTGTGGTGGCAAGTTGGTGCTTGGTGTCGACCAAGGTGTGGATTGGAGTTGCTAGAGATTAGTTTTGCTCGTAGGGCGAGTGGTTTGTGCCCCGTTGGTTGTTTTCCGTTGTTGCCCCGTGAGTTTTAGATGTTGTTGCTTTAGCAGAGCAAGGCGATGAACGTATGTGGAGCTCTCTCGTCCTTTGGTTGTCTGCTTGTAAGAGTCGTTTTCCTTCGGGGAGTTGTCAGGTTACTCCCTTGGTCTTGGAATTGATGGTAGTGGTGCTAGCAAGAGGGAAAAGTTTGTTGGCTGCTTGGAAGCAGTCGTTTGTTCAGTTAAGCGGATTCTTGGATGGTGTTCTAGAGGTCGCAGTAAAGGTTGTTCTCGCCTCTTGTGAGTGTTTGGCCAAGATTTGGTTCTTTTGTTGTTTCGAGAGCTAGTTCGGTTCTAGTTGGAGGGCGTTGCCCTGAGGTCTTGTTCCTTGTCAGGAAGTTTTGGGAGTTGACCCCTCCCTCGGCAGTTGAGTAAGTTCTGTTAGTTTGGGTTGGTGATCCGATTGGTTGAGTTTTCCTTGGGTGTTGCTTCCTAGAGAGTTGGTTGCTGTTGCCTTGGGTTTGAGCAAGTCAGCGAGCGTGTGTGATGTTCACGCCCTTGAGTTTGCTTTTGGGAAGTCGTTTCCGTTTGGTAGGAGTCGGCTTAGCTTCCGAGTTGTGTAGTTGATCGAGTAGCGCAAATGGTCACCCCAACGTGAGGGTCCCCTGCTTTGTGTTGTTAGGAAGCAAAGTTGTTGTTCCCGCAAGGGCGGAGGCTAGCTACAGATCAAAGTTGAGTTGTTCGGGCAAGTTGTTGGTCCTTTGGGAGTGATGATTTCCTTTCCCTCTAGCCTCTGTGGTGGTTGAGTTGCTCCTTGGATGCCAACCTCGAGTGATAGCTTGCGAGGTAGTCTTGCGGATTCGTGTGGCTCAGGATCCGTAAGCTTTGAGGTTGTCGTTATCCATTTTCCTTGTGAGGTTTTGGGAGTGGAGCTTCTGGTTGGAAGATGAGTTAGGCTTAGGCTTAAAGGGGAAGTCCTTTGAGTAGCCGTTGGATTTTAAGAGTTGAGTAGTAGCTTGGAGGCGCAGCGTTGCTCGTTATAAGTTTGGGTTGAGTTCACTGAGCAAGCCCTTCTCGGGCTTTGTTCCTAGTTGTTGTGCGTTCGCGATTGGCGTTAGCGAGCCGCGTTTGAGTGAGTTGGCACAGAGGTGCCGTGGCATTGGTTGGTAAGTCGTTGAAATTTGTTTTCCTCAAGGTGTTGTGTCGCAGGATAGCTGCGTGATGGTTTAGTCCTTGCTTCCCGAGTTTTCCTTGAGAGGAATGTTGGATGTTCCTTGCTGGCGATGTTCTCCTTGGTCGGTTCTTTGGTAGGTGTTCGTTGGAAAGTTTGCGTTCGGCCGATGAGGAGTTCTAGTTTGTTGGCTTGGCCGAGTGGAGTCTATGCTTGGCCCTTGTTTTTTTTTGGTGGCCGAATGAAGTTTTGGTGGTGTGAGTGTTGTTAGCCGCCCGGTGTACCAGGATGGTGCCCCTTGCCTTTGGTTGGCGATTTCTCCTAAGATGGTTGCTTAAGTGTTGTGGTCGTGTTCTAGTTGGAGAAGTTTGTCTTTTTGGATCGATCGCCGGTTGGTGGTTCGTTTGTATCTCGTTAAGGTGTGAGTCAAGGTTTGAGGTTTGTTGGTCTCTTGTGAAGTAAGAGTAGGCCGTTTAGTTTTGGAATCTGGAAGGTTGATCGTTTGCTTGATTTGTTGTAGGGTTGAGTTTGTTTGTTGATGCTGTTTGTGCACGGTGTTTTTATGTATCGATGTTGGGGCGGCATGTGCCTAGGACCCATTGCTCATTGTGGACTTTGAGCCCTTGCGGTGATTGAGGGTTTGGGCTTCGAGGGGAAGCCTATGAGTATTCGGTCTTGAGTCGAAGACGTTGCGTAGAAGTGAGATCCGTTGGTAAAAGTTTAGTGAAGGAGTCTCGAGTTCGGAGGAGGCGCTCGTGAGCGGGAAGGACGGGATGAGAATGCGAGAATCTCGTGTTGTTTCAGTCTTAAGGACTTTCGAGGACGAAAGTCATAAAAAGGAGGGAATATTGTAACGACCGTGTTTTCATCCCGATCTTCCAGGTATGCCCTAGGGGTATTTTGGTAATTTGGTCGGGCCGTCAGGGCGTTTATGTCTTTTTCGATTGATAAAATTATTGGATGGATTTATGTAGGTTTTTGGAAGGATTTGTGGTTTGGTTTGAGCAAGGTTTGGTGCAAAAGTAAAAATAAAGGAAATTGTCTTCGCAGATTGGGGTTTGAACCGGGTCTCTGGGAAGCTTGTGGGGATGTGTACCAATTGAGCCATTAGGTGCTCTTGTTGCTCTTCCTGCATCATTTTATGGTTAGCCTTGCATTTTGGGAGTTTTGGAGCATTTGGTTAAATGAAATAGAAATTAGGTTTGTCTCATCTTCTTCTCCAAAGTGTGTGGCCGCCCAAGCTTTTCTCTCCATTGCCTTGCCGAGTTCTTCATCCTTGCAGCTCCCTTGGTTCAATCATCATTCCGGGTAAGTCTTCATCCTCTTCATCTTCTCGATTGGGTGTTCTTGTTGGCCGAAGGTAAGGAGAAGAGCTTGTGTGTGTGTGTGTTTGTTGCAGTCGCCCAAAGATGCCCAGATCTCGCCCAAAGAACAAGCCCGAGCCGCCCAGATCGCCTAGCAAAGAAGCCCAGTGCCAGATCGCGCAAGAAGAAGAGCAGCACGAGCCGCCTGGACCGCCAGCCCCGTCGCGGCCTCGCGCGCGCACGGTGAGGCGCCAGCGCGCGCCGCGTCGCGCGCGCGCGCGCCCGCGCCCGCGCGCTGCGCCGCGCGCGCATCGCGTCGCCTGCCTCGCGCCAGCGCGCTCGTCCCGTCCGCTTGCCCGCGCCCGTGCGCCTGCGCCCAGCCAGCCGTCCGCGCGCGCGCGCGCGCAGCCCTGCCGCCTCCTGCCGCCCGTCAGCGCCCAGTGTGCGGTCCCTGCCGCCCATCAGCCCTTCTCGCGCCGTCGGCGCCAGCCAAGAAGCCGCCGTCTTTGCCTGCCTGTCGTCTGCGTGTCGGCCCGAGCCGCGTGAGTTGCTCCGAGCCGAGCCTTGTTTATTTTATTATATTTAGGCTTATGGATTATGATTATCATTGTTTTTGTTAGGTTCTCGGTAGCTAGCTCGGGTTCGATCGCAGCCTTAGGTTTTGTGTGTAGTTGCCCTACTGTAAGGATTTCTTACCGAGTTGTGTGGACCTCGCGATGTTCTATGTGATTGTTGTTTGTATGTTTGTTTGTGATTATCGCATGTATAGTTTAGGTGCTGCATTCAATTCTCGACTAGCATGACTTCGTATGTTGTTCTCTCATGTTAGTCCATGCTAGGTTGTTCCGCTCGCATGCTCATATCTCTTCTTGCTTCGTAGTACCATGCTAGGTTCGTTGTATCTGTTGAGCACGTTTTGGATTGTATTGGATTATATGCTATTGAAATGATATGTTAGAGTGTAGGTAGGTAGCATCATCCGGGCGGATGCATAAAGTATCTTGCATCCATGGCGAGGGACGCGTGAGGTAATACTCCGCCCCTGGACCCCGTGAGGGTTTAGCTAACCCGACCCGGTAGGCCCCGCAATCTTGGGTGAGGGTGGCGGATCGTTAAATGCCCCAACGGTCGGGATGATGACTTGGCATTGCCTCATCCCCGGTGAGTTGACACGCCCTCGGCGTGTTGGCCGTAGCCCTTGATTGCCACCGATAGGGCAAGGGCGGCTTCTGGTGTAAGCCTACCACGACCGATTCCTTAGCCTCGGTGCGGTGGTTCAGGTGACATAGTTCACGTGTCCAGTCTCACACCCCTATGTCGGTGACACCGATCCGAGAGATTTAGTTAGGCGTGGTGATTTGGACATGGGTAGCTTGCCACTAGACCCGGCACCCCCATAGTCTGCGCAGAGCACGCAGCTTGCGCGCTTACGCTCATTCTGGCGCGCCGGCCGGAGAGCTCCTCGGGATCTTGAGCTAGTGCACCTTTCGTATCGACAAAGATGAAGCGGTGAGGCCGGGACTCGTTTATCGTATAGGGCTTATTGTGTGGTGGATTTATTTCCGGACTAAGACCACGAGTTGGCATCCGAGGTCCAAGTGTGGACTTAAGCTATGTGCTCTATCTCGTGTTTATATTCATAGCTTGCATACACTCACCTAGATGACCATGTGCATCGTGATTGTACCCCGGTTGGGGATTCTTCTTGAGTAATTCGTTACTCACCCTTATTTTGTGGTTTTCCACAGGTAACCAAGGTGCGAGACAGGATGGTGAAGGAGGAGCTGTGATCATGGGAACCTTTGTGCGTCTCTCGATCTTTTATTTCTATGACTCTTGTCTTCTATTTTTCCCTGAATGCATGTAGTCGGGCACGGAGCCCTAGGATGTTTTCGAATGTTTTGTGGATTCCCGCTTTATTGAAATTGAGGATGTTTCAAATGTTTTAATAAATCTCTGATCGAGTGTACGTTTTGGAAATGTATTTGCCTTGAAAGCAGTGCTTGGAGACAGGATGTGTTTCAAACAAACCATCTTGATTTACGATTGAATCTCTTTTGTTTTTAATTGGGAATCCGAAAACCTATCTGCATATTGTTCTTTACTTTGAATGCATGCATTGGGGTAAAGACCTATTTTGAGCCCTTTTTGGGTCGGGTCTTTACAATTATTCCGGAGTAAGTCCCTAAGATGGCATCCGAAGTTTATGTGTGGATTTAAGCTATGTGCTCTATTCTGTGTTTATATTCATAGCTTGCATACCTTTCTGCTAGATGACCATGTATATCGTATTGTACCCCGGTTGGGGATTCTTACTGAGTAATTGGTTACTCACCCTTATTTTGTGGTTCTCCACAGGTAACCATGGTGCAAGACAGGATGACTGGAGGAGAAGCTGTGATCATGGAAACCCGTTGTTGAACTCTGAGTTTATGTCTATGATTCTTTATGTCTTATTTTTCCTCTGAATGCATGTAGTTGGGCACGGAGCCCTAGGTTGTTTTCTGACTGTTTTTTCGGATTCTAGCACTGTTGTAACTATTGAAAAGCTTTGAATGTTTTAAATAAATCTCTGATCAGAGTGAGTTTTGGAAATGTATTTGCCTTGGAACAGGTGCTTGGAAACAGGGACAGGTTTCAGGAACTTTGTATTGACTTTTTAAATAGATGTTTGAATGTTTTAGTTTTCACTTAGAATCCGAAAACCTTTCTTGCATATTGTCTTTAAGTTTTGAACACATGCATTGAGGTAAAGGCCTATTTTGGACCCCATTCGGGTCGGGTCTTTACAAGTAAAACCTAGCATGATACAACGAATGTAAACAGGGAGCTCAGAACATGTTGGAAGGACAAACCTAGCATGGCACTAACATGTAGAAACAGGGCAAACATGCTAGCAGAGATAAACAGTGAAACAGTCCTAACCACTACATGCTCATAACAAACAACATATATATAAAAGATGCAATCAAAACATATCGCAGGGTCCACACAACCCTGGTAAGAGATCCTTACCTGTAACAAGTAGAAATATAAACAGAAAAGTGCTCCTTGAGTTGCAGTGTCTCACAACCTAAAAGCATAAACATACAAATTCAATCTAACTAGCTATACACTTAACTAAGCACTAAATCTAGAAGCAAGAGAACCAAGAGATTACCCCTACTTGCCCTAGTGCTCTCGGCTACAACTTGCAACAAGGTGTCTTGGCTAGGGCAAACCACACAACAAACAATGTTAGATCCCATGTCCATGGAGCAAGCAAACACACTCCCTACTAACATGAAGCTCTCTGCCACACACCCCCATTGGGGCTCTCGGCCAAACCAACACACAAGCAACCAAAATCTCACACTTACCAACTCACCCAATGAAGATTCGACAATGATCCCCAAGTGGACTAGGTGTCTCGGCCAAAGGAGGTGCACAACAAAGGAGATCTCGGCTAGGGCTTGGATTTGCACAAGGAAGAAGCACAAAGTTAGATCTACACCAACCATCAACCAAAACACAACAAGAACACCATGAAACTTACCTTGGACTCTCGGCAATGGAGCTTAGAGGAATGGTGCTCTCGGATCTCAACAATCAAGAGAAGAATAGAGCTTTTGGATGCAAGCAACAAGGAGATCTCGAACCAAACAAGGTGCTTCTCAGATCTACAAGAAGAAGGGAAGAGAAGAACGCAAACTCCCCTTAGAGAAGCTTGTCTCGGCCATGGCAAGAAAAGAAGAGAAGAGAAAAGCATTTGCAAAGACTTACCTTGGAGCAAGATGGAGGAGAATGACAACAATGGAGATCTTGAGAGCTTAGCAAGAGAGAGCTATGAAGGAGGGGGTGCTCGGCCAATGAAGGGTAAAGAGAGAGTGAGGTGGCCGGCCAAGAGGAGAGGGAAGGGGAAATGATGAAACCCTATTTGATTTTCCATATTTTAAATTAATAAAAGCCTCCAAAAATCCCACCTTCAAATCGCACCAAGAGCACTTTTTAAAACTCATTTTAATTTCTCTACAAATGGCTCAAACTCAACTCCCAAGTCACCATGGTTCGAATCCTAGCTCCAACAGTTTAATTTTCATTTTTCCTCTTTTAACCGGGAGGGCTCCAAACTTACCATAAGTGGACTTCTTGACCTGAAACTTGAAACCGAAGAATAAACTTAAGTCCACCAACTCATAAACATTATAGAAGCCCTGTCTTACTGCAACACTGTCTTGAATTAATAAAAGCCTCCAAAAATCCCACCTTCAAATCGCACCAAGAGCACTTTTTAAAACTCATTTTAATTTCTCTACAAATGGCTCAAACTCAACTCCCAAGTCACCATGGTTCGAATCCTAGCTCCAACAGTTTAATTTTCATTTTTCCTCTTTTTTTAGGAGGGCTCCAAACTTACCATAAGTGGACTTCTTGACCTGAAACTTGAAACCGAAGAATAAACTTAAGCCCACCAACTCATAAACATTATAGAAGCCCTGTCTTACTGCAACATTGTCTTGGGAAGGCAAAATGACCAAAATACCCCTGGAGGACAAAATGACCAAAATGCCCCTAGAAGCACAAAAGGCCTTAACAGCCCAACCAACTCACTGGAGGAACAACCGAATAAACCTGGAGAACGGGAAGGAAGTCTTGGGCTGTTACAACTGAAAACTCCACTCCAGGGGTGACACTCTAAGGTAGAACAACCTCTACTCCTCCTCTCGGTAGAACAACCTGTACTTCTCCTCTCGGCAGAACAACAGTCGGGGCCACAAGTGGTCTAATAGTCGGTACAATTCGGGACGTGGTCTCCACAACATCTTGCACAGTGCAAATTCTCTATTGGCGACAGCTGACGTCCCAACTCCACTACGTGTGATCGAAATCACTCACAATCTTCACCCAAACCTCACTGAGTTAAGTCCATGCTTGGACCAACACTGCCAACAACAAACTAGGATATGTATGCTAGATGCAAGTATTGTAAGCAAAACCCTTAAACAAAAACTTAATGACATACCTGACGGCTATTGGAGTGCTGATGATCATGGAGACAACGACCTAACTCAGTAAGTCAGTCTACAGAATCTATGACTCTGAGCTTTGATACCAAGTTTAAGAACTCGACTCTAAAACAGACCTAAAACCGTTCTTACTTAGCATGCATGAATTTTAAAATCATTAAAATATCCACAACTTAAAACATAAACGAAATAAAGCCTTCAAACTCATTCCAGAAATAGTTCACCATTCAAAACGCTAAAGAAAGAGTTAAGCCTCTGGCCAGAGATGATTAAAAATAGGTTTGAAACATAATACATAAATAAACAGGAACTCAATTCCTGACAACATGCTGGAACAAAAGACTCTAAATGTAAATAAACAGAGTAAATGCCGGCAGACTCCTATGATCCATCAGATCCTCTTCTAGCAGCCCTGGTGCTGTCCCAAGTTACCTGGTGGAAAAATCATAGAAAGGGTGAGTATAAAAACACTTAGTAAAAATCCCCAGCCGGGGTACAGTATGCAAGTCACATCATTTAGCATCCTAGCATACAAGCATGCCAAACATCAAACAGGCATTCTCACAACAAGTCCAATCAACAGCATGCTCAAACCTCGAAAGTCTTTAACTCTCGGCTAAGAGATCCACTGCGGATCTCATACTGGGTTATCAATATAACCCCCGGAATCTCAAGAGTCTCTAACTCTCGGCTAAACTGATCAGCTCGGTATGCTGATCCTGGACACTTGGGGGAGTACCCAAGTGTCAGGCTCTAGAAGGAACGGAAAGGTGTACTAATTCACTAGCCCAAAGGAGCTCTCCTTCCGACATCTAATGCACATACGCGCACACCGCATGCTCCTGCAAACTAGATAAATGTAGGCCTACACAAACTATGTCGGGACAGGTGCACATGCCAATGACTCGGAAAGGTGTCCACTGATTCACAACAAGCGGGAGGCCCCTGGCACCATACTGTGGGAGCTTGTTCACACCAACGCCTGAAGATAAAGGTCGTCCCAAGGCAGGCTTGCACCAAGGAAAGGACCCCGCTCTAGCAGGCCACAGACTAGGCTTATGCTGGGGTGGTATCTACTCCACACTCAGCTATCGGGGGTAAGGAATCTGTCCTCATAAAACTAGACCGGTAGGGACTTGTACGTTGGTCTACTCTCAGCCTCTTGATGATAACAACCTAACATGATCTAGCTAAAAAGAATGCACCCTAGTGCTAACCGAGTTCAACATTAGCATTGCACAATAAAACATTCAGAATATCAACAGTCACAAATACATAACAGTCATTGCAAATAGAATAGTGCAATCCAAGGTACAAAAATCTACATGCCAAGTCCTATCAAACAAGTCATAGCAATCCTATCCACTAGCACATGCTCATACAACAATAAACCTGCAAGAACCTATCCACTAACATATTTAGCAATAAAGAGCAAGCAACCAATCAAGCCTATCCACTAGCATGTTCAGTAAACAGAAGTAAACAACCAATCCAAACCTATCCACTAGCATGCTTAATAAAGAGTAACAAATAACCAAGATGCAATTAGTGGCAAGCGCAGGGTTCACACAACCCCAACAAGGAACCCTTACTTGAATAAACAGAACAGACAAATAAATAGCTTTGCCCCTTGAGCTGCAAACCAACACGAAACTCAACCTAGGCATAGGAATAACAACACACAATTAATATCTAAAATAGCTAAAAGAAACTAAGCAATCCAAACGCACAAGGCTCGGGAAATAGAAAATACAAAAAACTGAAAGACAAGGCATCAACAATAAGGGTCTCGGAGTGTGCGAAGGGCTGCGACATCAAGTCTGCTGCAGGCTGAGCGGCACGGTGCGACACGACACGGCGATGCGTTGCGGGCGAGCGGTGTGCGAAGACAGGACGACAGAGAGGTGAAGGGCTACGATGCCTTAGTGCATGGGTGTATAGCCTTGCGGGCGATCGGTGCGTGAAGCTGAGTGTGGGCAAGGGGTTGCGATGCAAGGCGTTGAGATGTGGAGCTGCGATCAGCGAGGGCGAGCTATAAAGGGCCTGGCTGCGGCTGCGATGGCCGAGGGTTGTGAGCGATCGGTATGGGTGTGGCTCGACAGCAATGGTGCCTCGACATAAGGGTTGATCGATGAGGCTAGGGCTCGTCCACTTGGGGTTGTCGACGACGACAAGGAGAAGAGCTCGGTGGTGGTGCTTGCAGCAAGGGAAGGAGAAGAAGGGAGAGATCGATTGTAAACCAAATCCTTATTTTCCTTTTTTTTAATTCCTTTAAACTAAACAAAACCTCTTCTAGTTAAAACAACCTAAAAACTTCCCAAACTGCAAAACTAGCCTGATGTCTTGCAAAACACAAAAATCGCCCTAGTCTCAACCAAATGCAAGAACGACCCCGAAACTCAACAAATTACCAAACTAACCATAGAGGAAAAATGACCAGAATGACCCTGAAGGCTAGAACTGCCCTAGCGTCCCAACGAAACAACCGAATCACAAGAGAAACATACCTGGGGAACCAAGATGAAAACCTGGGTAGTTATAATCTACGTGATTAGATTTGCTAGTATCAACAACCCCCTACAACCTGTTAAAAAACACATAATCATGACTGGTATATCCCTAGACTGCATCTCGATGCAACCCCATAAATTTGTACATACTTGTAACGCTGGATTAGTGTATCCATTAGGAAGCTTTTCAGCATGAAGTATGATAGCATATTGCACTGGCGTGAGCACACCCCACACAAATTTGATTATTTGTATGAGAAGTAAGCATAATTGATGAATTGCTTGAGATTTTCCTGGATAGAATGGCAGCGTATTCTGAATGATATCTTTACGCAAAAAATTTATGGGTGTGATTTACCTTTTTTTTTTAAAAAAATCAGAACATTGTGTAGACGGGAGTATAGAATCATATTGAAGTAGCGTGAAAGTTCAGAAGTAAGGTGATTGTCTGCGTAGGAGGCGATGAATCGCATGAAATGTTTTTTTGCTAAATGCAACGTGTTCTGAATAAAATTGTTTAGCAAGAAATTAACATATATGTTTTAACTTTGTTTTTTAAAAATAAAATCTGGAAAATCTAAGATTGATAAAAAAACTTTAGAGATATTGTTCGTTTTAAAACAGATTATCTCCCCCATTATCGTCAAGAAAATCAGGGATATACTGCCTGATTTTGCTAGAAATTAGTAGATATATGTTACCTTGGTTCTTTTAAAAAAATATGGAAAATATGAGATTGATTAATAAACATTAGAGATATTGGTGGTTTTAAAACAGATTATCTCCCCCATTATCTTCCGAAAAACCAGGTATATACTAGCTGATTTTGTGGAAATCCATTCTTCCTTGCTAAAAAAGGAAATTTTATTTTAAAAATAAATAAAGATTGAAAAGGATATTTATGGGACCAAAGATATTCTCTTGCCTACGTTAGTGAAAACAAGACTAGGGGTGTACATGTTCTGGGTTGGGTAGGGTTGGATGATTTTTTTGGACCAACCCCATGTAACGGCCCATGTTTTCATCCCGGTCTTCCAGGTATGCCCTAGGGGTATTTTGGTAATTTGGTCGGGCCGTCAGGGCCATTTATGTCTTTTCCAGTTGTTAAAAATTATGGGATGGACTTAAGTAGGATTTTGATGCTTTGTGGATGTGTTTGGGCATGGTGAGATGCAAAAGAAAATTTGGGAATTAAAAATGGTGTAGTTGGGTTTCGAACCCGAGTCTCCGAGAAGCTAGTTGGGTTGCGTGCCATTTGAGCTATTGGGAGCTCTTATTACTCTTTCTGCGACATATCTTGGTTAGCCTTGAGTCCTTTGGGTTTTGGTGCATTTGTTCAAATGAAAGGAAATTAGGTTTATTGTCCTTCTTCTCCAAAAGCTTCTTGGCCGCCCAAGCTAGTCTCTCCCAAGCTCCAAGCCGACCCCCTTCTCCCTAGCAGCTCCGTGGTGTCTTTCCGGGTAAGATTTATCGTTCTCTTCTCCTTCTCCGTTTGGTGTTCTTGCTGGTCGAGTGAAAAGAAGAGGTGTGTTGTGTGTTTTTTATTGCAGCTAGCCTAGAGGAGCCCAAAGACGACCCGCGCCACGTCGACGCACGCGCGATGCAGCGAGCCCATCGTCCCCCTGCGGCGCCGTCGCTCGGCCGATCGCCGAGCCGAGCGAGGCGCGCCGTCGCGCCAGCAGAGATCCGCCTAGGCGCCTCGTCCTGCGCTTATCGCTTCGCGACGTCATCGCCGGCCAAGCCCGCACGTGCGCCCACGTCTCGCCGTCTGCATCTGCACGCCGCGCCCCAGCGCTCGTCCGTGCGCAGCCCAGTGCCCCAGCGTCGTGCCATCACCTGACCAGCGCGGAGCCCTGCCGCACCAGCACACCAGCAGCGCCCAGCTCCTGTGTCGCCCGTGCCGTGTGAGTGCTCCCGAGCCGAGCCCTGTTTGTTTCATTATGTTTAGGCCTATGGATTGTGATTATTGTTGTGCTTGTTAGGTTCTCATTAGCTAGCTCGGGATCGATCGCAGCTTAGGAATTCTTGTGTGTAGTTGCCTCCCGACCAAGGTAAGGATTTCTTACCGGAGTTGTGTGGGCCCTGCGATATTATATGTGATTGCTGTTTGTATGCTTGTTTGTGTTTATCAACATGTTTAGTGATAGGTGCTCTGTTCTGAATTCCCGACTGGCATGACTTCTTATATTGTTTCTCATGTTAGTCCATGCTAGGTTGTTCCGTTCTGGCATGCTCGTTATCTGTTCTTGCTTCGTAGTATCATGCTAGGTTCGTTGTATCTGTTGAGCACGTATTGGATTGTTTGTTGTATCTGTTTATAGGTTGAGATATGGTAGGTAGCATCATCCGGGCAAGGATGCATAACGTAACTTGCATCCACGGGCGAGGGGCGTCACGAGGCGAGACTCGCCCACGATCCCCGTTGGGGTTTAGCTAACCCTAACGGCATGCCCTGCAATCTTGGGTGAGGGTGGCAGACTGTTAAATCCCCCAACGGTCGGGATGATGACATGGCATTGCCTTGTCCCCGGCAGTCGGCACGTCCTTAGCGTGTTCGGCCGTAGCCTTTGATTGCCACCTGTTAGGGCAAGGACGGCTTCCTGGTGTAAGCCTACCACGACCGGTTCCTTAGCCCCAAGTGCGGTGGTTCAGGCTGACATAGTTCACGTGTCCAAGTCTCACACCCCTATGTCAGTGACACCGATCTAGAGATTTAGTTAGGCATGGTGACTGGACCTGGGCAGCTTGCCACTAGACCCGGCACCCCCCATGGTTTGCAGTAGCATGCGGTGCACGCATACGCTCATTACAGCGTCGACTGGAGAGCTCCTCGGGATTGTGAGCCAGTGCCCTTTCTTATCGACCGTAGACAGGCTGAGGCCGAGACTTGTTTCTCTTATAGGATCGTATCTCTAGGTGGATTATCCCAGAGTAAGACCCTGAGATGGCATCCAAAGTTTATGTGTGGATTTAAGCTATGTGCTCTCTTCTGTGTTTATATTCATAGCTTGAATACCTTTCTGCTAGATGACCATGTATATCGTATTGTACCCTGGTTGGGGATTCTTACTGAGTAATTCGTTACTCACCATTATTTTGTGGTTTTCCACAGGTAACCAAGGTGCGAGACAGGATGGCTGAAGGAGGAGCTGTGATCATGGAAACTAGCTGTCGAACTCTGAATTTTATCTATGATTCTTTGTCTTATTTTTCCTCTGAATGCATGTAGTTGGGCACGGAGCCCTAGCTTGTTTTCTGAATGCTTTTCCGGATTCTAGCACTATTGTAATTGTTGGATGTTTTGAATGTTTTAAATAAATCTCTGATCAGAGTAAGTTTTGGAAATGTATTGTCTTGGAACAGGTGCTTGGAAACAGGGACAGGTTTCAGGAATTTATGTTGACTTTTAAATGGATGTTTTATGTTTTTAGTTTTTTCTTAGAATCCGAAACACCATTCTTGCATATTGACTTTAGTTTTGAATTCATGCATTGAGGTAAAGACCTATTTTAGGACCCCATTCGGGTCGGGTCTTTACACCCCATCTTCGGGTTGGTCGTTTCAACGACCCGTCCAACCCTATGCATAAACGCAACCCAACCCAACCCAACCCTAGATTTTTGGGTTGGGTTGGGTTGGGTTCTCGAGTTATGTTATTCTTCATTCTATCTCTAAGATTCAACTCATAAGTTTATAAATATATTAAAAAAATGCATGATATTATACTTTACATAAATGTGTATGTGCTTGTTAGAACTAGTGTACCATTCTATTTTTCAAATAAGAAATAAATGATATTATTTAAGAACAAAATTAGAGAGCAGAAGGAATAATGTAAAGACCCGACCCGAAAGAGGTCCTAACCTAGGCCTTTACCTCAATGCATGCTTTTAAAATGTAAATATCATATGCAAGATTGTTATCCAGATTCTGAATGAAAATAAAAACTTGTAAACATTCATTTTAACAAACAAGCATAAAACGTCCTGAAACCTGTCCCTGTTTCCAAGCACCTGTTCCAAGCTAAATACAGTTTAAAACATACTCTGATCAGAGATTTATTTGAAAACCAACAATCCCAAAACAGTTCGATAATGACAGAATCCAGATACAATCCAAACACGTCCTAAGGGCTCCGTGCCCAACTACATGCATTCAAAGGACAAAGCGTAAACATAAACATAAACATAAACTCAGAGTTCGGAAAGACAATAGGTTTCCATGATCAGCAGCTCCTCCTTCAGCCATCCTGTCTCGCGCCCTGGTTACCTGTGGAAACCACAAAATAAGGGCGAGTAACGAATTACTCAGTAAGAATCCACAACCGGGGTACAATATGATACAACTGGTCATCTAGCAGAAAGTATGCAAGCTATGAATACAAACACAAAAGAGAGCACATCACTTTAATCCATACATAAATACCACGGATGCCATCTTACGGTCTTACTCCGGAAACTACAACGAATCTCGGTACTCTACAAGAAACTAGTCTCGGCCTCAACTTTCCTACTACCGTCGATACAAAAGGTGCACTGAGCTCAATATCCCGAGGAGCTTTCGAGTTGGCGCTGTAATGAGCTTGAGCGCGCACCGCATGCTGCTGCAAACCAGGGAGGTGCTGGGTCTAGGGCATGCTGCCCTTGTCCAGTACGCATGCCTAAAAGAATCTCTGGATCGATGTCACTGAACATAGTGGTGTGAGACCAGGACACTATGACTATGTCAGCCTGTACCACCGCACCTGAGGCTAAGAAACCGTCCGCGGTAGGCTTACACCAGGAACCGGTCCTTGCCCTATCAGGTGGCAATCAAGGGCTACTGCCGACACGCTAAGGTTGTGTCGACTGTCGGGGACAAGGCAATGCCTCGTCATTCCCCCGACCGTTGGGGCATTTAACAGTCTGCCACCCTCACCAAAGATTGCACTGGGCTGCCGTTAAAGTTAGCTAAACCCTAACGACGGATCAGGGACGGAGTACTGCCTCGCACGTCCCTGCCACGGATGCAAGTTACATTATGCATCCTCGCCCGGATGATGCTACCTATCAGAACTCTAAGCTATAAACAGCTAACAGCAAACATACTAACACATGCTCAGCAGAATCAATGAATCTAGCATGGTACTAAGAAGCAAGAACATATAACGAACATGCCAGAATAGAGCAACCTAGCATGGAACTAACATGAGAAATAACATGAGAATCATGCCAGTCAGAATTCAGAACGGAGCACCTATCCACTAACATGCTGATAAACATAAACAGACATACAATCAGCAACCACAGAAATATCGCAGGGCCCACACAACTCCGGTAAGCAATCCTTACCTGGGTCGAAGGGGAACACACAACAAAGACATTAAGCTGCAACCGAACGCGAGCTTGCTATCGGGAACCTAACAAACAAACAGCAAATACATCACTAACTATAGACTCTAAATAAAGCACAACAGAAGCTCGACTCGGTCGGAAGCAACTCACACCGCTCGGCCAAACACTAGTGGTGTCTCGGCTGCAAGGCACTCGACAAGGAGCTGTGTAAAGACCCGACCCGAATGGGGTCCAAAATAGGCCTTTACCTCAATGCATGTGTTCAAAACTTAAAGACAATATGCAAGAATGGTTTTCGGATTCTAAGTGAAAACTAAAACATTCAAACATCTATTTAAAAAGTCAATACAAAGTTCTAGAAACCTGTCCCTGTTTCCAAGCACCTGTTCCAAGGCAAATACATTTCCAAAACTCACTCTGATCAGAGATTTATTTAAAACATTCAAAGATTTTCAATAGTTACAACAGTGCTAGAATCCGGAAAAACAGTCAGAAAACAACCTAGGGCTCCGTGCCCAACTACATGCATTCAGAGGAAAAATAAGACAAAAAGAATCATAGACATAAACTCAGAGTTCAACAATGGGTTTCCATGATCACAACTCCTCCTCCAGCCATCCTGTCTCGCACCATGGTTACCTGTGGAGAACCACAAAATAAGGGTGAGTAACGACTTACTCAGTAAGAATCCCCAACCGGGGTACAATACGATATACATGGTCATCTAGCAGAAAGGTATGCAAGCTATGAATATAAACACAGAATAGAGCACATAGCTTAAATCCACACATAAACTACGGATGCCATCTCAGGGACTTACTCCGGAATAATCCACTTCATGATACGACCTATACGAGAAACAAGTCTCGGCCTCAGCCTGTCTACTGTCGATACGAAAGGTGCACTGGCTCAAGATCCCAAGGAGCTCTCCGGTCGGCGCTGTAATGAGCGTATGCGCGCACCGCATGCCACCGCAAACCATGGGGTGCGGGTCTAGAGGCAAAGCCGCCCGAGTCCGATCCACCATGCCTAACTAAATCTCCGGATCGGTGTCACTAACATAGGGGTGTGAGACACGGACACGTGAACTATGTCACTGAACCACGCACTTGAGGCTAAGGAACCGGTCGTGGTAGGCTTACACCAGGAAGCGGTCCTTGCCCTATCAGGTGGCAATCAAGTGCTACGGCCAAACACGCTGAGGACGTGCCGACTGCCGGGGACGAGGCAATGCCAAGTCATCATCTCGACCGTTGGGGCGCTTAACAGTCTACCACCCTCACCCACGATTGCAGGGCCAGCCGTTAGGGTTAGCTAAACCCTAACGGGATCGTGGACATGAGTACCGCCTCAGAATGCCCCTCATCGTGGATGCAAGTTACGTTATGCATCCGGCCGGATGATGCTACCTACCTGAACTCTAAACTATAATATCAACAGCAAACAATCCAAAACAATCCAAAACGTGGTCAACAGATACAACGAACCTAGCATGATACTACGAAGCAAGAACAGATACGAGCATGCCAGAACGGAACAACCTAGCATGGACTAACATGAGAAACAACATAAGAAATCATGCCAGTCGGGAATTCAGGACAGAGCACCTATCACTAAACATCTTTGATAAACACAAACAAGCATACAAACAGCATCACATAATATATCGCAGGGCCCACACAACTCCGGTAAGAAATCCTTACCTTGGTCGGGAGCCAACTACACACAAGAATCCTAAGCTGCCATCGATCCCGAGCTAGCTAACGAGAACCTAACAAACACAATAGTTATCACAATCCATAGGCCTAAATAATAAAATAAACAAGGCTCGGCTCGGGAGCAAGTCACGCGGCGCGGCTGACACGCGGACGGGCAGTGCGACGACACCGGGCGCCGCTGGTGGCGGTGGTACGCACGCCTGGCATCTTTGGCGCGCTGATGGGCGCGAGTCTTTGCCTGACGCGTGGGGACGGCTGGCTGGCGCAGGCGCATGGGCGCGGACAAGCAGGAAGCGGGCGGGCGAGTGGCACGGCACGGGCGCGCTGGCGCTGGGCACGGACGCGAGCTCGGCTGGGCGACCTGGGCGTGCGACGGTTGCGACGACGTGCAACAGGGGCTAGCGTCGCGGCGGTGCGCGATCCGGCGCGCGCGACGGTGGGTGTCTCGGGCGTCTTTGGGCGGCTGGTGCCCTCTGGTGCGCGACTCTTTGCTCGTGGGACGACGACTTACGAACGACGGGGCTGCAAGGGGAGAAGGAGCTCGGCAAGGAACTAGGGAGGGGGAGCTTGGGCGGCCAAGGAGCTTATGGAGAAGAAAGCCAAAAACCTAATTTCCTTTCATTTAATCAAATGCACCAAAATCCCGAAAACTCAAGGTTAACCAAGATATGCCGAGGAAAGAGCAACAAGATCCTCCTGTGGCTCAACTGGCCACACCACCCACCTAACTTCCTAGCACTCCAGGTTTGAATCCTAACAAACACATCTTTATTCCTCAATTTTTCTTTTGCATCTCACCATGCCCAAACACAACCTCAAAGCATCAAAATCCTACTTAAGCCCATCCAATAATTTTAGAAACTGCAAAAGACATAAACGGCCCTGACGGCCCGACCAAATTACCAAAATACCCCTAGGGCATACCTAGAAAACCGGGATGAAAACTTGGGCCGTTACAAGCTGGCAAGCGGACGGACGGGATGCAAGGCACATGGCTGGGCGACATGCGGCTGGGTGTGAACAGCAGGGATCGACAGGGCGTGCAGCACAGCTGGTAGGCTAGCGGGCGCAGGGGTGTGTGGCTGCGACGTGTGGCAAGGTGCAGGCGCGAGCGAACGGGCGATGCGACTCGATAGCGGCTGCGGGGCTGCGATCGCGACAGGGGCTGTGCTTGAGGCTGCGGGCTGCGATCGCGACAGGGCTACTCTGCTCGTGTGCAGTACGGCTCAATAGGGGTTGCGGCTGCGATGCGGTGTGCGGCGATGGGGCGACGCGGCTGCTCGGCGACAGGGTTTCTCTGCTGCAACCACAACAACAAACACACACAACAATCACTTTCCCCTCCTCTCGGCCAGCAAGAACAAACAAACAAAACCCTTAGCCAAAAGGATCGGCAACAACAAAAAGAGGAGGAAATCGAAGCACGAAGAACACTTACCCAAAAATGATCGATCGAAGCTCTCGGGAGGCTGGAAATCGCAAGGCATTGTGAGCTTTGGAGGAATGGATGCGACAAGGAGTTTGGGAAGGAGAAAAGAGAATAAATCCTTTTTTAATCAACCTCACTTAAGTCACAAAAACCAAGGCAAACCAAGATAACCTGCAAAATGAGTATAAAAACTACTTGTAGCTTGACTGGCAAAACCTCACTGCTATCTTCCCGGCCACCTTGGCTCAAGCCTCAGCTACTGCATCTATTTTCTGCCAAAAACCCTTATTTTATTTTTGCAATTCTCAACACCCAAATTCAACCAGAATGCAACCAAACTCCAATTTTGAACATCCAAAAACATAAACAGCTGAGAAGACAGAAACGACCCTAACGGCCTGACCAAATTACCAAAATACCCTTAGAACATACCTTAATGTCTTCAAATGATATCTAACCACCACAATACCAAATGAAACTTTTCTTACAAAAAATCTAATGATCACTAACTCATGCATGAAATCCTAACTTCTAATTAACTTTGTCTACACATGATATTGCATTATGTGCACAAAAAATTTGGGCAGCATAACAGTGCAATAATGTGATTCCCAAAAAATTCAGTTGCTGCTATATTCAATAATTACCTGTATATAATGCAAAATACAAAATTCAGTTCAACCAGAGAAATTCATATGTCGTACAATGCACATAAGACTAATTTCATTGATAAGTTGAACTACAAAGAACTTTGTTTCTTTCTCCATACCTAAACAACTTTGTTTCTTTTCTAAACAAAGATCTAAACAAACAAATAGACTACAACGATCTCCAATATACCTAAACAAAGATCTAAACAAACAACTAGACTACAACGATCTCCAATATACCTAATGATAACTCTCAAAGAAAACATATTTTAGGCTGTTTAGGTTGCATTATTTTAATACTTAGGTAAAGAATATCTGTGTTATTGGAAAGAATACAGGGAAATAACTTAGAAAATTAGCATGCATTCATAATATCGCATCAAAAGCATGAATCCGCGCTTTAACAAAACAACTGTGCCTAATTTACGCTTTTTAGCAGGATTTCGCCCAGCATCGAGGAAAAGGAAATGATGCAAGCGCTAATCGGATCACGCAAATACGATGGACCCGAAAGAAGGAATTACAATCGACAAGTTTAGTCTACAAGGAAAGAATTAGAAGAATCAACTATGTAATAAAGGCGATGGCAATCAAATAAATCCCGAAAAAATCATGGAATATGCATTGATGATAATTTGTACAGCTCACATCTACTTGCGGATCACGATATTCAATCCTATAAATACCAAAACAAAGAGCGGAATTCATTGAGCTGGTCGGTTGGCCATAAGCCGATCGAGGGACTAAAGCCAAAACTTAAGTCTACTGCAGAGAAGCTGATGGTGGTGCTATGGGAACTGATGACAAGGAGACTACTCACCTTCAACCGTGCCAATTCCATTTATTGTTTTTATTAAGAGTAGTTGTAGTATTTAAACAATTTTTTAGTCGTAATAAAATCGTCTAGTTTAAAATTCTATTTGATGTTTATTAACTATGATTGCGTTATAGGAGTATATGATGATTAAGTATGAATAAATCATGTTATTAGTGTAGGTGATAACTCTCAAGTAATTGAGAGTTACTGGCCTAGAAATATAGAAAGTCGGGCCAAAGAATACAACTTTGAACGCAGGTATGTAAGTTCGCGGATGAGCATAAGCGATGGCGTAGTGACAAGTCTTGCGACTTTTTGAGCAAGACTTAAGATGCTAAGCAAATATAACAAATATATGAACGTTCTAATGTTTTTATTTTAGCATGTTATATGCAGCAAACTCAAGAAGAAAACACGCTGCACTGAGGTACCTTAGATGCATGGGACAACTTGAGGAACACCAATGAATCGGTCAAGCCATGTCCACACGTTGTAAACGGGAAAAGCAGAAAATGATAGATCGTGGGGAACCAACGAGAATTCCGGATGCAGTAATGAGGCCATTATAAGGAGACTTGGATCTAACAAGAAAGGGGGTTGAGAGTTAGAGAGAAGGATACGTCTATTACAACAGCGATCAGATAAGTAAGGGAATTTATTAAGATGTACGAGCACTCGCTCTTGAGCTATATGCTATATGTAACGGCCCAGTTTTCTACTCCGGTTACCCAAGTGTTTCCGGCTCAATATTCGGTTGTTCGGTTGGGCCGTTAAAGCTATTTTAACCCTTAGGGGTATTTTGGTCTTTTGCTCCCCGGGCAGGATTTGTGGATTTTCAGGATTCCAGGGTCACTCCTACCTTTGTCGAGGCTTGATTGTTGTTGGTTGTAAGACCCAAGAAGTTTGGGCTAGTTGTTTGGGAGTTTGAAGGTGAGTTGGTAAATAGCAAAATTATTGTTAATTAATGTGCTTCCTTTGGGATTTGAACCCTTGCCCTAAATGTTGATTTGGGAGTTTCAATTAAGTGAGTTTTATTTAGGAGAAAAGTTGTTTCAGCCGGGTCTCGAAGGAGGAAGCCTTGGGAAGGGATTTTAGGTCTCCAAGGCCTATTTAAAATAGGAAGAGGAAAGAAAATCAAGAAAATTCCCTTTTCCCACTTGTTTCACCGCACCACACTGAGCCGCTCAGCCCTAGCGCCGCACCGCACCGAACCTCAGCCCCAGCGCCGCCCTGCATCGCTCGACATCGCTCGCTGCCGCCCAATCCTTGCCTCGCCCAGCCCGTCGCGCGCCCGCAGCAGAACCACAGCCTGCACCGCGCGTTATCGCCGCCGCCAAGATGCGTCACCCGTGCGTCGTCCCCGCCACCGAGACGCGTCGCTCGTGCGTCGTCCCCGCAGCTCAGACACCTCAGCGCCCTCGCCAGTGCAACCGTATCTCTATCGCCGTCGGCGCCTCAGCGCCCACGCCAGCGCACCCGTATCTCTGTCACCGTCCGTGCCTCAGCGCCCGCGCCAGTGAGCCCATGTCTCTGTCGCGTCTGCATGCCTGCGCCCAGCGCCCCAGCGCCCAGCTCCTGCGCGTGCGTCCCTTGCCGCGCCAGTGCCCCAAGCCTGCCTCCTTGCTTCCGATAGCCTGCCTTGCTGTGAGGGATGGGCCGAGACCTTGTGTCTTCTCGGTTGGTAATTCCTGAGTCTTTTCTCCCTTGGGCCCTAAGCTGTTGGCTGCTGTTTATTTAATTAGGTTGTTTTTTATTAAATGCTTAGGTTGCTCGGGTTCACTTAGAAGCTCGAGGGTCGCTTGGTTGATTTGTGATAGTTATTTCCGCTTGTTTCCAGGTAAGGATTTCTTACCGTGGTTGTGTGGACCCTGCGATATTATCATGATGTGACTTGTATGCCTGTTTACTTTTATGAGCATGTTAGTGGATAAGGCAGCTCGTGTTTGAATTCCTGCTAGCATGTTTGCCTGTTTGTACATGTTAGTGCCATGCTAGGTTTGTTCTTCCGGCATGCTTATGATTCCTTCTTCAAGTTCGTAGTAACATGCTAGGTTAAGTGTGATTGATGTTGATATGTATGTTTAGTCAGGAATCAGTTATTTTGTACTCGTAGTTAGACTTATAGGGTTTGTCATCATCTAGAGGCTGAGAGTGGACATAACGTACTTTGTCCCCACCGGTCGGGAGTTAGAGCGAATTATAATGTACCTTGCTTCCCCCGGCAGCCGATGTGGATTAGCTACCACGTCGGCATAAGCCTAGTTTGTAGCCTGCTAGAGCGGAACCATGCCAACGATGCAAGCTTTGCCTGGGCGGTTCTTAGCTTCGTGTCGATGGTACATTTGCCTGAGATGAGTGTCGAGGGCCTCGCACTACTGTGTTCAGTGACACCGCTTCCGAGTCTTTAGGCATGCGTACCTGGCCCGCATAGTTTGTATCTAGGCCCCCACATTTACGCCAGTTTCAGCAGCATGCGGTGTGCGCGCACACGCGTTAGTCGCAGGTTCGGAGAGCTCCACTGGGCTAATGTTAGTGAGTACACCAGTTCCTTCCAGTTTAGAGCCAGACTTCGGGTACTCTCCCGATAGTCCAGAGTTATTAGCGAGGACAAGAGGCCCTTGAGGACACCCATTGGGATTGGTTTCTGAGCTAATTATATGGTCGAGGGAGAAAGACCCTCAAGGGTGTCAAACATCTTGGGATCGATTTTTGAGCTGATCAATTGGCCGAGGGAGAAAGACCCTCAGAGTTGTCCCGGGATTGGTTATGAGAACCAATCATTAGGCCGGAAGTAGGAGACTTCCGAGGACTCTAGATTTGCCTTGTGAGCTCGTTGAGCTAAGATCCGTGTTGATATATGTTTGCATGTGTACTAGGTTGCTAGATGATGGATTGCATCGTATCGTACCCCGGTCGGGGATTCTTACTGAGTATGTTTATACTCACCCTTATTGTGGTTTTTCCACTAGGTAACTTGGGACAGCACCGGGGCGGCTAGCGGAGGGAGCTGAGAGATCATGGATGCTGCTGACACTCTGTGTAAAGACCCGACCCAAAAAGGGGCTCTAAATGGGCCTTTACCCCAATGCATGTAGTGAAAATAAAAGATATTATGAAAAATACATTTCGGATCCCAAGTAAAAACAGAAACATTCAACAACCAAAACATACATTTCTAAAAGCATACTCTGATCAGAGATTTATTTAAACCATTAAAACAAAAACCGCAAGTACAATTATCTTTGGAATCCATAAAACGTAATAAAACATCCTGGGGGCTCTGTGCCCGTCTACATGCATTCAGGGGAAATAACCAAAAGTCAAGAGTCATGATAAATAAAATAGAATAATCAGAGATGACAGCAGGATTCCATGATCACAGCTCCTCCATCAGCCATCCTGTCTCCCGCCTTGATTACCTGTGGAAAACCACAGAATAAGGGTGAGTAACGAATTACCCAGTAAGAATCCCCAACCGGGGTACAATACGATATACATGATCATCTAGAAGAATGTATGCAAGCTATGAGTACAAACACAGAGGCGGAGCACATAGCTAAGTCCACACTTGGACCTCGGATGCCAACTCGGGGTCTTAGTCCGGAAATACCACAACACACTAAACGCACTATACGGGAACAAGTCCGGCCTCTCACCGCCCTCGCGTCGACACGAAAGGTGCATCGCTCAAGATCCCGAGGAGCTCTCGATGGCGTTGTAATGAGCGTAAGGATGCACCGCGTGCTTCTACAGGACTATGAAGTCTGGGTCCAGTGGCAAGCTGCCCATATCCGGATACCACGCCTAACTAAATCTCCGGATCGGTGTCACTAACATAGGGGTGTGAGACACGGACACGTGAACTATGTCACTGTACCACCGCACTTTGAGGCTAAGGAACGGGTCATGGTAGGCTTACACCGAGGAAGCCGCCCTTACCTTATCGGTGGCAATCAGGGCTCTTGCAGAACACGCCGAGGACGCGTCTTGCGCCGCTAGGGACTAGGCATTGCCAAGTCATCATCCCGACCATTGGGGCATCGCAGACTACCACCCTCACCCAAGATTGCGGGGCCTACCGGTTGGGATAGCTAATCCCTCCTCACGGGGTCCAAGGGCGAGAATCTGTCTCAATCGTCCTTGCCATAGATGCAAGATACTTTATGCATCGGGCCGGATGATGCTATCTACACGAATTCTAAACCTTAACAATAATAATGATTCAATCAATGCGTCCAATACGTGCTCATCGGATACAAAGAACCTAGCATGATACTACGAAGCAAGAACAGATATCGAACATGCTAGAACAGAACAACCTAGCATGGGCTAACATGAGAAACAATACAAGAGATCATGCCATCGGGAATTGAGCAGAGCACCTAGAGATAAACATGCTAGTAATCATACACAGGCATACAAAACAACAATCACAAATATACCGCAGAGGTCCACACACCCCGGTAAGAAATCCTTACCTTGGTCGGAAGACTTCTACACACAAATCCTAAGTGCGGAACAATCCCGAGCTAGCGGCGGGAACCTAGCAAACCAACAATAATCAGCATCTAAAATATCTAAACAACAATAGAGAACAAGCAAGCTCGGCTCGGGAACTCACGCGGCGCGACGACAAGAGCTTGGGGTCTCTTGGGCGTAGCCGCGGCAGGGCAAGGACGCGCGCCAGCTGCCTGCGCCGCACCGCACGCAGACGGACACGCGCTGGCTGCGCGCGCTGCACGCACACGCGACGGAGGAGCGCGCGCGGCGAACGTCTCGCGGCGGCGCGCGGGCGAGCAGCTCAGCGAGGACAGCGCGCGCGGGCGAACGTCTGGGCGAAGGCGCGCGGCGAGCAGCTCGGCAAGCGGACACGGCGAGGGCGCGCGAAGCTGGCGGGCGAGAGGACCTCTGGCGCGAGCGATCGGGCGATCTGGCTGCTTTGGCGAACGGCAAGGCAAGGGCTGGGACAGATCTGGCGCGTGAAGCGATCGTTTGGACGTCGGCGAGCGATCGGCGATGGGCGATCTGTGCTGCTGGGCGAACGGCAAGGCCGCTGGGACGGATCTGGGCGTGCGAGCGATCGGCTGGACGTGCGAGCGATCGGCGATGGGCGATCTGTGCTGCTGGGCGAACGGCAAGGCCGCTGGGACGAATCTGGGCGTGCGAGCGATCGGCTGGACGTGCGAGCGATCGGCTGGACGTGCGAGCGATCGGCGATGGGCGATCTGTGCTGCTGGCTCGGCTACACTCGGCTGGCTGCAATCAACACAACACACACAACACACCTCTTTTCACTTGGCCAAACGCACACCAAACGGATGAGAAGAAGGAGAAGAAGAAGAAGAAGATCAATACCTACCCGGAATGATGATGATCGAACCCAAGGAGATGCAAGGATGAAGAATCGGCAAGGCTATGGAGATGGAGAGCTTTGGGCGGCCAAGAGATGTTTTGGAGAAGAAGATGAAATAACCTAATTCTATTTCATTTAACCAAATGCACCAAAACTCCAAAATCCAAGGTTAACTAAGATGTGATGCAGAAAGAGTAACAAGAGCACCTAATGGCTCAATTGGCACACATCCCCACAAGCTTCCCAGGAGACCCGGGTTCAAACCCCGGCTGCAGCACAAATTCCTCTATTTTTACTTTTGCAACAAACCTTGCTCAAACCAAACCACAAACCCCTCCAAAAACCTACATAAAACCATCCAATAATTTTAGTAATGGAAAAGACACAACGACCACGACGGCCCGACCAAATTACCAAATTACCCCTAGGGCATACGGAAGACCGGGAAGAAAAACACGGTCGTTACAATATTCCTCCTTTTTATGACTTTCGTCCTCGAAAGTCCTTAAGATGGTAAAACACTTTCGAGGTAATGCAATCTCATCTCGTCTTCCCGCTCCCAAGTGGCTTCCTCGAACCCGACTCTTCCATCGAACCTTTACCAAACGAATCTCGCGATTACGCAACGTCTTGGTCTCAAAGGCAAGGATCCTCACCGGCTTCTCCTCGAAGTTCAAATCCTCATTCGGTGCAAAGGCTCAAAGTCCACAATGTGCGACGGTCCCGGCACATCTTGCCTCAACATCGATACATGAAAAACACTATGCATGCACCGATAGTGACGGAGGTAGGGCTAAGGTAAGCAACTCGCCAATCCTCTCTAGGATCTCAAATGGACCAACAAATCGGGGACTCAACTTCCCACGCTTACCAAACCTCAGAACACCTCGCATCGGAGCAACCTTAAGGAACACATTTGACCAACCTCAAACTCCAAATCTCGACGCCTAACATCGGCGTAACTCTTCTCGCTCTGCTCACGAGCGGTCAACATACGAGCCCTAATCTTCGCAGATTGCACCATTGGTCAAGCTGCAGTAACTCGGGACCCAAAACCCATCTATCACCGACCTCTTCCCGAACACGGGGACCGGATAACGCTTACCATACAATGCCTCGAATGGAGCCATCTCAGATCGCCGATCGTAATCGTTGTTATAGGCAAACTCCATCAAATACTGAATCATGGTCCCAAGCGCTCGGGAAATCCAACACACAAGCCCTCAACATATCCTCGAGAATCGATTCACTCTCTCTCACCGACCATCCGATGCGAGGGTGAAAAGTGTCTTTGGCGCACTCGTGGCCCAAACCCTTACGGGCGCTCTCGAAGCGAGAAGTGAACCGCGAGTCACGATCGGACACAATCCTCACGGTACACCATGATAACGGATGATCTCGCTCCAAAAAGCAGTGCGCCCACTTTGTTCCCACGGTATAAGTGTCTCACAGGGAATGAAGTGTGCGCTCTTGGTCAAACGGTCGACTATCACCCAAATCTGAGAGAACTTCCTGAGTCCTTGGCAAACCAGATATAAAGTCCATAGAGATCTCTTCCCATTTCCACTGGGTACACTCTGGGCGTGCAACAAACCAGTGGCCTCTGCACAGGTGCCTTCATGGCGACAAGTGAGACACCTACCGACAAACTCTGCCACATCTCTCTTCATCCCCATCCACGAGAAAGTCCGCTTAAGGTCTGATACATCTTGGTACCCCGGGGTGCCAAGAAAAGGGGGAAACAGTGGGCCTCCGAGAGCAACTCGGCTCGCAAACCCGCAATGTCCGGAACACACAACCGGCCTCTATAAGTCAACCCACCATGCGTGTATACACAAAGTCAAAGTCACCGTCAAGATCGACTCACAACCAATCTCTTAAGTGCGGGGTCACCCAACTGGCACATCTATAATCCGTTTGCCGAATCGATCTTTGAGCAATCCAATCGAGCTACCCCTGGCGGTAACCTCTCCCAACAAACATGCAACCTCGGCCCGCTCGAACTCTCTCTGCAAACTGGGTGGGAACTCAACAACGCCGCAGAGTGCACGGCGTCTTTTCGCTCAAAGCATCGGCCACTACATTGGCTTTACCGGATGGTACAAAATCTCGCGATCATAATCCTTTACCAGCTCTAACCATCTCCTTTGCCTCATATTCAACTCCTTACGAGTAAAGCAGATACTTGAGGCTCGGTGATCGGTAAACATCTGAATCCGCTCACCGCATGTAATGCCTCCAAATCTTGATTGCAAACACCACTCGCCGCCAACTCCATATCATGAGTCGGGTAGTTACGCTCATACGGCCGGTGACGGAAGCATAGGCAATGACCTTCCGTCTTTGCATCAACACACAACCTAATCCAAACTTGGAAGCATCACTTTGTAGACCACGAAACACACTGTCCCCTCCGGATCGCCAACAGTCTTTGAAGTCAAAGCGCGCTTGAGCACGCAAAGCTCTCATCACATCTCTTTGCCCCAAACAAACTCGACACCCTTCCTCGTCGGGACGAGTGAGGGGCGAGGCTATAGCAGAAAAGTCTCTGACGCGAACCGCCGGTAGTAACTCGCCAAACCAGAAAAGCTGCGAATCTCGGCAATCGAAGTCGGCTTGGCCCATGAATTCACGGCCTCAATCTTCGCGGGGTCCACGGCTATACCATCTCTCGAAACTACGTGGCCTAGGAAGGCCACCGCTCCAACCAGAATCACATTTGGAAAACTTCGCATAAAGTGGTTTTCCCTCAAAGCCGCCAATACTCGCCTCAAATGCTCTGCATGGTCTTCTTTAGACCTCGAATAAATCAGAATATCGTGAATGAACACGATGACGGTTGTCCAAAAATGATTTGAACACCCTATCCATCATGTCCATGAACTTGGTGGGGCATTGGTCAATCCAAACGACATGACCACAAACTCATAGTGACCATATCTAGACACGAAAGTCTGTCTTAGGAATGTCGGCATCCCCGATCCATAGCCCGATGGTAACCGGATCTCGGATCTATCTTGGAGAACACTGAAGCTCCACGAAGGCCGATCGAACAAATCATCGATACGGGGCAGCGGATACTTATTCTTCACTGTCACCTTATTAAGCTCGCGGTAATCAATACATAAGCGCATAGAACCATCCTTCTTTTTCACAAACAGATGGTGCTCCCCACGGGACACACTCGGACGGATGAACCCTCGATCTAACATCTCCTGCAACTGAATCTTGGTTCCTTTAACTCTCTTTGGCGCCATACGATACGGAGCCTTCGAGATAGGGAGGGTCCGGCTCGAGCTCAATTGTGAAGTCAACCTCTCTCTTCGGGGCAACCCGGTAACTCCTCGAGGAAACACGTCCCGCAAACTCCTGCGCACGACGGCACACGATCAACGAGCAATGAGGCGGCTCTTCCTGCACAACTTGGCTAAATAGCCCCAAGCTCCATGAGCTAGCAAACGACGAGCTTTCACGGTGACACCATCGGCGGGCAAACTCCACCTGGACTCCACGAAACTTAAAAATTTGGAGCGACACGGCGGCTGAACACTACTTCTTTCCGGTGGCGGTCAATCAACGCGTGGTTAGCGACTAACCACTCCATACCAAGAATCACATCAAAACCACTCATAGGCGAGAACTATGAGTGTGGCTACAAGCAACTCTCAGGATATCTCGATCAGGCCATCCTTAATTTTATCTCTAGCTAACATACTAACTCCCGAAGGAGTTGCAACAGATAACTCAAAACCTAGAGGCTCTAGCCTCAACTTAGCATGCTCAACCAAACAACACAGATACAAATGAATGCGTAGAACCAGAATCAAACAAGACAAATGCGCAGTGATCTAAAACAAGAAGCGTGCACCGCCACGGCAGCGGCATCCGTGACGCTCGGCCTCTGACGGGTCGTAGCAAACACTCGACCCTGCTGCTACTGGGCATGGCCGAGCTGCCATAGCCGTGGCCGAGGACGCGAAAACGGATCATATGTCCCTCTTTACCACAACGAAAACACACTCTGGGCCCCGCTCGCAAGCTCCGGTGTGGTGGGTCCTCCCGCAAGAAGCACAAGCGAGGAACTCGCTGGGGCGCCGCCGCGAGGTGAAAGCGGATCGGGGCCCTATGCCGATCCGGCTTTGAATCGCCCTTGGCGACGCTGGCCGCCACCGAAAAGTCAAACTTTCTCTTCGCCCCACATTGCTTTGGGACAGGGGGCTGAACAGAGCGGCAACAACCCGCCAAGCAGGATACTTCCCATTATAGATCGTGGCTAAGCTGGACATGCCCTAGCATAAGTGTCGGGGGCACGAGCCACGACATCTGGGAAACACCCGCCTCAATCTAGATATGAACTTCCGAATCTTCACTCTGGGGTGGCAATCAAGCGAGGAGCAAAATATCCATACTCACGAGAACTTGCGCTCATATTCCTCAATGGAATCGAGAACCACGCTTGAGTTCCGGAAGAGCTCCACCATCTTCTCTCCGAGCCTCATCACCGATGAACTTTACCTTGAACTCGGCCTTGAAGAACTCCCAAGTAGCGGGTGGAGACCCGGTGGTCTCTCGCTCAAGGTGGACTCCCACCACCATCTCATTTGTGCCTCCTAGCACATGAGCCGCACATCTCGGCCTCTCGAATATCGGGGCACACCATGATCGGGAAGGTGTACTCCAAATGGGCAATCCACTGGCTGCCGCTAACGCATCACCGGTGGCATCAAACTTCTCGAGCTTCCACTTCACAAAATCCTTTGACCACCTACCCAATTCCTCGGCACCCTCTGCCATATCTCGCCTCTGGGGCTACTTGCTCTGTGGAGTGGAGGTGCTCTTGAGCTCACTTTGAACCAATCGAGTCATTTGCTCGATCTGGGCTCGGGACTCTTCCATTGCTGCAGCGCCAACAAGGCACTGGTCTCTCCCTCTGGTCACTCAACATGCCGACCATAAAAGTCCTCATAGACTCAAAAACTCTGCTCCAGGAGCGATCTCACGGCGCTTCGATCGCCTCAACGCCCGCTCTAGGCGTAACAGAGGAGCTCTTTGGTGGAATGCCATCGATGTCGGCTTGGGACGATGTCCTGCAGATATCAGATCCGATCCCGATACCTCGACCGCTCTCGAACCTCTCTCTCCCGTGACGGTGGTAGCATCTTTGGCGATCTACATCCAAACCAACAACGAATCAAAACACGCTGTCACCATTCCACAACACTAAACAAGGCATACACTAGATGATAGGTATTGTAAATTCTTAACCCTTTTCCTTTCTAAAACAATAAATCTAGGCGTACTGATGACCTGCGCTGAGTGTCGATGATCATCATGGAAAACGACCTACACAACAAAAGGTCGGTCACGAGAATCTATGACTCGAGCTCACGATACCAAGCAGTAAAGACCCGACCCAAAAAGGGGCTCTAAATGGGCCTTTACCCCAATGCATGTAGTGAAAATAAAAGATATTATGAAAAATACATTTGGATCCCAAGTAAAAGCAGAAACATTCAACAACCAAAACATACATTTCTAAAAGCATACTACGATCGAGATTTATTTAAACCATTAAAACAAACCGCAAGTACAATTATCTTTGGAATCCATAAAACGTAATAAAACATCCCGGGGCTCTGTGCCCGTCTACATGCATTGTGGAAATAACCAAAAGTCAAGAGTCATGATAAATAAAATAGAATAATCAGAGATGACACAGCGAGGATTCCATGATCACAGCTCCTCCATCACCATCCTGTCTCCGCCTTGATTACCCGTGGAAAACCACAGAATAAGGGTGAGTAACGAATTACCCAGTAAGAATCCCCAACCGGGGTACAATACGATATACATGATCATCTAGAAGAATGTATGCAAGCTATGAGTACAAACACACAGAGCGGAGCACATAGCTAAGTCCACACTTGGACCTCGGATGCCAACTCGGGGTCTTAGTCGGAAATACCACAACACACTAAACGCACTATACGGGAACAAGTCCCGGCCTCACCGCCATCTGCCGTCACGAAAGGTGCATCGGCTCAAGATCCCGAGGAGCTCTCGATCGGTACTGTAATGAGCGTAAGGATGCACCGCGTGCTTCTACAGACTATGGGGTGCGGGTCTAGTGGCAAGTTGCCCATATCCGGATACCACGCCTAACTAAATCTCCGGATCGGTGTCAGCGACATAGGGTGTGAGACACGGACACGTGAACTATGTCGACTGTACCACCGCACTTTGAGGCTAAAGGCGGGTCATGGTAGGCTTACACCAGAAGCCGTCCTTACCTTTATCGGTGGCAATCAAGGCTACTCGCCGAACACGCCGAGGACGCGTGCCGGTTTGCCAGGGACTAGGCATTGCCAAGTCATCATCCCGACCATTGGGGCATCGCTTAGACTACCACCCTCACCCAAGATTGCGGGGCCTACGGTTGGGATAGCTAATCCCTCACGGGGTCCAAGGGCGGAGAAGCTGTCTCAATCGTCCTTGCCATAGATGCAAGATACTTTATGCATCGGGCCGGATGATGCTATCTACGAATTCTAAACCTTAACAATAATAACGATTCAATCAATGCGGTCCAATACGTGCTCATCGGATACAAAGAACCTAGCATGATACTACGAAGCAAGAAGCAGATATCGAACATGCTAGAAACAGAACAACCTAGCATGGGCTAACATGAGAAACAATACAAGAGATCATGCCGATCAGAATTGAACAGAGCACCTAGAGATAAACATGCTAGTAATCATACACTACAGGCATACAAAACAACAATCACAAATATACCGCGAGGTCCACACAACCCGGTAAGAAATCCTTACCTTGGTGGAAGACTTCTACACACAAATCCTAAGTCATGCGGAACAATCCCGAGCTAGCGGCGGGAACCTAGCAAACCAACAATAATCAGCATCTAAAATATCTAAACAACAATAGAAACGACAAGCTCGGCTCGGGGAACTCACGCGGCGCGACGACAAGAGCTTGGGTCAGCCGGGCGAGGCCGGGCACAGCAGGAGGCCGCTGTACCGGCGCGCTACCGGCACGGCACGGACACGCTGGCTGCCGCTGCGCTACTGCACGCGCAGACGGCAGGACGGAGCGCGCGCGCGAACGTCGTCGCGGCGGCGCGTGAGGCGGCGGCTTCAGCGAGGACGGCGAGCGCGGCGAACGTCGGGCGAAGGCGCGCGGCGGCGGCTTCGGCAAGCGGACACGGCAGGGCGCGCGAGCGCTGGTGAGACCTCTGGCGCGAGCGTCGGCGATCTGTCTTCTTTGGGCGAAGCAGCAAGGCAGCTGGGACAGATCTGGGCGTGGCGAGCGTCGGTTGGACGTCGGCGAGCGATCGGCGATAAAGCGTCTGTCTTCTTTGCTGGCGACAGCAAGCGGCTGCAGGACGGATCTGGCGTCGCGAGCGTCGGCATTGACGTCGGCGAGCGATCGGCGATGGGCGATCTGTCTTCTTGGGCGACAAGCAAGGCGGCTGGGGACGAATCTGGGCGTCGAAGCGATCGGTTTGACGTCGGCGGCGATCGTTTGGGCGTCGCGAAAGCGATCGGCGATGGGCGATCTGTGCTGCTGGCTCGGCTACACTCGGCTGGCTGCAATCAACACAACACACACAACACACCTCTTTTCACTTGGCCAAACGCACACCAAACGGATGAGAAGAAGGAGAAGAAGAAGAAGAAGATCAATACCTACCCGGAATGATGATGATTGAACCCAAGGAGATGCAAGGATGAAGAATCGGCAAGGCTATGGAGATGGAGAGCTTTGGGCGGCCAAGAGATGTTTTGGAGAAGAAGATGAAATAACCTAATTCTATTTCATTTAACCAAATGCACCAAAACTCCAAAATCCAAGGTTAACTAAGATGTGATGCAGAAAGAGTAACAAGAGCACCTAATGGCTCAATTGGCACACA
Organism: Sicyos edulis; assembly: GCA_036507275.1. Lineage (NCBI taxonomy): Eukaryota > Viridiplantae > Streptophyta > Magnoliopsida > Cucurbitales > Cucurbitaceae > Sicyos > Sicyos edulis. The sequence goes on along the minus strand of CM071857.1, from coordinate 20,134,602 downwards.
TCCCCACAAGCTTCCCAGGAGACCCGGGTTCAAACCCCGGCTGCAGCACAAATTCCTCTATTTTTACTTTTGCAACAAACCTTGCTCAAACCAAACCACAAACCCCTCCAAAAACCTACATAAAACCATCCAATAATTTTAGTAACTGGAAAAGACACAACGACCCTGACGGCCCGACCAAATTACCAAATTACCCCTAGGGCATACCTGGAAGACCGGGAAGAAAAACCTGGGTCGTTACATTCTGTTGTGTCTTTACTTTTATGTTTGATTTCAGCATGTAGTTGGACATTAGTCCGTAGGGAAAACTTATTCATTGTTGTTTGAACTATTTTTATGTTTTTAAGAAAATTACTGATTAGTCACTATTTTAACTTGAATGGTTTTGCTTAATGAATGTTTAGTTTGTTTTTAATGTTTTCCACTCTTAAGTTTGAAAAGTTTTTCAATTCGACCCCTGGTTGGGTCATTTATGCTTTTCACTTGCATGCTGAGTGAGAACCTAGGTTTAGGACCATGTTTTGGGTCGGGTCTTTACAGTTGGTATCAGAGCACAGAGTCATAGATTCTGTAGACTAACCTGTTTGTAGGTTGTGTTCCCATGATCTCCAGCACGCCACGCCCGCCAGGTTTGTCTAAGTTCATTAAGCTGAGGGTTTTGATTTACGATATTGTATGAAGTACACATGTGTTCCCCTTGGTGGGCAGTGAGAGCTTCAGCGTGGGCTAGCTTTTATGCTTTGTGTCGATTGCCAGTATGCTAATTACACATAAAGGAGCAAGGACGTTTGGTATTTTCAACCAAGGAGTTGGACTGAGCGTGTTGATGATGAGACCATGTCCATGGTTGTCTAGACCCGTAGGCCACTTTTGGCCCTTGCAATTGAGTTGCCAAGAGAAGGGGGTAGATGCTAGTCTGCCTCAGAGTGAGACTCCTAGAGCAGAGTATGCTCCAGCCATGAGAGAGTTAATGGCAGGTCTTTTAGCTAGTAGAGAGCGGAGACCTAGGCGCAGTTGTAGCGCGTAGTGAGGATCCTGGGCACAGATAGCCCAGCAGATGAAGTTTATTTAGGAGACACCCCCTAGTAGCTCCAGTAGCCCCAGAGGTTCCCGGGAGAGCATGATCAGCAGGTTTATGCTGGTGAGTTAGTTGGCGTTGATAGAGCCGCCGAGTTTGGCAAGTGGAAGCCTGTAGAGTTGGATGTTTTTTAGAACCTACTACAAGCAGAAGCGAGGTGGTTGGCCAGGATTGAGTTTATCATCCAGATGTTGGGATGACCTGATGTTCAGAGGCCGAGGCGTGTCATTCTTGTACTGTTTGATACAACAGTTTGGTGGTGGAAGTCCCTTGAGAGAGGTGGACCAGCAGAGTCTCCACCAGTCACCCGGTCGATTGGCAAGTTGCCGAGTTAGTAGCTTTTGAGGAAGATGTAGAGACATCTTGACCTCTTGCAAGCCCACAACTGTTTTGCAGCCAGCTCGGTTAGTACCCCGTAGTCAGGGTGCAGAGTGAAGTTTTCTTGTCGGGACTTAATCCGTCCGTGGATTTCAGCAGGCTAGTAGGGTGGAGCACTCTTTTGTTAGCATGTTCCAAATGTGGAACTAGTTGTTGCCACCCGAGGGTTGGCCTGAGTTTTTGTTGAGCATCGAGTGAGATGCAGGAGTAGACCGTGGCATGTCTGTTAGACGAGCGGCCAGAGAGTAGACTACTCGAGGTTTGATTGTTGTTGGTTGCAAGACCCAAGAAGTTTGGGCTAGTTGTTTGGAAGTTTGAAGGTGAGTTGGTAAATAGCAAAATTATTGTTAATTAATGTGCTTCCTTTGGGATTTTAACCCTTGCCCTAAATGTTGATTTGGGAGTTTCAATTAAGTGAGTTTTATTTAGGAGAAAAGTTGTTTCAACCGGGTCTCGAAGGAGGAAGCCTTGGGAAGGGATTTTAGGTCTCCAAGGCCTATTTAAAATAGGAAGAGGAAAGAAAATCAAGAAAATCCCCTTTTCCCACTTGTTTCACCGCACCACACCGAGCCGCTCAGCCCTAGCGCCGCACCGCACCAACCTCAGCCCCAGCGCCGCCCTGCATAGCTCGACATCGCTCGCTGCCGCCCAATCCCTGCCTCGCCTAGCCCGTCGTGCGCCCACAGCAGGACCACCTCCGGCACCGCGCGTTGTTGCCGCCGCCCAGACGCGTCGCCCGTGCGTCGTCCGTGCAGCCCAGACGTGTCGCCCGTGCCTCGTCCCTACAGCTCAGACTCCTCGCGCCGTGCGGCGCGCGCCAGATCATTGTCGCAAGGCGGCGCTGTGCCCGGCAGCACGCCCGTGTCTCTGTCGCGTCTGCACGCCTGCGCCTAGTGCCCCAGCGCTCAGCTCCCGCGCGCGCGTCCCCTGCCGCGCCAGTGCGCCAAGCCTGCCTCCTTGCTGCCGACAACCTACCTTGCTGTGAGGGATGGGCCGAGACCTTGTGTCTTCTCGGTTGGTAATTCTCGAGTCTTTTCTCGTTTGGGCCCTAAGCTGTTGGCTGCTGTTTATTTAATTAGGTTGTTTTTTATTAAATGCTTAGGTTGCTCGGGTTCACTTAGAAGCTCGAGGGTCGCTTGGTTGATTTGTGATAGTTATTTTGGCTTGTTTCCAGGCAAGGATTTCTTTCCGTGGTTGTGTGGACCCTGCGATATTATCATGATGTGATTTTTATGCCTGTTTACTTTTTTGAGCATGTTAGTGGATAGGGCAGCTCGTGTTTGAATTCCTGCTAGCATGTTTGCCTGTTTGTACATGTTAGTGCCATGCTAGGTTTGTTCTTCCGGCATGCTTATGATTCCTGCTTCAAGTTCGTAGTATCAGGCTAGGTTAAGTTTGATTGATGTTGATATGTATGTTTAGTCAGGAATCAGTTATTTTGTACTCGTAGTTAGACTTATAGGGTTTGTCATCATCTAGAGGCTGAGAATGGACATAACGTACTTTGTCCCCACCGGTCGGGAGTTAGAGCGAAGCATAACGTACCTTGCTTCCCCCCGGCAGCCGATGTGGATTAGCTACCACGTCGGCATAAGCCTAGTTTGTAGCCTACTAGAGCGGAACCCTGCCAACGGTGCAAGCCTGCCTTGGCGGTTCTTAGCTTCAGGTCGGTGGTACAGGCTGCACAGATGAGTGTCGAGGGCCTCGCACTACTGTGTTCAGTGACACCGCTTTCGAGTCTTTAGGCATGCGTACCTGGCCCACGTAGTTTGTACCTAGGCCCCCACATTTACGCCGGTTGCAGCAGCATGCGGTGTGCGCGCACACGCGTTATTTGCCGGTTCGGAGAGCTCCCCCGAGCTAATGTTCGTGAGTACACCAGACTTCGGGTACTCTCTCGATAGTCCAGAGTTATTAGCGAGGGCAAGAGGCCCTTGAGGACACCCATTGGGATTGGTTTATGAGCTAATCATATGGTCGAGGGAGAAAGACCCTCGAGGGTGTCGGACATCTTGGGATCGGTTTTTGAGCTGATCAATTGGCCGGGGAGAAAGACCCTCGGAGATGTCCCGAGATTGGTTAGGAGAACCAATCATTAGGCCAGAAGTAGGAGACTTCTGAGGACTCCGGATTTGCCTTGTGAGCTTTTTGAGCTAAGATCCGTGTTGATATCTGTTTGCATTTGTACTAGGTTGCTAGATGATTGATTGCATTGTATCGTACCCCGGTCGGGGATTCTTACTGAGTATGTTTATACTCACCCTTATTGTGGTTTTTCCACCAGGTAACTTGGGACAGCACTGGGGCGGCTAGCGGAGGGAGCTGAGAGATCATGGATGCTGCTGACACTCTGTTGTGTCTTTACTTTTATGTTTGATTTCAGCATGTAGTTGGACATTAGTCCGTTGGGAAAACTTATTTATTGTTGTTTGAACTATTTTTATGTTTTTAAGAAAAGTACTGATCAGTCACTGTTTTAACTTGAATGGTTTTTCTTAATGAATGTTTAGTTTGTTTTTAATGTTTTCCACTCTTAAGTTTGAAAAGTTTTTCAATTCGACCCCTGGTTGGGTCATTTATGTTTTTCACTTGCATGCTGAGTGAGAACCTAGGTTTAGGACCGTGTTTTAGGTCGGGTCTTTACACTATAGCCGTGGCACTAACCACTATTTATAACTCTAAGTACCCGCCGGTGCAAGCCCTTGATGCACCAGTTCAGTTGTTCAGCAACACTCTAGTTGGAAAAGAAAGTTTGAGTCTTCCAGTGGTTCCCGTTCTAGCGGTTAGCAGTAGCACCGCCAGGGCCAGTTAGTGGAGTAAGTATGTTAGCTTGTGAGAAAGTTAAGAGAGGTCAGATACAGATATCCGAAGAGCTTTTAGTGGCTATCCTCATAGTCCTGCCTATGAGTGATTTTGACGTCATTCTTGGTATGAATTGGTTGGCTGAGCACCATGCTATGATAGACTGCCGCCAGAAAGAAGTTGTGTTCAGACCGCCCCAGCGGTAGAACTTCAAGTTTCGCGGTGTCCAGGGCGAAGTGTGTTCGTTGTTGATTTCAGTAGTGAAAGCCCGACATTTGATAGCTCGAGGACCTTGGGGCTTTTTAGCAAAGTGGACGGGTGAGAGTAGTACCACGTTGTTAGTTGATATGGTACCAGTAGTGCAAGAGTTTGTAGATGTTTTCCCCGAGGAGTTAACAGGATTACCCCGAAGAGAGAGGTGGACTTTACCATTGAGCTTGAGCTAGGGACTCTCCCTATCTCTAAAGCTCTATATCGTATGGCGCCAGCTGAGATGAGAGAGCTTAAAGTGCAGTTGCAAGAGATGCTTGATCGAGGATTCATCCGCCCGAGTGTGTCCCAATGGGGAGCACCTATTTTGTTTGTTAAAAAGAAAGATGGATCAATGCGCCTTTGTATAGACTACCGAGAATTGAATAAAGTCACCATGAAGAACAAGTATCCCCTACCGCGTATTGATGATTTGTTTGATCAGCTTTAGGGAGCTTTAGTGTTTTCTAAGATTGACTTGAGGTCAGGGTACCACCAGCTGAGGATTCGGGATGCAGACATCCCTAAGATAGCGTTCAGATCGAGGTATGGTCAGTATGAGTTCGTGGTCATGTCGTTCGGACTGACTAACGCCCCTGCAACATTTATGGACATGATAGACAAGGTGTTCAAGGCTTTCTTGGATAGCTTTGTAATTGTGTTCATAGATGATATTTTAATTTATTCAAAGACAAAAGAGGACCATGCTTCGCACTTGAGACAGGTTTTAACAGCTTTGTGTGAGAACCAATTGCATGCTAAGTTTTCTAAGTGTGACTTCTAGCTAGAGAAAGTAGCCTTCCTTGGACATATTGTCAAAGATGGGATAGTTGTGGACCCCACAAAGATTGAGGCAATTAGTTCATGGGCTAGACCGACTATGGTCGCTGAGATTCACTGCTTTCTGGGTTTGGCAGGTTACTACCGGCTTTTTGTTAAAGACTTTTCCGCTAAGGTAGCACCCCTGACTAGATTGCCGAGGAAAGGTGTGACTTCTTTTGGGACACTAGTTGTGATGAGAGCTTTTCCCAGTTAAAGCACAGTTTGACGTTAGCACCAGTCTTAGCAGTTCCCGAGGGAACAAGTGGGTTTGTAGTCTATAGTGATGCATCCAAGTTTAGTTTGGGTTGTGTGTTGATGCAGCATGGAAAGTTGATTGAGTAGGCTTCCCGTCAGTTGAAGCCTTACGAAAAGAATTATCCAACTCATGATATGGATTGGTTGCAGTTGTGTTTGCCTTGAAGATCTGGAGGCACTATATGTATGGCGAACAGATTCAGCTGTTTATGGATCACCAGAGCCTTAAGTACTTCTTCACTCAAAAGGAGTTAAATATGAGACAGAGAAGGTGGCTCGAGTTAGTGAAAGACTACGACTGTGAGATTTTGTACCACCCAGAAAAGGCCAACGTTGTGGCCGATGCTTTGAGTAGAAAGACGTCGCACTCTGCAGCTTTGTTGAGTTCCCAGATTGAATTGTGGAAAGACTTTGAGCGGGCCAGTATTGCAGTGATGCTGGGAGAGATTATCACCAGGGTAGCCCAGTTTACAGTTCAGCCGTTGATTAAACAGAGGATCATTGATAGCCAGTTGAGTGATCCCAAGTTGAATAGATTGTTTGAGAGAGTTCAGGTTGATGGCGACTTTGATTTTTTTATAGCACCAGACGGAGGGTTGAGGTATAGAGGTTGTTTGTGCTTCCCGAATGACGCCGGGCTACGAGCCGAGTTGCTTATCGAGGCTTATAGCTCACCGTTTACTTGGCACCTAGGAGGTACCAAGATGTATCAGGATCTCAAGCAAACGTTTTTGTGGATGGTCATGAAACGAGATATAGCTGAGATTGTTAGCTGGTGTCTCACTTGTCAGCAAGTGAAGGCTCCGAGACAGAAATCGGCAGGGCTGTTGCAGCCGTTGAGTGTCCGCAGTGGAAATGTGATGAGATTTTGATGGATTACATTTCTGGGTTGCCGAGGACACCGAGAGGGTTTACTCAGATTTGGGTTGTTATGGATTGGCTGACTAAGAGTGCACACTTCATTCCTGGTAGGATTAATTATACCATGGAGTAGTGGGCACAGTTGTTATTAGAGTAGATCTTTCGGTACCATGGGGTACCAGTGAAGATCGTTTTGGACCGTGACTCTCGTTTCACTTCTCGCTTATAGAGAGTCTCTAGAAGGTTTTTGTAAAGACCCGACCCAAAAGGGGCTCTAAATGGGCCTTTACCCCAATGCATGTAGTGAAAATAAAAGACATTATGATAAATACATTTCGGATCCCAAGTAAAAACAGAAACATTCAACAACCAAAACATACATTTCTAAAAGCATACTCTGATCAGAGATTTATTTAAACCATTAAAACAATCCACAAGTACAAACATGCTTTGGAATCCATAAAGCGTAAGAAAACATCACGGGGCTCTGTGTCCGTCTACATGCATTCAGGAAATAACAAAAAGTGAAGAGTCATGATAAAATAAAATAGTCGGAGATGACAAAGCAGGATTCCATGATCACAGCTCCTCCTTCACCATCCTGTCTCCGCCTTGATTACTGTGGAAAGCCACTGAATAAGGGTGAGTAACGAATTACCCAGTAAGAATCCCCAGCAGGGGTACAACACGATATACATGATCATCTAGAAGAATGTATGCAAGCTATGAGTACAAACACAGAGCGGAGCACATAGCTAAGTCCACACTTGGACCTCGGATGCCAACTCGGGGTCTTAGTCCGGAAATACCACAACACACTATACGCGCTATACGGGAACAAGTCCCGGCCTCGGCGCCGCCCTGACGGCGATACTGAAAGGTGCAGCGGCTCAAGATCTTAAGGAGCTCTCGATCGGTATTTGTAATGAGCGTAAGGATGCACCGCGTGCTTCTACAGAGACTATGGGGGTCTGGGTCTGGTGGCAAGGCGCCTATATCCGGATACCACGCCTAACTAAATCTCCGGATCGGTGTCAGCGACATAGGGGTGTGAGACACGGACACGTGAACTATGTCGGCTGTACCACCGCACTTTTTGAGGCTAAGGAACGGGTCATGGTAGGCTTACACCAGAAGCCGTCCTTACCTTAACAGTGGCAATCAAGGGCTCTTTGCCGAACACGCCGAGGGCGTGTGCATTTGCGGGGACTAGGCATTGCCAAGTCATCATCCCGACCGTTGGGGTATCGCAGACTACCACCCTCACCCAAGATTGCGGGGCCTACCGGTTGGGATAGCTAATCCCCTCACGGGGTCCAAGGGCGAGAAGCTGTCTCAATCGTCCTTGCCATAGATGCAAGATATTTTATGCATCGGGCCCGGATGATGCTATCTACACGAATTCTAAACCTTAACAATAATAACGATTCAATCAATGCGGTCCAATACGTGCTCAATGAGATACAAGGAACCTAGCATGATACTACGAAGCAAGGCGGATATCGAACATGCGAGAATGGAACAACCTAGCATGGGCTAACATGAGAAACAATACAAGAGTTCATGCGATCGAGAATACGTAAGCAGAGCACCTAGGGCTAAACATGCTAGTAATCATACACAGGCATACAAAACAACAATCACAAATATACCGCAGGCCCACACAACTCCGGTAAGAAATCCTTACCTTGGTCGGGAGGCTTCTACACACAAATCCTAAGGCTGCGGAACAATCCCGAGCTAGCGGCGGGAACCTAGCAAACCAACAATAATCGGCATCTAAAATGTCTAAACAACAATAGAACAGCAAGCTCGGCAAAGGGAACTCACGCGGCACGACGACCACGAGCTTGGAGCTAGGCTGGCAGGCTGGGCTGGCGCTGCATTGCGCTACCATGGCACGGCACGACAGCGACGCGCGCGCTCGCGGCGCAGCGTCTGGCGCGGCGCGCGCGGCGGCGTGCGATGCGGACACGGCGAGCAGCTCGGCAGGACGCGCGCGCGCGAGCGAACGTCTGGCGAAGGCGCGCGGCGCTGGCGCGGCGGCGCGACGCAGCGACGACGCGGGCGCGCGGGGCGAGCGGCGATTCGGCAAGCGGACACGGCGAGGGCGTGCGATGGGCGACGCAGACGCGGCTGACGCGCGGCGCGCGCGGCGAGGACCTTCGGCGTCGCGGCGATCGGGCGAGGGGCGAAGCAGCGATCTCGAATTTCTTTATTCTTTGCGCGATCAGCGTCGCGTCGGCCGGTGGGCGCGCGGCAGCAGGGCGATCTGTCTTCTTTGGACGAAGCAGCAAGGTCGCTAGGCGGATCTGGCGTCGCGGCAGGGCTGCCAGACAGATCTGGGCGTGCGAGGTGGTCGGCGATGATGGTTGCTCTCTCTCGGTGTTTGCAACCAACACAAACACACACACACTCTACATCTTACCTTCGACCAAAGCATCAAAAACCAAATGAGGAGATGAAGAGGATGAAGACTTACCGGAATGATGATGATCGAACCCAAGGAGATGCAAGGGAAGAAGAATTCGGCAAGGCAATGGAGAGGGAGAGCTTGTGCGGCCAAGAGGAGTTTTGGAGAAGAAGATGGAATAAACCTAATTCTATTTCATTTAACCAAATGCACCAAAACTCCAAAATCCAAGGCTAACTAAGATGTGATGCAGAAAGAGTAACAAGAGCACCTAATGGCTCAATTGGCACACATCTCTACAAGCTTCCCCAGAGACCGGGTTCAAACCCTATTGCAAAGACAAATCCCTTAATTTTTACTTTTGCATCAAACCTTGCTCAAACCAAACCTCAAACCCCTCCAAAAACCTACATAAAACCATCCAATAATTTTAGTAGCTGGAAAAGACACAAACGACCATGACGGCCCGACCAAATACCAAATTACCCCTAGGGCATACCTGGAAGACCGGGAAGAAAAACCTGGGTCGTTACAGTTTTGGGGACCGAGTGCAGCTTCAATACCTCTATTCACCCTCAGACAGATGGTCAGACTGAGAGGGTGAACCAGATCCTTGAGGATATGTTGAGAGCCTGTGTGTTGGATTTCTTAGGAAGTTGGGATCAGTACCTGTACCTGATAGAGTTTGCATATAATAACAACTATCAATTGACCGTTCAGATGGCTCCATTTTAGAACTTGTACGGCAAGCGTTGCAGATCTCCAGTGTTCTGGGAAGAGGTAGGTGACAGACAGGTTTTGGGTCCTGAGTTGCTTTAGATGACAAACGATGCAGTGCAAAAGATCAGGGCTCGCATGTTGACAGCTCAGAGTAGGCAGAAAAGTTACGCCGATGTTCGGCGTAGAGACTTGGAATTTGAGGTTGGCCAGCATGTTTTCTTGAAAGTAGCGTCGATGCGAGGTGTGTTAAGGTTTGGTAAGCGGGGAAAGTTGAGCCCCAGGTTTGTAAGGCCTTTTGAGATCCTTGAGCGGAATGGTGCAGTTGCTTACCGTTTAGCATTGCCCTCGTCTTTGATAGTAGTACATAATGTCTTTCATGTTTTGATGTTGAGACAGTATGTGGCAGACCCGACACACGTAGTTGATCATGAGCCTTTAGAGTTGAACAAGGATTTGAGTTTCGAGGAGAAGCCTGTGCAGATTCTGGCTTGAGAGCGCAAGACTTTGCGTAACCGAGAGATCAACCTAGTAAAGGTTCAATGGAGAAACCAGAGGGCAGAGGAAGCAACTTGGGTGTTAGATGACGAGATGAGGACGAATTACTCAGAGTTGTTTTAGTTTTAGGACTTTCGGGGACGAAATGCTTAAAAGAAGGGAGTATTGTAACGACCCAGATTTCTATTCTGGTTCCCCAGGTATGTTCAGTTAGTTTTTCGGTTGGGTAGTTAGGCATTTGAGCCTTTAGGGGCATTTTGGTCATTTTTCCCTCCAGGCGGGTTTTACTGTTAACTAGGGTTTCAGGGCGGTTTCTGTCATATGTTGACTTCAGTTATTCTTTGGTTTCAGGTTCTAGGGCAAGAGTGGCTTTCTGTGAGATTTGGAGGTTGTTCGGTTTAAAAGAGAAAATTGAGTTTTATTTTTGTTGGTGCTAGGATTCAAACCATGGTGGTTTGAAGGGTGGAGTTGGGCCAAATGAAGGAAAAATAAAAAGGATTTTAAAAATGTCCAAGCTAGGATTTGAAGGTGGGATTTTTGGGACATTTTTATCATTTTAAAATAAGAAAAAAAATAGGGTTTTATTCTTTTTTCCTTCCCCCTCTCTTGGCCGACCACCCCTCCCCACTTTTCTTCTTCTTCTTCCTCATCCTCCATTGTAACGGCCGAGTTTTCCGTTCCGATTTCCCAGGTACTTTCGATTCAGTATTGGGGCAATCGGTTGGGTCGTTAGAGCTTTTTAACCCTTAGGGGTATTTTGGTCTTTTTGCTCCTCGGTCAGGATTTGTGGATTTTCAGGATTCCAGGACCATTCTTGCCTTTGTCGAGACTTGTTGGTTGTGATTGCGAGACCCAAGAAGTATGGGCTAGTTGTTTGGAAGTTTGGAAGTGGTTTGGTTATTAGCAAAATTAGTTTTAATTTAAGTGCTTCCATTGGGATTTGAACCCTTGCCCTAAATGATAATTTGGGAGTTTGACTTAAATGAGTTTTAATAAGGAGAAAAGATTGCCGGGACTCGAAGGAGGAAGCCTTAGGAAGGGAATTTAGGTCACCAAGGCCTATTTAATTAGGAAAAGAAAGGAATCAATCAAGAAACTCATTCCCTTGTTTTGACCACACGACCCCCCCCCCCCCTTCACTCTAACTCTCTCTCCTTGCCGAAATCACCAAGCCCTAGAACCGAGCCCAAAAAACCCAGCCGAGCCACCACGCCGCACCGCACCAAGCCACCGGCCCAGCAGCGCCTTGCTGTCGCTTGATCCAGACGCAGCACCGCACCGAAAGCCACCGCCACCGCCCGGCCTGCCTTGCCTAGGCGCCGACGCCCACAGCAGGACCGTCGCCTGCGACACGACACCCCCCAGCAGCGCAAACGCCTCGCCCGCGTGCCTCTTTGCAGCCCAGTCCGCTCGCCCGCGCGCCGTTCCAGCGAGTCTGCTCGCCCGCGCGCCGTTCCATCACCAGCCCGCGTTCGCCTCGCTCCGTCCGCCCGCGTCAGCACGACATCGCCCCAACTCCATCGTGTCCGCACGATTGCGCCTAGCGTCCCCGCGCCAGCGCACCCAGCAGAGCCCCCGTCTGATCGCCTCTGTCGCACGCAGCCTTGCCATGAGCCTGCCTGGCCGAGACAGCTTGGTGCCGAGACCTTGAGTCTTCTCGGTTGGTAACTCTCGAGTCTTTTCTCTTTTGGGCCCTAAGTTGTTGGCTTCTGTTTATTTAATTAGGATGTTTTTATTAATTGCTTAGGTTGCTCGGGTTCGCTTAAAAGCTCGAGGGTCGTTTATTGATTCGTGGTAGTTATTTTCTACTTGTTTCCAGGTAAGGATTTCTTACCGTGGTTGTGTGGACCCTGCGATGTTATCTTGATTGTGACTTGTATGCCTGTTTACTTTTATGAGCATGTTAGTGGATAGGACAGTTTGTGTTTGATTTCCTGCTAGAATGTTTGGTTGTTTGTACATGTTAGTGCCATGCTAGGTTTGTTCTTCCAGCATGCTTATGATTCCTGCTTTAAGTTCGTAGTATCATGCTAGTTTAAGTGTGATTGATGTTGATTTGTATGTTTAGCCAGGAATTAGTTATTTCGTACTCGTAGTTAGACTTGTAGGGTTTGTCATCAACTAGAGGCTGAGAGTGGACATAACGTACGTTGTCCCCACCGGTCGGGAGTTGAGCGAAGCAGAACGTACCTTGCTTCCCCCCGGCAGCCGATGTGGATTAGCTACCACATCGGCATAAGCCTAGTTTGTAGCCTGCTAGAGCGGAACCCTACCAACGGTGCAAGCCTACCTTGGTCGATTCTTAGCTTCAGGTCGGTGGTACAGGCTGCACAGATGAGTGTCGAGGGCCTCGCACTACAATGTTCAGTGACACTGCTTCCGAGTCTTTAGGCATGCGTACCTGGCCCGCGTAGTTTGTACTTAGGCCCCCAGATTTACACCGGTTGCAGCAGCATGCGGTGTGCACGCACACGTGTTAGTCGTCGGTTCGGAGAGCTCCCCCGGGCTAATGTTCGTGAGTACACGGTTCCTTCGATTAGAGCGGACTTGGGTACTCTCACGATAGTCAGATTTGTTAGCGAGGGTGAGAGACCCTTGAGGACAGCCATTGGGATTGGTTTTTGAGCTAATCATATGGTCGAGGGAGAAAGACCCTCGAGGGTGTTGGACATCTTTGGGATCGGTTTTGAGCTGATTATTTGGCCGAGGGTGTAACGGCCCAGTTTTCTATTTCGGTTACCCAGTGATTTCGGGTCATTATTCGGATGTTCGGATGGGCCGTTAGAGCTGTTTTAACCCTTAGGGGCATTTTGGTCTTTTGCCCCGGTCGTGGTTTTGTGGATTTTCGGGATTCGAGTCATTCTGCCTTTGTGAAGCTTAATGGTTGTTGGTTGCAAGACCCAGAGAGGTTTGGGCAAGTTGTTTGGAAGTTTGGAGGTGTTTTAGAAAATGGCAAAATTAATTGTAATTTTGGTACTTCCATTGGGTTTTGAGCCCTTGCCCTAAATGGTCTTGGGAGTTTGTAGGAAAAGAGAGTTTTATTTTAAAATAAGTTTGCTTGTAGGGTTTGGAAAGAGGAAGCTTTGGGAAGGGATTTTAGACCTATTTAATTAGGGAAAAGGAAAGAAAATCAAGAAAACCCCTTTTCCCCCTTGTTTTGCAAAATCCTCTCTCTCTTTCTCTCTCTCTCTCTCTCTCTCTCTCCTAGCCGACCTCACCAAGAAACCCTATTTGCACAGCCAGCCGACCCATACCGCCATATAGCTGCACCTGCTCTACAGCCACAGACAGCGCGCAGCGCCCAACCAAATCCAGCCCAGCGCGCAGCGCAGGCCACCAGTACCACAGCCCATGCGCACGCAGCAGCCAGCCGTCAGCCAGCGCACCAGACAGCCCAGCCGCCCAGCCCAGGTGCACCAGACAACCCAGCCGCTCCGCACGCGTCGCCCCTGCCGCGCGCCCGCGCCCCAGCACCCCCCGCGTCTGCGTGCCCGTGCCGCGCTCGTCGCGTCGCGTCGCGCGCCAGCGCGCTTTGTGCTCTGTCGCGATCCCGCGCGCGGCCAGCGCCAGCGCTCCAGCCAGCGCCCGGCACCTGCTCGCCCGGTACCACGTCTGCTGCCCACTTGCCGCCGAGAGCCTGTTTTGCCAAGATTGATGGTGCCGAGACCTAGTACCCTCTCGTTTGGTAATTCCCGAGCCTCCACTCTTTTAAACCCTAAGTTGATTGGTTGTTGTTATTAATTAGGATATTTTTATTAAATGCTTAGGTTACTCGAGTTCACTTAGAAGCTCGGGAGTCGCTTGGTTGGCTTATGGTAGTTATTTTCTGCTTGTTTCCAGGTAAGGATTCCTTACCGTGGTTGTGTGGACCCTGCGATGCTTTCTTGATTGTGCCTTATATGCATGTTTACTTGTATGAACATGATTAGTGGATAGGACAACTTGTGATTGCATTCTTGCTAGCATGTTTGCCTGTTTGTACATATTAGTGCCATGCTAGGATTGTTCTTCCAGCATGCTTGAGATTCCTGCTTTAAGTTCGTAGTATCATGCTAGGTTATGTGTGATTGATGTTGATATGTATGTTTAGCCAGAATCGATTTATTTTGTACTCCTAGCTAGTATAGTAGGGTTTGTCATCATCCAGAGGCTGAGAGCGGACATAACGTACTTTGTCCCCACCAGTCGGGTGTAGAGCGAAGCATAACGTACATTGCTTCCCCCCGGCAGCCGATGTGGATTTAGCTACCACATCGGCATAAGCCTAGTTTGTAGCCTGCTAGAGCGAAACCTTGCCAATGGTGCAAGCCTGCCTTGGCCGGTTCTAGCTTCAGTCGGTGGTGGTAGGTGCCTGCGGATGAGTGCCGAGGGCCTCGCACTCATCGTGTTGGTGACACCGCTTCGAGTCTTTAGGCATGCGCACCTGCCCGCGTAGTTTGTACTTAGGCCCCCACATTTACGCCGGTTGCAGGCGGCATGCGGTGTGCGCAAGACACACATTAGTCTCCGGTTCGGAGAGCTCCCCCGGGCTAATGTTCGTGAGTACATCAGTTCCTTCAGTTTAGAGCCGGACTTGGGTACTCTCCCGATAGTCCAGATTTGTTAGCGAGGGTAAGAGGCCCTTGAGAACACCCATTGGGATTGGCTTTTGAGCTGATCATATGGTCGAGGGAGAAAGACCCTCGAGGGTGTCGGACATCTTTGGGGTCGGTTTTTGAGCTAATCAATTGGCCGAGGGAGAAAGAGCCTCGGAGATGTCCCGGGATTGGTTATGAGAGCCAATCATTAGGCCGGAAGTAGGAGACTTCTGAGGATTCCAGATTCTGCCTTGTAAGCTCGTTGAGCTATGATGCATGTTGGTAACTATTTGCATGTATACTAGGGTGCCAGATGATTGATGTATCGTATTGTACCTCGGTTGGGGATTCTTACTGAGTATGTTTATACTCACCCTTATTTCTGTGGTTTTCCACCAGGTAACTTGGGACAGCACCGGGACGGCTAGCGGAGGGATCTGATTGATCATGAGAGCTGCCGGCACTCTGTCTTTATTGTTTGCATATTTGTTCAGCATGTAGATGGACAGGAGTCCTAGGGGAAACATTATTAAAAGTTGTTTGAACTGTTTTGAATGTTTTTAGATACTGACCAGACTTGTTTTACTTCGTTGGTTTTTCTTAAACAAAATTGTTGATTATGTTTTAAGCATTCCCCGTTCTAAATGTTTTGGAAGGTTTTAAATATGAGCACTAAACCGCTCGGTGAAATATTTAACTTGCATGCTGAGTGAGAACCTAGGTTTAGGACCGTATTTTGGGTCGGGTTCTTACAGAGGGAGAAAGACCCTCGGAGATGTCCCGAGATTGGTTATGAGAACCAATCATTAGGCCGGAAGTAGGAGACTTCCAAGGACTCCGGATTTTCCTTGTAAGCTCGTTGAGCTAAGATCCGTGTTGATATCTGTTTGCATATGTACTAGGTTGCTAGATGATTGATTGCATCGTATCGTACCCCGGTCGGGGATTCTTACTGAGTATGTTTATACTCACCCTTACTGTGGTTTTCCACCAGGTAACTTGGGACAGCACCGGGGCGGCTAGCGGAGGGAGCTGAGAGATCATGGATGATGCTGACACTCTGTTGTGTCTTTACTTTTATGTTTGATTTCACCATGTAGTTGGACATGTGTCCGTAAGGAAAACTTATTCATCGTAGCATTGAACTATCTTTTATGTTTTTAAGAAAAGTACTGATCAGTCACTGTTTTAACTTGAATGGTTTTTCTTAATGAATATTTAGTTTGCTTTAATGTTTTCCACTCTTATGTTTGAAAAGTTTTTCAATTCGACCCCTGGTTGGGTCATTTTTGCTTTTCACTTGCATGCCGAGTAAAGACCTAGGTTTAGAACCGTTTTTCGGGTCGGGTCTTTACAGTTGGTATCAGAGCACAGAGTCATAGATTCTGTAGACTAACCTGTTTGTAGGTTGTGTTCCCATGATCTCCAGCACTCCATGGCCGCCAGGTTTGTCTAAGTTCATTAAGTTAAGGGTTTTGTTTACTATACTATATGTAGTACACATGTGTTACCTTTGTTGGTAGAGAGAGTTCGAGAGTGGACTAACTCGTTGTGGTTTCCGTGTTGATCGCCAGTATGCCGATTACACGGAGTGGAACAGGTCCGTCCGGAACTGCAAATAGAGATGTTGTAGAGCCAGCAGCCAGGGTTTATCAGGCTCGTAGGCCGCCCGTGGCACCAGGTGCTAACTTGCCCAGAGAAGGGGTGGAGGCTGCTATGCCTCAAGGTGCAGCTCTAGTGGGAGATGTTTCTGCTATGAAAGATATGATGATGGGCCTAATGGCCGAGCAGAGAGCTGAGACTCAGGCGCAGCTAGTAGCGCAGAGAGAGGAGTTTAGGGCACAGATAGCCCAATTGACACAGCTTATGCAGCAGGCACCCCTAGCGGCTCGGTAGCCCGATGGCTCGGGTAGCTCAAGCAGAGGCGGTCGGCGAGGACGGTGATTCACTTGATAGTGCAGAGGGAGCTGCTAAGTTTGGCAAGTGGCTGAAAGATTTCACCAAGTGGAAGCCGAAGGAATTTGATGCTTCAGAGAACCCACTTGTGGCAGTCAGGTGGTTGGCAAGGATGGAGTACATTTTTAGGGTTATGGGATGCCCTGATGTACAGAGGCCGAGATGCTCGGCCCATGTTCTCACTGACACAGCTGAGTGGTGGTGGGAGTCCACAGATAGAGCTAGACCAGCTGGGTCTTCTCCAGCCACCTGGGAGTTCTTTAAAACGAAGTTCAGAGCTAAGTATGTTAACGACGAGGCTCAGCAGGAGATGGCAGAGGCCTTCTCAAATCTGAAACAAGGATCCGATAGTATTGCTGCCTATGAAAAGAAGTTCTCTGAATATAGTTGCTTCGCCCTGGAGCTCAAGACTAAGAAGTTCATTAGTGGGTTGAGGAAGGAGGTTGCTCAGGATGTCCGAGCACTCGCTCCTGAGAGTTATGACCGAGCAGTGGAGTTGGCCACAATCTATAATCCGAAGTATCCGCCCATGGATGCGGGATTGCATTGCACCGGCTCGGTCGATTCGGCTTGCTCAAAGAAAGATTACGGGCATAAGAGGAAGTTTGGATCTTCTAATGGTTCCCGCTCAGGTGGTCAGCAGACTCGCCGTCAGGGCCAGTCTAGAGGTCGGGATCAGCACCGACCACAAGGTAGAGCTCAGGATCGCTAGCAGGGCGGGGCCAGGCAGCCGACTCATTGCAACAAGTGTGGTAAGGCACATTTCGGATTATGTGGAGCATTGCCCCGTGCTTGCTACAGATGTGGCAAGGAAAGGCATTTGGCCAGATTTTGAACCCAGGATTTAGTAGCAGCGGGACCGGCCCAGCAGCAGGGCCGGGTGTTTGCCACTACTCGCCAGGAGGCAGAGCGACGGATGATGCGATTCTGCAGTCTTTGCTTGTCTTAGAGCATTATGCATTTGTCTTTATTCGATTGAGTTCGACCCATTCTTTTGTATCTGATGCATTTGTTAGACAAGCTTGTGTGGAACTCAAACCTCTAGGGTTTGAGCTGTGTGTTGCCACTCCCTCGGAAGTGAGTATGTTAGCTAGAAGTAGAGTTAAGAGTGGTCGGATACAGATATCCGATGAGATTCTAGATGCTACCCTCATAGTTCTGTCTATGAGCGGTTTCGATGTGATCCTTGGTATGGATTGGTTGGCGGAGAACCATGCTTTGATAGACTGCCGCCAGAAAGAAGTTGTGTTTATACCGCCTCAGAAGCCGAGCTTCAAGTTCTACGGTGTCCAAGGCAGAGTTTGCCCGCCGTTGATCTCAGCAGTGAAAGCCCGTAGATTGTTAGCTCGAGGAGCTTGGGGCTTCTTGGCAAAGCTGTCAGGAGATAGTAGTACCGCGTTGTCTGTTGACATGGTCCCTGTGGTGCAAGAGTTTGTAGATGTTTTCCCTGAGGAGTTACCGGGTTTACCCCCGAAAAGGGAGTTAGACTTCACCATCGAGCTGGAGCCAGGGACTCTTCCCATCTCTAAAGCCCCGTATCGTATGGCACCAGCTGAGTTGAAAGAACTCAAAGTGCAGTTGCAGGAGATGCTGGATCGAGGTTTCATTCGACCGAGTGTGTCCCCGTGGGAAGCACCTATCCTGTTTGTTAAAAAGAAGGATGGATCCATGCGTTTATGTATAGACTACAGAGAGCTGAATAAGGTCACGGTGAAGAATAAGTATCCCCTGCCGCGTATTGATGATCTGTTTGATCAGCTTCAGGGAGCCTCAGTGTTTTCTAAGATTGATTTGAGGTCAGGGTACCATCAACTGAGGATTCGGGATGTGGATATGTAAAGACTCGACCCAAAAGGGGCTCTAAATGGGCCTTTACCTCAATGCATGCATTCAAAGTTAAGGACAAAGTGCAAGAATGGCTTTGGATTCCAAGTAAAAACTAAAACATACAAACATTCAATTCAAAGTCAATACAAATTCTGAAACTGTCCTGTCTCCAAGCACTGTTTCAAGATAAAATACATTTCAAGAACTCACTCTCGATCAGAGATTTATTTAAAGCATTCAAAACTTTCATGATTACACCGTCTTTGGAATCCGTAAAAACATTGAGAGAAAACAACCTAGGGCTCGTGCGTCTGCACATGCATTCGGAGGAAATAAAATATAAAGAGTCATAACATAAAATCGAGAGTTTGTGGTGATTCCCATGATCACAGCCCCTCCTTCAGCCATCCTGTCTCACACCTTGGTTACTTGTGGAAAACCACAAAATAAGGGTGAGTAATGAATTACTCAATAAGAATCCCCAACCGGGGTACAATACGACATACATGGTCATCTAGCAGAAAGGTATGCAAGCTATGAATATAAACACAGAATAGAGCACATAGCTTAAATCCGCACATACACCTCGGATACCAACTCAGGGTCTTACTCCGGAATAATCCACCTCATGATACGATCCTATACGAGAAACAAGTCTCGTCCTCAGCCTGTCTACTGTCGATACAAAAGGTGCACTGGCTCACGATCTCGAGGAGCTCTCCAGTCTGCTCTATAATGAGCGTATGCGCGCACTGCATGCTACTGCAAACCATGGGGGGTGCCGGGTCTAGTGGCAAGCTGCCCGAGTTCGATCACCATGCCTAACTAAATACGGATCGGTGTCAGCGACATAGGGGTGTGAGACACGGACACGTGAACTATGTCGGCTGAACCACGCACGAGGCTATGGAACCGGTCGTGGTAGGCTTACACCAGAAGCCGTCCTTGCCCTATCGGTGGCAATCATGGGCTCTTGCCGAACACGCCGAGACGCGTGCGGTTTATCGGGGACAAGGAAATGCCATGTCATCATCCCGACCGTTGGGAATTTAACAGTCTGCCACCCTCACCCAAGATTGCAGGGCCTACCGGTAGGGTTAGCTAAACCCTAACGGGGTCCAGGGATGGAGTACTGCCTCGTACGTTCCTGCAGTGGATGCAAGGTACTTTATGCATCTTGGCCCGGATGATGCTACCTATCTGAACTCTAAACTATAACATCAACAGCAAACAATCCAATACGTGATCAATAGATACAACGAACCTAGCATGATACTACGAAGCAAGAACAGATAACGAGCATGCCAGAACGGAACAACCTAGCATGGACTAACATGAGAAACAACATAAGAAATCATGCCAGTCGGGAATTCAAAACAGTGCACCTATCACTAAACATGCTGATAAACACAACAAGCATACAAAACAGCAATCACATATAATATCGCAGGGCCCACACAACTCCGGTAAGAAATCCTTACCTTGGTCGGGAGGCAACGAAACACAAAATCCTAAGCTGCGATCGATCCTGAGCTAGCTAACGAGAACTTAACAAACACAATAATAATCACAAACCATAGGCCTAAATATAACAAAATAAACAAGGCTCGACACGGGAGCAACTCACGCGGCGCGGCTGACACGCGGACGGGCAGGCTGCACGGCGAGGCTGCTGCTGGGCGGCAGGGCTGCACGCTGGCACGACGCTGGGGTGCGAGCGAGACAAGGCGCTCGGGCGCAGACGAGAATGCGCGGGCAAGTGACGCCGAGCGGCTGGGCACGTGCGGGTGATCTGGGTGAGATGCAGGCGCTGGCGTGGAGCGGGCGCGCGGGCTGCTCTGCTGGTGCATGCGACGGCTGCGACGGGGCGATCTGGGCGTCTTGCTCGGCTGCTGGGCGACAAGCTGAACGATGGCACTGCAAGGGCGATGGACCTACTGCTGTGCGTGCGGTAGGGGCGATCTGGGCGTGATGAAGCTGACGATCTGGGCGATCTGGCCTGTTGGTGCTTGCGACGATGGGGCTGCTGGCTGGGGGCTTCTCTCGGCTAGCTGCAACCAAACATAAACACCCACACACTTCTAGCTTCTCGGCCAACCAGCATATCAATCAGAGAAGGAGAAGGAGAAGAAGAAGAAGACGCAGAACCTTACCGGAAAGACGATCGAACCTCAGGGCTGCAAGAGAGCAAGGATTCGGCTTGGGGAGCTAGGGAGAAGAGCTTGGGCGGCCAAGAAGCATTTGGAGAAGAAGACCCAAAACCCTACATTTCTTTTCTTTTAATCAAATGCACCAAAACTCCAAAGATCCAAGGCTAACCAAGATATGTCGCGGAAAGAGTAACAAGAGCTCCCAATAGCTTAATTGGCACGCATCCCAACTAGTTTCTCGGAGACCTGGGTTCGAATCCCAACTGCTACACAAATTCCATACATTTTTACTTTTGCACCTAACCATGCCCAAACACTTCCACAAAGCCTCAAAAACTACAAAAGACCATCCAATAATTTTTAACAACTGGAAAAGACATAAACGACCCTGACGGCCCGACCAAATTATCAAAATACCCCTAGGGAATACCTGGAAGACCGGGATGAAAACCTGGGCCATTACAATATTCCCTCCTTTTTATGACTTTCGTCCTCGAAAGTCCTTAAGACTGAAACAGCTCAGGATAATGCAATCTCATCTCGTCTTCCCGCTCACAAGTGGCTTCCTCTGAACTCTGACCCCTCCACTGAACTTTTACCAATCGGATCTCTCAATTACGCAACGTCTTAGTCTCAACGGCAAGAATCCCCACCGGCTTCTCCTCGAAGCTCAAATCCTCATTCAGCTGCAAAGGCTCAAAGTCCACAATGTGCGCGGGTCCAAGACGCATCTTGCCTCAACATCGATACATGAAAAACACTATGCACCGCTGACAATGACGGAGGCAGGGCTAACCGATATGCAACTCTGCCAATCCTCTCCAGAATCTCAAACAGACCAACGAAACGGGGACTCAACTTCCCACGCTTGCCAAACCTCAACACACCTCGCATCGGTGCAACCTTTAGAAACACATGCTGTCCAACCTCAAACTCCAAGTCTCGACGCCGAACATCGGCGTAACTCTTCTACTGCTCAGTTTGTCAACATACGAGCTCTAATCTTCTGCACTGCACCATTAGTCAACTGTAGCAACTCGAGACCCAAAACCTGCCTATCACCAACCTCTTCCCAGAACACAGGAGACCGGCAACGCTTACCATACAAAGCCTCGAATGGAGCCATCTGAATCCTCGACTGATAACTGTTATTATAAGAAAACTCCATCAGATACAGTGTAACGACCCGACCTGAAAGGGGTTCTAAAATAGGCCGTTACCTCAATGCATACATTCAAATCTACCGAAAATTTTGCAAAATGGTGTTCGGATTCTAAGTAAAAACTAAAACATAAAACATCCATTTAGAAAGTTAACATAATTTCCTGAAACCTGTCCCTGTTTCCAAGCACCTGTTCCAAGACAAATACATTTACAAAGCTTACTCTGATCAGAGATTTATTTAAAACATACAAGCTTTGCAATAGTTACAACAATGCTAGAATCCGGAAATACATTCAGAAAACACCCTAGGGCTTCGTGCCCAATTACATGCATTCAGAGGACATTTAAAACATCAAACATAATTAAGACTCAGAGTTGAACAACGGGTTTCCATGATCACAGCTCCTTCTCCAGCCATCCTGTCTCGCACCATGGTTACCTGTGGAAAAACCACAAAAATAAGGGTGAGTAACGAATTACTCAGTAAGAATCCCCAACCGGGGTACAATACGATAAAATCAGTCATCTAGCACCCAAGCATGCAAGCAAACAGCTACCAACACAGATCATAGCTCAACGAGCTTACAAGGAAAGATCTGGAATCATCGGAAGTCTCCTACTTCCGGCCTAATGATTGGTTATCCTAACCAATCATGGGACATCACCGAGGTCTCTTTCACTCGGCAAATTGATCAGCTCAAGAACTGATCCCAAGGATGTCCTCAAAGGTCTCTTACCCTTGCTAAAATCTGGACTATCGGGAGAGTACCCGTAGTCTGGCTCTAACGGAAAGGAATGGTGTACTCACGACATTAGCCCGGGGGAGCTCTCCGAACCGGCAACTAACTGCGTGTGCGCGCGCACACCGCATCTTTCTTTGCAACCGGCGTAAATGTGGGGGCCTAAGGACAAACTACGCGGGCCGCACGCATGCCTAAGACTTCGAAGCGGTGTCGCGATCACGATGCGCGAGGCCCTCGGCGCTCATCATGCGGCTGAACCACCAACCTGAAGCTAAGAATCGACCAAGGTAGGCTTACACCGTTGGCAGGGTTCCGCTCTAGTAGGCTACAAACTAGGCTTATGCCGATGTGGGTAGCTAAATCCACATCGGCGGTCGGGGGGGGGGGGAAGCAATGTACGTTATGCTGCGCGCACTTTACTCTTGACCAGTGGGGACAAAGTACGTTATGTCCGTTCTCAGCCTCTGGATGATGACAAACCCTACAACTCTATCTAAGAGTACAGAGCAAATAAATGATTCCTGGCTAGCAAAGAATGACCGACATCAAACACGCTTACCTAGCATGATACTACGAACTTAAGCAGGAATCATAAGCATGCTGGAAGAACAAACCTAGCATGGCACTAACATGTAAAATCAGGCAAACATGCTAGCAAGAAATCAATCAAAGCTGCTCTATCACTAACATGCTCATAACAGTCAACAAACATACAAGGCATATCATGAAAATATAGCAGGGCCCACACAACTCCGGTAAGAAATCCTTACCTGGTCGGAAGGCAACAACACACAATAAACCTAAGCTACGATCGAACCCGAGCAACCTAAAGCGAGCCAAACAAACACAACGATAATCATATAATAGGCCTAAATATAATAAAATAAACAGGGCTCAGCTCGGGAGCAACTCACGAGGCGCGGTTGACACGCTTAATGAGCCATTTTGCAGGCGAGGGCATTCTTTGGCGCTGAGGGGCGCAGATGGGCGCAGGGCTGGGCGCGAGGGAGACACAGGGGAGCGCGGGCACGGGCGCGAGCTTGGCTGGGCGATGGCAAGCGGCGCGGCTCGACATAGGGACGGCGCGCGGGCGTGAGCGACACGACGCGATAAGCTACAGGACGCACTACTCGGCATAGGGCGGCTCCGATCTGGGCGACACGGGCATGGACGAGACGGGCGACGCGAGAGCTGGGCGGCCTGGCACTGTGCGCGGCTAAGGCTGGGCGACGCGACACTGTGCGGCAGGGGCTTGGGCGACGCGACACTGGGCGAGCAGAGGGCTCGGGCGACGCGAGTTGGGCGATCAGGGGCTGAGCGACGCGACCTGGGCGAGATGGGGCTCGGGCTGGGCGAGGCTCTGGGGTGACGGTGACGACCGGGTGAGTGGGGCTAGGGCTCGAGAGAGAGAGAGAGAGAGAGAGAGAGAGAGAGAGAGAGAGAGAGAGAGAAAATAAAAGAAAAATGGGAAAAAGGGAAAAATGATGGGATTTTATCCATTTTCCATCCTTATCCATTTTTAAAAATCCTAAAACCCTTAAAATCCCATTTCCCGGCTTCCTCCTTAGAGACCCGACTGAAGCAACCTTTTCCAATAAATAAAACTCACTTAAATCGAACTCCCAAATCGACAATAAGGGCCCGGGCTCGAATCCCAAAGGAAGCACACAACCAACCATCACTTTGCCAAAGCCCAAACCACAGCCGAACTTCCAAACGACTAGCCCAAACATCTCGGGACTCGCAGCCAACAACAAACAAGCCTCGACAAAGGCAGGAGCGACCTCGAAGCCCTGAAAAACCACAAATCCTGCCCGGGGAGCCAAAAGACCAAAATACCCCCAAGGGTCAAAACAGCTCTAATGACCCAACCAAACAACCGAATCTTGTCCCGAAGGCACCTCGAAAACTAGAATAGAAAACTGGGCTGTTACATACAGATACTGGTCCCAACTGTCGGGGAAGTCCAACACACAAGCCCTCAACATGTCCTCGAGAATCTGGTTCACCCTCTCAGTCTGTCCATCATGCGAGTGGTGAAAAGTCATCTTTGAAATCGCACTCAGTGCCTAAACCTTTCTGGAGCACTCTCCAGAAACGAGAAGTGAACCGCGAATCACGGTCAGACACAATCCTCACAGGCACACCATGGTAACGAATGATCTGCTCCAAAAACAACTGCGCCCACTGTTCCACGGTATAAATGTCTCTGTCGGGAATGAAGTGTGCGCTCTTAGTCAATCGGTCGACTATCACCCAGATCTGAGAGAACTTCCTCGGAGTTCTTGGCAAACCAGAAATAAAGTCCATGGAGATCTCTTCCCATTTCCACTAAGGCACACTCAGCGGCTGCAACAAACCGGCTGGCCTCTGCCTGGGTGCCTTCACTTGCTGACAAGTGAGACACCGACTGGCAAACTCAGCAACATCTCTCTTCATACCCATCCACCAGAATGTCTTCTTAAGGTCCTGATACATCTTGGTACCCCCAGGGTGCCAAGCAAACGGAGAACTGTGGGCCTCTGAGAGCAACTCTGTTCGCAATCCTGCAACATCCGAAATGCACAACCGGCCTCTGTAAGCCAACCCACTGTCTGGTGAATATACGAAGTCAAAATCTCCGTCAGCACTAACTCTATCAAACAATCTCTTAAGTGCGGGGTCACTCAGTTGGATATCAATAATCCACTGCCTGATCGACGGCTGAACTGACAACTGAGCTACTCTGGCGATGGACCTGCTGCTGTGCGTGCGGCATGGGCGATCTGGGCGTGATGGAGCTGACGATCTGGGCAATCTGGCCTGCTGGTGCATGCGACGATGGGGCTGCTGGCTGGGTGCTTCTCTCGGCTAGCTGCAACCAAACACAAACACCCACACACTTCTAACCATTCGGCCAACCAGCATATCAATCGGAGAAGGAGAAGAAGAAGAAGACGAAGAACCTTACCGGAAAGACGATCGGACCTCGGGGCTGCAAGAGAGCAAGGATTCGGCTTGGGGAGCTAGGGAGAAGAGCGTGGGCGGCCAAGAAGCATTTGGAGAAGAAGACCCAAAACCCTACATTTCTTTTCTTTTAATCAAATGCACCAAAACTCCAAAGATCTAAGGCTAACCAAGATATGTCGCGGAAAGAGTAACAAGAGCTCCCAATAGCTCAACTGGCACACATCCCAACAAGCTTCTTAGAGACCCGGGTTCGAATCCCAGCTGCTACACAAATTCCATACATTTTTACTTCTGCACCTAACCATGCCCAAACACTTCCACAAAGCCTCAAAAACTACAAAAGACCATCCAATAATTTTTAACAACTGGAAAAGACATAAACGGCCCTGACGGCCCGACCAAATTACCAAAATACCCCTAGGGCATACCTGGAAGACCAGGATGAAAACCTGGGCCGTTACAGGATATCTCTAAGACCGCGTTTAGATCGAGGTATGGTCATTATGAGTTCGTGGTCATGTCTTTTGGACTAACGAACGCCCCTACAGCGTTTATGGACATGATGGACAGAGTGTTCAAGGCATTCCTGGATAACTTTGTCATCGTGTTCATAGACGACATTTTGAATTATTCCAAGACAAAGGAGGACCATGCTTTGCATTTGAGGCAAGTTTTGGCAGCATTGCGAGAAAATGAGTTGTTCGCGAAGTTTTCTAAGTGTGACTTCTAGCTAGAGAGAGTAGCCTTCCTTGGACATATCGTGTCGAAAGATGGTATAGCGGTGGACCCTGCAAAGATAGAGGCAGTTAGTTCGTGGGCTAGGCCGACGACGGTCGTCGAGATTCGCAGCTTTCTGGGACTAGCAGGTTATTACCGGTGTTTCGTGAAAGACTTTTCCGCTAAGGCAGAACCCCTGACCTGTCTGACCAAGAAGGGTGTTGACTTTGTTTGAGATGCTAGATGTGAGGAACGTTTTGCCCAGCTTAAGCTCAGTTTGACTACAGCGCCAGTGTTGGCAGTTCCTGAGGGAACAGGAGGTTTCGTAGTTTATAGTGATGCATCCAAGTACGGTTTAGGCTGTGTGTTGATGCAGCATGGGAAGGTGATATCTTATGCTTCCCGGCAGTTGAAGACCTATGAGAAGAATTATCCAACTCATGATATGGAGTTGGCTGCAGTTGTTTTTGCCCTAAAGATTTGGAGGCACTACTTGTATGGTGAAAGGATTCAACTGTTCACGGACCAACAAAGCCTTAAGTATTTCTTCACTCAGAAGAAGTTGAACATGAGGCAGAGAAGGTGGCTCGAGTTGGTAAAAGACTATGACTGTGAGATCTTGTATCATCCTGGAAAGGCCAACGTTGTGGCTGATGCACTGAGTAGGAAGACGTCGCATTCCGCAGCTTTGCTGAGCTCTCAGGTTGAATTGCGGAAAGAGCTTGAGCGAACCGGTATCGCAGTTATGTTCAGAGAGGTTACCGCAAGTGTAGACCAGTTATCAGTTCAGCCGTCGCTTAAGTAGAGGATCATCGACAGCCAGCTGAGTGATCCCAAGTTAAAGAGATTGCTCGAGAGAGTTGAGGCTGATGGCGATTTTGACTTTGTCATAGCACCAGACGGAGGCTTAAAATACAAAGGTCGATTGTGCGTCCCGAACGATGCAGGGATTCGAGCCGAGTTGCTCACCGAGGCACATAGTTCCCCATTCACTTGGCACCCAGGAGGTACCAAGATGTATCAGGATCTCAAGCAGACGTTTTGGTGGATGGGCATGAAGCGGGACATAGCTGAGTTTGTTAGCCGGTGTCTCACTTGTCAGCAAGTGAAGGCTCCCAGACAGAAGCCGGCAGGTTTATTGCAGCCGTTGAGTGTTCCACAGTGGAAGTGGGATGAGATTTCGATGGATTATATCTCTTGGTTTTCGAGGACACCGAGAGGGTTTACTCAGATCTGGGTAATAGTGGACCGGCTGACTAAGAGTGCACACTTTATCCCCGGTAGGATTAATTATACCATGGAACAGTGGGCACAGTTGTTTTTGGAGCAGATTGTGCGGTACCACGGGGTACAAGCGAAGATAGTGTCAGATCGGGATTCTCGGTTCACATCTCTCTTCTGAAGAGCTCTCCAGAAGGGTTTGGGAACCGAGTGCAGTTTCAGCACTACCTTCCACCCTCAAATCGATGGTCAGACTGAGAGGGTGAATCAAATTCTTGAAGATATGTTGAGAACCTGTGTTTTGGACTTTCCAGGCAGTTGGGACCAGTACCTGTATTTGATGGAGTTCGCATACAATAACAACTATTAGTTGACAATTCCGATGGCCCCATTCGAGGCATTGTATGGTAAGCGATGTAGATCCCCAGTGTTCTGGGAGGAGGTTAGTGACAGACAGGTTCTAGGACCCGAGTTACTTCAGATGACGAACGACGCAGTGCAGAAGATCAGGGCTCGCATGTTGACAGCTCAGAGTAGGCAGAAAAGTTACGCTGATGTAAGGCGTAGAGATTTAGAATTCGAGGTGGGTCAATATGTTTTTCTGAAGGTAGCACCAATGCGTGGTGTGTTAAGGTTTGGAAAGCGAGGCAAACTGAGCCCTAGGTTTGTAGGGCCTTTTGAGATCCTAGAACGGATCGGAGCAGTGGCCTATCGGTTAGCTTTGCCACCGTCATTGGCAGCAGTGCATAGTGTGTTCCACGTTTCGATGTTGAGGCAGTACGTGGCAGACCCGTCGCATGTGCTAGAGGATGAGATGAGGACTCATTATCCGGAGCTGTTCCAGTCTTAGGACTTTCGGGGACGAAAGTCTTAAAAGGAGGGAGTATTGTAACGGCCCAGTTTTCCGTTCCGGTTTCTCAGGTACTTTCGATTCAGTATTGGGGCAATCAGTTGGGCCGTTAGAGCTTTTTAACCCTTAGGGGTATTTTGGTCTTTTTGCTCCTCGGTCAGGATTTGTGGATTTTCAGGATTCCAGGACCATTCTTGCCTTTGTCGAGACTTGTTGGTTGTGATTGCGAGACCCAAGAAGTATGGGCTAGTTGTTTGGAAGTTTGGAAGTGATTTGGTTATTAGCAAAATTACTTTTAATTTAAGTGCTTCCATTGGGATTTGAACCCTTGCCCTAAATGATAATTTGGGAGTTTGACTTAAACGAGTTTTAATAAGGAGAAAAGATTGTTTCAGCCGGGACTCGAACGAGCAAGCCTTGGGAAGGGAATTTAGGTCACCAAGGCCTATTTAAATTAGGAAAAAGAAGGAATCAATCAAGAAACTCATTACCCTGTTTTGACCACACCCCCCCCCCCCCATTCACTCTAATTCTCTCTCCTTGCCGAAATCACCAAGCCCTAGAATCGAGTCCAAGGAACCCAGCCGAGCCACCATGCCATACCGCACCAAGCCACCAGCCCCAGCGCAGCCCACTGTCGCCCAGTCCCAGCGCCGCACCGCACAGAGCCACCGCCCAGCCCCTGCCTCTCCTAGCCGTCACACGCCCACAGTAGGACCGTCGCCTGCGACGCGACACCCCCCAGCAACCCAGACGCCTCGCCCGCGCGCCGTCCTCATAGCTCAGTCCGCTCGCTCGCGCGCCGTTCCGCGAGTCTACTCGCCCGCGCGCCATTCCAGCGAGTCTGCTCGCTCGTCTGCCGTTCCAGCACCA
Source organism: Sicyos edulis (assembly GCA_036507275.1). Lineage (NCBI taxonomy): Eukaryota > Viridiplantae > Streptophyta > Magnoliopsida > Cucurbitales > Cucurbitaceae > Sicyos > Sicyos edulis. The sequence goes on along the minus strand of CM071857.1, from coordinate 20,105,502 downwards.
GCCCGCGTCCGCCTCGCTCCGTCCGCCCGCTTTCGCACAACAGCGCCCCAACGCCAGAGCGCCCAGTAGAGCCCCCGTCTGCTCGCCTCTGTCGCACGCATCCTTGCCGTGAGCCTGCCTGGCCGAGACAGCTTGGTGCCGAGACCTTGAGTCTTCTCGATTGGTAACTCTCGAGTCTTTTCTCTTTTGGGCCCTAAGCTGTTGGCTACTGTTTATTTAATTAGGATCTTTTTATTAATTGCTTAGGTTGCTCGGGTTCGCTTAAAAGCTCGAGGGTCGTTTATTGATTCGTGGTAGTTATTTTCTACTTGTTTCCAGGTAAGGATTTCTTACCGTGGTTGTGTGGACCCTGCGATGTTATCTTGATTGTGACTTGTATGCCTGTTTACTTTTATTAGCATGTTAGTGGATAGGACAGTTTGTGTTTGATTTCCTGCTAGCATGTTTGGCTGTTTGTACATGTTAGTGCCATGCTAGGTTTGTTCTTCCAGCATGCTTATGATTCCTGCTTTAAGTTCGTAGTATCATGCTAGTTTAAGTGTGATTGATGTTGATTTGTATGTTTAGCCAGGAATCAGTTATTTCGTACTCGTAGTTAGACTTGTAGGGTTTGTCATCATCTAGAGGCTGAGAGTGGACATAACGTACGTTGTCCCCACCGGTCGGGAGTAGAGCGAAGCACAACGTACATTGCTTCCCCCCGGCAGCCAATTTGGATTAGCTACCACATCGGCATAAGCCTAGTTTGTAGCCTGCTAGAGCGGAACCCTGCCAACAGTGCAAGCCTACCTTGGCCGGTTCTTAGCTTCAGGTTGGTGGTACAGGCTGCACAGATGAGTGCCGAGGGTCTCGCACTACTATGTTCAGTGACACTGCTTCAGTGTCTTTAGGCATGCGTACCTAGCCCGCGTAGTTTGTACTTAGGCCCCCACATTTACGCCGGTTGCAGCAGCATGAGGTGTGCGCGCACACGCGTTAGTCGCCGGTTCGGAGAGCTCCCCCGGGCTAATGTTCGTGAGTACACCAGTTCCTTCCAGTTAGAGCCAGACTTCGGGTACTCTCCCGATAGTCCAGATTTGTTAGCGAGGGTGAGAGACCCTTGAGGACACCCATTGGGATTGGTTTTTGAGCTAATCATATGGTCGAGGGAGAAAGACCCTCGAGGGTGTCGGACATCTTTGGGATTGGTTTTGAGCTGATCATTTGACCGAGGGAGAAAGACCCTCGGAGATGTCCCGAGATTGGTTATGAGAACCAATCATTAGGCCGGAAGTAGAAGACTTCCGAGGACTCCTGATTTGCCTTGTAAGCTCGTTGAGCTAAGATCCGTGTTGATATCTGTTTGCATGTGTACTAGGTTGCTAGATGATTGATTGTATCGTATCGTACCTCGGTCGGGGATTCTTACTGAGTATGTTTATACTCACCCTTATTGTGGTTTTCCACCAGGTAACTTGGGACAACACCGAGGCGGCTAGCAGAGGGAGCTGAGAGATCATGGATGCTGCTGACACTCTGTTGTGTCTTTACTTTTATGTTTGATTTCAGCATGTAGTTGGACATGTGTTCGTAAGGAAAACTTATTCATCGTAGCATTGAACTATCTTTTATGTTTTTAAGAAAAGTACTGATCAGTCACTATTTTAACTTGAATGGTTTTGCTTAATGAATATTTAGTTTGCTTTAATGTTTTCCACTCTTATGTTTGAAAAGTTTTTCAATTCGACCCCTGGTTGGGTCATTTTTGCTTTTCACTTGCATACTGAGTAAAGACCTAGGTTTAGAACCATTTTTCGGGTCGGGTCTTTACATCGATGGCCGAATCCTCCTAAGGCTCTCAAGCTCCATTCTTTTTCCAAGCTACTTCTCCTTTGCAAGCATAGATCCGAGCCTTCTACTCCTTTTCTCCTTGTTGATTCTTCTCCATTGTTGGATGCAACACAAGCTCTTCCTTTTCTCCTTGTAGATCTGAGATGTCCTTGCTCTTAGATTCGAAGATCTCTCTTCTTGTTGCTTGGATCTGAAATCTCCTTGCCGAGCTCATTCCCTATTGCACTTCTCCTTATTGGTTTGGATCCGAGAACACAATTCTCCTCTAGCCTTCATTGCCGAGAGCTTCAAGGTGAGTTTGATGGTGTTTTGGTTATGTTTTGTTGGTTGGGTATTTATATCTAACCAAAGCTCTTCTCCTTTGTGCAAGCCTAGCCGAGATCCATCATTGTTCCATTACCGAGATCTACAAGCCTAGCCGGATCCATCTTGCTTGCATCTCTTCCCTGGCCGAGATCTCATTGCATTCTTGTAGTCCTTGCCGAAATCATCAAGGTGAGCTAGTGTTGGTGTTGTTCATCCTTTAGCCGAGAGCTACATGGTAGCTAATTTGGTGTTAATTTCTCTCCTTGACTGAAAGCTAACTTGTTTGTTGTTGTGGTGATGCCCTAGCCGAGACCATTTTGCAAGAGGAAGCCGAGAGCTTCTAGGGTTCCTCCTTAGTGCTTGGCCGAGAGCACTAGTGTTGCTAGTAGGGGTAGTTTCTTGAATCCCTTACTTCTAGTTCCTAGTTCGGTTGTTAGCTAGCTAGGTTTAACTTGTATGTGTTATGATTTATTAGGTTGTGAGGCACTGCAGCTCAATGAGCATTTTGTTGTTGTTGTTGTTTATCTGCTTGCTTTTCACGTAAGGATCTCTTACTAGGGTTGTGTGGACCCTGCGATATGTCCTGATTGCATCCTTTATATATGTTGATTGTTATGAGCATGTTAGTGGATAGGACTGCATTGTTGTTTATCTCTGCTAGCATGTTTACCTTTGTTTCTATATGTTAGTGCCATGCTAGGTTTGTTCTTCCAGCATGTTCTGTGATTCCTACTTTAAGTTCGTAGTATAATGCTAGGCTACATTTATATACTTGTTGAGCATGTTTTGAACTGTTAGGAATTGCTTTCTCTATGATCGTAGATAGTTTAGATATGATGTCTTCATCCAGAGGCTGAGAGCAGATATAACGTATCTTGTCCCCACAGGTCGGGACCAGTGAGAGGCATAACGTACTTTGCTTCGGCCCCCGACAACCGGTGCGGATTAGCTCCCGCATCGGTATAAGCCTAGTTTGTAGCCTGCTAGAGCGGAACCTGTCTTGGGTGGCCTGCCCGGAGACAGTTCTTAGCTTCAGGTCGGTGGTACAGGCTGCTACAGATGAGTGTCGAGGGCCTCGCACTACTGTAGATCAGTGACACCGCTTTCGAGTCTTTAGGCATGCGTACGTGGATCGACGTAGTTTGTCCTTAGGCCCCCATATATACGCGGTTTACAGTAGCATGCGGTGTGTGCCCACAAGCGTTAGTTGTCGGTTCGGAGAGCTCCCTGGGCTAATGTTCGTGAGTACACCAATACCGTTCCAATTAGAGCCAGACTTCGGGTACTCTCCCGTTTGTCATAAGAATTGTTTAGCCGAGGGTAATAGGCCCTCGAGGACACCTATTCGGGATCAACTTTTGAGTTGGTCATTTGGCCAAGGGAGAAAGACCCTCGAGGATGTCATTTGGGATTGGTTAGGAGTGCCAATCATTAGGCCAGAAGTAGGAGACTTCCGAGGATTCTAGACTTATTCCGATTAGCTCGTTGAGCAAAGATCTGTGTTGGTAACTATTTGCATGTATACTAGGATGCTAGGTGATTGATGTATTGTATTGTACCCCAGTTGGGGATTCTTACTGAGTACCTTCGTACTTACCCTTATTTTTTGTGGTTTTTCCACCAGGTAACTTAGGACAGCACCGGGACGGCTAGCGGAGGGAGCTGATTGATCATGGGAGCTGCCGGCATTTACTCTGCCTTTCATTGTCTTGTTGAGTCTTACTTTCTTTGTTAGCATGCTGGAGAAAACTGTTTTTCTTTGAGGAGTTGTTTTAAATGTTAAACTTTTGAATACTGGCAATGATCTATTTATGGAAACTATTGAATGTATGTTTTTTGCAAGTCCATTTTATTATGTTTTCTTGTTAAGAAGTTTCAATATAAGTTTTAATGTTTTAAATTTTAAGCATGCTAAGTAAGAAATGGGTTTAGGATGACTATTCAGGTCGGGTTCTTCTGGCATGGATCTTTGGGCTTTTGCTCATTGGTGATGCCATGCGGAGGCGTCTTGGTGGGACGATGGTCACGTATAATGGAATTTTGCGGCGTGAGGTCTCATGACGGCAAGCGGGTGTGCTACAAGGTACGGGCCGGCGAAGGCAAAGCTCGAGCGAGCGAGCGTGCTGCACAGACGCGTGAGGCTGGGCAAGAGCGAGGGAGATACGTGCAAGGGTGGGGACGCGTGCGAGCTGAGCGGTTGCTGCTTTCAGGCAAGCTCAGCGAGCGTGATCCTTCGGCTGCTAAGAAGGGGCTATTGCTTGCTGCGCTCAGTGCTGGCGAAGGCTGCTCTTGTGCGTTCGGCTGCAAGGGCTTTCGATGAAGATGGGAATGAAGCTCAAGTGTGGTGGTTTGGCTATGAGATCTAGGCAATGGAGAGGAGCTCGGCCGAGGGAGAAAAAAAAATGAAGAAGAAGGTGAAGAGGCAATAGAGGGGTCGGCAAGGGCTACAAGGAGGAGTCAAAAGAGATTTTTCTATATTCTTCTTATTTTTAAATGCTCCAAAAATCCTCCAAGTGCCAAGTGTCAATTGAGGTTCCCCCTTCGAGTCCTGCAAAGCTCATATTTAACCCTCTATTTTCTGTTTAATCCCGAATGACCTCTAAACCTCTCGAAACAACTCCCAAACATGGAACTTGAAACCGAAACACAATAATCAATTCAACATAAGTCTGGAAACAAACCGAAACCCTGAACAATGACCAAAATACCCATAGTTCAAATGACCAAAATACCTTTGGAAGCTCAAACAACCCTAATGGCCCAACCAAACGATCGAATAATTAACCAAACGTACCTGGAGAACCAAAACAAAAACCTGGGCCTTTACAATATCCCCTCATTTTAAGACTTTCGTCCCAAAAAGTCCTAAGACTGGAATAACTCTGGGTAGTGCGTCCTCATCTCATCCTCAAGTTCCCATGTTGCTTCCTCTACCCTTTGATTTCTCCACTAAACCCTGACTAGGTTGATCTCCCGGTTACGTAAAACCTTGCATTCCCGGGCCAGAATCTACACAAGCTTCTCCTCGAAGCTCAAGTCTGGGTTCAGCTCCAATGGCTTATAATCAACAATGTGCAACGGGTCTGCAACATACTGACGTAGCATCGACACGTGGAATATGTTATGCACAGATGCCAACGATGGGGCAAAGCTAATCGATACACCATTGGACCGACTCGTTAAAGGATTTCAAAAGGTCTTACAAACCTGGGACTCAACTTGCCCCTCTTACCAAACCTCAGTACTCCACGCATCGGTGCTACCTTTAGGAAAACATGTTATTCGACCTCGAACTGTAAATCCCTACGCCTAACATCAGCATAGCTCTTCTGCCTACTCTGAGCAGTCAACATACGAGCTCGGATCTTCTGCACTGCATCAGTCAACTAAAGCAACTTGGGACTCAGAAGTTGCCTATCACCAACCTTTTCCCAGAACACTGGAGATCTATAGTGCTTACCATACAAAGCTTCAAACGGTGCCATCTGAATCGTCGCCTGATAGCTGTTGTTGTAAGAAAACTCCATCAAATACAGATACTGGTCCCAACTACCTGTGGAGTCAAGCACACATGCTCTCAGCATATCCTCAAGGATCTGGTTCACCCTTTCAGTCTGTCCATCAGTCTGAGGGTGAAACGCGGTACTGAAACTGCACTCAGTACCCAAACCTTTCTGAATTTTGAAGCACGACATTTAGTAAAGGTCATTTATGAACATTTAGAGTCGGGTCTTTACAGTTGGTATCAGAGCTCAGAGTCATAGATTCTGTAGACTGACCTACTGAGTTTGGTCGTTGTGTCCCATGATCATCATCACTCCAACAGTCGCCAGGTATGTGTTTAAGTTTATGTTAAGGGTTTAAGTTTACAATACATGCATCTAGCATACTAGCATTGTTTTGTTATTGGCAGTGTTGGTCCGAGCTTGGACTAAGTTACTATGGTTTGGGTACATGTAAAGACCTGACACTAAATGGTTCTAAATAGTCTTTACTTTAAGGTGTTTTCTCAGTAAAACATGCAATGACCTAAAGTTTAAAACATCTTTATTACAATCTCTCAAACTTAAAACTTCTGAGTTCATAAGGAAAACCAATAAAAACAACCTCTGGCCAGAGTTCATGAAAACCAAATACAAAATCCCATACAACATTGTTCAAGTACAAAATGTTTTCGACAATGAAAAAACTCAGACAATGCAGCAACCTTTCCCATGATCCATCAGCTCCTCTTCTAGCCACCTCGATGCTGTGCCAAGTTACCTAGTGGAGAAAACCACAGAAAGGGTGAGTACAAAAGCGCTGAGTAAGAATTCCCCAACAGGGGTACAATACGCAAAACAAATCCTCTAACATCCTAGCATACAAGTAACACTTACGACATGGCAGTTTAAAACAGTACAACAGCAGGACATCATTCACAAGGTCTAAGCTCATAGCTAGATAGGGTTAGCACACACTGGGCTAACTAACAGGAGAGTCACTCAAGTAATCTCAAAAGGCATAACAGCACAGCAAACAAGGTTAGCACACACTGGGCTAACTAAGGACAGCAACACACTAGGCTAGTTCTGGACTGCAACACACTGGGTAGTCCTAAACTGCAACACACTGGGCAGTTCTGCTCAACCTGTTTAGCAACACACTAGGCTAACAGGGGACAACAACACACCGGGCTAGTCCTGGGGCAACAAGGGCAGCAACACACTGGGCTAGCCCGAGATCAGCAACACACTGGGCCAATCATGAATCTGGTCTGCACATCTTGGGCCAACAAGGGACAGCGCACACTGGGCTTGTCCTGGACTGCAACACACTGGGCAGTCCTGAGCAAACTGAGCCAACACGTAACTCGACTATCACTCGGGACTCCCTAAGGACTCTAACCCATAAGCATCCTAGGTCTACAGAGTATATCAACAACAAATCCAGGATACTAGGATAAATGCATACAAGATAGGCAGTCAATAAACAGGAGAGAATAGTGGTAGAAAACAAGAATCTACATGCCAGCACCCTATCAACAAATCAGGGAACCTAACAACAACATGCTTAACATACATATTCAGCAGAGCATACACAACATACAATTCATATCACAAGCAACAGGAGATAAACAGAACAAGCAAGAAACCTAACACTAGCAATTTATATTCCAGGCAACCTGCATAAAACCTATCCACTAACAGTTCGACATACAAACATACAACCAAGAGATATCATTGCAGTGCGCAGGGCCCATACAACCCCGGCAAGGAACCCTTACCTGTCAACTGAAGAATCCATGTCCCAAAATAACCCTTGAGCTACAGAACACCACACAGTTACCCTAACAACAGAACAATCAGTTACAATCCAAATTACAAGTCCCTAAGCAACCAAAGCACAAGAGTTAGGGCTTTACCGAAACTCGAGCAAGACCTCAACCTCCAAGGGTGGTCTCGGCCTAAGCTAGCACAATAAAAAACTAGGGATCTTCAACCTTCTTTCACTTCACTCTCGGCTAGGCCAACCACACAAACACCAAGCAAGGTTAGCTTTAGCTTAAACACACCAAAACAAGGTTAAATCTCCACATGGTGCTCTCGGCCACCAAGGGGTTTTAGGACAAGGAAGCACACATCAAACAAACACCACTCACCTTGTAGTCTCAGCCAAAGAGAAGACACTAGAGGCCTCGGCAAGAAAACTCCACAAGCACCCAAGAGGATTCGACTAGGGCTACTTGCACAACCAAGAAAGGAACTTGAGTACTGCAACTACAAGCATTCGAACACAACACAAGAGCAAGAACAATCACACTCACCTAGTAGCCTAGGCCAAGAGAAGGAGAAGAGGCAATGGTTTCGGGAATAGCAAGAGTGAGGAACTTCGGATCTTCAACCACAAGATAAAGAACAAACTCAAATCTTCTCTTCCCAACCAAGAGAGCTCGAATCTACAAGGAGAAGAGAAACAAAATACCCCCTTGAGTTAGTCTATCTCTCGGCCAATAAGAATGGAAGGAGAAAAGAAGTGCAAAACTTACCTTGGTGCCTCGGATCTACAAGAAAAAGGAAGAAAAAGCTTGAAGTACTTTGATTCCTTGGGGAGCTATGGTGGTTCGGCCAAGAAAGCTTGAGAGAAGAAGGAGAAGACAAAGGAATTCGGCCAAGGGAAGAATTGGAGGGAAGGCTTGGACGGCTAGGGCAAAAGGGAAGGGAAAAGGCTTTTTATTTTTAATTATTCAATTAATAAAATGCTCAAAATTCCCTCCATTTGACAATTGTCAAATGAGGTTCCCCCTTTGAGTCCCAACTTTAACACCTTTTTAAAACTATTTTTGTTTAAACCCGGGCAAGCTCCAAACTCCTCCACACAACTCCCCAAACCTGGACAAACACCAAAACAATTTTATCAACTCAAGACAAGGCTGGAAATTACCAAAATACCCCCGGGAGTCCAAATGACCAAAATGCCCTTGGAGCCTCAAGAAGCCCGAACAGCCCAACAAACTCACTGAAAACCAACCAAACGTACCTGAAGAACCGGAAGGGAAACTTAGGCTATTACAATATTCCCTCATTTTAAGACTTTCGTCCTCGAAAGTCCTAAGACTGGGATAACTCTGGGTAATGCGTCCTCATCTCGTCCTCGCGCTCCCAAGTTGCTTCCTCTACTCCCTGATTTCTCCACTAAACTTTGAATAAATCGATCTCTCGATTATGCAACGTCTTGCGCTCCCGAGCTAGAATCTGCACGGGCTTCTCCTTGAAGCTCAAGTCCTTGTCCAGCTGTAACGGTTCAAAATCAACAATGTGGGACGGGTCTGTAACGTACTGACGTAACATCGATACGTGGAATACGCTATGCACAGAAGCCAACGACGGAGGTAAGGCTAATCGGTACACCATTGGACCGATTCGCTCAAGTATCTCAAAAGGTCCCACAAACCTAGGACTCAGCTACCTTCAAAAAGACATGTTGCCCCACCTCAAACTCTAAGCTCCTACACCTAACATCGGCGTAGCTCTTCTACCTACTCTGAGCAGTCAACAAACGAGCTCGGGTTTTCTACACTGCCTCATTGGTCAACTGAAGTAACTCTGGACCCAGAACCTATCTGTCGCCAACCTCTTCCCAGAACACAGGGGACCTACAACACTTTCCATACAAAGCCTCAAACGGTGCCATCTGAATCGTCGCCTGATAAATGTTGTTGTAAGAAAACTCCATCAGATACAAATACTGGTCCCAACTGCCCGGAAAGTCAAGTACACAGGCCCTCAACATATCCTCAAGGATTTGATTCACCCTTTCAGTTTGTCCATCAGTCTGAGGGTGAAAAACTGTGCTGAAACTGCACTCAGCACCTAAACCTTTCTAGAGTGCCCTCCAGAAACGGGAAGTGAAACGGGAATCCCTATCCGAGACTATCTTAACTGGTACCCCATGATACCGCCCGATCTGCTCCAAGAACAACTGTGCCCATTGCTCTACAGTACAATTAACTCTACATGGCACGAAATGTGCACACTTTGTCAAACGGTCGACAATCACCCAGATCTGAGTAAACCCTCTCGGTGTCCTCGGCAAACCAGAAATGTAATCCATGGAAATCTCTTCCCACTTCCACTGAGGCACGCTCAGTGGCTGCAACAGCCCTGTAGGCTTCTGTCTGGGAGCCTTCACTTGCTGACAAGTGAGACACCGGCTAACGAAATCTACTATGTCTCTCTTCATATTAACCCACCAAAGAGTCTGTTTGAGGTCTTGATACATTTTGTTGCCCCTTGGGTGCCACGCGAACGGAGAACTATGAGCCTCAGAAAGCAACTCAGCTCGCAACCCAGTGTCTGCTGGCACGCAAAGGCGTCCTCTATACCTTAAACCACCATCTGGAGCCACAAAAAAGTCGAAATCTCTGTCGGCCTGAACCCTAGCAATCAAGCGACTCAACTCGGGATCACTCAGCTGACCATCTATGACTCTCTGTCTAATGGAAGGCTGAACAGTCAACTGGGCTACCCTGGCGGTAACCTCTCCTAACAGTACTGCTATCCCTGCTCGCTCTAGGTCCCTCTGCAATGGAATCTGTGTACTCAACAATGTGGCAGAATGAGAAGTCTTCCGACTCAAAGCATCAGCTACCACATTGGCTTTACCCAGGTGATACAGAATCTCGCAATCATAGTCCTTAACCAACTCCAACCACCTCCTCTGCCTCATGTTCAGCTCCTTCTGGGTGAAGAAGTATTTGAGGCTTTGGTGATTAGTGAAAATCTGGATCTTCTCACCATACAAGTAATGTCTCCAGATCTTCAAAGCAAAAACCACTGCAGCTAGCTCCATGTCATGCGTTGGATAGTTTTGCTCATACGGTTTTAACTGTCTCGAAGCATAAGCAATAACCTTACCATGCTGCATCAGAACACAACCTAGACCAAACTTAGAAGCGTCGCTGTAAACCACAAAACCACCTGTACCCTCTAGCACTGTCAAAACTGGAGCGGAGGTCAAAATATGCTTCAACAGGGCAAAGCTCTCTTCACACTTGTCATTCCAAACAAAGTCCACACCCTTCCTTGTCAATCTGGTCAGGGGTGCAGCTTTAGCAGAAAAACCCTCAACAAACCTACGGTAGTAGCCTGCTAGACCTAGAAAACTGCGAACCTCTGCAACTGTGGTCGGTCTAGCCCAAGAACTCACTGCATCTATCTTGGAGGGACCCACTGCAATACCATCCTTGGATACAACATGCCCTAGGAAGGCAACCTGATCCAACCAAAAGTCGCACTTGGAGAACTTGGCATATAGCTGGTTATCTCTCAGAGCTGTCAAAACTTGCCTCAGGTGAGAAGCATGGTCCTCTCTGGTCCTCGAATATATAAGGATGTCATCTATGAATACGATGACAAAGCTGTCCAAGAATGCCTTGAACACCCTGTCCATCATATCCATGAAAGCTGTTGGGGGGTTGGTCAGCCCGAAAGACATTACTACGAACTCGTAATGGCCATACCTCGACCTGAACGCTATTTTGGGAATGTCAGCATCTCTGATCCTCAACTAGTGATACCCAGACAGCAAATCTATTTTCGAAAAGACAGAAGCTCGTCGTAGCTGGTTAAATAAGTAATCTATGCGAGGCAACGGATACTTGTTCTTTACAGTCACCTTGTTCAGTTCTCTGTAATCAATGCAGAGGCGCATGAAACCATCTTTCTTCTTTACAAACAGGACTGGTGCTCCCTAAGGGGACACACTAGGACGAATGAAACCATGGTCCAACAACTCCTGCAACTGAACCTTTAACTCCTTTAGTTCTGTTGGCGCCATCCGGTAAGGAGCCTTTGAGATAGGGAAAGTCCCTGGCTCGAGCTCTATGGTGAAATTAACCTCTCTCTGAGGTGGTAAGCCAAGCAGCTCCTCTGGGAATACATCTGCGAACTCATGTACTACTGGTACCTGATCCACAGACGGCGGAGTTTGGTCTCCTCCAGACAACTTCGCTAGTAAGCCCCAAGCTCCTCGAGCTAACATACGCTGAGCTTCCACTACTGAGATCAAAGGTGGGCAAACCCCACTCTGAACACCACAGAATCTGAAACTATGTTTCTTGGGTGGCCTGAACACAACTTCCTTCTGGTGGCAATCAATTAAAGCATGGTGCTCGGCTAACCAGTCCATCCCGAGAATCACATCAAAACCACTCATAGGCAATACTATGAGTGTAGCAACTATAGACTCTCCAGATACAAGGATCGGACCGTCTCTAATCTTTTCACTAGCAAGCATACTAACTCCCGAAGGAGTTGCAACACACAACTCTAACCCTAGGGGTTCCAACACTAAACAGGCTTGACTATCAAATAATGCAGAGATAAACAAATGGGTTAAGCCCGAATCAAACAACACATAAGCATAATGGTTCAGAACAAGTAAAGTACCTGCAGCAGCTGCATCAGTATTCTCGACCTCCTACCGAATCGTGGCAAAAATGCGGCCCTGTTGCTGAGCCGGTCTAGCAACTGTCTCACCTTGCGGGCATGCTCTAGCCAAGTGGCCCTCTTTCCAGCACCTGAAGCAGGCTCTGGGTGCTGCTCCACATAGACCATAGTGAGTCTTGCCACAAGTTCGGTAGTACGGCGGCTGTCTACCAGCATTCTGCTGACGACCCTAGTCTCGAGGCTGGAAACGGCCCTGATGGCGCGGCTGACCTCTCTGCTCAAACTTCCTCTTCTGCCCTGAACTGGTCAGTAGACCCTGAGCCACAGCAAGAACTTTCACACGGGGATACTTCCTGTTATAGATCTTGGCCAAAGCCACTGTCCGGGTATAAGTATCTAGGGCCAATGCCCTGATATCCTGCGCAACCTCCAGTCTAAGCCCACCGATAAATTTCTTTATCTTGAGCTCTTCGGTAGCAACCAACTCTGGGGCAAAATAGCTGTGCTCTGAGAACTTCTTTTCATAAACAACTATGAAGTCATCTCCCTGCTTCAGGTTCTAGAATGCCTCAACCATCTCTTATTGGGCCTCCTCACTAATATACTGGGTTTTGAACTCAGACCTGAGGAATTCCCAAGTAGGTGGTGAGGATCCTGCAGGTCTGCCTTTAAGGGTGGACTCCCACCACCACACTGCTGTATCAGCGAGAACATGTGCAGCACACCGCGATCTCTGCACATCTGGACAATCCATGACCTGGAAAATGTACTCCATCCTGGCCAGCCACCTGGCTGCCAACAACGGGTCCTCAGATGCATTGAACTCCTTGGGCTTCCACTTACAGAAGTCCTTCAACCAATTCCTATACTCAGCAGCTCCATTCCCTGCTACAACCTCAACTTCCATGGGCTCTTGCCCATCCCGAGGTATCACTGGAGCTGCAGGAGCAGCCTGTCTAAACAGCTGGGTCAACTAAGCCATCTATGCTCTGGACTCCTCCTCTCGAAGCCGCCAACTTTCTCGCCACTGTGCAGTGCGGCGAGCTCGAGACTCGCTGTTGTTACGCCATCAACAACATCATCTCTCTCATCATAGAGGCTAACTCAGATCCAGAAGCTGCAGTCTGGGCAGTCTTTCCCCTGCTCAGGGTACACTAGTAGTTGGGGCCACAGGCGGCCTATTGGGCTGATCCAGCCCTGATGCAGCTCCATTAGTGAAAATCTTAATGCCAACTCCTCGATTGGCTAACCCAGATGATCCTGCTCCTCTCCGGGTAATCGACATACTGGCGATCTATACCCAAACCACACTAGGTTAGTCCACACTCGGACCAACACTGCCAACAACAAAACAAGGCAAGTATGCTAGGTGCTAGTATTGTAAACTTAAACCCTTAAATGAACTGAAACACATACCTGGGGGCTATTGCAGTGTTGTTGATCATGGGAGACAACGACCTAACTCAGTAGGTCAGTCTACATAATCTATGACTCTGAGCTCTATACCAATTGTAAAGACCCGACACTAAATAGTCCTAAATAGTCTTTACTTTAAGGTGTTTTCTCATTAAAACATGCAATAGACTGAAGTTTAAAACATCTTTATTAAAATCTCTCAAACTTAAAACTTTCTGAGTTCATAAGGAAAACCAGTAAAAACAGCCTCTGGCCAGAGTTCATGAAAACCAAATACAAAATCCCATACAACATTGTTCAAGTACAAAATGTTTCCAACAATGAAAAGACTCAGACAATGCAGCGGCCTTTCCCATGATCCATCAGCTCCTCTTTTAGCCACCGCGATGCTGTGCCAAGTTACCTAGTGGAGAAAACCACAGAAAGGGTGAGTACAAAAGCACTCAGTAAGAATTCCCCAACCAGGGTACAATACGCACAACAAATCCTCTAACAACCTAGCATACAAGTAACACTTATGACATGGCAGTTTAAAAGAGTAAAACAGCAGGATATCATTCACAAGGTCTAAGCTCATAGCTAGACAAGGTTAGCACACACTGGGCTGACTAATAGGAGAGTCACTCAAGTAATCTCAAAAGGCATAACATCACAACAAACAAGGTTAGCACACAGTGGGCTAGTCCTAGACTGCAACACACTGGGCAGTTCTGCTTAACCTATTTAGCAACACACTTGGCTAACAGGGGACATCAACAGACTGGGCTAGTCCTGGGGAAACAAGGGCAGCAGCACACTGGGCTAGCCCGAGATCAGCAACACACTGTGCCAATCATGAATCTGGTCAACACACACTGGGCTTGTCCTGGACTGCAACACACTGGGCAGTCCTAAGCAAACCGAGCCAGCATGCAACTCGACTGTCACTTGGGACTCCCTAAGGACTCTAACCCATTAAGCATCCTAGGTCTATAGAGTATATCAGCAACAAATTCAGGATACTATGATAAATGCATACAAGATAGGCAGTCAATAAACAGGAGAGAACAGTGGCAGAAAATAAGAATCTACATGCCAGCACCCTATCAACAAATCAGGGAACCTAAGAACAACATGTTTAACATACATATTCAGCAGAGCATACACAACATACAATTCATATCACGAGCAACAGGAGATAAACAGAACAAGCATGCTCAAGAACAAACATCCTCTAGGGTACCTGCAAGAATCCTAACACTAGCAATTTATATTCCAGGCAACCTGCATAAAACCTATCCACTAACAATTCGACATACAAACATACAACCAAGAGATATCATTGCAGTGCGCAGGGCCCACACAACCCCGGCAAGGAACCCTTACCTGTCAACTGAAGAATCCAAGTCCCAGAATATTGAGCTGTAGAACACCACACAGTTACCCTAATAACAGAACAATCAGTTACAATCCAAATTACAAGTCCCTAAGCAACCAAAGCACAAGAGTTAGGGCTTTACCGAAACCCGAGCAAGACCTCAACCTCCAAGGGTAGTCTCGGCCTAAGCTAGCACAACCACAAACTAGGGATCTTCAACCTTCTTTCACTTCACTCTCGGCTAGGGCAGCCACACAAACACCAAGCAAGGTTAGCTTTAGCTTAAACACACCACAACAAGGTTAAATCTCCACATAGTGCTCTCGGCCACCAAGGGGTTTTAGGACAAGGAAGCACACATCAAACAAACACCACTCACCTTGTAGTCTCGGCCAAAGAGAAGACACTGGAGGCCTCGGCAAGCACACTCCACAAGCACCCAAGAGGATTCGGCTAGGGCTACTTGCACAACCAAGAAAGGAACTTAAGTACAACAACTACAAGCATTCGAACACAACGCAAGAGCAAGAACAATCACACACACCTAGTAGCCTCAGCCAAGAGAAGGAGAAGAGGCAATGGTTTCGGCAATAGCAAGAGTGAGGAACTTCGGATCTTCAACCACAAGACAAAGAACAAACTAAAAATCTTCTCTTCCCAACCAAGAGAGCTCGGATCTACAAGGAGGAGAGGAATAACATCCCCCCTTGAGTTAGTCCATGTCTCGGCCAACAAGAATGGAAGGAGAAAAGAAGTGCAAAACTTACCTTGGTGCCTCAGATCTACAAGAAAAAGGAAGAACAAGCTTGAAGTACTTTGATTCCTTGGGGAGCTATGGTGGTTTGGCCACGAGAGCTTGAGAGGAGAAGGAGAAGACAAGGGAATTCGGCCAAGGGAAGAATGGGAGAGAAGACTTGGACGGTTAAGGCAAAAGGGAAGGGAAAAGGCTTTTTGTTTATAATTTTTCAATTAATAAAATGCTCAAAATTCCTTCCATTTGACAAGTGTCAAATGAGGTTCCCCCTTCGAGTCCCAACTTTACACCCTTTTAAAACTATTTTTGTTTAAACCCGGGCAAGCTCCAAACTCCTCCACATAACTCCCCAAACCTGGACAAACACCAAATTTTTTTTATCAACTCAAGACAAGGCTGGAAATTACCAAAATACCCCTGGTAGGCCAAATGAACAAAATGCCCCTTGAGCCTCAAGAAGCCCTAACAGCCCAACAAACTCACTGAAAACCAACCAAACGTGCCTGAAGAACCGGAAGGGAAACTTGGGTTGTTACAGTACAGATCGCCAGTATGCCGATGTAAAGACCCGACCCGAAAGGGGCTCTAAATGGCCTTTACCCCCAATGCATGCATTCAAAGTAAGGACAACATACAAATATGATTTCGGATTCCAATTAAAATTAAAACATTCAGCATTCAATCAGAAATCAAAACTGAAACCTGTCCCTGTCTCCAAGCACCTGTTTCAAGACAAATACTTTTCCAAAAGTTTACTCTGATCAGAGATTTATTAAAAATCATTCAAACCTTCCCAGATACAACAATTCTGGAATCCACAAAACATTGAGAAAACATCCTAGGGCTCCGTGCCCGACTACATGCATTCAGGGGAAATAAAAAAGACAAGACTCATAATATAAAAAAAAGGTGAGAGATGACAGCAGGTTCCCATGATCACACCTCCTCCTTTAGCCATCCTGTCTCGCACCTTGGTTACCTGTGGAAAAACCACAAAATAAGGGTGAGAACGAATTACTCAGTAAGAATCCCCAACCGGGGTACAATACGATATACATGGTCATCTAGCTGAAAGATATGCAAGCTATGAATATAAACACAGAATAGAGCACATAGCTTAAATCCACTTACAAACCTCGGATGCCAACTCAGGGTCTTAGTCCGGAAAATCCATCACACAGAACGCCCTATATGAGAAACAAGTCCCGGCCTCAGCCTGTCTACTGACGATACGAAAAGTGCACTTGCTCACAATCCCGAGAAACTCTCCAGTCGGCGCTGTAATGAGCGTAAGCGCGCACCGCATGCTACTGCAGACTCTAGGGGTTGCCAAGTCTAGTGGCAAGCTGCCCAGATCCAGTCACCATGCCTAACTAAATCTCTAGATCGGTGTCACTGACATAGGGGTGTGAGACCTGGACACGTGAACTATGTCAGCCTGAACCACCGCACCTGAGGCTAAGGAATCGGTCGTGGTAGGCTTACACCAGGAAGCCGTCCTTGCCCTAACAGGTGGAAATCAAGGGCTACTGCTGAACACGCTGAGGACGTGCCGGCTGTCGGGGACTAGGTATTGCCAAGTCATCATCCCGACCGTTGGGGCATCGCGCAGACTACCACCCTCACCCAAGATTGCAGGGCCTACCGATAGGGTTAGCTAAACCCTAACGGGGTCCAGGGACGGAGTATTACCTCGTGCGTCCCTGCCATGGATGCAAGATACTTTATGCATTCGGGCCTGGATGATGCTACCTACCTACACTCTAACCTATCATATCAATAACATACAATTCAATACAATCCAATATGTGCTCAACAGATACAACGAACCTAGCATGATACTACGAAACAAGAACAGATACGAGCATGCCAGAACGGAACAACCTAGCATGGACTAACATGAGAAACAACATAAGGAATCATGCCAGTCCTGAATTCAGAACAGAACACCTATCGCTAAACATGCTGATAAACACAAACAAACAGACAAACAGCAATCACATATAATATCGCAGGGCCCACACAACACCGGTAAGAAATCCTTACCTGGCTGGGAGGCTTCTACACACAAAATCCTAAGCTGCGATCACTCCCGAGCTAGCTATCGAGAACCTACCAAACATAGCAATAATCACAACCATAGGCCTAAAATATAATAAAACAAGCAGGCTTGGCTCAGGGGCACTCTCACGGCACGGCGACACGGGGTGGGAGGCTGGCGGGCGGCGGCGTGCTGGAAAATTTTGGCGATGGCACATGCTATTGGCCGTGGCTTCGGGCGCGACGCTGCTTGCCGCAACAAAGCTAAGTGACGCGAGACGGCCCCAGGCGGCGCGCGATCAGGCGTCGTCTCGCCTTTGCGACGCGAGGACGATGGGTGGCGATCGGGCGCGGCTGCCGCGCGCGCAGTGAGGGCGATGGAGATGGCGATCGGGCGGCCGCAATGGCGACTGGGCGTCTGCCGCAATGGCGACACGGGCGTCTTTGCAATGGCGACTGGCGTCTCGCTGCTGCGCGACAGGGACGATGGAGATGGCGATCTGGGCGGGCTGCAACGGCGACCTGGGCGTGCTACAATGGCGACCTGGGCGTGCTGCAATGGCGATCTGGCTCGGCTGCTGGGCTTCCCTCGGCTGGCTGCACAAGACACACACACACATGCTCTTCTTCTTACATTCGGCCATCAAGAATCCAAATCGGAGAAGACGAAGAGACGAAGAAACTTACCCGAAAAGACGATCGAACCACGGAGCTGCAAAGGGGATGAAAATCGGCTTGGGGAGCTAGGGAGAACAAGCTTGGACGGCAATGAGAGTTTTGGAGAAGAACAACAAAAACCTAATTCCTTTTTCATTTAACCAAATGCACCCAACCTCCAAAGATCCAAGGTTAACTAAGATATGACGCGAAAAGAGTAACAAGAGCTCTCCATAGCTCAACCGGCACACATTCCCACAGGCTTTTGTCGGAGACCCGGGTTCGAATCCCACCTACAAAACAATTATCCTTTATTTTTACTTTTGCAACTAACCATGCTCAAACCCATCCACAAAGCCTCAAAAACTCACATAAATCCAACCAATAATTTTAGCAACTGGAAAAAGACATAAACGGCCCTAACGGCCCGACCAAATTACCAAAATACCCCTAGGGCACACCTGGAAGACCGGGATGAAAACCTGGGCCGTTACAGCCGATTACCCGCAGAGGAGCAGGATCGTCTGGTACCGCCAACTGAGGTGTTGGTATTGAGGTCACTACTGACGAGACAACATCAGGGATGGACCAAACTCGTAGGCCGCCTATGGCCTCAGTTGTTTATATGCCTCGAACAGGGGGAGAGACTTCTCAGCCCCAGACTGCAACTTCTAGAGTAGAGTTGGCATCAGTGATGCGAGAGATGATGCTCATGATGGCTGAGAGAGGGCCGAGTCATAGGCGTAGTTTTCAGCACAGCTTGTAGAGCAGCTCGCAGTGCAGAGAGAGGCGTTTCGAGCACAGATGGTGCAGTTGACTCAATTGCTCAGACAGGCACCACCAGTTGTATCGGCTGCCCCTACAGCCCCAGTGGACCCTCAAGGTGGTCAGGAGCCTATGATTGTTGAGGCTGTTGTAGGGAACAGAGCCACCAAGTACGGCCAATGGCTCAAAGATTTCTGTAAGTGGATGCCTAAGGAGTTCGATGCATCTGAGAATCAGCTGAAAGCAGCGAAGTGGTTGGCCAGGATGGAGTATATCTTCCAGGTGATGGATTGCCCAGATGTTCAAAGGCCGCGGTGTGTCACGCATATACTCACTAACACAGTAGTGTGGTGGTGGGAGTCCACCCTTAGAGGCAGACCTGCAGGATCCCCACTCCCTACTTGGGAATTCTTCAGGGCTGAATTTAAGACCCATTATATCAGTGTGGAGGCCCAACAAGAGATGGTTGAGGCTTTTAATAACCTGAAGTAGGGAGATGACTCCATAGCGGAGTATGAGAGGAAGTTTTCATAGCACAGTTATTCTGCTCCGAAGTTAGTTGCCACTTAGGAGCTCAAGATAAAGAAGTTTATCGGAGGGCTCAGGTTAAAGGTTGCCCAGGATATTAGGGCACTCGCTCTAGATACCTACACCAGGACTATGGCTTTAGCCAAGATATATAATCGTAAGTACCCTCTTGCGAAGACCCCCGCCATTTCAAATTGTACCAGCTAGTTCAGGGCAGAAGAGGAAATTTGAGCCTAGAGGTCAGCCGCGCCGTCAGGGCCGCTTCGAGTAGAGAGATCAGGGTAGACAACAAAATGAAGTGAGACGTCCGCCCTATTGCCAAACTTGTGGCAAAACCCATTTTGGTCAGTGTAGAGCAGCACCTAGAGCATTCTTCAGATGTGGAAAGGAGAGGCACATGGCCAGAGCGTGCCCGCAGGGCAACACATCTGCTAGATTGGCTTAGCAGTAGGGCCGTGTATTCGCCACGACTCGATAGCAGGCCGAAAAGACTGACGCATCTGTTGCAGGTACCTTACTTGTTCTGGACCATTATGCATATGTTTTGTTTGATTAGGGCTCGACCCATTCATTTATCTCTGCAATATTTTTTAGTCAAGCCTGTTTAGTACTGGAACCTTTAAGGTTCGAATTGTGTGTTTCCACTCCTTCGGGAGTTAGTATGTTGGCTAGTGATAAGGTTAGAGACGGTAGGATCTTAGCATCTGGATAGTCTTTAGCAGCCACCCTCATAATATTGCCTATGAGTGCGTTTGATGTAATCCTAGGGATGGATTGGTTAGTAGAGCACCATGCGCTAATTGACTGCCGCCAGAAAGAAGTTGTGTTCAGGCCGCCTAAGAAACAGAGTTTCAAGTTCTGCGGTGTCCAGATCGAAGTCTGTCCGCCGTTGATTTCTGCAATGAAATCCCAGCGTTTGCTAGCTCAAGGAGCATAGGGCTACTTGGCAAAGTTGTCCAGAGGAGACCGCCCTTTGTTGTTAGTTGATCAGGTACCAATTGTGCAAGAGTATGCATATGTGTTTCTAGAGGAGCTGCCTGGGTTACCACTTCAGTGGGAGGTTAACTTCACTATTGAGCTCGATCCAGGGACTCTCTCTATCTCGAAACCTCCTTAAAGAATGGGGTCAGTAGAGCTCAAAGAGCTGAAGGTTCAATTTCAAGAGATCTTGGACTGAGGGTTCATTCATCCCAGTGTGTCCCCATGGGGAGCACCAGTTCTATTTGTGAAAAAGAAAGACGGTTCGATGTGCCTCTATACTTATAGGGAGCTGAATAAGGTTATAGTGAAGAACAAGTACCCGTTGCCTCGTATTGACGATCTGTTCGATCAGCTTCAAGGAGCTTATGTAGTCTCAATGTAACGACCCGACCCGAAAGGGTTCTAACTAGGTCGTTACCTCAATGCATGCATTACAAATCTACAGAAAATTTGCAAGACGGTGTTCGGATTCTAAGTAAAAACTAAAACATAAAACATCCATTTAAAATCAACATCAATTCCTGGAACCTGTCCCTGTTTCCAAGCACCTGTTCCAAGTCAAATACATTTACAAAACTTACTCTGATCAGAGATTCATTTAAAACATACAAACTTTACAACAATGCTAGAATCCGGAAATACATTCAGAAAACACCCTAGGGCTCCGTGCCCAACTACATGCATTCAGAGAACATTTAAATCATAAACATAAGACTCAGAGTTGAACAACGGGTTTCCATGATCACAGCTCCTCCTCCAGCCATCCTGTCTCGCACCATGGTTACCTGTGGAAAAACCACAGAAATAAGGGTGAGTAACGAATTACTCAGTAAGAATCCCCAACCGGGGTACAATACGATATAATCAGTCATCTAGTACCAAAGCATGCAAGCAAACAGCTACCAACACAGATCATGGCTCAAGGAGCTCATAAAACAAGATCTGGAGTCATCGGAAGTCTCCTACTTCCGGCCTAGCTGGCATTGGATACACTGACCAATCCTGGACATCACCGAGGTATCTGTCACTCGGGGGGAAAACACTGATCCCTAGAATGTCCTCAAGGGCCTCCTTGCCCTTGCACTAATCTGGACATACGGGAGAGTACCCAAAGTCAGGCTCTAACGGAAGGAATGGTGTACTCACGAACATTAGCCCGGGGGAGCTCTCCGAACCGGCAACTAACGCGTGTGCGCGCACACCGCATGCTCTCTAAAACCGGCGTAAATGCGGGGGCCTAAGGGCAAACTACGCGGCGGGTGCACGCATGCCTATGACTCGGAAGCGGTGTCACGCGATCACGATGCGCGAGGCCCTCGGCGCTCATCGTGCGGCTGATCCACCGACCTGAAGCTAAGAACCGGCCAAGGTAGGCTTACACCGTTGGCAGGGTTCCGCTCTAGCAGGCTACAAACTAGGCTATTGTCGAAGTGGGTAGCTTAGTCCACAACCGGCGGGTCGGGGGAGGGTAGCAAGATAAGTTATGCTGCGCACACTTTATTCCCGACCTGAGCTAAATCCACCTTAGTGACCGATGGGGGAAACAAGATACGTTATGCTTCGCACACTACTCCCGATCAGTGGGGACAAAGTACGTTATGTCCGCTCAGCCTCTGGATGATGACAAACCCTACAACTCTATCTAAGAGTACAGAGCAAAAAGCAATGATTCCTGGCTAGCAAGCATAGACCGACATCAATCACACTACCTAGCATGATACTACGAGCTTAAGCAGGAATCACAAGCATGCTGGCAGAACAAACCTAGCATGGCACTAACATGTAATATCAAGCAAACATGCTAGCAGAAAACAATCAAAGCTGCTCTATTATTATCATGCTCATAATAGTCAGCAAACAAGCAAGGCATAATCATGAAAATATCGCAGGGCCCACACAACTCCGGTAAGAAATCCTTACCTGGTCGGAAGGCAACAACACACAATAAAAATAACTGCGATCGAACCCGAGCAACCTGTATCGAGCCAAACAAACACATCAATAATCATAAAATAGCCCTAAATACACTAAAATAAATAGGGCTCGGCTCGGAAGCAACTCACGAGGCGCGGCTGGCACGCAAACGAGCCATTGCCACGCAGGCTAGGGCACCAAAGGGGCTGGCTGGGCGCGGCTGGGCGTGGCGCGGCGCTGGTCGTGAGGCAGACGCGCGCGCGAGCGACACACGAGTGCGTGGCGCGGGCGCTAGCTCGGCTGGGCGCGGGGACGCGCGATCGAGCTGGGCTCGGCACAGGGCGACGCGGCTCGAGGTTGGGCGACTCGAGCGCGAACGAACACGAGCTGGGCGAGCTTGGGCTGGCGACGTGACGGCCTGGGAGACACGGACGAGGCGAGGCGGCCTTCGAGGCGGCGGCGACACTTGTGCAAGGTAAGGGCTCGGTTTGGCGAGGCAGTGGGCGCGGGGTCGGGCGACTGGGCGAGTGGGGCTCGGGGGGCGAGGCGACGACGCACGGCCTGGGTGGGTGAAATGTTGTTTGGTGGAGCTGGGCGAGCCAAGGGGGCTGGGTCGGGCTAGGTGGGGGGCTCGGGGAGAGAGAGAGAGAGAGAGAGAGAGAGAGAATGAATTTGGGGAAAAAATAAAAGAAAAAGGGAAATAAAAAGGAAAAATGGGAAGAAGGCAAAAAATGGGATTTTAATTCCATTTCCATCCTTATCCACTTAACAACCTCAAAAATCCCATTTCCCGGCTTCCTCCTTCGAGACCCGACCGAAGCAATCTTTTCCAATAAATCAAACTCCCTTAAGTCCAACTCCCAAAGCAACACTAAGGGCTCGGGCTCAAATCCCAAAGGAAACACACAACAACCAACACTTTGCCAAAGCCCAAACCACAACCGAGCATCCAACCGACTAGCCCAAACACCACGGGACTCGTAGCCACCAACAAACAAGCCTCGACAAAGGCAGGAGCTACCTCGAAGCCCTGAAAACCACAAATCCTGCCCGGAGAGCCAAAAGACCAAAATACCCCCAAGGGTCAAAACCGCTCTAATGACCCAACCAACAACCGAATCTTGACCCGAAGGCACCTCGAAAACTGGAATAGGAAACTGGGCTGTTACACTCAAAGATAGACTTGAGATTTGGTTTCCATCTGTTGAGGATCAGGGATGCAGACATCCCTAAAACAATTTTTCAGGTTGAGGTATGGCCACTATGAGTTCGTTGTAATGTCTTTCAGGCTAACCAATGCCCTAGCAGCTTTTATGGATATGATGGACAGGGTGTTCAAGGCATTCTTAGACAGCTTTGTCATTGTATTCATCGATGATATTCTAACCTACTCTAAGACCAGGGAAGATCATGCTACACACCGCCAAGATTGACTTTTCTTGGACATGTTGTATCCAAGGGTGAGTTTTGGTTGGAGCAGGTTGCTTTTCTTGGACATGTTGTATCAAGAGATGGTATTGTAGTGGACCCCGCCAAGATTGATGCAGTGATTTATTAGGCTAGACCAACCACAGTCGTAGAAATTCGCAGCTTTCTGGGTTTGGCAGGCTACTACCGCAGGTTTGTCAAGGGTTTTTCTGCCAAACCAGCACCCCTGACTAGATTGACAAGAAAGGGTGTTGAGTTTGTTTGGGATGATAAGTGTGAAAAGAGTTTTGCGGTGTTGAAGCACAATTTGACTGCTCCAGTGTTGTCAGTTTCAGAGGGAACAAGTGGTTTCGTGGTGTACAGTGATGCTTCTAAATTTGGATTGGGTTGTGTTCTGATGTAGCACGGTAAGGTTATTGCTTATGCTTCAAGACAGCTGAAACTGTATGAGAAGAACTACCCGACGCATGACATGGAGTTAGCAACAGTGGTATTTGCTTTGAAAATCTGGATGCACAATCTGTATGGGGAGAAAATCCAGATGTTCACAGACCACCAGAGCCTCAAGTACTTCTTCACTCAGAAGAAGTTGAACATGTTGCAGAGGAGATGGCTAGAGTTGGTGAAGGACTATGATTGCGAGATTCTGTATCACCCAGGCAAGGCTAATGTTGTGGTCGATGCCTTGAGTAGGAAGACTTCACTTTCTGCAGCCTTGCTGAGTTCACATATCCCGTTACAAAAAGAGTTAGAGCGAGTTGGTATAGTAGTGATGTTGGGAGAGATTACTGCCAGGGTAGCCCAGTTGACTGTCCAGCCTTCGATCAAACAGAGGATTATTGATGGCCAGCTGAATGACCCCGAGATGAGCAGACTGATTGCTAGAGTCAGAACACAGCAGGAAATGGTCTTTAGCTGCATCTAGATAACCTGCACAAACCTATCCACTGATTTTTAGGGCTTGGCATGAAGAATGACGTATCCTGTTATTGCCTTGTGTTGTTCCGTATGACTGTTGTTATTCTGCTTCTGTTGTTCACTGTTGATGTTGAATCATGCCAGCACTAGGTTATCTAGAAATAGTTGTATTCTATTAAGTATACCCAAGACTAGCCTATTGTGTGATGTCCAAGGTTGGCCTAGTGTGTGCTGATCGAGTTTACCTAGGATTAGCCCAGTGTGTGCTATCCAAGTTTGGCCTAGTGTATGCTGATCGGGTTTGCTCAAGACTAGCTCAGTGTGTTGTTGTCCCCTATTGGCCCAATGTGTGCTGACCAGGTAGAGTCGGACTAGCCCAGTGTGTGCTGCCCAGGTTGCTCAAGACTAGCCCAGTGTGTTGCTGTCCCCTTTTGGCCCACTGTGTGCTGACAAGGACTAACCCAGTGTGTTACTGTCCTTTGTTAGCCCAATGTGTGCTAACCATGTTTGCTACAGTGATAAAGCTTCTGAGATTACTTAACTGTTTCTCCTGTTTGTTAGCCTAGTGTGTGCTGACCTCGTCTAGCTATGAGCCTAGACCCTTGATGTTGTACATCCTATTGATTATACTTGTTGAAACTGCCATGTTTATTGTGTTATGCTTGTATGCTAGGATGCTAGAGTACTTGTCTTGCGTATTGTACCCCGGTTGGGGAATTCTTACTAAGTGCAATTGTACTCACCCTTTCTATGGTTTTTCCACCAGGTAACTTGGCACAACATCGAGGTGGCTAGAGGATGAGCTAGATGATCATGGGAAAGGCCGCTGCATCTGCTTGCCCATTCATATTTATGTAGTTTAAAATTTTTACTTGGAACTTGTAATGTTTTAATTATACTCTGGTCAGAGGCTAAACCATTTTAATGTTTTCAGCATAAGATGTTTTGGAACTTGATTATTTTTATAATATGGATGTTTGAAATCTTCTGTTTTAAAGTGTAATGAATTTTAATTGCATCCTTTAGTAAAGGTCATTTTGGACCATTTAGTGTCGGGTCATTACAGTTGGTATTAGAGCTTAGAGTCATAGATTTTGTAGACTGACCTACTGAGTTTGGTCGTTGTGTGTCATGATCATCAGCACTTCAACAGCCGCCAGGTATGTGTTTAAGTTTATGTTAAGGGTTTAAGTTTACAATACGTGCATCTAGCATACTTTGTAAAGACCCGACCCAAAAGGGGCTCTAAATGGGCCTTTACCCCAATGCATGTAGTGAAAATAAAGATATTATGAAAAATACATTTCGGATCCCAAGTAAAAACAGAAACATTCAACAACCAAAACATACATTTCTAAAAGCATACTCTGATCAGAGATTTATTTAAACCATTAAAACAATCCACAAGTACAAATATCTTTGGAATCCATAAAACGTAAGAAAACATCCGGGGCTCTGGCCCGTCTACATGCATTCAGTGGGAAATAACAAAAGTCAAGAGTCATGATAAATAAAATAGAATAATCGAGATGAAGTGAGGATTCCATGATCACGGCTCCTCCATCACCATCCTGTCTCCCGCCTTGATTACGTGGAAAGCCACGAGAATAAGGGTGAGTAACGAATTACCCAGTAAGAATCCCCAACAGGGTACAATACGATATACATGATCATCTAGAAGAATGTATGCAAGCTATGAGTACAAACACAGAGCGGAGCACATAGCTAAGTCCACACTTGGACCTCGGATGCCATCTCGTGGTCTTAGTCGGAAAAACCACAACACACTATACGCGCTATACGGGAACAAGTCCCGGCCTCGGCCACCGCCTATCGTCGACACGAAAGGTGCACTAGCTCAAGATCCCGAGGAGCTCTCGATCGGGCGTTGTAATGAGCGTAAGCGCGCACCGCATGCTACCGCAAACTCGGGGTGCGGGTCTAGTGGCAAGTCGCCGAGTTGATCCACCATGCCTAACTAAATCTCTCGGATCGGTGTGTCGACGACATAGGGGTGT
The DNA here is from genome assembly GCA_036507275.1 of Sicyos edulis. Taxonomy (NCBI): domain Eukaryota; kingdom Viridiplantae; phylum Streptophyta; class Magnoliopsida; order Cucurbitales; family Cucurbitaceae; genus Sicyos; species Sicyos edulis. The sequence goes on along the minus strand of CM071857.1, from coordinate 20,078,661 downwards.
GAGACACGGACACGTGAACTATGTCACTGTACCACCGCACCGAGGCTAAGGAACCGGTCGTGGTAGGCTTACACCGAGAAGCGGTCCTTGCCCTAACAGTGGCAATCAAGGGCTACGGCCGAACACGCCGAGGACGTGCCGATCGCCGGGACGAGGCAATGCCAAGTCATCATCCCGACCGTTGGGGCATTTAACGATCCGCCACCCTCACCCAAGATTGCAGGGCCTACCGGTTGGGATAGCTAATCCCTCACGGGGTCCAAGGCGGAGAACTGTCTCGAACGTCCTTGCCATAGATGCAAGATACTTTATGCATCGGCCCGGATGATTCTATCTACCTCAATTCTAAACCTTAACAATAATAACGATTCAATCAATGCGGTCCAATACGTGCTCATCGGATACAAAGAACCTAGCATGATACTACGAAGCAAGAACAGATATCGAACATGCTAGAATAGAACAACCTAGCATGGGCTAACATGAGAAACAATACAAGAGTTCATGCCATCCAGAATTGAACAAAGCACCTAGAGATAAACATGCTAGTAATCATACACAGGCATACAAAACAACAATCACAAATATATCGCGAGGTCCACACAACCCGGTAAGAAATCCTTACCTTGGTGGAAGACTTCTACACACAAATCCTAAGCAGCTGGAACAATCCCGAGCTAGCGGCGGGAACCTAGCAAACCAACAATAATCGGCATCTAAAATATCTAAACAACAATAGAACAGCAAGCTCGGCTCAAAGGGAACTCGCGCGCGCGACGACACGAGCTTGGGTGGCTGGCGAAGTGGCACGGCAGCAGACGCCGCGCTGGCGCGCTGCCGGCACGCAGAGACCTTGTACGCTGCCGCGCTGCGCACCGCACACGCAGACGGCAGGACGACGATACGCGCGCGGGCGAGCGTCTGGGCGAAGCGCGCGCTGGCGCTGGCGCGGCGATGCGGACACGGCGAGTAGCTTCGGCGAGGCGATTGAGCAGCGAGCGAACGTCTGGGCGGAAGGCGGCGTCGCGGCAGCGATTCGGCAAGCGGACATCGCGAGCGCGCGCGAGCAGCGATTCGGCAAGCGGACAAGGCGCGGCGCGCGATGGGCGGCGCGGCGCTGGCGAGACCTCTGGCGTGGCGAGCGATCGGGCGATCTGTCTTTGCTGGGCGGCGGCAAAGCCGGGAAATTTCTGGGGCGACGAATCTGAGCGTCGCAGCGATCGGTGGGCGTCGCGGCAACGAAGCGTCGTCTTCTTTGGGCTGGCGGCAAAGGCAAGGTCTTCAGGGACAGATCTGGGCGTCGAGCGTCATCGTTGGACGTCGCGGCGACGAGGGGCGATCTGTCTTCTGCTTGGGCGACGGCAAAAATTTCTTTGGGCAGACGAGATCTGAGCGCGGCTGGCGATCGGGGCGATCTGTCTTCTTGGCTCGGCTACACACTCGGTGTTGCAATCAATCACAACACACACAACACACCTCTTTTCACTTGGCCAAACGCACACCAAGCGGATGAGAAGAAGAAGAAGAAGAAGGTCAATACCTACCGGAATGATGATGATCGAACCCAAGGAGATGCAAGGATGAAGAATCGGCAAGGCTATGGAGATGGAGAGCTTGGGCGGCCAAGAGGTGTTTTGGAGAAGAAGATGGAATAACCTAATTCTATTTCATTTAACCAAATGCACCAAAACTCCAAAATCCAAGGTTAACTAAGAAGTGATGCAGAAAGAGCAACAAGAGCACCTAATGGCTCAAATGGCACACCTCTCTACAAGCTTCCCGGAGACCGGGTTCAAACCCATTTGCGGCACAATTTCCTTTATTTTTACTTTTGCATCAAACCTTGCTCAAACCAAACCTCAAACCCCTCCAAAAACCTACAAAAACCATCCAATAATTTTAGTAACTGGAAAAGACACAAACGACCCTGACGGCCCGACCAAATTACCAAATTACCCCTAGGGCATACCTGGAAGACCGGGAAGAAAAACCTGGGTCGTTACATACTTGCTTTGTTTAGTGGTTGGCAGTGTTGGTTCGAGCTTGGACTAACTTAGTATGGTTCGGGTATAGATTGCCAGTATGTCGATCACCTGCAAAGGAGCAGGGTCATCTGGTACCGTCAACCGAGGTGTTGGCATTGAGGTCACCACAGATGAGACATCATCAGGGATGGACTAGACCCGTAGGCCGCCTGTGGCTCTAATTGCTGATATGCCCCGACCAAAGGGAGAGACTTCTCAGCCCCAAACTATAGCTCTTAGAGTAGATCTGGCCTTAGTGATGAGAGAGATGATGCTCTTGATGGATGAGCAGAGAGCTAAATCATAGGTGCAGTTTTCAGCACAACTTGCAGACTAGCTCCCTGTGCAGAAAGAGGAGTCCCGAGTATAGATGGCTCAGTTGACTCAGTTGCTCAGACAGGCACCACCGGTTGCACCAGCTGCCCCTGTAGCCCCAGTGAACCCTTAGGGTGGTCAAGAGCCTATGGATGTGGAGGCTGCTGTAGAGAACGGAGCCGTCGAGTATGGCAAGTGGCTCAATGACTTCTGTAAGTGGAAGCCCAAAGAGTTTGATGCTTCAAAGAACCCGCTGAAGGCAGCAAAGTGGTTGGATAGGATGAAGTACATCTTCCAGGTGATGGATTGTCCTGATATCCAGAGGCCAAGATATGCCGCGCATGTACTCACTGACACAACAATGTGGTGGTGGGAGTCTACCGTTCGAGGCAGACTTGTAGGATCCCCACCCCTACTTGGGAATTCTTCAAGACTGAGTTTAAGGCTCAGTATATCAGTGAGGAGACTCAACAAGAAATGGTTAAGGCTTTTAATAATCTAAAGCAGGGAGATGACTCAATAGCTGGATATGAGAAGAGGTTTTTGGAGCACAACTATTTTGCTCTTGAGTTAGTTGCCACTTACGAACTGAAGATAAAGAAATTTATCGGAGGGCTCAGGTTGGAGGTTGCCCTGGATATTAGGGCACTTGCTCCAGAGACGTACACCCGGACTGTGGCATTAACCAAGATTTATAACTAGAAGTATCCTCTTGTTAAGACTTCAGCAGTAGCTGTAAAGACTCGACCCGAAAGAGGTCCTAACCTAGGCCTCTACCTCAATGCATGCTTTTAAAACTTAAATAAGTTATGCAAGATTGCCATCCAGATTATGAATAAATTTAAAACTTACAACCATTCATTAAACAAATAACATAAAAACATCCTGAAACCTGTCCCTGTTCCCAAGCACCTGTTCCAAGCTAAAAATAATTCAAAACGTACTCTGATAAGAGATTTATTTCAAACATTCAGTTCCAAATCATTTCAATGAAAAGACAGGATCCAGATACAATCCAAAAACATCCTAAGGGCTTCGTGCACAACTACATGCATTCAAGAGATCAAGTAACATAAAACATAAGACTTGGAGTTTATAAATAAGCGGGATTCCATGATCAGCAGCTCCTCCTTCAGCCATCCTGTCTCGTGCCTTGGTTACATGTGGAAACCACAAAAGTAAAGGTGAGTAACGAATTACTCAATAAGAATCCCCAACCGGGGTACAATACGATACAACTGGTCATCTTGTAGAATGCAAGCAAGCTATAAATACAAACACTGAAGAGAGCACTTTACTTTAATCCATACATAACTATAAACGAATGCCATCTTACGGTCTTACTCCGGAAGTTATCTCAAAACTCGGAACTCTACGAGAAACTAGTCTCGGCCTCAGCTTTTCTACTATACTGTCGATACGAAAGGTGCACTGAACTCAAGATCCCGAGGAGCTCTCCAGTCGGAGCTGTAATGAGCGTGCATGCACACCGCATGCTGCTGCAAACCAGGGAGGTGCAGGGACTAGGGCATGCTGCCCTGGTCCAGTATGCATGCCTAAAGAATCTCTGGATCGGTGTCACTGAACATAGTGGTGTGAGACCAGGACACTATGACTATGTCAGCCTGTACCACCGCACCTGAGGCTAAGAAACCGTCCGTGGTAGGCTTACACCAGAGACCGGTCCTTGCCCTATCAGGTGGTAATCAACGGCTACGGTCGACACACTGAGGATGTGTCGACTACTGGGGACAAGGCAATGCCTCGTCATTCCCCCGACCATTGGGGCATTTAACAGTCTGCCACCCTCACCCAAGATTACAACTGGGCTGTCGTTAGGGTTAGCTAAACCCTAACGACGGAGCAAGGACGGAGTACTGCCTCGCACGTCCTTGCCACGGATGCAAGTTACGTAATGCATCCTCGCTCGGATGATGCTACCTATTAGAACACTATGCTATAAACAGCTAACAGTAAACATACTAACACGTGCTCATCAGAATCAACGAACCTAGCATGGTACTACGAAACAAGAACAGAATACGAACATGCCAGAACAGGACAACCTAGCATGGAACTAACATGAGCATAAGTACGAGAAATCATGCCATTCAGAATTCAGAGCAAAGCACCTAATAACTAAACATGCTGGTAATCATAAGCAAACATACAAACAACAATCACAGAAATATCGCAAGGCCCACACAACTCTGGTTAGGAATCCTTACCTGGGTCGGAGGGTAGCAAACACAACGTAATCCTTAAGCTGCAAACGAACACGAGCTAGCTAACAGGAACCTAGCAGTCAAACAATAATTGAATTACTACCATCGGCCCTAAAATAAAATATAAATGGAAGCTCAAGCTCGATCGGGAGCAACTCTCACCGCTCGACCCAAACACCAAGGGTGTCTCTACTGCAAGGCACACGGCGAGGAGCTGGTGCGCGGAAGGTTGCGGTGCGAGGCTCGACTAGGGCGTGCGACACGGCTGGCAGGCGAGCGGACGCGGGGGCGTGCGGCTGTGCTGCTGCACGGCTGGGCAGAGTACGGTTGAGCGATCGAGCTGCTGCGACGCACCGCTATCGAGCGTCGCGTCGAGCAAAGGCCGCATCTCGCCGCTGCGAGGAGAAGGGCGCGCGAACGCGGCGGCGCGCGGTTGCTAGGGCGTCGAGCATCTGCAGGTGCGGCCAGCGTGGTCGATCGGTGAGCAGCGATGGCGGCGAGGATCGACGAGGCGAGCGTGCGTGAGGCTAGGTGGTTGGGGCGTGCAGATGAACGCTGCAAGGGCTGTCTCGGACGAACAAGGGGCTGCAATTAGGCCGGAATGGAGATGAAACGAATAGAAACCGAGAGAACAAAAGGAAAAGACGAGAGCTTACCTTCTCGGCTTGAACGATCGGAGACGGTGCCTGGAGAGGGGATGCGAATTGGGAGAGGGAGAGGGAGAGGGAGAGACCAATTTCTGTATCCTGGAACAACTGAAGCAACCCCCAACCCTTAGCTTCTAATTTACTCCAAATCCCAAGCAACCACGGGATATGCAAAGCACAAACTACTTACCTGGATCAACTGGAAACACCTCTTTTTGCTAGCTGCCACAACCAAGATAACCCGGGATTGATCCTTGGCTCGAACACCTTTTCTTTTTAATTTCTGATTTGCAAATAAAGGCCACAAACCTCTCCAAACACTCCCGGGGCATAGAACCTGCACACACAGTAAATCCCTAAACTCAAAAAGGGGCTCAAACAGCCTCAACGGCCCAACCAAATTACCAAAATATCCCTAGCACATACCTGGAAGACCGGGATGAAAACCTGGGTCGTAACAGTATTCCCTCCTTTTATGACTTTCGTCCTCGAAAGTCCTTAAGACTGAAACAACTCAGGATAGTGCAATCTCATCTCGTCCTCCCGTTCCCAGGTAGCCTCCTCAATACTCTGACTCCTCCACTAAACCTTTACCAAATGGATTTCTCGGTTACACAACGTCTTAATCTTAAAGTGTAATGGCCCAAGTTTTCATCCCGGTCTTCTAGGTATGTCCCAAGGGTATTTTGGTAATTTGGTCAGGCCGTTAGGGCCGTTTCTGTCTTTTTCAGCTGATAGTATTATTGGATGGTCAAATGTAGGGATTGGTTGCTTTGTGGATGTGTTTGGACATGAAGGGATGCATAAATAAAATAGTGGATTTAAAGTGTAGCTGTTGGGTTTCGAACCCGGGTTGCCAGAGAGTCAAAGGAGTGGTGTTGCTGGTTGTGCCATAAGTCGATATTGATGCTCATTCCGCAGTATGTCTTGGTTAGCTATGGGTTTTTGGGATTTTGGTGTGTTTGATTAAAAGAAGAGAAAATAGGTTTTGTTCATTCTTTTCTTCTCCAATCCTCTTTGCCGCACCATCTCTCTCCCAAGCCCCTTGCCGTGTGTCTTCTTCCAAAGCTCCATTGATCATCGTCCCGAGTAAGTGTCTCAATCTCTCTTCTCTCTTTCTTTTGGGTGCTGTTCTTGCTGGCCGAGAGAAGAAGAAATTGAATTTCTTGGTGTGCTACAGCCCAACCGAGTAGCAGCAGATCGCGTCGCCTCTGCCCATCGCTTGCAGCAGCCGTCGCAGCCAGCCCGTCGCGTAGCCCATCGCATGCATCACACGTAGCCAGCGCCCAGAGTCGCATCGCCATCCGCGCAGCCCCAGCGCCGTGTCGCGTCGCCAAGCTTCAGCGCGAGCCGGTCCGCGTGCAGCCTAGCACCCAGCCATCGCGTCTGCAGGCCCTAGCGAACGACGCCGTCCGCGCACAGCCCAGCGCCCATGCCATCGTCCATCCGCGCTCGCAGCCCTACCGCACCAGCACGCCAGCAGTGCCCAGCACTTGTGCAGCCCGTCTGTCCGCGCGCCAGCCGTGCCGTGTGAGTTGCTCCCGAGCCGAGCCCTGTTTGTTTTATTATTTTAGACCTATAGGTTGTGATATTTGCTGTTGTCTGTTAGGTTCCCGTTAGCTAGCTCGGGTTCGTTTGTAGCATAGGATCTTTGTGTGTTGTTGCCTTCCGACCAAGGTAAGGATTTCTTACCTGAGTTGTGTGGGCCCTGCGATATATTATGTTATTGTTGTTTTGTGTGCTTGTTTATATTTATCAGCATGTTAGTGGATAGGTGCTCTGTTTTGAATTCCGACTGGCATGATTCTCGTGTTGTTTCTCATGTTAGTTCCATGCTAGGTTGTTCTGTTCTAGCATGCTCGTTATCTGTTCTTGCTTCGTAGTATCATGCTAGGTTCATTGTTTCTGTTGAGCACGTATTGGAATGTTGCTGTTATCTGTTATAGCTTAGAGTTCTGATAAGTAGCATCATCCGGGCGAGGATGCATAACGTAATTTACATCCGTGGCAGGGACGTGCGAGGCAGTACTCCGTCCCTGATCCGTCTTTAGGGTTTAGCTAACCCTAACGGCAGCCCAGTGCAATCTTGGGTGAGGGTGGCAGACTGTTAAATGCCCCAACGGTCGAGGGAATGACGAGGTATTGCCTTGTCCCCGGCATTCGACACGTCCTCAGCGTGTCGGCCGTAGCCCTTGATTGCCACCTGATAGGGCAAGGACCTGTTCCTGGTGTAAGCCTACCACGGCCGGTTTCTTAGCCTCAGGTGCGGTGGTACAGGCTGACATAGTTTTCGTGTCCTGGTCTCACACCACTATGTTCAGTGACACCGATGCAGAGATTTGTTATGCATGCGTACTGGACTAGGGCAGCTTGCCCTAGACCCAGCACCCCCTTGGTTTGCAGCAGCATGCGGTGCGCGCACACTCTCATTACAGCTCCGACTGGAGAGCTCCTCGGGATCTTGAGTTCAGTGCACCTTTCGTATCGACAGTAGGAAGGCTGAGGCCGAGACTAGTTTCTCGTATAGTATCGTATCGCATGGTAGTTTTCCGGAGTAAGACCGTATGATGGCATCCGAGGTTTATGTATGGAGTAAAGGGATGTGCTCTCTTCTATGTTTATATTCATAGCTTGCATACATTTCTGCTAGATGACCAGTTATATCGTATTGTACCCCGGTTGGGGATTCTTACTGAGTAATTCGTTACTCACCCTTATTATGTGGTTTTCCACAGGTAACCATGGTGCGGGACAGGATGTGTAAAGACCCGACCCAAAAGAAGCGGTCTCTAACCTAGATCCTTACTTAGCATGCATGCCTAGGAATGTAAAACGTCATTCAGAGTTTGAAATTTAAATCTTTGAAATAAGTACATTAAAAACAAGTAAAATATAATTCCATTTAAAATAAGCAGGTAGATGGTGATCAAGTACTTTCTTAAAAACAAATCAAGGGAAACGGTACGAGAAACACAAAATAGGTTTTTGAGTACTTTTCCTAGGGACTCAAGTCCCACTACATGCTAAATCATAAGAAAACAATAAAAGAACACGCATCCCAGAGCCAGCTATCCATGATCATCCAGCAGCCTCCTCCTAGCCATCCTGCCGATGTCCCAAGTTACCTGGTGGAAAACCACAGAAAATAAGGGTGAGCAACGAGTTACTCAGTAAGAATCCCCAACCGGGGTACAATACGAAAACATATCATTTAGCACACGGACATGCAACCATGCAAAGACTCGGAGCAAAGCAGATGGGTTAACAGAGCGTCACTCTTGGGGCTTGCCTATTCGAGGCTTACATGACTACCGGCTACCCTAGGTTCCACACCTGGGTGTCCTTCGAGCCTTTCACAACCTAGGACTCAGTGTTGCCCATCGGGGACTTATACACCTAGGATGCCCATCAGGGTCTTACACCTCCAACTCAGTGATGCCCATCGGGGACTTATACACCTAGGATGCCCATCGGGGTCTTACTCCTCCAACTCAGTGATGCCCATCGGGGACTTATACACCTAGGATGCCCATCGGGGTCTTACTCCTCCAACTCAGTGATGCCCATCGGGGTCTTATACACCTAGGATGCCCATCGGGGTCTTACACCTCCAGATCAGTGATGCCCATCGGGGTCTTATACACCTAGGATGCCCATCGGGGTCTTACACCTCCAACTCAGTGATGCCCATCGGGGTCTTATACACCTAGGATGCCCATCGGGGTCTTACACCTCCAACTCAGTGATGCCCATCGGGGTCTTATACACCTAGGATGCCCATCGGGGTCTTACACCTCGGATGTCCATCGGGGTCTTACCCAGCGGGACGCTTTTGATTACCCCTACAATCTCTTACACTATACCAATTCCTAGCATGGCACTAACAGGATAACGTGGTCACGGTTATGCCGAGACAATTTAACCCCTAGCATGAAACTAACAGGATATCAGGAATCACAAGCGCAAAACCATCTGAAAACAAGAAAGAACAAGCAACCTATCCACTAGCAGTTTCATACATACACAACACATAGCATGCTATCAAAGTATTCGCAAGGTCCACACAACCCCGGTAAGAAGTCCTTACGGAAGTGAATAGAATCAACGATCAGCGGATGACTCTCGAGCTTCTAAGCGTGCGACAACCTAGGCAAGTAATAAAATATCCTAATTAATAAAATGACATCTAAAATCGGGAAGTCCATAGGGTGGAGGCTCGGGAATTTACCAACCGAGAAGGCTGCGTCGCGCGGCAAAGCAGCAAGGCCCGGGTATTCTTTGGCGCGGCAGGGCGGCTGGCGCGCGCGCGGCGCGGCGCAGCGGTAGGACTGGTGACACGCTGGGCGGGCGCGCTTATCAAGGCGTCTGGATGGCGGCAGCGGCGCGAAGCGACTGGCGGCGAGGCCGGGCGCGCGAACAAGCGACACTGTTGGACGGCGTGTTGGGCGAGTGAGCGACGCGATCTGGGCGCTGGAGTCTTTATCGTCGCGGGCTGCGCGCGGAGCGACGCATCTGGCTGGCTGAAGTCTTTGTCGTCTGGGCGCGCGCGAGACAGAGCGGCGCGGGTGGTCTGTGGCTGGGCGCACAGTGCGCGACGGCGGTGGCTGGGCGCGCCTGATCTTGGCGACAGGCGGGCTGGTTGCTCGGACGATGTCCGGGGTGGCGATGGCTCGGTGCGGTCGCGGCTTGATGGTGGCAGCGCGGCGTGCGGTGTGTGGGTGGGTGGCGGCGCGGCTTGTGTGCGGCGATGGCGTGCGGCGTGGGTGTTGGGCGAGAGGGTTAGGGTTTTGCGAGAGAGAGAGTGTTTTCCTTTTTTTTTTTTTTTTTTTTCTTTCTTCCTTAAATTAAATAAGCTTGGAAATCTAAAATTCCCTTCCCAAGGCTTTCCTCCTTCAAACCCAAGTTAGCGCATTTATTTTCCTTAATTAATTCCAAACTCCCATCTCTCTTTGAGGCCGAGGGTTCGAGTCCTCCAAAATCATCCTTTAATCCTTATTTTAATTTAACTAAAATCCGGAATTTTGTTACAATACTCCCTCCTTGGAGGACTTAGTCCTCGGAAGTTCTTTGCACTAAAACAACCCGGGTTGTTACTCCTCATCCCCTTCCAACTCCCAAGTAGCTTCCTCGACTCTCTGATTCCGCCTTTGCACTTTCACTAAATCAATAGCTCGGTTCCTCAAGACTTTCTTCTCAAATGCTAAGATCTTTATGGGCTTTTCCTCAAAGCTCAGGTCATGGTTTAATTTTGCAAAGGCTCGAAATCTATGACATGCGAAGGGTGCGCCACATCTTGGCGGAGCATCGAAACATGGAACACACCATGCACTGCGCAGCCAAAGTGGCGGCAATGCTAACCGATAAGCTACGGCCCCGATCCTCTCGAGGATCTCGAATGGTCCGACAAACACGGGCTCGATTTCCCCTTCCTACCAAACCTCGAACTCCACGCGCCGGAGCCACCTTAAGGAACACGTCTTTGGCCAATCTCAAACTCCAACCTCTACGTCGACATCGGCGTAGCTCTTACGCTGCTGCTGTGCGGTCAACATTCGAGCTCTCGATCTTACGGGATGCCTCATTGGTCAAGCTGGAGCAACTCTGGACCCAATATCTGCTGTCTCAACCTCTTCCTGAATCTGGGGATCTGCAGCGCTTACCATACAATGCTTCAAGCGGTGCCATCCGAATGGTTGGATGAAAACTATTGTTGTAGGCGAACTCCATCAAATACAAGTCTTGGTCCCAATCGCCGGGGAAATCCAACACGCAAGCTCGCAACATATCCTCTAAGATCTCGATTTACCCGCTCGGTCGCGCCATCGACCTGTGGGTGGAAGGGTGTTTGTAGCCGCACTCTGTGCCTGGACACACCTGCAGGCCTTCCAAAACCGTGATGTAAACCGGGAATCCCGGTCGGAGATAATTTTAAGCGGCACTCCGTGGTACCGCACTATCGCTCAAGGGCAGTGTGCCCTTTGCTCCACGGTGTAGTTTATCTGCCGGAATGAAGTGGGCACACTTAGTCAACCTATCAACGACCACCCAAATCATGTGCATATCCTCTAGGGGTCTGGGCAATCTGAAATAAAATCCATGGTAATTTCCTCCCACTTCCTTTGTGGCACCCGAGCGATCGTAGCAACCTCTTGCTGGTTTTACGCGCTAGGCGCCTTCACTTGGCGACAAGTGAGACAGAAGTGACGACAAACTGGGCAATCTCTCTCTTCATCCCCATCCACCAAAAGTGCGCTTAAGATCTTGGTACATCTTGTTACCCCACAGGTGCCATGCAAAAGGCGAGGTGTGAGCCTCGAGTCAACAATCCGAACGAATACGGCATGATTTGGGACACATAGCCGACCTTTATATCTCAAGCCACCATCTGCAAATATCTCAAAATCAAAGTCACCATCACTGGACCCTCTCGTACAACTTTTTCAACCTAGGATCATTCAATTGGCCGTCAATAATCCTTTGCCTTACCACAGAAATCTGGATGGTCAATCGAGCTACCAGCGGTAACATCCCCTAACAACACTGCTATTTCCGCTCTCTCAAGGTCTTTCCTTATGATACTTTTGGGATTTGCCAACGTTGCTAGATGCGAGGTCTTCCTACTTAGTGCATCTGCCACAACATTTGCTTTTCCAGGTGATACAATATCTCACGAGTCGTAATCCTTTACGGCTCCAACCACCTCCTCTCGCCTCATGTTCGAGTCCTACGAGTGAAGAAGTACTTGAGGCTTTGGTGATCCAGAGAAAATCTGAATCTTTTCCCCATACAAGTAGTGCCTCCAAATCTTAAGTGCAAAGACGACACCACGCCAACTCCATATCATGAGTCGGGTAATTTCGCTCGTGCGGTTTCAAGCGCACGAAGCGTATGCTATCACCTTACCGTGTTGCATCAAAACGCAACCCAAACCAAACTTCTTTGGCATCATTTGTACACCACGAAACCCCAGTTCCCTCCGGGCGCCAACACCGGGCAGACGTCAAAGCGCTCTTTAGCTTAGCAAAACTCTCATCGCACTTCCTATCCCAAACGAAATCAACACCTTTCCTCGTCAATCGAGTAAGCGGGGGCGCTATAGCGGAAAAATTTTGAGCGAAGCGTCGGTAATATCCAGCCCGGACCAGAAAGCTACGAATCTCCGAACCACGATCGTCGTGCCGCCCACGAACTAACGACCTCTACCTTGAAGGGTCCTGACCACTCCTCCTTAGACACAACGTGTCCCGAAAAGCTACCTCCTCGAGCCAAAGTCACACTTTGAGAACTTCGCATAGAGCTTGTTCTCGCGCAAAGGTCGCCAAAATCTGTCTTAGGTGCGAGGCATGATCCTCCTTAGACTTGGAGTACACAAGAATGTCGTCTATGAACACGATGACAAAGCGGTCCAAGAACGCCTTGAACACTCTGTCCATCATGTCCATGAATGGTGGGGGGCGTTCGTCGGTCGAAAGACATGACTACGAACTCATAATGCCCATACCTCGACACGAACGCTGTCTTGGGAATATCGCATCCCGAATTCTCAACTGGTGGTAGCCCGACCTCAAGTCAATCTTCGAAAACACACAAGCTCCTGGAGTGGTCAAACAGTCATCGATCACGAGGCGGCGGATACTTGTTCTTAATGGTTACCTTGTTCGGGTTCCTGTAATCGATGCATAGACGCATCGAGCCATCCTTTTTCTTAACAAACAAAGACGGGTGCTCCCACGAGGACACACTTGGCCGAATAAATCCTCTGTCCGGCAACTCCTGCGTTTGTTCTTTTAACTCTTTCGATTCTGCCGGCGCCATACGATAAGGAGCTTTCGAGATAGGGCGAGTCCCCGGCTCAAGCTCTATTGAGAAATCCACCTCTCTCTTCGGCGGCAGGCCAGGCAACTCTTCAGGAAAAACATCCGCAAACTCTTGCACTATGGGCACCTGCTCGACAGATAGCTGGTCACGGTTCTCGCCGGTCAACTTAGCTAAGAAACCCCAAGCTCCTCGAGCTAACAAACGGTGAGCTTTAACTGCCGAAATCACCGGCGGACACACCCCACTCTGGGTGCCCCGAAATTTAAAGCTAGGCCTACTGGCGGCCTTGAACACCACCTCCTTACAACGACAGTCAATCATAGCGTGGTTATCAGCTAACCAATCCATGCCGAGGATCACATCAAAACCGCTCATAGCTAACACTATGAGGGTAACCTGCAGAGTCTGGTCGGACACCTGTATCCGACCATCCCTTACTATCTCAGCTAGCCAAACATACTAGTTCCCGAGGAGTAGCGACAGATAACTCAAAACCTAGAGGCTCTAAATTCATGTAAGCACGCTCAAAGAAAAGCAAAGAGAAACAAAAGAATGGGTGGAACCCGAATCAAACAACACAAAGGCGAGGTGATCAAGAACTAGGAGTGTACACCGCCTGCATGGTCCGGCTCTCTCACCTCTGGCGAGTCGTAGCATATACTCTTCCCTTTCTTGAAGTGTTTGTGCCACCACCGCTTCTCTCTAGTTGCAATGTCGGGCCCGATGTCCCTCCTTACCACGCTTATAGCAAGCTCTAGGGTTACCACCACAAGGCCCCCAATCTTTGTTTACCACGGGGTCTACAATACGGTGGCGGCCTCCCTACATACTGTTGGCGAGGCTGATCGCGATTACGATCCGGTCTTTGGTCTGCCGCCATGATAAGTATTCTGACGGCGCTGACCGCCTCCATGTCCAACACCACCTGCGTCAAACTTACGCTTCTGACCCGAGTACACTGGGGCCTTCTGCACCACAGTACTAACAACCTGCTCTGGAGGATACTTCCCATCATAAATAGTTGCCAACTGCACTGCCTTGGCAAAAGTCTCTGGGGCCTGTGCCCTAACATCCTGAGACACTCCCTGCCTCAGACCCGCAATAAACTTCCCGATCTTCACTCGGGGTAGCAATCAAGCTGCGGGTGCGAAGTACCCATACTCGAAAACTTCCTCTCATACACATCGATTGGGTCAGACCCCTGCTTAAGGTTCGAAAACAGCTCAATCATCTTTTCTTGGGCTTCTTCACTGATAAATTTTGCCTTGAACTCAGCCTTGAAGAATTCCCAGGTGGCAGGGGAGACCAGCTTGGTCTCTCACTCAAGGTGGAATCCCACCACCACTTATTTATTCCAGCTAACGCATGAGCTGCACATCGAGCTCATTGCACCTCGAGACAAGCCATTACCATAAAAGTATACTCTAGCTCGGCAATCCACCAGGCTGCCACGGTGGTTCTCCGAGGGCACTAAACTTCTCCGGCTTCCATTTGACGAAATCTTTTAGCCACTTGCCCAAATCCTCGGCACCTTCCGCCACAACGGCCTCGTTCACAATTGGCTCTCGCTGGTGGCGGTGCTTGGTGGCACGGCGGTCCTCTCTTTGAACTAACTCGGTCACCGCTCTATCTGAATCCGAGACTCCTCCTCTGTGCGCCTAACAGAGCTGCGTCTCGACCCTCTGCGCTCGGCCCTGCAGTGACAAAGACAACCCAACCATAAGAGCCCTCATGGACTCCACAAAAGCAACTCCGGTGCAGCCTCCCGAGGTGAGTTGCCTCCACGCCTCACCGGGCAACACAGAGAAGGGCACTGAGGCGGCCTAACATCAGCATCGGCTGGGACGACGTCCCTCCGTGTGTCGGAATCAATACGAATGCCTGGCTGGTCGGCCTCGAGCCTCCCCGCCTCTACGAGTGATCGGCATAACGACAATCTACACTCAAACGAACAATGAGTCGAACCGGTTTTCCTGCTCCTCAACAACAAGTCATATACATGCAAGGTGCAAATGGTATTGTAATTCTTAACCCTTAACCTTAAACTTTCGGACATACATGATGGTGGCGGAGCTGATGATCATGGAAAACAACCTACAAGCTGCAGTCGATCCTACAGAACCTATAACTCGGGCTCGATACCAATCAGTAAGAGGCAGACCCAAAAAGAAGCGGTCTCTAACCTAGATCCTTACTTAGCATGCATGCCTAGGAATGTAAAACGTCATTCAGAGTTTGAAATTTAAATCTTTGAAATAAGTACATTAAAAACAAGTAAAATATAATTCCATTTAAAATAAGCGGTAGATGGTGATCAGTACTTTCTTAAAAACAAATCAAGGGAAGCTGATGAGAAACACAAAATAGGTTTTTGAGTACTTTTCCTAGGGACTCAAGTCCCACTACATGCTAAATCATAAGAAAACAATAAAAGAACACGCATCCAGAGCCGGCTATCCATGATCATCCAAAGAGCCTCCTCCTAGCCATCCTGCCGATGTCCCAAGTTTACGGTGGAAAACCACGAGAAAATAAGGGTGAGCAACGAGTTACTCAAGAAGAATCCCCAAGCGGGTACAATACGAAAACATATCATTTAGCACACGGACATGCAACCATGCAAAGACTCAGAGCAAAACAGATGGGTTAACAGAACGTCACTCTTGGGGCTTGCCTATTAGAGGCTTACTGACTACCGGCTACCCTAGGTTCCACACTGGGTGTCCTTCGAGCCTTTCACAACCTAGGACTCAGTGTTGCCCATCGGGGACTTATACACCTAGGATGCCCATCAGGGTCTTACACCTCCAACTCAGTGATGCCCATCGGGGACTTATACACCTAGGATGCCCATCGGGGTCTTACTCCTCCAACTCAGTGATGCCCATCGGGGACTTATACACCTAGGATGCCCATCGGGGTCTTACTCCTCCAACTCAGTGATGCCCATCGGGGTCTTATACACCTAGGATGCCCATCGGGGTCTTACACCTCCAGATCAGTGATGCCCATCGGGGTCTTATACACCTAGGATGCCCATCGGGGTCTTACACCTCCAACTCAGTGATGCCCATCGGGGTCTTATACACCTAGGATGCCCATCGGGGTCTTACACCTCCAACTCAGTGATGCCCATCGGGGTCTTATACACCTAGGATGCCCATCGGGGTCTTACACCTCCAGATGTCCATCGGGGTCTTACCCGAGCGGGACGCACCAGTTACCCCTACAATCTCTTACACTATACCAATTCCTAGCATGGCACTAACAGGATAACGTGGTCACGGTTATGCCGAGACAATTTAACCCCTAGCATGAAACTAACAGGATATCAGGAATCACAAGCGCAAAACCATCTGAAAACAAGAAAGAACAAGCAACCTATCCACTAGCAGTTTCATACATACACAACACATAGCATGCTATCAAAGTATTCGCAGGGTCCACACAACCCCGGTAAGAAGTCCTTACCTGGAAGTGAATAGAATCAACGATCAACGGATGACTCTCGAGCTTCTAAGCGTACCCGACAACCTAGGCAAGTAATAAAATATCCTAATTAATAAACAGCATCTAAAATCAGGAAGTCCATAGGGTGGAGGCTCGGGAATTTACCAACCGAGAAGGCACACGTCTCGGCAGCAAGCAGCAAGGACGGGCGCTGGCGCGCGCGCGCGCGCGCGCGGCGCGGCCGACACGCTGGGCGGGCGCGCTGTCAAGGCGCGTCTGGATGGCGGCAGCGTCTGCGGGCGACTTGGGCGGCGAGGGCTGGCGCGCGAACGAGCGACACTGGGGGACGGCGCGTAGCGAGCGAGCGCGATCGACGCAGCCTGGGCGCTGGGTGTCATCGTCTTGGGGCGTGGCCGACAGTGGCGATCTGGGTGGGTGCTGTTGGGGCGCCACAGTCCGCGACGGGCGGCGCTGGGCGCCTGATCGGCGGCACGGGCGGGCTGGCCGCTCGACGCGTGCCGTCAGTGGCGATGGCTCGGTGCGGTCGCGGCGAGTGGCGAGCGGCGTCGGCGGCGGTGTGGGTGCTGGCCGGCGGCTTGGTGCTGCGCGCGATGGCGTCGCGGCGTGGGTGTTGGGCGAGAGGGTTAGGGTTTTTTGAGAGAGAGAGTGTTTTTCCTTTTCTTTTTTTTTTTTTCTTTCTTCCTTAAATTAAATAAGCTTGGAAATCTAAAATTCCCTTCCCAAGGCTTTCCTCCTTCAAACCCAAGTTGACGCATTTATTTTCCTTAATTAATTCCAAACTCCCATCTCTCTTTGAGGCCGAGGGTTCGAGTCCTCCAAAATCATCCTTTAATCCTTATTTTAATTTAACTAAAATCCGGGCTGTTACAGGATGGCTGAAGGAGGAGCTACTGATCATGGAAACCAGCTGTTAAAACTCTAAGTCTTATGTTTATGTGTAACAGCCCAGTTTCCTATTCCAGTTTTTGAGGTGCCTTCGGGTAAAGATTCGGTTGTTTGGTTGGGTTTTAGAGCCGTTTGGACCCTTGGGGGTATTTTGGTCTTTTGGCTCTCCAGGCATGATTTGTGGTTTTCATTGCTTTGAGGTAGCTCCTGCCTTTGTCGAGGCTTGTTTGTTGGTGGCTGCGAGTCCCGAGGTGTTTGGGCTAGTCGGTTGGATGCTCGGTTGTGGTTTGGGCTTTGGCAAAGTGATGGTTGGTTGTGTGCTTCCTTTGGGATTCGAGCCCGGGCCCTTAGTGTTGATTTGGGAGTTGGATTTAAGTGAGTTTTATTTATTGGAAAAGATTGCTTCGGTCGGGTCTCGAAGGAGGAAGCCGGGAAATGGGATTTTAAGGTTTTGATTTGGATAAAAGTGGATAAGGTTGGATTTTTGGATAAAATCCCATTTATTCCCTTTTTCCCATTTTTCTTTTATTTTTCCTTTTATTTTCTAAATTCCCATTTTTTCTTTTATTTTTTTCCCCAAATTCCTTTTCTCTCTCTCTCTCTCTCTCTCTCTCTCTCTCTCTCTCTCTCTCTCTCTCTCTCTCTCTCTCTCTCTCTCTCTCTCTCTCTCCGAGCTAGCCCTCACCCTCCCAAAAGCGGCTCACCGCCAGTCGCCTTGACCCTCATACGCCCTCGCTTGACCCGAGACCCTGCCTAGCACAGTGTCGCCCAGCTCGTGTCCGTCGCGCGAAGTCGCCCGCCTGATGCTGCTGCTGCGCCGCCACCGCACCATCGCGCAGTGTCGCCCAGCCCCTGCTCGCGTCGCCCGAGCCCTCGCCCAGGCCGTCTCGTCCGCGCACTATGCCGTGCCCGACGCGTCGTGTCACTCGCGCCCGCGCGCCATCCCATGTGCCGAGCCGGGCCCGCGCCGTCCCATGTGCTGAGCCGCACCGTGCGCCATCCCATGTGCCGAGCCGCGCCGTCGCTTAGCCGAGCAAGCGCCCGCGCCCGCGCGCTTGTTCGCGCGCAGCCCAGCACTCCCCAGCGAGACCCCTGCGGCCCTAGTCAGCCTCTTTGGCTGCCTCGCCCGTGCAGCCGGCTCGTTTGCGTGTTAGCCGCGCCTCGTGAGTTGCTCCCGAGCTGAGCCCTGTTTATTTTATTATTATTTAGGCCTATTGTGTGATTATTGATGTGTTTGTTTGGCTTGATATAGGTTGCTCGGGTTCGATCGTAGTTATTTTTATTGTGTGTTGTTGCCTTAGGACCGTGTAAGGATTTCTTACCGGAGTTGTGTGGGCCCTGCGATATTTCCTGATTATGCCTTGCTTGTTTCTCTGACTGTTATGAGCATGATAGTAATAGATCAGCTTTGATTGATTTCTGCTAGCATGTTTGCTTGATTTTACATGTTAGTGCCATGCTAGGTTTGTTCTCACAAAGATGCTTATGATTCCCGCTAAGCTCGTAGTATCATGCTAGGTTAGTGTGATTGATGTCGGTCTTTGTTTGCTAGCCAGAATCATTGCTTTTACTCTGTACTCTTAGATAGAGTTGTAGGGTTTGTCATCATCCGCAGGCCGAGCGGACATAACGTACTTTGTCCCCACTGATCGGGAGTAAAGTGTGCGAAGCATAACGTATCTTGCTACCCCGGTCGCCAAGGTGGATTTAGCTCAGGTCGGGAGTAAAGTGTGCGAAGCATAACGTATCTTGCTACCCCCCCGACCCGCTGGTTGTGGAATTAGCTACCCACTTCGGCATAGCCTAGTTTGTAGCCTGTTAGAGCGGAACCCTGCCAACGGTGTAAGCCTACCTTGGCCGGTTCTTAGCTTCAGGTTGGTGGATCAGGCTGCACAGATGAGCGCCGAGGGCCTCGCGCTACTGTGATCAGTGACACCGCTTTCGAGTCATAGGCATGTGCACCTGGCCCGCGTAGTTTGCCCTTAGGCCCCCGCATGTACGCCGGTTGCAGAGAGCATGCGGTGTGCGCGCACACGCTTTAGTTGCCGGTTCGGAGAGCTCCCCCGGGCTAATGTCGTGAGTACACCATTCCTTCCGTTAGAGCCTGACTTCGGGTACTCTCCCGTAAGTCCAGATTAGTGGCAAGGGCAAGGAGGCCCTTGAGGACATTCTAGGGATCAGTGTATTCCCCCCGAGTGACAGATACCTCGGTGATGTCCTGGATTGGTCAGTTTATCCAATCCCAGTTAGGCCGGAAGAAAGAGACTTTCGATGGCTCCAGATCTTGTATTATGAGCTCGTTGAGCCATGATCTGTGTTGGTAGCTGTTTGCTTGCATGCTTTGGTACTAGATGACTGATTATATCGTATTGTACCCCGATTGGGGATTCTTACTGAGTAATTCGTTACTCACCCTTATTTTTGTGGTTTTTCTACAGGTAACCATGGTGCGAGACAGGATGGCTGGAGGAGGAGCTGTGATCATGGAAACCCGTTGTTCAACTCTGAGTCTTATGTTTATGTTATGATTTAAATGTTCTCTGAATGCATGTAGATGGGCACGGAGCCCTAGGGTGTTTTCTGAATGTATTTCTGGATTCTAGCATTGTTGTAAAGTTTGTATGTTTTAAACGAATCTCTGATCAGAGTAAGTTTTGTAAATGTATTTGACTTGGAACAGGTGCTTGGAAACAGGGACAGGTTCCAGGAAATGATGTTGATTTTAAATGGATGTTTTATGTTTTAGTTTTTACTTAGAATCCGAACACCGTCTTGCAAATTTTCTGTAGATTTGTAATGCATGCATTGAGGTAACGGCCTAGTTAGAACCCGTTTCGGGTCGGGTCGTTACATTATGTTTCTTTATGTTTTTATTGTCCTCTGAATGCATGTAGTTGGGCACGGAGCCCTAGGTTGTTTTCTGGTTGTTTTCTGGATTCTGACACTAATGTAAACTGTTTTGGATTTTGAATGTTTGATATAAATCTCTGATCAGAGTATGTTTTAAATTGTATTTAGCTTGGAACAGGTACTTGAAAATAGGGGCAGGTTCGAGGACATTTTGTGTTTGTTTTGAATGAATGTTTGCCGTTTTTAGTTTTATTCAGAATCTGGCATACAACCCTGCATAATGTTTTCTAAGTTTTTAAAGCATGCCTTGAGGTAAAGGCCTAGTATAGGACCCCATTCGGGTCGGGTCTTTACATAAAGGCTAGAATCCTCATAGGCTTCCCCTCGAAACTCAAATCCTCATTCAGCAGCAAAGGCTCAAAGTCTACAATATGTGACGGGTCCGGCACATACAGCCTCAACATCGATATGTGAACAACACTGTGCGCTGCTGACAACTACGGAGGTAAGGCTAACCGATACGCAACTCTGCCAATCCCCTCAAGAATCTCAAACGGACCAACGAATCTGGGACTCAACTTCCCTTGTTTACCAAACCTCAGAACACCACGCATCGGTGCAACCCCCAACCATGCATGCTGTCCTACCTCAAACTCCAAGTCTCTGCGCCAAACATCGGCGTAACTCTTGTGCCTGATCTTCTGCACTACAACATTAGTCACCTGAAGCAACTCAAGACCCAAAACCTGTCTATCTCCAACCTCTTCCCATAATATAGGAGACCGAAAACGCTTTCCGTACAAAGCCTCGAATGGAGCCATCTGGATCATCGACTGATAACTATTATTGTAAGCAAACTCCATCAGATACAAGTACTGGTCCCAACTGCCCGGGAAGTCTAACACGCAGGCTCTCAGGATATCCTCGAGAATCTGGTTCACCCTCTTAGTCTGTCCATCTGTCTGAGGGTGAAAAGCCGTACTAAAACTACACTCGGTGCCTAAGCCTTTCTAGAGCGCTCTCCAGAAACAGGAAGTGAATCGCGAATCACGGTCCAACACAATCCTCACAGGCACACCATGGTAACAGATAACCTGGTCCAAATACAACTAAGCCCACTGTCTCTACCGGGAATGAAGTGTGCGCTCTTAGTCAAGTGGTCAACAATCACCCAGATCTGAGTAAACTTCCTCGGTGTCCTCGACAATCTAGAAATAAAGTCTATGGAGATCTCTTCCCATTTTCATTGAGGCACGCTCAGCGGCTGCAGCAAACCGGCTGACTTCTGCCTGGGTGCCTTCACTTACTGACAAGTAAGACACCGGCTAACAAACTCTGCAATGTCTCTCTTCATGCCCATCGACCAGAACGTCTGCTTAAGATCCTGATACATCTTGGTACCCCCGGGGTGCCAAGCAAACGGTGAACTGTGAGCCTCTGAAAGCAACTCTGCTCGCAGTCCTGCAACGTCCGGTACACACAATCGGCCTCTTTAAGTCAACCCACCGTCTGGTGAATACACGAAGTCAAAGTCTCTGTCAACACTAACTATGTCAATCTGTCTCTTAAGTGCGGGGTCACTCAGTTGGCTATCAATAATCCGCTGTCTGATCGAAGGCTGAACTGTCAACTGAGCTACCCTGGCGGTAACCTCACCCAATAATACTACAACCTCGGCCCGCTCGAACTCTTTCCGCAATCTGAACTGGGAACTCAACAACGCCGCTGAGTGCGACGTCTTCCTACTCAACGCATCAGCCACAACATTGGCCTTACCCGGATGGTACAAAATCTTAGAGTCATAATCCTTCACTAACTCTAACCATCTCCTTTGTCTCATATTCAACTCCTTCTGAGTAAACAGATACTTGAGACTCTAGTGATCAGTAAACATTTGAATCCTCTCACCGTACAAGTAATGCCTCCAAATCTTTAATGCAAACACTACAGCTGCCAACTCCATATCATGAGTCAGGTAGTTCTGCTCATACGGTTTCAACTGACAAGAAGCGTAAGTAATTACCTTCCCGTGCTGCATCAACACACAACCTAACCCAAACTTGGAAGCATCGCTGTAGACTACGAAACCACCTGTCCCCTCCGGGACCGCTAACACTAGTGCTGAAGTCAAACTGCGCTTGAGCCTGGCAAAGCTCTCATCACATTTACCATCCCAAACAAACTCGACACCGTTCCTAATCAGACGAGTGAGGGGCGAGGCTATGGCGGAAAAGTCCCTAACGAACAGACGGTAGTAACCTGCCAAACCCAAAAAGCTGCGAACCTAGGCAACTAAAGTCAGCTTGGCCCACGAACTCACCACCTCAATCTTCGCGGGGTCCACGGCTATACCATCTCTCAATACCACGTGACCTAGAAAGGCCACCTGCTCCAACCAGAAGTCACACTTGGAAAACTTCGCATAAAGCTGGTTTTCCCTCAAAGTTGCCAATACTCATCTTAAGTGTTCCGCATGATCCTCCTTAGTCCTCGAATAGACTAAAATGTCGTCGATGAACACGATGACGAAGCTGTCCAAAAATGATTTGAACACCATATCCATCATGTCCATGAACGCTGTTGGCGCATTAGTCAAACCGAAGGACATGACCACAAACTCGTAGTGGCAATATCTAGACCGGAAAGCTGTCTTAGGAATGTTGGCATCCCTGATCCGCAACTGATGGTAACCGAACCTCAAATCTATCTTGGAGAACACGGAGGCTCCCTGAAGCTGATTAAACAAGTCATCAATACGAGGCAACGGGTACTTATTCTTCACGGTAACCTTATTAAGCTCACGGTAATCTATGCACAAGCGCATCGAACAATCCTTCTTCTTTACAAATAGAACTGGTGCTCCCCACAGGGACACACTCGGTCGGATGAAGCCTCGATCTAACATCTCCTGCAACTGAACCTTAAGTTCCTTTAGCTCTGCTGGTGCCATGCGGTACGAGGCCTTCGAGATAGGGAGGGTCCCTGGCTCGAGCTCGATTATGAAGTCAACCTCTCTTTGCGGGGGCAATCCCGGTAACTCCTCAGGAAACACATCTGCAAACTCCTGAACGACTGGTACCTGATCAATAGTCAGCGAGGGGCGACTCTCCCCAAACAACACGGCTAGGTAGCCCCAAGCTCCACGAGCTAACAGACGACGAGCTTTCAAAGCTGAAACTATCGGCGGGCAAACTCCACCCTGGACTCCACAAACCTTAAAGCTGGGCAGACCTGGTGGCCTGAACACTACTTCTTTCTGGTGGCAGTCGATCAACGCGTGGTTAGCAGCTAACCACTCCATGCCAAGTATCACATCAAAGCTACTCATAGGCAGGACTATGAGATTAGCTACAAGCAACTCTTCGAATATCTCGATCCGGCCGTCCTTAACCCTATCTCTAGCTAACATACTGACTCCCGAAGGAGTTGCAACTGACAACTCAAATCCTAGGGGCTCTAATCTCAAACTAGCATGCTCAGCAAATACAACAGATACAAATGAATGCGTAGAACCAGAATCAAACAAAACAAATGCGCAGTGATCTAAAACAAGTAGCGTAGCTGCCACAGCGGCGTCTGTACGCTCGGCCTCCTGTCGGGTCGTAGCAAACACCCGACCCTGCTGCTGCTGCACCTGCTGAGCTGCTGCAGCTGGCTGGTTACAAAAACGGGCCAGGTGCCCCTCTTTACCACAACGGTAACAAAGTCTGGACCTTGCCTGACAAACTCCTATGTGAGCCTTCCATGTAACAGCCCAGGTTTTCCTTCTGGTTCTCCAGTTACGTTTGGTTGTCTAGCAGTTAGTTGGTTGGGCTGTTAGAGCTTCTGAACTTCAAGGGGCAGTTTGGTCATTTGGCCTTCAGGGGTATTTTTGTCATTTACCTTGCCGAGACAGTTCTTACAGTAAGTCAGGGCTTTAGGACTATTTCTGTCATTGTGGGCTTCGATTATCCTTCGGTTTCAAGTTCCAAGCCAAGAGTTCCATTTATGGAAGTTTAGAGGCCTTCCCAGGTAAAGAAAGAAAAATGAAATTAATTTGTGTTGGAGCTAGGATTCGAACCTTGGTGATTTGGAAGTTGGTTTGAGCCAAGTGTAGAGAAAAAAAAAATAGTTTTAAAAAGTGCACTTGGTGGGATTTTTGGATGTATTTTATTATTAAAAAATAGGGAAAAATGCTTAGGGTTTTGTCTCATTCTCCTTCTCCTTCCTCTTGGCCGACCACCCTAGCTCTTCTTCTCATCTCCTTGGCCGAAACTTCAAGACCCATTGCTCAAGTTCTCAAGCACTCCATTGCTTGCTCTCAAGTGTTGCTCCTTAGTTCATCTTCTCCAAGGTAAGTCTTTGCAAAAAGCTTTTCTTTTCTCTCCTTCTCCTTGCCATGGCCGAGACAAGCACTAACCAAGAGGAGCTTGTGTTTTTCTTCTCCTCTCATTGTAGATCCGAGAAGCTTGCTTTGGGTAGGTAAGTTCTTGCTTGTTCTTCCTTGTTGAGTTTGATCCGAGACACTCCTTCTTCCTCAACCTCCATTGTCGAGAGCTTCAAGGTAGGTTTAATGGTGTTCTTGCTTTGACTTGAGTTGTGGTTTGTGTAGATCTAACTTGCTCTTCTTCCTTGTGCAAATCCAAGCCCTAGCCGAATCCATCCTTGTTGTGCATCCATCTTGGCCGAGACACCTAGTTCCATTGGGAAGCTTTGCCGAATCCACATAGGTGATTTGGTAAGTTGTTGTGTTTGGTTGCTTGTTGGGTGGAGTGGCCGAGAGCTCCATGTGTTGAGGAGGCCAAGAGCTCCATGTGTGTGTGTGTATGGTTGCTTGCTTCTAGCCGGGACCTAACACTTGTTGGTTATTGTGTTGTTTTGTATGCCCTAGCCGAGAGTAAAGAAGAAGAAGATTGGTGTTCCCTAGTTTTTGGTTTGGGCTACCTTGGCCGAGACCACCCCCTTGGAAGTTGAAGTCTTGCTTGGGTTTCGGTAAAGCCCTAACTCTTGTGTTTTGGTTGCTTAGGGAGTTTGTACTTTGGATTGTAATTGGTTGTTCTATTGTTAGGGTAACTGGGTGGTGTTCTGCAGCTTAAGGATTATTCCGGTGGTTGGATTCTTCTGTTGACAGGTAAGGGTTCCTTGTCGGGGTTGTGTGGGCCCTGCGCACCGCAATGATATCTCCTGGTTGTGTGCTGTTCAATATTGAACTGTTAGTGGATAGGTTTTCTGCAGGTTTTCTTGTAAAGACCCGACCCGAATGGGGTCCTAAAATAGGCCTTTACCTCAATGCATGCTTTTAAAACTTAGGAAAAATAATATGCAACGCTGTATGCCAGATTCTGATTAACATAAAAAGCAGTAAACATCCATTCAAAACAACAACAAAATGTCCTGGAACCTGTCCCTATTTCCAAGCACTTGTCCCAAGCTAAATACAATTTAAAACATACTCTGATCAGAGATTTAATTCACATTCAAATCCAAAAATGGTTTACATCAGTGTCAGAATCCGGGCAACAACCAGAAAACAACCTATGGGCTCCGTGCCCAACTACATGCATTCAGAGGACATTTAAAACATAAATACATAAATACCAGACTCAGAGTTCGAAACAACAGGTTTCCATGATCACAGCTCCTCCTCCAGCCATCCTGTCTCGCACCATGGTTACCTGTGGAAAACCACAAAATAAGGGTGAGTAAAGAATTACTCAGTAAGAATCCCCAACCGGGGTACAATACGATATACATGGTCATCTAGCAGAAAGGTATGCAAGCTATGAATATAAACACAGAAGAGAGCACATAGCTTAAATCCACACATAAACTTCGGATGCCAACTCAGGGTCTTACTCTGGAATAATCCACCTCATGATACGATGCTATACGAGAAGCAAGTCTCGGCCTTAGCCTGTCTACTGTCGATACGAAAGGTGCACTGGCTTAACATCCCGAGGAGCTCTCCGGTCGGCGCTGTAATGAGCGTATGCGCGCACCGCATGCTACTGCAAACCATGGGGGGTGCCGGGTCTAGTGGCAAGCTGCCCAGGTCTAGTCACCATGCCTCACTAAATCTCTGGATCGGTGTCATTGACATAGGGGTGTGAGACCTGGACACGTGAACTATGTCAGCCTGAACCACCACACCTGAGGCTAAGGAACTGGTCGTGGTAGGCTTACACCAGGAAGCGGTCCTTGCCCTAACAGGTGGCAATCAAGGGCTATGGCCGAACACGCTGAGGACGTGCCGACTGCTGGGGACAAGGCAATGTCATGACATCATCCCGACCGTTGGGGCATTTAACAGTCTGCCACCCTCACCCAAGATTGCAGGGCCTGCCGTTAGGGTTAGCTAAACCCTAACGGGGATCGAGGACGAGTACCGCCTCGCACGCGTCGCCGTGGATGCAAGTTACGTTATGCATCCTGGCCCAGATGATGCTACCTACCATATCTCAAACCTATAAACAAATACAACAAACAATCCAATACGTGCTCAACAGATACAACGAACCTATCATGATACTACGAAGCAAGAACAGATAACGAGCATGCCAGAATGGAACAACCTAGCATGGACTAACATGAGAAACAACATAAGAAATCATGCCAGTCGGAAATTCAGAATAGAGCACCTATCACTAAACATGCTGATAAACACAACAAGCATACAAACAGCAATCACATATAATATCGCAGGGCCCACACAACTCCGGTAAGAAATCCTTACCTTGGTCGGGAGGAAACTATACACAAAATCCTAAGCTGCGATCGATCTCAACCTAGCTAACGAGAACCTAACAAACACAATAATAATCACAATCCATAGGCCTAAATATAATAAAATAAACAAGGCTCGGCTCGGGAGCAACTCACGCGGCGCGGCTGACACGCGGATGGGCGTTTGCACAACAGGAAGGCCGCTGGCGCTGATGGATGGCAGAGTCGCTGCACTGCTGCTGGCGCTGGGGCTGCGGCTGAGGCGAGACAAGGCGCTCGGGCACGGAAGCATTTGCGCGGGCGAGCGACGCGTAGCTTCTGGGCGCGCGTGGGCGATCGACACGAAGCGGCTGAGCGCGCGAGCGCACAGGCGAGGAGCGGATGCGCGGGCAATCTGGGCGGGATGGAGCTGGCGATCTGGGAGCGATGGAGCTGGCGATCTGGGCGATCTGGGCCTGCTGGTGCGTGCGACGATGGCTGCTGACTAGGCGACGATGGGGCTGCTGGCCGGTGGGCTTCTCTCGGCTAGCTGCAACCAAACACACACACACACACACACACACTTCTATTCACTCGGCCAACCAGCATATCAATCGGAGAAGGAGAAGAAGAAGAGGACGAAGAACCTTACAGGAACGACGATCGGACCTCGGGGCTGCAAAGGAGCAAGGATTCGGCTTGGGAGCTAGGGAGAAAAGCTTGGGCGGCCAAGAAGATTTTGGAGAAGAAGACAAAACCCTACATTTCTTTTTTTTAATCAAATGCACCAAAACTCCAAAGATCCAAGGCGAACCAAGATATGTCGCGAAAAGAGTAACAAGAACTCCCACTAGCTCAACTGGCAAAGGCACACAACTAACCTCTCAGACCACCTGGGTTCGAAACCCAACTGCTACACTTTAATTCTCAATTTTTCTTTTGCATCTCACCATGCCCAAATACATCCACAAAGAATCAAAATCCTACTTAAGACCATCCAATAATTTTAGCAACTGAAAAAGACATAAACGGCCCCGATGGCCCGACCAAATTACCAAAATACCCCTAGGGCATACCTGGAAGACCGGGATGAAAACCTGGGCCGTTATAATATTCCCTCCTTTTTATGACTTTCGTCCTCGAAAGTCCTTAACATCAAACAAATTCCAGATATCGCAATCTCATCTCGTCCTCCTCGCTCACGAGCGGCTTCTTCAGAACTCAAACTCCTCCACTGAACTTTTACCAAACGGATCTCACGATTACGCAACGTCTTCGTCTCAAAGACCAGAATACTCACAGGCTTCCCTTCGAAGCTCAAATCCTCATTCAACTGCAAAGGCTCAAAGTCCACAATGAGCGATGGGTCCGACACATACTGCCTCAACATCGATACATGAAAACACTGTGCACAGCTGACATCAACGGAGGAAAGGCTAACCAATATGCAACTCTGCCAATCCTCTCAAGCATCTCAAATGGTCCAACAAAACGGGGACTCCACTTCCCTCGCTTACCAAACCTCAACACATCTCACATCGGTGCAACCTTAAAAACACGCACTGTCCAACCTCAAACTCTAAAACTCGACGTCGTACATCGGCGTACCTCTTCTACCTGCTCTGAGCTAACACAAACGAGCTCTAATCTTTTGCACTACACTGCTGGACAACTGCAACAACTCAGGACCCAAAAACTGACGGGCACCAACCTTCTCCCAGAACACAGAAAACCTGCAACACTTACAATACAACGCCTCAACGGAACTATATGAACTAACAGCTGGGAACTGCTACCCAAGGCAACCTCGCAAACCAACACTGGTCTCCCGCTGCCTAACCACGGAAACACCAACTCGCAACAAGCTCTGAAGGATCTGGCTCACTCCTCCCAAAAGACCATCGGTCAGAGGGCGAAAACACCACAGGAACTGCACTCGGCTCACAAGCCTCTATGAACGCTCTCCAGAACCACGGTCCTTGAACGCACTGCCTAGAATAACCTTTGTTGCCACATCTTTGTAAGAACCCGACCCAAAATACGGTCCTAAACCTAGGTTCTCACTCAGCATGCAAGTTAAATACTTCATCAAGCGGTTTAGTGCTCATATTTAAAACCTTTCAAAACATTTAAAAGCGGGGACACTTAAAACATAAACAACAACCTTCATTTAAGCAAACCAACAAAGTAAAACAAGCCTGGCCAGTGTTTATGAAATCATACAATACAATTTAAATAACTGTTAAAAACATCCCCCTAGGACTCCTGTCCATCTACATGCTGAACAAATTATGCAAACAATAATAGACAGAGTGCCGGCGGCTCCCATGATCAATCAGCTCCCTCCGCTTAGCGTAGTCCGGTCTTTGTCCCCAAGTTACCTAGTGGAAAACCACAGAAATAAGGGTGAGTATAAACATACTCGGTGAAGAATCCTCAACCGGGTACAATACGATACATCAATCATCCGGCACCCTAGTATACATGCAAAAGCGATTTGCCAACACGGATCATAGCTCAACGAGCTTACAACGCAGAATCTGGAATCCTCGGAAGTCTCCTACTTAGGCCTAATGATTGGCTCTCATAACCAATCCGGGACATCTCCGAGGGTCTTTCTCCTCGACCATATGATTAGCTCAAAACCAATTCCAATGGGTGTCCTCAAGGGCCTCTTACCCTCGCTAATAAATCTGGACTAGGGAGAGTACCCAAGTCGGCTCTAAAGCTGGAAGGAACGGTGTACTCACGAACATTAGCCCGGGGAGCTCTCCGAACTGGGCCGACTAACGGCGTGTGCGCGCACACCACATCTTCTTGCTGCAACCGACGTAAATGTGGGGCCTAAGTACAAACTACGCGGGCGTGCACGCATGCCTAAAGACTCGGAACGGTGTCACCGAACACGATGAGTGCGAGGCCCTCGGCACTCATCTGTGCGTACTGTACCCACGACACGAAGCTAAGAACCGGCCAAGGCGAGCTTGCACCATTGGCGGGGTTCGCTCTAGCGAGCTACAAACTAGGCTTATGCCGATGTGGTAGCTAAATCCACATCGGTTGTCGGGGAAGCAATGCACGTTATGCTTCGCTCTACTCCCGACCGGTGGGGACAAAGTACGTTATGTCCGCTCTCGGCCTCGGATGATGACAAACTCTACTATACTAGCTAAGAGTACAAAATAACCGATTCTGGCTAGACATACATATCAACATCAATCACACATAACCTAGCATGATACTACGAACTTAAAGCGGGAATCTCAAGCATCTTTGGAAGAACAATCCTAGCATGGCACTAACATGTACAAACAGCAAACATGCTAGCAAGAATGCAATCACAAGTTTGTCCTATCCACTAATCATGTTCATAGAAGTAAACATGCATATAAGGCACAATCAAGAAAGCATCGCAGAGGTCCACACAACCACGGTAAGAAATCCTTACCGAAAGCGAAGAGAAATAACTTTCACAATCAAATAATGACCCTCGAGCTTTAAGTTAAACCGAGCAACCTAAGCATTTTAGTAAAAACAACCTAATTAAATAAAGCAAGAGACCAATGACCTAGTGCCCAAAGGAGAAAAGACTGGGAATTACCGACCGAGAAGACACAAGGTCACGCCCCAACTCACATGCAGCAGGTCATAATGAACCTCAATTTTCTATCCCAGTTTTCAAGGTGCCTTCAGGTCAAATTTTGGTTGTTGGTTGGGCCGTTAGAGCGGTTTTTCCCCTTGGGGGTATTTTGGTCCTTTGGCTCTTCGGGCAGGATTTGTGGATTTTTAGGGCTTCGAGGTAGCTTCTGCCTTTGTCGAGGCTTGTTTGTTGTTGCTTGCGAGTCCCGAGATGTTTGGGCTAGTCGTTTGGGAGTTCGGTTGTGATTTGGGTTTCGGCAAAGTGTTGGTTGGTTGTGTGCTTCCTTTGGGATTCGAGCCCGGGCCCTGGGTGTTGTTTTGGGAGTTGGATTTAGTGAGTTTATTTATTGGAAGAGGTTGCTTCAGCCGGGTCTCGAAGGAGGAAGCCGGGAAATGGGATTTTTAAGGTTAAAAGTGGATAAGGATGGATTTTGGATAAAATCCTTATTTTTCCTTTTATTTCCCATTTTCCTTTTCTTTTCCAAATTCATTTTCTTTTCTTTTATTTTTCCCCAAATTCACTTTCTCTCTCTTTCTCTCTCTCTCTCTCTCTCTCTCTCTCTCTCTCTCTCTCTTCCCCAGAGCCTAGCCCGGCCCAGGC
This sequence comes from Sicyos edulis, assembly GCA_036507275.1. Taxonomy (NCBI): domain Eukaryota; kingdom Viridiplantae; phylum Streptophyta; class Magnoliopsida; order Cucurbitales; family Cucurbitaceae; genus Sicyos; species Sicyos edulis. Next base: position 20,047,505 of record CM071857.1, on the reverse strand, counting down.
CCTTGGCTGCTGCCAGTGCTCCGCGCCCTAAGCCTCGCCTCGCAGAGCCGCGCCTGCCAGTCGCGCCCGTCGCCAGTCGCCCGACCAGTCGCCGCCCGAGCTCACACCTTGATCGCGCATCGCCGACCCGACCCGAGCCGCTCGACTGAGTGTCGCCCAGGCCCCCTTGTCGCCAAATCCGTGTCACCCAGCCCGTGCTGTCCCCTGTGCCGAGCCGCTCCGAGTCGCTTCCTTGTAGCGCGTCGTCGTGCCCGCGCGCCCTCGCCCACTGTAGCTCGCCCGCGCGTTTGCGTCCGCGCCCGAGCGCACTGCTCGCCCAGCCGTGCCCAAGCGTGCCTTAGCGCCCGTGCCAGCGCCCAGCTCGCCAGCCAGGTCGCCAGCCCGAGCTCGCCTGCCCAGTCGCGCATCCCAAACCCCAGCCCCGAGCCGCTCGCATAGTGTCGCCCAGGCCCCCGTGTCGCCGGATCCGTGTCGCCCAGCCCTTGCTGTCCCCTGTGCCGAGCCGCTCCGAGTCGCGTCCCTGTAGCGCGTCTTTGCCCCCGCGCGCCCTCCCCCCCTGTAGCTCGCTTGCGCGTTTGCGTCTGCGCCCAAGCGCCCTGCTCGCCAATGCCGTGCCCAGTAGCGCCCAGTAGCCGTGGTCGCGCGCGCCAGCGCCGCCAGTAATGGCTCGTCTGGCCGGCCCGTTCGAGTGTCAGCCGTGCCTCGTGAGTTGCTCCCGAGCTGAGCCCTGTTTGTTTTATTATTTTTGGGCCTTTTTATTGTAATTATTGTTGTTTTTGTTAGGTTCTCGCTAGCTAGCTCGGGTTCGATCGCAGCTTAGGTTTCTTGTGTTTAGAGGTCTTCCGGCCAGGTAAGGATTTCTTACCGGGGTTGTGTGGACCCTGCGATATTATATGTGATTGCCGATTGATTGCTTGTTTGTGTTTATTGACATATTTAGTAATAGGTGCTCGTTTCTGAATTCCCGATTAGCATGACTTTCCTGGTTAATTCTCATGTTAATCCATGCTAGGTTGTTTCTTTCTGGCATGCTCATATCTGTTCCTTGCTTCGTAGTATCATGCTAGGTTCGTTGTATTCTTATTGAGCACGTATTGGATGTTATTGAATTGTTTGCTGATTGCTAAGGCAGTGGCATGCTCATATCTGTTCCTTGCTTCGTAGTATCATGCTAGGTTCGTTGTATTCTTATTGAGCACGTATTGGATGTTATTGAATTGTTTGCTGATTGCTAAGGCAGGTTAGAGTTGCAGGTAGATAGCATCATCCGGGCCGGGTGCATAACGTACCTTGCACCCCGACAGGGACGTATGAGATGGAGCTCCGCCCTGATCCCGTTAGGGAATAGCTAACCCTAACGGCTGGCCCTACAATCTTGGGTGAGGGTGGCAGACTGTTAAATGCCCCAACGGTCGGCACGTCCTCAGCGTGTTCAGCCGTAGCCCTTGATTGCCACCTGTTAAGGTAAGGACGGCTTCCTGGTGTAAGCCTACCACGACCCGTTCCTTAGCCCCAAGTGCGGTGGTTCAGGCTGACATAGTTTACGTGTCCAGGTCTCACACCCCTATGTCAGTGACACCGATCCAAAGAATTAGTTAGGAGTGGTGACTGGACAAGGGCAGCTTGCCTCTAGACCCGACACCCCCCATAGTCTGCAGTAGCACGCGGTGCATGCTTACGTTCATTACAGCGCCGATTGGAGAGCTCCTCGGGATTGTGAGCCAGTGTACCTTTCGTCGACAGTAGACAGGCTGAGGCCGGGACTTGTTTCTCGTATAGGGCAACTTGTGTGATGTGTTGTGTGGTGAGTTTTTCCAGACTAAGACCCTGAGTTGGCATCCGAGGCCCAAGTGTGGGCTAAGCTATGTGCTCTATTCTGTGTTTATATTCATAGCTTGCATCTCTTTCTGCTAGATGACCATGTATATCGTATTGTACCTCGGTTGGGGATTCTTACTGAGTAATTCGTTACTCACCCTTATTATGTGGTTTTCCACAGGTAACCATGGTGCGAGACAGGATGGCTGGAGGAGGAGCTGTGATCATGGAAACCCATTGTTCAACTCTGAGTCTTATGTTTATGTTTATGATTTAAATGTCCTCTAAATGTATGTAGTTGGGCACGGAGCCCTAGGGTGTTTTCTGAATGTATTTCCGGATTCTAGCATTGTTGTAACTATTGCAAAGCTTGTATGTTTTAAATAAATCTCACGATCGTGAGTATGTTTTGGAAATGTATTTGTCTTGGAACAGGTGCTTGGAAACAGGGACAGGTTTTAGGAATTTATGTTGATTTTTAAATGGATGTTTTCATGTTTTAGTTTTTACTTAGAATCCAGACACCATCTTGCAAATTTTATGTAGATTTGTATGCATGCATTGAGGTAATGGCCTATTTAGAACCCCATTCGGGTCGGGTCGTTACAGTTGGTATGAGAGCTCAGAGTCATAGATTCAGTAGATTGACCTTTTGTTGTAGGTCGTTTTTCCATGATCATCAGCACTCCGACAGTCATCAGGTACGCCCAAGTTTACTATTTGTTGATTGAAAAAGGGTTAAGAATTTACAATACCTGTCATCTAGTGTATGCCTTGTGTAGTGTTGTGGAGCGGAGACGAGCAGATTCTGACTCGTTGTTGGTTTGGGTTTAGAGCGCCATCATGCCAACTTCCCGCAGTGTGTGATGTATGTTGTGGCTTGTTGAGGTATCCAGATAGATTCGAATGCCCTGGGACGTCGTCCCCGTGGGAGGTAGAGCTTAGACTCCCGTAGGCCAATTGTGGCCCAGTTGTTGGTTTTCCCCTAGTGAGAGGGTGGAGGTGCTTTTCCTTGGAGTGCCACTCCAAGAGAGAAGTTAGCTATGGCTGTGCTTATGTGGATGTTTGTGGAGCAGGTCCCCGTGTGGACTAGCCTGGGTAGCTCAAGTGTTGATCTTGAGCCTTAGCAGATTGTTTGATTGCCTAGTGAGTAGCTGCAGAGTTGGCAGCTTTCGAGGAGATTGTTGAGGCATCTTTGTGCTCCTGTAAGGTGTTGTTGTTTGCAGCCCGATGGCGGAACCACGTGGTTAGGGGTGCGTGAGCGATGTTCCTTCCGGTTGGATCCGTTGGTGTTTTCCTCGGATGTTTGGTAGAGTTGAGCACTCTTCTTTTGGTGAGCTCTTAGAGTGGAGCTAGTCTTTGCATGTTGAGAGAGCGGGCGAGTTTTGTTGAGCATCATGTGGAGATGCAAGGGTAGGCCGTGAGCCTTCGGTTTGATGAGATGCCATAGGCATGGTTTTTGAGTTGGAGCCCTTGTATGCCTAGCCAGAGTTCTTGTCACTTGAGGTTGTGACCTTGTTGGCCCCATTGGTAGTAAGATGTGGTTTTGGTAGTAGTGGCACTTGAGGTGCATTGGTTGGTGTGCCGCTTTGGCACTAAGTCCAGTCAGAGCTTGAGTTTGGCTTGGGCATAGCGAGATGGTTCTATGCCGTCCGGAGTTCAGCGCACTCCTTTAGCCTTGGATCCGTTTATGGCGTGCTTTGTATAGGTCGTGCGGAGGGCTAGTTCGAGGTGGTAGTCGATGGACTACAAGCGAAAGGATGTTCGAGAGGAGCGGAGCCATTTTCCCGATGTTCTTTGGAGGTTGAGTAAGTCGCGAGGTTGGCGGTTGGTAAGTGTTGGTGCGCGTGAGTCTCGCGCTAGTGTTAAGGCCAAGAGTTTCCTTGTGGTTGGTAGTGCGGTCAACTACCTTCAAGGGCCTTATCTGAGGAGAGTTGAGCATCGTTGATGCGAGTTTGGTCCAGCAGAGGGACCCTGAGTTGGATGCCTATGAGGCGAGATGAGTTGTTGCCTTGTGAGAGGTTTTGGATGCCTTAAAGGTAAGCACCCTTGGTAGAGGCTTGGTATAAAGTAAGTTCGGTTTGGCATGGTTATGCCTTGGTAGAGCAAGGTTGCCTCAGCTTTGAGCATCGTGTGGAGTTGGAACTTTTGGTGTTCCTTGGATTGTTTGTATCTCTGCCAGGAGTTATCATTGCTTTTTGGAAAAACGCTTGTTAGTCTTGGATCTCTGAAGGAAGGTTGAGAGTTGTGCACACAAGTGTGTTTTGTGTGGTTCGTTATGTGGCGAGAGTTTCAGATCCATGTAGGGTTTGCTTTGGAGATCTAGTGCTCAGTTCCTGGAAAAGTTGGACTCCAGATGGATGTTGTAAGGCTTTAGTTGAGGTGGTAAGGATACCGTGCTCGTGATATCAGGTTGTTGCTTAGGCAAGATTTGTTAAGTTGGACCTAAGCTTGGTTGGCGGATCTTTTTGTTGATCTTTGGTTGGAGTTCAGTTGGAAACTGAACAGGAGCGGTGGTAGCAAAGCCGCTAGATTTACGATCGTCATGGCTAAGAGAGTTGTTCGGATCCTTCCTTGGGTAGAAGTTATGTTGTGGCCGATGCTTTGAGTAGGAGAATGACGCATTCTGTAGCGTTTCGGGTTCTCTTGGTTTCCAAGGAGTTGAAGTTGGCCAGCATGGTTGTGATGCTAGAAATTGGAGTTGTTTGTTCAGGCAGTTGTCTGTTAGATCGTTTGCCGGCAGTGTGTGTGTCGAGGGTTGTCGGAGAACCCTAGGTTGTGGAGAGCCTCTCCAGAGCTCAATCAAGCCCAGGTAGTGAGTTTAGTTGGCCAGCTGAAGGCGTGTAGTTTGTAGCCTCGGGTGAGTTGCTAGCAGTCTTGGTAGACTAGCAAGCTAGTGTTTGTTTGGAGTAAAGTCCGGATTGGTTCCGGTGTGGTGGCAAGTTGATGTTTGGTGTCGACCAAGGTGTGGATTGGAGTTGCTAGAGATTAGTTTTGCTCGTGGGGCGAGTGGTTTGTGCCCTGTTGGTTGTTTTCCTGTTTCCAGGATGTTGAGTTGCCCCATTTGGCATTTGAAGGTTCAGTCTGTGATGGCCCCCTGTTGTTGCCCCGTGAGATTAGATGTTGTTGCTCTAGTGGAGCAAGACAGTGAGCGTATGTGGAGCTCTCTGTCCGTTGGTTGTCTGGTTGTAAGAGTCGTTTCCTTCTGGGAGTTGTCAGGTTACTCCCTTGGTCTTGGAGTTGATGGTAGAGGTGCTAGCAAGAGGGAATAGTTTGTTGGCTGCTGGGAAGCAGTCGTTTGTCCAGTTAAGCGGATTCTTGGATGGTGTTCTAGAGGCTGCAGTAAAGGTTGTTCTGCCTCTTGTGAGTGTTTGGCCAAGATTTGGTCCTCTTGTTGTTTCGGGAGCTAGTTCGGTTCTAGCTGGAGGGCGTTGCCCTGAGGTCTTGTTCCTAGTCAGAAAGTTTTGGGAGTTGACCCTCCCTCGGCGATTGAGTAAGTTACATTAGTTCGGATTGGTGATTCGATTGGTTGAGATTTCCCTTGGGTGTTGCTTCCAAGAGAGAGTTGGTTGCTGTTGCCTTGGGTTTGAGCAAGACAGCGAGCGTGTGTGGAGTTCGATGCCCTTCTGAAGTTTCCTTGTTGGGAAGTCGTTTCCCGTTTGGCAGAAGTCAGCTTAGCTCCTGAGTTGTGGAGTTGATCAGAGTAGCGCAGCGGTCAGCCCAGCGAGAGGGTCCCTGCTTTGTGTTGTTAGCCAGCAAGAGTTGTTCGTCCCCGCAAGGGCGGTGGCCAGCCAGTAAGAGTTGAGTTGTTCTGGCAAGTTGTTGGTTCTTTGGGGATTGAAGATTTCCTTTTCCCCTAGCCTCTGTGGTGGTTGAGTTGCTCCTTGGATGCCAGCCTCGAGGGTTAGCTTCCGAGGTAGTCTTGCGGATTCATATGGCTCAGGATCCGTAAGCTTGGAGGTTGTCGTCATCCGTTTTCCTTGTGAGGTTTCGGGAGTGGAGCTTCTGGTTAGAAGTTGAGTTAGGCCTAGGCTAAAAGGAGAAGTCTTTTGAGTAGCCAGTTGGATTTTAAGAGTTGAGTGGTAGCTTGGAGGCGAGCGTTGCTCGTTATAAGTTTGGGTTGAGTTCTCTTTGAGCAAGCCCTTCTCGGGCTTTGTTCCTAGTTGTTGTGCGTTCGCGATTGGCGTTAGCGAGCGCGCGTTTGAGTGAGTTGGCACAGAGGTGCCGTGGCGCGTTGGTGGTGTTGTTGAGTTTATTTTCCTCGGGTGTTGTGTCGCAGATAAATTTGCGTGATGGTTTAGTCCTTGCTTCACGAGATTTTGAGAGGAATGTTGGTTGTTCCTTGCCTGGCGGTGTTCTCTTTGGCCAGTTGCTGGTAGGCTTGCTCCGAAATGTTGCGTTCGGCCGATGAGGAGTTATAGCTTGTTGGTTTGGCCGAGTGGAGTCTGTGCTTGGCCCTTGTCTTTTAAAGGTGGCCGTAGCTGAAGTTTCAGCTGGTGTGAGTGTTGTTAGCCGTCTTGTGTACCAGGATGGTGCCCCTTGCCTTTGGTTCGGCGATTTCTCCTTAAGATGGTTGCGTTAGTGTTGTGGTCGCGTTCTAGTTGGAGAAGTTTGGCTTTTGGATCAGTCGCCAGTTGGTGGGTCGTTTGGATTTCGTTAAGGCTGTAGGCAAGTTTTGAGGTTCGCTGGTCTCTTGTGAAGTAAGAGTAGGCCGTTTGGTTTTGGAACCTGGAAGGTTCAGTTGTTTGGCCAGTTTGTTGTAGGGTTGAGTTTATTTGTTGTCAGCTGTGAGCTTCCAGAGGAGTTTTGCCAGTGCGTGGTGTAGAGTTTCAGAGCTTGTGGCAAGTCCTCGAGTTTGCTGTGAGTAGCACCGTTTTAGAGTTGGTGCGAGTTGAGGACGTGGTTTGCCGTCTAGCTTTTTCGCATCTGTTTCCCTTCGGAGTTCAGTGTATGCCCAGTCTTGGTTGAGATAGTTTGTGGCAGTCTGGATGGCATTCTGCCTTTGAGCCTTTTAGTACCCAAGAGGGGTTGGTTTTCGAAGAAGGTTAGTGTTGTCTTAGCCGAGAAGTTCAGTTGGTTTGGTTTCTGTGGAGTTTTCCTGGAGCTGTTTCGTCTTAGGACTTTCGAGGACGAAAGGCTTAAAAGGAGGGAGTATTGTAACAGCCCAGTTTTCTATCCCAGTTTTCGGGGTGCCTTCAGGTCAAGTTTTGGTTGTTGGTTGGGCCGTTAGAGCGGTTTTGCCCCTTGGGGGTATTTTGGTCCTTTGGCTCTTCGGGCAGGATTTGTGGATTTTCAGGGCTTCGAGGTAGCTCCTGCCTTTTTCGAGGCTTGTTTGTTGTTGCTTGCGAGTCCCGAGATGTTTGGGCTAGTCGTTTAGGAGTTCAGTTGTGATTTGGGTTTTGGCAAAGTGTTGGTTGGTTGTGTGCTTCCTTTGGGATTCGAGCCCGGGCCCTTGGTGTTGTTTTGGGAGTTGGATTTAGTGAGTTTATTTATTGGAAGAGGTTGCTTTGGTGGGTCGAAGGAGGAAGCCGGGAAATGGGATTTTTAAGGTTAAAAGTGGATAAGGATGGATTTAGGATAAAATCCTTATTTTTCCTTTTATTTCCCATTTTCCTTTTCTTTTCCAAATTCATTTTCTTTTCTTTTATTTTTCCCCAAATTCACTTTCTCTCTCTTTCTCTCTCTCTCTCTCTCTTCCCCCCGACCTAGCCCTAGCCCGAGCAGCCTAGACCAGCCCGAGCCCTTGGCTCGCCTGACGCCATGGCGCCCAAGCCTCGCCGGCCGAGCCCCCGCCTGCCAGTCGGGCCGTCGCTAAGCTCGCCCGGCCCAGTCGCCGGCCCGAGCTCGCGTGCCCGATCAAGCATCCCGGCCCGGCCCGGCGGCTTCGCCTGCAGTGTCGCCCGAGCCCCGTGTCGCCGGATCCGTGTCGCCCAGCCCGTGTTGTCCCCTGTGCCGAGCCGCTCCGAGTCTCGTCCCTGTAGCGCCTTGTCGCGCCCGCGCGCCCTCCCCCCCTATAGCTCGCCCGCGCGTTTGCGTCTGCGTCCGAGCGCCCTGCTCGCCAATGCGTGCCCAGCCAGCGCCCAATGCGCTGCGTGCAGCGCCAGCCAATGCCCGGCCCCGTGCGATCGGCCCGTTCGAGTGTCAGCCGTGCCTCGTGAGTTGCTCCCGAGCTGAGGCCTGTTTGTTTTATTATTTTTGGGCCATTTTATTGTAATTATTGTTGTTTTTGTTAGGTTCTCGCTAGCTAGCTCGGGTTCGATAGCAGCTTAGGTTTCTTGTGTTTAGAGGTCTTCCGGCCAGGTAAGGATTTCTTACCGGGGTTGTGTGGACCCTGCGATATTATATGTGATTGCCGATTGATTGCTTGTTTGTGTTTATTGACATATTTAGTAATAGGTGCTCGTTTCTGAATTCCCGATTAGCATGACTTTCCTGGTTAATTCTCATGTTAATCCATGCTAGGTTGTTTCTTTCTGGCATGCTCGTATCTGTTCCTTGCTTCGTAGTATCATGCTAGGTTCGTTGTATTCTTATTGAGCACATATTGGATGTTATTGAATTGTTTGCTGATTGCTAAGGCAGGTTAGAGTTGCAGGTAGATAGCATCATCCGGGCCGGGTGCATAACGTACCTTGCACCCCGACAGGGACGTATGAGATGGAGCTCCGCCCTGATCCCGTTAGGGAATAGCTAACCCTAACGGCTGGCCCTGCAATCTTGGGTGAGGGTGGCAGACTGTTAAATGCCCCAACGGTCGGGATGATGACTTGGCATTGCCTCGTCCCCGGCAGTCGGCACGTCCTCAGCGTGTTCGGCCGTAGCCCTTGATTGCCACCTGTTAAGGTAAGGACGGCTTCCTGGTGTAAGCCTACCACGACCCGTTCCTTAGCCCCAGGTGCGGTGGTTCAGGCTGACATAGTTTACGTGTCCAGGTCTCACACCCCTATGTCAGTGACACCGATCCAAAGAATTAGTTAGGCGTGGTGACTGGACATGGGCAGCTTGCCTCTAGACCCGGCACCCCCCATAGTCTGCAGTAGCACGCGGTGCATGCTTACGCTCATTACAGCGCCGACTAGAGAGCTCCTCGGGATTGTGAGCCAGTGTAACTTTCGTCGACGATGAGATGTGTGAGGCCGGGACTTGTTTTCGTATAGGGCGACTTGTGTGATGTGTTGTGTGGTGAGTTTTTCCGGACTAAGACCACGAGTTGGCATCCGAGGCCCAAGTGTGGGCTAAGCTATGTGCTCTATTTCGTGTTTATATTCATAGCTTGCATCTCTTTCGCTAGATGACCATGTATATCGTATTGTACCCGGTTGGGGATTCTTCTTGAGTAATTCGTTACTCACCCTTATTATGTGGTTTTCCACAGGTAACCATGGTGCGAGACGAGATTCTTTGGAGGAGGAGGCGTGATCATGGAAACCCGTTGTTCAACTCTCGAGTCTTATGTTTATGTTTATGATTTAAATGTCCTCTGAATGCATGTAGTTGGGCACGGAGCCCTAGGGTGTTTTCTGAATGTATTTCCGGATTCTAGCATTGTTGTAACTATTGCAAAGCTTGTATGTTTTAAATAAATCTCTCATCAGAGTATGTTTTGGAAATGTATTTGTCTTGGAACAGGTGCTTGGAAACAGGGATGTGTTTCGTGAATTTATGTTGATTTTTAAATGGATGTTTTCATGTTTTAGTTTTTACTTAGAATCCAGACACCATCTTGCAAATTTTCTGTAGATTTGTATGCATGCATTGAGGTAATGGCCTATTTAGAACCCCATTCGGGTCGGGTCGTTACAAGGGCAGGCTGTCCGTCAGCAAGGACAAGCAGGGCGCGCTGGCGCTGGCGCTAGCGAGGCAGGGGATGTGCAGACGCGGGCTGTCGCAGGCGAGCCAACACTCTGGGTCGGGCGCGCGGGCGAGACGTCGGGTCTGTGAGGACAGCGCGCGGGCGAGACGTCGGGTCTGTGAGGACAGCGCGCGGGCGACGCGTCTGGGCTGCAGCGAGCGGAGCGGCGCGGCGCGTCTGGGCGGCCTGGTGCGGAACGGCGCGGCGCGTCTGGAAGCACTAGGCTGAGCGGCACGGGGCAGCGCTGGGCGACGCGTACGGACGGCAACGAGCGGTGCGGTGTAGGGCGCCCTGGTGCGGGGCGGCGCGGCACGTCTGGGAGGAATGGCTGGGCTGTGCGGCGCGGCCTGGTGCAGAGCGGCTGGGCACGGCTGTGGCTCGGGCTGAGCGGTCTGATGCGGCCAGGATGTGGTGCGGCTAGGGCATGGCTGGGCGGCTAGGGTTGGGTTTTCTTGGTGAGGTCGGCTAGGAGAGAGAGAGAGAGAGAGAGAGAGAGATTGCAAAACAAGGGGAAAGGGACTTTCTTGATTTTCTTCCCTTCTTCTTAAAATAAATGGGTCTAAAATCCCTTCCCAAAGCTTCCTCTTTCAAAACTCGGCCCAAACAAACTTTTCTTTCTAATAAAACTCTTTTTCCTTCAAACTCCCAAAACCATTTAGGGCAAGGGTTCAAATCCCAAAGGAAGCACTAAAATAAACATTAATTTTGCCAATAACTAAAATACCCCCAAACTCCCACACAACTTGCCCAAACCTCTTGGGTCTTGCAACCAACAACCACCAAACCTCGACGAAGGCAGGAAAGGCCCTGAAATCTTGAAAATCCTCAAAACCCTGACCGGGGGCAAAAGACCAAAATACCCCTAAGGGTTAAAACAGCTCTAACGGCCCATCCGAACATCCGAATAATGATCCGAAATCACCTGGGTAACCGAAATAGAAAACTGGGCCGTTACAATACCCCCTCCTTTTAAGACTTTCGTCCTCGAAAGTCCTAAGATGAAAACAACTCAAGGAAAAAAAAACTCCACTGATTCTTAACCAACCAAGCTTCCGATTAAGACAACACAAATCCTTCTTCGAAACCGAACCCTCTTGGGTTCCCAAAGGCTCCAAGCCCAACAGACACCGAGTCTGCCACGAATTATCTCAACCAAAACTGAACCAACACTGAGCTTCGAAGAAAACATGCGATAACTAGTCGGTGAGCCACATCCTCTGACTCGCACCAACTCTCAAACGGTCTACGACTCTAGGGCTCACTTATCCCTGCTAACCCAACTCGGAACGCCTCTCTACGGCGCTACTCTCAGCAAACTCGTGGACGGGTCACAAGCTCTAAAACTCTACGCCACGCTCCGGCGTAACTTCTCTCGAATGCTCATAGTTTGTTATCAAACAACCTTGACCCTTCACCATCTTGACCAAACAACCTGAACCTCCTGTGTTTTGAAACAAAACGGCCTACTCTTACTTTGCAAGAGACTGCGAACCCCACCGGTTGCCTACAATCCTTAACGAAATCCAATTCGAACCACCAATCGGGTGATCGATCCCAAGGCAACCTTCTCCAACTAGCATGCGTCCACAACACTTAAGCAACCATCGACGAGAAATCGAAGCACCCAAGCCAAGGGGCACTTTGCGGTTCACCAAGCGGCTACCACCACTCACATTAGTTGAAACTCGACTTTGGCCACCACGAACGACAAGGTCGAGAGCAGGCTCCACTCACCAAACTAACAAACCGGAGCCCTCATTGGCCGACAACAAACTTTCCAATGCAATTCGATCAGCCATCGCCTAGGTGAACATCGCCAGACGGAAAACAAACAACATTCCTCTCACGGAAACCTCGAGCCAAGAAGGAATAAAACAACACGCGGCTACTAGCAACACAAAAGCTTGAGGATCGCAACTCAAGGGCTTTACCAACCAATGCCACGGCACCTCTGTGCCAACTCACTCAACTGTGGCTCAGCTAAAATGCCAACTGCGAATGCACAACGACTAAAAGAAAAGCCCGAGAAACGCTTGCTTAGCAGAAACTCAAACCAAGCTCATAACGAGCAAAGCTCGCCTCCAAGCTACCACTCAACTTTTAAGTCCAACTGGCTACTCAAAGGACTTCCTCCTTTAGCCTAGGCCTATCTCATCTTGTGAATAGAAACTCCACACTCAGAACATCGCAAGGAATACGAACTGACGAGGCTATCTCCAAAGATAATACTTGCGGCTGGCATCCATGGTGCAACTCAACCACCAAGGAAACTAGGGGTTCCTCAAACCCCAAAGAACCAACAACTTTCCAGCAAAAACTCAACTCTTAAACTGGCTGGCCTCCGCCCTTGCGGGGGCAAAAACTTTCGCTTGCTAACAACACAATGCAGGGACCCCCTCGCTGGGCTAACCACTGCGCTACTCTGATCAACTACACAACTTAGGAGCTACGCCGACTCCTTCTAAACAGGAACGATTTCCCAGCAAGCGAACTTTGAAGGGCAGCGAACTTCACACACGCTCGCTGACTAGCTCAAACCCAAGGGCAACAACAACCAACTCTCTTGGAAGCAACACCCAAGGGAAAACCCAACTGATTGGACCACCAATCCAGAACTAGCAGAACTTTACTCAACCACCGAGGGGGGGTCAACTCCCGAAACCTCCTGACTAGAAGCAAGTCCTCAGGGCAACGCCCTCTGCTCGACCCGAGCTAGCTCTTGAAACAACAAGGGAACCAAATCTTGGTCAACACCAAGCACCAATTAGCCACCTCACCGGAACCAATCCGGACTCCACGCCAAACAAGCACTAGCCGGATAGACTACCAAATTTGCCAGCAACTCACCCAAGGACACTGCCTGGGTCTGACTGAGCTCTGGAGAGGCTCTCCACAACCTAGGGATCCTCCGATCACCCTCCGACACACACGGTCATCAAACGATCTAAACAGACAACCGGCTACACGGGCACAACCCTCTCCAGCATCTCAACTACGCTGGCCAACCCCAACTTCTTGAAAACCAGGAGAACCGGAAACGCTACAGACTGCGTCATCCTCCTACTCAAGCATCAGCCACAACATACCTTCTGCCCAAGGTAAAGATCCGAACAGCTCTCTTAGCCATGATGATCAGAAACTGCGCGGCTTTGCTACCACCGCTCTTGTTCAATTCCAATGAACTCACGACGGGGCAAGGACCAACTAGCAAAACTTACTTAAATAACAACAGAGCTACGAGCACGGCATCCTTACAACCAAAGCTAGAGGCGGTTGCAAGGACTAAAGCCTTGACAACTCAAAGATCGAGCAGACTGGCTCCTCAACACGAACCTCTCATGGTTCTTGAAACATAACCACGAAACGAGCTACACAAAAGTACACCGGCGTGTACGGCTCCAACAGTTCCTTAAGATCCAAACTCAACGGTACTCTCACACAAGGCAACTTTCGCCTCCCAATAGAGCCACAACTAGCACAGGAGCAACATGAGTTCAAACCACTCGGGGGCAACTCACCACGAAAAGCTACATTGGTCAACTCACTCTTACCAGAGCATAACTACACCAAACTGACATACCTCATACCAATGTGCCCACTAAATGCTCCACTCAACCATCCAACTCATGGCTCTAACACTGGATCAACCACGCATCATCGATGCCAACCCTACTCATATTAGGGTAACTCCAAGGGTAGTCAAACACACTACCACCATCAAGTGGCTCACAAGCCCACACACAAGCGCGAGAACTCAGACGCGCTAGCCCTCACCAACCTACAACATCCTTTGCACCCATCTCTCGGTGACCCTGAAAAGCTCCTACTTTTCCCTCGAACGACCTCACACTTGTAGTTCTCTGACTACCACCGAGCTAGATCTCTTAAGCAATCCAACAGATGCAACTTCAGAAAAATTGGTACAAGGCTGGTGGGGGTGCTATACTCCGGGCGGGCATGGAACCATCTGCACCAAAAGTGCCAACTGGCCTGAATCTAGGCCTCCTCTCAAAGCTTGGTGCCAACAGGCACAACATCCTTTACAACACAAATCAGCCCAAAACAAGCTTTATGCCCCTCTGAGGATAGGGAAGGTCACACTCCAAGTGATGGGCAAAGGCACTCAACACAAGAGTCCAAACACTCGAGTAGCCTAAACTCTGGCATCTCGCCTAACAGACATGCCACGGCCTACTCCTACATCCCACTCGATGCTCAACGAATACTCAGGCCAAACTTCGGGTGGCAGCACCTAGCTCCACACCTATAACATGCTAACAGAAGGTGCTTCTCTCTACTAGCCAGCTGAAAACCACGGACGGATTAAGTCCTGACAAGCAAACTCCACACTACCCCCTGGCTACGAGGGTACTAAAAGAACTGGCTGCAAAACGACTACAGGCTTGCAGGAGGACAAGATGTCTCTAGATCTTCCCCAAAAGCTACTAACTTGGAAGCTTGCCAATCGACCGGGTGGTTGGTGGAGACTCTGCTGGTCCGCCTCTCACAGGGGACTACCACCACCACACTACTGCATCAAACAACACCAGAATGGCGCGCCTCAACCTCTAAACATCTGGTCATCGGCCTCTGAACACCAGGTCATCCTAACACTTGGATGATAAACTCGATCCTGGCCAACCACCTTGCTGCTAGCAGTAGGTCTCAAAACATCCAGCTCTATAGGCTTTCACTTGCCAAACTCGGCGGCTCGATCAACGCCAACTACTTATCAGCATAAACCTGCTGATCAAGCCCTCCCGGGAACCTCTGGGGCTACTAGAGCTACAAGGAGGGGTGTCTCCTAAATAAACTCTGCCAGCTGGGCTATCTGTGCCCAAGACTCCTCACTACGCGCTACAAATTGCACCTGGGTCTCCGCTCTCTGTTAGTTAAAAGACCTGCCATCAACTCCCTCATGGATGGAGCACACTCTGCTCAAGGAGTCTCACTCTGAGGCGTGCTAGCCTCAACCCCCCTACTCTTGGCAACTCATTTGCCAGGGACAAAGGTGGCCTACGGGTCTAGACAACCCTGGACGCGGTCTCGTCATCAACAGGAACAGTCCAACTCCTCGGTTGGAAATACCGAACGTCCTTGCTCCTATAAGTGCAATCAACCTACTAGCGATCCACACAAAGCATAAAAGCTAGCCCACGCTGGGGCTCTCACTGCAAATCAAGGGTAACACATGTATACTAGATGCAGTATTGTAAAATAAAACCCTTAGCTTAATGAACTCAGACAAACCTGACGGCCGCGGAGTGCTGATGATCATGGGGGCAACAACCTGCAAAGCAGGTTAGTCTACATAATCTATGACTATGTGCTCTGATACCAACTGTAATAACCCGACCCAAAATACGGTCCTAAACCTAGGTTCTCACTCAGCATGCAAGTTAAATACTTCATCAAGCGGTTTAGTGCTCAAATTTAAAACCTTTCAAAACATTTAAAAGTGGGGACACTTAAAACATAAACAACAACCTTCATTTAAGCAAACCAACAAAGTAAAACAAGTCTGGCCAGTGTTTATGAAATCATACAATACAATTTAAATAACTGTTAAAAACATCCCCCTAGGACTCCTGTCCGTCTACATGCTGAACAAATTATGCAAACAATAATAGACAGAGTGTCGGCGGCTCCCATGATCAATCAGCTCCCTCCGCTAGCCGTCGGTCTTTGTCCCAAGTTACCGGTGGAAAACCACGAGAAATAAGGGTGAGTATAAACATACTCGGTAAGAATCCCCAACCGGGTACAATACGATACATCAATCATCCGGCACCCTAGTATACATGCAAGCGATTACCAACATGGATCATAGCTCAACGAGCTTACAAGGCGAGAATCTGGAATCCTCGGAAGTCTCCTACTTAGGCCTAATGATTGGCTCTCATAACCAATCCGGGACATCTCGAGGGTCTTTCTCCTCGGCCAATTGATCACTCAAAAACCGATCCCAAAGATGTCCGACACCCTCGAGGGTCTTTCTCCTCGACCATATGATTAGCTCAAAAACCAATCCCAATGGGTGTCCTCAAGGGCCGCTTACCCTCGCTAATAAATCTGGACTACCGGGAGAGTACCCGAAGTCTGGCTCTAAACTGGAAGGAACTGGTGTACTCACGAACATTAGCCCGGGGGAGCTCTCCGAACCAGCGACTAACGCGTGTGGGCGCACACCGCATCTTTCGCAACCGGCGTAAATGTGGCAGCCTAGGTACAAACTACGCGGGCGTGCACGCATGCCTAAAGACTCGGAAGCGATGTCACCGAACACGATGAGTGCGAGGCCCTCGGCACTCATGCATGCGACTGTACCACCAACCTGAAGCTAACAACCGGCCAAGGCAGGCTTGCACCGTTGGCAGGGTTCCGCTCTAGCAGGCTACAAACTAGGCTTATGCCGATGTGGTAGCTAAATCCACATCGGTTGTCGGGGGGAAGCAATGCACGTTATGCTTCGCTCTACTCCCGACCGGTGGGGACAAAGTACGTTATGTCCACTCTCAGCCTCTGGATGATGACAAACTCTACTATACTAGCTAAGAGTACAAAATAACTGATTCCTGGCTAGACATACATATCAACATCAATCACACATAACCTAGCATGATACTACGAACTTAAAGCGGGAATCTCAAGCATCTTTGGAAGAACAATCCTAGCATGGCACTAACATGTACAAACAGGCAAACATGCTAGCAAGAATGCAATCACAAGCTGTCCTATCCACTAATCATGTTCATAGAAGTAAACATGCATATAAGGCACAATCAAGAAAGCATCGCAGGGTCCACACAACCACGGTAAGAAATCCTTACCTGGAAACGAGCAGAAATAACTTTCACAATCAAATAATGACCCTCGAGCTTTAAAGCGAAACCAAGCAACCTAAGCATTTTAGTAAAAACAACCTTATTAAATAAACAAAGCTGACCATGACCTAGTGCCCAAAGGAGAAAAGACTCGGGAATTACCGACCGAGAAGACACAAGGTCACGCCCCAACTCGCACGGCAGGGCTGTAACAGCCCAGTTTTCAAGGTGCCTTCAGGTCAAGTTTTGGTTGTTGGTTGGGCCGTTAGAGCGGTTTTGCCCCTTGGGGGTATTTTGGTCCTTTGGCTCTTGGGGCAGGATTTGTGGATTTTCAGGGCTTCGAGGTAGCTCCTGCCTTTGTCGAGGCTTGTTTGTTGTTGCTTGCGAGTCCCGAGATGTTTGGGCTAGTCGTTTGGGAGTTCGGTTGTGATTTGGGTTTTGGCAAAGTGTTGGTTGGTTGTGTGCTTCCTTTGGGATTCGAGCCCAGGCCCTTGGTGTTGTTTTGGGAGTTGGATTTAGTGAGTTTATTTATTGGAAAAGGTTGCTTCAGCCGGGTCTCGAAGGAGGAAGCCGGGAAATGGGATTTTTAAGGTTAAAAGTGGATAAGGATGGATTTTGGATAAAATCCTTATTTTTCCTTTTATTTCCCATTTTCCTTTTCTTTTCCAAATTCATTTTCTTTTCTTTTATTTTTCCCCAAATTCACTTTCTCTCTCTTTCTCTCTCTCTCTCTCTCTTCCCCCCGACCTAGCCCTAGCCCGAGCAGCCTAGCCCAGCCCGAGCCCTTGGCTCGCCCAGCGCCCGCGCGCCCAAGCCTCGCCCGGCCGAGCCCTGCCCTGCCAGGTCGCGTCGTCGCCCAGCTCGCCCGGCCAGGTTGCGGCCGAGCTCGCGCGCCCGATCGCGCATCGCCCGACCCGAGCCAGCGCGCGCCTGATGTCGCCCAAGCCCCAGTGTCGCCAGATCCGTGTCGCCCAGCCCGTGCTGTCCCCTGTGCCGAGCCGCTCCGAGTCGCGTCCCTGTAGCGCGTCGTCGCGCCCGCGCGCCCTCCCCCCTGTAGCTCGCCCGCGCGTTTGCGTCTGCGCCCAAGCGCCCTGCTCGCCCAGCCGTGCCCCAGCTCGCCCCAGCGCCGTGTCAGCGCGCCCCAGCGCCCGTGCCAGCGCCCAGCAGCTGCCCAGCCCTTGCAGCCGGCCCGTTCGAGTGTCAGTCGTGCCTCGTGAGTTGCTCCCGAGCTGAGCCCTGTTTGTTTTATTATTTTTGGGCCTTTTTATTGTAATTATAAATGGAAATCCACTACTCGGTTAACAGAAACTACCAAGAACAAGAATACCAACAATGACTGGCAGAGCACAAGCTACACTAACCAGCAAGGATCCCTCAATAGGCCAAGACCCTAATCCATCCACAATGGAGCAACCTCGACCCACAACTGATACAAAAGGGGTTCTTCAACTACAAAGGTGCAACAGCTCCCAGGCAACACACCAAGAACCTTAACCGACTAGGCCAAACACTCATAGGAGGCAGAACAACCCTTACTACAACTTCTAGAAAACCACTCAAGAATCCGCTTAATTGGACAAACAACTGCTTCCAAGCAGCCAACAAACGTTTCCCTCTTGCTAGCTCCACTACCATCAACTCCAAGACCAAGGGAGTAACCTGACAACTCCTATGAGGAAAAGGTTCTTACAAGCGGACAACCGAAGGATAGAGAGCTCCACACACGCTCGCCTCCTTGCTCGACTAAAGCAACAACATCTAAGTCTCACGTAGGCAACAACAGGGGGGTCCACCACAGACTGAACCTCCAACCACACACTAGCCAAGACTCACCTCCAAATGCCAAACAGGGCAACTCTCAACATCCTGGAAACAGGAAAAACAACCGACAGGGCACAAACCACTCGCCCCACGAGCAAAACTAACTTCTAGCAACTCCAATCCACACCTTGGTCAACACCAAGCACAACTTGCCACCACACCGGAACTAATCCGGACTCTACTTTAAACAACTCTAGCTTGCTAGCCTACGAAAACTGCCAGCAACTCACCCGAGGCTACAAATTACACGACTCCGGCTTGCCAACTGAAACTCACTACCTGCGTCTGACTGAGCTCTGGTGAGGCTCTCCACAACTAGGGTTCTTCGGCAACCCTCGACACACACTGTCGTCTAACGGTCTAATGACCAACTGCTCGAACAATCAACTCCTTTTTCCAAAGATCACAACCATCTTTGGCTGCTCCAAACCTCGAAACCAAAAAGACGTAAAACGCAGAATGTGTCATCCTCCTACTCAAAGCATCAGCCACATCGTAGCTTCCACCCAGGGTAAGGATTCCGAGCAACACTCTTAGCAACTACGGTCAGGAACTACGTGGCTTCGCTACAACCACCATTTGTTCAGTACCATCTGAACTCCAACCATGAACAACAAGAGGTTCCACCAACCAAGCTTAGGTCCAACCTAACAAAACTTGCCTAAGCGACAACCCGACCACGAGCACGGTATCCTTACCACCTCAACTAAAGCCTTACAACATCCACCTGGAGTCCAACTTCTTCAAGAACTGAGCACCAGTTCTCCAATGCAAACCCTACATGGTTCTGAAACTCTCGCCACCAGAACGAACTACACAAAACACACTTGTGTGCACAACTCCCAACCTTCCTTCAGAGATCCAAGACTAACAGGTGCTTTCCAAAAGGCAACACTAACTTCTGGCAGAGATACAATCAACCAGAGGAACACTAAAAGTTCCATCTCCACACGATACTCGGAGTTGTGGCAACCTTGCTCTACTAAAGCATAACAATGCCAAACCGAACTTACCTTATACCAAGTCTCTACCAAGTGTGCTTACACAGATAAGGCATCCAACTCATCCCATGAGGCATCTAACTCATCTCATCGGCATCCAACTCATCTCATAGGCATCCAACCCATCTCATAAGCATCCAACTCATGGCCCCTCTGCTGGACCCAAACTCACATCTACGATGCTCAACTCTCATCGGATTTAGGCACTCAAAGGTAGTTGACCGCACTACCAACCACAAAGATCTCTTGGCCTTAACACTAGCGTGAGACTCACGCGCACTAACACTTACCAACCGTCAACCTGCTGACTTACTCAACCCCCAGTAACACCGGGAAGAGGCTCCAGCTCCTCTCGAACATCCTTTCGCTTGTAGTCCTTCGACTACCACTAAACTAGCCCTCTTGCACGACCTAAACAGGTGCAACTGCCATAAACGGATCCAAAGGCTAAAGGAGTGTGCTGAACTCCGGACGGGTCATAGAACCATCTACTATACCCATGCCAAACTCAGGCCAGAACCAGACTTAGTGCCCAAACGACACACCAACCAATGCACCTCAAGTGCCACTACTACCAAATCCACATCTTACTACAAATGGGGCCAGCAAGGTCACAACCTCAAGTGACAAAAACTTTGGCCTGCTGGTTATTGTAGCTTGTGCTCTGCCAGCCATTGTTGGTGTTCTTGTTCTTGGTAGCTGGTGTTAACCGAGTAGTGGCGTTCCATTTATGAAGTTTCGGTGGGAAGGTGCAATAAGCTTAAACTAGAAGGTAAAAGCCTATTTGTGTTGCCGTTTGGACTTGTGAGTTGTGTCTCTTAATGAGGCGAGCTTTGTTCCGTTGCTTGCATGGAGGTAAGTTTAGTTGAGGGAGCCCTCTGGGGCCCTGTTTCTAGCGGGTTGACTTTTCCAGTCAGTGATCTAGGTCGAGCTAGAGTTGAGTGGAATGGCGTGGTTATGCAGTGTGTGGTTGGTTAGGCTACCGAGTTCGTAACACTCAAGTTGTTGGTTAGTAGGATTCCGTGTGGAAGCCGGCAGCTGGTTGAGGTTGTTGTGTGAGTTCGGATTTTTGGCGGATTAGTTGTAGTAGCTAGAGCTCGCACCTCGCCCCAGGTGGAGATGTCATTACTGTGGAGTAGTGGCATGGCAGTTTCAGGCTAGAGTTGTTGGCACCAGGGTGTGGCAACAAAGGTTCATTCTAGGCAGTGCGTTGAAGAACCGCGGTTCTGGAGAGCATTCTTAGAGGCTTGTGAGCCGAGTGCAGTCCCTATAGTGTTTCCACCCTCTGACCGATGGTCTTTTGGGAGGAGTGAGCCAGATCCTTCAGAACTTGTTGCGTGTTGGTGTTTCCGTGGTTAGGCATCGGGGGACCAGTGTTGGTTTGATGAGGTTACTTTGGGTAGCAGTTCCCAGCTGTTAGTTCATATGGTTTCGTTGAAGCGTAGTATGATAAATGTTGCAGGTTTCTAGTGTTCTGGGAAAAGGTTGGTGGCCGTCAGTTTTGTTTGGGTCCTGAGTTGCTGCAGTTGACCAGCGGTGATGTGCAGGAGTTTAGAGCTCGTATGTTGACATCTCAGAGCAGGCAGAAAAGTCACGCCGATGTATGGCGTCAAGGTTTAGAGTTTGAGGTTGGACAGCGCGTGTTCTTAAAAGTTGCACCGATGTGAGGTGTGTTGAGGTTTGGTAAGCGAGGGAAGTGGAGTCCCCGTTTTGTTGGACCATTTGAGATTCTTGAGAGGATTGGCAGAGTGGCATATTGGTTAGCCTTTCCTCCGTTGATGTCAGCTGTGCTTAGTGCGTTTCATGTATCGATGTTGAGGCAGTATGTGCCGGACCCGTCACACGTTATGGACTTTGAGTTTTTTTTTTTTTTTTTTTAGCTGAATGAGGATTTGACCTTCGAGGTGAAGCCTGAGAGGATTTTTGCCTTTGAGACGAAGACGTTGCGTAGTCGTGAGATCCGTTTAGTAAAGGTTCAGTGGAGGAGTCGGAGTTCAGAGGAAGCCTCTTGGGAGCGGGAGGTCGAGATGAGATTGCAGTATCCTGAGCTATTTCAGTCTTAAGGACTTTCGAGGACGAAAGTCATAAAAAGGAGGGAATATTGTAACGGCCCAGGTTTTCATCCCAGTCTTCCAAGTATGCCCTAGGGGTATTGTGGTAATTTGGTCGGGTCGTTTATGTCTTTTTCAGTTGTTAAAATTATTGGATGGTCTTATGTAGGGTTTTCATGCTTTGTGGATGTGTTTGGGCATGGTGAGATGCAAAAGTAAAATTGGGAGTTAAAAGTGTGAATGTTGGGGTTCAAACCCAGGTTGTCTGGGAGGTCAGTTGTGTGGTGTTGCCGGTTGTGCCTCGAGCTGTTATTGATGCTCATTCTGTTGTATGTCTTGGTTAGCTATGGGTCTTTGGGGTTTTGGTGCATTTGACTAAATGAAGGGAATTAGGGTTGTTTGTGCTTTCTTCTCCAAAATCCTCCCTAGCCGTCCAAGCTCTCTCTCCCAAGCTTCAAGCCGAGCTCCATCTCCCCTAGCAGCCACGTTGTTCGATCGTCATCCTGGGTAAGAGTCCTCGTTCTCTTCTTCTTCTTCTGATTGGTGTTCTTGCTGGCCGAGAGAAAAAGGAGGTGAGATTTTTGTTTTTGTTGCAGCTAGCCGAGAGGAGCACCAGCCGAGCAGCAGATCTGTCGCAGCCAGCAGCCCAACGCCCAGCAGCAGCCCCTGCATCGCAGCCTGTTGCACGCACCAGCAGCAGCGCCAAGACGCCCGTCGTCCAGCAGCTCTGTCGCAGTAGCCCAGATCGCGTCGCTCGTCGTCCGCAAGACAGCCCACACACGCCCGTCGCTCGTCGCGCCCGGTAGCGCACGCCGCCCGTCCTCGTCCGTGCGGTAGCGCTGCTGCGCGCTCCCGGTCGTCCTCAGCCCGCAGGCCCAGTCCAATTGCGTCCCCTGTCCGCGCCCGGTGCGCGTGTGCGCAAGACGCTCAAGAAGTGCAACCCAGCTGGCGTCGGTGCAGAAATTTCTACCGCCAAAGAAAGCAGAGCCACGACCGTGGTAACCTGTTCGTCGTCTGCGCATCACCGTCTTGCGTGTGAGTTGCTCCCGAGCTGAGCTCTGTTTGATTTATTATCCAAGCCTATGGATTGTGATAATTGTTGTGCTTGTTAGGTTCTCGTTAGCTAGCTCGGGTTCGATCTCAGCCTAGGATCTTTGTGTGTAGTTGCCTCCCGACCAAGGTAAGGATTTCTTACTGGAGTTGTGTGGGCCCTGCGATCTAATATGTGATTGTTGTTTGTATGCTTGCTTATGTTTATCATCATGTTTAGTGATAGGTGCTCTGTTCTGAATCCCTGACTGGCATGATTCTTGTGTTGTTTCTCATGTTAGTCCCATGCTAGGTTGTTCCGTTCTGGCATGCGCGTTATATGTTCTTGCTTCGTAGTATCATGCTAGGTTCGTTGTTTCTGTTGAGCACGTTTGGATTGTTTGCTCTATCTGTTTATAGTTTATAGTTATGATAGGTAGCATCATCCGGGCGAGGGTGCATAACGTAACTTGCATCCGTGGCAGGGACGTACGAGGCAGTACTCCATCCCTGATCCGTCGTTAGGGTTTAGCTAACCTAACGACAGCCCTTTGCAATCTTGGGTGAGGGTGGCAGACTATTAAATGCCCCAACGGTTGGGATGATGACAAGGCATTGCCTTGTCCCCAGCAGTCGGCACGTCCTCAGCGTGTTCGGCCGTAGCCCTTGATTGCCACCTGATAGGGCAAGGACCGTTTCCTGGTGTAAGCCTACCACGATCGGTTCCTTAGGCTCAGGTGCGGTGGTACAGGCTGACATAGCTCACGTGTCCAGGTCTCACACCCCTATGTCGGTGACATCGATCCAGAGATTAGTTAGGCATGAGTACTGGACCAGGGCAACTTGCCACTAGACCCGGCACCCCCTGGTTTGCAGCAGCATGCGGTGCGCGCACACGCTCATTACAGGGTCGACCGGAGAGCTCCTCGAGATCTTGAGTTCAGTGCACCTTTCGTATCGATAGTAGACAAGCTGAGGCCGAGAACTAGTTTCTCTTATAGGATCGAATCGTGTGGTAGATTTTCCGGAGTAAGACCCTTTGATGGCATCCGAGGTTTATGTGTGGATTTAAGCTATGTGCTCTCTTCTGTGTTTATATTCATAGCTTGCATACTTTCTGCTAGATGACCAGTTATATCGTATTGTACCCCGGTTGGGGATTCTTACTGAGTAATTCGTTACTCACCCTTATTTTGTGGTTATCCACAGGTAACCATGGTGCGAGATAGGATGGCTGAAGGAGGAGCTGTGATCATGGAAACCCGTTGTTTCGAACTCTGAGTCTTTTATTTATGTTGTTATGTTTTAAATGTCCTATGAATGCATGTAGTTGGGCACGGAGCCCTTAGGTTGTTTTTTCGGTTTGTTTTCGGATTCGATAACCGATGTAAACCAATTTTGGATTTGAATGTTGAATTAAATCTCTGATCAGAGTACGTTTTAAATTGTATTTAGCTTGGAACAGGTACTTGGAAACAGGGACAGGTTCCAGGACGTTTTGTTCTTATTTTGAATGGATGTTTTATCGTATTTTGTTTTAATTAGAATCTGGCATTCAACCTTGCATATTATTTTCTAAGTTTTAAAGCATGCATTGAGGTAAAGGCCTATTTTTAGGACCCCATTCGGGTCGGGTCTTTACAGAGACCCTCAAGAAGCTCACCTAAATACAGGTTCCAGGTCATGAAGTTTGTTACATAACTATCTAGCTCAAACAACTCAATCACTACTAGTGTACTAACGTCACCGGTTCAGGTGAGCCATCTTTCTAACACTCGGTACGTGTACGCATACATCGCATGGTGTTGAAAACCAGTTAGGTGTAGACCTTTAGAGACTGGCCTAGTCCAAGTCGACATGCCTATCTCAACAACGAAAAGGTGTTCACTAAGTCATGATCCTGGAGGCCCTCAACAACGATCTGAGTCAGCCTGTTCACACCTATCGCCCTAAGCTAAGACCCTCCTATAGCAAACATACACTATGATCAAGGTCTGCCTAAAAGAGCTGCAACTGGGCATTGCCTAAAAGCTCATATTATATTTCAACAAGGTCTGAAAGTCCACAAAAGGTCAAAACAACTTAAATTTGCCTCAACTGCAACAAACTCGGGCTGAACGAAATTTAGCGAATAAAAACAAGTCAGCAAAGAGCTACAAACAACATTCATTAAGTCTCATTTAACATAAACGAACTATAGTCCAGCATGCAATCATCCAAGAGGCTCTAAGTCAGCAAAGAAACATTACTCAAATAATCTAAGCTAAGATCAATATTACAACCACTGAGGTCAAAGAACAAACCCCTAAGAACCATCTCGACATAAATCGAGGCCAATCCACTGACTAACCAAGAAACAATCACAAGTGGGTGCTTCACCAATAACTAAACTTGCAACAACTACTAAAAGAACATAAACTAGAACTCTTTAGACTCTTCCCAAGAACAAGAAGGGAGAGAAACTGCAACAAGGTGATCTTTTGCTCAACATAAACTTCCTTAAGAGCTCCAACGAACTTGTTGCACAAACCAACTAACGACACAGAACTACTGTGCCTAACAACTTAGCTTTTTGCTTTAAGCTAGAGCACCAACCAATGCATTAGCAAATAATTGGAAAAAGAACTAGTGTTGTCTATCATTTCAAATCTCAACTTCAAATATTCAAACAAGACAAATTGGCCACAAAATCCATGCCAATACCTCTGTATCTAACTTAACTCAAGGAACTTCCTCCTTTAAGCGTAAGATTGCTACTCACAACCTCCACTACTTCAGCTTGAACGACTTGGCACACATGCCGAAACAAGCTACATAATTACAACCATCAATAACAATAACTAACAAAGTCAAGTGCAATAAGAAGAACAAAGTTTCCTTAAGATTTTAGACATGCATCTCTAATGCCACCACAAACCTCAATTTTGATCCAGTCAACTTCCAAGTTTCAATTAGTCCGTCAAAACTAAGCAAACAGAAAGTTCTTAAATAAAAATTGTCCACTACCAAATGATAGAAATACTACACACAAACTCAACAAACTTAACTGTCACAAATTCCATCTCTGACAGTTAGCACGAGATTCACCAACAACTTACTACCAGGTTGTGGCTCCTTACAAACACGAAGATTACTAAGAAGCTAAGAACACAACTACCTTATAATGAACTCTCTCAAACCAAAAGAGAAAAACCAACCATCTAGCTGAAAAACCAACTTCAACTAAGAAACAACAACAAAGCTCGGTTGATGTTTCCCCACCACCAACTCAAGATTAACAAAAATGCTAACAACAACGAAACATAGAATCCAAGTACTAGAAGTTGGGTCAACCTTCAAACTCCAAAAAAATTGGAACACACCAGAAACATCACCACCTTTTCTCTTCAATCAACTCCAAGGTCTCTTTTGTAGCGCATCACAACAACAAAACTTTAGCTACATAACAAAGTTGCAACATATATTACACCTCTGTAGTCAACTCAAAACTTACCACAAAATTATCTCTAGCTCGACATCTGTCAACAAGATTAAATAATAAGAACAACTGGAAACTCATTGCTTGGAATTTATTGAGCTCTGACAAGGATCTTAATGAGCTCGAGGTCCTGCTAATGACCCTCAACACACACTGTCGTAAACACAATCTAACAGCCAACTGAGCAAAACATGAAATTACTTTTCCAACATCACAATTGTACGAGCATACTCCAACTCTTTACACAATAGGGCCCGATAGACCAAAAACGCTACAAAATGTGTCATCCTCAAATTCAAAGCATCAACCACATCGTATGCTTACCTAGGGTAAATGATCTCAACAACAAATCTAGTAACGACAGTCAACAACTGTGTGGTTTCTTGACAATCACTCTCTATTCAGTACCATCTGAGCCAAAAAAAAAAGCATCATAAATTCTCAGTTTCCAAAGTCACCAATTAAAACTGAACAACTTTCTCTTGCAAACAAGAAACCAACTATAAACACACTTTCAGGTATGGGAGCACATCGAGGTGGCTGATTGTGGAGTTGTATGATCATGGGCTGGCGTCATTATCTTCCGCAGTTTTTATCGCATATAGTTATTTTGAACTCCTATTATGCTTTAGTTTTGGACTTATTTGCTGTTTTTTTAATGTTTTCACGACTTTTCATGGGATCTCAAACCTTGTTTCAAAACTGTTTTAAGCTTTTAGAATTATCTATTTTATTTTACGTAATGAGAATGCATGTCGTGTTCGTTCTATCTTAATTTGTCTCAAGTCATGCATGAGTAACGTCCCCATTAGAGTCATTTAGAAAGTTAGATTGTTACAAAAAACCTTGAAAATTGAAGTTCATGGCAGATAGGAAAAATAGGGAAAAAAGAAAGCAAAGAAAAAAAAGTTGATAAATTTGTGAGAAAGGTATAAACCTTATGATTTTCCATTAATTTTCCACAAATATTTATAGTGAAATATCAAATCTCAAAACATCTCATAATAAATATTCTATCAAATGAATATATTAATATTCAAATGCTAAACATAACATATTCTAGAAAATATCCTAATGATATTTATTCCTAACACTCCCCTTCAAGTTGGAGCATGTAAATACCATTACCAACTTGAGAAAAAAAAGTCTTGAATGCATGTCGCACAAATGTTGCATTTTCTATCGATCTCACTGTCGAACTAAATATACCGCAAAGAAGATGCTCGATTTATTGCACCTCACGAATCGCGCGGAATTCACGAATCGTCAAACTGTCGTCAATCACACCGCCGAACATTATATACCGCTAATAAGATGCATTATTGCATCACATGACCTGCGCAGGTTTCACGAATCGTCAAACTGTCGTTGATCATGTCGTCTAATAGAATATACTGCTAATTGGATGCGTTATTGCATCACACGAATTGCGCAAATTTCACGAATCGTCAAATTGTCGTTGATCATGTCACCGACAATCTCTTCTTTCTTTTTTTAGGAACCCTAATTTAAGGTGGCTCTGATACCATGAAAAATTTGTGAGAAAGGTATAAATCTTCTGATTTTTCATTAATTTTCCATAAATATTTATAGTGAAATATCAAATCTCAAAAGATCTCATAATAAATATACATAATATCCTAATGATATTTATTCCTAACAAAAGTTAACGTTAGATGGGAAAAAGAAAAAGAAATTATATTCAGCTTGCTACCATAGGTTACTTTTTATAAATTAAATAAGTGGCTAACAATAAGGGTGGTCTAAGGAAGAAAAAAAACGTAAGAATAATAGTATGGCAAGGGTATAATAGGTATTATAAAAAATATTATTAATTAAATTTTAAACAAAAAGTATATTTATAAATATTTTAAAATGTGAATAGATAGGCAATTATTTTGTTAAAAGTGGCTATTCATTACATGTTCCTTTTTCCCGTTTCTTATGGTAGAAGTTTCCTCTTGCAAGTTGTTGATTTAAGCTTCACATAGCTATCAGGGGGTGATTGGATTTTGGTGTTGAAAAGAGGAGAGGAGAGAAAGTTGAGGAGAAAGAGGAAATAGAGTGATTTAGAGATATGGAGTAGTTGTTTGGAGATTTATGTTCTGGAGAGGAGATGTTGTATAAGTATTTATTTTATATTGATTTTTTATAATGTAATAATGGTAGATTTTTTATTGATTGAAAAATATAATATATTTTATTTTATATTGTGTGGTTGAAAATTAGAGAAAGTTTGATGTGATATTTGAAAATATTAAATAAAATATATTTTATATTATATTATATGGTTGAAAATTAAAAAAGTGTTTGATGTGATATTTAAAAGATTAAATAAAATATTTGATGTGATATTAGAGGAGAGGTTGAGGAGAAGTTTGGAGATGTTGATGCCTTAAAATTAAACAGGAGTTGAGATTTCTCATCCCTCTCCTCTCCTCAACACCAAATCTCAAACACCCTCTCAAGATGTTTGCTTGGAGAGGATGTTAGAATTTTAATATGGGTATTAGATTAGTTTTTTTTTTTTGTTAAGTTGTTAATTGTGATGTGTTGTAAGCTCAATAGGCCTCTAGGTTAGTCAAGGGTTTTCTCATCCCTCTCCTCTCCTCAACACCAAATCCCAAACACCCTCTCAAGATGTTTGCTTGGAGAGGATGTTAGAATTTTAATATGGGTATTAGATTAGTTTTTTTTTTTGTTAAGTTGTTAATTGTGATGTGTTGTAAGCTCAATAGGCCTCTAGGTTAGTCAAGGGTTTTCTATAAAATGTATATTTACGTTGTAACGAGTGTAGATGTAGCTGATAACTCTCAAGAATTGAGAGTTAAAGTAGCTTAAAAGAATATATTTTTATAAGAATTTGCTAATATTTAATTAATTTAATATTGAATTTCGCCCCATCATGCTTAAATATCGCTTAAACAAAACATCCTTTAGTTTTCTGATTAGGATGCATTTCTGGGTTCGCTGCAACGAAATGTGCTTGAATGTGTGCAAAGTTGTATGTTTATTAAGAATTGATACTTTCTAGTTTGTTTGCAGCATTCCTGATGGAGAGAAGCGAAATTCCCACATGAAGGTGTTCGCCAAAGCGAATATCAGCCCAACCAAGCACGCCTTGAAGAGATTCAACACAGCAGCGAAGCTTAAAGAAGTTACCAATTGCTTCGCCATAGCGAAGCCACCAACGAAAGAAGATGCTGTAAAGTTAGCGAAGCCAAGATGTTCTGACAACCGACAATGTGGATTGTGGAGCAGAAATGTTAGATAAAGTAGTCCTTCGTCTGAAAAGCAATCGAAGAGCAGTTCAACATTGTCACGATCGTGAAGCAGACTTTGTCGCTTGGAGCTGGAGTATAAATAGAGTTGTTCACCTTCAGAACAATTTACCACCCATTCGGGGTCGATCATCTTTTCTTAGAAGAAGTTTTTCCGTCGAGCATTTCTGATCACCATTTCCTTAGTTTTTAGTTGTAGCTTAGCCATAGTTTAGTTTTATTGCTTTCATCTACTTCTGTTGTAGTGCAGTTTCAACGAACCTTGTTCCTTGCTGTTTTTAATGAAGATTTTCTTTTGCTTTTACTTCGCTTTGCTTTTATTTATCGACATGAGCAGTTAAATCTATCGTTGGAAGGAAATAGGAAAATAGGAGTATTTCGCCTAAGCGAAGTTTTAGCGAGATGATAAACGATTATGCATGTTGTGTTAATTCGAAACTCACTCTGTTTGATCCACTGTGTGTATGTCTTTATTTCGCTTCGAGAGAATAGAAATAGAGCGATCTTGCATGTATAACATTAGGTTCGCAAGGTTTACTTAGAGATGAGTTTACTTGCATCTTAATTAAATGTTTAGAGATAAGGTTCTCCTAATGCTGTGTTGCTTCGCCTTAGCAGTGTTTGAGTTCGAGAGAACCAAACCAAGAGCTCAAGAGAGCCAAACTCTATGTGACGAACCCGACCCAAAACATGGTCCTAAACCGGGGTTCTCACTCAGCATGCAAGTTAAATATGATAACAAGTGGTTTAGTGCTCATATTTAAAAACCTTTCAAAACATATGAGAAGGGGGAACCCTTAAAACATAACCAACAGTTTTCATTTAAACAATCCAACGAAGTAAAACAACCTGGCCAGTATTTACAAATATATACAATACAATTTAAACAACGTTTTAAACAATGTTCCCCTAGGACTCCTGTCCATCTACATGCTGAATAAACAATGCAATAATAAATGACAGAGTGCCGGCTCCCCATGATCAATCAGCTCCCTCCGCTAGCCATCCTGGGGTTGTCCCAAGCTACCTGAAAGATAAATAAGGGTGAGTATAAAGATACTCAGTAAGAATCCCCAACCGGGATACAATACGATACATCAGTCATCTAGCACCTCAACAAGCACGCAAACAGCTATCAACACAGATTAGAGCTCAACGAGCTCATAAAACAAGATCTGGAGCCATCAGAAGTCTCTTACTTCCGGCCTAATGGATTGGATACACTGACCAATCCTGGACATCACCGAGGTATCTGTCACTCGGGGGGAATACACTGATCCCTAGAATGTCCTCAAGGGCCTCCTTTCCCTTGCACTAAACTGGACTTACGGGAGAGTACCCGAAGTCAGGCTCTAACGGAAGGAATGGTGTACTCACGAACATTAGCCCGGGGGAGCTCTCCGAACCGGCAACTAACGCGTGTGCGTGCACACCGCATGCGCTCTGCAACCGGCGTAAATGCGGGGGCCTAAGGGAAAACTATGCGGGCCAGGTGCACATGCCTATGACTCGGAAGCGGTGTCACTGATCACAATAGCGCGAGGCCCTCGACGCTCATCTCATGCAAACTGATCCACCGACACGAAGCTAAGAACCGCCAAGGTAGGCTTACACCGTTAGGTGGTTTCGCTCTAGCGAGCTACAAACTAGGCATACGCCAATGAGGTAGCTAAGTCTCATTTGGCTGCAGGGGGGGGAGAAAAAGCAATGTATGTTATGCTTTGCTCTATATTCGACCATCGGGACAAAGTACGTTATGTCCGCTCTCAACCCCTGAAGCAACGCTTCGCTTTACTCCCGACCGGTGGGGACAAAGTACTTTATGTCCGCTCTCAGCCTCTGGATGATGACAAACCCTACAACTCTATCTAAGAGTACAGAGCAAAAATCAATGATTCCTGGCTAGCAAGCAATGACCGACAAAAATCACATTACCTAGCATGATACTACAACTTAAGCAGGAATCATAAGCATGCTAGCAGAACAAACCTAGCATGGCACTAACATGTAAAATCAAGCAAACATGCTAGCAAGATATCAATCAACTGCTCTATCTCTAACATGCTCATAACAGTCAGCAAACAAGCAAGGCATATCGAGATATATCGCAGGGTCCACACAACCACGGTAAGAAATCCTTACCTGGAACAAGCAGAAAAACAATAATTATAATAAATCAACGAACGATCCTCGAGCCTCTAATCGAACCCGAACAGCCTATACATCAAACAAAGCACCCAAATCAAATACAATAAAACAACCCAATAAATCCATAACCAGCAGCCAATAAATCCAGGCCCAACGAAGAAAAGACTCGGGAAATACCATCCGAGAAGCCACAAGGCTCGGGCCAATCCAACACACCACAAGCAGTGAGGAGTGGGTGGGTCGGGTGGGCCGGGCGCTAGGGCGACGCTGGGCGCGAGGTCGGGCGGCGGGAGAGGCGAGGGGCGCGCGCGCGGCTCGGCACAAGGGACGGCGCGCGGGCGCGAGCTCGGCAAGCACAGGGGCGCGCGCGAGGTGACGCGACGTTACGGGCTCGGGGCGCTCGATCCGCACGCAGATCTTGTCGGCGAGGTCTGGCGACGCGCGCATTTGGCGTGGCTCGACACTGATCTGAGCGACACGGACCTGGGCGAGCTGGCTCGGGGACGGCCTGGGCGAGGCGGATCTGGGCGACGCAGGGGCTGGGGCGACGCGGGCTTGGGGGAGCAGGGCTGGGCTTGGCGCGCTGGCGGCGAGGCCTGGCGCTGGGTTGGGGCGACCAGGCGAGCTCGGGCGGCGAGGGCTGGGGCTAGGGCGGCAGGCGGTGTGGTGTGGCTGGGTTGGGCTAGGGCAGGGAGGTGAGGGGCCAAGGGGGGGCTCGGGTTGGAGGTGAGAGAAAGGGAAAAAATGGGATTTTCTTTTTTTTTTTCTTTTTTTTTTCTCTTTTATCCTTATCCAAAATAAATCCAATTTTCCAATTTCTAAAATAAGCCTTAAAATCCTTAAATCCCATTTCCCGGCTTCCTCCTTCGAGACCCGACTGAAGCAACCATTTCCAATCAACAAATCTCACTTAAAACAACCTCCCAAATCAACACTGAGGGCCCGAGCTCGAATCCCAAAGGAAACACCCAAACAACCATCATTTTGCCCAAAACCCAAATCACAACCAAACTCCCAAACGAATAGCCCAAACATCTCGGGACTCGCAGCCACCAACAAACAAGCCTCAACAAAGGCAGGAGCTGCCTCGAAGCCCTGAAAAACTACAAATCTTGCCCGGGGAGCAAAAAGACCAAAATACCCCTAAGGGTCAAAACAGCTCTAACGGCCCAACCGAACCATCAGACCGAGGCAGGAAGATCCTCGAGAACCGGGATAGAAAACTGGGCCGTTACAATACTCCCTCCTTATAAGACTTTCGTCCTCGAAAGTCCTAAGATGAAACGGCTCTAGGAATACTCCACTGATTCCTAGCCAACTGAGCTTCTCAGCTAAAACAACACTAGCCCTCTTCGAGAACCAAACCCTCTTGGATTCTCAAAGGCTCAAAGCCACAAAGCTAACCAGTCTGCCATAACTATCTCAACAAAGACTGTGAATGCAAAAAGCACTGCTGCCAAAGACGGGGCAAGGCTAACCGAAAGGCCACTGCTCCGATCCGCTCAAGGATCTCTAAAGGCCCTACAAACCAGGAGCTCAAACAAAACCCTGCTAATCCAACACGGAACACCTCTCTACGATGCTACTCTCAGCAAACTCGCAGACTGGGCACAAGCTCCAAAACTCAACGCCACGCACTGGCGTAACTTCTCAGAATGCCCACAGCTGTTATCAAACAGCCTCAACTCTACACCATGCTGGCCAAACAGCTGAACCTCTTTGATTCCAGAAACCAAACGGCCTACTCTTACTTCTCATGAGACCAGCGAACCACAAAGCTTGCCTACAACCTTAACGAACAACAAATCGAACCACCAACCGGCGATTGATCCAAAAAGGCAAACTTTTCCCAACAAGCACAAGCTGAAACTTCAGCTACGGCCAACCCTAAATGGCCAAAACTAGGCACAGGCTCCACTCGGCCAAGCCAACACACTAGAGCCTCTCAACGGCCGAAAGCAAACTTTTCCATGCAAATCTACTAGCAACTGGCCAAAGAGATCATTGCCAGGCAAGGAAGCAACCAACGATCCTCTCATGGAAAAATCTCGGGCTGCAAGGACCAAACCATCACACAGCCACTAGCAACGCAACACCTTGAGGATAGCAACTCAAGGGTTTAACCAACCAATGCCACGGCACCTCTGTGCCAACTCTCTCAATTGAGGCTCAGCTAACGCCAACTGCGAAAGCACAACAACTAGAAGCAAAGCCCGAGAAAGGCTTGCTCAGCAGAACTCAACTCAAGCTCATCGCGAGCAAAGCTCGCCTCCAAGCTACCACTCAACTCTTAAGTCCAACAGGCTACTCAAAGGACTTCCTCCTTTTAGCCAAGGCCTAACTCATCTTGCGACTAGAAACTCCACACTCGAAACATCGCAAGGAATACAAACTGACGAGGCTATCTCCAAAGATAAATCTCGAGGCTGGCATCCATGGTGCAACTCAACCACCATAGAAACTAGGGGTTCCTCAAACCCCAAAGACCAACAACTTTCCAGCAAAAGCTCAACTCTTAAACTGGCTGGCCATAGCCCTTGCGGGGACAAACAACTTTCGCTTGCTAACAACACAATGCAGGGTCCCTCTCGCTGGGCTAACCACTGCGCTACTCTGATCAACTACACAACTCAGGAGCTACACTGACTCCTCAACGGGAACGATTTCCCAGCAAGCAACCTCTGAAGGGCAGCGAACATCACACAAGCTCGCTGACTAGCTCAAACCCAAGGGCAACAACAACCAACTCTCTTGGAAGCACACCCAAGGGAAAACCCTCAACCGATTGGACCACCAATCTAGAACTAGTAGAACTTACTCAACTGCCGAGGGAGGGGTCAACTCCCAAAACTTCCTGACTAGGAACAAATCCTCAGGGAAACGCCCTCTTGCTCGAACCGAGCTAGTTCTTGAAACAATCAAGAGAACCAAATCTTGGTCAACACCAAGCACCAACTAGCCTCCAAACCGGAACCAATCCGGACTCTGCTCCAAACAAAAACTAGCTTGCTAGACTGCCAAATCTGCAAGCAACTCACCCAAGGAACATCGCACTGGTCTAGCGAGCTCGAAGAGGCTCTCCACAAACTAGGGATCCTCCGATCACCCTCCGACACACACACGGTCGACAAACGATCTAACAGACAACCGGCTACACGGGCACAACCCTCTCCAGCATCTCAACTACGCTGGCCAACACCAACTCTTGAAAACCAAGAGGACCGAAAACGCTACAAAATGCGTCATCCTCCTACTCAAGCATCAGCCACAACAAACCTTCTGCCCAAGGCAAGGATCCGAACAGCTCTCTTAGCCATAACGATAAGAAACTGCGCGGCTTTGCTACCACCGCTCTTGTTCAGTTCCAACTGAACTCTGACCAGGCTAAGGACCAATAAGCAAAACTTGCTTAAACAACAACCCGGCTACGAGCACGGCATCCTTACAACCAAAGCTAGGGCACTTGCCAAGAACTAAAGCCTTGACACCTCAAAGACTGAGCACTGGCTCCTCAACACGAACCTCTTGTGGTTCTCCAAACATAAACCACGGAACGAGCAACACAAAAGTACACCGGGGTGTACAGCTCCAACTTGATCCAATGCCAACAAGGCTCTCACACAGGGCAACATTTTCCTCCAACAGAGCCACTACTAACCAGGGAGCAACAAGAGTCCAAACCCACTCGGGGTCGACTCACCACGGAAAGCCACATTGGCAAACTCACTCTACAAGAGCAAATCCATACCAAGCAATCATACCTCAAGCCAATGTGCTCACTAAACGCGCTCCAATCAGCCATCCAACTCATGGCTCTAACACTGGCGCGAGAACTCGAATGCGCTAGCTCTTAACAGCCTACAACATCCTTTGTACCCAACTCTCGGTGACCCTGGAAAGCTCCTATTTTCCCCCGAAAAACCTCAAACTTGTAGTCCTCTGACTACCACCGAGCTAGATCTCTTATGCAACCCAAACAGGTGCAACCTCAGGAAATGGGTACAAGACTAGCGGGGATGCTGAACTCTGGGCGGCCACGCAACCACCTGCACCAAAGTGCCAACTGGCCTCAATCTAGGCCTCCTCTCAAAGCTTGGTGCCAACAGGCACTACATCCTTTACAACACAAATCAGCCTTAACGAGCTTTATGCCCCTCTGAGGAAAGGGAGGGTCACACTCCAAGTGACGGGGCAATGGCACTCAGCACATGAGTCCAAAAACTCGAGCAGCCTAATCTCTGGCATCTCGACCAACAGACATGCCAAGGCCTACTCCTGCATCCCACTCGATGCTCAACAAAAGCTCAGGCTAACTCCTGCATCCCACTCGATGCTCAACAGAAGCTCATGCCAACTCTTCGGGTGGCAACAACTAGTTCCACACTGGGAACATCCAAATAAAAAGAGTGTTCCACTCTACTAGCCCGCTGAAATCCACAAATGGATAAAACCCTGGCAAGCAAACTCCACACAACACCCTGGCTACGAGGGCACTTTGAAAAAGAAGCTGGTCATGACAAATGACAAAGAGAGCTTGCAAGGGGGCAAAGATGTCTCTACATCTTCCTCAAGCCACTAACACGGCAACTTGCCAATTAATCGGGCGACTGGTGGAGACTCAGCTAGTCCACCTCTCTCAAGGGACTACCACCACCAAGCTCTTTGCATCAACAAAGACAGAACGGCGGCACAACTCGGCCTCTCGAGCAGCAGGGCATCCCAACACACGGATGCTAAACTCAAACTCGCCAATCGCTTTACTACTAGCAAAGTAGGACTTTCTCAAACAACGAGCTCTACAGCATCCACTTGCCAAAGCGGGCGGCTCCATCAACGCCAACAAACTCGTCTCGCATAAACTCTGCCGATCATGCCCTCCGGGAACCTCCGGCTACAAGAGCTCTTGGGGATATCTTTGAACAAACTCTGTCACCAATTGGGCTATCTGTGCCGGGACTCCTCTCTACTACGCGCTACAATCTGCGCCTGGGTCTCCGCTCTCTGATAGCTGAAGACCTGCCATATCCAAATCTCTCATGGCTGGAGCACACTCTGCTCAAGGAGTCTCACTCTGAGGCGTGCTAACCTCTACCCCTCCACTTGGCAACTCAATCGCCGGGGCCAACTCGCCAACGAGCCTAACAACCACGGACGCGCCTCAACATCAATACAATCAGTCCAACTCCTCGGTCGGACATGCCAAGCGTCCTGCTCCTCTGAGTGCGATCAACACACTGGCGATCTGCACAAAGCACCTCCACCCTCTCACAAGGGAAAAGCAACAACTGGGCCACAAATGGCCTACGGGAGTCTAAGCTCTGCCTCCTTCTGGGTGCGATCGACACACTGACGATCTGCACAAAGCATAAAAGCTAGATGAAAAGTATTGTAAATTCTTACCCCTTAGCTTAATTGAACTCAGACAAACCTGGCGGCCGTGGAGTGCTGATGATCATGGGAGCAACAACCTACAAAGCAAGTTAGTCTACAGAATCTATGACTCTGTGCTCTGATACCAACTGGGACGAACTCGACCCAAAACATGGTCCTAAACCGGGGTTCTCACTCAGCATGCAAGTTAAATATGATAACAAGCGGTTTAGTGCTCATATTTAAAAACCTTTCAAAACATATGAGAAGGGGGAACCCTTAAAACATAACCAACAGTTTTCATTTAAACAATCCAACGAGGTAAAACAACCTGGCCAGTATTTACAAATATATACAATACAATTTAAACAACGTTTTAAACAATGTTCCCCTAGGACTCTGTCCATCTACATCTTTGAATAAACAATGCAATAATAAATGACAGCTTTTGTGGCGGCTCCCCATGATCAATCGGGCTCCCTCCGCTAGCCATCCTGGTGTTGTCCCAAGCTACCTGAAAGATAAATAAGGGTGAGTATAAAGATACTCAGTAAGAATCCCCAACCGGGGTACAATACGATACATCAGTCATCTAGCATCTCAACAAGCAAGCAAACAGCTATCAACACAGATCAGAGCTCAACGAGCTCATAAAACAAGATCTGGAGCCATCGGAAGTCTCTTACTTCTGGCCTAATGGATTGGATACACTGACCAATCCTGGACATCACCGAGGTATCTGTCACTCGGGGGGAATACACTGATGTAACAGCCCGGATTTTAGTTAAATATAACATAAGGTTTAAAAGATGTTAATTGGAGGACTCGAACCCTCGGCCTCAAAGAGAGATGGGAGTTTGGAATTAATTAAGGAAAATAAATGCGTCAACTAGGGTTTGAAGGAGGAAAGCCTTGGGAAGGGAATTTTAGATTCCCAAAGCTTATTTAATTTGAGGAAGAAAGAAAAAAAAAAAAAAAAAAGGAAAGCTTCTCTCGCAAAACCCTCTCCCCACACCCTCGCCGCCGCCGCCCGTCGCCCATCCATCGCCCCCCAGACGCGCCGGTAAAGCCCACGCCGCACCGAGCAGCCTTTTGCAGCAGCGCCGTCCGTCGCGCTGCACTGCGGCGCGCCAGCGCCGTCGTCCGTCGCACCTGCACCGCGCGCCTAACGCGTCCGCCGCCGCACTGCGCGCGCAGCCAGCGCCGTCCGTCTCCTGCACCGCGCGCCCCAGCGTCGCTCCGACCGACCGCACCCGCGAGACCGAGTCCCAGCGCACCCACCGTGAGCCAACCGTCCGTGCCTCGGGCGTCTTCTCCGACGCTCGCTCCAGCTGAAGCTTCGCTTCGCGCCGCGCGCGATTCGCTCGCGACGCGACGCCGCTCGGCACCCAGACCTCCAAGACGCGTCGCGCGCGCGCAAAGACGCCGACCGCGTTTACACGGCCAAGACGTCCTACTCGCCGGCCGCCGAGGGCCACGCGCCTTGCCTTGCACCGCGCCCAGCGCCTGCGCACTAACCGCGCCTGCAAAGATGACCCGCCGACGATCGCTTCGCAGCAGAAATTGCCGCTCCACACACCACCGCTCGCGCGCTGTCTTACCGAGCCTGGTGCCTTCTCGGTTGGTAAATTCCTGAGGCTGACCCTTTGAAATTTATGTTCTTTTTAGCTGCTTGTTGGTTAATTAGGTTGATTTTATTACTTGCTTAGGTTGTCGGGTTCGCTTAGAAGCTCGAGAGTCATCCGTTGATCGTTGGTTCTATTCACTTCTGTAAGGATTTCTTATCGGGGTTGTGTGGACCCTGCGAATACTTGATAGCATGCCATGTGTTGTGTTTGTATGGAATTTCTAGTGGATAGGTTGCTTGCTCTTTCTTGTTTCGGTGATTTTTGTGCTTGAGATTTCCGATATATCCTGTTAGTTATCATGCTAGGAGTTAAATTGTCTCGGCATAACCGTGACCTTGTTATCGTTAGTGCCATGCTAGGAATTGGCGGATGATGTATAGTGTAAGAGATTGTAGAGGTAACTAGTGCGCCCCGCTCGGGAAGGCCCCGATGGACATCCGAGGTGTAAGACCGATGGGCATCCTAGGTGTATAAGTCCCGATGGGCATCACCGAGTTGGAGGTGTAAGACCCGATGGGCATCCTAGGTGTATAAGTCCCGATGGGCATCACCGAGTTGGAGGTGTAAGACCGATGGGCATCCTAGGTGTATAAGTCCCGATGGGCATCACCGAGTTGGAGGTGTAAGGCCCCGATGGGCATCCTAGGTGTATAAGTCACGATGGGCATCACCGAGTTGGAGGTGTAAGACCGATGGGCATCCTAGGTGTATAAGTCCCCGATGGGCAACACCGAGTCCTAGGTTGTGTAAGGCTCGAAGGACACCCGTGTGTTGAACCTAGGGTAGTTGGTAGTCATGTAAGCCTCGAATAGGCAAGCCCCAAGAGTGACGTTCTGTTGACCCATCCGTTTGCTCCGAGTCATTGCATGGTTGCATGTCCGTGTGCTAAATGATATGTTTTTTCGTATTGTACCCGGTTGGGGATCCTTACTGAGTAACTCGTTGCTCACCCTTATTTTCTCGTGGTTTTCCACGGGTAACTTGGGACATCGGCGGGATGGCTAGGAGGAGGCTATTTGGATGATCATGGATAGCCGACTCTGGGATGCATGTTCTTTAATTGTTTTCTTTATGATTTAGCATGTAGTGGGACTTGAGTCCCTAGGGAAACACCCAAACTATTTTATGGTTCTCGTACCGTACTTTTATTTGTTTTTAAGAAAAGCACTGATCAGTCAAATTACTCTTGATTTTTACATTGGCTTTGGTGGTTTGTTTAAAGTTCTGTTGATTGCAAAAGATTTAAATTAGTGCAGTTGGATGGTGTTTTACATTCCTAGACATGCATGCTAAGTAAGGATCTAGGTTAGAGACCGCTTCTTTGGGTCGGGTCCTTACAGTTGGTATCAGAGCCCAGAGTTATAGGTTCGTAGATCGACGACTGCATTGTAGGTTGTTTTCCATGATCATCAGCGCTCCGCCAGCCATCAGGTATGTCCGAAAGTTTAAGGTTAAGGGTTAAGAATTACAATACCGTTTGAACCTTGCATGTATATGACTTGTTGTTGAGGAGCAGGGAAAACAGGTTCTGACTCATTGTTCGTTTGGGTGTAGATTGTCGTTATGCCAGTCACTCGTAGAGGGCAGGGAGGCTCGAGGCCGACCAACCAGGGCATTCGTATTGATTCCGACACGGGAGGGACGTCGTCCCAAGCCGATGCCGATGTTAGGCCGCCCTCACAGGCCCTTCTCGCTGTGTTGCCCGGTGAGGCGTGGAGGCAACTCGGCCTCGGGGAGGTCGTGCGGGAGTTGCTTTTGTGGAGTCCATGAGGGCTCTTATGGTTGGGTTCTTTGTCGACCAGAGGGCCGAGCAGAGGGCTGAGACGCAGGCTCTGTTAGCTGCACAGAGGGAGGAGTCCCAGATTTAGATAGAGCGGTGACCGAGTTGGTTCAAAGAGAGGATCTGCAGTGCCACCAAGTCATCGCCACCAAAGCGAGAGCCAATTGTGAACGAGGCCGTTGTGGCGGAAGGTGCCGAGGATTTGGGCAAGTGGCTAAAAGATTTCGTCAAATGGAAGCCGGAGAAGTTTAGTGCCTGGAGAACCCTTTAGTAGCGGCTGGGTGGATTGCCGAGCTAGAGTATACTTTTATGGTGATGGCTTGTCACGAGGTACAATGAGCTCGATGTGCGGCTCATGCGTTAGTTTGGAACAGCTAAGTGGTGGTGGGATTCCACCTTGAGTGAGAGACCACTGGTTGAGTCCCCCGCCACCGGGAATTCTTCAAGGCTAAGTTCAAGGCAAAATTTATCGGTGAAGAGGCCCAAGAAAAGATGATTGAGTGTTTTGAACCTTAAGCGTGGGGTCGACCCAATCGAGGTGTATGAGAGGAAGTTTTGAGTATGGGTACTTGGACATGATTGATTGCTACTCCTAAGTGAAGATCGGGAAGTTTATTGCGGGTCCGAGGAGGCGGGAGTGTCTCAGATGTTAGGCACGAGCCCTAGAGACTTTTGCCAAGGCAGTGCAGTTGGCAACTATTTATGATGGAAAGTATCCTCCAGAGCAGGTTGTTAGTGCTTTGTGGTGCAGAAGGCCCCAGTGTACTCGGGTCAGAAGCGTAAGTTTGACGCAGGAGGTAATGGACATGGAGGCGGTCAGCGCCGTCAGGGTACTTATCATGGCAGAGACCAAAGACCGGGATCAATCGTGATCGGCCTCGCCAACAGTGGGGTAGGGAGGCCGCCACCGTATTATAGACCCCGTGGTAAACAAAGATTGGGGCCTTGTGGTGGTAACCCTAGAGCTTGCTATAAGCTGTGGTAAGAAGGGACATCGGGCGGCATTGCAACTGCGAAGCGGTGGTGGCACAGCCAAGCTTCAAAGCCAAGACGAGGAAGAGT
This sequence comes from Sicyos edulis, assembly GCA_036507275.1. Taxonomy (NCBI): domain Eukaryota; kingdom Viridiplantae; phylum Streptophyta; class Magnoliopsida; order Cucurbitales; family Cucurbitaceae; genus Sicyos; species Sicyos edulis. Next base: position 20,006,362 of record CM071857.1, on the reverse strand, counting down.
ATATGCTACGACTCGCCAGAGGTCGAGAGAGTCGGACCGCAGATGGCGTGCACGCTCCTAGTTCTTGATCACCTCGCCTTTGTGTTGTTTGATTCGGGTTCCACCCATTCTTTGTTTCTGCTGTTTTTCTTTGAGCGTGCTTGCATGAATTTAGAGCCTCTAGGTTTTGAGTTATCTGTCGCTACTCCCGGGAACTAGTATCTTTGCAGCTGCAGGTAGGTAAGGGATGGTCGGACATGGTGTCCGACTGGACTCTGCGAGTTACCATCATAGTGTTAGCTATGAGCGGTTTTGATGTGATCCTCGGCATGGATTGGTTAGTCGATAACCACGCTATGATTGACTGTCGTTGTAAGGAGGTGGTGTTCGAGCCGCCGGTGTAGGCCTAGCTTTAAATTTCGGGGCACCCAGAGTGGGGTGTGTCCGCCGGTGATTTCGGCAGTTAAAGCTCACCTTTTGTTAGCTCAAGGAGCTCGGGGTTTCTTAGCTAAGTTGACCGGGGAGAACCGTGACCAGTTATCTATCGAGCAGGTGCCCATAGTGCAAGAGTTTGCAGATGTTTTTCCTGAAGAGTTGCCTGGCCTGCCGCCGAAGAGAGAGGTGGACTTCTCAATAGAGCTTGAGCCGGGGACTCGCCCTATCTCAAAAGCTCCTTATCGTATGGCGCTAGCAGAGCTGAAAGAGTTAAAAGAACAGCTGCAGGAGTTGCTTGACAGAGGATTTATTAGGCCGAGTGTGTCCTCGTGGGGAGCACCCGTGCTGTTTGTTAAGAAAAGGGATGGCTCGATGCGTCTATGCATCGATTACAGGGAACTGAACAAGGTAACCATTAAGAACAAGTATCCGCTGCCTCGTATCGATGACCTCGTATCTAGAATGTCCTCAAGGGCCTCCTTGCCCTTGCACTAAACTGGACTTACGGGAGAGTACCCGAAGTCAGGCTCTAACGGAAGGAATGGTGTACTCACGAACATTAGCCTGGGGGAGCTCTCCGACCGGCGGCAACTAACGCGTGTGTGCGCGCACACCGCATGCTCTCGCAACCGGCGTAAATGCGGGGCCTAAGGGCAAACTACGCGGGCCAGTGCACATGCCTATGACTCGAAGCGGTGTCACCGATCACGATGAGTGCGAGGCCCTCGACGACGCTCATCATGCGGCTCGATCCACCGACTGAAGCTAAGAACCGGCCAAGGTAGGCTTACACCGTTGGCGGGGTTCCGCTCTAGCGAGCTACAAACTAGGCATACGCCAATGAGGTAGCTAAGTCTCATTGGTCACGGAGGGGGAGAAAAAGCAATGTATGTTATGCTTTGCTCTATATCGACCACCGGGGACAAAGTACGTTATGTCCGCTCTCAACCCCTGAATCAACGCTTCGCTTTACTCTCGACCGGTGGGGACAAAGTACTATATGTCCGCTCTCAGCCTCTGGATGATGACAAACCCTACAACTCTATCTAAGAGTACAGAGCAAAAATCAATGATTCTTGGCTAGCAAGCAATGACCGACATAAATCACATTACCTAGCATGATACTACAACTTAAGCAGGAATCATAAGCATCTTTGCGTAACAAACCTAGCATGGCACTAACATGTAAAATCAGGCAAACATGCTAGCAAGAAATCAATCAACTGCTCTATCTCTAACATGCTCATAACAGTCAGCAAACAAGCAAGGCATATTGAGATATATCGCAGGGTCCACACAACCACGGTAAGAAATCCTTACTTGGAACAAGCAGAAAAACAATAATTATAATAAATCAACGAACGATCCTCAAGCCTCTAATCGAACCCGAACAGCCTATACATCAAACAAAGCACCCAAATCAAATACAATAAAACAGACCAATAAATCCATAACCAGCAGCCAATAAATCCGGGCCCAACGAAGAAAAGACTCGGGAAATACCATCCGAGATGCCACAAGGCTCGGGCCAAGCCAACACACCACAAACAGCCGGGCATGTGGGTCGGGCTGGCCGGGCGCAGTATCGGGCGCTGAGGGCGACGCATTGGGCGCGAGGTGGCGCTGGGCGGGCGCGCGCGCTTGGCACAAGGGACGGCGCGCGGGCACGAGCTCGGCAAGCACAGGGGCGCGCGCGAGGTGACGCGACGCGACGGGCTCTGGGCGCTCGACCGCACCTTGATCGCGGCGAGGCGGCGACGCAGATCGCGGCGCGCTCGCGCTGATCTGGCGAGCGACGGACGACTGGGGCGAGCCGGGCTCGGACGGCCGGGCGAGGCGGATCGGGCGATGCAGAAAGGGGCGGCGCGGGCTTGGGCGAGCAGGGCTGGGCTCGGCGCGGCCTGGCGAGATGGGCGCTGGGGTTGTGCGACCAGGGGCGAGCTCGGGCGGCTAGGGGGCTCGGGCTGGGCGGCCAGGGTGGCGAGCTGGGCTGGGCTCGGGCAGGGAGGTGAGGGGCCAAGGGGGGGCTCGGGTTGGAGGAGAGAGAAAGGGAAAAAATGGGATTTTCTTTTTTTTTTTCTTTTCTTTTTTCTCTTTTATCCTTATCCAAAATAAATCCAATTTTCCAATTTCTAAAATAAGCCTTAAAATCCTTAAATCCCATTTCCCGGCTTCCTCCTTCGAGACCCGACTGAAGCAACCATTTCCAATCAACAAATCTCACTTAAAACAACCTCCCAAATCAACACTAAGGGCCCGGGCTCGAATCCCAAAGGAAACACCCAAACAACCATCATTTTGCCCAAAACCCAAATCACAACCAAACTCCCAAACGAATAGCCCAAACATCTCGGGACTCATGACCACCAACAAACAAGCCTCAACAAAGCGGGAGAGCGCCTCAAGCCCCTGAAAAACCACAAATCCCGCCCGGGAGCAAAAGACCAAAATACCCCTAAGGGTCAAAACAGCTCTAACGGCCCAAACGAACCACTGAATTTGAACCGGAAGCTCCTCGAGAACTGGGATAGAAAACTGGGCCGTTACACTCTAAGAATCGAGAGAGCAAAAGAGAAAGCTATCAGTTGTTGCTTCTTTGCTTTAAATCGTTTCGCCTAAGCAAAATTCTCTGAAATGTCGTATTCCCTTCCAATGTATTTCGTCAGTTCGATTTATCTTTAATTTACTTAGGTTAGATTACTTTCGCCACAACAATTTCCCCCATTACCCTGACTCTCGGTTTCGCTTAAGCATGATGCTAATAACTATTCCCTGTGGAGATGACCTTTACTTACTTTAAAACTTGTTGCAACAAAGACTGTGTATACTTGGACAACCTTTGGGGATCACACACACACATTTCGCTTAATCAGAAGTAGAGGCTTCTCTCTGGCGAAGTCCTGAACAAGCCACGTCATCATTCTTCTCCAATTATTATTTCTATAAGATTGGTGTGTTGCGATTCGCCCCGACAGTAGCCTCCATACAATTCTTCTTCTTCTCAACTTCAATGGGATTTCTTTCTTATGCATCTTTTTTCACATCTAAATAATCTATTAATATTTTAACTGATACAAACTAAATATATTTTTTTTCAAACAATAGAAGTTGCTAAGGGACATTGCCCATCTATAGATGTTGATATGGGTGTAATTAGTGCTACGATTTCTCAAAGGGACAACCTAATCTTGGTCTTCTTATTCAACTACATGGCTAGTTGACTATTTCTATTAAGCTCATCTCTTCGGTACACAAAGTCAAAGAAATAAATTCAGTTTAAGAAACATCAACCAACAATGTGCCCACTTCAATCATAATATTGAAGATCCTATATTGGAAAAGTGATGTCCTCAAACAATAGTGCAGTTTGCTGAAAATTTGAACTTTGAAGGTAGATGTACTCATCTTAATATCCCAAGTTTGGGACTTACTCGTCACACATTCAAACCTTTTAATATTTATAAAATAATTACTTTAAAAAAATTAGCAATTATTAATATTAATAGTAATACTGTATTAATGACTATTTATAATATTTAAATGCATTAATAATTATAGATACAAATATTTTAAAATTGGGCAACATTTAATTGTTTTGTGAGAAATTATTTAATACAATTTTTTAATTAAATATTATTAAAAAGTCAATAATAACGGAAACTGAAAAGTGGAATGCAAATACTTTGGCAATTGAAAACCGCATACAGTTTGACTACATTAGTTATTTATTTAAAGTTTTTATTATTTTATGATAGAGTTGGCTTGACCTTTGCATAAAAAATCATTACACGAAATTACTGAAATGACCTCAAATTAAAAGTTCGAAGAGTCGCAGCGTTGTCCTAATACTATTGAACAAATAATGTTCCCGATAGCTCTACAATATTATTGGATTTTTACAATTAAGAGATCGTGAATTTAAATATTATTTCTTTTAATTGTGGTTAAATTAAAAAAAATTAAAATTAAAATTAAAACAAAAGGGAAAGAAGGTCTCATCGCATTGCTTTGCTCCTCCTCATAGAATATGATACTTTCCCAAGTTGCATAAATAACGAAGCGTTCGTGTAACGGCCCGGAATTTCATCCCGGTCTTCTCGGTTGCCCCAGGGGCATTTTGGTAATTTGGTCATCGAGCGGGATTCGAACCAGGGTCGCTTGGGAAGATAGTTAGGTGGCTTTGCCACTTGAGCCACCAAGCGCTCTTGTTGATTTATGCGCGCCATCTTTATGTTAAGCCTGTTTGAAATGAGTTTTGATTTAAAAGCAAACCGCCCGAGCTTTCCTTCTTCTTCCTCATTCTTCTTCGCGATTCTTCTCCGACCGACTGCGTTTTCTCCCTCGCGATTTCTCCCTCGCCGACCACCAATTCGCCAGCTCTTCTTCCCTAACTTCGAAGACGTTCCATCCTCAAGCAGCCGGTAAGTCTTCTTCTTCTTCTTCTCCTTCTCTTTTCCGTCGACCTTTTCCCCTGTTTCTGGTTCGCCATTTCCGGCCGAGTCGAAGTGATTTGCTGAGTGGATTTTGTGCAGCTAGTGTAGGGGAATTCATCCAACAACAAATCGCTCGCCAATTTGTCTTCTCCATCGCCAATTCGGATTTCTTCTCGATCGCGCCCAGACGCAGTGTTCGCCCCTTCGTTCGCGCGCAGAAGCAGCCCAACCCGCCGAGCCACGCCGCGGATCGCCGAGCCGTGTCGCCAAGCCGCGCCCCAGCGCCGTGTCGCGTGTCCTGCTGCAGAGCCGAGCCGAGCCAAGCCGAGCCGAGCCAAGCTGAGCCAAGCCGAGCCGAGCCGAGTGAGAGCCGAGCCGAGCCTAATTATTTTATTTAATTTAATTTAGATATTGTGTGTAATTGTGTTGTGCTTGTTAGGTTCTCGGTAGCTAGTTCGAGATCGTTCGCAGCTTAGGTTTTCGTGTAATCGTCCCCGACCAAGGTAAGGATTACTTACCGGAGTTGTGTGGACCCTGCGATATATTATGTGATTGCTGATTAATTGCTTGTTTGTGTTTATTGACATGTGTAGCTAAGTGCTCTATTCTGAATTCCCGATTGACATGATTTTCCTGGTTAATTCTCATGTTAATCCATGCTAGGTTGTTCCTTTCTGGCATGCTCGTATCTGTTCTTGCTTCGTAGTATCATGCTAGGTTCGTTGTATTCTTATTGAGCACGTATTGGATTTTATGAAATTGTTTGCTGATTGCTAAGGCAGGTTAGAGTGGCAGGTAAATAGCATCATCCGGGCCGGGTGCATAACGAACCTTGCATCCACGCGAGGACGTATGAGATGGTGCTCGCCCCGATCCCGTTAGGGGAATAGCTAACCCTAACGGTGGCCCCGCAATCTTGGGTGAGGGTGGCGATCGTTAAATGCCCCAACGGTCGGGATGATGACTTGGCATTGCCTCGTCCCTGGCAATCGGCACGTCCTCGGCGTGTTCGGTAAAGAGCCCTTGATTGCCACTGTTAAGGTAAGGACGGCTTCTGGTGTAAGCCTACCACGACCCGTTCCTTAGCCCCAGGTGCGGTGGTTCAGGCTGACATAGTTTACGTGTCCAGGTCTCACACCCCTATGTCAGTGACACCGATCCAAAGATTTAGTTAGGCGTGGTGGTTGGACATGGGCGGCTTGCCTCTAGACTCGGCACCCCCATAGTGCGATGAGAGCGCGGTGCATGCTTATGCTCATTCTGGCACGACCAGGAGAGCTCCTCGGGATCTTGAGCTAGTGTACCTTTCATTCGACAAAGAGATGTGCCGAGGCGGGACTTGTTTCTCATATAGGGCGTATTGTGTGAAGGATTGTGTGGTGGATTATTCCAGACTAAGACCCTGAGTTGGCATCCGAGGTCCAAGTATGGACTCAAGCTATGTGCTCTATTCTGTGTTTATACTCATAGCTTGCATACACTCAGCTAGATGACCATGTATATCGTATTGTACCCCGGTTGGGGATTCTTACTGAGTAATTCGTTACTCACCCTTATTATTGTGGTTTTTCCACAGGTAACCGAGTTGCGAGACAGGATGGCTGAAGGAGGAGCTGTGATCATGGGGCCCAGTCATCAAACTCTGATTTTGTGTTATGACTCTTTAAGTTTTATTTTCCCCTGAATGCATGTAGCCGGGCACGGAGCCCTATGACGTTTTCTAAATGTTTTGTGGATTCCAGCATTGTTGTATCCCGACAGGTTTTGAATGATTTTTATAAATCTCTAATCAGAGTAAACTTTGGAAATGTATTTATCTTGGAACAGGTGCTTGGAAACAGGGACAGGTTTCAGGAAAATTGTCTGGGCTTTGAACTGAATGTTTGAATGGTTTGTTTTTAATTGGAATCCGAAATCATGTTTGTATAATGTCCTTTACTTTGAATGCATGCATTGGGGTAAGGGCCCATTTAGTGCCCCATTCGGGTCGGGTCCTTACAGTTCGTCATTTTACTCATCAATCACATTGATCATATATCTCATGGCTTTGCAACATAGAATTCTTAATCCTTCTTGTTCGTCAATCCCTGGTCTTGTCAACCAAGAGCCCCCTGTGCCTACAAACAGTGTAAAGTAAAGTCAACTGTCAATTGTTATGTCTTAACACGAATCGTAAGGGTGAAGAGCGAAGTGAAGCAAGCTACTCTCCCGAGTTCACTCTATTACCCTATATTGTAGGAAATTATAGATGCAAAAAGCGGAATTTCACGAAACAATTTCCTAACATCTATCACAGAATCGCATGCATAATAATTATATGAATTCAATAGAGAATAAAGAATTACAACCTTTGATGCGTGATTCCCAAGCAAGAACGGAGCTGTCAGGAGATGTTAGGGCTTCAACTCCAACCCCTGTAATTAGTCCACCAGCAATGGAACGATCCCACGTATGCTAGTATAGAAGCGAGGGAACTGTTTCCCTTTTTTACTTTTATTGGGATGTGGAAGCACAATAAGAAAATGGAGTTAGTGTTTTTGTATCTAATGGAAAAATTAATCTGTCGTATCATTTCTCCTGACTCATATATATTTATGGTTAGGTCAGCAGAGAAAACCAAAACCCGCGTACTCTTAATTTGTCATCCAATATAAAACATTTTGGGTTTATGTGTGACCTCTTAGGAATTAGATATTTTAGTTGTTAGCCCAATCTAATTAGTCTAACTATAATAATTATTCTCTAGCAAGTAATTATTAATTACTAAAATACACTAATTATTATCTCCATAATAATTCCTATTTATATTTAGTAATTGCTGGGATTTGTCTTCGGACACGATTCCTTCAATCTCCCACTTGTCCGTAGACAAGCTAGCACAATACTAAATTCCTTAAATCTCTTAATACTAGAATTTGATAACATGATTAACATCTGATGTAATCCATGATGTTTATCAAATTCTATTCCTTGATATCCGAGTTCGAATTGTTACAACATAGATTAACATCTTAATCCATAGAGCATTACCATGCATTTTTCAATTCTTGCACATCAAGGGGCCCAGATATCAGTCCTATCTAATAGGAGGATTTATCCACTCTTGTATGACCAGAACTCCCACTCAAATCTTTTCCAACCCGATCACTGCTTTTATAACCTCATTTTACAGCACTACGTTTAACAGTGTCAAAGTTAAATCAATCTGATCATGGTTGTAATGTTATACTCATGTCTAAGGAATCCACTAAATACAAAAGAATGATTCTACTATTAGAAATTTGTTAGGTCATGTTTCAATATATCATATATATCCATATAAATGACTAGACATCTCTATGTCTCCATAGCTCATGGAACTGCGCTATCAATCAATTATACGCTAGTCTTTCAACCTAATCACTTATGTCCAACTTAGTAATTTAGACTATGAACATTTAATGTGTTGTGTTTTTAGTTCACCTTATAGGGTTCCAATTATAAAAACAATTTTGATAATCCAAAAAAACACAAATCATTTGGACATTTTATTTAATACTAAATCGATATTAAATAAGAAATAACTTTTATTGATAAACATTTAAATAACATGTTCAATGGTTTTACAATTGCTAACATCTAGTTTACAATCTAAAGTCATTCTTCCACATGTCTAATACTCATAGCCCTAGTATGACTCTCATGTTTGGGGTGCGGTAATAGTTTAGTCAGTGGATCTACAATGTTTGCATCAGTTTATCCAGTAACAACCAACTCATTGTCTCCACCATAAACCAGAAAATTATCCTTAGTTCTTCTTAAGTACTTAAGGATATTCTTTGCTGCTATCCAGTGTGTGTCACTTGGATAAGATTGGTATCTGCTACATATGCTTAAAGCATGAGCAATGTCCGATCGAGTACAAATCATGGCATACATAATTGAACCTATTGTCGAAGCATAAAGAACAATACTCATACGCTTAGCCTCATCATGACTTGTAGGACATTGAGTCTTGCTAATCAATATGCCACGTTGCATGGGAATGAAACCTCTCTTAGAGTTTTCCATGTTGAACTTAGTAAGAACCTTATCAATATAAGTTTCTTGACTAAGTCCAATCATTCTCTTGGATCTATCTCTATAGATTCTTATTCCTAGAATGTACTCAGCCTCTCCTATGTCTTTCATAGAGAAATAATTTTTAAGCCAATCCTTGACTAATTCAAGCATGATTATATCGTTTCCTATGAGTAGTATGTCATCCACATACCGAACAAGGAAGGTAATACTGCTCCCACTCAACTTCTTGTATACAAAAGATTCCTCTTCATTTTTAAGGAAACCAAACTGTTTGACTGTCTCATCAAGTTTGAGGTTTCTAACTCCTAGATGCTTACTTCAATCCATAAATAGATTTTCGAAGCTTGCATACTCTCCCAAGATTGGCTGGATCTTGAAAACCTTCAGGTTATATCATATACATGTCCTCTTTCAAGAACCCATTCAAGAAAGCGGTTTTAACATCCATCTATCATATTTCATAATCATGATAGGCAACAATCGCAAGGAGTACCCTTATGGATTTCAGCATTGCTATTGGTGAAAAGGTTTCATCATAGTCTATACCACGAATCTGTCTAAAACATTTTGCCACTAGCCTTGCTTTGAAAACTGCAACGTTTCCATCTTTGTCTTTGTTTAATTTAAAAATCAATTTTCAACCAATAGGTCTCACTCCATTAGGCAAATCAATCAAGTCTCATACTTGATTCTCAGACATAGAATCCATTTCATATTTCATGGCTTGTAGCCATTTGTCGGAGTCCTTACTCTCCAAAGCTTCTTTGTAAGTAGTAGGTTCTTGATGTTTCAAAATCATTATTTCGAAACTATCCGTCAACAAGAAATCAATGTATTTCTTTGGTGGAATTATCGACCTACTAGACCTACGTTGGGGAACAACATGAGAAGTTTCTATGTCAAATCTAGAAACTTGGCATGAATCATCTCCAAGTGGGATGGTAGGAGGTACGTGAATGGAATGCACCACCTCATCCTTTTGTTGCTCTTCTCGAACTTCTTCGAGAAATATACTTTTACTCCCACTTGTCTTCATTGAAATAAATTCTCTTTCCAAGAAGACACCATCGCGGGCAACAAACACTTTGTTTTCACTTTGGTTATAAAAGTAATACCCTTTTGTCTCTTTAGGATAACCAGCAAAGAGACACTTGTCAGATTTGGGTGATGGCTTATCAGATTGTAAACGTTTTACATAAGCTTCACAACCCCATATCCTTAGAAAAGACATTTTTGAAACTTTTCCTGTCCATATCTCATATGGAGTCGTTTCCACAACTTTGGATGAAGCTCTGTTAAGTGTGAATGCAGCGGTCTCCAGTGCGAAACCCCAGAAGGAAATGGGGAGATCAGTAAGACTCATCATTGATCGAACCATATCTAATAGGATTCCATTTCTCCGCTCAGAAACACCATTCAGCTGAGGAGTTCCTGGTGGAGTTCATAGTGAAAATATTCTACAATCCTTCAAATGATCTTTGAATTCTTCGGTCAAATATTCTCTACCACGATCTGATCGTAATGTTATAATTTTCTTCCCAAGTTGATTTTCTACTTCATTTTGGAATTGTTTGAACTTTTCAAACGATTCTGACTTTTGCTTCATAAGGTAAACAAATCCATATCTGCTTACATCATCCGTAAAAGTAATGAAGTAAGTATACCCTCCCCTAGCCAAAATACTCATAGGTCCACATACAATATTCACATATATCAAATGATTCAAAATCAAAAGAGTTGACGATGCCATCTTTATAGAGCTTCTCAATGCGTTTTGAGCTTATGTGGCCTAATCGACAATGTCATAGGTAAGTAGGGTTTGAGTCATTTGATTTATGTTTCTTGCTTTCAATGTTATAGATGTGTGTATCTAAATCTAGAACATACAAACCATTTACTAACTTAGCAGTGGCATAAAACAAATCATTCAAATAAACAAAACAAATTTCTTCTTTTATTATGAATGAAAATCCTTCTCGATCCAAAATAGGGACCGAGATAATGTTTCTAGTAATAGATGGAACATAATAACAATCATTAAGTTTCAAAACTAGGCTAGATGGCAAAGATAAGCTAAAAACCCCTACTTCCAATGCAGCAACTTTTGCTCCATTGCCAACATGTAGTACAACTTCTCCCTTTGCCAATTTTCTACTTCTTGTTAGTCCCTGCACATTAATAACAATGTAGGTACCACATGTTGTATCGAATACACATGAAGAAGTAGAAAATGCTAAGTTTACTTCTATAACATAAATACCTGGGGTAGAAGTACCATTCTTCTTTTTCTCCAAGTATTTGGGGCAATTTCTTTTCCAATGGCCAATTTCGTTGCAATGGAAGCACTTATGCTCTGCAGCTACTTTTGGTTTGTATTTTAGCTTTTTAGAAGAAGTGGTATTAGCAACTTTCTTGCCATTACCCTTTTCCTTTTAGCAACCCTGGTTTTCTTGAACCCTTTCCCTTTTTGAACCATAAGAACATCCTTATGTTTTTTAGGTCTGTTAGAGATGTTCCTTTTAGCCTGAATTAGCATCCCATGCAACTCTTGTAGGTTTGCTTGTCCCTCTTGCATGTAAAAGTTCAAACTAAAGTTTTAAAACCCATCATGCAATAAATCCAACCTAGCATGATGCTGAAACATAGTTTTCAGCTGCTGGATTATGTTGTATGCATTCATCCCATCAAAACGTTTTTGAAAGTCAAGTTCCATACATTCTAGCATTAGACATGTGACAGAAACTGAATTGTCTAGGAGAGTTTTCCTGGTAGTTCTCTCAGCTTGCCAAGCTCCTTGTGGGAGGGGTTCAAGAATTGGGTTATCAAGAACTGACTCATTTCCTTCACATCTGAGAACAATTCTCAAATTTCTTTCCCAATTGAGAAAATTGTTTGCATTTAAATTATCCTTCTCGAGGATTGAACGCATATTAAAAATTGAGTTGTTGGTGTTGTTACTAGACATAATATCTTCAACAAAAGAAAAAATTGGAAGAAATCAATAAATGTTTATCATAGCAGTGCTTAAAAAATCAAAATACTACTAATACTTTATTCAAATTTTAATGTCCCATTTTGAATAAAGAAATAACCAAGACCCCCTTCCTCTTATTAATAAAACGGACTTTGGCCCTGCCTTTTATTAATAATATTAGAGGTAAGTAAACTCTTTTACATACAACTCTTTGTAATTCTTGGTAGATAGGTTAACAATTCTTTGTTTTCTATCTCTTTGCTTCAAAACAAAAAAATTTCTCTTTTGATAGTTTTGTTGAGTTAAACCAAACATGAACGTGCAAGTTTCATTAAACCTACACGACTATCCTTAGATTAAAAGTAACACCCTGCTTTGGCAGAACCTATTACTAATGATCAAAGGTTTCATAGTTGTTTGTTTGGAAAAGCAATTAAACTCAAAATTATAATCGGGACCCAAGTTCATTATGTTGGTTTATTTAGGTGAACACATCGATCAAATAAAGCAACACAAATAAACTTAAATAAAGCATAAAGTTATAAAAAATGAAATGAAATAAATAAATCATGATCATAGTATGACTCATAAACCTAGGAAATAACTAATCTTCATGAATCTTCTTTGAGCTTCTATGGATCTCCTTCCTCGAACTCCTTGAATTCCTCATTTGATTACACAATTTTGGAATTTAAAAATTACAGAAATCTAAATAATTAAAATTTAAATACAAAAAAACTTAACGATACGCAAATCATATTTAATAATCCTAATTGGGCCATACTAATCACCACACACATAATAATATAAAATATTATAAAAGTATGCAAAACAAATGAATAAATAATTCCATAAACTCTTCCTAATCATTAAACTTAACACATACGCCAATTTACAATTAGGAACAATTAAACAATTTAATATGGAAATAATCTCTATTATTTATTAATTTGATAAAATTAAAGGTTTTTTTTTAATTAAATTAATTAAAATTTTGCTGATTGACCTAGCAACAAATTGCTAAAAAAGAGACATATCTAGGGAAACGGTAAACAGTTACATATTTTAGGAAACAATTTTCCAAATTTTATGGAAACAAAAATCATTCGAAATTTTAATATTACTAAAAAGTTAGCCAAAATCAGAAAAAAAATTTCAGATTTTAAGGGAAAATAAATAATCACAAAATCTTATTTTCCTAATTTAATCATAATTTCTGAAAATTCATTAACTTTTAATTAATTTTCAGAAAAATAAATAAATTATTATTTGGATGAAATACTAATTATGGAAAATTAAAAAATTCTCAATTTGATGTTAATTAATTTTAAATTTTATTAACACTTAACAAAAGTTCAGAAAATTAATTAGCATTTCGGTGCCAATAATAAACAAATCTCAATTTGTGATTTAATTTAATTTAGCAAATTAACCTATAAAATATTCTCTACCGTGAGAATCATCAAATTCTAAATTTGTTATTTAATTTAATTTAAGAACTAAACCCATAAAATGTTTCGACTGTGCTAATCATCAAATTCTTAATTTGTGATTTAATTGTGACTGAGAATTATCAAATTCTTAATTTACAGCATCAAAATCAATAATCATATAACATTATGCATTCTGCTCTGATACTAATGTAGGAAATTATAGATGCAAAAAGTTGAATTTCAGGAAACAATTTCCTAACATCTATCATAGAATCGCATGCATAATAATTATATGAATTCAATAGGGAGTAAAGAATTACAACTTTTGATGCGTGAATCACAAGCAAGAACGTCGCTGCCAGGAGATGTTAGGCCTCTAACTGCAACCCCTCAAATTAGTCCACCAGCAATGGAACGATCCCACGTATGCTAGAACGGAAGCGAGGGAACTGTTTTCCTATCTTACTTTTATTGGGATGTGGAAGCACAATAAGAAAATGGGGTTAGAGTTTTTCTATCTAATGGAAAAATTAATCTTTCGTATCATTTCACCTGACCCATATATATTTATGGTTAGGCCAACAGAGAAAACCAAAACCCACGTACTCTTAATTTGTCATCCAACTTAAAACATTTTGAGCTTTATATTTAGTTCAACCCATTACTTTATGTGTGACCTCTTAGGAATTAAATATTTTAGTTGTTAGCCCAATCTAATTAGTCTAAATGTAATAATTATTTCTCTAGCAAGTAATTATTAATTACTAAAATACATTAATTATTATCTTCATAATAATTTCTATTTATATTTACTAATTGCTGAGATTTGTCTTAGGATACGATTCCTTCATATATATCATAAATAAGCAAGTTTTTATTTTAATACGAAAAACTAATAACATTTTGCTATCCCAAAATTTCAGAAATTTAAAGGAGACAAATGACTTTTTTATTTACTCATGAAAGTGAACAAATGATTTTCAAACTTGTATATTTTCATGCAAATGGTAAATAGATTTAATTATAAAAATGTAGTAAGTTTTTAATTTAGATTTATTGATTTTTTTTAGGTGAACTATATTTGAGGACAAAAAAAAGAATGACATCTTATACAACTTAATAGTTAAAAGGTTATGAGTTGGTATATTATTATATCTGAGTTGGTATATTATTATATCTAATAATTTTTAAATTCAAAAAGAAAAATCATGTCTTTTTGGTAATGGAAATATACCAACGTCGTTAAACTAATACTCTGTTGGCTATTTAAATTTATTGATTAGTTAAGAGGTGATGAGTTCAATTCATGACGGTCACTTAAGTAAAAATTAATTTCTTACTAGTTTCCTTGATATCTATATGTTGTAGGGTTAGGCGATGGATTCCATGAATTTAGTCGAGGTATGCAAAAATTGATATCGACAATTACAAATATCAAAAAAGAAAAAAAGATAAGCTAACTTTCAGCAAAAATGTGCATCGCCCAAAAATTTTAATTTATTATTTTGGGATGATAAAAAAAACCGACAACTCGAGCAAACTAAACTACTCAACCCATACCGTAAGGGTTGGGTTGGGTTAAAATTTTCATTGGATTGAACTGAATTAAGATTTTACAATTTTAGTTGGGTTTTCGTTGATTTTTTGGTCGGTTAATTTTTGGCTCATTCAACTCAGCCCAACTTGAAGTGTGAATAATATTTATGAACTATAAATTGATTTTAGAAAGGAAAAAAAAAGATTAAAGTAGCCCGAGAAACCAATCTAACCCAACTCAAATATATGGATTGAGTTAGGTAGATCTAATACATATAGTTAGACAAATCGGTAGATTGACCATTTGGGTTGATTTAAAAAACTCTCATAACTTAATCCAACTTAACTATGTACACCTGTAATATTATTTATTAAAAAAGTTATATTTTTTTTATTACTATTATAAATTGGGGGAGAGAGATAAGATTATCTTCAAACAAGGAAACGAACGCACCACCTATGCTTTCGTAAATACAAATTACATTTCAATATAATTTATATTTTATTTATATTTCATTCAAACAATTATCTTTTAATTAGATCATGTCCTTAACTATATAATGACTTGAAAACAATCTTTTAAGTCGTCATATTGCAAATTTTCCAGACATCAAATTTAGCGAACACACTATTGACTTGTTCTTAAAAACCAATTGGAAATAAGGGGAGTAACTCATTTCCCCTCAAAACGAATTGACAATTAGAGGAGTAACCCATATTTCTTATATTGATGTTCGACTCCCCACTTTTCCAATGTGGGACAATTGTGTAACAGCCCAGGTTTTCATTTCGGTTCTCTAGGGATGTTCGGTTGTTTATTCAGTGGTTTGGTTGGGCCGTTAGGGCTGTTTAAGCCTCCAGGGGTATTTTGGCCTTTTGGCATTCAGGGGTAGTTTGGTAATTGTCCAGGGTTCCAGGTTTGTTTCCAAACTTGTGCTGAGTTGATAATGGTGTTTCGGTTTCAGGTTCCTGGACCACGAGTACTATTGGAAGGTTTAGAGGTCGTTCGGTTTAAAAATAGAAAATTAGAGAAATTATGCTCTTGCTGGGACTCGAAGGGGGAACCTCCAAGGACACTTGGCAAAAGGAAGATTTAAGTTGTTTTCAAAATAGAGAAATTAAAAAGGAAATCCTATTTTGCTCTCCTTCTTGACCTAGCCAACTTCTTCCTCTCCCCCACAACCCTCACGCCCCAGTCGAGCCTTGCAGCATCGCTGCCTAGCCATCGCCCAGGTTGCCAAGCCCCATCGCCAAGCACAGCCGCAAGCAGCCCCAACGCCATCGCCACCGATCCGCCCACACGCACAGCCACAATGATGCACTGCCCTCACCAATCCGCCATCGCCACCTATCCGCCCACACGCACACGCCAACGCTGCCAAGCTGCCAGCGCACACGCCCTCACCTGCAGCCCCTCGCAAGCGTCACACGCCACGCCCCTACAGCAGCCCACTCGCCTAGCTGCGAGCCTCACCTGCCGCACAGCTCGCAAGCACTCTGCCAAGGCCTCCAGCACGCCCACGTCGAGCCTTTGTGTTCTCAGTTTTGGTTAAAACCCTAACTCCGAGGCTCCTTTGATGTTTGTTTGTTGATTCGTTGTCTAGGATTGATTTGTGATGTGTTATGTTTATTTCAAGGTTTGCCTGTGTGATCCTACAGCTTGAGATCGTTGTTATTGTCTGTTTCCACTTTTCAGGTAAGGGTTCCTTGTCGGGGTTGTGTGGAGCCTACGCACGACAATGATAACTCCTAGTTTCTTTGTTCTGAATTATATTGTTAGTGGATAGACTCGTGCAGGTTTCTTGGATGCTGCTCTGTTAATATTATGTTCTGATCCTGTATGTCTATTGATCTGTTCTTGTATGTTGTGTTCCCTGGTTCATATGTTGTGGTTAAGCGTGTTAGTGGATAGGCTTTATCTGGATTGTTTGTTGGGGCTTCTATGTAGAATGATGGATTATGTTCATGTTCTATTCCTGCTAAAATTCATTGTTAATGTTGAACCATGTTAGCTCTATGTTAGGTAGCAATAGGTGAATTCTGTTAAGTTTACCCAAGACCAGCCCAGTGTGTGCCGTCCAAGGTTGGCCCAGTGTGTTGCCGATCGGGTTTGCTTAGGACTAGCCCAGTGTGTTGTTGTCCCCTATTGGCCCAATGTGTGCTGACAGGTATGAGCTGGACTAGCTCAGTGTGTGCTGTCCCTTTGTTGGCCCAGTGTGCGCTGACCAGATTATCCAGGATTGGCCCAGTGTACTGCTGATCTCGGGCTAGCCCAGTGTGTGCTGCCCGAGTTGCTCACGACTGGCCCAGTGTGTTGTTGTCCCCTGTGGGCCCAATGTGTGTTGACAGGTATGAGCAGGACTAGCCTAGTGTGTGCTGTCCAAGACTAGCCCAGTGTGTTGTTGTCCTTTGTTAGCCCAGTGTGTGCTAACCATGTTTGTTATAGTGATAGAGCTCCGAGATTACTTAACTGTTTCTCCTACTTGTTAGCCCAGTGTGTGCTGACCCCGTCTAGCTATGAGTTTAGACCTTTGATGATGTACATCCTGCTGTTATACTTGTTGAGACTGCCTTGATTCTTGTGTTATGCTTGTATGCTAGGATGCTAGAGGATTTGCCTTGCGTATTGTACCCCGGTTGGGGAATCCTTACTGAGTGTAATTATACTCACCCTTTCTGTGGTTTTTTCCACCAGGTAACTTGGCACAACATCGAGGTGGCTAGGGGAGGAGCTGGATGATCATGGGAAAGGCCGCTGCATCTTCTTGTCCATTCATATTTATGTTGTTGAACAGTTTTATTTGAAACTTGTAATGTTTTAATTAACTCTGGCCAGAGGCTAAACCATTTTTAATGTTTTCAGCATAAGGTGTTTTGGAGCTTGTTTCTTTTATAATATGGATGTTTTGAAATATTATGTTTAAGTGTTTTGAAATTGAATTGCATCATGTAGTAAAGGCCACTTTGGACAATTTAGTGTCGGGTCTTTACAAATTGAGATCTCAACAAATTGTATCTGGGTACATGGAAGAAATATAAATACAATGGAGTGTCTATACAAGTTAATGTCACAAGCAAGCCTTCAAATTTTTTTTAATTTTTTTTTTAAATTTAACTCTTTTTTTGTCATATTCTTTATAAAAAGATTTTATTTTTACTTCACAAAGTATTTGGATTCTACCCGATTCCATTAAATAAAAACAAACAAAATTTTGAAGATATAAGTTTTAAATTTCAAAAATTAATTAAAAAAATTTGATTATGAAACAGAGCTTTAAAAATTGATTGCCCTAGTTCTCAAGGGGTGGTGCAGAGGTTAAAAATTTGGGCTTTGAAGGTATGCTCTCCTCAAGATCTCGAGTTTGAATCTTCCCCCAATACTCTTTCGATGTCTCTGGTGCTTGGCTTAGGGACGGCATGGTTACTGTCCGGAATATTTAAACACACGACCGGTTTATGCTTAAGATATGTTATAGTATATATCAGTTCAAAATGTAAAAGTTCTTAAGCATTTATTCACAAGCATACACAATCATTGTTGTAGCAAGTTTTCTTCTCTCAAGGTCATCTCCTCAAGGATTGAGTGTTGAATTATAATTTTCTTCCTTTGATTAAGAATACGTGAGGGTAAAATGATGTTGCAGGTGAATTAACAGTTAAAATGCAAAGCGGACAATGAAATCAAATGCTTCAACAACAATGCAATTAAAACAAGTAGTATGATCCATTAAACGAATTAAACATTCGAATTCAATGATCGAAATGAATTAGGCGTTTTCAAAGGAACATTGCTTCAGCAATCAAGTTTTCCTGGTAAGAAGTGAATTCCTGATTTAGTCTTACTCTGCTCTCTCTCGAGGTTATAGCATTCGATTACAATCAGAGTCAACAACATTAGTGAAATCGTTATCTCTAACAGATCTCCAAATTGCAAGGAACTTAAACAAACCTAATGTGATCCTGTGCAAGGTCACTCTATCACGTTCCTACTCAATGGTACAACAAATTTACTCCTACTTACATAATCCTTCCGATTAGAAATTTAGCCGCTCATATTATCAATCAGAACAATAACAAATGCAAAATTAATAAAATCAGTCATCATATAACTCGAAAATATGCTAAATCAATTCAAAAAAGTTCAATCAATGTAAAGCTCAAGTACACAGAGATAAAAAAGCATAGAGAAGAAAAAGCCTGTTTCGATCGTCGAATCGATGATTGCTTCTGTAACGGCCCAGTTTTCTATTTCGGCTTCCCAGGTGTTTTCGGTTCATTATTCGGATGTTCGGATGGGTCGTTAGTGTTTTTTTTTAACCCTTAGGGGCATTTTGGTCTTTTGCCCCGGTCAGGGTTTTGTGGGTTTTGGAGGATTCCAGGGTCACTCCTGCCTTTGTCGAGGCTTGATTGTTGTTGGTTGCAGGACTTAAGAAGTTCGAGCTCGTTGTTTGGAAGTTTGAAGGTGATTTGGTAATTAGCAAAATTATTGTTAATTTAAGTGCTTCCATTGGGATTTGGGCCCTTGCCCTAGATGGTAATTTGGAAGCTTGGTTTAAATGAGTTTTTATAAGGAGAAAAGGTTGCTTCAACCGGGACTCGAAGGAGGAAGCCCGGGGAAGGGATTTAGGTCACCAAGACCTATTTAAATTAGGAAAAGGAAAGAAAATCAAGAAAATCCCATTCCCTTGTTTTACCACTTTTCTCTCTCTCTCTCTCTCTCTCTCTCTTTCTCTCTCTCTCCTGGCCGACCTCACCAAGAAACCCAACCGAGCCTCACCGAAGCCGTCTGCCAGCCAAGCAACCCCCGAGCAAGCGGCCAGTCGAGCGGCCCAGCCAGATCGCACCAAGAGCCCCATCATCAGCGTGAGACGCCCAGCCAGCCAGCAGATCTGTCGCAGCCAAAGACCCAGCGCCAGACGCAGCCAGCCGCGCCGCCCCGCGTTGCCCCCGTCCGCGCGCCGTCGCGCGCGCACTGACGCTCATCGCTTAACCGATTCGCGCGCCCAGCGCGCCGCGCCAGCGCCCCGTGTCACTGGCGCTTCGTCCTCCCGCGCCGCGCGCGCGCCTGACTGCTCGCCCAGTACACGCCCCCTGCTGCCCACTTGCCGCCGAGTGCTTTTTGCCGAGATAGATGGGACCGAGATCTAGTGCCTTCTCGGTTGGTAAATTCCCGAGCCTCCACTCTTTTGGACCCTAAGTTGTTTGGTTGTTGTTATTTAATTAGGATATTTTTATTAAATGCTTAGGTTGCTCGGGTTCACTTAGAAGCTCGGGAGTCGTTTGGTTGGCTTATGGTAGTTATTTTTCGCTTGTTTCGGTAAGGATTTCTTACCGTGGTTGTGTGGACCTGCGATGCTATCATGATTGTGCCTTGTATGCTTGGTTGTTGTTATGAGTATGTTAGCTATTGAAGCGACTTGTGTTTGAAATCTTGCTAGCATGTCGCTTGTTGTTCATGTTAGTTCCATGCTAGGTTTGTTCTTCCGACATGCCATGTCTTGTGATTGTATGAAAATTTCAAGTGGATAGGTTACATGTTTTCTCTTGCTTCCATATCGTGTTGCTCTTGTGTCCCCGATATATTCTGTTAGTTCCATGCAAGGGGTTTAATTATCTTGGCATACCTTGTTCTATTTTATCTGTTAGTTCCATGCCGGGCATAGGCGGTGATGTATATAGAAGAAGAGGCCAGGGGTAACTAGTTTAGGTCCCGCTCGGGTAGGACCCCGATGGACATCTGGAGGTGTAAGACCACGATGGGCATCCTAGGTGTGTAAGTCCCGATGGGCATCACCGAGTTGGAGGTGTAAGACCCGATGGGCATCCTAGGTGTGTAAGTCCCGATGGGCATCACCGAGTTGGAGGTGTAAGACCCGATGGGCATCCTAGGTGTGTAAGTCCCTCGATGGGCATCACCGAGTTGGAGGTGTAAGACCCGATGGGCATCCTAGGTGTGTAAGTCTCGATGGGCATCACCGAGTTGGAGGTGTAAGACCCGATGGGCATCCTAGGTGTGTAAGTCCCCGATGGGCATCTTTGAGTTGGAGGTGTAAGACCCGATGGGCATCCTAGGTGTGTAAGTCCCGATGGGCATCACCGAGTTGGAGGTGTAAGACCCGATGGGCATCCTAGGTGTGTAAGTCCCCGATGGGCATCACCGAGTTGGGAGTGTAAGACCACGATGGGCATCCTAGGTGTGTAAGTCCCGATGGGCATCACCGAGTTGGAGGTGTAAGTCCCCATTGGGGCAAGACCGAGTCCTAGGTTGTGTAAGGCCCAGAAGGGCATCCAAGTGTAGAACCTAGGATAGGGAGTAGATGAAAGCCCTTGAATAGGCTCGCTCTAGAAGTAGCTCATAGCCTAACTCAACCGTTTTGCTCTAAGTCATTGTTTTATTTGCATGTATACTAGGGTGCTAGATGACCTGATGTATCGTATTGTACCCGGTTGGGGATTCTTCTTGAGTATGTTTATACTCACCCTTATTTCTCGTGGTTTTTCCACGGGTAACTTGGGACATCGGCGGGATGGCTAGGAGGGAGGCTATTTGGATGATCATGGATAGTGACTTTCGGGATGCATGTTCTTTTATTGTTCTCTTTATGATTTAGCATGTAGTGGGACTTGAGTCCCTAGGAAAACACTCAAACTATTTTATGGTTCTCGCATCAGTACTCTTGTTTTGTTTTTAAGAAAAGCCTCGATCAGTCAATTACTCTTGATTTTTACATTGGCTTCGTGGTTTGTTTAAAGTTCATTAATTGCAAAAGTTTTAAACTGTAGAATGGATGGTGTTTTACATTCCTAGGCATGCATGCTAAGTAAGGATCTAGGTTAGAGACCGCTTCTTTTGGGTCGGGTCCTTCATGACTTGAGAACCAATTCCTCTCTCAAAGACCAGACCCAAAAAGGGGCTCTAAATGGGCCTTTACCCTTGTTGGGCGATGAGCCATCGGTATGTCCGTAAGTTTAAAGTTAAGGGTTAAGAATTACAACATCGCATCTAGTATACATGTGTTACCCTTGTTGGGCGGTGGTGAGCCCAGCGTGGGCTAGTTTTTATGTTTTGTGTAGACCCTTGGTTGTTGATTACACATTGAGGAGCAGGGGACGTTTGGTATCTCCAACCGAGGAGTTGGACCGTTCATGTTGATGATGAGACCTCGTCGAGGTCGTTTAGACCCGTAGGCCACCTTTGGCCCCTGGCGAGATGAGTTGCCAAGAGTAAGGGGTAGAGTCTAGCACGCCTCAGTGAGACTCCTTGAGCAGAGTGTGCTCCACCATGCGAGAGTTGATGGCGAGTCTTTTAGCTAACAGAGAGCGGAGACCGGGCGCAATTTGTAGCGCGTAATGGGGAGTCTTGGGCACGAGATAGCCCGGTGGCGAGTTTATTTAGGAGACGCCCCTCCTTGTAGCTCCAGTTGCCGGGAGGCTCCGGGAGGATCGATCAACGAGTTATCTTTGATAAGTTAGTTGGCGTTGATCGAGTGCCGAGTTTGGCTAGTGGAACCACCAGAGAGTGGATGTTTTGAGACCTCACTGCTTGGCGGCGAGGTAGTTGTCGAGATCGCGTTTATCATCCGGTGTTGGGATGACACGGTGTTGAGGCCGATGACACGATGTTCAGAGGTCGAAGCGTCGCTGCCGTGCAGTCTTTGTTTGATGCGGTGGTGTGGTGGTGGAAGTCCCCTATGAGAGGCGGACGGCAGAGTCTCCACCTGACCACCGGTCGATTGGCAAGTCGCCAAGTTAGTAGCTTTTGAGGAAGATGTAGAGACAACTTGTCCTCCTACAAGCTGCGATCGTTTTGTAGCCACTTCTTTTAGTACCCTCGTGAGCTGGGGGTAGTGTGGAGTTTGCTTGTCAAGACTTAATCCGTCCGTGGTTTTGGTGGCTATTAGAGAGAAGCACCTTCTGTTAGCATGTTCCAAGAGTGGAGCAGTGTTTGCCACACGAGGTTGGCTGAGTATTTGTTGAGCATTGAGTGGGATGCAGGAGTGGGCCGTGGCTTGTCATTAGGCGTGATGTCGAGAGAATAATCTACTCGAGTGTTGAGACCCTTGTGTTGAGTGCCATTGCCCTGTCACCTGGAGTGTGACCTTCCCTTCCCTCAGAGGGACTTAAAGCCCGTAAAGAGATGTTTGTGTTGTTAAGGATGTAGTGCCTGTTGGCACCAAGCTTTGAGAGGAGACCTAGAGTCGGGCGGTTGGCACTTTTTGTGCGAGATGGTTCCAAGACCCACTGAAGTTTGGCATCCCCACTAGTCTTGTACCCACTTCACGAGATTGCACTGTTTGGGGTGCATAAGAGATCTAGCTCGGTGGTAGTAAGAGAACTACAAGAGTGAGGTTGTTCGAGGGATAAGTAGGAGCCTTTCGAGGTCACCGAGAGCTAGGTACAAAGGATGTGTTGGTTGTTAAGGGCTAGCGCGTCCGAGTTCTCGCGCCTGTGTTGTGGGGGCTTGTGAGCCAGTTGGATGGTAGTGTGACTCGACCTCCCTGGGGTTACCCTAATATGAGAAGGGTTGGCATCGATGATGCGTGGTTGATCTAGTGTTAGAGCCATGAGTTGGAAGGTTGATCGGAGCACGTTTAGTGGACCATTGGTATGAGGTAAGTTAGCTTGGTGTGGCTATGCTCTTGTAAGAGTGAGTGGACCAATGTGGCGTTCCGTGGTGAGTTGACCACGAGTGGGTTGAACTCTTGTTGCTCCTTTGCTAGTTGTGGCTCTATTGGGAGGCAAAAGTTGCCTTGTGTGAGAGTACTTATTGGTTTGGATCTTAAGGAATCAAGTTGGAGATGTACACGTCGGTGTACTTTTGTGTAGCTCGTTAAAGTGGTGTATGTTTTGGGAACCACGAAAGGTTCGTGTTGAGGAACCAGAGCTCAGTCGGACCAAGCGGTGTCCCTCGGTTGAGTTCTTTGGATGCTTGTAGTCGTTTGGCAAGCTAGAGTTGTTCTTAGTAGCCTCTGCGTTGGTTTTCAGAATTCTTAGCAAGGTGGTGCTTGGCGTTGACCAAGGTTTGGTTCCCATGTGGTTTCTAGAGCTAGCTTCGTTCGAGCAAAGTGGAGTTGCCACGAGGACTTTTTCCTAGTCGGGAAGTTTTGGGAGTTGACCCCTCCTCGGAGGTTGAGTAAATCTTGCTAGTTCTAAGTTGGTGGTTCAAGCGATTGTGGAATCCCTCGATTGTTGCTTTCGAGGGAATTGGTTGTTGTTGCCTTCGATGAGTAGGACTACTAGCGTGTGTGAAGTTCACTGTCCTTCGGAAGTCCGCTTGCTGGGAAATCGTCCCTGTAGAGGAGGAGTCAGCTTAGCTCCTGAGTTGTGTAGTTGATTAGAGTGGCGTAGCGGTCAGCCCAGCGAGAGTGTCCCTGCGTTGGCTTGTTAGCAAGCGGAAAGTTGTTTGTCTCGCGAGGGCGGAGGCGGCCAGTTCAAGGGCTTGAGTTGTTGTTGGAAGGTTGTTGGGTCCTTGGAGTTTGTAGAACCCCTAGTTCCTTGGTCGTTGAGTTGCAAGTGGATGCGATTTCGAGTATTAACTTTTGAGGTAGTCTTGCTGACCCGAGTTGTTCATGATCCGCAAGCTTGTGGTCGTCGCTATCCTTATTCCTCGCGATGTTTCGTGGGTGGAGTTTCTGGATCGGAAGGAGAGCTAGGTCTAGCTATAAGGAGGAAGTCCTTAGAGAGCAACGGATGGACTTAAGGGTTGAGTGGCAGCTTGGAGGGGAGCTTCGCTCGTTGTAAGACTTGGTTTGAGTTTCTGCAGAGCCAGCCCTTCTCGGGCTCTGTTCCTAGTTGGTGTGCGTTCGCAGTTGGCGTTATAGCTAAGCCACAGTTGAGTGGGTTGGCACAGAGGTGCCATGGAAATGGTTGGTAAAACCTTTGAGTTGTTATCCTCGAGGTGTTGTGTTGCAAGTAGCCGCGTGTTGTTTTATTCCTTGCTGCTCGAGATTTTTTTTAGAAAGGTATGTTGTTTGTTTCCTTATTTGGCGATATTCTCTTAGGCGGTGGCTGGTCGGATTGCATTGGAAAGTTGTTTGTCGGCCGAAGAGGGCTCCAGTTTATTAGTTTGGTTGAGTGGAGCCTGTTCCTGGACCTTGTCGTTCATGGGTGGCCGTAGCTGAAGTTTCAGCTAGTGTGAGTGGCGTTAGCCGTCTGGTGAACCAGGTATGTGCCCCTGGCTTCAGTGCGTCGGTGCTCTTCAAGATGGTTGTTTAAGTGTTGTGGTCGTGTTCTAGTGAGTCAAGTTTGCCTTTGGGATCCGTCGCCAGTTGGTGATTCGATTGGATTTCGCTAAAAAGGTGCAGAGCAAGCCTTGTGGTTCGTTGATCTCATGTGAAGTAAGAGTAGGCCTTGTAGTTTCGAATCCGGGAGGTTCGGTTGTTTAGTCGACATGGTGTAGAGTTGAATTTGTTTGGTGCAATTTGTGAGCCCAGAGAAGTTTCGCGGTCTTGCGCGAGAGTTTTTAGAACACGTGACCAATCCACAAGTTTCTTTGAGAGTAGCGTCGTGGAGAGGCATTTGAGTGGGTCAGCAGGGATAAGTGAGCCCTAAGATTTTAAGATCGTTTGAGAGCTAATGCGAGTTTGAGGATGTGGTTTACCGTTTAGCACTACCGCATCTATTTCCTCGGAGTTCAGGGTATGCCCAGTCTTGGTTGAGATAGCTTGTGGCAGAATGGATGGCTTTGCGGCTTTGAGCCTTTGGAAACCCAAGAGGGTTGGGTTTTCGAAGAAGGACTAGTGTTGGCTTGACAAGGAGTTTACTTGGTTAAGGATCAGTGGAGTTTTCCTAGAGTTGTTTTCGTCTTAGGACTTTCGAGGACGAAAGTCTTAAAAGGAGGGAGTATTGTAACGGCCCAGTTTTCTATTTCGGCTTCCCAGGTGTTTTCGGTTCATTATTCGGATGTTCGGATGGGTCGTTAGTGTTTTTTTAACCCTTAGGGGCATTTTGGTCTTTTGCCCCGGTCAGGGTTTTGTGGGTTTTGGAGGATTCCAGGGTCACTCCTGCCTTTGTCGAGGCTTGATTGTTGTTGGTTGCAGGACTTAAGAAGTTCGAGCTCGTTGTTTGGAAGTTTGAAGGTGATTTGGTAATTAGCAAAATTATTGTTAATTTAAGTGCTTCCATTGGGATTTGGGCCCTTGCCCTAGATGGTAATTTGGAAGCTTGGTTTAAATGAGTTTTTATAAGGAGAAAAGGTTGCTTCAACCGGGACTCGAAGGAGGAAGCCCGGGGAAGGGATTTAGGTCACCAAGACCTATTTAAATTAGGAAAAGGAAAGAAAATCAAGAAAATCCCATTCCCTTGTTTTACCACTTTTCTCTCTCTCTCTCTCTCTCTCTCTCTCTTTCTCTCTCTCTCCTGGCCGACCTCACCAAGAAACCCAACCGAGCCTCACCGAGCCGTCTGGCGGCCAACCAACCCACCGAGCAAAGCGGCCCGGTCAGCGGCCAGCCAGATCGCACCAGCCCGGCCCCATCGTCAAGAAGAGACGCCTTGACCAGAAGAGATCTGTCGCGCAGCAGAGCCCAGCGCCAGACGCGCCCAGTAGCGCCGCCGCCCGCGTTACCCGTCCTCGCGCGCCGTCGCGCGCATACGAGCGCAGACGCCATCGCCCAACCGATTCCGATTCCGCGCCCAGCGCGCCCGCGCCAGCGCCCCGTGTCACCAGCGCTTCGTCCCTGCCGCACCGCGCGCGCGCCCGGCTGCGCGCCCGGTACCGCACGTCCTGCTGCCCACTTGCCGCCGAGAGCTGCTTTTGCCGAGATAGATGGGACCGAGATCTAGTGCCTTCTCGGTTAGTAAATTCCCGAGCCTCCACTCTTTTGGACCCTAAGTTGTTTGGTGTTGTTATTTAATTAGGATATTTTTATTAAATGCTTAGGTTGCTCGGGTTCACTTAGAAGCTCGGGAGTCGTTTGGTTGGCTTATGGTAGTTATTTTCGCTTGTTTCAGTGTAAGGATTTCTTACCGTGGTTGTGTGGACCTGCGATGCTATCATGATTGTGCCTTGTATGCTTGGTTGTTGTTATGAGTATGTTAGCTATTGAGCGGCTTGTGTTTGAAATCTTGCTAGCATGCTGCTTGTTGTTCATGTTAGTTCCATGCTAGGTTTGTTCTTCCAGCATGCCATGTCTTGTGATTGTATGAAAATTTCCAGTGGATAGGTTACATGTTTTCTCTTGCTTCCATATCGTGTTGCTCTTGTGTCCCCTGATATATTCTGTTAGTTCCATGCAAGGGGTTTAATTATCTTGGCATACCTTGTTCTATTTTATCTGTTAGTTCCATGCCGGGCATAGGCGGTGATGTATAGTGAAGAAGGCGTAGGGGTAACTAGTTTAGGTCCCGCTCGGGTAGGACCCCGATGGACATCTGGAGGTGTAAGACCCTGATGGGCATCCTAGGTGTGTAAGTCCCCGATGGGCATCACTGAGTTGGAGGTGTAAGACCCTGATGGGCATCCTAGGTGTGTAAGTCCCCGATGGGCATCACTGAGTTGGAGGTGTAAGACCCCGATGGGCATCCTAGGTGTGTAAGTCCCCGATGGGCATCACTGAGTTGGAGGTGTAAGACCCCGATGGGCATCCTAGGTGTGTAAGTCCCTGATGGGCATCACCGAGTTGGAGGTGTAAGACCCGATGGGCATCCTAGGTGTGTAAGTCCCCGATGGGCATCACCGAGTTGGAGGTGTAAGACCCGATGGGCATCCTAGGTGTGTAAGTCCCGATGGGCATCACTGAGTTGGAGGTGTAAGACCCCGATGGGCATCCTAGGTGTGTAAGTCCCCGATGGGCATCACTGAGTTGGAGGTGTAAGACCCCGATGGGCATCCTAGGTGTGTAAGTCCCCGATGGGCATCACTGAGTTGGAGGTGTAAGTCCCCGACTGGAAAGCACCGAGAGTCTAGGTTGTGTAAGGCCCAGAAGGGCATCCAAGTGTAGAACCTAGGATAGGGAGTAGATGAAAGCCCTTGAATAGGCTCGCTCTAGAAGTAGCTCATAGCCTAACTCAACCGTTTTGCTCTAAGTCATTGTTTTATTTGCATGTATACTAGGGTGCTAGATGACTGATGTATCGTATTGTACCCCGGTTGGGGATTCTTACCGAGTATGTTTATACTCACCCTTATTTCTGTGGTTTTTCCACCGGGTAACTTGGGACATCGGCGGGATGGCTAGGAGGAGGCGTTTGGATGATCATGGATAGTGACTGACTGGGATGCATGTTCTTTTATTGTTCTCTTTATGATTTAGCATGTAGTGGGACTTGAGTCCCTAGGAAAACACTCAAACTATTTTATGGTTCTCGTCACAGTACTCTTGTTTTGTTTTTAAGAAAAGCACTTCGATCGATCAATTACTCTTGATTTTTACATTGGCTTCGTGGTTTGTTTAAAGTTCATTAATTGCAAAAGTTTTAAAAACT
Source organism: Sicyos edulis (assembly GCA_036507275.1). Lineage (NCBI taxonomy): Eukaryota > Viridiplantae > Streptophyta > Magnoliopsida > Cucurbitales > Cucurbitaceae > Sicyos > Sicyos edulis. Next base: position 19,978,085 of record CM071857.1, on the reverse strand, counting down.
GTAGAATGGATGGTGTTTTACATTCCTAGGCATGCATGCTAAGTAAGGATCTAGGTTAGAGACCGCTTCTTTTGGGTCGGGTCCTTACGACCAGAACCAATTCCTCTCATTGTAAAGACCCAGACCCAAAAGGGGCTCTAAATGGGCCTTTACCCCAATGCATGTGTTCAAAATAAAAGACATTATGAAAAAGAAATTTGGATCCCAAGTAAAAAGCAGAAACATTCAACAACCAAAACATACATTTCTAAAAGCATACTACGATCAGAGATTTATTTAAACCATTTAAACAATCCACAAGTACAAATATCTTTGGAATCCATAAAGCGTAAGAAAACATCCTAGGGCTCCGTGCCCGTCTACATGCATTCGGGGAAATAACAAAAGTCAAGAGTCATGATATAATAAAATGGTCGGAGATGACAAAGCAGGATTCCATGATCACAGCTTCTCCTTGACCATCCTGTCTCCCGCCTTGATTACCTGTGGAAAACCACGGAATAAGGGTGAGTAACGAATTACCCAGTAAGAATCCCCAACCGGGGTACAATACGATATACATGATCATCTAGAAGAAAGTATGCAAGCTATGAGTACAAACACGAGGCGGAGCACATAGCTAAGTCCACACTTGGACCTCGGATGCCAACTCGTGGTCTTAGTGCGGAAATACCACAACACACTATACGCTCTATACGGGAACAAGTCCGGCCTCGGCTGTCTCGCGCCGTCACGAAAGGTGCACTGGCTCAAGATCCCGAGGAGCTCTCCGATCGGTATTTGTAATGAGCGTAAGCGCGCACCGCATGCTCACGCAAACTGCGGGGTGCCGGGTCTAGTGGCAAGTCGCCCGAGTTGATCCACCATGCCTAACTAAATCTACGGATCGGTGTCAGCGACATAGGGTGTGAGACACGGACACGTGAACTATGTCGGCTGTACCGCACACCGAGGCTAAAGGAACCGGCCGTGGTAGGCTTACACCGAGAAGCGGTCCTTGCCCTAACAGTGGCAATCAAGGGCTACGGCCGAACACGGCGAGGGCGTGCCGGCTGCCGGGGACGAGGCAATGCCAAGTCATCATCCCGACCGTTGGGGCATTTAACGATCGCCACCCTCACCCAAGATTGCGGGGCCAGCCGTTAGGGTTAGCTAAACCCTAACGGGATCGAGACGGAGTACCATCTCGCACGCCCCATCGGGGATGCAAGTTTGCGTTATGCATCCGCCCGGATGATGCTACCTACTTGAACTCTAAACCATAGCAATAATAACAATTCATTCAATGCGGTCCAATACGTGCTCAGCGATTCAAGGAACCTAGCATGATACTACGAAGCAAGAAGCAGAGATATCGAACATGCGAGAATGGAACAACCTAGCATGGGCTAACATGAGAAACAATACAAGAGTTCATGCCGATCAGAATTGAGCAGATCACCTAGGGCTAAACATGCTAATAATCATACACGAGCATACAAAACAACAATCACAAATATACCGCAGGGCCCACACAACTCGGTAAGAAATCCTTACCTTGGTCGGGAGGCTTCTACACACAAATCCTAAAGCTGCAGAACAATCCCGAGCTAGCGGCGGGAACCTAGCAAACCAACAATAATCAGCATCTAAAACGTCTAAACAACAATAGAACGACAAGCTCGGCTCAAGGGGAACTCACGCGACGCGGCGACACGAGCTTGGAAATGGCGGCAAGCTAGCACGGCAGGGTGGCGCTGGCGCGGCGCGGCGCACGGATGCTGCGAGGAGGCGCGCGGCGTGGCGAGCGTCTGGGCGTGCGGGGAGCGGCTTCGGGCGGCGGGCGCGGCGGCGCGGCGTCGGCGACAGCGGCGCGGACGCGGCGGGCTGGCGCGTGGCGGCGGCTTCGAAGCGCGCGCGCGCGGGCGCTGGGCGTTCGCTGCTGCCGCGACCGCACGACGACAGCGAGCGATGGTGTGCGGGAGGGCTGCGACGGTGGATCTGGTGCGACACAGCGGCGATGGCGTCGCGCGATCGTCAGCGAGCGATGGCGTCGCGGGAGGGCTGCGGCGGTGGATCTCGTGCGACACGGCGGCGATGGCGTGCGCGGCGATCTGGCGGCGATGGCGTGCGAGGCGAGCGATCTGGCGCGGCCGCTTTGTCCCGCTTTGGCGTCTGGCGGGCCGCTTCAACAGATCTGGCGAGGGGTGGCCGGTGGGCGGCGACGATGGTCTTTGGCCGGCTTCTCTCGGCTGGCTGCAATCAACACAAACACACACAACACTCTACTTCTTACCTTCGGCCAGCATCAATAACCAAATGAGGAGATGAAGAGGATGAAGACTTACCCGGAATGATGATGATCGAACCCAAAGAGATGCAAGGGAAAGAAGAATCGGCAAAGGCTATGGAGAGGAAAGCTTGTGCGGCCAAGAGGTGATTTGGAGAAGAAGATGGAATAAACCTAATTTCTATTTCATTTAACCAAATGCACCAAAACTCCAAAATCCAAGGCTAACCATAAGATGATGCAGGAAGAGCAACAAGAGCACCTAATGGCTCAATTGGCACACATCTCCACAAGCTTCCCAGGAGACCTGGGTTCAAACCCCAGCTGCAGCACAATTTCCAATATTTTTACTTTTGCATCAAACCTTGCTCAAACCACACCACAAATCCTTCCAAAAACCTACATAAATCCATCCAATAATTTTAATAACCGGAAAAGACACAAACGGCCCTGACGGCCCGACCAAATTACCAAAATTACCCCTAGGGCATACCTGGAAGACCGGGAAGAAAAACCTGGGTCGTTACAATATTCCCTCCTTTTTATGACTTTCGTCCTCGAAAGTCCTTAAGACTGAAATAGCTCAGGGTAATGCAATCTCATCTCGTCTTCCCGCTCCCAAGTGGCTTCCTCAGAACCAGACTCTTCCCATGAACCTTTACCAAGCGAATCTCGCGATTACGCAGCGTCTTGGTCTCAAAGGCAAGGATCCTCACCGGCTTCTCCTCGAAGTTCAAATCCTCATTCATTTGCAAAGGCTCAAAGTCCACAATGTGCGACGGGTCCAGCACATATTGCCTCAACATCGATACATGAAAAACACTATGCACCGTGATAGTGACGGAGGTAGGGCTAACAGGTAAGCAACTCGCCAATCCTCTCTAGGATCTCAAATGGACCAACAAAGCGGGGACTCAACTTCCCACGCTTGCAAACCTCGGAACACCTCGCATCGGAGCAACCTTAAGGAACACATGTCGACCAACCTCAAACTCCAAATCTCGACGCGAACATCGGCGTAACTCTTCTCGCTGCTCTGCTGCTTTGTCAACATACGAGCTCTAATCTTCTCGCCTTTGCACCATTGGTCAGCTGCGGTAACTTTCGGGACCCAAAACACATCTATCACCAACCTCTTCCCAGAACACGGGGACCGACTAACGCTTACCATACAAAGCCTCGAATGGAGCCATCAGATCGTCGATCGTAATCGTTGTTATAGGCAAACTCCATCAAAAATGCAGAATCTTTGGTCCCAAGCTGCGGGAAATCCAACACACAAGCCCTCAACATATCCTCGAGAATCGATTCACTCTCTCGATCGACCATCCGTCCGAGGGTGAAAAGTCTGTCTTTGAAATCGCACTCAATGCCCAAACCCTTACGGGCGCTCTCGAAGCGAGAAGTGAACCATGAGTCACGATCGGACACAATCTCACCGGCACACCATGATAACGGATGATCTGCTCCAAAAACAAGCTGCGCCTTTGTTCCACGGTATAAGTGTCTCTACCGGGAATGAAGTGTGCGCTCTTGATCAAACGGTCGACTATCACCCAAAACACGAGAGAACTTCCTGAGTCCTTAGCAAACCGTAGAGATAAAGTCCATGGAGATCTCTTCCCATTTCCATCAGGGCACACTCGGTGCATTTTGCAACAAACCAGTGGCCTCTGTCTAGGTGCCTTCACTTGGCGACAAGTGAGACACCGGTGACAAACTCTGCCACATTTCTCTTCATTCCCATCCACCGGAAAGGTGCGCTTAAGGTCTCGATACATCTTGGTACCCCAGGGTGCCAAGCAAAAAGGGGCTGTGGGCCTCAGAGAGCAACTCGCTCATGAAACACCGCAATGTCCGGAACACACAACCGGCCTCTATAAGTCAACCTTTGTCTGGTGAATATACAAAGTCAAAGTCACCGTCAAGCACTAACTCTGTCAACCAATCTCTTAAGTGCGGGGTCACCTAACTGGTGTCTATAATCCATTTGCCTAATCGACCACGGTGAGCAATCAGCTGAGCTACCACGGCGGTAACCTCACCCAACAACATGCGCAACCTCGGCCCCGCTCGAACTCTCTCCGCAAACTGGTGGGAACTCAACAACGCCGCGAAGTGCGGCGTCTTTCTACTCAAAGCATCAGCCACTACATTGGCTTTACCGGATGGTACAAAATCTCGCATGATCATAATCCTTTACCAACTCTAACCATCTCCTGCGCCTCATATTCAACTCCTTACGAGTAAGCAGATACTTGAGGCTCGGTGATCGGTAAACATCCGAATCCGCTCACCATACAGTAATGCCTCCAAATCTTGATTGCAAACACCCTCGCTGCGCCAACTCCATATCATGAGTCGGGTAGTTACGCTCAGACGGCTTGGTGACGGAAAGCATAGGCAATGACCTTCCGTCTTTGCATCAACACACAACCTAATCCAAACTTGGAAGCATCATCATGAGACCACGAAACCACTGTCCCCTCGGGATCGCCAACATCGTCTTTGAAGTCAAAGCGCGCTTGAGCACGGCAAAGCTCTCATCACACCTGCTTTGTCCCAAACAAACTCGACACCCTTCCTCGTCGGACGAGTGAGGGGCGAGGCTATAGCGAGAAAAATCCATGACGAACCGACGGTAGTAAACCGCCAAACCAGAAAGCTGCGAATCTCGGCAATCGAAGTCGGCTTGGCCCACGAACTCAAGGCCTCAATCTTCGCGGGGTCCACGGCTATACCATCTCTCGAAACCACGTGGCCTAGGAAGGCCACCGCTCCAACCAGAAATCACATTTGGAAAACTTCGCATAAAAGTGGTTTTCCTCAAAGTGCCAATACTCGCCTCAAATGCTCTGCATGGTCTTCTTTAGACCTCGAATAAATCAGAATATCGTCAATGAACACGATGTGAAATTTGTCCAAAAATGATTTGAACACCCTATCCATCATGTCCATGAACGCTTGGTTGGGCATTGGTCAATCCAAACGACATGACCACAAACTCATAGTGACCATATCTAGACACTGAAAAGCATTTGTCTTAGGAATGTCGGCATCCACGATCCATGGCCCGATGGTAACCGGATCTCGATCTATCTTGGAGAACACGAAGCTCCCTGAAGCCGATCGAACAAATCATCGATACGGGGCAGCGGATACTTATTCTTCATCACCTTATTAAGCTCGCGGTAATCAATACATAAGCGCATAGAACCATCCTTCTTTTTCACAAAGCAGGCGGTGCTCCCCACGGGACACACTCGGACGGATGAACCCTCGATCTAACATCTCCCGTGGCTGAATCTTGGTTCCTTTAACTCGGCTGGCGCCATACGATCACGGAGCCTTCTAGATAGGGAGGGTCCACGGCTCGAGCTCAATTGTGAAGTCAACCTCTCTCTTGGGGCAACCCCGTAACTCCTCGAGGAAACACGTCCGCAAACTCCTGCGCACGGCCGGTGCACGATCAGCAGACAGCGAGGCGGCTCTTCCCGCACAACTTGGCTAGATAGCCCCAAGCTCCATGAGCTAGCAAGCAGCGAGCTTTCACGGTGACACCATCGGCGGGCAAACTCCACCTGGACTCCACGAAACTTAAAAGGTGGGCGACTGGCGGCTGAACACTACTTCTTTCCGGTGGCGGTCAATCAACGCGTGGTTAGCGACTAACCACTCCATACCAAGAATCACATCAAAACCGCTCATAGGCGGAACTATGAGCGTAGCCACAAGCAACTCTCCGGATATCTCGATCCGGCCATCCCTAATCTTATCTCTAGCCAACATATTAACTCCCAAAGAAGTTGCAGCAGATAACTCGAAACCTAGAGGCTCTAGTCTTAACTTAGCATGCTCAACCAAACAACACAGATACAAATGAATGCGTAGAACGAGAATCAAACAAGACAAATGCGCGGTGATCTAAAACAAGAAGCGCACCGCCACAGCGGCATCCGTGACGCTCGGCCTCTGACGGGTCGTAGCAAACACTCGACGACCGCTGGCTGCTTATTGGCCGAGCCGCCATAGCCGGGTGATCACAAAAACGGGCCATGTGCCCCTCTCTACCACAACGGAAGCACAATCTAGGTCGGTCGACAAGCTCCAGCGTGGACTTTCCCACAAGTAGCACAAGAGGGAACTGCACAGGTCCCCCTGCTTTGTCGGAGTGTGGAAGACCGGAGTGGAGCTCTCGATCTGATCTCTTCTGAAGCGCCCTTGCGTGGCTGGCGCCTCCCGAAAAATCAAACTTCCTCTTACGCCCCACAGTTCTTTGGGGACGAGATGTTGAACAAGAGGCAACAACCCGCTCAGCGGGATACTTCCCATTATAGATCGTGGCTAAGCTGGACAGACCCTAGCATAAGTGTCGGGGGCACGAGCCACGACATCTCGAGAAACACCCGCCTCAATCCGGATATGAACTTCCGAATCTTGACTCTGGGGTGGCAATCAAGCGAGGAGCAAAATATCCATACTCACGAGAACTTGCGCTCATATTCCTCAATGGAATCGAGAACCACGCTTGAGTTACGGAAGAGCTCCACCATCTTCTCTTGAGCCTCATCACCGATGAACTTTACCTTGAACTCGGCCTTGAAGAACTCCCAAGTAGCGGGTGGAGACCCAGTGGTCTCTCGCTCAAGGTGGACTCCCACCACCATCTCATTGTGCCTCCTAGCACATGAGCCGCACACCTCGGCCTCTGAATATCGGGGCACACCATGATCGGGAAGGTGTACTCCAAATGGGCAATTCACTGGCTGCCGCTAACGCATCACCAGGTGGCGTCAAACTTCTCGAGCTTCCACTTCACAAAATCCTTGACCACCTACCCAACTCCTCGGCACCCTCGCCATATACGCCTCTGGGGCTACTTGCTCCGAGGAGCTGGAGAGTGCTCATCGAGCTCTCTTTGAACCAATCGAGTTGCTCGTCTGGGCTCGGGACTCTTCCCATTTGCTGCAGCGCCAACAAGGCTCGGGTCTCGCCCTCTGGTCACTCAACATCGCGACCATAAAAGCCCTCATAGACTCAAGCAAACTCTGCTCCGGGAAGCGATCTCACGGCGCTTCGATCGCCTCAACGCCCGCTCTAGGCGTAACGGGAGGAGCTCTGCGGTGGAATGCCATCGATCTCGGCTTGGGGCGATGTCCTGCGATGATCGAGATCCGATCCACGATACCTCGACACGCTCTCGAACCTCCTCTCCGATGCGGGTGGTAGCATCTTTGGCGATCTACATCCAAACCAACAACGAATCAAAACACACTGTCACCACTCCACAACACCAAACAAGGCATACACTAGATGATAGGTATTGTAAATTCTTAACCCTTTTTCTTTCTAAAACAATAAACCTAGGCGTACTGATGATCGCCAGTCTTGGTGATCATGGAAGGATGACCTACAACAAAAGGTCGGTCTCTGAGAATCTATGACTCGAGCTCTCGATACCAAGCTGTAAAAGCAGGACCCAAAAGGGGCTCTAAATGGGCCTTTACCCCAATGCATGTGTTCAAAATAAAAGACATTATGAAAAAGAAATTTGGATCCCAAGTAAAAGCAGAAACATTCAACAACCAAAACATACATTTCTAAAAGCATACTCGATCGAGATTTATTTAAACCATTTAAACAATCCACAAGTACAAATATCTTTGGAATCCATAAAGCGTAAGAAAACATCCTAGGGCTCCGTGCCCGTCTACATGCATTCGTGGGAAATAACAAAAGTCAAGAGTCATGATATAATAAAATGGTCGGAGATGGCAAGAGATTCCATGATCACGGCTTCTCCTTGACCATCCTGTCTCCCGCCTTGATTACTGTGGAAAACCACGAGAATAAGGGTGAGTAACGAATTACCCAGTAAGAATCCCCAAGCGGGGGTACAATACGATATACATGATCATCTAGAAGAAAGTATGCAAGCTATGAGTACAAAACACGAGCGGAGCACATAGCTAAGTCCACACTTGGACCTCGGATGCCAACTCGGGGTCTTAGTGCGGAAATACCACAACACACTATACGCTCTATACGGGAACAAGTCGGCCTCGGCTGTCTCTCATCGATACGAAAGGTGCATCGGCTCAAGATCCCGAGGAGCTCTCGATCGGCGTTGTAATGAGCGTAAGCGCGCGCACCGCATGCTCACCGCAAACTGCAGGAAGTGCGGGTCCAGTGGCAAGCTGCCCGTGTTTGATCACCATGCCTAACTAAATCTCGGATCGGTGTCGCGACATAGGGGTGTGAGACACGGACACGTGAACTATGTCGGCCTGTACCACCCTTTTTGAGGCTAAGGAACCGGTCGTGGTAGGCTTACACGAGAAGCGGTCCTTGCCCTAACAGTGGCAATCAGGGCTACGCCGAACACGCCGAGGGCGTGCCGATCGCCGGGGGGCGAGGCAATGCCAAGTCATCATCCCGACCGTTGGGGCATTTAACGACTGCCACCCTCACCCAAGATTTGCGGGGGCACCGTTAGGGTTAGCTAAACCCTAACGGGATCGAGACGGAGTACCATCTCATGCGTCCACTGTCGGGGATGCAAGTTACGTTATGCATCCGGCGGATGATGCTACCTACTTGAACTCTAAACCATAGCAATAATAACAATTCATTCAATGCGGTCCAATACGTGCTCAACAGATACAAGGAACCTAGCATGATACTACGAAGCAAAGAAGAGATATCGAACATGCGAGAATGGAACAACCTAGCATGGGCTAACATGAGAAACAATACAAGAGTTCATGCGATCGAGAATTGCAAGCAGATCACCTAGGGCTAAACATGCTAATAATCATACACAGGCATACAAAACAACAATCACAAATATACTGCGCGAGGCCCACACAACTCGGTAAGAAATCCTTACCTTGGTGGGAGGCTTCTACACACAAATCCTAAGCTACGGAACAATCCCGAGCTAGCGGCGGGAACCTAGCAAACCAACAATAATCGGCATCTAAAACGTCTAAACAACAATAGAACAGCAAGCTCGGCTCAAAGGGAACTCACGCGGCGCGGTGACACGAGCTTGGAGCTGCGGCAAGCCTAACGCAGGTCGGGCGCAGCGCGCTGGGCCGGCAGCGGCAGTGGCTGGGCGCGCGCACAAAGACGGCACGGCTGATGCAGCGAGGACACGCGCGCGGGCGAAGCGCGTCTGGGCGTCGCGGGCGCAGCGGGCCGCGCGAAGGCCAGCGAACCGGCAGCGCGTCGGCGACGCGGCGGCGCGGTGGCGCGCGCGGCGGCGGCAGCGGCGAAAGGCGCGCGCGCTGGCGTCTCGTCTGCTGCTGCGCGATTCGCACGACGACGAGCGATGGCGTGCGGGAGGGCTGCGACGGTGGATCTGGTGCGACCTGGCGAGCGATGGCGTGCGGGCGATCTAGCGAGCGATGGCGTGCGGGAGGGCTGCGACGGTGGATCGTGCGACTGGCGGCGATGGCGTCGCGGGCGTCTCGCGAAAAAGCTTTGTCCGGCTTTGGCGCGCGGCGGGGCTGCTTCAACAGATCTGGGCGAGGGGCTGGCCGGCTGGACGGCGACGATGGCTGCTGGCTGGCTTCTCTCGGCTGGCTGCAATCAACACAAACACACACAACACTCTACTTCTTACCTTCGGCCAGCATCAATAACCAAATGAGGAGATGAAGAGGATGAAGACTTACCCGGAATGATGATGATCGAACCCAAAGAGATGCAAGGGAAAGAAGAATCGGCAAAGGCTATGGAGAGGAAAGCATGCGGCCAAGAGGTGATTTGGAGAAGAAGATGGAATAAACCTAATTTCTATTTCATTTAACCAAATGCACCAAAACTCCAAAATCCAAGGCTAACCATAAGATGATGCAGGAAGAGCAACAAGAGCACCTAATGGCTCAATTGGCACACATCTCCACAAGCTTCCCAGAGAGACAGGTTCAAAACCCAGTGCGGACACAATTTCCTTTATTTTTACTTTTGCATCAAACCTTGCTCAAACCACACCACAAATCCTTCCAAAAACCTACATAAATCCATCCAATAATTTTAATAACCGGAAAAGACACAAACGGCCCTGACGGCCCGACCAAATTACCAAAATTACCCCTAGGGCATACCTGGAAGACCGGGAAGAAAAACCTGGGTCGTTACATCTGCTTTCCTCCGTCATGCTCCTCGAATAAAAAAACATTTCAAATCTGAATTGCACTGATAAGATCTCCAATGGAACTTCGATTGCTCGTACAAGAAAAACTTAAAGATCTAAACTAGAATTGATGAAATGCTAAGAAAACTCTCGAAAGTAAAATTGCAGAAAAACAAAGAAACTAGATAAAACGAAATTCTGAATCTGGAAAAAATGGAAAAGCTTTCTCTATTCAAATACGCTCCAGCTTAAATACTCATCTCTACTGCTCCCGCTCAATGGATCAACGGCTGAGATTAGGCGTTCCAACATTGTAAATATCGCCCTTTCATTGATTCCCGACATGTGTCCTTTTTCAAAGGAGTCACGCCATTTCTGTTTCTTTCATCTTATCTTCAAGCAATGCTCCCGCTTAACAACACTTTGCTAACCTAAATGTTACAACAATTCGAGGTAATTAGGATTTTGCACTTATCAACCTATTATTTCAAATATTCATGCACACATACTACAAAATTCCAGAAAAACCTGTTCTACTCAGAAAACTGTAGAACTCACAAATTGCTAACTCATTCTAAATCTTTAATCACAACTTCTCAATTTATATTGTCAAATCGGGGGTTTCTTCTTAAAATATACTCAATACTACAACAAATACTTTCAATTCTTGAGAGTTATCACACCCCAAACTTGTAACGGCCCAGGTTTTCATCCCGGTCTTCCAGATATGTCCTAAGGGTATTTTGGTAATTTGGTCGGGCCATTTCTGTCTTCTCAGCTGTTTATGTTCTTGGATGTTCAAAATTGGGGTTTGGTTGCATTCTGGTTGAGTTTGGGTGTTGAGAGTTGCAAAAATAAAAGAAGGGTTTTTGGCAGAAAATAGATGCAACAGCTGAGGCTTGAGCCAAGATGGTCGGGAAGATAGTAGTGAGGTTTTGCCAGTTAAGCTACAGGTAGTTTTTGATACTCATTCTGCAGGTTATCTTGGTTTGCCTTGGTTTTTGTGACTTAAATAAGTTTGATTAAAAAATAGATTTTATTCTCTTTTCTCCTTCCCAAACTCCTAGTCGCATCCATTCCTCCAAAGCTCACAGTGCCTTGTGATTTGCAGCCTCCCGAGAGCTTCGATCGATCATTTCTAGGTAAGTGTTCATCGTGCTTCGATTTCCTCATCTTGTTGTTGTTGCCGATCCTTTTGGTAAGGGTTTTGTTTGTTTGTTCTTGCTGGCCCAGAGGAGGGGAAGGTGATTGTTGTGTGTGTTTGTTGTTGTGGTTGTAGCCGAGAAGCCCTGTCACCGAGCAGCCGCATCGCCCCATCGCTGCTTACCCATCGTCGCACGCTGCATTGCAGCAGCAGCCCCTGCCGAGCCGCACCGCACGCGAGCAGAGCAGTCCATGTCATGATCGCAGCCCCGCAGCCCATGTCGCGATCGCAGCCCCGCAGCCGCACCGCGAGCACAGCCCATGTCGCGATCGCATCCCCGCAGCCGCACCGCAGCCCCTCGCCACGACCGAGTCGCATCGCCCCAAGTCGCCGCATCGAGCGTTTGCTCGCTCTTACACCGTGCTGCACGTCGCAGTCGCCTGCCCGCACGCTGCCCAGCCGCACAGCAGCGCAGACGCACGCCCCTACGCCAGCTAGCCTCCCAGCCGTGCCGCACACCCTACCGAGCCCTTTCGCTCACGCCCAGCCGCACGTCGCCAAGCCGTATGCCTTGCAGCCTGTCCATCCGCATGCCAGCTCCTTGCCGAGTGCCTTAAGCCGAGACACAACTGGTGTTTGGCCGAGCCGTGTGAGTTGCTTCCGACTAAGTCGAGCTTCTGTTGTGCTTTATTTAGTGTAACGGCCCAGGTTTTCATCCCGGTCTTCCAGGTTTGCCCTAGGGGTATTTTGGTAATTTGGTCTGGCCGTCAGGGCCGTTTATGTCTTTTTCAGTTGCTAAAATTATTGGATGGTCTTAAGTAGGATTTTGATGCTTTGTGGATGTATTTGGGCATGGTGAGATGCAAAAGAAAAATTGAGAATTTAAAGTGTAGCAGTTGGGTTTCAAACCCAAGTGGTCTGGGAGGTAACTTGTGTGTCCTTGCCAGTTGAGCCACAAGGTGATCTTGTTACTCTTTCCGCGGCATATCTTAATTAGCCTTGAGTCCTTTGGGTTTTGGAGCATTTGATTAAAATAATAGGGTTTTTGTGTTTTCTTCTCCAAATCACCTTGGCCGCCCAAGCATGTCTCCCCCAAGCTTCAAGCCGAGTTTCTTCTCCCCGAGCAGCCCTTTGATCGAGTGTCATCCCGGGTAAGAGTTCTCTTCCTCTTCTCCATCTTTGTTTGGTGTATTCTTGCTAGTATGAAGAAGAAGAGGTGAGCCTTGGTGTTGTGCAAATGCCACCAGAGAAGCAGCAGCCGCCTGCCAGACGCCGAGACGCGGCCCTACCGTCGCACCAAAGCCCCATCGCTTCAGCGCCCAGACGCCTAGCAGCGCGTCGCGCAGTCGTCGCACGCCTAGTCCGCGCCCAGCTCCCGCTCGCCCGTCGCCGTCCCAGCGTCCGCGTCGCAGCCCTCTGCGCCCATCTGTGCCCAGCGCCAGCGCAGCAGCCTATCGCCCATCCCGAGCCGTCAGCGCCCGGCCCGCGACCACTGCGCCGCCCATCTCTGCTCCAAGAAGGCCAAAGAATGCCCCCGCACGCGCAACTGTCCGTCCGCCAGCGTCGGTGTGCACGCGTGAGTTGCTCCCGAGCCGAGCCCTATTTATTTTATTATATTTAGGCCTATGGATCGTGATTATTGTTGTGTTTGTTAGGTTCTCGTTAGCTAGCTCGAGATCGATCGCAGCTTAGGATTCTTGTGTGTGTAGTGCCTTCCGACCGGTAAGGATTTCTTACAGGAGTTGTGTGGGCCTGCGATATTATATGTGATTGTTGTTTGTATGCTTGTTGTGTTTATCGGCATGTTTAGTGATAGGTGCTCATTTCAATTTCCGACCGCATGATTTCTTATGTTGTTTCTCATGTTAGTCCATGCTAGGTTATTCCGTTCTGGCATGCTCGTTATCTGTTCTTGCTTCGTAATATCATGCTAGGTTCATTGTATTTGTTGAGCACGTATTGGATTGTTTACTGTATTTGTTTATAGGTTTGAGATATGGTAGGTAGCATCATCAGGGCCGGGATGCATAACGTAACTTGCATCCACGGCGAGGATGTACAAAGCGATACTCGTCCACGATCCTCGTTAGGGTTTAGCTAACCCTAACGGCAGGCCCCCGCAATCTTGGGTGAGGGTGGCGATCGTTAAATGCCCCAACGGTCGGGATGATGACATGGCATTGCCTTGTCCCCTACGATCGGCTGCGTCCTCGGCGTGTTCGGCCGTAGCCCTTGATTGCCACTTGTTAGGGCAAGGATCGCTTCTGGTGTAAGCCTACCACGGCCGGTTCCTTAGCCTCAGTGCGGTGGTTCATGCCGACATAGTTCACGTGTCCGAGTCTCACACCCCTATGTCAATGACACCGATCCAGAGATTTAGTTAGGCATGGTGGATGGGACTGGGCGACTTGCCACTAGACCCGACACCCCGCATGGTTTGCGGTAGCATGCGTCGCGCGCATACGCTCATTATGGCGCCATTTGGAGAGCTCCTCGGGATCTTGAGCGAGTGCACCTTTCGTATCGGCGATGAGAGCAGGCTGAGGCCGAGACTTGTTTCTCGTATAGGATCGTATCATGAGGTGGATTATTCCGGAGTAAGACCCTGAGTTGGCTTAGAAGTTTATGTGTGGATTTAAGCTATGTGCTCTCTCTTACGTGTTTATATTCATAGCTTGCATACCTTTCTGCTAGATGACCATGTATATCGTATTGTACCCCGGTTGGGGATTCTTATTGAGTAATTTGTTACTCACCCTTATTTTGTGGTTTTCCACAGGTAACCATGGTGCGAGACAGGATGGCTGGAGGAGGAGCTGTGATCATGGAAACCTGTTGTTTCGAACTCTGAGTCTTGTATTTATGTTTTTATGTTTTAAATGTCCTCTGAATGCATGTAGTTGGGCACGGAGCCCTTAGGTTGTTTTCTGGTTGTTGCCCGAATTCTGACACTGATGTAAACCATTTTTGGATTTGAATGTGAATTAAATCTCTGATCAGAGTACGTTTTAAATTGTATTTAGCTTGGAACAGGTGCTTGGAAACAGGGACAGGTTCGAGGACATTTGTTGTTGTTTTGAATGGATGTTTACTGCTTTTTATTTTAATCAGAATCTTGCATACTGTAAAACAATATGATCCAAAACAGTATATCTTATTATTGAGAGGCAACCTCTTTATATAAGAGTTACAATGGGCCTAGCGGGCCTAACTTGGGCCTAGATCTATTACAGTACATTATATATAATCACACATTTGGACTCTAACACTCCCCTCAAGTGGAGCAAATATATCTATCATGCCCGACTTGTTACAAAGATAGTCTATCCGAGCTCCATTCAATGCTTTGGTGAAGATATCACCCAACTGTTCTCCAGTCTTCACATAACTCGTCGAAACCAACCCTTGTTGTATCTTCTCTCGGATAAAGTGGCAATCTATTTCAATATGTTTAGTTCTCTCATGGAATACCGGATTAGAGGCAATATGAATTCTTCGCTTGATTGTCACACCATAGTTTAGCGAGTGTTGCGATTTTGATTCCAACTTCATTGGCAGATTGAACCGACCATACAATCTCACACGTTCCTTGGGACATAGCTCGTATTCGACTCAAAGCACTAGAACGCGACACCACATTTTGCTTCTTACTCTTCCATGAAACCAAATTACCTCCCATAAAACACACAGTATCCGAGGTTGATCTCTGTCTTCTTTAGAACACCGCTTGATCAAGATCGAAAAACATTCAATATCGGAATGTCCGTGGTTTCGGTATAAGACGCCCCTCCCAGGAGCAAACTTAAGATAACTCAGGATCTGTTCCACAGCTCTTCAATGTTCAACTGTAGGAGATGACATAAACTGACTCACGATACTCACGAGAATACGAAATATCGGCCTCGTGACTGTCAAGTAGTTCAACTTCCCAACTAGCTTCTGTACCTTTCCGGATCAGAAAAAGCTTCACCGTCCTTGACGAAACTGTTGGTTTGGCACCATCGGGGCCCTACACGGTTTTACACCTAACTTTCCTACTTCAGTCAGTAGGTCGAGAACATACTTTCGTTGGGACAAAAAGATCCCTTTCTTACTTCTCATGACCTCAATACCCAAGAAATATTTCAAATTTCCAAGATCTTTAGTCTTTGAAATGGCTATGAAGGAAAACCTTTAGTGAGGCCATCCACGAACTATCACTTCCAGTAATCACAATATCGTCGACATATACCACAAGTAACACAATCCCATGGTCGGACCGACGGAAGAAGCAGAATGATCGAAGAGCATTTCGCATTCCAAAGCTAGCGCAAGAACTTGCATTTGAACCTACCAAACCACGCTCGCGGGCTTTGTTTCAAGCCATCTGAGAGATTTTCTGAAGACGGCACACTTTGGCATTTCTCCCCCGAGCAACAAACCCGGTGGTTGCTCCATATAGACCTCCTCAAGATCACCATGCAAAACGCATTCTTAATATCCAACTGAAATAAAGGCCAATCATTCATTGCCGCAAGAGAAATAAACAGACGAACGGACGACATCTTGGCAACAGGAGAGAAGGTCTCACTGTAATCAATCCCATATGTCTGAGCATACCCCTTAGCAACCAAGCGTGCTTTGAGGCGAACAGCGACCCGTCGAATTCACTTTGACAAAGCAAACACCCACTTACAACCAATCGTCTGCATTTTCCTTACGGACGAGCTACCGGTTCCCAAGTACCATTTCGCATCCAACGCAGCCCACCTCCTCTACCATCGCTGGTGCCAACTGAATGGGACAAGGCTTCACGAGTACTTTTAGGGAGAGAGCGAGAATCAAGGGAAGTCAGAAAGGAAAACGAAGTAGGGGATAATTGATGGTATGACACATATGTGGAGATAGGATACGTGCAAGAACGTTTACCTTTGCGAAGAGCAATGGGCAAGTCTAGATCATTACTAGCTTGCAAGTCAGATGACGAAGAATCTGCCGGCATGGGACAGGCTGCCGAGGGTCGTGATCGCCGGTGTATACCTGAGTAAGAGATGGACTAGGAGGAGGGGGTCGGACCCATCGGACGAGGACACAACCTCATAAACCAACAAATCATCCTCCACGGTGAGGACTAGACACGAGGATCAAGCGGAGTATCCTAAAAAAGGTAACATCGAAGAAGAGACGACATAACGACCCGCACTCGGGCAAAAACAACGATAACCCTTACGGACGAGAATACCCGAGGAAGATACATTTCAAAGACTTAGGATCCAACTTGGTCCTTTGAGGACGAACATCGCGAACAAAGGGCGTACACCGAAAACCTTCGAGGGGAGGTGGAACATCTCCGTGGAGGATACAAAACACGGAATGGAATTTGATTACCCAAAATCGGCGGCGGCATTCGATTAATGAGAAAACAGTACAGTGAGACACAGCGTCAACCCAAAAATGTTTTGGAACATTCATCCGAAATGCGAGGCACGAAATGCTTTCCAAAGCAAATGCTGTTCTTACGCTCGGCCACACCGTTCTGGGATTGTGTGTCCGCACACGACGATTGATGAATAATACCCTTCTCACTAAGATAGGAACGAAGGGTGCCCGAAAAATATTCGCCCCCATTATCGGTCGTAAAATTTGAATGGAAGCTTTAAATTGATTACGAATCTCGGCATTAAAGGTACAAAAGTGAGAAAACAATTCAAAGACGATTTTTCATTAAATAGACCCAAGTAAATCGGGAAAAGTCATCAACAAACGTGACAAAATAGCGAAATCCTGTTTTAGACATAACAGGACTCGGACCCCAAACATCAGAGTGGACCAATTCAAAAGGAGCAGTTGCTCGTTTATTAACCCTAGGACTAGAACTCAATCGGTGAAACTTTGCAACTGACATGACTCACAATCGAGGGAAGACACTGTACTGAATTCGGGAAATAACTTCTTCAAAATAGACAAACAAGGATGACCCATCCGACAATGGACTTCAAAAAAAGACGCACAACCCGCACATACATGCCACGGCTGGGTATTTGCTTTGATCCGAGATATAGAGACCCCCAACTGCATGCCCCCTACCAATAATCTTCTTCGTCAAATGATCCTGAAACAAGCAGTAGGAAGGAAACAAAGCAATGTAAGTCACGAGCCAATTGACTAACCGAAATCAGGTTATATGAAAACGTAGGCAGACACAACACGGAAGATAGCGACAAGGTAGGGGTTAGAGTAATAGACCCAGCTCCTTTACGGGAGACAAGGATCCATCGGCTAAGGTAGCAGTAGGAAAAGAAACAGATGACAATGATGTAGAGAACAAGCTATTCGTTACATCATCATATGAGCGATCGCCCTAGAGTCAATGACCCACTTTGTGGACGACGAAAGAAGACAATGGTTGTTACTGTTTGACCTGGGGTTGCGCAGCGTGGCGGAAGTCTTGAGGATGATAGCCGTGATGGAGTGTGGGAACTCGGAGCGCAACACACTCGTCAACAGTACTTTCTCACTTTGGACACAAGGTGGGCCTTCAAGCCTCCGATTGTCATAGTGCAACTTTCTCGCAATCTCTCTTTAAATGACCGGTTTTTCGCAAGTAATGGCGAGTCATTTGAGTATCCGGACGTCGGTTGTCACTAGGAAGATCCTGACGTCGGTCATTCCCAGGTTTCGATGCAGAAAAACTAACGTTCCTCCCACCATGAACCACACTCCTCCCAAGCAAGGCGCTATTCGATTGTTCAATTAAATGAACTTCTGTTCGTTGCAGGCGGCGAAACACATCATCCAAAGACGGTAGTTCAGTTCCTGACAGGATTTGAGACCTCACATTCTCATACTCCGAACCCAGCCCACGCAAGAAACTGATAACCCCCATATTTTCCCTCTAGGTCTGCTGGACTGCGATATCTGCACTGAATGGCATGAGAGAATTTAACTCGGCACTATTACGCTTGTGCCTCGTGTAATAGGTCAAGAATGGTTCACCATTGCGTCAAGTGTGGAAATAGGACGAGCAAACATCATACGTCCTGTTTACTGCTCCTTCCCCGAGTACATGAATTCCACATACGTCATGAGTTCTTTCACCGTAGTGCAATGACTAATCAGATCGACAATATCATCATTCATTGAGTTAGTAATTTGATTATACAAGCGAGCATCAACGCGATCCCACTTCCTTCTTTCAACTTCGTCTTTAGGCGGATCGCTATCCATGTGTCCTTCTAGCTCATTACTCAAACAGGTGGTTTGAATCGTTCGATGCCAATCGAGATAATTTGTCCCATTCGGTTTTGCGTTTTGTGATCTCCATCATATGAGAAATCACACTTGTATGCTTGGTATCACTCATATTTCCCGATTAGTGTCAGCGGACAAGCGAGATAACTCAATTATTTCACAAATCAAATGAAATAAAATGCGGAAATTGGAAAAAACAGCACCTGATAGAACGGAAAATGGCACACCCGAGGCACCCGGTGCGTAAAAATGCGAAACGAACCTCACACACGTGTAGAACACGCCAAGCACGCACAAAACCCAAGAAGACCCGACCTGGTCTGGGTGCCGCCACGCCTCCCGCGCGGCGGAAGTGGCGGTTGGCGGAAGTTGTCGGCGGCGCGGCGTGCGCTCCGTCGTTGCTCGGACAGAGTTGCGACTCGAAATTGGACTAAAAGCAGTCTCAAAAGCGACCCTTCAAGCGGTGAAATTTAAAAACAGCTCCTTAAAGCAAGAAAGCAAAACAAACCCGAGAGGTTTCGAGCAATCTCACCGTTGGATCGAGTTGAAACACGGACAGACTTAAACTACTCCTCGGGGCGAGCAAAACCCACCATAAAAATTCGATTGGACCGTCCGACGGCTCGCGGCGACGGCAATGGCGATTTTCGGTGGCGGAGGGTTCCGTGGCGGCGCGGCTACGTTTTGGACCGAACGAAGTCGCGACTTTCCACGATGTGTAGATCGGCGGCTGGGCTGCGATTTCCCGGTGGCGGTGGCGGTCAACGGCGGCAGCGGCGGCGGTCAACCCGAAAAAAAAAAAAAAAAAAACCTAAAAAATTCTCAACCTAACTGTCATGCTCTGATACCATGTAAAACAATATGATCCAAAACAGTATATCTTATTATTGAGAGGCAACCTCTTTATATAAGAGTTACAATGGGCCTAGCGGGCCTAACGGGCCTAGATCTATTACACAGTACATTATATACAATCACACATTTGGACTCTAACACATACAACGTTGCATATTATTTTTCCTAAGTTTTAAAAGCATGCATTGAGGTAAATGCCTATTTTAGGACCCCATTCGGGTTGGATCTTTACAGTTGGTATCAGAGCTCAGAGTCATAGATTCTGTAGACTGACCTTTTGTTGTAGGTAGTTTTTCCATGATTATCAGCACTCTGACAGTCATCAGGTACGCCTAAGTTTACAGTTTTAGAAAAGGGTTAAGAATTTACAATACTTTTCATCTAGTGTATGCCTTGTTTAGTGTTGTGGAGCGGAGACGAGCAGGTTCTGACTCGTTGTTGGTTTGGGTCCAGAGCACCATCATGCCAACTTCCCGCAGTGTAAGAAGTATGATAGCTGCTAGTCAGGGTATCCAGATAGATTCAGATACCACTGGGACATCTTCCTAGAGGGAGGCAGAGATTAGACTCCCGTAGGCCACTTGTGGCCTAGTTGTTAGTTTTCCCCTAGAGAGAGGGTGGAGGTGATTTTCCCTGGAGTACCACTCCAGGAGAGGAGTTAGTTATGGCTTTACTCATGTTGATGCTTGGGGAGCAGATTCCAGTGTGGTCTAGCCTGGGTAGTTCAAGTGTTGATCTTGAACCTTAACATATTGTTTGATTGCCCAGTGAGTAGCTGCAGAGTTGGTAGCCTTCGAGGAGGTTGCTGAGACATCTTTGTGCTCTTGTTAATTGTTGTTGTTTTGCAGCCAGTAAGCCGGAACCCTGTGGTTAAGGGTGCAGCGAGTAGTGTTCCCATCGGACTTGATTCGTTGGTGGTTTCCTCAGTTGTCTAGTAGAGTTGAGCTCTCTTCTTATGGTGAGCCCCTAGAGTAGGGCTAGCTGCAACATGTTGAGAGATCCAGCCAGAGTTTAGTAGAGCATCATGTGGAGATGCAAGAGTAGGCAGTGAGACTTCAGTTTGATGAAATGCCATAGGCAGGGTTGTTTGAGTTTTGAGCCCTTGTATGCCTATCCATAGTTTTTGTCACTTGAGGTTGTGACCTTGCTGGCCCCATTTGTAGTAAGATGTGGATTTGGTAGTAGTGGCACTTGAGGTGCATTGGTTAGTGTGCCGCTTTGGCACTAAGTCTGGTTTAGTCCTGAGTTTGGCATGGGTATAGCAGATGGTTCTATGACCCGTCCGGAGTTCAGCACACTCCTTTAGCCTTTGGATCCGTTTATGGCAGTTGCACCTGTTTAGGTCGTGCAAGAGAGCTAGTTCAGTGGTAGTCGTAGGACTACAAGCGAAAGGATGCTCGAGAGGAGCCGAAGCCTCTTGACAGAGTTACCGGGGGTTGAGTAAGTCAGCAGGTTGACGGTTGGTAAGTGTTTGTGCGCGTGATTCTCACGCTAGTGTTAAGGCCAAGAGATCTTTGTGGTTGGTAGTGCGGTCAACTACTTTCGAGTGCCTAAATCTGAGGAGAGTTGAGCATTGTAGATGCGAGTCTGGTCCAGCAGAGGGACCATGAGTTGGATGCCTATGAGATGAGTTGGATGCTTATGAGATGAGTTGGATATTTATGAGATGAGTTAGATGCCTCATGAGATGAGTTGGATGTCTTATCTGTAAAGCACACTTGGTAGAGTCTTGGTAAAAGGTAAGTTCGGTTTGGCATTGTTATGCTTTAGTAGAGCAAGGTGCCACAACTTTGAGTATCGTGTGGGATGGAACTTTTGGTGTTCTTTTGGTTGATTGCATCCCTGCCGGAAGTTAGTTGTTGCCTTTTTAGAAAGCGCCTGTTAGTCTTGGATCTTTAAAGGAAGGTTGGGAGTTGTGCACATAAGTGTGTTTCTGTGTAGTTCGTTCTCGTGGCGAGAGATTCAGAACCATGTAGGGTTTGCATTGGAGAACTGGTGCTCAGTTCTTGGAGAAGTTGGACTCCAGGTGGATGTTGTAAGGCTTTAGTTGAGGTTGTAAGGATACCGTGCTCGTAGTCGGGTTGTTGCTTAGGCAAGTTTGGTTTAGTTGGACCTAAGCTTGGTTGGTGGAACCTCTTGTTGATCATGGTTGGAGTTCAGATGGTACTGAACAAATGGTGGTTGTAGCGAAGCCACGTAGTCCTGACTGTAGTTGCTAAGGGTGTTGCTCGGAATCCTTACCCTCGGTGGAAGCTACGATGTGGCTGATGCTTTGAGTAGGAGGATGACACATTCTGAAGCGTTTCTGGTCTTTTTGGTTTCGAGGTTCAGTGCAGGCCATCATAGTTGTAATGCTGGGAAAAAGAGTTGTTGTTCTGGCAGTTGGCTGTTAGACCGTTAGACGACAGTGTGTGTCGAGGGTTGCCGAAGAGCCCTAGTTGTGGAGAGCCTCACGAGCTCGGTCGGACCAGTAGTGAGTTCAGTTGGCAAGCCGGAGTCGTGTAGGTTGTAGACCTCGGGTGAATTGCTGGCAGGTTAGGTAGGCTAGCAAGCTAGAGTTTGTTTGGAGTAGAGTCCGGATTGGTTCGGGTGTGGTGGAAAGTTGGTTCTTGGTGTTGACCAAGGTGTGTTTTTGAGTTGCTAGAAGTTAGTTTTGCTCGTGGGGCGAGTGGTTCGTGCCCTGTCGGTTGTTTTTCCTGTTTCCAGGATGTTGAGAGTTGCCCCCGTTGGCATTTGAAGGTGAGTCTTGGCTAGTGTGTGGTTGGAGGTTCAGTCTGTGGTGGACCCCCTGTTGTTGCCTCCGTGAGACTTAGATGTTGTTGCTTTAGAGGAGCAAGACAGCGAGCGTGTGTGGAGTTCTCTATCCTTCGGTTGTCCGCTTGTAAGAACCGTTTCCTCTTAGGAGTTGTCAGGTTACTCCCTTGGTCTTGGAGTTGATGGTAGTGGTGCTAGCAAGAGGGAAAAGTTTGTTGGCTGCTTGGAAGCAGTTGTTTGTCCAGTTAAGCGGACTCTTGAGTGGTGTTCTCGAAGTTGCAGTAAGGGTTGTTCTGCCTCTTGTGAGTGTTGGGCCTAGTCAGCTAAGGTACTTTGTGTGTTTGGCACGGGAGTCATTGCACCTTTGTAGTTGAGGAACCCCCCTTTGTATCAGTTGTGGGATGAGGTTGCACCATTGTGGCTGGATTAGGGTCTTGACCTATTGAGGGATCCTTGCTGGTTAGTGTAGCTTGTGCTCTGCCAGTGATTGTTGGTATTCTTGTTCTTGGTAGTTGGTGTTAACCGGGTAGTGGCGTCCCATTTGTGAAGTTTCGGTGGAATGGTGCAATAAGCCTAAGCTAGAGGGTTAAGCCTGTATGTGTTATCGTTTGGACTTGTGAGATGTGTTTCATATTTGAGGCAAGCTTCGTTCCGTTGCTTGCATGGAGGTAAGTTTGGTGGAGGGAGCCCACTAGGGCCTTGTTGATAGCAGGTTGACTTTTCAGTCAGTAATCTAGGTCGAGCTAGAGTTGAGTAGACCGGCGTAGTTATGCAGTGTGCGGATGGTTAGGCTACCGAGATTGTAGCACTCAAGTTGTTGGTTTGTAGCCGGCTTTTGGTTGAGGTGGTTGTGTGAGTTCGATTTTCTGGCGGGTTAGTTTCAGTAGCTAGAGCTCGCACCTCGCCCAGGTGGAGATGTCATTACTGTGGAGTAGTGGCATGGCATTTCGGGCTAGAGTTGTTGGCACCAGGATGTGGCAACAAAGGTTATTCTAGGCAGTGCGTTTAAGGACCATGGTTCTGAAGAGCGTTCGTAGAGGCTTGTGAGCCGAGTGCAGTTCCTGTGGTGTTTTCACCCTCTGACCGATGGTCTTTTGGGAGGAGTGAGCCAGATCCTTCAGAGCTTGTTGCGAGTTGGTGTTTAAAGTGGTTAGCGGCGGGGAGACCCGTGTTGGTTTTGCGAGGTTGCCTTGGGTAGCAGTTCTCAGCTGTTAGTTCATATAGTTCCGTTGAGGCGTTGTATTGTTAGTGTTGCAGGTTTTCTGTGTTCTGGGAGAAGGTTGGTGCCTGTCAGTTTTTGGGTCCTGAGTTGCTGCAGTTGTCCAGCAGTGCAGTGAAAAAGATTAGAGCTCGTTTGTGTTTGCTCGAGAGAGAGCAGAGAGAGAGTGCTGCCGATGTCTGGCGTCGAGTTTTAGAGTTTGAGGTTGGACAGTGCGTGTTTTTAAGGTTGCACCGATGTGAGGTGTGTTGAGGTTTGGTAAGCGAGGGAAGTGGAGTCCCCGTTTTGTTGGACCATTTGAGATGCTTGAGAGGATTGGCAGAGTTGCATATTGGTTAGCCTTTCCTCCGTTGATGTCAACTGTGCACAGTGTTTTCATGTATCGATGTTGAGGCAGTATGTGTCGGACCCATCGCTCATTGTGCACTTTGAGTCTACATTTTAAAAGCATGCATTGAGGTAAAGGCCTAGGTTAGGACCTCTTTCGGGTCGGGTCTTTACAAAACTTGAATTGTTGATCATCCGTGAGCAATAGCTCAATTCCACTTGAGAAATCTTCATTTCTGTTCTTTACCATGCTTCCAAAGGAAAAGAAAACCACTTCTCTTAATCTTTAGCAATTACATCCTATAATGCAAGTCAATTATATTTCCAAACAAAGAGAATTTTATAGCTAAACGATGTTGAAGCAGTGTTTTAAAGTTCAAAACTTTCCATTTTACTCTTCCTCTCCAGCTCACAACTCTCACAAATATTTTCAACCTAGAAATTTACCTTTGAGTTCTGATAGCTTTCACTCTCTAATAAGGAAATAATCTCTTGCTTAAAATATTTTTTCAACGCCCTTCTCCTTTGGTTTGTCCTCTTCTTTTTCAGAAGGAATACTCTCCTTTTACCGTTTTCATGGAATTTCTCACTTATAGTTTCCTACTGTCATTGCTTATATCTCAAGTATCAATGTTAAACATTCATAGGATCAATGTTCTCCAAGCAATACAACGGAGAAACCCCATGAAAACCTAGGTTGTCATTTTGGCCATTTGATTCACTTCGCAATGCTCAAGCTTTTTAGAAAAAAATTTATAACCCCAATGTAGGCTTTCAAAATGTCTCCTCTTTTACTCCAGCAATATGGCAACTATCCATATTATTCTTTTTACTTGTTGGATCACTCTTTTAGCATATTGCTTAGGCAAACTCAAGCATTTTGATTGGTAAAATCAAACCCCAAACTTGTTCTTTTCATTGTCCCAATGAAAAAAAACACACTTCCCCCCAAACTTGAAGTTTGCAAAAAACGTTTTTAAGACTAGGATTAACTTCTTTATTAGATTGCTTCCGCTCTCATTTTCCCTAAACAAATTTTTGTGCTAGCATGGGCCTCGAGTCCTAGTAAAATTTCGCTTTCTTTGTTTATTGCATTACTTCAGCAAAGTTAAGATATAAAATAATACTTAGAAAGAAATTTAATTCAAATGCAAAGACAGAGATATTTCATTGTTGGCCTCAAACGATATGACTTGTTGACCTATTTGAAATAGGTTTCAACAATACAGGTTGTTCTTTTTCAATCATCAGCACAAAAGTTAAACTTTTTTCCTTTTTCCTAAGATGGAGTTCGTTAGCTCCCATCTTCAAACAAAAACAAACAAACAAAACACACACATTCACAACAAAAAAAAAACATTCGAAATGAAACAGTCATTCCCTTTTACTCTTCAAGCTTCATCATTTTCAGATTCTTCTTTTTCTTCATCCAACTTTAGCAGCCTTTTTAGAAATTTTGGAAAAATGGGGCCAGGTTTTTGTAATGCCTCAAAATAACTTCTTAAAGCTTCATCCCTTTCAGCCATGTATCTTCTAAGTTCTGCATCCTCTTTCTTTTTCTCAGAAATGTAGCTTAGGATTTCACCAATTCCAGTGGCGATTCCAACTCCTCCACTTTTTCCATCTCCTCGCTTCACTTTTGGCTTTGTCTCAGATATTATTATTTTTTCTTTCAGAAACTTCATCTTTGGGCTTTTTCTGTACTCCTTAAAACGCACATAGTAGAGAGATGTAATGTGGAAAGAAAATTTTACCAACTTTCTTACCAAACCATTTTGATACTTCATCCACAATTATCTTCCCTATGTCAATTGATAAGTCTTCCATTATTTCATAGATCAACAGTGCTCGCTGTTGCATTAGCGTAGTGTCGTGGGTTGTCGGCATCAAATTTGACTTAATAAACATTGCCCACATATGTGCTTCAGGATTAAGAAAAGCATACTGAAACTTCAAAGATTCTTTTTCATAAATTCACTTAGCTCCCACGAACCCTATCACTTCTAAACACTGATCGATTTTCTCTTTCGAGGGACTCTTCAATAATTCCTCATAATCTCAATTCTCTATGTTGTAAAGTCTAAACACAAAGTTCCAGACTTCGACTGTCCATCTTATTGCTTTTCCTTGAACTTTAGTAGTGTAGGCTTGCTATTCGTAACTCCGACATAGAATTCATATATCCAATTTTTCCTTTCATCTTCCTTTAACTCGAAGAGACTATTCTATCCTCTCTTCTCAACTTCGATTCTGAATGTTCTTGGCATCTTTGCTGAACTGACATCAAACCCTTGGTCAAGCAGTAAAGGTTTTTTCTTCAGCTCGCTAACCTTCTCTGAATTTCTTTTTTCCCTACAGCCAATGTTGCAGCCTCCTCATCATTCAGCTCTACGACTTCCTTCCTTTTCACTTATTTTTTCTTCTTCTTCTTCTGTAAACACATATCAGCAGCAATTGCTTTTGTAATCGTCCTTTTTCCAATTGTTTTCTTCTTTTTCAGGCCTGATGACACTTTCTCTTCTTCAATATTAATCTTTGGAATCACTTCTTTTACAGGCTCTATTCCTTCTTCTTCGCTATCTTCAATCTCATCTTCCTTCTCCTCTTTAGCTTCTTTGTCCACATCTTCTTGAACTTTTGAACTTCCAGCTTCATCTATCTTCTCTTCATGTTCTTGCAGGCTTTCTTTGCACTCCTGATCTTTTTCAAATGCTTCCGCATCTTCCAACTTTTCAAAGGATGATTTAGAATCCACCTTTACATCTTCTTTTTCAGATTTCTCCTCAGACTCCAATCTCTTCTCGGATTTGGTCTCCTTTAAAACGATTCCTGGACTTACCTGACCTTTCTTTTTTATCAGCGATAACAGGTTCTTGCTGGCGGTGGCTTGTTTTTTTAGCCTTAACTAATGTTTGCATGGCTTGCAACTTACTTCGCCCTTCTTCCTTGTCGCTCAAAATCTCCTTCATAACCACAGAAGTCTCAGCGTCCTTACTCTTTGATGAAACTTTTTTTCTTCAATCTGAGGCCGCTCCAATGCTTTTGCTACCTTCTTGATCTTCTTCTCCGATTTAGATACTTCACGTCTGGTTGTTCCTCCTCTTGTCTTCACCATTTTCTTTTTCAAAAAAGTACGAAAAGGAATTGGCACTTTGCTTAAACAAAAATGCGGATAATTCCCTATTCCCGACTTTAGGGTTTCTTTCTAATTTTTTCTTCATCTACTGCAAACAATCATTTTACGAAAATCAAAGGGTTGTGGCTCATTGTAATTTTTACTCATGCAGAAGGTAAGAGTGTAATTTCAGCAAAAAAATTCGACTTTTAAGAGATTTCCTTTTTCCTGCTTTTGCCACGTGTCACTTCCCTCATTTTTTCAAAATTCAAATCGTGCTAAACACGCTTCTGATGTGTCTTTTTTGTGTCAGAGTTTAGAGGGTATCGCTAATGCTGCAGCAAAACCAATTGCTCTTAAGGGAATTCTTTATGTCACCAAAAAAAAAAATGAAACACATAACACTTCCTAAACTAAAAAAAAAAGAATTAATACAAATAGAACAATTTCAATCCTCAGTGAATTTTTTTTACACAAAAAGTTAGGAAAACATTAGAGACCTGGCATGGAGCACATTAATTGAATAATAAATCCTTTGTGTATCTCTTTGCTCCCGCATTCAACTTCCCTGGGAACAATTTAAGCTTGAATTGTACAATAATACAATCTGTCCCACAACAAATTTCTTTGGCCTAATCCTGCCATCATGCCATCTCTTAGTTTTCTCCTTATAGATTTTTGCATTATCATAAGAAAACTATCGTAATTCCTCTAATTCTAAAAGATGTAGCTTTCTTGCTAGACGAATATTCTCAAAATTGCAATTTAACTCTTTGATTGCCCAATAGGCTTTATGCTCAAGTTCTGCAGGTAAATGGCAGGCATTTGCATATATAAGACGAAATGTGGACATACCTAAAGGTGTCTTAAAGGCTGTTTTGTATGCCCATAATGCATCTTCCAGTTGGCTTGACCAATCTTTCCTGTCTAGTCTTACTACTTTCTCTAGAATCTTCTTGATTTCTCTTTTGGATACTTCAGCTTGCCCATTAGTTTGTGGATGGTAGGTTGTAGCAACTTTATGCTTAATGTTATACTTTTGCAAAATAGCTGCTAATGCTCTATTCACAAAATGGGTACCTTCATCACTTATGATTTCTCTTGGCGTTCCGTATCTCGTAAAAATTTTCTTCCGCAAAAATTGTATTATTGTTGTTGCATCATTCCTTGCACATGCTAAAGCTTCTATCCACTTGCTTACGTAATCTACTGCAACCAAAAGGTATTCATGCCCATTGGACTTAGGGAATGGGCACATGAAATCAATCCCCCAAACATAAAATAATTCTATTTCCAGAATATATTTGAGAGGCATTTCATCACATTTTCCAATACTACCTGTCCTTTGACAACTTTCACAAATTTTAACAAATTGGTACGTGTCCTTAAAAAGATTGAGCCAATAATAACTAGCTTGGAGAACTTTAGTTGTTGTCTTTGCTCCTCCAAAGTGTCCTCCATATGTTGTAGCATGACATTCTATAAGAATATCCTGTGATTCTTTTTCATCAACGCATCTGCGAATAATATTATCAGCACATTCCTTATATAAATAAGGCTCGTCCCAATAATATGCTTTTACTTCATGTACAAATATTTTCTTTTCTTGATAATGATTTGGTGGCATTAATCCACTTGCTTTAAAATTTGTTAGATTTCCAAACCATGGCTCCTTTATTTGTCGAAGCTCAAACAATTTTTCATCTGGGAAAAATTCTTCAATCTTTGTTTCTTCTTGTGCTTTCAAATCATTCATCTTAGATAAAATGGTCTGCTATCACATTTTCGCTTCCTTTCTTATCCAAAATATCAATGTCAAACTCTTGCAGTAGTAACACCCATCGTATTAATCTAGGCTTTGCTTCAGCTTTTCTAAACAAATATTTAATAGCTTTATGATATGTATAAACAATTATCTTTGATCCTAACAAGTATGCTCTGATTTTTCCAACACAAATGCTACTGCTAGCAATTCTTTTTCCGTAGTTGTATAGTTCCGCCGAGCTTTTTTCAGCATTTTGCTAGCATAGTAAATTGGATGTATTAATGTTTCTCCCATGCCCTAGCATTGCTCCAACGCATAATTACTAGCATCACACATAATGCTAAAGGATTTGTTCCAATCCAACATTTGCGATATTGGTGCAGATATGAGTGCTGATTTTACACATTGAAAATGCCGCCTTGCACGCTTCATCAAATTTGAATTCTCGATCTTTCTCAAGCAATTCACACATTGGCCTTGATATTCTTGAGAAGTCTTTTATAAATCTTCTATAGAAACCTGCATGCCCTAAAAAACTTTTAAACGCCTTTAACATTCGTAGGGTATTCTAACTTCTCAATAGCCTCGACTTTAGCTTTGTCGACTTCCATTCTGATGTTTGAAATTTTATGCCCTAGCACTATTCCTTCTGTTGCCATAAAATGGCATTTTCCAATTTAATACCAGGTTCGTCTCCTCACATCGCTTCAGAACTTTACTGAGGCTATTCAAACATTCTTCAAATGTTCTTCCAAACACTGTGAAATCGTCTATAAAAACTTCCATGCTTTGCTCTAGCATATCAGAAAACATTGCTAACATACACCGTTGAAATGTTGTTAGTGCATTGCATAATCCAAATGACATTCTTCTAAACCAAATATTCCAAATGGGCAAGTGAACGTGGTTTTTTCCTGATCTGCTGGGTCTATCGTAATCTAATTATATCCAGAATAACCGTCCAAAAAATAGTAATATTCTTGACCAGCTAATCTATCCAACATTTGATGTGTAAATGGCAAAGGAAAATGATTCTTTTTCGTAGCTCTATTTAGTTTGCGGTAATTGATGCAAATTCTCCATCCAGTCACAGTTCTAGCAGATATCAATTCATTCTTTTCATTGGTGATAACTGCCATACCTCCTTTCTTAGGTACACATTGAATTAGACTAACCCATTTACTGTCTGAGATTGGGTATATTACTCCCACGTCAAACTATTTTATTATTTCTTTCTTCACTACTTCCTTCATTATAGGATTTAGCCTCCTTTGAGGTTCGATTGATCTCAAACGATCATCTTCTAAGTTGATCTTGTGCATGCAAAAGGAAGGGTTGATCCTTTTAAGATCTGTTAAGGTCCATCCTATTGCCTTTTCATGTTTCTTTAGCACTATTAATAGCAAATTTTCCTTATCTTCATCAAGCTTGGATGAAATAATAATAGACAACGTTTCCTGCTCTCCCAAATATGCATACTTTAAATACTTAGGCAATGTTTTCAATTCAAGATCTGGCGGTTGTCTAACTGATGGCTTAATGGATAACAGCTTCATGTCTTCCAAATTGAGATGGTCAAAATAGATACTTGACACAGTTTTGTTATCCTTGAATTCTGTTTCAAAAAATGCTTCCATCAATAACTCGTTCTGTTGATTTCGTCGTTGGTATTACTCTAGCAACATTACTTCACGTATCTGCTCAATTTCTACATTTATCACATCAGTCTTCGAACATTCTCCTATTCGTGTAGGTTGCTTCATAGCTTTCAACATACTGAACTGAATTTCTTGATCATCCATGCGAAAAGTTATTATTTCCATGTGCACATCTACTAATGTTTTTCTAGTCTTCAGGAATGGTCTTCCTAGAATGATTGATACTTCTTTATCTGCTTCATAATCTAATATAATGAAGTCTGCTGGGAATACAAATTTATCCATTTGCACCAAAACATCTTCAAGTTTTCCCTCTGGTGTTGTCATTGATCTGTCAACTAGCTGAATTTTTACTTTAGTAGGCTTTGCTTCTCCTATTCCAAAATTCTTGTAGATTGATAAAGGCATTAAGTTTATACTTGCTCCTAAATCACATAATGCTTGACTTAATTGCTGACATCCAATTGGTACAGTGAATGCTTCTGGATCTTGCTCCTTCGCTGGTAATTTACTCTTAATTATAGCACTGCATTCAGCATTTAGTGATACTAACTTAAGCTCTTTTAAATCTCTTTTTTCCAGCAATTCCTCTTTTATAAACTTCATGTAATTAGGCATTTGCTTTAAAGCTTCTAACAATGGAATGTTTATTTGAATTTCGCTCAAGATGTCTACAAATTTCTCATACTGCTTCACATCTTGTCTCCTCTTCTTGAGTCTTTGAGGAAATGGTGGTGGAAATTCTACTTCCTCAATACCTTTTCTCTTCTCAAGAACTTTATATTAACTAGTAATAACTTCTCCTTGAATTTTCTATTCTGCTCCAAAAACACTGTTTACTTCAGAATGTGTTGCTTATGAAAGTATATTGATAGAATGCTCATCATTTTTCTCATCAGCATTAGCCCTTCCGGCTTCTTATAAAATATCTTCCCTTTCAGTATTGCTTTTGCAACTTTAAACAGGTTCAATAAACTTGACTTGCTCCTTTCCTTCCCTTTAGTGGACTTCGGTATCGGCTGGAAATGTCCATACTGGTCTTTGTTTCAACTCTTTAGCTAATTGCTCCATTTGAATTTCAAGATTCATCATTGCTGCTTGCTGGCCTTGAAGAACTGTTTCTGTTTTACTCATGAAATCTTTCATCATATTCTTCATTGCATTTCCAGGTGAATGTTGTTGTATTCCTCCTCTTTGGTATTGATTGATTTGATAAATGTTTTGTCCTTGGTTATTGTAATGGCCCAGGCTTTCGTTCCGGTTGCCCAGGTATGTTTAGTTCAGTATTTGGTTGTTTGGTTGGGCCGTTAGGGCTTTTTAACCCTGAAGGGCACTTTGGTCATTATACTCTTAGGGATGGCCTCGTGGATTTTAGAGAACCCGAGAATATTCCTGGCTTTGCTAAGTTGGTTAGGTTGTTGGTGCAGGTTTCCAAGAGTTGTTATTGTTTGGAGTTCTGGAAGCTTCCGGTTAATTGTAAAATAAGGTTTCTTTTAAAAGTGTTTCCGAGAGGATTCGAACCCCTGACCTAAATGGGAATTTGAAAGCTTGAGTTAATTATGAATTAAGTCGCGTCAGTTGGGACTCGAAGGAGGAAAGCCCTGGGAAGGGACTTTAGGTCACCAAAGCCTAATTAAATTTAGGAAAAAGGAAAAGAAATAAAGAAACCCTATTTTCCCTTGCATTGCCGAATTCACACCATCACTCACTCCCCTTGCCGAACTCACTCTCTCCCTCTCTCACCCTTGCCGAATCCTCCAAGAACAAGAACCAAGCTCAAGATTCGAGTAAGTTTTCTCTTCCCCTTCTCCTCTTCATAGCCAAATGTGATCTCCTTTGGAGTTTGGCCAAACCCTAATCAAAAGTTGTGTGTTGCATGGTAGTCGAGACTCTTCTTGATCTTACTTGGAGTGTGTCGAATTTCTCCTTGATCTTTCTTGGTGTAGCCGCAAACAAATCAAGAATCGAGAGGTGAGTCATCCCTTCTCTCTTTCTCTCCTTGCCGAGACCTCACTTTTGTTATTGTGCAAACCCTAACCGAGGGGATCATCTCTCCCTTGCAGCCGAGAACTTCCTTGGTTCTTTTCCCTTGAGTAGCCGCAAGTTTGATCCAAGAAGATTGCCCGGAAGGTGTTCCCGCAAGCCTAGTTGGGTGTGTTGCTTGCCGAAAGCTCCAACCAAGTGAAGCCTAATAGCCGCATCTCTCTCTCAAGCTTTTCTTGGAGCCGAATCTTGATTGAGGTGAGTTCTTCCTTCCTTGGCCGAGAGCATGCCCTTGCTGGTTGGTTGAGTTCTAAGTCTTTCTTCTTTGTTTTGCAAGCTCCGATCGAAGCCGGAAGAGTCCCCGCATCTAACCCTTGAAGCCGAGAACAATAACCAAGCAAAAACTCCATCCCGAGGTAAAACCCCCACCCTAGCCGAGAGCTTGAGGGTATGTTTAGGGTTGTGTGGTTTGTTTTTCCTGTTAGCTAACTTGTGTTCTTTCTTGTTCAGGTGAAGCCGAGCAAGTTCCGGGAAGTTGTTGTTTGTGAAGGCCAAAAGCCAAGCTTGGCCGAGAGCTTGTGGGACTAGCTAGGTAGTTTCCCGGCTCTTGTTTTCACTTGGTTTGTAATTAGGGTTAGCTAGTTTAGATGTTAATGTGTATTGGATATTTTTCTAGGTTGTGTGATTCTGCAGCTCAAGGAGCATTAGTATTATTTTCTGCTTGTTTCCAGGTAAGGATTCCTTACCGGGGTTGTGTGGACCCAGCGATGTTTTCTTGATTGTGCCTTGTATGCTTGTTTACTTTTATGAGCATGTTAGTGGATAGGACAGCTTGTGTTTGATTTCCTGCTAGCATGATTGCCTTTTGTACATGTTAGTGCCATGCTAGGTTTGTTCTTCCAGCATGCTTATGGTTCCTGCTTTAAGTTCGTAGTATCATGCTAGGTTATGTGTGATTGGTATTGTATATGTATGTTTAGTCAGGAATCAATTACTCTGTACTCGTAGTTAGAATAGTAGGGTTTGTCATCATCTAGAGGCTGAGAGTGGACATAACGTACGTTGTCCCCACGGGTCGGGTGCTAGAGCAAAGCATAACGTACATTGCTTTCCCCCGGCAGCTGATGTGGATTTAGATACCACATCGGCATAAGCCTAGTTTGTAGCCTGCTAAAGCGGAACCCTGCCAATGGTGCAAGCCTACCTTTGCCGGTTCTTAGCTTCAGGTCGGTGGTTCAGGCTGTTACAGATGAGTGCCGAGGGCCTCGCACCTACTGTGTTCGGTGACACCGCTTCCGAGTCTTTAGGCATGCGTACCTGGCCCGCGTAGTTTGTACTTAGGCCCCCACATTTACGCCGGTTGCAGCAGCATGCGGTGTGCGCGCACACGCGTTAGTCGCCGGTTCAGAGAGCTCCTCTGGGCTAATGTTCGTGAGTACACTAATTCCTTCCAGTTTAAAGCCAGACTTCGGGACTCTCCCGATAGTCCAGATTTTTTAGCGAGGGTAAGAGACCCTTGAGGACACCCATTGGGATTGGCTTTTGAGCTGATCATATGGTCGAGGGAGAAAGACCCTCGAGGGTGTCGGACATCTTTGGGATCGGTTTTTGAGCTGATCAATTAGCCAATGGAGAAAGACCCTCGGAGATGTTCCAGGATTGGTTATGAGAACCAATCAGTAGGCTGGAAGTAGGAGACTTCCGAGGACTCCGCATTTTTCCTTGTAAGCTCGTTGAGCTAAGATCTGTGTTGATATCTATTTACATATGTACTAGGTTGCTAGATGATTGATTGCATTGTATCGTACCCCAGTCGGGGATTCTTACTGAGTATGTTTATACTTACCCTTACTGTGGTTTTTCCACCAGGTAACTTGGGATAGCACTGGGGCGGCTAGCGGAGGGAGCTGAGAGATCATGGATGCTGCTGACACTCTGTCGTGTCTTTATTTACGTTTGAATTCAACATGTAGTTGGACATGAGTCCATAGGGAAAACTTATTTATTATAGCACGAACTATCTTTTATGTTTTTAAGAAAGGTACTGATCAATCACTGTTTTTAAGTTGCATGGATTTGCTTAAAAAATATTTAGTTTGTTTTAAATGTTGTCCAACCTTTATGTTTCAAAAGTTTTTAAATTCAACTGCTGGTTTGTATCATTTATGCTTTTCACTTGCATGCTGAGTAAAGACCTAGGTTTAGAACCGTTTTTCGGGTCGGGTCTTTACAATTATACAATAGAGGTGGTGCATTAAATCTTGGTTGAACTTCTCCTATCCTTAGCTGTATATAACCTTGCGTACTAGGATTTGCTACATTATTTTGATTACTCCATGAAAAATTTGGATGATACTTTGTCCCTGCATTGTAAGTATTTGAGTACGGATTGAACTATCGAGTTCCTTGTACGTTCCCTGCATAAAAAACTGACGATGTATTGTGAGGGCAAAAATTCATAAGTATGTGCATCCCCACATACTACACACGTTTCCACCACTATCTGTCCAAGTGCTGCTGCATTCTGTAACAGACTAACGTTTTGCACTGAGGCAACTCCTTGACTAGGACTCTGCATATTCTTCAACAAGCTTGTCATAACCGTTATTTGTTCACTCAACGCACTTGCTTATTTCATTTCAAATCTTGCAACTGTCTTATTTTCTGATCTTCTAGCATTTCTCCACTGAAAGTTGTTCTATGCTATATTCACTATTATCTCACGTGCCTAATTATAGGTTTTCTTCAATAAAACACCATTTGCTGAAGCATCTAGGATCAATTGTGAATTTTGATTCAAACCATAATAAAAATGCTCTATCTGCTTGTACGTTCCCAAGCTTCCAAGCTTTTCAACAATACTTTAAAATGCTCCCAAGCTTCAATGATTGATTCATCATCTCTTTGTTCAAATGCCATAATTTCGTTCTTAATCTTTATATTTCGTGTTGGAGGAAAGAATTTCAGCAAAAACTTCTTTGCCACACTATTCCATGTCAAATCTTCATCTTCTAAACTACCTAACCATACCTTCGCATTATCTCTCAGAGAAAAACCAAAAAGTTTTCATCTCAAGTCATCTTGCGTCACATCTAGAATCTTAAATGAGTCATACACATTCATAAATGCTCGTAAATGTCGGTGTGGATCTTCTATTACTAAACCTTGAAATTGACCTATATTCTGCAACATTGAAAACATAACTGGTTTAGGCTCAAATGATCTTGCTACATCTGGCGTAGCATAATTTCGTAAGGCTCTGTCCTGATCATTCACAAGAATGATTGGATCAGCCTGTCGCTCATAAACTCGATTTGCACCAGCAGGAGGATTATCTTACTCGTGATGCTCTTGCTCTTGTCTAGCAGCCATTCTTCTATTTTCTCTGATCCTTCTATGCAATGTTCTATTCAATTCGTGATCGATTTCAATATTAATTGCTCTCCTGACCATAAACAAAAATGCTCCTACACAAGTAACTAATTAGTTGATTTGCTTCAACATTTGAACTCTATTCTCAAACTAATTTCGAAAAAACAAAAAAAAAAAACAAACACAATCCCGTGCAACGATGCCAAAAACTTGTTTAGAATATTTAAACACGTGATCGATTTATGCTTAAGATATGCTATAGTATATATCAGTTCCAAATGTAAAAGTTCTTAAGAATTTATGAGCAAGCGTACACAGTGATTGTTTGTAACAGCCCAAGATTTCCTTCCGGTTCTCCAGGTTTATTCGGTTGTTCCTCTAGTGAGTTGGTTAGGCTGTTAGGGCCTTTTGTGCTTCCAGGGGCATTTTGGTCATTTTGTCCTCCAGGGGTATTTTGGTCATTTTGCCTTCCCGAGACAGTGTTGCAGTAAGACAGAACTTCTAGAATGTTTATGAGTTGGTGGACTTAAGTTTATTCTTCGGTTTCAAGTTTCAGGTCAAGAAGTCCATTTATGGTAAGTTTGGAGCCCTCCCGGTTAAAAGAGGAAAAATGAAAATAAAAGTGTTGGAGCTAGGATTTGAACCATGGTGACTTGGGAGTTGAGTTTCAACCATTTGTAGAGAAATTAAAATGAGTTTTAAAAAGTGCTCTTGGTGGGATTTGAAGGTGGGATTTTTGGAGGCTTTTATTAATTAAAAAAAAGGGAAAATCAAATAGGGTTTCATCATTTTCCCCTTCCCTCTCCTCTTGGCCGACCACCTCACTCTCTCTTTACCCTTCATTGGCCGAGCACCCCCTTCTCCATAGCTCTCTCTTGCTAAGCTCTCAAGATCTCCATTATTGTTCTTCTCCTCCATCTTGCTCCAAGGTAAGTCTTTGCAAATGCTTTTCTCTTCTCTTCTTTTCTTGCCATGGCCGAGACAAGCTTCTCTAAGGGGAGTTTGTGTTCTTTTCTTCCCTTCTTCTTGTAGATCTGAGAAGCACCTTGTTTGGTTCGAGATCTCCTTGTTGCTTGCATCCAAAAGCTCCATTCTTCTCTTGATTGTTGAGATCCGAGAGCACCATTCCTCCAAGCTCCATTGCCGAGAGTCCAAGGTAAGTTTCATGGTGTTCTTGTTGTGTTTTGGTTGATGGTTGGTGTAGATCTAATTTTGTGCTTCTTCCTTGTGCAAATCCAAGCCCTAGCCGAGATCTCCTTTGTTGTGCACCTCATTTGGCCGAGACACCTAGTCCACTTGGGGATCATTGCCGAATCATCATTGGGTGAGTTGGTAAGTGTGAGATTTTGGTTGCTTGTGTGTTGGTTTGGCCGAGAGCCCCAATGGAGGTGTGTGGCCGTGAGCTTCATGTTAGTTGGGAGTGTGTTTGCTTGCTCCATGGACATGGGATCTAACATTGTTTGTTGTGTGGTTTGCCCTAGCCAAGACACCTTGTTGCAAGTTGTAGCCGAGAGCTTCTAGGGTTCCATTTTGGGTGCTTGGCCGAGAGCACTAGGGCAAGTAGGGGTAATCTCTTGGTTCCCTTGCTTCTAGATTTAGTGCTTAGTTAAGTGTATAGCTGTAACGGCCCAGATTTTCATCCCGGTCTTCCAGGTATGCCCTAGGGGTATTTTGGTAATTTGGTCGGGCCGTCAGGGCCGTTTATGTCTTTTTCAGTTGTTAAAATTATTGGATTGACTTAAGTAGGATTTTTGATACTTTGTGGATGTGTTTGGGCATGGTGAGATGCAAAAGAAAAATTGAGGAATAAAGGTGTGTTGGTTGGGATTCAAACCCGGGGTGCTAGGAAGTCAGGTGGGTGGTGTGGCCAGTTGAGCCACCAGGTGATCTTGTTACTCTTTCCGCGGCATATCTTGGTTAGCCTTGAGTCCTTTGGGTTTTGGTGCATTTGATTTAAATAATATGGTTATTGTGTTTTCTTCTCCAAATCACCTTGGCCGCCCAAGCATGTCTCCCCCAAGCTTCAAGCCGAGTTTCATCTCCCCGAGCAGCCCTTTGATCGAGTGTCATCCCGGGTAAAAGTTCTCTTCCTCTTCTCCTTTTTTGTTAGGTGTATTCTTGCTGGTATGGAGAAGAAGAGGTGAGCCTTGGTGTTGTGTGCGACCAGCCAGCAAAGAGCACCGCTGAGACGCTTGAGACGCGCGACGCCTGCCGTCACACAGAGCCCCATGATCGCCGAGCGCCAGACGCGCCAATGCCGCGCGTCGCGCAGCCGTCGCATGCCCAGTCCGCGCACAGCACCCGCATGCCCGTCGCGAGCCCCAGCGTCGCGTCGTCGCTGCCTGCCGCCCCCCCATCTGCTCGTCGGTGCCCGGTAGCGCGACCCAGCCCGCGCCATCGGCTCCCAGCAAGAAGAACCCGCGACGCGCACTGTCCGTCGCAGCGTCAACCGTGCTACGTGAGTTGCTCCTGAGCCGAGCCCTATTTATTTTATTATATTTAGGCCTATGGATTGTGATTATTGTTGTGTTTGTTAGGTTCTCGTTAGCTAGCTCGGGATCGATCGCAGCTTAGGATTCTTGTGTGTAGTTGCCTTCCGACCAGGTAAGGATTTCTTACCGAAGTTGTGTGGGCCCTGCGATATTATATGTGATTGTTGTTTGTATGCTTGTTGTGTTTATCAGCATGTTTAGTGATAGGTGCTCTGTTCTGAATTTCCGACTGGCATGATTTCTTATGTTGTTTCTCATGTTAGTCCATGCTAGGTTGTTCCGTTATGGCATGCTCGTTATCTGTTCTTGCTTCGTAGTATCATGCTAGGTTCGTTGTATCTGTTGAGCACGTATTGGATTGTTTGTTGTATCTGTTTATAGGTTTGAGATATGGTAGGTAGCATCATCCGAGCCAGGATGCATAACGTAACTTGCATCCATGGCAGGGACGTACGAGGCGGTACTCCATCCCTGATCCCCCGTTAGGGTTTAGCTAACCCTAACGGCAGGCCCAGCAATCTTGGGTGAGGGTGGCAGAGTGTTAAATGCCCCAACGGTCGGGATGATGACATGGCATTGCCTTGTCCCCTGCAGTCGGCACGTCCTCAGCGTGTTCGGCCGTAGCCCTTGATTGCCACCTGTTAGAGCAAGGACCGCTTCCTGGTGTAAGCCTACCACTACCGGTTCCTTAGCCTCAGGTGCGGTGGTTCAGCCGACATAGTTCACGTGTCCGTGTCTCACACCCCTATGTCGGTGACACCGATCCAGAGATTTAGTTAGGCATGGTGGATCGGACCTAGGCGACTTGCCACTAGACCGGCACCCCATGGTTTGCGTGTAGCATGCGGTGCGCTCATACGGTCATTATTAGCGCCGACTGCAGAGCTCCTCAGATCTTGAGCGAGTGCACCTTTCGTATCGACGATGAGATGCGGTGAGGCCGAGACTTGTTTCTCGTATAGGATCGTATCATGAGTTGGATTATTCTGGAGTAAGACCCTGAGTTGGCATCCGAAGTTTATGTGTGGATTTAAGCTATGTGCTCTCTTCTGTGTTTATATTCATAGCTTGCATACCATTCTGCTAGATGACCATGTATATCGTATTGTACCCCGGTTGGGGATTCTTACTGAGTAATTCGTTACTCACCCTTATTTTGTGGTTTTCCACAAGTAACCATGGTGCGAGACAGGATGGTTAGAGGAGGAGCTGTGATCATGGAAACCCGTTGTTTCGAACTGTGAGTCTTGTATTTAAGTTTTTATATGTTTTAAATGTTCTCTGAATGCATGTAGTTGGGCACGGAGCCCTTAGGTTGTTTTCTGGTTGTTGCCCAGATTCTGACACTGATGTAAACCATTTTCTTGATTTGAATGTGAATGAAATCTCTGATCAGAGTACGTTTTAAATTGTTTTTAGCTTGGAACATGTACTTGGAAACAGGGACAGGTTCCAAGACGTTTTGTGTTGTTTTGAATGGATGTTTTATTCTATTTTGTTTTAATCAGAATCTGGCATTCAACTTGCATATCATTTTCTAAGTTTTAAAGCATGCATTGAGGCAAAGGCCTATTTTAGGACCCCATTCGGGTCGGGTCTTTACAATAGCTAGTTAGAATGAATTTGTATGTTTATGCTTTTAGATTGTGAGACACTGCAGCTCAAGGAGCACTTTTCTGTTTATATTTCTGCTTGTTACAGGTAAGGATCTCTTACCAGGGTTGTGTGGACACTGCGATATGTTTTGATTGCATCTCTTATATATATATATATGTTGTTTGTTATGAGCATGTAGTGGTTAGGACTGTTTCACTGTTTATCTCTGCTAGCATGTTTGCCTTGTTTCTACATGTTAGTGCCATGCTAGGTTTGTCCTTCCAGCATGTTCTGAGTTCCCTGTTTACATTCGTAGTATCATGCTAGGTTGTACTTGTATTCTTGTTAAGCATGTTCAGTTGTTAGGGATGTATATTATGTGACATTAGATAGTTAGCTAGACTTGTCTTCCAGAGGCTGAGAGTGGACATAACGTATCTTGTCCCCACAGGTCGGGATCAGTGAGAGGCATAACGTACTTTGTCTCCGCCCCCGACAGCCGGTGCGGATTAGTTCCCGCATCGGTACAAGCCTAGTTTGTAACTTGCTAGAGCGGAACCTGTCACGGGTGCAAGCCTGCCCGGAGACAGTTCTTAGCTTCAGGTTGGTGGTACAGGCTGCTACAGCTGAGTGCCGAGGGCTCTGTACTACTGTAGATCAGCGACACCATTCTTATTCTTGTTTAGAGCCTGACCTCAGGTACACTTCCGTTGTCTTAAGGTTTAGCTTGGCCGGGGGTAAGAGGCCCCTGAGGACACCTATTCGGGATCAGCTTTTGAGTAGGTCAATTGGCCGAGGGAGAAAGACCCTCGAGGGTGTCTGACATCTATTTGGGATCAGCTTTTGAGTTGATCATTTGGCCGAGGGAGAAAGACCCTCGAGGATTTCTTTGGGATTGGTTAGGAGAACCAATCATTAGGCCGGAAGTAGGAAACTTCCAAGGTTCCCAGACTTGACTTGATTAGCTTTTTTAGCAAAGTTTCTGTGCTGGTAACTGATTGCATATATACTAGGATGCTAGATGATGGATGTATCGTATTGTACCCCGGTTGGGGATTCTTACTGAGTATGTTTATACTCACCCTCACTTATCTTTCAGGTTACTTGGGACAGCACCGGGATGGCTAGTGGACGGAGCTGTGTGATCATGGGAGCTGCTGGCGAACTCTGTGTCTTTATCTTTTGGAGTCTTTTATTGTGTAGTAGCATGCTGGGAACTTTCTTTACTGTTAAGACTTGTTAAACTGTTTTGTTTGAAATACTGGCCAGGTGTAAAGACCCAACCCGAAAACGGTGCTAAACCTAGATCTTTACTCAGCATGCAAGTGAAAAGCATAAAAGGACCCAGCTAGGGTCGGTTTGTAAAACTTTTCAAATATAAGAGTGGAAAACATTAAAAACAAAGTAAACATTCATTAGGCAAAAACGAACCATTCAAATTAAAACACAGTGACTGATCAGTACTTTCCTTAAAAACATAAAATAGTTCAAATCATAAGTTTTCCCTACGGACCCAAGTCCAACTACATGCTGAAATCAAAAGCAGTAGAAATAAGACACGGCAGAGTGTCAAAGAAGCATCCATGATCTCCCAGCTCTCCTCTCGCTAGCCGCCTCGGTCTTTGTCCCAAGTTACCTGTGGAAGAAACCACAATAAGGGTGAGTATAAACATACTCAAGAAGAATCCCCGACTGGGAGTGCGATCACGATGCAATCAATCATCTAGCAACCTAGTACACATGCAAGCAGATTATCAACAAGGATCTCACTCAACGAGCTCACAAGGCAAATCCGAGTCCTCGGTAGTCTCCTACCTCCGACCTAATGATTGGTTCTCATAACCAATCCTCGGGACATCTCCGAGGGTCTTTCTCCTCGGCCAATTGATCAGCTCAAAAACCGATCCCAAAGATGTCCGACACCCTCGAGGGTCTTTCTCCTCGACCAATTGATTAGCTCAAGAGCCAATCCCAATGGGTGTCCTCAAGGGCCTCTTACCCTAGCTAAAAACTGGACTATCGGAGAGTACCCGAAGTCGGCTCTAAACGGAAGGAACTGGTGTACTCATGAACATTAGCCCGGGAGCTCTCCGAACCGGCGACTAAAGCGCAGGCGCGCACACCACCGCATGCTACCTGCAACCGGCGTAAATGTGGGGCCTAAGTACAAACTACACGAGCAGTGCACGCATGCCTAAGTCTCGAGGCGGTGTCACCGAACACGGTGAGTGCGAGGCCCTCGGCACTCATCATGCGGCAAACTGCACCCACCACGAAGCTAAGAACCGGCCAAGGTAGGCTTGCACCGTTGGCGGTGGTTCTCGCTCTAGCTAGAGCTACAAACTAGGCTCATGCCAATGAGGTAGCTAATTCCTCATTGGCTGCCACGGGGAAGCATTGTACGTTATGCTTCGCTCAACTCCCGACCGGTGGGGACAAGGTACGTTATGTCCGCTCTCAGCCTCTAGATGATGACAACCCTACTACACTAGCTAGAGTACAGAGTAAATGATTCCTGGCTAACGTACATAATAATCATCAAACATACATAACCTAGCACGATACTACGAACTTAAAGCAGGAATCTCAAGCATGCTGGAAGAACAATCCTAGCATGGCACTAACATGTACAAACAAGCAAACATGCTAGCAAGAATGCAAACACAAGCTGCCATATCTACTAATCATGTTCATAAAAGTAAACATGCATTTAAGGCACAATCAAGAAAGCATCGCAGGGTCCACACAACCACGGTAAGGAATCCTTACCTGGAAACAAGTGGAAGATAGCTATCACGAATCAAATAAGACCCTCGAGCTTTATAACGAACCCGAGCAACCTAGGCATAATAAAAGCATCCTA
Source organism: Sicyos edulis (assembly GCA_036507275.1). Taxonomy (NCBI): domain Eukaryota; kingdom Viridiplantae; phylum Streptophyta; class Magnoliopsida; order Cucurbitales; family Cucurbitaceae; genus Sicyos; species Sicyos edulis. Next base: position 19,935,303 of record CM071857.1, on the reverse strand, counting down.
AATAAATATACGGCAGCCAGCAGCTTAAAAATCTAAAAGGGAAAAGGCTCGAGAATTACCAACCGAGAGGACACGGGCTCTCGGCAGCAAGGGCAGGTTTGGGCGCTGCTGGTGCGGTAGGGACGCTGGCGCTGGGCGTTGGGCCCACGGCAAGGCAGGCGGACACACTGGAGTGGGCGCGCGGCAAGGCGAGCGGACGCGCAGGAGCGGGCGATCGGGCTGCGGAGGCGACGCGCGAGCGAGCGGGCTCGCTGGGACGGCGCGCGGGCGAGCGTCGAGTCTGCTGGGCGAGGCTCGGTGCGATGCGGCGCTGGGCGACCGCGAGTGACGTCGGGCGGCGGGCGGGCGACGACGGCGGGTGTCTGGATCTGGCAGACAAGGGCGGGCTGGCGAGGCAAGGGGTGAGTGGCTGGTGTGGTCAGTGTGCGCGCAGTTGGCCGGGCCGAGCGCGGTGTGTGGTGTGTGTGTGGTGGGGTGGCTCGGCTGGGTGGTGCGGCTGGGTTAGGGTGGCTCGGCTGGGTGGCTCGGTTTTAGGAGAGAGAGAGTGCGGCTACCAAGGGAACAAAGAGGGTTTTCCCTAATTTCCTACTTTTTCCTATTTTAAAAGGGTTAGGAGACCTAAAATTCCCTTCCCAAGGCTTTCTCTTGCGGGTCCCGGCTAAAGAAATTCTTTTCTTTTTAACTAAAACTCTTTTCTAAAACTCCAATTTCACCATTTAGGGCAAGGGTTCAAACCCCAATGGACCAACTAATTTCCAATTAATTTTGCTATTAACCGGAATGCCTCCGAACTTCTAAACAACTAACACAAACTCCTTGGGTCTTGCAACCAACATCAATCAAGTCTCAACGAAGGCCGAAATGACCCTGAAGCCCTGAAAATCCTCAACCTCTGACCGGGGAGCAAAAAGACCAAAATACCCTTAAAGGTTAAAAAGCTCTAACGGCCCAACCGATTGCCCCAATTCTGAACCGAGAGTACCTGGGAAACCGGAATGGAAAACTTGGCCGTTACACCAGGATTGTTTTAAGGATGTTTATGAAATGATTGTTCCTATTATGAAGTTTAAATGAGTTTCTTTTAGTTCTTTCCATAAATTTTTTTCAAGTTTTAAATTGTAAGCATGCTAGTAAGAACCGGGGTTTATAACCATTTTGGGTCAGTTTCTTACATTGTTGTAGCAAGTTTTATTCTCTCAAGGTCATCTCCTCAGGGATTGAGTGTTGAATTACAATGTTTTTCCATAGATTGAGAATACGTGAGGGTGAAATGATGTTGTAGGTGAATTAACAATTAAAATGCTAGAGCGGACAATGAAATCAAATGCTTCAACGACAATGCAATTAAAACAAGTAGTATGATCGATTAAACGAATTAAACAGTCAAATTCAATGATCGGAATGAATTAGGCGTTTTCAGAGGAACATTCCATCGACAATCAAGTTTTACTGGTAAGAAGTGAATTCCTGATTTACTCTTACTCTGCTCTCTCTTAAGGTTACAACATTAGACTGCAATCAGAGTCAGCAGTATTAGTGAAATTGTTATCTCTAACATATCTCCAAATTGCAAGGTACTTAAACAAACCTAATGTGATCCTATGCAAGGTCACTCTATCACGTTCATGTGGGAATCGAAACAAAGAAAGCATGAATGGTTGATCAGACGAAACATACTTCAAATTAAAACAGCACGGATACATAATTCATTATCTTCCTACTCAATGCTATGGCAAATTCACTCCTACTTACCTAATCCTTTCGATTAGAAATTTACCTGATCATATTATCAATCAGAACAACAACAAATGCAAAATGAATAAAATCAGTCATCATATAACTCGCAAATATGTTGAATTCAGAAAAGTTCAATCAAGGTAAAGCTCAAGTAAACAGAGATAAAAAAGCATAGAGAAGAAAAAACTTGTTGCGATCGTCGAATCGATGATTGCTTCAAAACCGATTCCTCTACTTTGCTCCATATTGCTCCTCAAATCAACAAAAACTTAAAATCTGAATTGTGCTGATAAGAACTCCAATGGAACTTTAATTGCTCGTACAAGAAAAACTTAAAGATCTAAACTAGAATTGATAAGATGTTGAGAAAACTCTCGAAAGTAAAATTGCAGAAAAACAAAGAAGCTAGATAAAAAAAAATTCTGAATCTGGAAAAAATGGAAAAGCTCTCTCAATTCAAATACGCTCTAGCTTAAATACTCATCCCTGCTGCTCCTGCTCAATTGATCAACGGTTGAGATTAGGCGCTCCAACATTGTAAATATCGCCCTTTCATTGATGCCCGACACGTGTCCTTTTTCAAAGCAGTCACACCATTTTCGTTTCCTTCATCTTATCTTCTAGTAATGCTCCCGCTTAACAGCACTTTGCTAACCTGAATGTTACAACAATTCGAGGTAATCAGGATTTTGCACTTATCAACCTATTATTTCACACATTCATGTACACATGCAACAAAATTCCAAAAAACCCTGTTCTACTCAGAAAATTGTAGAACTCACAAATTGCTAACTCATTCTAAATCTTTAATCACAACTTCTCAATTTATATTGTAAAGTCAGGGTTTCTTCTTAAAATATACTCAATACTACAACAAATACTCTCAATTCTTGAGAGGTATCATTTACCATTTTTCCAAAAAAAAATTTGACTGCTCTGTTTCAAAAAAAAAATTGACTGTCGAACTTTGATCGTACGTACCAATTGTTTTTATGGTTAAAGCTAGATTTATATAACTTTTTAAGGACGAGATTCAAAAAGAAAAACAAAAACAAAAAAATAAAAAAATTGTTAGGACAAATCATTAATTAAATATATATATATATATATATATATATATTTCTAAATTCAACGATATTTTGAAGCGGAAGTTTTGAACCTTTAACTTGTTAATGAGAAATTTCTTCTTTTGTCCCTCGTAATAAAATTTGACGAAAGTAATATTATTATTCTTAAAAAGAGAAGATTTTATACACCATGAACCAAGTTGTGAAAATTCGCACGCTCCTCATATTGCCATTTTATCCTTGTGATCGTTTTTAAACATTGTGACTCTCCAAATGCACCAAAAATATAATCAAATAATTGAATTGGATGCATTTTACAAGCCGGTTACCACAACACATGTAAGAACCTATAATTTTTAATTACGTTTCCTACGTCATGCTAACCCAAAATAGTTATAAATTCATGCAAATTTGAATTTAAACTTTAAATAACTACCACTCCTGTTAAATTTATTTCAAATAAATAATAAATAGATAACAATCCCTTGGTCAAGGTGATCAAAACCAAAATTAATTAAATTACGAATGAATAAATAGCTAGAAGGCAACCATGCCACTAGTTAACAAAAATCTTAAATAGAATTAACAGGAGGTTAACAATGCATTCTACCAAGAAAGGAATAACATCAATCCTACAATACTTAAAGAGAACGTCGCGGCTCCGCCTATGATCACTTCCACATCTCCCAGCTAACCGTCTCGGTGATGACCTTGTTTACCCGTGGAAAAAATAAATAAAAACACAGAAAGAGAGAGTGTAAAGGAATACTCAGCAAGAACTCCCTAATAGAGGTACAATGCTCAAGGAAGAACTTAACACACTATCAATACATATTTTGCATCTCAACTTGTCACAGCTCAAATAATTCATTCTCAACTTGTTATGAAGTTCGTTACACGACTTTCTAGCTAAACTAACAATGTCAACTGGTTATGAAGTACGTTACACAACTCTCTAGCCTAACTAAAAATCTCAATTGGTGATGAACTACCTTATACAGCTCTCACTAACAATCTCAACTAGTTATGACACTAACAATCTCAACTAGTTATGAAGTACGTTACACAACTCTGTAGCTCAATTAACTTTTCATTATTGATGTACTGACCAGACGATTCCACTGCTAATATATTGAATAGTAACTAATTCTTATGCGAAACGCAATTGGAATCACTTACGCGCAAGTATACGCGGTCAGGAATTGCTGCAAGTAATAAGTACATAAATTTATCGATCCCACAGAGATTGATGTCTAGAGCGAATACCACTTAATAAGAGTCATGCGAAAAAGTAAAATAGCATATATTGTTGAGTGGTTTGGTTTTTGTTGAATAGAATAAGTAAAATGCAGAAATAAAATACTAATGCATGCAATGAGTAATGCTAACTACATATTCCTAGAAAAGGCTAAGAGCGCGGACTAGCCAATCAATGCTTACTTCCCTAACAATTATCACTTCTGTGACTCATGATTTATGGGTGAACCAGCTTCCGCTACGAACACCATACTTAGCACAAGGTGACGTAAGCAGTAGTGAGGTTATTCCTGACTCCCTAAATGCTGAACAACTGTTCATGCAACCTAAAGTAGCGTACTGGGTCAACATGCGATTCCTCTTCTGATTCCTCGCAAGGTAAATGCGTGGGTAGCTAATCAACGCATATACATAAATAAACATTTAGTAGTGTAACATTCAATGACCTACACTCATAACATGATCTATTCCTAAGTAGCAATCATATACTTTTATAATGCAATCATAATAATAAACACAATATAGAAGTTTAAACTAGACGATTTTATTACGACTATGAAATGTTTAAATACTACAACTACTCCTAATAAAAACAGTAAATGGAATTGGCATGGTTGAAGGTGTGTAGTCTCCTTGTCATCAGTTCCCACAACACCGCCATTAGTTTCTCTATAGTAGACTCAAGTTTTGGCTTTAGTCCCTCGGATTATGGCCAACCGACCAGCTTAATGAATTTCGCCCCTTGCTTTGGTATTTATAGGGTTGAATTTCGTGATCCACAAGTAGAGGTGAGCTGTACAAATCATCATCAATGCATATTCTATGATTTTCGTCGAAATTTATTTGATTGCTGCCGCCTTGATTGCATAATTGATTCTCTGCTTCTTTCCTTGTAGACAAAACTTTGTCGAACGTAATTCCTTCTTTGGGTTCTGCGTCTTCACACAACCTGGTCATCGTTTGCATTGCTGTCTTTTCCTCGATACTGCGCGAAATCCAGCTCAAAAGCATTAATTAGCACAATTGTTTTGTGATTTGCGCTAAAGCGCGGATTCATGCTTTTGATGCGACATTATGAATGCATGCTGATTTTCTAAGTTATGTCTCCGTATTTCTACTAGGAACTCATATATTCTTTACTTAAATATTAAGATAATGCAATTTAAGAAGCCTAAAATATGCTCTTATTGAGAGTTATCACACCCTCAAACTTACATCATTGCTTGTCCTCAAGTAATGCTTATCTGCTTAAGATGCTTATTTTCATTAACTCAGAATTTCTACCCTTTTTCTCGTCTACTTCTGTGATTCTTAAAACACGTCTTATTTCCAGTAAGAAACTTCATTCTCCTCGAAGTTTTCAAACTTTCCAAAAGATTCAGTTTAAGCCTTAAAATCTTCTTTATCACGACTAACAAATTACTCCTCATGGCAAATACTCCATAATGCTCAACTCATTGTGTTGCAATCGCATCTAGTTCAAAGTTTGCCCAACTTACTCTTTGAAGGTATCTGTTTTGGTCCTTGTGTCTTTTGAGGATTTTGGTTATGCTTTTCACATTCCTCGCAAGTTGCACTCATATCTACTAAATTCCATAGTTCTTAGCATAAATTGTTTGAGCATCAAACAATTTCGCTTATGATGACTCTAAAATAATTAATAGAGTTAGATTTTAGCTAAATTCGGATCATATTGCATGTCATTCAATTCATATCAAGCGTCCGCAAGGACAAAAGTGCGCGCTTTAAGGTGTAATTCACTAATGTTATGCATTAACGGAGTTGAATGCTAAATATCGGGTATCATGCGTAATAAAGATAAAAGAAGCGCATATAGCATTAAGATTGCAGAAACTTACGATTATTTCTATTTCGTAGGATCAGCGCTAGGGAAGCATTGCCACTAAGGAAATCAAAACGCGCGAGTGCAAGTACATAAGATTGGAAGATCGAGGCCAGTTGCACTACAAGTAAACAAGGAAGGAAGAATCTGCCAGCGAGAAGTTGACTAACTAGACAATTAAGAGACGGATTGCTGAATACTTGGCTGCAACATTTTAAATCAGAGTTTAGGGATCAGCCAAGAGACGCCACCCCTGTTTAGCAAGCAAAGCCTAATTAAAATGCTTCTAATCTCTACGTTACTTTATAATAAGAAATATAATAAATTATATTTGAAATACAAGTTACTTTTTTATTTAGTACGGAGAAAAGTGACCAACAATGTAAAGACTCGACGCTAAATGGTCCTAAATGGCCTTTACTTCAAGATGCAATTTCAAATACAAGCAATAAACTGGAAATTCAACATCTTTTATAAATAATTCAAACTCAACATATTTGAGAGGATAGTTAAGAAAATAGCAAAACAGTTTTAGCCTCTGGCCAGAGTTAAACAAAAGCAATTACAAATCCTTCAGTTTTACAGTTCCAACATGAAAACCAACAATGGAAAAAAAAGAAGAAATGAACTAATGCAGCAGACTTTTCCCATGATCATCCCGCTTCTCCCCTAGCCATCTCGATGTTGTGCAAAGTTACCTGATGGAAGAAAACCACAGAAAGGATGAGTAAAATTGCACTTAGTAAGGATCCCCCAACCGGGGTACAATACGCAAGACAAATCCTCTAACATCCTAGCATACAAGCATAACACAAGAATCATGGCAGTCTCAATACGTATCAGTAGGATGAACAACAACAAAGTCTATGCTCATAGATAGACAGGGTTAGCATACACTGGGCTAACAAATAGGAGAAACAGTTAAGTAATCTCAGAAGCTCTATCACTATAGCAAACAAGGTTAGCACACACTGGTCTAACAAAGGACAGAAACACACTGGCCTAGTCCTGGACTACACACACTGGGCAAGTCCTGCTCATACCTGGTCAGCACACACTGGCCAACAGGTGACAACAACACACTGGGCTAGTCCTGAGCAACTCGAGCAGCACACACTGGGCTAGCCCGGGATTAGCAACACACTGGGCCAATCCTGGATAATTTGGTCAGCACACACTATGCCAACAAAGGGACAACACCCACTGGGCTAGTCCGGCTCATACCTGTCAGCACAAGCTGGGCCAACAGGGGACAACAACACACTAGGCTAGTCCTGAGCAAACCCGATCAGCAACACACTAGGCAAACCTTGGACAACACACACTAGGCTGGTCCTAGGTAATCTTAAGCATAAATACCTATGGCTACACAACCTAGAGCTAGCGTAGTTCAACATTAACAGTGAGTACAGCAGAAACAGAATATTAACAGAGTCTGTCACTCTTCATGCAAGCCCTAACAAACAATCCAGAAAACCCTATCCACTAACATGCATACAACACATTATATGAACCAGGGCATACAACATACAAGATCAGATCAACAGTCATACAGCAAACCGAACATAATCATTAACGAAGCAGCATCCAGGAAACCTGCACGAACCTATCCACTAACAGTATAATTCAGACAACCTGCACAAACCTATCCACTAGAAATACAACATACAAGGCAAACAACTAGGAGATATCAACATGTGCAGGGTCCACACAACCCCGGCAAGGAACCGTTACCTGTAAAGCTAGCAGATAGACTAACTGTAAATGAGTGCTCCTTGAGCTGGAGATCACCAACCTAGCTAACCTAACAATTAAGCCAACAAACGGTTAATATCCAATGCTGATCAAACTATGCAACCAAACCGGAACAAGAGCTAGGGCTTTACCGAAACCCAAATCACTAACTCTCCAAGGGAGGTCTCGACCAAGCAACTCCCAAGTCCACCTACCAAGTCTAGGCTATGGCATCACAAGCAACAACAAACCACACAAGTTAGTCTCGGCAACACCTCAAATACACCCTCCTTAGTCTTGGCCAAGGGGTAAGCAACACACATCCAACAAACACAATGTAGATCTTGGGTGCAAGATTACAAACAACAACCACAACACTTCACCTTGATGATCTCGATAATGATGGAGATGCAAGCAAGATGGTCTCGGCTAGAACACTCCCAAACAAGCAACAATGGATCTCGGCTAGGCTAAGCATGCACAACACATAAAAGATCTCGGTTAGAACACACCCAACCAAGCTATGTTGGCTCTCGGCTAGGGTTAAACACCATCACAAACAACATCAACAACAAAAACTCACCTTGGAGGTCTCGCAATGAAGCTATGGAATGGTGCTCTCGGATTCAACCAACAAGAAGAGGAGATCTAGAAGAAACCCTTGGCAATGAAGCTCTCGACCAAGCTTGGAAATGGAGCTCTTGCAATGGAGTTGAGAGAAACAATTCTAGGGCTTTGATTTTCGACAACAAAGGGAGTGGTTCGGCCAAGAGGGGAAGGAAGAAGAAGAAGACTTGGGGAAAGCTTGAGGTTTCGGCAATGGTGTGGATGGAGAGGAGGATTTCGGTCAAGAGAGGTAGGAAGAAAGAGGCCTGGTCGGCTAGGGTTTCTCGGGAGGCAAAAGTGATTTTTATCTTCTTTTTCTTATTATTAAATCAATGGAAAAATCCCCCCTTCAAGTCCTGGCTTTAACACTTTTAATTTCTTATTTTCTATTTAAACTCGAACGACCTTCAAACCTCTCAACAGCAATTCCCGGGCTTGGAACCTTAAACCAAAATAAAATACCAACTCACACAAGTCAAGAAGCAATCTGAAACCCTCGACAGTTACCAAACTACCCCAGAATACCAAAAGACCAAAATACCCCTAGAGGCTCAAACAACCCTAATAGCCTAACCAATCAACTGAATAAACGACCGAACGTACCTAGAGAACCGGAATGAAAACCTGGGCCATTACAAACAAACCTTACGTTGAGGGTAGAACTAGTCTCAAATAATATGAGAATCAAATAATATAAGAATCAAGTAACGATTTTTGAGTTTGAACTTGTGACCGTAGAATTTAAATGAATTAATATGAAACAAGATAACCAACTGTGCCACTGACCTTCTGTTAAATACAAGTTACTATAAAAAGAGGGAAAACTATTAATCTCAAACTAAGACATTTAAGTTATGTGCAAAATTAAATTTGAGTCAGCTCACTAAATTATTATAAGAGAAATGGTAAGGATTGTCTACTTTTTAAAAAATAAACCATCAAATGGCTACCCATTTTTTGCATTTAAATTCATGTCTACTTAAAAGAGAGAGAGATTTGTACTTCCCACAATGCCCCTCCATATCCTATTTACCTAATTAATAATCAATATTGTTTAAAAACAAATCCTCCACACACGCCTACATTTTAGGAGACCTTTTTAAAAATTTGAAAAAATTAAAATGAAAATTTGAAAAAATTCGTGAAATAACCTACATTCAAGGAGATTTCTTTTTCCATAACCACCTTTAATATCTAATTATTTTATTTTGAATATGTTATTCTTTTTTAATGGGATTCAAATAAAGTTTTTTTAAAAAAAAAGATCAGATTTTATATTGAATAACCACTCTATCTCGTATTTTATTGTTAATTCAAATTAAAATTTGAACAAATCTCCATATAAACAATATTGAATGACAGAAAGATGAATTTTTAGGGAAAAAAATTTATGTCGCATAACCACATTCCATCTCACCGGTGGAAGATCAGAATTCTATGATCTTTCCCTCAACGTCAACTATCTCCACACTCACGTTCATGGTTGAAGATCTTAATTCTACAATCTCTCTCATCCACACATTTGTAATTCTCCCAAAAAAGATTTTGATTCTGCAACAATGGAGGTCACACCCATCCAATTATCTTCAATGGAGATGGTGACGATTGAAATAGCATACAGTACAACAATTAGTCAACTTATCGATTTAGTTGCATTTGGGCTTTATATTGGCGAAAGTTTAACCATAACCATAATGTGCAGCAGGTTTTCTAGCGTTGTGTATAACGATTGCTTCATCCTTTGAGAAAATGTACTCGTACACACTAAGACGTACAATACAAACAACTCTGATGCCCTCGTTACGTTAAAATTTGGGCTCATGTTGTCAAAATAGGATGAGTTGAAAAATTTTATGTGCAAACTAGTATTGAGAAAGAGACACTAGTCATGAAGCGTCATAAATATGTAAGGATTTGTACTTCTGGTCAATATAATAGACTGATAGTGAATTATATTATGTAGGCAGTTATACGACACATGAGGTTGCAACGTGTAACGGCCCAGATTTCTGTTCCGGTTCCTTAGGTATGTTTGGTTAATATTTTGGTTGTTTGGTTGGGCCGTTAGGGCAATTTTAGTCTTTCGCCGAGCTCGAAGATTTTATTCAGTTTCAGGTTCTTGGAATTGGAGTCTAACCTTGTGTTCTGGTGGCTTGGAATGAAAAAGAAAAATTTAAAAGAAATTTTTTTGAGCCAGGACTCGAACCCAGGTGGCTAGGAGTTGAAGTTGGTTGTTGTTTAATTAAGAATTAATTAGTGTTGCTGCTAAGATTCGAACATGTGACCAGGCAGACTTTGGAAGCTTGTTTTGAAAAGAAGAAATAGGAAGTTAAAAGTGCGTCTGTTGGGATTCGAACCTGTGACCAGCTAAGCTTGGAAGATTGTTTAGAAAAAAGGAGAATAAAGGGTGGAATTTGTGTCTTTGCTAGGGTTCGAACCTGGGTCGATTTGGGGAGCTTTTGCTTAAGTGTTTGTTAAGGAGAAAATAAAAAAATGCTCTTTCCAAGACTCGAACCTTGGTTGTTTTGGAGTTGTGGAGCTTGGTTTAAAGATTTTTAAATAGAGGAAAATGCGTTGGAGCTGGGACTCGAAGGGGAGATGGCTAGAAGTTGGAATCGACAAATAAAAAAGAACACATGGGGCAAGGGGATTCTTTTTGTGTTTAGGAGAAGGCTTTCCCTAAAACTTTTTCGTAGTTTTGTTCCAGAAGCTTGCGAATTCTCCAGAGCCCCTATTCTTTACGATTTCTTCTTCTAGAGAAGCTTCTCCAAATCGGTTTCCTCTTTTTTCCAGGTAATTTCTTCCTCTCCATCACTTCTCATTGTTTTCGCTTGTTCTTGCCGACCATCATTACAACCGAGCAGCTCCTTGATCGCCAAGCCCAAATCATCCTCTTTCTCCTTGTTTTGCCGAGATCTCCCAAGCCGACCAGCTCTTTGTAGCCGCAAATCCTTGCCCGAGAGACCTCCTCTTCTACCCCACCATTGTTGCAAGCCCTAGTCGAGGAGGGTCTGCATCTTGCCGCACAACCCTAATCAAAGCAGCCCCTTGTTGTCGCAAGCACCACCTAACTGAGAGGTAAATTTCTCCCCTAGCTGAATCCTATTGTGTGCTAGTTGGTTGTTCCCTAACCGAGGTTTTGTGTTGTGTATGTCAAATTTTTGCTGGCCTAGAGCATCCTTGGATTGCCGAGCCTCCCTGTTAGCTTAGAGCCCTTGCCGAGATCACCCGAAGTAAGCGTGGGTTGATGTTTATGTTTGTTGCTTGTGGTACTTCCCCTTGGCTGAGAGCTACATGATAGCTTGGGGATACTTGTTGCTCATCCCTTGGCCGAGGTAGGGTGTGCGAGTTGTTGTGTTTGTCAAGAAACTAATCCTTTTTTATGTTTGCATTGGTTGTTGTGTTGCCCTAAGCCGAGCTATCCTTGTTGCTGCAAGTAACCGAGAGCTTGTGTTGCTAAGAGAGTTGGGAGCAGCCGAGACCACCTTGTGCAAGAGTGTGGCAGAGAGCACTTATCTCTGTTAATTTGGTAGTTTCTCGAACCCTTAGTTCCAGTTTCTAGTCTGGTTGTTAGCTATCTAGGGTTAATATGTTTTTGTATGTTGTGATAGGTTGTGAAACTCTACAGCTCAAGGAACACTTTACTTTGTTATTATTTTACTGCTTGTTTCCAGGTAAGGATTTTTTACCGAGGGTTGTGTGGATCCTGCGTTCATCATGACTGCTACTTTTATATGTTTGACTGTTATGAGCATGTTTAGTGGATATGCTATGCTTTGATTGTTTACGAGCATGCTATGATTTGATATCCTGTCCTGTCTGGCTAGCATGTATGTTTTCTGTGACATGTTAGTACCATGCTAGGTTGTCCTCCGACATGCATTCCATTGTTATCTGTTGAGTTTGTTTGGCCTGTTAAGGCACGGGGCGGGACTCTTAGATAGACTTGTTAGGGTTTGTCTTCATCCAGAGGCTGAAAGCGGACATAACGTATATTGTCCCCACGGGCCGGGATAGCGAGTTGCACGACGTATGATGCTGTAACGGCCCAGGTTTTCATCCCGATCTTCCAGGTATGTCCTAAGGGTATTTTGGTAATTTGGTAGGGCCGTTTCTGTCTTTTTCAGCTGTTAATATTCTTGGATGGTCAAATGTAGGGTTTGGTTGCTTTTTGGATGTGTTTGGGCATGAAGAGATGCAAAAATAAAATTGTGGTTTAAATGTATTTCTGTTGGGTTTCGAACCCAAGTGGCCAAGGAGTTAGTGGTGTGGTCCTGCCAGTTGGGCCACCGGTCATTCTTATTGCTCATTCTGCAGTATGCCTTGGTTTGCCTTGGTTTTCGAGATTAAGGGAGTTTGATTAAAAGAGAAAAGAAAATAGGGTTGCATCATTTTGTCTCCCAAATCCTCCTTGCCGCCCACCCCATTCTCGTTCATCCCGGGTAAGTGTCCTCGATCTTTCCTTCTCGTTTTGGTGATGTTCTTGCTGGCCGAGAGAAGAGAATTGAATTTTTGGTGTTATGCGGCCGAGTGAGCAAAGAAGAGCGAGCATGCTGATCGTCACTCGGTTGTTTTCCCCGCCGCCAGACGCCCGACCTGCGGCGCTTAACCTGGATCGCATCGCACCAGCAGCCATCGCATCACCCGAGCGGACCCAAGTGTTGGATGACTGCGGCGCGCCAGTGGATCGTAGCCCCATCGCGTCGCTCCTCTTGCTCGCCGCACACCATCGTGTAGCACCCCAGCGTTGCATCACCGTCCACGCTTAGCCCTTGCGCCCGCGTCGCTCAACCCCATCCTCGCGCAGCATCCATCGCATCTGTACTCCCGCGCCAATGCCGCCCGTCCGCGCGCAGCTCAGCCGTCGCATCTGCACCCCCGCGCCAACACCGTCCGCACGCACAGCTCCGTTCGTGCGCGCAGCCTTCCGTTCGCGCGCGCAACCTCTGTCGCCCCAGCGCCGTGCAGCCTGTCCGTCCGCGCGCTATCCCCGAGCCGTGTGAGTTGCTCCAGAGCCGAGCCTAATTGTATTATTATTTAAGGCCATAGGTTGTGATATTTGTTGTTGTTTCTTAGGTTCCCGATAGCTAGCTCGGGTTCGATTGCAGCATAAGTTCTTTGTGTGTTGTTGCCTTCCGACCAAGGTAAGGATTTCTTACCGGAGTTGTGTGGGCCCTGCGGTATATTCTGTGATTGTTGTATGTATGCTTGTTTATGTTTATCAGCATGTTAGTGGATAGGTGCTCTGTTATGAATTCCGACTAGCATGATTCTCGTGTTGTTTCTCATGTTAGTTCCACGCTAGGTTATTCTGTTCTGGCATGCTCGTTATCTGTTCTTGCTTCGTAGTATCATGCTAGGTTCATTGTTTCTGTTGAGCACGTATTGGATTGTTAGCTGCTATCTGTTTATAGTTTAGAATTCTGATAGGTAGCATCATCCGGGCGAGGATGCATAACGTAACTTGCATCCTTGGCGTGGACGCATGAGGCAAGATACTCGTCCTTGATCCGTCGTTAGGGTTTAGCTAACCCTAACGGCAGCCCAGTGCAATCTTGGGTGAGGGTGGCATACTGTTAAATGCCCCAACTGTCGGGGAAATGACGAGGCATTGCCTTGTCCCCGACAGTCGACACGACCTCAGCGTGTCGGCAGTAGCCCTTGATTGCCACCTGATAGGGCAAGGACCGGTTCCTGGTGTAAGCCTACCACAGTCGGTTTCTTAGCCTCAAGTGCGGTGGTACAGGCTGACATAGTCATAGTGTCCTGGTCTCACACCACTATGTTAAGTGACATCGATCCAGAGATTTGTTAGGCATGCGTCAGATGGACCGGGCGGCAAAGATGCCCTAGACCCAACACCTCCTGGTTTGCAGAAGATGATGTGCGCGCGCGCACACGCTCATCACAGCGCCTACTGGAGAGCTCCTCGGGATCTTGAGTTCAGTGCACCTTTCGTATTGACAGTAGTAGGAAAGCTGAGGCCTAGACAAGTTTCTCGTATAGTATCGTATCGCGTTGTAGTTTCTGTAGTAAGACCGTATGATGGCATCCATGGTATATGTATGGATTAAAGTGACGTGCTCTCTTCTGTGTTTATATTCATAGCTTGCATACTTTCTGCTAGATGACCAGTTATATCGTATTGTACCCCGGTTGGGGATTCTTACTGAGTAATTCGTTACTCACCCTTATTTTGTGGTTTTCCACAGTAACCATGGCGCGAGAGGCAGGAGGATGGTCAAGAAGGAGGCACTTGATCATGGAAACTAGCTGCTTTGAAAACTCTGAGTTTATGTTTTATGTTTTTATTGTCCTCTGAATGCATGTAGTTGGGCATGAAGCCCTTAGGTTGTTTTGTGGATTCTGACACTGTTGTAAGCCGTTTTGGATTTTGAATGTTTGAATTAAATCTCTGATCAGAGTACATTTTAAATTGTACTTAGCTTGGAACAGGTGCCTTGAAACAGGGACAGGTTCCAGGACATTTTGTGTTCGTTTTTTAATGGATGTTTACCTCTTTTAGTTTTATTCAGAATCTGGAAAGTGATCTTGCATAATCTTTTCTAAGTTTTAAAGCATGCATTGAGGTAAAGGCCTAGTTTAGGACCCCATTCGGGTCGGGTCTTTACAGATGCTTCCGCCCTTATAGCTGGTACGGATTAGCTCCCGTATCGGCATAAACCTAGTTTGTAGCCTACTAGAGCGGAACCCAGCAGACGGTGTAAGCCTGTCGTGGTCGGTTCTTAGCTTTAGGTGTGCAGTGGTCTTATGCTGCTTACAGTCGAGTGCCGAGGACCTAGCACTGCTGTTCGTTTAGTGACACTGCTTCGAGTCGTAGACATGCTTACTTGGACAGGTGTAGCACGTTTAGGTCCCACGTCCTTACACGGTTTGCAGCAGCATGCGATGTGCGCGCACGGGCATTAGCCACCGGGAGGAGAGCTCCCCCAGGATAATGCTTACAGTACACCATTCCTTTTTTAGTCTAGAGCCAAACACCGGGTACTCTCCCGTGTGTCCAAGACCAGTTTGGAGAGCTAGTCAGCAGTTTGGACATAACGTATCTTGTCCCAGTGATTGGATATTCGTATCCCAGATGATTGGACCTTCGGGTCCCAGATGTTGTCATTCTTGTCCCAGTTTCAGGATCAGTTGTTGAGCTGATCACTAGGCTGGTGGTAAGAGGCCCCGATGATTCAGGAGTCGCATGGTTGACTCAAGGGTTTGATTTGTGTTGGTAGCGGTTGCATTTATACTAGTATGCTGTATGATTGATGTTAGTATTGTACCCCGATTGGAGATTCTTACTGAGTATGTTTATACTTACCCTTATTTTCTGTGGTTTTCCACCAGGTAACTTGGGACAGCGACATGACGGCTAGAGGAATGGCTGCACGATCATGGGACACCGCCGGCAACTCTGCTTACCATATTTTTCTATTTATTGTTATCAGCATGTAGCGGGCACGGAGCCGTAGGATTTTCATTATTGAAACCTGTTGAACTGTTTGAGATTTCCGGATGTTTTAACTGTTGTTGAGTTATTTGGACTTACTTTAAATACTTGAAATGTTATAGTTTTAAATGCGTTGGTTTTGAAACAAACTCTAGCTAGGGTTGCTTTATGTTTTACAGGATGAAATAAATGTTTTGAACAGGTTCCAGGATTTGACAGGTTTAAACTGGAAATTTGCAATAGTTGTTTAAAATTCTTTTCTATTTTAATGTGCATGCTGAAGTAAGGATCCATTTAGTAATGTTTTAGGTCGGGCCCTTACACAACGACAACTAGTTAAAATATTTTTTCATGCATGGATGATAATGCAGACTTACTCAATTTCTTGGTGGGAGAAATTTCAGTCGGAGAGTCATGGCAGCTGGGGAGAAAGCTCGTTCTTATGGTGTGGAAGAGAATAGAACTTCACACACGCTGACAGATGTATTTGAAGGTGCTTTGTCGTAGAGGGGGGGGGGGGGGGTGGATAGGTTCAGAAGCTTTGGTCGTTTGAAATTTCAAAAAAATCCGAACGATCTCAAGCTTAATAAGTTGTTGCCAAATAATGATGGTAGGTCTGCATGTCAAGTAAGTATTCAATTTCTTAATTTTTGTTTAAATCAATTCAAAATTTCAACCCTCATCAGCCCACCATATGTGCGTGTATGTAAATGGTTGGAAGGGAATTAGAGAGTTATTTTAAATTTCAAATCTTCAACGTATTTTCTCATCCTGTATATTTCGATTCTGAATGTTATAATTTAAGAGTAATTTTGGACGCTCCAGATGTTGGTAGGCGTGCTTCGTCTCCAGTGGGGAAGAGATGGACGGATTGAAGGGTTCGCACGGTGGGGAAGAAAAGTAACTTGGTCCCATTGAGATTTCAGAAAGATCCGAACGATCTCAAACTAAAAAAAGAGATAGTAGGTCATTTAAAAAAAAAAAAGTAGTTGGTTGCATGACAGTTAAGCATTCAATTCTTTAATTGTTTCTTTTTAATATCAATTAATTATTCAACCTCCATTTTGCCACAATATGTATTCATATGTAAATGGTTGGAAAGGATTCAAGGAGTTATTTTTAGATTTCAAATTTTTTTTTTGTTTTTTGAAATCATTTTTAAATTCTATATTTCAAATCTTCAACCTATTTTTCCATTATGTATATTTCCATCGCGTATATTTTGTTATCCAAATTGTAGGGAGTTAGTTAGTTGATATCTATATTGAAAATATTAAACAATTTAAAATACAAATACATAAAAAAAAGGGTACAAATGTCATTCATTTAATCATAAAATTCCAGAATATTAGAGGTAAATATAAATTTAAATGAGAAAAAATACTAGATATTTGATGTTTTATTTTCCAAAATCTAAACATTTATCTAATTGCTCCTTATTATAATTGATAGATCAAAGTTAAATTAAATTATAATAATTTTAAGAGAAGAATTTGGGCTGCAAGCTACCATAATATCAGTCATGTGGAACGCCATATATTTTTTAAAAAAAAAAAAAAAAAAAAAAAAAAAAAAAAGTGTGGCACTTTGGGTGACATATAAATGACATTATGACAGTGGTGCACCCGGTCTGTAATTTTAATCCCGGAGTGCAATCGGTCTCTAATTTTAATCCAGGGGTACAGCGTTAATTCATTACAGAACGGCTCATATACAGCCTCATTATATAATTATAGAACAAAAATAAATAATATTAATAATGGAGCAATTCCAACGCCGACGTACCCTACAAAGACTTCACCATGTTTCCACCTCATTCAATAATCTTCTTCTTCTTCTTTTCCATAAAGTCAATATTTTGAACTTCTATTAAATTTCTGTCTCTCTCTTTGTCTTTTCTCTCTCTTCCAAACATTTTGACAAGTCTTACCAATTCCCTTTCTCTCTAAATAATTTTGACCTCATTTCTTTTTAATAACTTCCCTCCACCCTTCTAAAAAACTTTGACCTAATTTCCTAGTGTGAGATTATTTGAGAAAGGTTGAAATAATGGGGTTTGCAATTTTATAGGGTTGGGTGCATTAAAGAATTAATAAAACCCATTTTCAATATGTATGAGAGGATGGTGGTGTCATTAGGATATATGTTGATTTTTTTTATCACATTAATTGTTTTTTTTTCTTTTGTATAGTTTGGTTATTAATTTGTATAACCTCTTATTTATGATCTACAAAGTCGTTATTGAATTAGTGGCGTATTAGTCATCTTGTTTGGTGATAATTCATTTTAACTCCACGATCATTATTTGATCTTTGAAATCAATATTTGATTCTCATTTCTTGTTTGAGATGTGTAGTACCATCTATTTAGCATGTCAAGAAAAAAAAATACCATCTATTTAAAATTTGTGGTACTCTTTTCTCAAATTTTTGTTTTAAAAACAAAGTCTTTATTTTGACCAATATAAAGTTGTCAATTTATGATGGTTATCCAATTAATATTTTGAACGTGGTTTGCATTCAATAATTTTCCCTCTTGATTTAGAAAAACTATGAAATGTCAACTTTTTTGCATGGTAATTTTTAAGAATCTTAAAATGAATTAAGGTGAAATTATTTTAAATGGTGAAAAATATCAAATAATATAATTGGCAATTTCATATATAATCCTATATATTACATGAAGGAAAGCTAAAAATTATGTTTTACTACTAAAAAAAATGTTCTAATTAATTTGTATTCAATAATTAATAGAGAACATAATAAAAAAAGTTATTAGAGTAGATTTGGATCCAATGTTTCTTTTAAGGTTCTCCAACTCGAGTAAAATCCCCCATCTCTTTCCTCCTTCCCCCTTCGTTCCATATAAGAGCCGCAAAGCTTATTCTCCAAAAGACAAAAGAAACCACAAGACACATTATTCTCATATAACCTCATGGCAGCTTCAAGCTCTGAAAACAACATTCAATATCTTTGGGGCTCATCCATGCCTGCCGAAATCGAAGTTCCTTCTGACTTTCTATGCCCGATTTCTCTACAAATCATGAGAGATCCGGTGACGATCTCAACGGGGATCACATACGACAGAGAAAACATAGAGAAATGGCTATCATCGTCCTTCAAAAATCAACCTGCTGTTGTCACCCCAAGCTGCCCCATGACAAAGCAGCCATTGTGCTATTCGGATTTGACCCCGAACGATACGCTCCGACGGCTGATTCAGGGGTGGTGTAGTCTCAATGCTAGCCACGGGGTGGAGCAGATTCCAACCCCAAAGGCTGAGGTTGATAGAGGACATGTTGCTATGATCCTTCAAAAGGCTGTGAGATGTCCTAGCTCAAGGCTTGATTGTTTGAAGAGATTGAAAGCTATTGTGGTTGAGAGTGAGAAGAACAAAATCTATTTGCAGGTAAGCATCTTCTTATTCTTAATTTACACATTTTTTTGGATGATTTTGTTGGACAAGTACTTTGTTTTTAGTATAATAGGTTGGAGACTCCAACTTGTAATCCATTATGCTATGTCAATTGAGCTATATTCACTTTTCGTTTTTTTTTTAAGATTGAGCTATATTCTCTTTGATGTTAGAAACTTATGGATTTACTTCTAGAAAAAGTGGTGTTTAAGTTTTTCTTTTGCCTTCTTTAAAAGATTTTCATCATCTTTTTTTAGATCTTCCTAATCATTTTTGGCTTGTTTTAGATTGTTTGACGCACTTTTCCACACTTTTAACTTTGAAATCACTTCTCTTTTAGTAGTTTCGAAAATGTCAGTAATTAAGTGTTTTTTTTCTTCAAAAGTAATCTTTGAGATTTTCGATGATTATTTTTTATTGAGTTATTAAACCGAATGAGGATTTTGAAAATTACTTCTAGAGAAACTTTTCCCCTTTTGAAAAGCTATCCCAACTTGAGGAATATGGATAATTCTTATAGGATTGTTTTTTTCTTTTTTAATGTTTTGATCCCTCTATTTGTTTCACTGAATAATAACTTAGTTTACTTGAATATTATTTATAAGGAATTTGTTCCATGTACTTTTACGTCATTAATAAAATTTAAAACAAATCTGTACTGTGAAATATTTCGTTGAGGAAACTTACAAACACATTTTTGATCCGTATGCATTTGTTGATCTACACATAAAGTCATACGCTAAATGTTTTTTAAGAACTAGGTAGAAATAGTTCTTAAAAAAAAAAGAAATTGAATGGTAACAAATGTTTAATTATAGAGACTTCAAGTATTACAAACTAAAATATGAAAGAGAATTTACTATCAGCAGCACATTCTACCTCTTATATTATATTTGTAGCAGAAATTTTAAAAGAATTAATCTATATAGCACATTGCTTTCTATCACTTAAATAGTGATAGAACTCAATTTGGATTTCTATCACCGATTGAAAAATCAAGCAGTAGTAGAATGAATCTATCATTGATTTAATTCTATCACTAATAGAACTCAACTAGTGATAGAACTCAATTTAAATTTTCTGCTACAAATGAATTAATTTTAATTTTATGATATAGATGAAAATATTTTGCCTTTTTTGGTTATACATGCAAAATCTTCAATATGAAAAGTAAGACCCTTTTTTATAACCATTTTATTTTTAATTTTTAGTTTTTTAAATTTAAGTCTACGACGACTATGATATCATATATTTTCTTCTACATAGATATCTATATCTTACGAAACCAATCCAAAATTTGGAAACAAAAAAAGTAGCTTCAAAAAATTTGTTTTTGTTTTTGAAATTTGGTTAGGATTCTTATACTTTTTTAAGGAAAGTTATATGCATGGTAGGAAAGATGAAGCACATTATAGAAAATATCAATAAAAATAAACTTAAATTTAAAAAACCAAAAACCAAATGGTTATCAAACATGACCTAAATTGTTACACAATAAAGTTTATACATGAAGTTGGTTACCAATTTAAATGATATGAACTAAACTGATAGGGTAATGAAAGTTAGGTGGTGTGTTTGATCTCACCTTAATCGTTGTTGAATTCAAAAATAAAAAACTAAGGCCCCGTTTAATAATCATTTGGTTTATGAAATTTAAGCTTATTTCTATTCAAATTTTCGAGCATGTGCTCCATCTTTCCTACAATGTATAAATATTTCCTCAAGAAAGTAGGTGAATACTATCCAAATTTCAAAAACAAAAACAAACTTTTGGAAGCTACTTTTTTTTGCTTTCAAATTTTGGTTTTGTTTATTAAAATATAGATAAGATGTAGATATCCAAATAAGGAAAAATGTATAGTGAGGTAGTTTTTGTAGGCTTAAATTTCATAAACAAAAAATAAAATAAAATAAAATGGTTATCAAATGGGGCCTAAATGATTAAGGATAAAAGTACATTTTTTTTAATAAATCTCCCATAAGAACTTTTTTTCAAAATGCACAAATCAAGTGCTCTTTAGTTGACTTTTGAAATTCGTTTTAATTAGACTGCATAAAAGTACTTTTGAAAGAAACATTTGCTTATTTTCAATAAAAAGGAAAGAAACGTTTATTTTTCATCGTCTAAGAAAGCTAGCTAATTCTTTTTCTGCCATGACAACGTATAGGATGCTGAGTCCATGGAGTTCTTAACTTCCATTTTGTACAACACTGATGAATCAGTCATAGAAGAAGCAATAGAAATCCTTTCAAACACAAACTTACCCACCACTATCCTCAAACACCTTCTATCCCAATTCCCTCAGCTCATCGAAACACTAATATCGATCATTGCCATAACCGAAACCCCGAGCACTCGCTCCGACGCCATAGCTTTCCTCAGCTCGCTCTACGCCATTTCCGACCAAACCCACAAAAGCTTCACAAAAGACACCCTCTTCATCCAGCTCACCCGAGCTTTATCTGACCAAATCGCGACAAAACCGACCCTCCAAATCCTCCTCCATTTGGCCCCATGTGGCCGGAATCGCTTGAAGGCAGTAAAAAACGGCATCGTTTTCCACCTTGTCGAACTTCTTGTGAACTCCACTATTCCCCGTGAGTGCGAGCTGGCAATGGCTGCCCTAGACTGCCTCTGCGAATGCGCAGAGGGGCGAGCGGCGCTGCTCCGCCACGGTGGTGGGGTCGCGGTGGTGGCGAGGAAGATTCTCCGAGTGTCGAATCTGACAAATGAGAAGGCGGTGAGGATTTTGTACAACGTTTGTAAGAACAACGTTGGGAACATTGGAGTTGCCGAGGAGATGGTGGAGGTTGGGGTTGTGGGAGAGCTTTGTTTGGTGCTTCAAATTGGTGGGAGATTGAAGATGAAAGAGAGGGTTAAGGAGATTCTTCATTTGATTCAATGTGTTTTTAAGGGTTCTAATAAGTGTTCCAAAGTCGTTCCGTCCGGGTTTGATCGGTTTTAATTGATATAATTAAGCGTCCGTTTGAAATATGACTTTCTAAATGTTGAAAAACACTTTTTAAACAGATTCATATTCTCGTTTGGTTGGTCGAATTTGTCAACTGTAAGTATCTTTTGGATTGTGGCTGGTTCTTGAATTGTGTGTGGATTTGATGGTGTTAATTTTATTGGGCTTGCTGACAAAGTATATACATTCGAAAATGTGAAGTCTTGGTTGATAAGAATATAACTTAATTGACATGATATGGAGTTAATTTATGACTATGTGTTTCTTGAATTAAACAAATGAAAAAACGAAAGATAATATTTGTAGTTTGAATGATGATTTTGTTTGACCAGCCGTTTATGTGATTTTTTTAAAAATTACTAATTGAATATTAAATTTTGATGTTGAATATTATAGTTGATTAATACATATATAATATAGCGATTGTGCGAAAGAGAATTGATTAAATATTATTAATGGTAGTAACAGAATTTGTAAAGTCGAAAAAAATTCGAATAGAACAGTGTGACCGGAAAGATAAGGTACTCAGATTTTCTCTAAAAACACATTTTTCTTTATTTTCTCAACTTTTTTCTCTGCTTGGGGTATTACTTTGTTTTTCTCTCTTGCCCTATTTTCATAATGGAATAAACAATCTATTTATAGTCTTTTGCATTACTTGGTCTACAACACTCTTACAATTTCATAACTATTTTTTACTTTTTATTTACCAAAACTGCTTCCACTAATTCCTTAATTATAGACTCACTTTAATTAAAAATAACATTAAAGTTTATTCAACAAAACTCTCCCGTAAACTTAAATGCATGCTTCTGCCATCAGCAATGCCATTTATCTTTTTGAATTTTTCGAACAAAATTTCGATAACGGTGTTGGGATGAGATTGACACATAATGATAGAAAATAATAATTAAGTGAGAATGATGACGTGGAATGTTTGTGATTTCGCTGATGCGAAATCTCTACTCAATTCAAGCGAAAGTGTGTTGAGTATGTGATTTTCCAAGGGTGTGCAAGTATACACAGACTTGTTGTAGCAAGTTTTGATTCAAGTAAAGGTCATTCTCCATAAGAATTTTGATATGTCTTCAATTCGTTTTCAAGTAAGAGTCAAGTGTAAAAGTTGTTTGATGCAATGAGTAGTTGCTAACTATGTAGACGGGATAACATAATAGTAAAGATGACAATATGAGGGAAATATCGAAAGGGTTTGGGGTTTTCGGGGGCTTCGCTTCAATGGTTAGGTTAGCGGGGGAAAATAACCGGCAGGGTTCCCTTGGCTCTCTCGAGCTACTAGTTCGATTCCCTCCAACTCAAACAGCTATTAAAGTAAACTACGACATTAGGCGAACCTTATCTCAAAGTGCTTTTTGATTAGCAGGGAGACCTAGCAATCCTAATGTTATGCATGCAATTTTTCTTTACTTTTCTCTTCT
Organism: Sicyos edulis; assembly: GCA_036507275.1. Taxonomy (NCBI): domain Eukaryota; kingdom Viridiplantae; phylum Streptophyta; class Magnoliopsida; order Cucurbitales; family Cucurbitaceae; genus Sicyos; species Sicyos edulis. The sequence goes on along the minus strand of CM071857.1, from coordinate 19,911,778 downwards.
CTCGAAGCGAAGTAAGTTATACACACGGTTTGTCCAACAAATGTAAATGAAATTAAAACAACATGCATAAAAAGTTCAGTTCGCTAACCGTTCGCCCAAGCGAAACACCCTATTTCCCTATGACCTTCTGATAATAGATTTAGCCACTCATAAGGTGTAACGGCCCAGGTTTTCATCCCGGTCTTCGAGGTATGCCCTGGGGGTATTTTGGTAATTTGGTCGGGCCGTCAGGGCCGTTTATGTCTTTTTCCAGTTGCTAAAATTATTGGATGGATTTATGTAAGTTTTTTAGGCTTTGTGGATGGGTTTGAGCATGGATAGATGCAAAAGTAAAAATAAAGGAAACTATGTTGCAGTTGGGATTCGAACCCGAGTCTCCGGGAAAGCTTGTGGGGATGTGTGCCAATTGAGCCATTAGGTGCTCTTGTTGCTCTTCCTGCATCATTTTATGGTTAGCCTTGGATTTTCGGAGTTTTGGTGCATTTGGTTAAATGAAATAGAAATTAGGTTTGTTCCATCTTCTTCTCCAAAGTGTGTGGCCGCCCAAGCTATTCTCTCCATTGCCTTGCCGAGTTCTTCATCCTTGCAGCTCCCTTGGATCGATCATCATCATTCCGGGTAGGTATCGATCTTCCTCTTCGTCTTCTCCGATTTGAGTTCTTGCTGGCCGAATGTAAATAGAAGAGTGTGGGTGTGTGTGTGTGTTTGTTTGCAGCCGCCGAGAGGAGCCGGCCCAAGAAAGCCCCACCGTCGCAGCTCCCCGGCCCTGGCCCGATCGCACAAAGAAGAAGCCCAGATCGCCCGGAGTCGCCCAGCTCCATCGCCCCTGCAGTGCCATCGAGCAGCCTGTCGCTCAAGAAATGAGCCAAACGCCAGAGCAACCTGTCGCGGCCAACAGACGCCCAGACAGCCCTGTCGCGGCGATCTCGCCAGCCGGATGCGCTGCTGTCCGGCCCTGCAGCAGCGAGTAATCGCGACGCCCAGACGCTCGTCGGCCGCGCGCGCCGTCGTCGCCCCCCAGCGCGCCGCGCGCGTCCGTCCGCGCTCAGCTTGTCTCGCGCCGTGCGCTGCGAGAAGCCGGCGTCATGCGCAGCGCGCGTGCGCCAGCTCTGCGCCCATCTGCGCTGTCGGCGCCAGCGCCCGACCTCTGCCGCCCATCATCGCCCATCGCGCCCAGCAGCAGCCTCGCTCGCATATGTTGTCGCTCGTCTCGCGTGTCAGCCGCGCCGCGTGAGTTGCTCCCGAGCCAAGCCTTGTTTATTTTATTATGTTTAGGCCTATGGATTGTGATTATTATTGTGTTTGTTAGGTTCTCGTTAGCTAGCTCGGGATCGATCGCAGCTTAGGATTTTTGTGTGTAGTTGCCTCCCGGCCATGTAAGGATTTCTTACCGGAGTTGTGTGGACCCTGCGATGTTCTATGTGATTGATGTTGTATGTTTGTTTGTGACTATCAGCATGTATAGTTTAGGTGCTCGTTTCGATTTCCGATCGCATGACTTCGTATGTTGTTCTTTCATGTTAGTCCATGCTAGGTTGTTCCGCTCGCATGCTCATATTCATTCTTGTTCCGTAGTACCATGCTAGGTCTCTTTGTATTCTTTTGAGCACGTATTGGATTGTTCTTTGATTGTTAAGGCGAGTTAGAATTCAGGTAGGTAGCATCATCCGGCCCGATGCATAAAGTATCTTGCATCCATGGCAGGGACGTCGAGACAGTTCTCCGTCCCTGGACCCCGTTAGAATTTAGCTAACCCGACCGGTAGGCCCTGCAATCTTGGGTGAGGGTGGCAGACTGTTAAATTGTAACGACCCAGGTTTTTCTTCCCGGTCTTCCAGGTATGCCCTAGGGGTAATTTGGTCGGGCCGTCAGGGTCGTTTGTGTCTTTTCCAGTTACTAAAATTATTGGTTGGTTTTGTAGGTTTTTGGAGGGGCTTGTGGTTTGGTTTGAGCAAGGTTTGATGCAAAAGTAAAAATTAAGGGATTTGTCTTTGCAGTGGGGTTTGAAACCGGGTCTCTGGGAAGCTTGTAGAGATGTGTGCCAATTGAGCCATTAGGTGCTCTTGTTACTCTTTCTGCATCACATCTTAGTTAACCTTGGATTTTGGAGTTTTGGTGCATTTGGTTAAATGAAATAGAATTAGGTTTATTCCATCTTCTTCTCCAAAACTCCTCTTGGCCGCACAAGCTCTCCCTCTCCATTGCCTTGCCGAATTCTTCTTCCCTTGCATCTCCTTGGGTTCGATCATCATCATTCCGGGTAAGTCTTCATCCTCTTCATCTCCTCATTTGGTTTTTGATCTTTGGCCGAAGGTAAGATGTAGAGTGTGTGTGTGTTTGTGTTGGGTGCGGCCGGTATGAGAGGAGCAACCATCATCGCCGACCAGCCAGACGCCCAGATCTGCTGGCAGCCCGCGCAGACGCCAGATCCGCTTAGCAACTTTTGTTGTCGTCAGCAAAGACAGATCGCCCTCGTTGCCGCGACGTCCGGCCGGTCGATCGCGACGCCGGATCGCGCCAAAGAGCAGCAGCAGCCAGATCGTCGTTCATCTCGCCGATCGCTCAGACGCCGGAAGGTCTCGCGCGCCGCGCGTCGGCCCAGCGTCTGCGTCGCGCGCCATCGTGACGCCGCTGCGGTTCGCTTGCTTGCCCCCGCTCGCCGCGCGCGGCCAGCGCGTCTGCGTGCTTGCGCTGACGCCGCGCCGGCGCCGCGCTTTCGCCAGACGTTTCGCGCGCGCTGCGTCCTCGCCGAGCTGCCGCCGTGGTCCGCAGATCGTGACGCCGCGCGCGCGCGCCGCCGCCAGACGCTCGCTGCGCGCGCGCAAGGCCCGCGCTGCAGTGTGTGCAGCGCAGCCAGGCGGCCTCGCCTGCCTCGCTGCCGTGTGGGCAGTACTGGGCCGCCACGCCAGCCAGCTTGCAGCGGCTCCAAGCTCGTGTCGTCGTGCGCGTGAGTTCCCGAGCCGAGCTTGTCGTTCTATTGTTGTTTAGACATTTTAGATGCCGATTATTGTTGGTTTGCTAGGTTCCCGCCGCTAGCTCTGGATTGTTCCGCAGCCTTAGGATTTCGTGTAGAAGCCTCCCACCAAGGTAAGGATTTTTTACCGAGTTGTGTGGGCCTGCGTGGTATATTTGTGATTGTTGTTTTGTATGCCGTGTATGATTACTAGCATGTTTAGCCCTAGGTGCTCTGCTCGTATTTCTGATCGCATGAACTCTTGTATTGTTTCTCATGTTAGCCCATGCTAGGTTGTTCCATTCTCGCATGTTCGATATCTCTGTCTTGCTTCGTAGTATCATGCTAGGTTCCTTGTATCTCATTGAGCACGTATTGGATCGCATTGATTGAATCGTTATTATTGTTAAGGTTTAGAATTCGGTGTAGATAGCATCATCCGGGCCCGATGCATAAAGTATCTTGCATCTATGGCAAGGAAGATTGAGACAGCTTCTCCGTCCTTGGACCCCGTGAGGGATTAGCTATCCCAACCTGTAGGCCCCGCAATCTTGGGTGAGGGTGGTAGTCTAAGCGATGCCCCAACGGTCGGGATGATGACTTGGCAATGCCTAGTCCGGCGGCGGCGGCAAGACGCGTCCTCGGCGTGTTCGGCAAGAGCCCTTGATTGCCACTGTTAAGGTAAGGACGGCTTCCGGTGTAAGCCTACCATGACCCGTTCCTTAGCCTCAAAGTGCGGTGGTACAGCCGACATAGTTCACGTGTCCAGTCTCACACCCCTATGTCGCGGTGACACCGATCCGTAGATTTAGTTAGGCGTGGTATCCGGATATGGGCGGCTTGCCACTAGACCCGCACACCCCATAGTCCTGTAGAAGCACGCGGTGCATCCTTACGCTCATTACAGCGCCGATCGAGAGCTCCTTGGGATCTTGAGCCAGTGCACCTTTCGTATCGTCGAGAGGCAGGCCGAGGCCGGGACTTGTTCCCGTATAGCGCGTATAGTGTGTTGTGGTATTTCCGGACTAAGACCCCGAGTTGGCATCCGAGGTCCAAGTGTGGACTTAGCTATGTGCTCCGCCCGTGTTTGTACTCATAGCTTGCATACATTCTTCTAGATGATCATGTATATCGTATTGTACCCCCGGTTGGGGATTCTTACTGGGTAATTCGTTACTCACCCTTATTCGTGGTTTTCCACAGGTAATCAAGGCGGGAGACAGGATGGTTGAAGGAGGAGCCGTGATCATGGAATCCGCTTTGTCATCTCCGATTATTTTATTTTATCATGACTCTTGACTTTTGTTATTTCCCTGAATGCATGTAGACGGACACGAGTTCCGTGGATGTTTTCTTACGTTTTATGGATTCCAAAGATATTTGTACTTGTGGATTGTTTTAATGGTTTAAATAAATCTCTCGATCGTGAGTATGCTTTTAGAAATGTATGTTTTGGTTGTTGAATGTTTTCATTTTTACTTGGGATCCAAATGTATTTTTCATAATGTCGTTTATTTTCACTACATGCATTGGGGTAAAGGCCCATTTAGAGCCCCTTTTGGGTCGGGTCTTTACAGCTTGGTATCGAGCTCGAGTCATAGATTCTCAGAGATCGACCTTTTGTTGTAGGTCGTTTTTCCATGATCATCAAGACTCTCCGAGCCATCATCAGCACGCCTAAGTTTACTATTTGTTGTTGAAAAAGGGTTAAGAATTTACAATGCCTATCATCTAGTGTATGCCTTGTTTGGTGTTGTGGAGTGGTGACAAAGTGTTTTGATTCGTTGTTGGTTTGGATGTAGATCGCCAAAGATGCTACCACCCCGCATCGGGAGAGGAGGTTCGAGAGCAGTCGAGGTATCGTGGATCGGATCGACATCGCAGGACATCGTCCCAAGCCGACATCGATGGCATTCCACCAGCAGCAGCTCCTCTGTTACGCCTAGAGCGGGCGTTGAGGCGATCGAAGCGCCGTGAGATCGCTCCCGAGCAGAGTTTGCCGAGTCTATGAGGGCTTTTATGGTCAGCATGTTGAGTGACCGAGGGCGAGACCTGTGCCTTGTTGGCGCGCAGCGGGAAGAGTCCCGAGCCCAGATCGAGCGGTGACTCGATTGGTTCAAAGAGAGCTCAAGAGCACCTCCGGCTCCTCAGAGCAAGTAGCCCCAGAGGCGATATGGCGAGAGGTGCCGAGGAATTGGGTAGGTGGTCAAGGATTTTGTGAAGTGGAAGCCCGAGAAGTTTGATGCCACCGGTGATGCGTGCTAGCGGCAGCCTGTGTGGATTGCCCATTTGGAGTACACCTTCCCGATCATGGTGTGCCCCGATATTCAGAGGCCGAGGTGTGCGGCTCATGTGCTAGGAGGCACAGCCGAGATGGTGGTGGGAGTCCACCTTGAGCGAGAGACCACTGGTCTCCACCCGCTACTTGGGAGTTCTTCAAGGCCGAGTTCAAGGTAAAGTTCATCGGTGATGAGGCTCAAGAGAAGATGGTGGAGCTCTTCCGAACTCGAAGCGTGGTTCCGATTCCATTGAGGATTATGAGCGCAAGTTCTCGAGTATGGGTATTTTGCTCCTCGGTTGATTGCCACCCCGAGTCAAGATTCGGAAGTTCATATCCGGATTGAGGTGGTGTTTCCCAGGATGTCGTGGCTCGTGCCCCGACACTTATGCTAGGGCTATCCGATTGGCCACGATCTATAATGGGAAGTATCCTGCCGAGCGGGTGGTTGCCGCTCTGCTCGGGGTCGTCCTGCTCCAGTGCAGTGGGGCGTAAGAGAAAGTTTGAGTTTAGGGGTGGCGCCGCCGCGCAAGGGCGATTCCAAAACCGGATCGGCGATAGGCCCCGATCCGTTTCGGCCTCGCGGCAGGCGGTCCCGAGCGAGTTCTCGCTTGTGCTTCTTTGCGGGAGGACCCACACTGGAGCTTGCGATGCATGGGGCCCGAGTGTGTTTTCGTTGTGGTAAAGAGGGTCATATGATCCGTTTTTCTCTCACGGCCGCAGCAGCAGCGAGGTCGGGTGTTTGCTACGACCGTCAGAGGCCGAGCGCACGGATGCTGCTGTGGGAGTGCACGCTTCTTGTTTTAGATCACTCGCGCATTTGTCTTGTTTGATTCTCGTTCTACGATTCATTTGTATCGTGTTGTTTGGTCGAGCATGCTAAGTTGAGACTAGAGCCTCTAGGTTTTGAGTTATCTGTTGCAACTCCTTCGGGAGTTAGTATGTTAGCTAGAGATAAGATTAAGGATGGCCGGATCGAGATATCAGGAGAGTTGCTTGTAGCCACACTCATAGTTCCGCGCCTATGAGTGGTTTTGATGTGATTCTTGGTATGGAGTGGTTAGTCGCTAACCACGCGTTGATTGACCGCCACCGGAAAGAAGTGGTGTTCGTGCCACTGGTCGGCCTAGTTTTAAGTTTCGTGGAGTCCAAGGTGGAGTCGCCCGCCAATGGTGTCACCGTGAAAGCTCGTCGTTTGCTAGCTCATGGAGCTTGGGGTTACCTAGCCAAGTTGTTCTGTGGAGAGCCGCCCGCTGCATGCTCTGTCGATCAGTGCCGGCCGTCGGCAGGAGTTCGCGGATGTGTTTCGAGGAGTTACTGGGGTTGCCCCAAAGAGAGAGGTTGACTTCATTATTGAGCTCGAGCCAGGACCCTCCCTATCTCGAAGGCTCCATATCGCATGGCGCCAGTGAGTTAAAGGAATCAAGATTCGATTGCAGGAGATGTTAGACCGAGGGTTCATCCGTCCGAGTGTGTCCCCGTGGGAGCACCCGATTCTGTTTGTTAAAAAGAAGGATGGTTCTATGCGCTTATGTATTGATTACCGCGAGCTTAATAAGGTGTGATGAAGAATAAGTATCCGTTGCCCCGTATCGATGATTTGTTCGATCGCCTTCAGTGGAGCTTTCGTGTTCTCCAAGATAGATCTCGAGATCCGGTTACCATCGATTGCGGATCGGGGATGCCGACATTCCTAAGACGACTTTCGTGTCCGGATATGGTCACTATGAGTTTGTGGTTATGTCGTTTGGATTGACCAATGCCCCACCCGCGTTCATGGACATGATGGATAGGGTGTTCAAATCATTTTTGGACGGCTTCGTCATCGTGTTCATTGACGATATTCTCGATTTATTCGAGGTCTAAAGAAGACCATGCAGAGCATTTGAGGCGAGTATTGGCGGCCTTGAGGAAAACCAGCTTTATGCGAAGTTTTCCAAATGTGATTTCTGGTTGGAGCGGTGGCCTTCCTAGGCCACGTGGTTTCGAGAGGTGGTATAGCCGTGGACCCCGCGAAGATTGAGGCCGTGAGTTCATGGGCCAAGCCGACCTCGATTGCCGAGATTCGCACTTTCTCGGGTTTGGCAGTTACTACCGTCGGTTCGTCAAGAACTTCTTCGCTATAGCCTCGCCCCTCACTCGTCGGACGAGGAAGGGTGTCGAGTTTGTTTTGGGACAAAGCAGTGTGATGAGAGCTTTGCTGTGCTCAAGCGCGCTTTGACTTCAAAGACTAGTGTTGGCGATCCGGAGGGGACAGTGGTTTCGTGGTCTCTGATGATGCTTCCAAGTTTGGATTAGGTTGTGTGTTGATGCAAAGACGGGAAGGTCATTGCCTATGCTTCCGTCAGTGAAGCCGTATGAGCGTAACTACCCGACTCATGATATGGAGTTGGCAAAGCAGTGGTGTTTGCAATCAAGATTTGGAGGCATTACCGTATGGTGAGCGGATTCGTGAGATGTTTACCGATCACGAGCCTCAAGTATCCGTTTACTCGTAAGGAGTTGAATATGAGGCAGAGGAGATGGTTAGAGTTGGTAAAGGATTATGACTGCGAGATTTTGTACCATCCGGTAAAGCCAATGTAGTGGCCGACGCTTTGAGTAGGAAGACGTCGCACTCTGCGGCGTTGTTGAGTTCCCACCAGTTTGCGGAGAGAGTTCGAGCGGCCGAGGTTGCGCAGTGTTGTTGGGTGAGGTTACCGCAGAAGTAGCTCGATTGTCTGCTCACCGTCGATTAGGCAAATGGATTATAGACGACCGGTTGGGTGACCCCGCACTTAAGAGATTGGTTGACAGAGTTAGTGCTTGACGGTGACTTTGACTTTGTATATTCACCGGACGGTGGGTTGACTTATAGAGGCCGGTTGTGTGTTCCGGACATTGCGAGTTTGCGAGCGAGTTGCTCTCTGAGGCCCACATTCCTTCTTTTGCTTGGCACCCTGGGGTACCAAGATGTATCAGACCTTAAGCGGACCTTTCGGTGGATGGGAATGAAGAGAGATGTGGCAGAGTTTGTCGGTAGGTGTCTCACTTGTCAACAAGTGAAGGCACCAGCAGCAGGCCACTGGTTTGTTGCGACCATTGAGTGTGCCCCAGTGGAAATGGGACGAGATCTCCATGGACTTTATCTCTCGGTTTGCCAAGGACTCGAGGAAGTTCTCTCGATTTGGGTGATAGTCGACCGTTTGATCAAGAGCGCACACTTCATTCCGGTAGAGAGACACTTATACCGTGGAACAAAGGCGCAGCTTGTTTTTGGAGCAGATCATCCGTTATCATGGTGTGCGGTAAGGATTGTGTCCGATCGTGACTCGCGGTTCACTTCTCGCTTCGAGAGCGCTCCGAAGGGATTGGGCACAGCAGTGCGCTCAAAGAGATGACTTTTCACCCTCAAACGGATGGTCGACCGAGAGAGTGAATCGATTCTCGAGGATATGTTGAGGGCTTGTGTGTTGGATTTCCCGAGCGATTTGGGACCGAAGATTCAGATTACTTGATGGAGTTTGCCTATAACAACGCGATTACGATCGGCGATCTGAGATGGCTCCATTCGAGGCATTGTATGGTAAGCGTTGTTCGGTCCCCCCGTGGTTCGGGAAGAGGTCGGTGATAGACGAGTTTTGGGTCCCGAAGTTATCGCAGCTTGACCAATGGTGCAGTCAGAGTAAGATTAGAGCTCGTATGTTGACAAAGCTCAGAGCAGCAGAAGAGTTACGCCGATGTTCAAGGCGCCGAGATTTGGAGTTTGAGGTTGGTCGGCATGTGTTCCTTAAGGTTGCTCCAATGCGAGGTGTTCGAGGTTTGGTAAGCGTGGGAAGTTGAGTCCCCGTTTTGTTGGTCCATTTGAGATCCTAGAGAGGATTGGCAGAGTTGCTTACCGGTTAGCCCTACCTCCGTCCCTATCGGCGGTGCATAGTGTTTTTCATGTATCGATGTTGAGGCAAGATGTGCCGCACCGTCGCACATTGTGGACTTTGAGCCTTTGCAATTGAATGAGGATTTGAACTTCGAGGAGAAGCGGTGAGGATCCTTGCCTTTGAGACCAAGACGTTGCGTAATCGCGAGATTCGTTTGGTAAAGGTTCGGTGGAAGAGTCGGGGTTCGAGGAAGCCACTTGGGAGCGGGAAGACGAGATGAGGTTTCATTACCCCGAGCTATTTTCTGTCTTAAGGACTTTCGAGGACGAAAGTCATAAAAAGGAGGGAATATTGTAACGACCGTGTTTTTCTTCCGGTCTTCGGTATGCCCTAGGGGTAATTTGTCGGGCCGTGTGGTCGTTTGTGTCTTTTCCGATTACTAAAATTATTGGTTGGTTTTGTAGGTTTTGGAGGGGCTTGTGGTTTGGTTTGAGCAAGGTTTGATGCAAAAGTAAAAATTAAGGGATTTTGTCTTTGCAAATGGGTTTGAACCCGGTCTCTGGGAAGCTTGTAGAGATGTGTGCCAATTGAGCCATTAGGTGCTCTTGTTACTCTTTCTGCATCACATCTTAGTTAACCTTGGATTTTGGAGTTTTGGTGCATTTGGTTAAATGAAATAGAATTAGGTTTATTCCATCTTCTTCTCCAAAACTCCTCTTGGCCGCACAAGCTCTCCTCTCCATTGCCTTGCCGAATTCTTCTTCCCTTGCATCTGGGTGGGTTCGATCATCATCATTCCGGGTAAGTCTTCATCCTCTTCATCTCCTCATTTGGTTTTTGATCTTTGGCCGAAGGTAAGATGTAGAGTGTGTGTGTGTTTGTGTTGGGTGCAGCCAATGAGAGGAGCAACCATCATCGCCGACCACCGTGACGCCCAGATCTGTCTGGCAGCCCCGCCAGACGCCAGATCCGCCTAGCGACCTTGCTGCCGTCGTCCAAAGAAGATGATCGCTTCCGCTGTCGTCGACGTCCACCGGCCGATCGCGACGCCGGATCGCGCCAAAGAATAAAGAAAGCCCAGATCGTCGTTCATCTCGCCCGATCGCCGCGACGCCGAAAGTCCTCGCCAGCGCCGCCTGGCGTCGGCGCGTCTGCGTCGCCGCCCATCGCCACGCCCTCGCCGTGTCGCTTGCCGAACCGCTCGCCTACGCGCGCCAGCGCGTCTGCGTCGCGTCGCCGTGACGCGGCCGCGCGCAGCGCGCCCGACCGAGCGTTCGCCGCGCGCGTCCTCGCTGCCGCCGCTTTCGCGTGTCGCACGCCGCCGACGCCGGGCGCCGCGCGCGCCGCGCTGCGCTCGCGCTCGCCGCGCTGCGCGTGCCCTGCCGTGCCCGTGCGGTAGCGCTGGCGCCAGGCGCAGCGCTGCCTGCCGCGCGCCGAGCGCGCCGCGCCTTAGCCAGCCGGCTTGCAGCCAGGCTCCAAGCTCGTGGTCGCCGTGCGTGCGCGTGAGTTCCCGAGCCGAGCTTCTTTGTTCTATTGTTGTTTAGACATTTTAGATGCCGATTATTGTTGGTTTGCTAGGTTCCCGCCGCTAGCTCGGGATTGTTCGCAGCCTTAGGATTTGTGTGTAGAAGCCTCCCGACCAAGGTAAGGATTTCTTACCAGGAGTTGTGTGGGCCTGCGGTATATTTGTGATTGTTGTTGTTTTGTATGCCTGTGTATGATTACTAGCATGTTTAGCCCTAGGTGCTCTGCTCGTATTCCGATCTGGCATGAACTCTTGTATTGTTTCTCATGTTAGCCCATGCTAGGTTGTTCCATTCTCGCATGTTCGATATCCGTCTTGCTTCGTAGTATCATGCTAGGTTCCTTGTATCTCATTGAGCACGTATTGGATTGCATTGATTGAATCGTTATTATTGTTAAGGTTTAGAATTGTGTAGATAGCATCATCCGGGCCCGATGCATAAAGTATCTTGCATCTATGGCAAGGACGATTGAGACAGTTCTCCGATCCTTGGACCCCGTGAGGGATTAGCTATCCCAACCGGTAGGCCCCGCAATCTTGGGTGAGGGTGGTAGTCTAAGCGATGCCCCAGCGGTCGGGATGATGACTTGGCAATGCCTAGTCCGGCGGCAGCCGCACGTCCTCGGCGTGTTCGACAAGAGCCCTTGATTGCCACTGTTAAGGTAAGGACGGCTTCTGGTGTAAGCCTACCATGACCCGTTCCTTAGCCTCAAAGTGCGGTGGTACAGCCGACATAGTTCACGTGTCCGTGTCTCACACCCCTATGTCGGTGACACCGATCCAGAGATTTAGTTAGGCGTGGTATCCGGATATGGCGACTTGCCACTAGACCCGGCACCCCATAGTCGTAGAAGCACGCGGTGCATCCTTACGCTCATTCTGGCGCCGACCGGAGAGCTCCTTGGGATCTTGAGCGATTGCACCTTTCGTGATCGTCGTGGATGGCCGAGGCCGGGACTTGTTCCCGTATAGCGCGTATAGTGTGTTGTGGTATTTCCGGACTAAGACCCCGAGTTGGCATCCGAGGTCCAAGTGTGGACTTAGCTATGTGCTCCGCTCTGTGTTTGTACTCATAGCTTGCATACATTCTTCTAGATGATCATGTATATCGTATTGTACCCGGTTGGGGATTCTTACTGGGGTAATTCGTTACTCACCCTTATTCCGCGTGGTTTTCCATAGGTAATCAAGGCGGGAGACAGGATGGTGAAGGAGGAGCCGTGATCATGGAATCTGCTTTGTCATCTCCGATTATTTTATTTTATCATGACTCTTGACTTTTGTTATTTCCCTGAATGCATGTAGACGGACACAGAGTTCCGGGATGTTTTCTTACGTTTTATGGATTCCAAAGATATTTGTACTTGTGGATTGTTTTAATGGTTTAAATAAATCTCGATCGTGAGTATGCTTTTAGAAATGTATGTTTTGGTTGTTGAATGTTTCATTTTTACTTGGGATCCGAAATGTATTTTTCATAATGTCGTTTATTTTCACTACATGCATTGGGGTAAAGGCCCATTTAGAGCCCCTTTTGGGTCGTGTCTTTACATAAATGCCCCAACGGTCGGGATGATGACTTGGCATTGCCTCGCCCCCGGCAATCGGGCGCGTCCTCGGCGTGTTCGGCCGTAGCCCTTGATTGCCACTGTTAGGGCAAGGACCCGCTTCTCGGTGTAAGCCTACCACGACCGGTTCCTTAGCCTCAGTGCGGTGGTTCAGGCTGACATAGTTCACGTGTCCAGGTCTCACACCCCTATGTCAGTGACACCGATCCAGAGATTTAGTTAGGCGTGGTGACTAGACATGGGCAGCTTGCCACTAGACCCGGCACCCCCATAGTCTTGGCAGAGCACGCGGTGCATGCTTACGCTCATTACAGCGCCGACCGGAGAGCTCCTCGGGATCTTGAGCTAGTGTACCTTTTTCAGACGATGCAGAGATGAAGCAGTGAGGCCGAGACTTGTTTCTCGTATAGGACGTATGGTGTGGTGGATTTATCTCCGGACTAAGACCCTGAGTTGGCATCCGAGGTCCAAGTGTGGACTTAAGCTATGTGCTCTATTCTGTGTTTATATTCATAGCTTGCATACACTCATCTAGATGACCATGTGCATCGATTGTACCCGGTTGGGGATTCTTCTTGAGTAATTCGTTACTCACCCTTATTTTGTGGTTTTCCACTGGTAACCAAGGGGCGAGACAGATGGTGAAGGAGGAGCTGTGATCATGGGAACCTGCTGTCGTCTCTGACTTTTTATTTCTATGACTCTTGTCTTCTATTTTCCCCTGAATGCATGTAGTCGGGCACGGAGCCCTAGGATGTTTTCTGAATGTTTTTGTGGATTCTCGCTTTATTGAATTTGAGGATGTTTCAAATGTTTTAATAAATCTCTGATCAGAGTGTACGTTTTGGAAATGTATTTGCCTTGAAACAGGTGCTTGGAGACATGGACAGGTTTCAACAAACTATATTGATTTCTGATTGAACCTTGATTGTTTTGTTTTAATTGGGAATCCGAAAATTTATTTGCATATTGTCCTTTACTTTGAATGCATGCATTGGGGTAAAGGCCTATTTAGAGCCCTTTTGGGTCGGGTCTTTACATAAGGGTACACATGCAAAAAAAAAAAAAAAAAAGATGAGGAAACATAAATCATACTCTTAAAACAAAAGTGTTGGTTTATGTTATTTTTAGTAAAATAATATTTCTATCTTTTTAATTATATTTTCCTTTTAGAAATAGATTAAATCTTATTTTATTCTTTTAGCATTAGGTATTACCAATTTCTTTTATGTTAGGTCATGTTTCCTTTTTTTGTTAGATTTTATCTTTTTCTTTTATAATTAGGTCATCTCTTGTACTCTATTTAAACCCATTGTTGGATTCATTATTAAAATGAAGAATTTAGAGAATTTGAATTTCCATCTTTCAATATGGTATCAGACCCAATAAGCCCAAATGGGTATTCGGTTCAATAAAAATGAAATTGAGATCTGAATCAAGATTGGTAATCCCAAAAGAGGCACCATCTTGAGGTGGCTTATTGAGAATCTCACATTGATAAGGAGAGGATATCTCTAAGTGTTTAAAAGGTAGGTGGACTACTCCTCTCATCACCAATTGGTTTTGAGATGGATGTCCACACTATTCGAGCCCGCAACCTTAAAAATTATCAATATTCTCAAATTGGTCTTGACCAGCATTCCCAAATTGGTCCTGTCCAGTATTCCCAATTAGCCCTCTCATCAACATCAGTATCATCATCTCAATTGGCGCATTATCATCACAATTGGCGCATCATCATCTAAAGACCAACAAGCTTGGCTTGTATTCCATATACAATCCAGCTTGAGGGGAAGTGTTGGTTTATGTTATTTTTAGTAAAATAATATTTCTATCTTTTTAATTATATTTTCATTTTAGAAATAGATTAAATCTTATTTTATTCTTTTAGCATTAGGTATTACCAATTCCATTTATGTTAGGTCATATTTCCTTTTATGGTTAGATTTTATCTTTTCCTTTTATAATTAGGTCATCTCTTGTATTCTATTCAAACCCATTGTTGAATTCATTATTAAAATGAAGAATTTAGAGCATTTGAATTTCCATCTTTCAACAGAAAGATTGATAACAAACAAGATTGCAATAGGTGAAACACGTAAGCAAGTTAAGATGAGAGATAAGAAAACTCTTGAAACTCTAATGACTTCGAATATCTCTAGTGAAACTCCACTTACAAGCCCAACTTCTATCAAAAGTACATAAACTAAGCTAGAAAGTTGTAAAGATAGCTGCGACCAGGCAAAATCGCTCAAGTGGCCCTAAAATGCTAAACAGAAGTAAACTTGGTCGGAATTGAAAGAAGCTCTGAATACACAGTAAAACTAAAAATTCCCCTCACCCTTTGAACGGAGATGACGCTCGCTTTATATAGGCTTTCCAATAATTCTGCGAACGGCCTCCTCCACGATCCGCTTCCTGCCAAAAGCTGCTCTGCTCTGAAATTCTTTTACTCCACGATCCGCATTGTCGAATGCATCAGAGTAGACACAAATGAACGACTAAGATTGATCGTTGACTTCCAGATCTTTGCCACGCGTCTCTAGGATGAGATATTTTTTATGACTCATCCTGTCTCGCTAGTTTCTTGCTTTTTTGGGGCAACGTGGAATGACTTCTAGGACTGCTTCGTCGGGAGTTTCCTTCACTTGAGCAAAGGCCTCTTTCTTCAATTTCACTTTGCTACCATGTTCACTGCAACAACTAGAAAGTATCAATTCCTTTTTAACACTTAAAACAATTTTTATACATTTTATGCACTTTTCGCTGCAGTGGAGCCCCGGAAAGTATCCTAATCAGAAAACTATAGCATATTTCACTTGAGCATGGTAATGGGTACATGAGGGTGAAATTCTAAACATAATTAATTGAATATAGCAAGTTTTATCTAAAAATATGTTGACTAACCTACTTTAACTCTCAATTTTTGAAAGTTATCACATCCCCAAACTTGCATTATTGCTCGTCTCGAGTAATAGCTTGATTTTCAATTAAGAACAATTACTTTTTCCTATATGTTCTTTGCTTTCTCGGCTTATTGGTTCTTTATTTTGCTAACCCAATCAACAAATCAATATGAGAATTCAAGAAAATTTCTAAGTAAAGTTTTTCTATAACTGGACCATGCTGGGCAAAACTTTTAGAATTTTAGAAAACTCCATTTTGAAATTCGCTTTAGCCATTAGTTCGCGCAACTCTTTTCGACTCAGAGCTATTACTTTTTGGTTCTTCGATCCTTTACCAATCAATCAGATTCAACCTTTCGCTTCAAGCTCTTTCACTCCCTTTAACTTGGTACATCTCACATTTTGCCGAAGTGAATACTCTCCTTTTATAGCTTGTTGGGAATCCCTCACTTACGTTTCCTACTATCTGTTGCTCAATTTTCATCTAATGTTTGTTATAATGGTAGGTACGTGATGTTAGAGCAAACGATAGCGAAGAAATTATGATCCTTGAAACTTGGGCTACAAGCCCTTTGATTCACTTCGTTCTCGCGATTTTTGGGTTTTCAAAATTTTCATGTTTTTATCCACCCTTAGGTTTAGGCTTACAATTCTCTCCTTTTACTTCAGCAAAATGACGACTATCTTATTAATTTTTTAACGTTGAATCACTCATGAAGCATGTTTAATTCATGCGCTTTTTGCTAGCATATATATATATTTTTCGCTTAGGCAAACTCCATCCCCGAACTTGGACTTTTCATTGTCCCAATGGAAACCCTCAGCACCCCAAACTTAAAGTTTGCTAAAAGTTTAAGGCTTGGTTAATTCTAATTGAGTTCGCTTTGGCTAAAATATTCTGCGAAATTAAATTTCTAAACCTAATGAATTTACGACAACTAAGACATTTTCTCCTCACAAAACTTTGCTTTTTTTCAATTAAAGGTTTCGCTCCTGCATCGAAGATTTATAAAATTTGTTTACAAAGAAATAAACTGGAATTGCAAAGAAATAAAGTTTATTAGAATTCGCAAAGAGAGAAACGATAAGTTTCGCGATAGTATTGCATTGACTCCTTTTACACTTCGCTAAAATACAAGTAGATAATTTGAAAGTAGACGAAATAAAATGTATAGGCATGCAACAAAATAATTAAGGCAGAAAGAGTTAGAAGAAAAAAAACTTCCATTTAAGGTTTAGGTTGATCTGCGCTAGATTGAACTTGTTGTAGAAGCATAGATTTTGGCATCTTGGGTAAGACAGGGCTTTCGCCAAATTGGTCGAAGAATGTAAAGACCCGACCCAAAAAGGGGCTTTAAATGGGCCTTTACCCCAATGCATGCATTCAAAGTAAAGGACAATATGAAAATATGATTTGGATTCCAATTAAAACTTAAAACATTCAACATTCAAACAAAAATCATTCTGATTTTCTTTGAAACACATTCTGTCTCCAAGCACTGTTTGGAGACAAATACTTTTCCAAAGTTTACTCTGATCAGAGATTTATTAAAATCATTCAAAACCTTCTCAGATACAACAATGCTGGAATCCACAAAACATTGAGAAAAACATCCACGGGCTCCGTGCCCAACTACATGCATTCAGGGGAAATAAAACGACAAGAGTCATAATATAAAAGAAGTCGAGATGATGACGTAGGTTCAGTGTGGCCGGAATTTCATCCCGCTTCTTCCGGTTTGCCCTGAGGGCATTTTGGTAATTTGGTCGGGCCGACAGGGCCGGTTATGTCTTTTCCAATTGCCAAAAAAAATTATGAGATGAATTAAATGGGATTGGGAAGCTTGGTGAAGGTATTTGGGCTTGGTAAAAGGCAAAATTAAATAGGGAATTAAATCGTGCATCAGGTAAGATTCGAACCATGGGCGCTTGGGAAGCTAGTCGGGTGTCTTTGCCAATTGAGACACCGAGCACTCTTGTTAATCTATGCGCACCATCTTGTACATAAGCCGTGCTTCAAGGGAATTTAATTTAAAAGCAGAATTTCGCCCGAAGCCTTCTTCTTCCTCATTTCTTCTTCGCGATTTTTCTCTTCGACCGACTGCGATTTCCTTCGCGATTTCTCCCTCGCCGACCAGCCTTCGCCCGAGCTCTTCTCCCCCAAATTCAAAGTCAATCTCATCTCGAGCGGCCAGTAAGTTCTTCTCCTTCCTCTTCTCCTCCAATTCCTTCAATTCCTTCCCCTGTTTTCGTTATTGCCATTGATGGCCGAGAGAAGTGAATTGGTGTGTGTGTGAAGTTCTTGTGCAGCTAGCCGAGAGGAATTCGCCCGAGAAGAAGCTCCATTGTCGCCTTGATCGCCCGAGCTCGCCAATTCTTTTTCTCCTCCATCGCGCGCAGAAGCCGTGTCACCGAGCCGCAGCGCCAAGCCGAATCGCGCGCTCGCCGCGCCCTGCAGCCGCTCCGTTCATACGTCGCAGAGCCACGCCCGCGCCAGCGTGTGTCGTGTGTCGTCGCCGAGCCGAGCCGAGTGAGTGCTCCCGAGCCGAGCCTAATTATTTTATTTATTTTAGATTATGGTGTGTAATTGTGTTGTGCTTGTTAGGTTCCCGATAGCTAGCTCGAGTTCGTTCGCAGCTTAGGATTTCGTGTTAATCGCCTCCCTGACCAAGGTAAGGATTTCTTACCGGAGTTGTGTGAACCCTGCGATATATTATGTGATTGTTGATTGATTGCTTGTTTGTGTTTATTGACATGTGTAGCTAAGTGCTCTATTCTGAATTCCCGACTGGCATGAATTCCTACGTTGTTCTCATGTTAGTCCATGCTAGGTTGTTCCTTTCTGGCATGCTCGTATCTGTTCTTGCTTCGTAGTATCATGCTAGGTTCGTTGTATTCTAATTGAGCACGTATTGGAATGTATTAGATTGTTTGCTGATTGCTATGACAAGTTAGAGTGCAGGTAGATAGCATCATCCGGGTCGGGTGCATAACGAACCTTGCATCCCCGACAGGGACGTGCGAGATGTGTGCTCCGTCCCGATCCCGTTAGGGAATAGCTAACCCTAACGGCCGCCCCGCAATCTTGGGTGAGGGTGGCGATCGTTAAATGCCCCAACGGTCGGGATGATGACTTGGCATTGCCTCGTCCCCGGCAGTCGGCACGTCCTCAGCGTGTTCCACCGTAGCCCTTGATTGCCACCTGTTAGGGCAAGGACGGCTTCTTGGTGTAAGCCTACCACGACCGGTTCCCTAGCCTCAGGTGCGGTGGATCAGGCTGACATAGTTCACGTGTCCAGGTCTCACACCCCTATGTTAGTGACACCAATCTAAAGATTTAGTTAGGCATGGTGACTGGACATGGGCAGCTTGCCACTAGACCCGGCACCCCCAATAGTCTGCAGTAGCACGCAGTGCGCGCTTACGCTCATTACAGCGCCGACCGGAGAGCTCCTCGGGATCAAGCTAGTGTACCTTTCATTCGACAGTAGACAGGCTGAGGTCGGGACTCGTTTCTCGTATAGGGCGTATTGTGTGGTGGATTATTCTGGACTAAGACCCTGAGTTGGCATCCGAGGTCCAAGTATGGGCTCAAGCTATGTGCTCTATTATGTGTTTATACTCATAGCTTGCATACACTCATCTAGATGACCATGTATATCGTATTGTACCCCGGTTGGGGATTCTTACTGAGTAATTTGTTACTCACCCTTATTTTTGTGGTTTTTCCACAGGTAACCGAGATGCGAGACATGATGGCTGAAGGAGGAGCTGTGATCATGGGGCCCAACCATCAAACTCTGATTTTGTGTTATGACTCTTATGTTTTATTTTCCCCTGAATGCATGTAGCCTGGCACGGAGCCCTAAGATATTTCCTAAATGTTTTGTGGATTCCAGCATTGTTGTATCTGGGCAGGTTTTGAATGATTTTAATAAATCTCTGATCAGAGTAAACTTTGGAAATGTATTTATCTTGGAACAGGTGCTTGGAGATAGGGACAGGTTTCAGGAAAATTGTCTGGACTTTGAACTGGATGTTTGAATGTTTTGTTTTTAATTGGAATCCGAAATCATATTTGTATATTGTCCTTTACTTGGAATGCATGCATTGGGGTAAGGGCCCATTTAGAGCCCCATTCGGGCCGGGTCTTTACAGTTGGTATTAGAGCTCAGAGTCATAGATTCTGTAGATTGACCTTTTGTTGTAGGTCGTTTTTACCATGATCACCAAAGACTCAAGGCGGTCATCAGTACGCCTAAGTTTACTATTTGTTGTAGAAAAGGGTTAAGAATTTACAATACCTGTCATCTAGTGTATGCCTTGTATAGTGTTGTAGAGTGGAGACGAGCAGGTTCTGACTCGTTGTTGGTTTGAGCGTAGATCGCTAGCATGCCAATCCCCCGCGCCGGAAGAGGACGCCCGAGAGGAGGCCGAGGTAGCAGGATCGGATCTGATACTGCAGGGACATCGTTCCAAGCTGAGGCTGATAGCATTTCGCCTGTAGCTCCTCCTGTTGCTCCCAGAGTAGGCGTTGAGGCGTCTGAGCGCCTTGAGACTGCTCCTGGAGCAGAATTTGCTGATTCTATGAGGGCTATGGTGGTCGACCTATTGAGTGACCAGAGGGTAGAGACCCAGGCCTTGTTGGCCGTGCAGCGGGAAGAGTCCCGAGCCCAGATCGAGCAGTTGACTCGCTTGTTTCAGCAGGGCGCAGCTCCGCAGGAGCCAGCAGCCCTTGTGGCAGATGTGGCAGAGGGTGCCGAGGAGCTTGGCAAATGGTTAAAGGACTTCGTGAAGTGGAATCCAGAGAAGTTCGATGCCACAGGTGATGCTTTAGCAGCAGCCAGATGGATTGCCCATTTAGAGTACACCTTCCTGATTATGGTGTGCCCCAATGTTCAAAGACCGAGGTGTGCAGCCCATGTGCTAGGAGGCACAACTAGATGGTGGTGGGAGTCCACTTTGAGTGAGAGACCAGCTGGGTCTCCACCTGCCACCTAGGAGTTCTTCAAGTCTGAGTTCAGGGTCAAGTATATTAGTGATGAGGCCCAAGAGAAGATGGTAGAGCTTTTTCAAAATCTGAAGCAGGGTTCTGATTCTATAGAGGAGTATGAGAGGAAATTCTCGGAGTATGGTTATTTTGCTCCGTAGTTGATAGCCACCCCGAAGTTGAAGGTTCGAAAGTTCATTTCTGGTTTGAGGCAGGGTGTGTCTCAGGATGTCAGGGCTCAGGCTCCTGACACTTATGCTAGAGCTGTTCAGCTAGCCACCATTTACAATGGAAAGTATCCATGCTAGGTTCGCTGTATCTGTTGAGCACGATTTGGATTGTATTGGATTGTATGTTATTGATATGATAGGTTAAAGTGTAGGTAGGTAGCATCATCCTGGCCCGATGCATAAAGTATCTTGCATCCATGGTAGGGACGTACGAGGTAGTACTCCATCCTGGACCCCGTTAGGGTTTAGCTAACCCGACCGGTAGGCCCAGCAATCTTGGGTGAGGATGGTAGTCTGCGCGATGCCCAACGGTCGGGATGATGACTTGGCATTGCCTGCGTCCCGGCGGCCGGCAAGACGCCTCGCGGCGTGTTCGGCCGTAGCCCTTGATTGCCACCTGTTAGGGCAAGGACGGCTTCCTGGTGTAAGCCTACCACGACCGATTCCTTAGCCTCAGGTGCGGTGGTTCAGGCTGACATAGTTCACGTGTCCAGGTCTCACACCCCTATGTCAGTGACACTTATCCAGAGATTTAGTTAGGCGTGGTGACTAGACATGGGCAGCTTGCCACTAGACCCGGCACCCCCCCATAGTCTGCAGTAGCACGCGGTGCGCGCTTACGCTCATTACAGCGCCGACCGGAGAGCTCCTCGGGATCTTGAGCTAGTGCACCTTTCGTATCGGATGAGAAAGCGGTGGGCGAGACTTGTTTCTCGTATAGGGCGTATTGTGTGGTGTGGATTATTCTGGACTAAGACCCTGAGTTGGCATCCGAGGTCCAAGTGTGGACTTAAGCTATGTGCACTATTCTGTGTTTATATTCATAGCTTGCATACACTCACCTAGATGACCATGTGCATCGTATTGTACCCCGGTTGGGGATTCTTACTGAGGAGCTGTGATCATGGGAACCTGCTGTCATCTCTGATTTCGTTTATATTATGACTCTTGTCTTTTTATTTCCCCTGAATGCATGTAGTTGGGCATGGAGCCCTAGGATGTTTTCTGAATGTTTTTGTGGATTCCCGGATTCCCGCTTTATTGAATTTGAGGATGTTTCAAATGGTTTAACTAAATCTCTGATCAGAGTATACTTTTAGAAATGTATTCATCCTGAAACAGGTGCTTGGAAACAGGGCGGAGTTTGATGAAATTGTTTTGATTGTTGAACGTTTACTTTTTTACTTGGAATCCGTAATCATGTTGTATATTGTTTTTATTTTGAATACATGCATTGGGGTAAAGGCCCATTTAGAGCCCCTTTTGGGTCGGGTCTTTCTGATTGGTATCGAGCTCGAGTAATAGATTCTCAGTAGATTGACCTTTTTTTGTTGTAGGTCGTTTTCCCATGATCACCAAAGACTCATACCATGTCATCAGTGCGCCTAAGTTTACTAATTGTTGTAGAAAAAGGGTTAAGAATTTACAATACTGTCATCTAGTGTATGCCTTGTGTAGTGTTGTAGAGCGGAGCCGAGCAGGTTCTGACTCGTTATTGGTTTGGGTGTAGATCGCCAGCATGCCAGTTATCCGCGCCGGAAGAGGACGCCCGAGAGGAGGCCGAGGTGTCAGGATCGGATCTGATATTGCAGGGACATCGTCCCAAGCCGAGATCGATGGCATTCCACCGCAGCTCCACGTTGCGCCTAGAGGAGGCGTTGAGGCGCGGCCGAAGCGCCGTGAGATCGCTCCCGGAGCAGAATTTGCCGATTCTATGAGGGCTATGATGGTCGGCCTGTTGAGTGACGCAGAGGTCAAGACCGTGCCTTGTTGGCAAAGCACAATGGGAAGAGTCCCGAGCTCAGATTGAGCGATTGACTCGCATGTTTGATGAGGGGCGCAACAAAGACCCCAGACTCCGCAGAGCAAGTAGCCCTGAGGCGATATTGCAGAGGATGCCGAGGAGTTGGGTAGATGGTTGAAAGACTTCGTGAAGTGGAAGCCTGAGAAGTTTGATGCCACAGGAGATGCTTTAGCGGCAGCCAGATGGATTGCCCATTTGGAGTACACCTTCCTGATTATGGTGTGCCCCGATGTTCAGAGGCCGAGGTGTGCGGCTCATGTGCTAGGAGGCACAGCGAGATGGTGGTGGGAGTCCACCTTGAGTGAGAGACCAGCTGGGTCACCACCTGCTACTTGGGAGTTCTTCAAGTCGGAATTCAAGGTCAAGTACATCAGTGATGAGGCACAAGAGAAGATGGTGGAGCTCTTCCAGAACCTGAAGCAGGGTTCTGATTCTATTGAGGAATATGAGAGAAAGTTCTCGGAGTATGGATATTTTGCTCCGCAGTTGATAGCCACCCCTGAGTTGAAGATTCGGAAGTTCATATCCGGTTTGAGGCAGGGTGTTTCTCAGGATGTCAGGGCTCAGGCTCCTGACACTTATGTTAGGGTTGTTCAGTTAGCCACTATTTATAATGGGAAGTATCCTATTGAGCTGATTATTGCCGCTTCGGTTCAGCGTCCTGTCCCAGCTGCCGTGGGGCAGAAGAAGAAGTTTGATTTCCGAGGTGGCGGCCAGCGCCGCCAAGGGCGAGATCGTAACCGAGATCGTGAAGAGTTCGGCCCGTTTCCACCTCGCGATGGGCGGTCCCTGCAAGTTCCCGCATGTGCCACTTGTGGGAAAGTCCACGCTGGAGCTTGTCAGACTGGACCTAGATTGTGCTTTCGTTGTGGTAGAGAGAGGCACATGGCCCGTTTTTGTGATCAGCCAGCTATGGCAGCTCAGCCAGCGCAGCAGCAGGTCGAGTGTTTGCTACGACCCGTCGGAGGCGAGCAGCGTCACGGATGCGTGTGGCGTGCACGCTTCTTGTTTTAGATCACTGCGCATTTGTCTTGTTTGATTAGTTCTACGCATTCATTTGTATCTGTGTTGTTTCCTGAGCATGCTAAGTTAAGATTAGAGCCTCTAGGTTTTGAGTTGACTGTTGCAACTCCTTCGGGAGTTAATATGTTTGCTAGAGATAAGATTAAGGATGGCCGGATCGAGATATCAGGAGAGTTGCTTGTGGCTACGCTCATAGTTACGCCTATGAGCGGTTTTGATGTGATTCTTGGTATGGAGTGGTTAGTTTGCTAACCACGCGTTGATTGAGCGCCACCGGAAAGAAGTAGTGTTCAGCCGCCCGTCGGTCATTGACTTTAAGTTTCGTGGAGTCCAGGTGAAGTTTGCCCGCCGATGGTGTCATTTGTGAAAGCTCGTCGTTTGCTAGCTCATGGAGCTTGGGGCTATCTAGCCAAGTTGTGCGGGAAAGAGCGCCCTCATTGTCGTTGATCAGTGCACCGTAGTGCGAGAAGTTTGCGGACGTGTTTCTCGAGGAGTTCTGGGGTTGCCCCAAGAGAGAGGTTGACTTCACAATTGAGCTCGAGGCGGGGACCTCCCTATCTCGAAGGCTCCGTATCGTATGGCGCCACCGAGTTGGAAAGGCGAAGGTTCGGTTGCAAGAGATGTTAGATCGAGGGTTCATCCGTCCGAGTGTGTCCCCGTGGGGAGCACGATCTGTTTGTGAAGAAGAAGGATGGTTCGATGCGCTTATGTATTGATTATCGCGAGCTTAATAAGGTGACATGAAGAATAAGTATTCGTTGCCCGTATTGATGATTTGTTCGATCGGCTTCGGGGAGCTTCCGTGTTCTCCAAGATAGATCGAGATCCGGTTACCATCGATTTGCGGATCGGGGATGCCGACATTCCTAAGACGACTTCCAGTCTAGATATGGTCACTATGAGTTTGTGGTCATGTCGTTTGGATTGACTAATGCCCCACCCGCGTTTATGGACATGATGGATAGGGTGTTCAAATCATTTTTGGACGGCCGTCATCGTGTTCATTGCGATATTCGATTTATTCGAGGTCTAAGGAAGACCATGCAGAGCATTTGAGGCGAGTATTGGCGGCTTTGAGGAAAACCACTTTATGCGAAGTTTTCCAAGTGTGAGTTTTGGTTGGAGCGGTGGCCTTCCTAGGTCACGTTGTTTTGAGAGATGGTATAGCCGTGGACCCCGCAAAGATTGAGGGCCGTGAGTTCGTGGGGCAAGCCGACTTGATTCGAGATATGCGACTTTACAGGTTTGGCGAGTTACTATCGTCGATTTGTTAAGGACTTTTCCGCCATAGCCTCGCCCTCACTCGTCGGCGAGGAAGGGTGTCGAGTTTGTTTGGGACGAAGAGGTGTGATGAGAGCTTTGCCAAGCTCAACGCTGATTTGACTTCACAACACGATGTTGGCGATCCGGAGGGACATGTGGTTTTGTGGTTTCTGATGATGCTTCCAAGTTTGGGTTGGGTTGTGTGTTGATGCAAAGACGGGAAGGTCATTGCCTATGCTTCCCGTCGATTGAAGCCATATGAGCGAGAACTACCCGACTCATGATATGGAGTTGGCGGCGAGTGGTGTTTGCAACTTGAAGATTTGGAGGCATTACTTGTATGGTGAGCGGATTGAGATGTTTTCGACCACGAGCCTCAAGTATCTGTTTACTCGAAGGAGTTGAATATGAGGCGAGAGGAGATGGTTAGAGTTGGTAAAGGATTATGATCTGCGAGATTTTGTACCATCAGGTAAAGCCAATGTAGTGGTGATGCTTTGAGTAGGGAAGACGCGCACTCTGCGGCGTTGTTGAGTTCCCGGCACTGGATTGCGGAAAGAGTTCGAGCGGGCCAAGGTTGTCGTGTTGTTGGGTGAGGTTACGCGCGAGGGTAGCTAAGTTGTGATTCAACAATCGATTAGACAATGGATTATTGATAGCTTGATTGAGTGACCCGCACTTAAGAGATTGGTTGTGAGTTAGTCTTGCGGAGACTTTGGCCGTATATTCACGACAGTGGGTTGACTTATAGAGGCCGGTTGTGTGTTCCGGACATTGCAGGATTTCGAGCAGAGTTGCTCTTAGAGGCCCTGATTCCCCATTTGCTTGGCACCACGGGGTACCAAGATTATCGAGGACCTTAGCGGACCTTACGGTGGATGGGAATGAAGAGAGATGTGGCGAGTTTGTCGGTAGGTGTCTCACTTGTCGGCAAGTGAAGGCACCAGCAGAGAGGCCGGTGGTTTTGTTGCGGCGGCGAGTGTGCCTCGGTGGAAATGGGAAGAGATCTCCATGGACTTTATTGCTGGTTTGCCAAGGACTCAGGAAGTTCTCTCGAGATCCAGGTGATAGTCAATCGGTTGACAAAAAGCGCACACTTCATTCCCGGTAGAGACACTTATACCGTGGAGCAGTGGGTGCGATTGTTTTTGGAGCGAGATCATTCGCTACCATGGCGTGCTGTGAGGATTGTGTCGGGCCGTGATTCGCGGTTCACTTTCGTTTCGAGAGCGCTCGAGAAAGGTTTAGGCAGCGAGTGCGATTTCAAAGATGACTTTTCACCCTCGAGACAGATGGGCGGACAAAGAGGGTGAACCAGATTCGCGAGGATATGTTGAGGGCTTGTGTGTTGGACTTCCGGCGATTGGGACCCGATATCGTATTTGATGGAGTTTTCCTATAACAACGATTATCGATCGGCGATTGAGATGGCTCCATTCGAGGCTTTGTATGGTAAGTGTTGTCGGTCCCCGTGTTCGGGAAGAGGTTGGTGATAGGCGAGTTTTGGGTCCCGAGTTGCTGCAGATTGACTAATGGAGCGGTCGCGTAAGATTAGAGCTCGTATGTTGACCGCTCAGAGCGAGAGCGAGAAGATTCTGCCGATGTTCGGCGTCGAGATTTGGAGTTTGAGGTTGGACAACATGTGTTCCTAAAGGTTGCTCCGATGCGAGGTGTTTTGAGGTTTGGTAAGCGTGGAAAGTTGAGTCCCCGTTTTGTTGGTCCATTTGAGATTCTGGAGAGGATTGGCAGAGTCGCTTACCGGTTAGCTCTACCTCCGTCATTGTCAGCGGTGCACAGTGTATTTCATGTATCGATGTTGAGGCAGTATGTGCCGGACCCGTCGCACATTGTGGACTTTGAGCCGTTGCAGCTGAATGAGGATTTGAGCTTCGAGGAGAAGCCAGTGGGGATCCTTGCCTTTGAGACCAAGACATTGTGTAATCGTGAGATCCGTTTGGTCAAGGTTTAGTGGAGGAGTCAGAATTCTGAGGAAGCCACTTGGGAGCCGGAAGACGAGATGAGATTGCATTACCACCGAGTTGTTCAGTCTTAAGGACTTTCGAGGACGAAAGTCATAAAAAGGAGGGAATATTGTAACGGCCCAGGTTTTTCATCCCGGTCTTCCAGGCTTGTCCTAGGGGTATTTTGGTAATTTGGTAGGGTCTTCAGGGTCGTTTATGTCTTTTTCCAGTTGCTAAGATTATTGGATGGATTTATGTAGGTTTTTTAGGCTTTGTGGAAGGGTTTGAGCAAGGTTTGATGCAAAAGTAAAAATAAAGGAAATTTGGTTGCAGTTGGGTTTTGAACCCGAGTCTCCAGGAAAGCTTATGGGGATGCGTGCCAGATGAGTTATCGAGAGCTCTTGTTGCTCTTTCTGCATCACATCTATGTTAGCCTTGGATTCTTGGAGTTTTGGTGCATTTGGTTAAATGAAAAAGAATTAGGTTTTTGTATGTCTTCTTCTCCAAAAAGCCTTGTGGCCGTCCAAGCTCTTCTCCCTAGCTCTCCAAGCCGAGTTCCATCCCCTCTTTGCAGCCCCGAGGATCAATCGCCGTTCCGGGTAAGTTTCGTCTTCTTCTTCTTCTTGTCCTCCTCCAATTTGTGTGTTGTTTGGCCGAGTGAATAGAAGTGTGTGTGTGTGTTTGTGTTTGTTTGCAGCCAACCTAGAGAAGCCCCAGCCAGCAGCCATTGTCGCACGCTCCAGCCGGCCAGCTCGCATGCCCAGATCGCGCCTAGGTCGAGCCTAGATCACCCTACCGATCACCAGCAGCACAGCAGCTTCATCGTCGGCAGCCCAGATCGCGCCCAGGTCGCGCCCAGATCGCCTGTCGCACGCCCAGCGCAAGCGCGTCTTCGCTCCGAGCAGCTCGCCCGCACGCCCAGACGCTCGCCGTGCTAGCGTCGCACGCCCAGCGCCCGCGCACCTTCGCTCTGAGCAGCTCGCCCGCACGCCCAGACGCTCGCCGTATCCACGCCGCGACGCGCTCAGCGCGCCGCCGCTGCGTGCCGCTCGTCCTGCCATGTCTCACCCCCGCGTCGCGCGCCAACGCCGCCAAGCGCCAGCCAGCCGCACGGCTGCCAGTGGCGCCTAGTCTCGTGTGAGTGCTCCCGAGCCGAGCCTGCTGTTTTATTATTTTTAGGCTTATAGATGTTGATTATTATTGTGTTTGCTAGGTTCCATTAGCTAGCTCGGGATTGTTCGCAGCTTAGGATTTGTGTGTGGAATCCTCCCGACCAAGGTAAGGATTTCTTCCCGGAGTTGTGTGGACCCTGCGATGTTCTATGTGATTGTTGTTTGTATGTTTGTTTGTGATTATCAGCATGTATAGATTAGGTGCTCTGTTCTGAATTCCTGACTAGCATGACTTCGTATGTTGTTCTCTCATGTTAGCCCATGCTAGGTTGTTCCGATTCGGCATGCTCATATCATTCTCGCCCGTAGTACCATGCTAGGTTCGTTGTATCTGTTGAGCACGATTTGGATTGTATTGGATTGTATGTTATTGATATGATAGGTTAAAGTGTAGGTAGGTAGCATCATCCGGGCCCGATGCATAAAGTATCTTGCATCCATGGCAGGGACGTACGAGGTAGTACTCCGTCCCTGGACCCCGTTAGGGTTTAGCTAACCCGACCGGTAGGCCCTGCAATCTTGGGTGAGGGTGGTAGTCTGCGGGATGCCCCAACGGTCGGGATGATGACTTGGCATTGCCTCGTCCCCGGCAGCCGGCACGTCCTCAGCGTGTTCGGTCGTAGCCCTTGATTGCCACTGTTAGGGCAAGGGCGGCTTCACGGTGTAAGCCTACCACGGCCGATTCCTTAGCCTCGGTGTGGTGGTTCAGGTGACATAGTTCACGTGTCCAGTCTCACACCCCTATGTCGGTGACACCGATCCGAGAGATTTAGTTAGGGCGTGGTGATGGACATGGGCGGCTTGCCACTAGACCCGGCACCCCATAGTCTGCGCGGCAGAGCACGCGGTGCGCGCTTACGCTCATTCTGGCGCCGGCCCGGAGAGCTCCTCGGGATCTTGAGCTAGTGCACCTTTCGTATCGACGGTAGACAGGCTGAGGCCGAGACTTGTTGTAAGAACCCGACCCAAAACATGGTCCTAAACCTGGGTTCTCACTCAGCATGCAAGTTAAATATGATAACAAGCGGTTTAGAGCTCATATTTAAAAACCTTTCAAAACATATGAGAAGGGGAGCCCTTAAAACATAACCAACAATTTTCATTTAAAACAATCCAACAAAGTAAAACAACACGGCGAGTGTTTAATAAAATGTACAATACAATTTAAGCAACGTTTTAAACAATGTTCCCCTAGGACTCTGTCCATCTACATCTTTGAATAAACAATGCAATAATAAAAGACAGAGTCGGCGGTTCCCCATGATCAATCAACTCCCTCCGCTAGCCCTCCCGGTGTTGTCCCAAGTTACACGAAAGATAAATAAGGGTGAGTATAAACATACTCGGTAAGAATCCCCAACCAGGGTACAATACGATACATCGAGTCATCTAGCACCTCAACATGCAAGCAAGCGGCTATCAACACAGATCATAACTCAACGAGCTCATAAAACAAGATCTGGAAACATCGGAAGTCTCTTACTTAGGAATCATCGGAAGTCTTCTACTTAGGCCTAATGATTGGTTCTCATAACCAATCCGGGACATCTCCGAGGGTCTTTCTCCCTCGGCCAATTGATCACTCAAAACCGATCCCAAGATGTCCAGACACCCTCGAGGGTCTTTCCCCCTCGACCAATTGATTAGCTCAAAAGCCAATCCCAATGGGTGTCCTCAAGGGCCTCCTTGCCCTCGCTAACAATCTGGACTATCGGGAGAGTACCGAAGTCCGGCTCTAAAGCTGGAAGGAAGGCGGTGTACTCACGAACATTGGCCGGGAGCTCTCCGGCCGGCGACTAACGCGCGTGTCGCGCGCACACCGCATGCTCATCTCGCAACCGGCGTAAATGCGGGGCCTAAGGGCAAACTCACGCGGGTCGTCGCACGCATGCCTAAAGACTCGGAAGCGGTGTCGGTGAACACGGTGAGTGCGAGGCCCTCGGCACTCATCTGTGCGACTGTACACCACCGACACGAAGCTAAACCGGCCAAGGCGAGGCTTGCACCGTTGGCGGGGTTCCGCTCTAGCGAGCTACAAACTAGGCTTATGCCGATGTGGTAGCTACATCCACATCGGGTGCCGGGGAAGCAATGTACGTTATGCTTCGCTCTACTCCCGACCGGTGGGGACACAAAACGTTATGTCCGCTCTCACCTGCGGATGATGACAAACCCTACTACGCTATCCAAGAATACCGAGTAAATCAATGATTCTGGCTAGCAAGCAATGACCGACATCAATCACGTTTACCTAGCATGATACTACAACTTAAGCGGGAATCACAAGCATCTTTGGAAGAACAAACCTAGCATGGCACTAACATGTAAAATCAACAAACATGCTAGCAAGAGATCAAACAAAGGCGCCTATCACTATCATGCTCATAACAATCAGCAAACATACAAGGCACAATCGAGATATATCGCAGGTCCACACAACCACGGAAAGAAATCCTTACAGGACAAGCGAGAAAATAATCACAAATCAACCAAGCAATCATCGAGCCTCTAATCGAACCCAAACAACCTAAACATAAAATAAAGCGACCCAAATCAAATACATAAAACAGCCCAAATAAATCCCTAAAAAGCTGACCAACAAATCGGGGCCCAACGAAGAAAAGACTCGGGAAATACCATCCGAGAAGCCACAAGGCTCGGGCCAACCAAAGACGCAATGTGAGCGGGCGGGCGCGAGAGTGGTGGTGGGCTGCTGAACAGCTGCTGGGCAGCGGGCGCAGCGCGTGGCGAAGCGGGCGGCGCCTTGAACGAGCTGGCTGGGGCGAGCAGGGGTGCTGCGGCGCGGCTCGAGCTCGGTGGCGGCGACACACGCAGCGCGGCTTGGCGAGAGGACGACGACGGCGCGCGGCGGCGGGCGACGCGACGCGACGGGCTCGGGGCGCTCGGGAAGGCACGACGACCTACGGGCGAGCGACTTCGGTGTGGCGAGGGCTCGGGCGACTCGACACGGACACAGGCGACACGGAGGCGGCCGGCGATGCCGATCTGGGCTCGGCGCGACCAAGGCGACACGGAGATGGCACTGGGCGATGCAGATCTGGGCTCGGCGCGACTAGGCGAGCGAGCGGCGATGCGATCGGCGGGTGGCTGGGTGGCTCTGTTCATGGCGCGCGCGCATGCATGGGCGGTAGGCGGCATGGAGCGAGCGGCGGCTCGGTGGACATGGTGCGACTAGGGTGGGCATGGTGCGGCTAGAAATTTGGACATGGGCGACCAAATTTGCTCGGGGTGGAGGAGAGAGAAAGGGAGAGAAAAAGGAATTTTGGGGATTTTGGAAAATAAAAGGGAAAAATAAAAGGAAAAAGGGAATTAAAAGGAAAAATGGGATTTTATCCTCCTTTCCATCCTTAACCAATTTTCTTTCCAAATTTAAATAAGTCTTAAAGTCCTTAAATCCCATTTCGGCTTCCTCCTTCGAGACATTTGAAGCAACCTTTTAGATCAACAAATCTCACTTAAAAATAAACTCCCAAACGAATAGCCCAAACATCTAGGGACTCATGACCACCAACATACAAGCCTCAACAAAAGGCGGAGCTGCCTCGAAACCCCTGAAAATCCACAAATCCTGCCGGGGAGCAAAAGACCAAAAATACCCTAAGGGT
This sequence comes from Sicyos edulis, assembly GCA_036507275.1. Taxonomy (NCBI): domain Eukaryota; kingdom Viridiplantae; phylum Streptophyta; class Magnoliopsida; order Cucurbitales; family Cucurbitaceae; genus Sicyos; species Sicyos edulis. Next base: position 19,880,622 of record CM071857.1, on the reverse strand, counting down.
CAAAAGCAGCTCTAACGGCCCAACCGAACCATGAATCGAAGGCAGGAAGCACCGAGAAGCTGGAATAGAAAAGCGGGCCGTTACACTTGTTTCTCGTATAGGGCGTATTGTGTGGTGTGGATTATTAGGACTAAGACCACGAGTTGGCATCCGAGGTCCAAGTGTGGACTTAAGCTATGTGCTCTATTACGTGTTTATATTCATAGCTTGCATACACTCACCTAGATGACCATGTGCATCGTATTGTACCCGGTTGGGGATTCTTCTTGAGTAATTCGTTACTCACCCTTATTTTGTGGTTTTCCACAGTAACCAAGGTGCGAGACAGGATGGGTGAAAGAGGAGTGTGATCATGGGAACTCTTTGTCATCTCGATTTCGTTTATATTATGACTCTTGTCTTTTTATTTCCACTGAATGCATGTAGTTGGGCATGGAGCCCTAGGATGTTTTACGAATGTTTTTGTGGATTCCGCTTTATTGAATTTGAGGATGTTTCAAATGGTTTAACTAAATCTCACGATCGAGTATACTTTTAGAAATGTATTTATCCTCAAGCAGTGCTTGGAAACAGGGACAAGTTTCAGTAAATTGTTTTGATTGTTGAACGTTTCTTTTTTTACTTGGAATCCGTAATCATGTTGTATATTGTTTTTATTTTGAATACATGCATTGGGGTAAAGGCCCATTTAGAGCCCCTTTTGGGTCGGGTCTTTACAGAACCCCAAATCCGAGCTTTGTCATGTAAGTTCACTACAAGAATGTAACAGCCCAATATTTCCTTCCGGTTCTCCAGGTTTATTCGGTTGTTCCTCCAGTGAGTTGGTTGGGCTGTTAGGGCTTTTTGTGCTTCCAGGGGCATTTTGGTCATTTTGTCCTCCAGGGGTATTTTGGTCATTTTGCCTTCCCGAGACAGTGTTATAGTAAGACAGGGCTTCAAGATGTTTATGAGTTGGTGGACTTAAGTTTATCCTTCGGTTTCAAATTCTAGGGCAAGAGTTCCATTTATGGTAAGTTTGAAGCCCTCCCGGTTAAAAGAAGAAAAATGAAAATAAAAGTTTTGGAGCTAGGATTCGAACCATGGTGGTTTGGGAGTTGAGTTTGAGCCATTTGTAGAGAAAAAAAATGAGTTTTAAAATGTGTGCTTAGTGTGTAAAGACCCAACCCGAAATACGGTCCTAAACCTAGGTCTTTACTCAGCATGCAAATGAAAAGCATAAATGATACGAACTAGCAGTTGAATTTAGAAACTTTTCAAACATAAAGGTTGGACAATATTTAAATCAAAACAAATATTCTTTAAGCAAATCCATGCAACTCAAAAACAGTGACTGATCAGTATCTTTCTTAAAAACATAAAAATAGTTCGTGCAATAATAAATAATTTTACCTATGGACTCATGTCCAACTACATGCTGAAATCAAAAGTAAATAACGACACGATAGAGTGTCAGCAGCATCCATGATCTCTCAACTCACTCCGCTAGCCGCCCCGGTGCTGTCCCAAGCTACCTGGTGGAAAACCACAGTAAGGGTGAATATAAACATACTCAGTAAGAATCCCTGACTGGGGTACGATACGATGCATTCAATCATCTAGCAACCTAGTGCACATGCAAATAGATATCAACACGGATCTTAGCTCAACGAGCTTACAAGGAAAATTCGGAGTCCTCGGAAGTCTCCTACTTTCGGCCTAATGATTGGTCCTCAAAACCAATCCTGGGACATCTTCGAGGGTCTTTCTCCCTCGGCCAATCAATCAGCTCAAAAACCGATCCCAAAAGATGTCCGACACCCTCGAGGGTCTTTCTCCCTCGACCACATGATTGGCTCAAAAACCAATCCCAATGGGTGTCCTCAAGGGTCTCTTACCCTCGATAAAAAATCTGGACTATCGGGAGAGTACCCGAAGTCTGGCTCTAAACTGAAAGGAACTGGTGTACTCACGAACATTAGCCCGGGGGAGCTCTCTGAACCGGTGACTAACGCGTGTGCGAGCACACTGTGTGCTGATGCAACCGACGTAAATGTGGGGGCCTAGGTACAAACTACGTGGGCCAGGTACGCATGCTTAAAGACTCGGAAGCAGTGTCACTGAACACAGTAGTGTGAGGCCCTCGGCACTCATCTGTGCAGCCTGTACCACCGACCTGAAGCTAAGAACCGGCCAAGGCAGGCTTGCACCGTTGGTAGGGTTCCGCTCTAGCAGGCTACAAACTAGGCTTATGCCGATGTGGTAGCTAATCCACATCGGCTACCGGGAGGAAGCAAGGTACGTTATGCTTCGCTCTAACTCCCGACCGGTGGGGACAACGTACGTTATGTCCACTCTCAGCCTCTAGACGATGACAAACCCGACAAGCCTACTTACGAGTACAAAATAACTGATTCCTGGCTAAACATACATATCAACATCAATCACACATAACCTAGCATGATACTACGAAATTAAAGCAGGAACCATAAGCATGCTGGAAGAACAAACCTAGCCTGGCACTAACATGTACAAACCGGCAAACATGCTAGCAGGAATTCAAACACAAACAGTCTTATCCACTAACATGCTCATAAAAGTAAACAGGCATACAAGGCACAATCAGGAAAACATCGCAGGGTCCATGTAAAGACCCGACCCAAAAGGGGCTCGAAATGGGCCTTTACCTCAATGCATGTATTCAAAGTAAAAGACAATATGCAGAAATAACTTTAGGATTCCAATTAAAACCAAAAGTTTACTCTGATCAGAGATTTATTAAATCATTCAAAACTTTCAGCAGTCACAACAGTACTGGAATCCGTAAAAACATTCAGAAAACAACCTAGGGCTCCATGCCCGGCTACATGCATTCAGAGGAAAAGAAAAGACAAAGAGTCATAACATAAAATCAGAGATGAACAGCTGGTTCCCATGATCACAGCTCCTCCTTCAGCCATCATGTCTCGCACCTTGGTTACCTGTGGAAAACCACAAAAATAAGGGTGAGTAACGAATTACTCAGTAAGAATCCCCAACCGGGGTACAATACGATATCCATGGTCATCTAGCAGAAAGGTATGCAAGCTATGAATATTAACACAAAATAGAGCACATAGCTTAAATCCACACATAGACATCGGATGCCAACTCAGGGTCTTAGTCCGGAATAAACCACCACACAAAAAGCCCTATACGAGAAACAAGTCGGGGCCTCGGCTCCATTGTCGAGCACGAAAGGTGCACTAGCTCAAGATCCCGAGGAGCTCTCCGGTCGGGCGCTGTAATGAGCGTAAGCGCGCACCGCATGCCACCGCAGACTCTAGGGGTGCCGGGTCTAGTGGCAAGTTGCCAGTCCGATCCACCATGCCTAACTAAATCTACGGATCGGTGTCATTGACATAGGGTGTGAGACTGGACACGTGAACTATGTCGGCTGAACCACCGCACTTTGAGGCTAAGGAACCGGTCGTGGTAGGCTTACACTAGGAAGCCGTCCTTGCCCTATCGGTGGCAATCAAGGGCTCTGGCCGAACACGCCGAGGACGCGTGCCGACCGTCGGGGACGAGGTAATGCCAAGTCATCATCCCGACCGTTGGGGCATTTAACAGTCTGCCACCCTCACCCAAGATTGCAGGGCCAGCCGTTAAGGTTAGCTAAACCCTAACGGGATCAGGGACGGAGCACCGTCTCGAACATCCCTATCGTGGATGCAAGTTACGTTATGCATCCGGCCTGAATGATGCTACCTACCTGAACTCTGAACTATAATATCTACAGCAAACAATCCAAAACAATCCAATACGTGCTCAATAGATACAACGAACCTAGCATGATACTACGAAGCAAGAACAGATACGAGCATGCCAGAACGGAACAACCTAGCATGGACTAACATGAGAAACAACATAAGAAATCATGCGGTCGGGAATTTGAGCAGAGCACCTATCACTAAACATGCTTGATAATCACAAACAAGCATACAAACAACAATCACATATAATATCGCAGGCCCACATAACTCGGTGAAGAAATCCTTACCTAGCCGGGAGGCAACTACACACAAAATCCTAAGCTGCGATCGAACCCGAGCTAGCTACTGAGAACCTAACAAACACAATAATAATCACAATCCATAGGCCTAAATATAATAAAATAAACAAGGCTCGGTTCGGGAGCAACTCACGTGGCTCGGCTGACACGCGGACGGGCAGGCAGCACGGCGAGGCTGCTTCTGGGCGATGATGGGCGGCAGGGACCGCACGCTGGGCACTGACGGGCGAAGAAGGGCGGCAGGGCTGCGCGCACGAGCACGCGGACGGCTGGCTGGGCGCGGGCAAGCAGACGGGCGATGCGTGCTGGCGCTGGGACGGCACGCGGACGGGCGTGCTGGCGCGAGGCAGGCAACGCGATGCGGCGCACGGGCGCGAGCTACGGTGGTGCAGATCTGGCCGTGATCTGGCTGGCTGGTGCGTGATACGGTGGGGCTGCTGGCTGGGGGCTTCTCTCGGCTAGCTGCAACCAAACACAAACACACACACACCTCTACTCATTCGGCCAAACAACACCTCAATCGGAGGAGGAGAAGAAGAAGAAGAAGATGAAGAACCTTACCGGAATGACGATCGGATCTCGGGGCTGCTAAGGAGAAGAAATTCGGCTTGGGGAGCTAGGGAGACAAGCTTGGGCGGCCACAATGCATTTGGAGAAGAAGACAAAACCCTACACTTCTTTTCTTTTAATCAAATGTACCAAAACTCCAAAGATCCAAGGCTAACCAAGTTATGTCGCGGAAAGAGTAACAAGGGCTCCCAATAGGTCAACTGGCACACATCCCAACAGGCTTTCCCTGAGACCCGGGTTCGAATCCCAACTGCAACACAATTTCCTCTATTTTTACTTTTGCATCTATCCAAGCTCAAACCCATCCACAAAGCCTCAAAAACCTACATAAAGCCATCCAATAATTTTAGCAACTGGAAAAAGACATAAACGGCCCTGACGGCCCGACCAAATTACCAAAATACACCTAGGGCATACCTGGAAGACCGGGATGAAAACCTGGGCCGTTACAGTCCACACAACCCCAGTAAGGAATCCTTACCTGGAAACAAGCATAAAATAACAATCAACAAGCGACCCTCGAGCTTCTAAGTGAACCCGAACAACCTAAGCAAATAATAAAATCATCCTAATTAAACAAATAGCAACCAACAACTTATGGTCCAAAAGAGTAGAGACTCGGGAATTACCAACCGAGGAGGCACTAGGTCTCGGCCCAACTCACTCGACAAGACAAGCTCTCGGTGGCAAGGCAAGGGGTGGCGGGACGTGTGGTGGGCGAGGGCGAGCAGCTGGCGCGCGCGCGACGACTCGTCTTTGGTCTGCTTGCTCGGGGCTAGCGGCTGGGCGCGAGCGCGTCTGACGCGAGGCTGGAGCGGGTGCGAGCGTCTGACGCGGACGAGCGGTGTGAGCTCGTGCCGGGACGGCGCACGGGCAGCGCGGCTGGGCTGCTGGTGGCATCGCAATGCAGGCGACGGACCTGCTGTTGGCGTGCGGCGGATTGGCGAGGCAGGGGCTCGGTGCGGCGCTGGGCGATGCAAGGCTCGGTGCGGTGCTGGGCGAGGCAAGGGTTTGGTGTGGCTAGTGTTGGCTGGGGATTTTGGGCTTGGCGCTTGGTCTTGTTGAAATCGGCAAAGTGAGAGGGAAGGAATGAGGGAGGTGTGCGGCAAAATAAGGGGAAAGATTTCTAGGTTTTTCCTTCCTTTTCCTAATTTAAATAGGCTTTGGTTAACCTAAAATCCCTTCCCAGGGCCTTCCTTCTTCGAGTCCCAACTGACGCATTTTAATTCATAATTAACTCAAGCTTCCAAACTCCCGTTTAGGTCAGGGGCTCGAATCCTCTTGGAAACACTTTTAAAAGAAACTTTATTTTACAATTAACCGGAATGAAAGTCTAGGCCGTTACAATACTCCCTCCTTTTAAGACTTTCATCCCCAAAAGTTCTAAGACTGGAACAGCTCCGGGTAATGAGTCCTCATCTCATCCTCTAACTCCCACGTCGCTTCCTCTACCCTTTGATGCCTCCACAGAATCTTCACTAAGCTTATCTTCCAGTTGCGTAGAACCTTGAGCTCACGGGCCAAAATTTGCACAGGCTTCTCCTCGAATGATAAGTCTTTACTCAGCTCTAAGGGCTCATGCTCTAGCACATGTGTTGGGTCTGCCACGTACTACCTCAGCATCGAGACGTGGAACACGTTATGCACTACTGGCAACGAGGGGGGCAAAGCTTAATCGATAGGCCACTGCTCCGATCCGCTCAAGGATCTCAAAAGGCCCTACAAACCGGGGGCTCAATTTGCCTCTCTTTTCGAACCTTAACACACCACGCATTGGTGCTACCTTCAGAAAAACATGTTGACCTACCTCGAACTCCAAATCTCTACGCCTCACATCGGCGTAACTTTTCTGCCTACTCTGAGTTGTCAACATGTGAGCCCTGATCTTCTGCACTGCGTCGTTCGTCATCTGAAGTAACTCGGGTCCCAAAACCTGTCTATCACCAACTTCCTCCCAGAACACTGGGGATCTACACCGCTTACCATACAACGCCTCGAATGGGGCCATCTGTATAGTCAACTGATAACTGTTATTGTATGTGAAATCCATCAAATACAGGTACTGGTCCCAACTGCCTGGAAAGTTCAAAACACAGGCTCTCAACATATCTTCAAGAATCTGATTCACCCTCTCGGTCTGACCATCGGTTTGAGGGTGAAAAGTAGTACTAAAACTGCACTCGGTTCCCAAACCCTTCTGGAGCGCTCTCCAGAAGCGAGATGTGAACCGAGAATCCCGATCTGACACTATCTTCGCTGGTACCCCATGGTACCGAACAATCTGCTCCAAAAATAACTGTGCCCACTGTTCCACGGTATAATTAATCCTACCGAGGACGAAGTGTGCACTCTTAGTCAGCCAGTCCACTATTACCCAGATCTGAGTAAAGCCTCTCGGTGTCCTCGGCAACCCAGAGATATAATCAATCGAAATCTCATCCCACTTCCACTGTGGAACACTCAACGACTGCAATAATCCTGCTGGCTTCTGTCTGGGAGCCTTCACTTGCTGGCAAGTGAGACACCGGCTAACAAACTCAGCTATGTCCTGCTTCATACCCATCCACCAAAATGTCTGCTTGAGATCCTGATACATCTTGGTACCTTCTGGGTGCCAAGTGAATGGGGAACTGTGTGCCTCGGTGAGCAACTCGGCTCGAATCCCTGCGTCGTCTGGGACGCACAACCGACCTCTGTATCTCAAGCCTCCGTCTGGTGCTACGACAAAGTCAAAATCGCCATCAACCTCAACTCTCTCGAGCAACCTTTTTAACTTGGGATCACTCAGCTGGCTGTCGATAATCCTCTGTTTAAGCAACGGCTGAACTAATAGCTGGGCTACCCGAGCGGTAACCTCTCCCAACAAAACTGCCATACCGGTTCGCTTAAACTCTTTCCGCAATTCAACTTGAGAGCTCAACAAAGCTGCGGAATGCGACGTCTTCCTACTCAGTGCATCAGCCACAACGTTGGCCTTTCCGGGATGATACAAGATTTCACAGTCATAGTCCTTAACCAACTCGAGCCACCTTCTTTGCCTCATGTTCTGTAACGGCCCAGGTTTTCATCCCGATCTTCCAGGTATGCCCTGGGGCATTTTGGTAATTTGGTCGGTCCGTCAGGGCCGTTTATGTCTTTTTCAGTTGTTAAAAATTATTGGATGGTCTTATGTAGGTTTTTGAGGCTTTGTGGATGTGTTCGGGCATGGAAAGATGCAAAAGTAAAATAGAGAATTAATTGCGTAGCAGCTAGGATTCGAGCCCGGGTCTCCGGGAAGCCCGTTGGGATGCGTGCCAGTTGAGCTATTGGGAGCTCTTGTTACTCTTTCCGCGACATATCTTAGTTAGCCTTGGATCATGGGGGTTTTGGTGTTTTTGATTAAAAGAAAAGAAAATAGGGTTTTTGTCATTCTTCTCCAAAATCACCATTGCCGCCCAAGCCATCCTCTCCCAAGCCCCAAGCCGATTCCCATCTCCCAAGAAGCCCCGTGGTTCGATCGTCATTCCGGGTAAGGCTCGTCGTTCTCTTCTTCTTCTCGATTTGGTGTTCTTGCTGGCCGAGTGAAGCAAAGAGGTGTGTGTGTGTGTGTGTGTGCGTGTTTTATGCAGCTAGCCGAGAGGAGCCAGACGCCTTGCCTCTGTCGCATGCACAGCAGCAGGTCCATCGCCCTGCAGTGCCGTCGTTCAACTCGTCGCCCAGCCCAGCAGTCGAGCCCAGATCACCCCTGTCGCATGCCCAGATCGTATGTGTTGTACGCCCAGATCGCCCCTTGTCGCACGCCCGTCAAAGCCGTCGCACGCCCTGATCGCTCAGCAGGCCCTCGCAGCCGTCCCGCGCACCAGATCGCCTGTCGCTAGCCCGTTCGTCCACATCGCGTCGCTCGCCCGCGCGCGCCCTGTTTGCTTCATGTCGCACGCTGCGTTCATTCTTCGCAGCGTCCGTGTTCGCGCCTCGATGCCGTACAAGACGCCGGCCACGCCCGGCCGCATACTGGCCAGTGCGCCGGCAAGATCAAGCCACACGGCACTGTCCGTCCGAAAGGCCACCGTACCGCGTGAGTTGCTCCTGAGCCGAGCCCTATTTATTTTATTATATTTAGGCCTATGGATTATGATTATTGTTGTGTTTGTTAGGTTCTCGTTAGCTAGCTTGGGATCAATCGCAGCTTAGGATTCTTGTGTGTAGTTGCCTCCTGACCAAGGTAAGTATTTCTTACCTGAGTTGTGTGGGCCCTGCAATGTATTATGCGATTGTTGTTGTATGCTTGTTTGAGTTTATCAGCATGTTAGTGATAGGTGATCTGTTCTGATTTCCCTAATGGCATGATTTCTTATATTGTTTCTCATGTTAGTCCATGCTATGATGTTCCGTTCTGGCATGCTCGTATCTGTACTTGCTTCGTAGTATCATGCTAGGTTCGTTGTATCTATTGAGCACGTATTGGATTGTTTGCTGTTGATGTTATAGTTTAGAGTTCAGATAGGTAGCATCATCCGGGCCAGGATGCATAAAGTACCTTGCATCCACGGCAGGGACGTACGAGGCAGTACTCCGTCCCTAGACCCCGTTAGGGTTTAGCTAACCCTAACAGTAGGCCCTGCAATCTTGGGTGAGGGTGGCAGACTGTTAAATGCCCCAACGGTCGGGATGATGACATGGCATTGCCTTGTCCCCGGCAGTCGGCATGTCCTCAACGTGTTTGGCAGTAGCCCTTGATTGCCACCTGATTGGGCAAGGACGGCTTCCTGGTGTATGCCTACCACGACCGGTTCCTTAGCCTCAGGTGCGGTGGTTCAGGCTGACATAGTTCACATGTCCAGGTCTCACACCCCTATGTCAGTGACACCGATCTAGAGATTTAGTTAGGCATGGTGACTGGACTAGGGCAGCTTGCCACTAGACCCGGCACCCCCCATGGTTTGCAGTAGCATGCGGTGCGCGCATACGCTCATTATAGCGCCGACTGGAGAGCTCCTCGAGATTGTGAGCCAGTGCACCTTTCGTATCGACAGTAGGCAGGCTGAGGTCGAGACTTGTTTCTCGTATAGGATCGTACCTTGAGGTGGATTATTCCGGAGTAAGACCCTAGGCTGGCATCCGAAGTTCATGTGTGGATTTAAGCTATGCGCTCTCTTCTGTGTTTATATTCATAGCTTGCATACATGTCTGCTAGATGACCATGTATATCGTATTGTACCCCGGTTGAGGATTCTTACTGAGTAATTCATTACTCACCCTTATTTTTGTGGTTTTCCACAGGTAACCAAGGTGCGAGACAGGATGGCTGAAGGAGGAGCTGTGATCATGGAAACCAGCTGTCGAACTCTGAATTTTATCTATGTTTCTTTATGTCTTATTTTTCCTCTGAATGCATGTAGTTGGGCACGGAGCCCTAGGTTGTTTTCTGAATGCTTTTCCGGATTTTAGCACTATTGTAACTTCTGGATGTTTTGAATGTTTTAAATAAATCTCTGATCAGAGTAAGTTTTGGAAATGTATTTGTCTTGGAACAGGTGCTTGGAAATAGGGACAGGTTTCAGGAATCTATGTTGACTTTTAAATGGATGTTATGTGTTTTAGTTTTTACTTAGAATCTGAAACACCATTCTTGCATATTGACTTTTGTTTTGAATGCATGCATTGAGGTAAGGACCTATTTTAGGACCCCATTTGGGTCGGGTCTTTGCAGTTGGTATCAGAGCTCAGAGTCATAGATTCTGTAGACTGACCTTTTGTTGTAGGTCATTTTTCCATGATCATCATCGGACTCTGGCTACCATCGAGTTCGCCTAAGTTTACTGTTTTTAGAAAAGGGTTAAGAATTTACAATACCATTCATCTAGTGTATGCCTTGTTTAGTGTTGTAGAGTGGAGACGAGCAGGTTCTGACTCGTTGTTGGTTTGGGTGTAGATCGCCAGCATGCCAATCACCTGCGCCGAAAGAGGAGGATCGAGAGCAGGTCAGAGTATCAGGATTGGGTCTGATACTGCAGGGACATCGTCCCAAGCTGAGACTGATGGCATTCCACCAATAGCTCCCCCTGTTGCGCCTAGAGTAGGCGTTGAGGCGACCGAGCGCCATGAGACTGCTCCTGGAGTAGAATTTGCTGATTCTATGAGGGCTATGATGGTCAGCCTGTTGAGTGACCAGAGGGCAGAGACCCAGGCTTTGTTGGCCGCGCAGCGGGAAGATTCTCAAGCCTAGATCGAGCAGTTGACTCGCATGTTTCAGCAAGGCGCAGCAGCACCCCCAGCTCCACAGGAGCTAGCAGCCCGAGAGGCAGATGTGGCAGAGGGTGCCGAGGAGCTTGGTAGATGGTTGAAGGACTTCGTGAAGTGGAAGCCAGAGAAGTTTGATCCTCGGTAGATGCTTTAGCGGCAGCCAGATGAATTGCCCATTTGGAGTACACCTTCCTGATTATGGTGTGCCCCGATGTTCAGAGGTCGAGGTGTGCAGCTCATGTGCTAGGAGGCACATCTAGATGGTGGTGGGAGTCCACTCTGAGTGAGAGACCAGCTGGGTCTCCACCTGCCACCTGGGAGTTCTTCAAGTCTGAGTTCAGGGTCAAGTATATTAGTGATGAGGCCCAGGAAAAGATGGTAGAGCTGTTCCAGAATCTAAAGCAGGGTTCTGATTCCATTGAGGAGTATGAGAGTAAGTTCTCGGAGTATGGTTATTTTGCTCCGCAGTTGATAGCTACTCCTGAGCTGAAGATTAGGAAGTTCATTTCTTGTTTGAGGCAGGGTGTGTCTCAGGATGTCAGGGCACAGGCCCCTAACACTTATGCTAGAGCGGTTCAGCTGGCTACCATTTATAATGGGAAGTATCCTGCTGAGCGGATTGTTGCCACTCCGGTTCAGTGTCTTGTCCCAGCTGCAGTGGGGCAGAAGAGGAAGTTTGATTTCAGAGGTGGCGGCCAGCGTCGCCAAGGTCAGTTTCATTATCGGGATCATCATAGAGCTCCGGCCTGTTTCTAGCCTCGCCAGCAGGGCGGTCCTAGGCAGATTCCCTTATGTGCTACTTGTGGGAGAGCCCACACTGAAGTTTGTCAGGCAGGGCCTAGGGTGTGTTTTCGCTGTGGTAAGGATGAGCATATGATCCGTTCTTGTACTCGGCCCGACCATGGCGGCTCGGCCCGATCAAGGCAAAGAAAGCGGGTCGTGGTGTTTGCTACGACCCATCGGAGGCCGAGCGTATAGATGCGGCCGTGGCGAGTACGCTTCTTATTTTAGATCACTGCGCATTTGTCTTGTTTGATTCTCGGATCTACGCATTCGTTTGTATCGTGTTGTTGTTTCTTTGAGCATGCTAGGTTGAGATTAGAGCCTCTAGGTTTTGAGTTATCTATTGCAACTCCTTCGGGAGTTAATATGTTAGCTAGAGATAAGATTAAGGATGGCCGGATCGAGATATCCGGAGAGTTACTTGTAGCTACGCTCATAGTCCTGCCTATGAGCAGTTTCGATGTGATTCTTGGTATGGAGTGGTTAGCTGCTAACCACGCGTTGATTGACTGCCACCGGAAAGAAGTAGTGTTCAGGCCACCGGGTCGGCCCAGCTTTAAGTTTCGTGGAGTCCAGGGTGGAGTTTGCGCACCGATGGTGTCAACTGTGAAAGCTCGTCGTTTGCTAGCTCATGGAGCTTGGGGCTACTTAGCCAAGTTGTTTGGGGAGAGCCGCCCCTCGCTGACTGTTGATCAGGTGCCAGTCGTGCAAGAGTTTGCGGATGTGTTTCCTGAGGAGTTACCAGGGTTGCCCCCGAAGAGAGAGGTTGACTTCACAATTGAGCTCGAGCCAGGGACCCTCCCTATCTCGAAGGCTCCGTATCGTATGGCGTCAGCCGAGTTGAAGGAACTGAAGGTTCAGTTGCAGGAGATGTTAGATCGAGGGTTTATCCGTTCGAGTGTAACCCCGTGGGGTGGACCAGTTTTATTTGTAAAGAAGAAGGACGGTTCGATGCGCTTATGTATTGATTATCGCGAGGTTAATAAGGTGACAGTGAAGAATAAGTACCCGTTTCCCCGTATTGATGATTTGTTCGACCAGCTTCAGGGAGCTTCCGTGTTCTCCAAAATAGATTTGAGATCCGGTTATCATCAGTTGCGGATCAGGGATGCCGACATCCCTAAGACAACTTTCAGGTCTAGATATGGTCACTATGAGTTTGTGGTCATGTCGTTTGGATTGACTAACGCCCCAGCAGCGTTCATGGACATGATGGATAGGGTGTTCAAATCATTTTTGGACAGCTTCGTCATAGTGTTCATTGACGATATTCTGATCCATTCGAGGACCAAGGAGGATCACGCAGAGCATTTGAGGCGAGTGTTGGCAGCTTTGAGGGAAAACCAACTTTATGCGAAGTTTTCCAAATGTGAGTTCTTGTTGGAGCAGGTGGCCTTCCTAGGTCACGTAGTTTCGAGAGATGGTATAGCCGTGGACCCCGCAAAGATTGAGGCCGTGAGTTCGTGGGCCAAAGCCGACTTGATTCTTTGAGATACGCAGACTTTGCAGGTTTGGCGAGTTACTACCGTCGGTTCGTTAAGGACTTTTCCGCCATAGCCTCGCCCCTCACTCGTCTAACGAGGAAGGGTGTCGAGTTTGTTTGGGATAGTAAGTGTGATGAGAGCTTTACCGTGCTCAAGCGCGCTTTGACTTGGCACCGATGTTAGCGATTCGGAGGGGACAGGTGGTTTCGTGGTCTACAGCGATGCTTCCAAGTTCGGGTTAGGTTGTGTGTTGATGCAACACGGGAAGGTCATTGCCTATGCTTCCCGTCAGCTGAAGCCGTATGAGCAGAACTACCCGACTCATGATATTTAGTTGGCAGCCGTAGTGTTTGCGCTGAAGATTTAGAGGCATTACCTGTATGGTGAGCGTATTCAGATGTTCACTGATCACCAGAGCCTCAAGTATCTGTTTACACAAAAGGAGTTGAATATGAGGCAAAGGAGGTGGTTAGAGTTGGTAAAGGATTATGACTGCGAGATTTTGTACCATCCGGGTAAAGCCAATGTTGTGGTTGATGCTTTGAGTAGAAAGACGTCGCACTCCGCGGCGTTGTTGAGTTCCCAGCCCGGGTTGCGGAAAGAGTTCAAGCGGGCCGAGGTTGCAGTGTTGTTGGGTGAGGTTACTACCAGAGTAGCTCAGTTGACAGTTCAGCCTCGATCAGACAATGGATTATCGATAGCCAGCTAAGTGACCCCGCACTTAAGAGATTATTTGACAAGGTTAGTGCTGACGGAGATTTTGACTTCGTGTATTCACCAGACAGTGGGTTGACTTACAGAGTCCAGTTGTGTATTCCGAATGTTGCAGGATTGCGAGCAGAGTTGCTCTCAAAGGCCCACAGTTCTCCATTTGCTTGGCACCCCGGGGGTACTAAGTGTATCAGGATCTTAAGCAGACGTTCTGGTGGATGGGTATGAAGAGAGATGTTGCAGAGTTTGTCAGTCGGTGTCTCACTTGTCAGCAAGTGAAGGCACCTAGGCAGAGGCCAGCCGGTTTGTTGCAGCCACTAAGTGTGCCTCAGTGGAAATGGGAAGAGATCTCCATGGACTTTATTTCTGGTTTGCCGAGAACTCCGAGGAAGTTCTCTCAGATCTGGGTGATAGTCGACCGTTTGACTAAGAGCGCGCACTTCATCCCCGGTAGAGACACTTATACTGTGGAACAGTGGGCGCAGTTGTTTTTGGAGCAGATGATTCGTTATCATGGTGTGCCTGTGAGGATTGTGTCTGACCGTGATTCGCGGTTCACTTCTCGTTTCTGGAGAGCGCTCCAGAAAGGTTTAGGCACCGAATGCGCCGAAAGATGACTTTTCACCCTCAAACAGATGGGCGATCGAGAGGGTGAAACAGATTCTTGAGGATATGTTGAGGACTTGTGTGTTGGACTTCCCGCGCTTGGGACCAGAGGACCCGATTCTGTACTTGATGGAGTTTGCCTATAATAATAGCTATCGATCGGCGATTGAGATGGCTCCATTCGAGGCTTTGTATGGTAAGCGTTGCGGTCTCCGAATCTCGGGAAGAGGTTGGTGATAGACAGGTTTTGGGTCCCTAGTTGCTGCAGTTTACTAATGGTGCAGTGCAGAAGATTAGAGCTCGTATGTTGACAGCTCAGAGCAGGCAGAAGAATTACGCCGATGTTCGGCGTCGAGACTTGGAGTTTGAGGTTGGACAGCATGTGTTCCTAAAGGTTGCACCGATGCAAGGTGTTTTGAGGTTTGGTAAGCGTGGGAAGTTGAGTCCCCGTTTTGTTGGTCCGTTTGAGATTATGGAGAGGATTGGCAGAGTTGCATATCGGTTAGCCCTACCTCCGTCATTGTCAGCGGTGCACAGTGTTTTTCATGTATCGATGTTGAGGCAGTATGTGCCGGACCCGTCACACATTGTGGACTTTGAGCCTTTGCAACTGAATGAGGATTTGAGCTTCAAGGAGAAGCCAGTGGGGATTCTTGCCTTTGAAACGAAGACGTTGCGTAATCATGAGATCCGTTTGGTAAAAGTTCAATGGAGGAGTCAGAGTTTAGAGGAGGCCACTTGGGAGCGGGAAGACGAAATGAGATTGCATTATCCAGAGCTGTTTCAGTCTTAAGGACTTTCGAGGACGAAAGTCATAAAAAGGAGGGAGTATTTTAACGGCCCAGGTTTTCACCCGGTCTTCCAGGTATGCCCTAGGGGTATTTTGGTAATTTGGTCGGGCCGTCAGGGCCGTTTATGTCTTTTTCAGTGGTTAAAAGTTATTGGATGGTCTTATGTAGGTTTTTTAGGCTTTGTGGATGTGTTCGGGCATGGAAAGATGCAAAAGTAAAAGAGAGAATTAATTGTGTAGCAGTTGGGATTCGAGCCCGGGTCTCCGGGAAGCCTGTTGGGATGCGTGCCAGTTGAGCTATTGGGAGCTCTTGTTACTCTTTCCGCGACATATCTTGGTTAGCCTTGGATCATGGGGGTTTTGGTGTTTTTGATTAAAAGAAAAGAAAATAGGGTTTTTGTCTTTCTTCTCCAAAATCACCATTGCCGCCCAAGCCATCCTCTCCCAAGCCCCAAGCCGATTCCCATCTCCCAAGAAGCCCCGTGGTTCGATCGTCATTCCGGGTAAGGCTCGTCGTTCTCTTCTTCTTCTCGATTTGGTGTTCTTGCTGGCCGAGTGAAGCAAAGAGGTGTGTGTGTGTGTGTTTGGTGCAGCTAGCCGAGAGGAGCCAAACGCCCGCCCCCCGCCACGCGCACAAGAAGAGAGTCCATCGCCTCGCTGAGGTGCCGTCGTTCAACTCGTCGCCCAGCCCAGCAGCCGAGCCCAGATCGCTCTTATCGCATGCCGAGATGGCCCCTGTCGCACGCCCAGATCGCAGTTGTTGTACGCCCAGATCGCCTCATCGCGACGCCAGATTGCTCGCAAGAAGCCGTCCACGGCCGTTATGCGCGCGGATCGCGATCGCCGCCGCGTCGCTCGCCGGCGCGCGCCCTGTTAACTTTGTGTCGCACGCTGCGTTCGTCCGTCCGCGTCCGCGCTCACGCGCCTGCTCCTCGCCAGCACGCCCGCCCCCCAGCGCCGTGCCAACACGCCCAGCCACACAGCCCAGCTCGCCCAGCGTGCAGCCCTGCCACCCAGCTACGCCCAGCAGCAACCACGCAAGTGCAGCCTGTCCGTCCGCGCGTCAGCCGTACAGCGTGAGTTGCTCCCGAGCTGAGCCCTATTTATTTTTATTATATTTAGGCCTATGGATTATGATTATTGTTGTGTTTGTTAGGTTCTCGTTAGCTAGCTCGGGATCGATCGCAGCTTACGATTCTTGTGTGTAGTTGCCTCCCGACCAAGGTAAGGATTTCTTACCGGAGTTGTGTGGGCCCTGCGATGTATTATGCGATTGTTGTTGTATGCTTGTTTGTGTTTATCAGCATGTTAGTGATAGGTGATCTGTTCTGATTTCGCGACTGGCATGATTTCTTATATTGTTTCTCATGTTAGTCCATGCTATGTTGTTCCGTTCTGGAATGCTCGTATCTGTTCTTGCTTCGTAGTATCATGCTAGGTTCGTTGTATCTATTGAGCACGTATTGGATTGTTTGTTGTTGATGTTATAGTTTAGAGTTCAGATAGGTAGCATCATCCTGGCCAGGATGCATAAAGTACCTTGCATCCACGGCAGGGACGTACGAGGCGGTACTCCGTCCCTGGACCCCGTTAGGGTTTAGCTAACAATAACGGTAGGCCCTGCAATCTTGGGTGAGGGTGGCAGACTGTTAAATGCCCCAACGATCAGGATGATGACATGGCATTGCCTTGTCCTCGACAGTCCGCCCGTCCTCAGCGTGTTCGGCAGTAGCCCTTGATTGCCACCTGATAATGCAAGGACGGCTTCCTGGTGTAAACCTACCACGACCGGTTCCTTAGCCTCAGGTGCGGTGGTTCAGGCTGACATAGTTCACACGTCCAGGTCTCACACCCTATATGTCGTGACACCGATGATCGAGATTTAGTTAGCCATGGTGCGGGACTGGCAGGCGGCTTGCCTTTAGACCCGACACCCCCCATGGTTTGCAGTAGCATGCGGTGCGCGCATACGCTCATTATAGCGCCGACTGGAGAGCTCCTCGGGATTGTGAGCCAGTGCACCTTTCGTATCGATAGTAGGCAGGCTGAGGCCGAGACTTGTTTCTCGTATAGGATCGTACCTTGAGGTGGATTATTCTGGAGTAAGACCCTGAGCTGGCATCCGAAGTTCATGTGTGGATTTAAGCTATGTGCTCTCTTCTGTGTTTATATTCATAGCTTGCATACCACATCGCTAGATGACCATGTATATCGTATTGTACCCGGTTGGGGATTCTAACTGAGTAATTCGTTACTCACCCTTATTTTTGTGGTTTTCCACAGGTAACCAAGGTGCGAGACAGGATGGCTGAAGGAGGAGCTGTGATCATGGAAACCAGCTGTCGAACTCTGAATTTTATCTATGATTCTTTATGTCTTATTTTTCCCTTGAATGCATGTAGTTGGGCACGGAGCCCTAGGTTGTTTTCTGAATGTTTTTTCGGATTCTAGCACTATTTTAACTTCTGGATGTTTTGAATGTTTTAAATAAATCTCTGATCAGAGTAAGTTTTGGAAATGTATTCGTGTAACGGCCCAGTTTTCTATTTCGGTTACCCAGGTGATTTCAGATCATTATTCGGATGTTCGGATGGGCCGTTAGAGTTGTTTTAACCCTTTGGGGTATTTTGGTCTTTTTGCCCCTGGTCAGGGTTTTGAGGATTTTCAAGATTTCAGGGCCTTTCATGCCTTCATCGAAGTTTGGTGGTTGTCGGTTGCAAGACTCAAGAGGTTGGGCAAGTTGTTTGGGAGTTTGGAGGTATTTTAGTTATTGGCAAAATTAATGGGTTTTTAAGTGCTTCCATTGGGATTTGAACCCTTACCCTAAATGGTTTTGGGAGTCTACAGGAAAATGAGTTTTATTTTAAAGCAAAGTTTGTTTGGGCCGGGTTTTGAAAGAGGAAGCTTTGGGAAGGGATTTTAGACCCATTTAAATTAGGAAAAGGAAAGAAATCAAGAAAAATCCCTTTCCCCCTTGTTTTGCAAGACTCTCTCTCTCTCTCTCTCTCTCTCTCTCAAAACCCTAGCCGCACCATGCCCAGCTCTTGCCGCACCAACCCCAGCCGAGCCACCACACCCTAGCTGCACCCCCACACCAGGCCGCTCGGCCACGACCAATCGTTTTGCACCACCCCCGACCTGCCTGGCCCATGCCCAGATCGCTCAGCCCCATGGCGGCCGCTCTGCACCAGACCGCACCACCGGCCAGATTCTCGGCCGCTCCCGCCCCAGCTCCGCCAGACGCGCAGCGCAGACGCCGCGCTTAGCGTCTCCGTGGCGTTGACCAGCCTCCCAGATGTGCCTCCCGTGCGTCGACCCAGCCGCCCAGATGCGCCTCCTGTGCGTCGTCCCAGCCGTCGCACGCCCGCAGCCACGCGCGTCGCCGCGCGCGCCGTCCTCGCGAACCCGACGTCTCGCCGCGCGCGCCGCCGCTCCAGCGTCTCGCTCGCTCGCCTTGCCGCACGCCCGAGCCAGCGCCTGCCTCGCCAGCGCCCCTGCCGCACCAGCAGCGCCCATTCCTGCCCTTTTTGCTCCCGAGACCGCATGTCTTCTCGGTTGGTAATTCTCGAGTCTTTCCCCTTTTAGATTTTAAGCTGCTGGCTGCTGTTTATTTATTTAGGATGTTTTATCATATGCCTAGGTTGCTCGGGTTCGCTTTAAGCTCGAGGGTCGTTATCTGATTCGCGATAGTTATTTTCCACTTGTTTCCAGGTAAGGATTTCTTACCGTGGTTGTGTGGACCCTGCGATGCTTTCTTGATTGTGCCTTATATGCATGTTTACTTCTATGAACGTGATTAGTGGATAGGACAGCTTGTGATTGCATTCTTGCTAGCATGTTTGCCTATTTGTACATGTTAGTGCCATGCTAGGATTGTTCTTCCAGCATGCTTGAGATTCCTACTTTAAGTTCGTAGTATCATGCTAGGTTATGTGTGATTGATGTTGATATGTATGTCTAGCCAGGAATCAGTTATTTTGTACTCTTAGCTAGTATAGTAGAGTTTGTCATCATCCAGAGGCTGAGAGCGGACATAACGTACTTTGTCCCCACCGGTCGGGAGTAGAGCGAAGCATAACGTACATTGCTTCCCCCCGGCAGCCGATGTGGATTTAGCTACCACATCGGCATAAGCCTAGTTTGTAGCTCGCTAGAGCGGAACCCCGCCAAAGGTGCAAGCTGCCTTGGCCGGTTCCTAGCTTCTAGTGTCGGTGGTACAGCCGCATGGATGAGTGCCGAGGGCCTCGCACCTCGTGTTCGGTGACACCGTTTCCGAGTCTTTAGGCATGCATACGGCCCGCGTAGTTTGTACTTAGGCCCCCACATTTACGCCGGTTGCGGCGAAGATGGTGTGTGCGCAAGACACGCGTTAGTCGCCGGTTCGGAGAGCTCCCCGGGCTAATGTTCGTGAGTACACCAGTTCCTTCCGATTTAGAGCGGACTTGGGTACTCTCCGATAGTCCAGATTTGTTAGCGAGGTAAGAGGCCCTTGAGGACACCCATTGGGATTGGCTTTTGAGCTGATCATATGGTCGAGGGAGAAAGACCCTCGAGGGTGTTGGACATCTTTGGGATCGGTTTTTGAATTGATCAATTGGCCGAGGGAGAAAGACCCTCGGAGATGTCCCGGGATTGGTTATGAGAGCCAATCATTAGGCCGGAAGTAGGAGACTTCTGAGGATTCCAGATTCTGCCTTGTAAGCTCGTTGAGCTATGATCTGTGTTGGTAACTGTTTGCATGTATCCTAGGGTGCCAGATGATTGATGTATCGTATTGTACCCCGGTTGGGGATTCTTACTGAGTATGTTTATACTCACCCTTATTTATGTGGGTTTCCACCAGGTAACTTGGGACAACACCGGGACGGCTAGCGGAGGGAGCTGATTGATTATGGGAGCCGCCGGCACTCTGTCTTTTATTGTTTGCATAATTTGTTCAGCATGTAGACAGACAGGAGTCCTAGGGGGACGTTTTTAAAAGTTGTTTAAATTGTATTGTATGATTTTATAAACGCTGGCCAGGCTTGTTTTACTTTGTTGGCTTTGCTTAAATGAAGGTTGTTGTTTATGTTTTAAGTGTCCCCGCTTTTAAATATTTTGAAAGGTTTTAAATATGAGCACTAAACTGCTTGATGAAGTATTTAACTTGCATGCTGAGTGAGAACCTAGGTTTAGCGCCGTGTTTTGGGTCGGGTTCTTACAATTCGTCTTGGAACAGGTGCTTGGAAACAGGGACAGGTTTCAGGAATCTATGTTGACTTTTAAATGGATGTCATGTGTTTTAGTTTTTACTTAGAATCTGAAACACCATTCTTGCATATTGACTTTTGTTTTGAATGCATGCATTGAGGTAAAGACCTATTTTAGGACCCCATTTGTAAGGACCCGACCCGAGGAACGGTCTCTAACTTAGATCCTTACTTAGCATGCATGATTAAGAATGTAAAACATCATTCAGAGTTCCCAATTTAAAACCTTGTAATCAACAATTTAAAACAAAAACCGTAGTTCCAATAAATAAAACCAATAAGTAAGTGACTGATCAGTACTTTCTTAAAACGAATCAAAGGGAACGGTTCGAGAAACATAGAATAGTTTTTTAGTGCTTTTCCTAGGGACCCAAGTCCCACTACATGCTAAATCATAAAAACAATAAAAGGAACGTGCAACTCAAAGTCAGCTATCCATGATCATCCAGCAGCCTCCTCCTAGCCATCCAGCCTCTGTCCGAAGTTACCTGGTGGAAAACCAAAGAAAATAAGGGTGAGCAACAAGTTACTCAGTAAGAATCCCCAACCGGGGTACAATACGAAAACACCTCATTTAGCACAAGGACATGCAACCATACAATGACTTAGAGAAGAAACGGTTGGTTTAGGCTAAGAGCCACTTCTAGAGCGAGCCTATGCAAGGGCTTTCATCTGCAACCTTTCCTATGTTCTAAACCTGGATGCCCTTCAGGTCTTACACAACCTAGGACTCAGTGATGCCCATCGGGGACTTACACACCTAGGATGCCCATCAGGGTCTTACACCTCCGGACTGAGTGATGCCCAGTGGGGACTTACACACCTAGGATGCCCGTCAGGGTCTTACACCTCCAGACTCAGTGATGCCCAGTGGGGCCTTACACACCTAGGATGCCCGTCAGGGTCTTACACCTCCAAACTCAGTGATGCCCAGTGGGGCCTTACACACCTAGGATGCCCGTCAGGGTCTTACACCTCTAGACTCAGTGATGCCCAGTGGGGCCTTACACACCTAGGATGCCCGTTAGGGTCTTACACCTCCAGACTCCATCGGGGTCTTACTCGAGCGGGACCTATACTAGTTACTCCTACGGTCTTCTACACTATACTTCACACGTTTGACCTTAACATGGATCTAACAGCATACAACGGAAAACATGGATATGCCAGGATGGAAGAATCTAGTATGGAACTAATAGAATACAACATGAAGCATGGATATGTCAGGATAGGAAAACCCTAGCATGGAACTAACGAAACGCAAACATAACACGAACACGAAATCAAAAGCAAGCATGAATCCTATCCACTAGAAACTCGTACAGTCACAATAATCAACATGCTATCAAAGTATTCGCAGGGTCCACACAACCCCGGGTAAGGAATCCTTACCTGGAAACGAGTGGAAAGTAACTATCACGAATCAACTAACAACCCTCGAGCTTTAAAGCGAACCCGAGCGACCTAGGCATACAATAAAATATCCTAAATAAATAAATAGCAGCTAAAATCATGAAGTCCAAAGGGTGGAGGCACGTAAATTTACCAACCGAGAAGACACACGTCTCGGCAGCAAGGAGGAGGAATGGGCGCTGCTGGTGCGGCATGGGCTTTGGCGCTGGCGCTGGCTCGGGCGCGTGGCAAGGCGAGCAGACACATTGGAGCTGGCACGCGGCAAGGCGTCTGGACGGCGGGCAGCGTGCGGGCGACCTGGGCTGCTGGGCCAGCGCGCGAACGAGCGACACGTTGGGACGACGCGCGGGCGAGCGGAGCGACACTGGCGGACGGCCGACGCCGGCGTGCAGACGCGACGGCGCTGGGGCGCTGTCGTGCGGGCGCGGAGACGGGCGGCGCTGGGCTGGCTGGGGCGCACGGTGGCTCAATACGGTGCGGCATTGGGCGACAGGGGCGATGCAGGGCTGGTGTGGTGCGGCTTGGTGCGGCAACTGGCTGGCTGGGCAACGGCGGCGCCGAGCGGCAAGGGTGAGGGTTGGGCGTCGGCGGCGTGGGTGAGGGGGAGAGAGTGAGGGTTTGCGAGAGAGAGAGTGGGGTTTTTTTTTTTCTTCCTTCCCTAATTTAAATAAGCTTTGGGAATCTCAAATTTTCTTCCTAAGGCTTCCCCTCTTCGAGCCCTGGCTGACGCGTTTATTTTTCCTTATTTAAATCCAAGCTTCCAAACCTCTTGTTAGGCCAAGGGTTCGAGCCCTGCAACATCAACTTCCAAAAATACAAACTATATATAAAAACCTTATTTTACATTTAGCTGAAAACCGGGCTGTTACAATACTCCCTCCTTGGAGGACTTTCATCCTCGGAAGTCGCTGCACTAAAACAACTTCGGGTGGATTCTCCTCATCTCCCCTTCCAACTCCCAAGTAGCTTCCTCAACTCCCTGATTCCGCCACTGCACTTTCACTAAATCAATAACTCGGTTCCTCAAGACTTTCTTCTCAAATGCTAAAATCTTTATGGGTTTTTCCTCAAAGCTCAGGTCACGGTTTAGCTGCAAAGGCTCGAAGTCTATAACATGTGAAGGGTCTGCCACATACTGGCGGAGCATCGAAACATGGAACACACTATGCACTGCAGCCAAGGATGGCGGCAATGCTAATCGATAAGCTACGGCCCCAATCCTCTCAAGGATCTCGAATGGTCCAACAAACCTGGGGCTCAGCTTCCCCTTCCTACCAAACCTCAAAACTCCACGCATCGGAGCTACCTTAAGGAAAACATGTTGGCCAACCTCAAACTCCAACTCTCTACGCCTGACATCGGCGTAGCTCTTCTGCCTGCTCTAGGCAGTCAACATACGAGCTCTGATTTTCTGGACAGCCTCATTGGTCAACTGGAACAACTCCAGACCCAATACCTGCCTGTCCCCAACCTCTTCCCAGAATACCGGGGATCTGCAGTGCTTACCATACAACGCTTCAAACGGTGCCATCTGAATGGTCGACTGAAAGCTATTGTTGTAGGCAAACTCAATCAAATATAAGTACTGGTCCCAACTACCCGAGAAATCCAACACACAGGCCTGCAACATATCTTCTAAGATCTGATTTACCCGCTCTGTCTAGCCATCGATCTGTGGGTGGAAGGCTGTACTCTAGCTGCACTTTGTGCCCAAACCTGCCTGAAGGGCTTTCCAAAATCGTGATGTAAAACAGGAATCCCGGTCGGAGATAATTTTAACTGGCACTCCGTGGTACCTAACTATCTGCTCAAGGAACAACTGTGCCCACTGCTCCATGGTATAGTTTATCCTGCCGGGAATGAAGTGTGCACACTTGGTCAACCTGTCAACGATCACCCAAATCTGTGCATAACCTCTAGGAGTCCTGGGCAAACCCGAAATAAAGTCCATGGTAATCTCCTCCCACTTCCACTTTGTGGCACTCGAGTGCTGCGCAGCAGAACCCTCTTTGGTTTCGCCAGGCGCCTTCACTTGCTGACAAGTGAGACACCGACTGACAAACTGGGCAATCTCTCTCTTCATCCCCATCCACCAAAAAGTCTGCTTAAGGTCTTGGTACATCTTGTTACCCCCTGGGTGCCAAGCAAAGGGCGAGGTGTGAGCCTCAGCCAACAACTCTGTGCGAATACTGGCATCGGCTGGGACACATAGCCGTCCTTTATATCTCAAGCCACCATCTGCAAATATCACAAAATCGAAGTCACCATCAGCCTGAACCCTCTCACACAAACTCTTTAACTTAGGATCATTCAACTGGCCGTCGATAATCCTTTGCCTTATCGAGAAGGTGGATGGTCAATCGAGCTACTACAGCGGTAACATCCCCTAACAACACTGCTATTTCCGCTCTCTCGAGGTCTTTCCTTATGATACTTTTGGGATTTGCCAACGTTGCTAGATGCGAGGTCTTTCTACTTAGTGCATCGGCCACAACATTTGCCTTTCCAGGGTGATACAGGATCTCACAGTCGTAATCCTTTACAAGCTCCAACCACCTCCTCTGCCTCATGTTCAGGTCCTTCTGAGTGAAGAAATACTTGAGGCTTTGGTGGTCCGAGAAAATTTGAATATTTTCCCCATACAAGTAGTGCCTCCAGATCTTAAGTGCAAAGACGACTGCTGCCAACTCCATATCATGAGTCGGGTAGTTCTGCTCGTGCGGTTTCAACTGCCTCGAAGCGTACGCTATCACCTTACCGTGTTGCATCAGAACGCAACCCAAACCAAACTTGCTAGCATCACTGTACACCACGAACCCCCCTGTTCCTTCTGGAACTGCCAACACTGGCGCGGACGTAAAACTGCTCTTCAGCTTAGCAAAACTCTCATCGCACTTCTCATCCCAAACGAAATCGATGCCCTTTCTTGTCAACGGAGTCAGCGGTGCTGCTAAAGCAGAAAAATTCCGAACGAAGCGACGGTAATATCTGGCCAGACCCAGAAAGCTACGAATCTCTGACACAGTCGTCGGTCTGGCCCATGAGCTAACGACCTCTACTTTTGAAGGGTCCACAACCACTCCCTCCTTAGACACAACGTCCCTAGAAAAGCTACCTCCTCAATCCAAAAGTCACACTTTGAGAACTTCGCATAAAGCTGGTTCTCGCGCAAGGCTGACAAAATCTGTCTTAGGTGCGAAGCATGGTCCTCCTTAGACTTAGAGTACACAAGAATGTCATCTATGAACATGTAACGACCCAGGTTTTTCATCCCGGTCTTCCAGGTATGCCCTAGGGGTAATTTGGTTGGGCCGTCAGGGCCGTTTGTGTCTTTTCCAGTTACTAAAATTATTGGATGGATATATGTAGGTTTTTGGAAGGATTTGTGGTTTGGTTTGAGCAAGGTTTGTTGCAAAAGTAAAAATAAAGGAAATTGTGCTGCAGCTGGGGTTTGAACCCGGGTCTCCTGGAAAGCTTGTGGGGATGTGTGCCAATTGAGCCATTAGGTGCTCTTGTTGCTCTTCCTGCATCATTTTATGGTTAGCCTTGGATTTTGGGAGTTTTGGTGCATTTGGTTAAATGAAATAGAAATTAGGTTTGTTCCATCTTCTTCTCCAAAGTGTGTGGCCGCCCAAGCTATTCTCTCCATTGCCTTGCCGAGTTCTTCATCCTTGCAGCTCCCTTGGATCGATCATCATCATTAGGGTAGGTATCGATCTTCCTCTTCTTCTTCTCATCCGTTTGGTGTCTTTGTTTGACCAAGTGAATAGAAGAGTGTTGTGTGTGTTTGTGTTGATTGCGGCCCCGAGAGAAGCCCCAACCAGTGAGCCATCGTCGCGACGCCCAGTGGCGGCCGCGCGCCGGATTGCGCCGGCCAGCGGCCGTCGCCGAAGTCGCCAGCCCTCCATCCGTCGCGCAAGGGCGAAGTCGCCCAGATCGCCCAAGGTCGCTCGCGGTCGCAGCCATCGCACGCCAGATCGCCGGTCGTCCTCGCCTGATCGCTCGCACGCCAGGAGACCCTCGCCGGCGCCCGCGCGCCTTCGCTCCTAGCTGATCGCCCGCTCGCCTTGGCTCCGAGCTGATCGCCCGCACGCCCAGACGCTCGCCCGCGCGCGCGCGTCCGTGCCGTGCGTCCGTGCCGTGCCTTGAATGTCGTGCGCGCAGCCGCGCCCCAGCGCCCATCCGCGACGCCACCGCGCGCCAAAGACCGTGCGGTAGCGCGGCGCGGCGCCCGACCTGCCGTGTCAGCCTGCCAGCAACTCCAAGTTCGTGTCGCCGTGCCGCGTGAGTGCCTCGAGCCGAGCTTGCTGTTCTATTGTTTTTTTTAGACGTTTTAGATGTTGATTATTATTGGTTTGCTAGGTTCCCGCTAGCTAGCTCGGGATCGATCGCAGCTTAGGATTTTGTGTGTAGTTGCCTCCCGGCCAGGTAAGGATTTCTTACCGGAGTTGTGTGGACCCTGCGATGTTCTATGTGATTGATGTTGTATGTTTGTTTGTGATTATCAGCATGTGTAGTTTAGGTGCTCGTTCGAATTCTCGATGGCATGACCGTATGTTGTTCTTTCATGTTAGTCCATGCTAGGTTGTTCGGATTTCGGCATGCTCATATTCATTCTTGTTCCGTAGTACCATGCTAGGTCTGCTTTGTATTCTTACGAGCACGTATTGGATTGTTTCTTGATTGTTAAGGCGAGTTAGAATTCGGGTAGGTAGCATCATCGGGCACGATGCATAAAGTATCTTGCATCCATGGCGGGGACGTCGAGACGATTCTCGTCCACGGACCCCGTTAGGGGTTTAGCTAACCCGACCGGTAGGCCCCGCAATCTTGGGTGAGGGTGGCAGATCGTTAAATGCCCCAACGGTCGGTTTGATGACTTGGCATTGCCTCGTCCCGGCGATCGGCACGTCCTCGGCGTGTTCGGCCGTAGCCCTTGATTTCCACCGATAGGGCAAGGCGGCTTCTCGGTGTAAGCCTACCACGACCGATTCCTTAGCCAGTGCGGTGGTTCAGGTGACATAGTTCACGTGTCAGTCTCACACCCCTATGTCGGTGACACGATCCGAGAGATTTAGTTAGGCGTGGTGATCTGGACATGGGCGACTTGCCACTAGACCGGCACCCCATAGTCTGCAGAGCACGCGGTGCGCTCTTACGCTCATTACAGCGCCGGACCGAGAGCTCCTCGGGATCTTGAGCTAGTGCACCTTTCGTATCGGCGAGATGAGACAGCAGTGAGGCGGGACTTGTTTCCGTATAGGGCATATAGTGTGTTGTGGTATTCCGGACTAAAACCACGAGTTGGCATCCGAAGTCCAAGTGTGGACTTAGCTATGTGCTCCGCGCTCGTGTTTATATTCATAGCTTGCATACATTCTTCTAGATGATCATGTATATCGTATTGTACCGGTTGGGCCAGATTCTTACTGAGTAATTCGTTACTCACCCTTATTTTGTGGTTTTCCACAGGTAACCAAGGCGCAAGGCAGATGGATGGTGAAGGAGGAGGCTGTGATCATGGAATCCTGCTTTGTCATCTCGGCGTTTCTTATGTTATGACTCTTATCGTTATTTTTCCCTGAATGCATGTAGCGGGACACGAGTCCTAGGATGTTTTTGAATGAATTGTGGATTCGGCTTTGTTGAATTTGAGGATGTTTTTAATGTTTTTAATAAAATCTCGATCGAGTAAGCTCGTTGGAAATGTATTTGTCTGTGAAACAGGTGCTTGGAGACAGGGACAGGTTTCAGTAGACTTTATCGTTCTGAATGAATCTTGAATGTTTTGTTTTTAATGGGAATCCAAAAACTTTATTTGCATTTTGTCTTTTACTTTGAATACATGCATTGGGGTAAAGGCCTATTTAGAGCCCCTTTTTGGGTCGGATCTTTACAGAACACGATGACAAAGCGGTCCAAGAATGCCTTGAACACCCTGTCCATCATGTCCATGAATGCAGCTGGGGTGTTCGTCAGTCCAAAAGATACGAACTCATAGTGACCATACCTCGACCTGAAAGCTGTCTTGGGAATATCTGCATCTCGGATCCTTAACTGGTGGTAGCCTGACCTCAAGTCAATCTTCGAAAACACACAAGCTCCCTGGAGCTGGTCAAACAGGTCATCAATACGAGGCAGTGGATACTTGTTCTTGATAGTCACCTTGTTCAGTTCCCTGTAATCGATGCATAGACGCATCGAGCCATCCTTTTTCTTAACGAATAGCACGGGTGCTCCCCACGAGGACACACTCGGCCTAATGAATCCTCTGCCAAGCAGCTCCTGCAACTGCTCCTTTAACTCTTTTAGTTTAGCTGGCGCCATACGATATGGAGCTTTCGAGATAGGACGAGTTCCTGGCTCAAGCTCTATCGAGAAATCCACCTCTCTCTTTGGCGGTAGACCAGGCAACTCTTCAGGGGAAACATCTGCAAATTCTTGCACAATGGGCACTTGCTCAATAGATAACTGATCACGGCTCTCCCCGGTCAACTTAGCTAAAAAACCCCAAGCTCCTCGAGCTAGCAAAAGGTGGGCTTTAGCTGGCGAAATCACTGGCGGACACACCCCACCCTGGGTGCCCCGAAATTTAAAACTAGGCCTGCTCGGCGGCCTAAACACTACCTCCTTACGGCGACAGTCAATCATAGCGTGGTTATCAGCTAACCAATCCATGCCTAGGATCACATCAAAACCACTCATAGCCAACACTATGAGCGTAACCTGTAGAGACTCGTCGGATACCTGTATCCGACCATCCCTTACCTTCTGACTAGCCAACATACTAGCTCCCGAGGGAGTAGCAACAGATAACTCAAATCCTAGAGGCTCTAATATCATGCAAGCATGCTCAGCAAAAACAGCAGAAACAAAAGAGTGTGTGGAACCCGAATCAAACAACACAAAGGCAAGGTGATCAAGAACTAGAAGCGTACCTGCCACTGTGGCCCCGACTTTCTCAGCCTCCTGGCGGGTCGTAGCATACACTCTCCCCTGCTGCTAAGCTGGGTGCGCCACCACTACTTTCTGGTTGCAATGCCGGGCCCGATGCCCTTCCTTTCCACAGTTGTAGCAAGCTCTAGGGTTACCACCACAAGGTCCCCAATGCTGCTTCCCACAAAGTTTACAATACGGCGGCTGCCTCCCTACGCCCTGTTGGCGAGGTGATCACGATTCTGATCCGATCTTTGGTCCTCGCCATGATAAGAACCCTGAGGGCGCTGACCGCCCCCACGACCATTACTCCCTGAATCAAACTTACGCTTCTGGCCCGAGTACACTGGGGCCTTCTGCACAACAACACTAGCAACCCGCTCTTGGAGGATACTTTCCATCATAAATAGTTGCCAATCGCCTTTGCCTTGGCAAAAGTCTCTCGAGGCTGTGCCCTAACATCTCGAGACACTCCTGTCTCGGACCAAAGCAATAAACTTCACGATCTTTGGCTCGGGGTGGCAATCAACTGCGGCGCGAAGTACCCATACTCTGAAAACTTCTTCTCATAAACCTCGATCGAGTCAGACCCTTGCTTGAGGTTTGAAAATAGCTCGATCATCTTTTCTTGGGCTTCTTCACTGATAAAGTTTGCCTTAAACTCAGCCTTGAAGAATTCCCAAGTTGCAGGTGGAGACCCAGCCGGTCTCTCACTCAAAGTGGAATCCCACCACCACTTAGCTGTACCATCTAACACATGAGCTGCACATCGAGCTCGCTGCACCTCAGGACAAGCCATCACCATGAATGTGTACTCTAACTCCGCAATCCACCTGGCTGCTACCAATGGTTCTCCAGGGGAACTAAATTTTTTGGGCTTCCATTTCACAAAATCCTTCAGCCACTTTCCTAGATCCTCAGCACCTTCCGCCATAACGGCCTCATTCACAACTCGGCTCCTGAAGGCTGGGCGGTGCAGTGGCGCTGCGATCCTTTCTTTGAACCAACTCGGTCAGCTGCTCTATCTGAATTCGGGACTCCTCCCTCTGCGCAACTAACAAAGCCTGCGTCTCAGCTCTCTACTTGGCCCTCTGGTCAGCTAGCAACCCAACCATAAGAGCCCTCATGGACTCCACAAAAGCAACTCCCGGTGCAGCCTCTCGAGGCTCATTTGCCTCCATGCCTCTCTCGGGCAACACGTGCCAGAAAGGGCGATCGGTGGCCTAACATCAGCATCAGCTTGGGACGACGTCCCTCCAGTGTCAGAATCAATACAAATGCCCTGTGTGGTTGGCCTCGAGCCTCCCTGCCCTCTACGAGTAACTGGCATGCTGACAATCTACACCCAAACCAACAATGAGTCAGAACCTGTTTTCCCTCTCTCTACAACAACAAGTCATGAACATGCAACGTGCAAACGGTATTGTAATTCTTAACCCTTAACCTTAAACTTACGGACATACTTGATGGCTGTCGGAGCGCTGATGATCATGGAAAACAACCTACAACTGCAGGTCAGTCTACAGAACCTATAACTCTAAGCTCTGATACCAACTGTAAGGACCCGACCCGAGGAACTGTCTCTAACCTAGATCCTTACTTAGCATGCATGATTAAGAATGTAAAACATCATTCAGAGTTCCCAATTTAAAACCTTGTAATCAACAATTTAAAACAACAACCGTAGTTCCAATAAATAAAACCAATAAGTAAGTGACTGATCAATACTTTCTTAAAACGAATCAAAGGGAACGGTTCGAGAAACATAAAATAGTTTTTGAGTGCTTTTCCTAGGGACCCAAGTCCCACTACATGCTAAATCATAAAAACAATAAAAGGAACGTGCAACTCAGAGTCAGCTATCCATGATCATCCAGCAGCCTCCTCCTAGCCATCCAGCCTCTGTCCCAAGTTACCTGGTGGAAAACCAAAGAAAATAAGGGTGAGCAACGAGTTACTCAGTAAGAATCCCCAACCGGGGTACAATACGAAAACACCTCATTTAGCACAAGGACATGCAACCATACAATGACTTAGAGCAGAAACGGTTGGTTTAGGCTAAGAGCCACTTCTAGAGTGAGCCTATGCAAGGGCTTTCATCTGCAACCTTTCCTAGGTTCTAAAATTGGATGCCCTTCGGGCCTTACACAACCTAGGACTCAGTGATGCCCATCGGGGACTTATTCACCTAGGATGCCCATCAGGGTCTTACACCTCCAGACTCAGTGATGCCCAGTGGGGCCTTACACACCTAGGATGCACGTCAGGGTCTTACACCTCCAGACTCAGTGATGCCCAATCGGGCCTTACACACCTAGGATGCCCGTCAGGGTCTTACACCTCCAGACTCAGTGATGCCCAGTGGGGCCTTACACACCTAGTCCCTGGCTCCAGCTCAATGGTGAAATCTAACTCCCTCTTCGGGGGTAAACCCGGTAACTCCTCAGGGAAAACATCAGCAAACTCTTGCACCATGGGGACCATGTCAACAGACAACGCGGAGCTGCTACCTCCTGACAACTTTGCCAAGAAACCCCAAGCTCCTCGAGCTAACAATCTACGGGCTTTTACTACTGAGATCAGCGGCGGGCAAACTCTGCCTTGGACACAGTGAAACTTGAAGCTCGGCTTCTGAGGCGGTCTAAACACAACGTCTTTGTGGCGGCAGTCTATCAAAGCATGGTTCTCCGCCAACCAATCCATACCAAGGATCACATGGAAACCGCTCATAGACAGAACTATGAGGGTAGCCTCTAAAATCTCATCAAATATCTGTATCCGGCCACTTCTAACTCTATTGCTAGCTAACATACTCACTCCCGAGGGAGTGGCTACACACAGCTCAAACCCTAAAGGTTCGAGTTCCACACAAGCTTGTCTAACAAATGCATCAGAAACAAAAGAATGGGTCGAACCCGAATCGAACAACACAAATGCATAATGCTCTAAGACAAGCAGCGTACCTGCAACTGCATCATTAGTACGCTCCGCCTCCTGGCGAGTAGTGGCAAACACCCGCCCTATTTCGCTTGGGCGGTCTGGCCTTCTTTGCTAAATCCTGAGTACAAAATCTGGCCAAATGCCCTTCCTTGCCACATCTGTAGCAAGCACGGGGCAATGCTCCACATAATCTGAAATGTGCCTTACCACACTTGTTGCAATGAGACGGCTACCTAGCCCCGCCCTGCTGGCAATCCTGTGCTCTACCCTGTGGTCAGCGCTGATCCCGACCCCTAGACTGGCCCTGACGTCGAGTCTGCTGCCCACCTAAGCGGGAACCATAAGAAGACCCAAGCTTCCTCTTATGCCCAGAATGCTGCTGATCAAGCTGAACTGACTGAGCTGGTGCAACTGAATCCTGCACTGACGGATACTTCGGATTATAGATTGTGGCCAACTCCACTGCTCGGTCATAGCTCTCAAGAGCGAGTGCTCGGACATCCTGAGCAACCTCGTTTCTCAGCCCACTAATAAATTTCTTAGTCTTGAGCTCCTCAGTTGCAATGAGCTCCGGGGAAAAATAGCTATATTCAGAGAACTTCTTTTCATACGCAGCAATACTATCTAATCCCTGCTTCAGATTCGAGAAGGCCTCTGTCATCTCCTGCTGAGCCTCGTCGTTGACATACTTGGCTCTAAATTTCGACCTAAAGAACTCCCAGGTGGCTGGAGAAGACCCAGTTGGTCTAGCTCTATCTGTGGACTCCCACCACCATTCAGCTGTGTCAGTAAGAACATGGGCCGCACATCTCGACCTCTGCACATCGGGGCATCCCATAACTCTAAAAATGTACTCCATCCTGGCCAACCACCTGACTGCCACTAGTGGGTTCTCTGAAGCATCGAACTCCTTCGGCTTCCACTTGGTGAAATCCTTCAGCCACTTGCCAAACTCAGCGGCTCCCTCCACACTATCAAGTGAATCAGTCAGGTCCTGTTGACCCTGCCCCTCCGATTGATCTATCGGGCCTACTGAAGCTGTTGGGGCTACTGGAGCTACTGGGGGTGTCTGCTGCATAAGCTGTGTCAACTGGGCTATTTGTGCCCTAGACTCCTCTCTCTGCGCTGCTAGCTGCGCCTGAGTATCAGCTCTCTGCTCGGCCATTAGGCCCATCATCAAGTCTCTCATAGCAGAGACATCTCCTCCTAGAGCTGCACCTCGAGGCATAGCAGCCTCCACCCCTTCTCTGGGCAAGTTAGCACCTGGAGCCACAAGCGGCCTATGAGCCTGATCTGCCCTAGCTGCTGGACCTACAACATCTCTATTTGCAGTTCCGGACGGGCCTGCTCCACTGCGTGTAACCGGCATAATGGCGATTTACACGGAAACCACAACGGGTTAGTCCACTCTCGGACTCTTCTCTGCCAACAAAGGTAACTCATGTGTACTCATACAGTATCGTAAACAAAACCCTTACTAAACAAACTTAGACAAACCTGACGGCCGTGGAGTGCTGGAGATCATGGGAACACAACCTACAAACAGGTTAGTCTACATAATCTATGACTCTGTGCTCTAATACCAACTGTAAAGACCCAACCCAAAATACCGTCCTAAACCTAGGTCTTTACTCAGCATGCAAATCCAAAGCATAAATGATACGAACTAGCAGTTGAATTTAGAAACTTTTCAAACATAAAGGTTGGACAATATTTAAATCAAAACAAATTTCTTTAAGCAAATCCATGCAACTCAAAAACAGTGACTGATCAGTATCTTTCTTAAAAACATAAAAATAGTTCGTGCAATAATAAATAATTTTCCCTATGGACTCATGTCCAACTACATGCTGAAATCAAAAGTAAATAACGACACGACAGAGTGTCAGCAGCATCCATGATCTCTCAACTCACTCCGCTAGCCGCCCCGGTGCTGTCCCAAGTTAACTGGTGACAAACCACAGTAAGGGTGAGTATAAACATACTAAGTAAGAATCCCCGACTGGGGTATGATATGATGCATTCAATCATCTAGCAACCTAGTACACATGCAAACAGATATCAACATGGATCTTAGCTCAACGAGCTTACAAAG
This sequence comes from Sicyos edulis, assembly GCA_036507275.1. Lineage (NCBI taxonomy): Eukaryota > Viridiplantae > Streptophyta > Magnoliopsida > Cucurbitales > Cucurbitaceae > Sicyos > Sicyos edulis. Next base: position 19,846,793 of record CM071857.1, on the reverse strand, counting down.
CAAATCCAGAGTCCTCGGAAGTCTCCTACTTCAGGCTTAATGATTGGTCCTCAAAACCAATCCCGGGACATCTCCGAGGGTCTTTCTCCTTCGGCCAATCGATCATCTCAAAAACCGACCCAAAAGATGTCCGACACCCTCGAGGCTCTTTCTCCCTCTACCACATGATTGGCTCAAAAACCAATCCCAATGGGTGTCCTCAAGGATCTCTTACCCTCGCTAACAAATCTGGACTATCGGGAGAGTACCCGAAGTCTGGCTCTAAACTGGAAGGAACTGGTGTACTCACGAACATTAGCCCGGGGGAGCTCTCCGAACCGGCGACTAACGCGTGTGCGCGCACACCGCATGCTGCTGCAACAGGCGTAAATGTGGGGGCCTAGGTACAAACTACGTGGGCCAGGTACGCATGCCTAAAGACTCGGAAGTGATTTCACTGAACACAGTAGTGCGAGGCCCTCGACACTCATCTGTGCAGCCTGTACCACCGACCTGAAGCTAAGAACCGGCCAAGGTAGGCTTGCACCGTTGGCAGGGTTCCTCTCTAGCAGGCTACAAACTAGGCTTATGCCGATGTGGTAGCTAATCCACATCTGCTGCCGGGAGGAAGCAAGGTACGTTATGCTTCGCTCTAACTCCCGACCGGTGGGGACAACGTACGTTATGTCCACTCTCAGCCTCTAGATGATGACAAACCCTACAAGCCTACTTACGAGTACAAAATAACTGATTCCTGGCTAAACATACATATCAACATCAATCACACATAACCTAGCATGATACTACGAACTTAAAGCAGGAACCATAAGCATGCTGGAAGAACAAACCTAGCATGGCACTAACATGTACAAACCGACAAACATGATAGCAGGAATTCAAACACAAACTGTCCTATCCACTAACATGCTCATAAAAGTAAACAGGCATACAAGGCACAATCAGGAAAACATCACAGGGTCCACACAACCCCGGTAAGGAATCCTTACCTGGAAACAAGCAGAAGATAACAATAAAAAAGCGACCCTCGAGCTTCTAAGTGAACCCGAACAACCTAAGAAAATAATAAAATCATCCTAATTAAAAAAACAACGACCAAAAACTTATGGTCCAAAAGAGTAGAGACTCGGGAATTACCAACCGAGGAGGCACTAGGTCTCAGCCCAACTCACTCGGCAAGACAAGCTCTCGGCGGCAAGGTGCTGGCACAACGCATGGCTGGGGGCGAGCAGGTTGGGCGCGCTGGCACGGCAGGGGGTGCACGCGCGCGAACGGCTCTTGCTGGTGTTGCGCGGTGGCTGGCGCTGGGGCGCAGGCGTGTAGACGCGAGCTGGCGTGGGGCGGGGCGCGCTGAGCGCGAGACAATGGTGCGAGCTCGAGCTCTTGGACGGTCTTGCGGCGAAGCGGCCCAGGGTCTTTGGTGGCATCGCGATGCAGGTGACGGACCTGCTGTTGGCTTGCGGCGCTAGGTGAGGCAAGGGCTCGGTGCGGCGCTGGGCTTTCCTCCTTCGAGTCCTAGCTGACGCATTTTAATTCATAATTAACTCAAGCTTCCAAACTCTCATTTAGGTCAGGGGCTCGAATCCTCTTGGAAACACTTTTAAAAGAAACTTTATTTTACAATTAACCGGAATGAAAGTCTGGGTCGTTACATAGTGGGATTTGAAGGTGGGATTTTTCCAAGCATTTTATTATTGAAAAATAGGGAAAAATCAAGTAGGGTTCCATCATTTTCTTTTCTCCTTCCTTCTTGGCCGACCATCATCTTCTCTTTCCCACTCCTTGGCCGAGACCTCAAGCTCCCATTTCTCTCCATTGATTTCAAGATTGCCTTGCTCCATTCCCAAGATCTCCAAGTGTAGTTCAACCTCTCCATTGTTTCTTCAAGGTAAACCTTTGCAACTCTCTCTTTTCTCTTCCTCTTGCCATGGCCGAACCAAGCTTCACCTAAGGGAGTTGTGGTTTTCTTCTTCTCTTCTTGTAGATCCGAGAAGCTTGCTTGGGTGGAGGAGATCTTGTTTGTTCTCCTTGTTTGATTGAGATTCGAGAGCATTTCCCATTCCAGCCTCCATTGCTGAGAGCTCCAAGGTAGGGTTGATGGTGTTTTTGTTGTGTCTGACTTATTGTTTGGATAGATCTAACTTGCTCTTTTCTTCCTTGTGCAAATCCAACCCCTAGCCGAGATCCCTTTGGTTGTGCACTCTCCTTGGTCGAGACCACCTAGTCCATTTGAGGATCATTGTCGAATCTTCATTGGGTGAGTTGGTAAGTGTGTGATTTTGGCTGCTTGTGTGTTGGTTTGGCCAAGAGCCCCAATGGGGGTGTGTGGCCGAGAGCTCCATGATAGTTGGGAGTGTGTTTGCTTGCTCCATGTGCATGGGATCTAACATTGTTTGTTGTGTGATTTGCCCTAGCCAAGACACTTTGTTGCAAGCTGTAGCCGAGAGCTTCTAGGGTTCCATTTTGGGTGCTTGGCCGAGAGCACTAGGGCAAGTAGGGGTAATCTCTTGGTTCCCTTGCTTCTAGATTTAGTGCTTAGTTAAGTGTATAGCTAGCTAGATTGAATTTGTATGTTTATGCTTTTAGGTTGTGAGACACTGTAGCTCAAGGAGCACTTTTCTGTTTATATTTCTGCTTGTTTCAGGTAAGGATCTCTTACCAGGGTTGTGTGGACCCTGTGATATGTTTTGATTGCATCTTATATATATATGTTGTTGTTATGAGCATGTAGTGGTTAGGAATGTTTCACTATTTATCTCTGCTAGCATGTTTGCCCTGTTTCTACATGTTAGTGTCATGCTAGGTTTGTTCTTCCAGCATCTTCTGAGTTCTCTATTTACATTCGTAGTATCATGCTAGGTTGTACTTGTATTCTTGTTAAGCATGTTCAGTTGTTAGGGGTGTATATTATGTGACATTAGATAGTTAGCTAGACTTGTCTTCTAGAGGTTGAGAGTGGACATAACGTATCTTGTCCCCACAGGTCGGGATCAGTGAGAGGCATAGCGTACTTTGTCTCCGCCCTCGGCAGCCGGTGCAGATTAGCTCCCGCATCGGTACAAGCCTAGTTTGTAACCTGCTAGGGCAGAACCCATCACGGGTGCAAGCCTGCCCGAAGACAGTTCTTAGCTTCAGGTTGGTGGTACAGGCTGCTACAGCTGAGTGTCAAGGGCTCTACACTACTGTAGATCAGTGACACCATTCTTATTCTTGTTTAGAGCCTGACCTCGGGTACACTCCCGTTGTCTTAGGGTTTAGCCTGGCCGGGGGTAAGAGACCCCCGAGGACACCTATTCGGGATCAGCTTTTGAGTTGGTCAATTGATCGAGGGAGAAAGACCCTCGAGGGTGTCTGACATCTATTTGGGATCAGCTTTTGAGTTGATCATTTGGCCGAGGGAGAAAGACCCTCGAGGATGTCTTTAGGATTGGTTAGAAGAACCAATCATTAGGCCGGAAGTAGGAAACTTCCGAGGTTCCCGAATTTGACTTGATTAGCTAGTTGAGCAAAGTTTCTGTGCTAGTAACTGATTGCATGTATACTAGGATGCTAGATGATGGATGTATCGTATTGTACCCCAGTTAGGGATTCTTACTGAGTATGTTTATACTCACCCTTACTTATCTTTCAGGTAACTTGGGACAGCACCGGGATGGCTAGTGGACGAAGCTGTGTGATCATGGGAGATGCCGACGAACTATGTGTCTTTATCTTTTGGAGTCTTTTATTATGTAGTAGCATGCTGGGAACTTTGTTTACTGTTGAGACTTGTTAAACGGTTTTGTTTGAAATACTGGCCAGGATTTTTTTAAGGATGTTTATGAAATGATTGTTCCTATTATGAAGTTTAAATGAGTTTTATCTTTTAGTTGTTTCCATAATGTTTTTTAAAGTTTTAAATTGTTAGCATGCTAGTAAGAACCGGGGTTTAGGACCATTTTGGGTCAGGTTCTTACAAAGAAACTTTTTCGATTGCGGCCCTTCTTCCCATGTTACTCCATCGACACCGATGATGTCGAGGCAGCTCGCTAACTCTGCATCAGAGTGATCCCTTAACAAAATTTCTTATTCTGATTCATCGTTTTCAAGGTCGAATAACTCGTTTCAGTCCTTTGGTGCCCAGCTGATCAAATGGTCCTTTAAAATCACTTGATACTTAGAGCGATCGAATATACTTGTCATAGCTCTCAAATAGGTCATTATTTAGGCTGATTTATTAAGCATTTTATTAGGGGTCAGAAACTTTTTTCGAGCTATTTGGAGCATTTTGCGAATAAAAGTGTAGGAATTAACGTGTGTCTAGAAAATAGCATCATCAGTGCACTATGCGAATTATATACAAATATTATACAATTTCGCACTAAAAAGCTATTAAATGCAGGAAATGCTAGACATGATGCTGGAGGAGCGAAATAATGCGAGCAGTGACGCACATAGAAGAATCACGCATTCACAAGACGGTCGCGCTCGAGAATCACACCAACATAGAAATAAACAGAAAGTCAATCAAGCAATTAAAGTGGTGTCAATCAAATAAATTCCAGCGAAAATAAAGAAATCTTGTATTAATGAAGATTTCCCAATTCACCTAGGCATGCCGACCAAGGAAATCAACTCTATAAATTGAAAGAAGTAAGCCGAAGTTTGGTTTGTTGGTCGGATGGCCAAAAGCCGATCCAAGTGAAAAATGAGCTAAGTTAGATGGTTAGAACCCGATTCATGCCAGAAGCAACTGGTCGTGACTGTAGGAGCCGATGACAAGGGGACTGCACACTTCACAGCTGTGCCAACTCCATTTTATTGTTTTTCTTTGGAGTAGTTATAATAATAAACATTTAGTAGTCTAATAAAATCGGTTGATTTAAACTTCTTACTGTGTGTTCATTTTTATGATGCGTTATAAGAGTGTTGAATGAATTCTCACTGGTAGAATCATACTTAGGAGCGTAGGTTAAAGAGTTTTACACTGTTGGGTTTGTTTATATATATATATATATATATATATATATATATATATATATATATATATATATGCGTCGCTTAGCTATCCATGTATATGACTTGTGGTAAGTCGAAAAGAGGAATCACATGGAGACCTAATATGCTACTGTATGTTGAATGCAAGTCTTTGTATCATTTAGGCAATTAGGAATAATCTCACTATTGCTCGTGTTGCCCCATTTTACTATGAGATCACAGCGGAAGCTGTCTTTCCATAAATCACTAAGTGTGAAAGCACTTCTTAGTTGAGGGAAGCGAGAAACTCGATAACTAGTCTCGCTTTCTTAACATCTTCTATAAATATTTATTTATCTTTACTCATTGCATTCATATTTATTTCTGTCAAGCATTTGCATCTTTTATTTACGCATTAAAAACCCAAATCAAACACACTTTTACAACCCATTTATTTAACTTTCAGCATAACTCTTGTTTTAACAGTATTACTTTTAGACATAAATCTCTATGGGATCGATAAAATGTATACTTATTACTTGCTGCCGTTTCAACCACATATACTTGCACGTATGCGATTCTGAGTCAACTTAGTTTTAAGTTTCTCTGAGTTAATTACTGTACGACTATATTAGCACCCGAAATCGTCAGAACAAGTTTTTGGAGTCGTTGCCGGGAATTGATTATTTAGAATTGATATTATTAGGATGAGAGCAATTTTTATTGATAAAAGGTTGAACTTGTATTTCAAGGGAACCGAGATCCAAGGAACACATCAACTAACAGGGAAAGAGTCCCAATACATTACCACAAGCAACAATCAAACATGACACATCCTAACTGGGAGACTTAGACGCATATTGGGGGAGATCACATGTAACGGCCCAGACTTCCGTTCCGGTTCCCCAGGTATGTTCGGTTCAGTATTTGGTTGTTTGGTTGGGCCGTTAAGGCTTTTTAACCCTGAAGGGCATTTTGGTCATTTTGCTCCTAGGGCTGGCCTCGTGGGATCTTAGGGATCCGAGGCTATTTTTGTCTTTTGCTAAGGTTGATTTGGTTGTCTGTGCAGGATTCCAAGAGTAGTTGGATTTGTTAGGGTTTCTGGAGGTTGTTCGGTTAAGTGAAATAGGAGTTTTAAAAGTGTTGCTTTAAGGATTTGAACCCCTGACCTCAAGGGGGTTTGGGGACTTGGATTTAAATGAGAAAAATAGATGCGTCAGTCGGGACTTGAAGGAGGAAAGCCCTGGGAAGGGGTTTAGTCGCCAATCCTAAATGAATTAGGAAAAAGAATTCGTAATTTCATTCCCAAGGGTTGCCGCACGCGTCTCTCATTCTCTTCCTCTCATCTTGCAGATTCTTACTTCTCCATCCTCATCTCCTTGCCGAGTCCATCAAGATCAAGAACCGGGTCCAAGAACGTGTAAGTCTTCTCTTCTCCTTTTCTTTCTTCTTAGCCGAAATTGTTTGGTGTTTGATCAAGCCCTAACCGAAGGGTTGTTGTTCCTTGTAGCCGAAACCATCTTGGGGATTGCCTTAGGGTGGTCGAGCCTTGAGTTCTCCATCTTGGGGAGTGTCGAAATTTGTAAAGACTCGACCCGAAAAACGGTTCTAAACCTAGGTCTTTACTCAGCATGCAAGTGAAAAGCATAAATGACACAAACCGGAGGTCGAGTTTAAAACTTTTCAAAACATATAGAGTGGAAAACATTAAAACCAAGTCAAATAATCATTAAGTAAAACCATCCAATTTAAAATAGTGACTGGTCAGTACTTTTTCCTTAAAACATAAAAGATAGTTCGAAGCAACAGTAAATATGTTTTCCCTACGGACTCATGTCCAACTACATGTTGAATTCAAATAATGCAAATGAAGACACGACAGAGTGTCAGCAACATCTATGATCTCCCAGCTCCCAACGCTAGCTGCCCAGGTGCTGTCCCAAGTTACCTGGTGGAAAACCACTGTAAGGGTGAGTATAAACATACTTAGTAAAATTCCCCGACCGGGGTACGATACGATGCTATCAATCATCTAGCAACCTAGTACACATGCAAACAGATATCAACACGGAACTTAGCTCAACGAGCTCACAAGGCAAATCCGGAGTTCTCGGAAGTCTCCTACTTCTGGCCTAATGATTGGTTCTCATGACCAATCCCGGGACATCTCCGAGGGTCTTTCTCCCTCGGCCAAATGATCAGCTCAAAAACCGATCCCAAAGATGTCCGACACCCTCGAGGGTCTTTCTCCCACGACCATATGATTAGCTCAAAAACCAATCCCAATGGGTGTCCTCAAGGGTCTCTCCCCCTCGCTAACAAATCTGGACTATCGGGAGAGTACCTATAAAGACCCGACCCGAATGGGGTCCTAAAATAGGTCTTTACCTCAATGCATGCATTCAAAACAAAAGTCAATATGCAAGAATGGTGTTTCAGATTCTAAGTAAAAACTAAAACACGAAACATCCATTTAAAAGTCAACATAGATTCCTGAAACCTGTCCATGTTTCCAAGCACCTGTTCCAAGACAAATACATTTCCAAAACTTACTCTGATCAGAGATTTATTTAAAACATTCAAAACATCCAGAAGTTACAATAGTGCTAGAATCCGGAAAAGCATTCAGAAAACAACCTAGGGCTCCGTGCCCAACTACATGCATTCAGAGGAAAAATAAGACATAAAGAATCATAGATAAAATTCAGAGTTCGACAGCTGGTTTCCATGATCACAGCTCCTCCTTCAGCCATCCTATTTTTAGCAACTAGAAAAGACATAAACGGCCCTGACGGCCCGACCAAATTACCAAAATACCCCTAGGGCATACCTGGAAGACCGGGAAGAAAAACCTGGGCCGTTACAATATTCCCTCCTTTTTATGACTTTCGTCCTCGAAAGTCCTTAAGATTGGAACAGCTCAGGATAATGCAATCTCATCTCGTCTTCCCGCTCCCAAGTGGCTTCCTCGGAACTCTGACTCCTCCACTGAACTTTTACCAACCGAATCTCGCGATTACGCAATGTCTTAGTCTCGAATGCAAGAATCCCCACTGACTTCTTCTCGAAGCTCAAATCCTCATTCAGGTGCAGGGGCCCAAAGTCCACAATGAGCGATGGGTCCGACACATACTACCTCACACCGATACATGAGAACACTGCACACGGCTGACAATGACAGAAAGAGCTAACCAATATGCAACTCTGCCAATCCTTTCGAGAATCTCAAATGGCCCAACAACAGGAGGCTCCACTTCTCCCGCTTACCAAACCTCAACACAACTCACAACGGCACAACTTTAAAACTACGCATTGCCGAACCTCAAACTCTAAAACTCGACGCCGAACATCGGCGTAACTTTTCTGCCTGCTCTGAGCTAACAACACTAGCTCTAAACTCCTGCACATCACCTCTGGTCAAATGCAAGAACTCAGACCCAAAACAAAATTGATGGCCACCAACTTTTCCCAGAACACTGGAAGCCTCGCAATACTTACCTTGCAATGCCTCAATGGAACTACAAGAATCGACATCACGAGAAGCGCAACCAAAGGCAACCTCATAAACCACTCTAGTCTTCCGCTGCCTAATCACGGAAACACCAACTCGCAACAAGCTCCAAAGGTTCTGGATCACTCCTCCCAAAAGACCATTGGTCAGAGGGTGAAAACACTACTCTGAATCGCACCCGGCTCATAAGCCTCTTAACAACGCTCTCCGAACCACGGTTCATCACGCACTACCTAGAAAAATCTTTGTTGCCACACTGGAGCCAACAACTCCACTGAAACCGACATGCCACTACTCCACAGAATGACATCTCCACTGGGGCGAAGCGCGAGTTCTAGCTACGTAAAACCAGTCACCAAAAATCCGAACTCACACAACAACCTCGACAAATTGCCGCTTCCACACGAACTCCTTCAAACCAACAACTTGAGTGCTACGATCTCGGAAGCCCAAACAACTACAAACTACATAGCTATGCCAATCCACTCAACTCTAGCTTGGCTCAAATCACTGTTTGGACAAGTCACCGCCAACAACCGGCCCTAAATGGGCTCCTCCACCAAGCCTACCTCCATGCAAGCAACGGAACGAAGCTTGCCTCAAATATGAAGCACATCTCACAAGTCCAAACGATAACACATACAGGCTTAACCCTCTAGCTTAGGCTTATTGCACCTTCCCACCGAAACTTCATAAACGGAACTCCACTACTCGGTCAACACCAACTACCAGGAACCAGATTACCAATAATGGCTGGCAGAGCACAAACTACACTAACCAGCAAAGATCCCTCAAAATGTCAAGACCCTAATCCATCCACAATGGTGCAACCTCAACCCACAACTGATACAAAGGAGATCTTCCACTACAAAGGTGCAACATCTTCCATGCCAACACACAAAAATCTTAACCAACTAGGCCAAACACTCATAAGAGGCAGAACAACCTTTACTGCAGCCTCTAGAACACCATCCAAGAATCCGCTTAACTGGACAAACGACTACTTCCAAGCAGCCAACAAACTTTTCCTTCAAGCTAGCGCTTCCACCATTAACTCCAAGACCAAGGGAGTAACCTGACAACTCCCCGAAGGAAACGGCTCATACAAGCAGACAACCAACGGACAGAGAACTCCACATACGCTCACTGTCTTGCTCCACCAGAGCAACAACATCTAATCTCACGGGGCACAACAAGGGTCCATCTCAGACTGAACCTCCAAATGCCAAACGGGCAACTCAACATCCTGGAAACAGGAAAAACAACCAACATGGCACAAACCACTCGCCCCCACGAGCAAAACTAAACTCTAGCAACTCCAATCCACACCTTGGTCAACACCAAGCATCAACTTGCCACCACACCGAAACCACTACGGACTTTACTCCAAATAAACACTAGCTTGCTAGTCTACCAAGACTGCTAGCAACTCCACCGAGGCTACAAACTACACGCCTCCAACTAGCCAACTGAAACTCACTAGCTGGGCTCGATCGAGCTCGAGAGGCTCTCCACAACCTAGGGTTCTTCGGCAACCCTCGACACACACACACCGCCCGGCATACGATCTAACAGACAACTGCCTGAACAAACAACTCCAATTTCCAGCATCCCAACCATGCTGGCCAACTCCAACTCCTTGGGAACCTAGAGGACCCGAAACGCTACAGAATGCGTCATCCTCCTACTCAAAGCATCGGCCACAACATAACTTCTACCCAAGGAAGGATCCGAACAACTCTCTTAGCCATGTCGATCAGAAACCACGCGGCTTAGCTACCACCGCTCTTGTTCGGTTTCCAACTGAACTCCAACCAACGATCAACAAGAAGATCCGCCAACCAAGCTTAGGCCCAACTTAACAAATCTTGCCTAAGCAATAACTTGATACCACGAGCACGGTATCCTTACCACCTCAACCCAAGCCTTACAACAACCACCTGGAGTCCAACTTCTCAAGGAACTGAGCACGAGATCTCCAAAGCAAACCCTACATGGATCTGAAACTCTCGCCACGGAACGAACCACACAAAACACACTTGTGTGCACAACTCCCAACCTTCCTTTAGAGATCCAAGACTAACAAGCGCTTTTCCACAAAGCAACGATAACTCCTGGCAAAGATACAAACAATCCAAGGAACACCAAAAGTTCCATCTCCACACGATACTCGAAGCTGAGGCAACCTTGCTCTACCAAAGCATAATCATGCCAAACCAAACTTACTTTGTACCAAGCCTCTACCAAGGGTGCTTACCCCTAAGGCATCCAAAACCTCTCGCAAGGCATCAGCTCATCTCGCCTCAAAAGCATCCAACTCATGGTCCCTCAGCTGGACCAAATTCGCATCTACAATGCTCAACTCTCCTCAGATTTAGGCACTCGAAGGTAGTTGACCGCACTACCAACCACAAGGAAAATCTCTTGGCCTTAACACTAGCGCGAGACTCACGCGCACCAACATTTACCAACCGGCAACTCTTTGACTTACTCAACCTCCAGAAACACGGGAAGAGGCTCGGCTCCTCTCGAGCATCCTTTCGCTTGTAGTCCATCGACTACCACCGAACTAGCCCTCCGCACGACCTAAACGGGTGCAATCGCAATAATGCAGATCCAAGGCTAAAGGAGTACGCTGAACTCCGAACGGCATAGAACCATCCGCTATGCCCAAGCCAAACTCAAGCTGAACCGGACTTAGTGCCAAAGTGGCACACCAACCAATGCACCTCAAGTGCTACTACTACCAAATCCACATCGAGGAAGCCGAGTGTTAAACAACAAAGAAGCTCGCAGGGGGCAAAGATGACCCTTCATCCGCCTCAAGCCACTAACACGGCAACTTGCCAAACAATCGGGCGATCGGTGGAGACTCGCTAGTCCACCTCTCACAAGGGACTTCCACCACCATCCGATGAACCAAACAAAGACAGAACGGCACACCTCGGCCTTTGAATGCCAGGCATCCCACACACGGATGCTAAACTCAAACTGGCCAACTACTTTACTACTAGCAGAGGGACTTACTAAAACATCGAGCTCTACAGGCATCCATTTGCCAACCCGGGCGTCTCCATCAACGCCAACAAACTCATCCTGAATAAAACTCACCGATCATGCCCTCCCGAGAACCTCCGGCTACAAGAGCTACTGGGGAAAAATCTTTGAAACAAACTCACACCGGGCTAATCTGTGCCGGGACTCCTCACTACGCGCTACAAAGCTGCGCGCTGGTCTCGCTCTCGATAGCTAAAGACACGCCATCAAATCTCTCATGGGTGGAGCACACTCTGCTCAAGGAGTCTCACTGAGGCGCCGCTAGCCTCTACCCCCTCCTCTAGGCAACTCAATCGCGGGGGCCAAAATCGGCATGCGGGCCTAACAACCCTGGACGCGGCCTCAACATCAACACGATCGGTCCAACTCCTCGGTCGGACATGCCAAGCGCCCCGCTCCTGCAGGTGCGATCAACATCTTGGCGACCGCACGAAGCACCACCACCTCTCACTAGGGGAAAAGCGAAAGAATCGGGCCACAAATGGCCAACGGGAGTCTAAGCTCGCCTCCCTCTCGAACGATGTCCTGGGGCATCCGAATCTATCTGGATACCTCAACAAGCCGCTAAACAAACCGCTGCAAGATCGCTGAAAGTTGGCATGATGGCTCACTAAGCCCAAACCAACAACAAGTCGAACTCGCTTCGTCTCCGCTCCACAACACTACACAAGGCATACACAAGATGACAGTATTGTAAATTCTTAACCCTTTTTCAACAACAAATAGTAAACTTAGCGCGCACTGATGATGGCTGAGAGTCTTGATGATCATGGAAAAACGACCTACAACAAAAGGTCAGTCTACAGAATCTATGACTCGAGCTCGATACCAATCAGAAAGACCCGACCCAAAAGGGGCTCTAAATGGGCCTTTACCCCAATGCATGTGTTGAAAATAAAAGACATTATGAAAAATATATTTGGATCCCAAGTAAAAACAGAAACATTCAACAACCAAAACATACATTTCTAAAAGCATACTCTGATCAGAGATTTATTTAAACCATTTAAACAATCCACAAGTACAAATATCTTTGGAATCCATAAAACGTAAGAAAACATCCTAGGGCTCCGTGTCCGTCTACATGCATTCAGTGGGAAATAACAAAAGTCAAGAGTCATGATATAATAAAATGGTCGAGATGACAAAGCAGGATTCCATGATCACGGCTCCTCCTTCACCATCCCGTCACGCGCCTTGGTTACCCGTGGAAAACCACAGAATAAGGGTGAGTAACGAATTACTCAAGAAGAATCCCTAACCAGGTACAATACGATATACATGATCATCTAGAAGAATGTATGCAAGCTATGAGTATAAAACACGAATAGAGCACATAGCTTAAGTCCACACTTGGACCTCGGATGCCAACTCGTGGTCTTAGTCAGGAAATAAATCCACCACACAATACGCCCTATACGAGAAACAAGTCTCGGCCTCAGCCTGTCTACTGTCGATACGAAAGGTACACTAGCTCAAGATCCCGAGGAGCTCTCCGGTCGGCGCTGTAATGAGCGTAAGCATGCACCGCGTGCTTCCACAGCACTATGGGGGTGCCGGTCCAGTGGCAAGCCGCCCATATCCGGATACCACGCCTAACTAAATCTCCGGATCGGTGTCACCGACATAGGGGTGTGAGACGGACACGTGAACTATGTCACTGTACCACCGCTTTGAGGCTAAGGAACGGGTCGTGGTAGGCTTACACCAGGAAGCCGTCCTTACCTTAACAGGTGGCAATCAAGGGCTACTACCGAACACACTGAGGACGTGCCGGCTGTCGGGGACTAGGCATTGCCAAGTCATCATCCCGACCGTTGGGGCATCGCTAAGACTACCACCCTCACCCAAGATTGCAGGGCCTACCGGTTGGGATAGCTAATCCCTCACGGGGTCCAAGGACGGAGAACTGTCTCGAACGTCCTTGCCATAGATGCAAGATACTTTATGCATCGGGCCCGGATGATGCTATCTACCTGAATTCTAACCTGCCTTAACAATCAGCAAACAATCCAATACGTGCTCGAAAGAATACAGCAGACCTAGCATGGTACTACAGAACAAGAATGAATATGAGCATGCCAGAACGGAACAACCTAGCATGGACTAACATGAAAGAACAACATACGAAGTCATGCCAGTCAGGAATTCAGAACAGAGCACCTAAACTATACATGCTGATAATCACAAACAAACATACAACATCAATCACATAGAACATCGCAGGGTCCACACAACCCCGGTAAGAAATCCTTACCTTGGCCGGGAGGCAACTACACACAAAATCCTACGCTGCGATCGATCCCGAGCTAGCTAACGAGAACCTAACAAACACAATAGAAATCACAATCATAGCCCTAAAAATATAATAAAACAAGCAGGCTCGGCTCGGGGCACTCGCACACACGACGCGACGACGTGACTGTCGGGCGGAAAGGCCGCTGGCAAAGCTGTGTGGGCTGGCGGGCGCTGGCAGCGCTGGGCGCGGACACGCGCTGGAGCACGGCACGGGCGAAGGCGCGCGGGCGCTGGGCGAGCGGCTGAGCACGAGCGAAGCGCGGCGGCGTGCGGCGCGAGCGCTCGAGCGGCGGCGCGCGGACACGGGCGATTCGCTGCTGCGCGCGAATCGTGCGATGGCTGGCTCGCGCGAATCGGGCGCGGCGATGGACGGATCCGGTATTCTTTGGTGTGCGACAGCGGATGTGGCTGACCGACGTTGCTTCGGGCGTCTTTGCTCGGGCAGATCTCGATCGCTGGCGCGCGCGCGACGGGCTCACTGGTGCGATCTGGGCGATGGCTTCCCTCGGCTGCGACCTGGCGTGCGACAAGCTGGTGCGACGGCGACAGATCTGGGCGACGGACCTGGGGCGTGCGACAGGCGATCTGCTGATCCTCGGCCGGATCTGGTGCAATTTTGCTGGTCGAGGGCGCTCGCGGCGGCAAGCGAGTGGCGACGCGACAGCCGTTCGTGCGGGTTGGGCGTGCTGCTCGGCCGGTTGGGCGACGGTGGATCTGCTGGTGCCGGGCGGATCTGCTGGCTGGGGAGGCTGGCTTGTGCGGCAAAGTGAGGTGTTGGAGAAGAAATGCAAACCTAGCTTCCTTTCTCTTTTAACCAAATACAACAAAACTCCAAAATCCAAGGCTAACCATAAAATGACCCGGAAGGAGCAACAAGAGCTCTCACTAGCTCATCTGGCACGCATCCCCACAAGCTTTCTAGGAGACCCGGGTTCAAACCCCGGCTGCAGCACAATTTCCTTTATTTTTACTTTTGCATCAAACCTTGCACAACCCTTCCACAAAGCCTCACAAACCTACATAAGTTCATCCAATATTTTTAGCAACTAGAAAAGACATAAACGGCCCTGACGGCCCGACCAAATTACCAAAATACCCCTAGGGCATACCTGGAAGACCGGGAAGAAAAACCTGGGCCGTTACATGGACTAACATGAGAAACAACATAAGAAATCATGCCAGTCGAAAATACACAACAGAACACCTATCACTATACATGCTGATAAACATAACAAGCATACAAACAGCAATCACATATAATATCGCAGGGCCCACACAACTCCGGTAAGAAATCCTTACCTGGTCGGAAGGCAACTACACACAAGAATCCTAAGCTGCAATCGATCCCGAGCTAGCTAATGAGAACCTAACAAGCACAACAATTATCACAATCCATACACCTAAATATAATAAAATAAATAGGGCTCGGCTCGGGAGCAACTCACTCACGACGGCACGGACGCCTCGGACGGACAGCCAGTTGCAATGGGCAATGGGCGCTGATTAGGCGCGGCGCAGCTGCGGCAGACAGCTGGCTGGGCACGGAGTGCAGACGCTGATGAGCGCTGGGGCGCGGGCGTGTAGACGCGGACGAGCGCTGGGCGTGCTGGTGCGGACGATCGACGCAACGCGGCACGGGCGCGCTGGCGCTGGGCAGGCGACGCTATGGGCGTGCGACGGCCTGAGCGACGCGCTGCTAGGCATCTGGGCGCCTGGGCTGCTGGCTGCGACAGATCTGCTGCTAGGCTGGGTGTCTGCTGCAGACGATGGCGTTGCTGGTGCGACGGCAGGGCTGGGCGATGCAGCTGTTGGGCGACCTGCTGCTCGGCTGGGCTGCACAACACCAACAAATCTCACCTCTTCTTCACTCGGCCAGCAAGAACACACCAAACGGAAGAAGAAGAAGAAGAAGAGATCGAGACACTTACCCGGGATGACACAACGGGGCTGCTAGGGTGAAGGAGCTCGGCTTGGAGCTTGGGGAAGAAGGGCTTGGGCGGCTATGGAGTTTGGAGAACCCAAAAAGATGAAAACCTATTTTCTCTTCATTTAATCAAATGCACCAAAACCCCAAAAACCTATAGCTAACTAAGACATACCGCAGAATGAGCATCAATAACAGCTGGTGGCTCACTTGGCAAGGACACACAACTGACCTCCCAAACCACCTGGGTTCGAAACCCAACTGCTTCACTTTATTTCCCAATTTTTCTTTTGCATCTCACCATGCCCCAAACACATCCACAAAGCATCAAAATCCTACTTAAGACCAACCAATAATTTTAGCAACTGAAAAAGGACATAAACGGCCCTGACGGCCCGACCAAATTACCAAAATACCCCTAGGGCAAACTTGGAAGACCGGGATGAAAACCTGGGCCGTTACACATCTAGATCAAAACGATCCTCAGTGCATTAGGAAAAGATTGTCTATCGTCGATTGAGTTGATGTGCGATAATCAAACCGTAATAAGTATTGCCACGAATCATGTTCATCATGATCGGATGAAACATATTGAAATCGATCGTCACTTTATCTCTGAGAAAGTTACTGATGGAGTGGTCCAACTTTTTTCTATGTTCCTACCAAGCAACGGGTGGCAGACATTCGAACTAAACCATTGTTAGAGATTAAATGTATATGTATATTTGTATATTTTATTGCTTTATTAGATCTAGGTACATTAGGCCCATCAGGCCCGTTGTAACTCTTATATAAAGGCATTACCTTTCATTGAATAATAAGATAACTCTTCAGTCTAACGCTCCTGATTACATGGTATTAGAGCCATACCAAGGTTTTTTTAGATTGGGATTAGGGTTTTTTTATTTGGGTGTCGTCATCTGAGAAGAGGTATTGACGCTACAGTTTAGAGAAAATAGATTTTTTTGTTTTCTAATTTTTGGAAATAGCAGTTTTCCAGAAAGTACTACATGCTCGTCGAAAAATGTTCATTTATCAACTTTTTGACATCCGTTTTCGACACACAATTTACCATTGGAAAGCTATCGAGACGATCTTCAAATTCTACTAAAAAACATTTCCATCGGATATTGGAGCTGGCTGCACGCGGCGCCTGAAGTCAGACGATGCGTAGCCGCTGGGTTTTCTGTCATCGCAAGGAAACATTGAGCGTGTTGGCGCGTGCAACCTCTTATCGAAGCATTCTTATATGGGTTTTGATCATGAATTCATGCTCTACACGTCTATATAATTTTTTTTCTGTTTCGAGTTGTTGTTTGTTTCAGATCTGAGGTTTTGTTCTCGGGTGTTTTGTTTGAGGCAGCCAAGGTGTTTGGACGATCGGGAGAGTACTCGAAGTCTAGCTCTAACTGGAAGGAACTGGTGTACTCACGAACATTAGCCCGGGGGAGCTCTCCAAACCGGCGACTAACGCATGTGCGCGCACACTGCATGCTGCTACAACCAGCGTAAATGTGGGGGCCTAAGTACAAACTACGCGGGCCAGGTACGCATGGCTAAAGACTCGGAAAAGGTGTCACTGAGTACAGTAGTGCGAGGCCCTCGTCACTCATCTGTAACAGCATGTACCACCGACCCGAAGCTAAGAACCGACCAAGGCAGCCTTGCACCGTTGGCAGGGTTTCGCTCTAGCAGGCTACAAACTAGGCTTATGCCGGTGTGGTAGCTAAATCCACATCGGCTGCCGGGGGGGAAGTAATGTACTTTACGCTTCGCTCTAACTCCCGATCGGTGGGGACAATGTACGTTATGTTCGCTCTCAGCCTCTGGATGATGACAAACCCTACAAGTCTAACTACGAGTACAAAATAACTGATTCCTGGCTAAACATACATATCAACACCAATCATACATAACCTAGCATGATACTACGAACTTTAAGCAGGAATCATAGGCATGCTGGAAGAACAAACCTAGCATGGCACTAACATGTACAACAGGCAAACATGCTAGCAGGAATTCAAACACAAGCTGTCCTATCCACTAATCATGCTCATAAAAGTAAACAGGCATACGAGTCACAATCAAGAAAACATCGCAGGGTCCACACAACCACGGTAAGAAATCCTTACCTAGAAACAAGCAGAAAATAACAATCAACAAGCGACCCTCAAGCTTCTAAGTGAACCCGAACAACCTAAGCAAATAATAAAATCATCCTAATTAAACAAACGGCAACCAACAACTTAGGGTCCAAAAGAGTAGAGGCTCGGGAATTACCAACCGAGAAGGCACTAGGTCTCGGCCCAACTCTCTCTGCAAAAATAGGAGCTCGGCGGCAAGGAAGCAGGTTGGATGAGAAGGCTGGGCACTGCTGGGCGCGCTGGCACGACAGAGGGACAGCGCGCTCATGGACGGCGGCGGCGGGCGTGAAGAGGGACGGCACGCGCGGTCGGTGCCGCACGCGCGCGAATCGTGGAGTCGCGCGCGGACGAGAAGCGACGACACACGGTGCGCGCTGGGGCATGATGCGACGGCACGCTGGCGGGCTTGCGCTGGGATGGCGAGCGGACTGGGAGCGCGGTGCAGGCGACGTGAGCGTTTGGGCGTGATGGGGCCGAGCTGGCGTCTCTTTTCTTTTGCTGCAGTGTGGCGCTGGGCTGGGCAAAGATCAGTGAGCGGCCGGGTCCGATGCGCTGGTCTTGGCTCTCGGTTCTTGATTCTTGGAGTACGGCAAGGTGAGAGGGAAGGAGTGATGGAGGGTGAGCGGCAAAACAAGGGAAGGAATTTTCTTGGTTTTCCTTCCTTTTCCTAATTTAAATAGGCCTTGGTGACCTAAATCCCTTCCCAAGGCTTCCTCCTTCGAGCCCCAGCTGAAGCAATCTTTTCTCTTAATTAAAACTCATTTAAGACAAACTCCCAAATCATCATTTAGGGCAAGGGTTCAAATCCCAATGGAAGCACTTAAATTAACAATAATTTTGCCAATAACCAAACCACTTCCAAACGACTAGCCCATACATCTTGGGTCTTGCAACCAACAACATTCAAGCCTCGACAAAGGCAGGATTGACCTTGGAATCGTGAAAATCCCCAAACCCTATCCGGGGAGCAAAGAGACCAAAATACCCCTAAGGGTTAAAATAGCTTTAACGGCCCAACCGAACAACCGAATATTGAACCAAAAGCACCTGGGAAACTGGAATAGAAAACTGGGCCATTACAAAATTGCTTCTTGCTCCTCCCTTGGTGTAGCCACAAGCCTAGTTCAAGAACCAAGGAGGTTGGCCGAGAGGTAGGTTTTCCTTCTTTTTCTTCCCCCTTGTCAAACTCCTTCCCTTTGTTGTTTGCGCAAACCCTAACCCAAGCAAAGACTCCTTGTCTAGTTGTAGCCGAGAGGTTGGAAGGGTTTTGGGGCTGCCGAAGCTTGGAGTTCTTTCTTGCAAGAGCCGAGCTTCATTCTTGTTCTTTTCGTTGTTGTCGAATCACTTCCCTAGTTTTTCTTGCAACCGAACACCTTGAGGTAAGCTTTCCTTGTCCCTTGGACGAGAGCCTATGTTGTTGGTTGGTGGTGTTCTAAGCGTTTCTTGGTTATTTTGCAAGCTCCGATTGAAGCCGAGAGAGCTCTCGCATCAAACCCTAGCAACCGTGAGCAAAAGCCAAGCCGAGCACACTCCCGAGGTGAGTTCCTCCTCCTAGCCGAGAGCATGGTTGGTGTGGTTGGGGGAGTGTTGTTTGTTTTCTAACGAGCTAACGGGTGTTTTGTTCTTGTTGAGGTGAAGCCGAGCAGGTTCCTAGAAGGTTCCGTGAGAAGGCCGAGTTTAAACCCTAGTCGAGAGCTCCCTTGGACCTTCCCAAGGAGCTTGGTCGAGAGCCTGTGGGGCTTGTTAGGTAGCTTCCCGGCTCTTGTTTCTTTTGGCTTGTATTTAGGGTTAGCTAGTTTAGTTGTTAATGTATTTCGGTTGTTATTTTCTAGGTTGTGAGTTTCTACAGCTCAAAGAGCTTTCTAGTTGTTTTCTGCTTGTTTCCAGGTAAGGATTTCTTACCGGGGTTGTGTGGACCCTGCGAATACTTCGTATCTTGTAACTGTATGAGGTTTCTAGTGGATAGGATTCGTGTTTTCTCTTGATGGCATGTTTGGTTTCTGTTCATATTCTGTTAGTTCCAAGCTAGGGTTTTCTTATTCTGGTATATCTATATTTCCTGTTCGTATTCTGTTAGTTTCATGCTCGGGTTAGACAGGTAATGTATATTGTCTGATTGTTAGGCTAGTTTGTGTTCCTGTACTTGGGAGACCGTTAGGGGTTACTAGTTTAGGTCCCGCTTGGGTAAGTCCCCGATGGGCACCAATGCGTTGTTAGTGTATGTAAGTCCCCAATGGGCACTACACTGTTGGCATTATGTGTAAGTCCCCGATGGGCATCATAATGTAGCTAGGAAGTGTAAGACCCCGATGGGCATCTCCATGTTCCTAGCTAGAGTAAGACCCCGATGGGCATCCTAGATGTGTAAGACCCCGATGGGCATCCAGGTGGAGTAAGACCCCGATGGGCATCCTAGATGTGTAAGACCCCGATGGGCATCATTGGTTTGTGGAGTAAGACCCCGATGGGCATCCTTGTGTGTAAGTCCCCGATGGGCATCACTGTGTCTAGCAGGAGTAAGACCCCGATGGGCATCATCGCGTCCTAGGTTGTGTAAGACCCCGATGGGCATCAAGGTGTAGAACCTAATGTAGGTTGTAGCTATAAGTCCTTGAATAGGCAAGTTCTAGGAGTGACGAATAGCCTAAACCAAGTTGTTGCTCTAAGTTAGTGTATGGTTGCATGTTCGGTGTGCTAGATGAAATGTTTTCGTATTGTACCCCGGTCGAGGATTCTTACTGAGTGACTCATTGCTCACCCTTATTTTCTGTGGTTTTCCACTAGGTAACCTAGGACAGAGGCTGGATGGCTAGGAGGAGGCTGTTGGATGATCATGGACGGCCAAACTCTGAGACAAGCTTTTATCTTTTCTTTATTTTGAATTAGCATGCAATTGGACTTGAGTCTCTAAGGAAAAAACTTGTTTATGTCTTCTCAAACCGATTTCTATGATTTCAAGAAAGTACTGATCAGTCACCTCACTCAGGTTTTACTTAATGGATTCCTGGTTTTGGTTTTAATTGTGTTGCTTGAAAAGTTTTAAATTGGTACTCTAAATGGTGTTTTTATGTTTTCATTCATGCATGCTAAGTACGGATCTAGGTTTAAGACCTTTTTTTCAGGTCGGGTCGTTACAGTTGGTATCAGAGCTCAGAGTCATAGATTATGTAGACTGACCTACAGTTGTAGGTTGTTTTCCATGATCATCAGCGTTCCAACAACCATCAAGTATGTCCGTAAGTTTAAGGTTAGGGGTTAAGAATTACAACACCGTTTGCACCTAGCATGTACATGACTTGTTGTTGTAGAGTAGGAACGAGCAGGTTCTGACTCGTTGTTGGTTTGGGTGTAGATTGTCAGCATGTCGGTTACCCGTAAAGGGCAAGGAGGCTCAAGGCCGACCAACCAGGGCATTCGTATTGATTCTGACACTGGAGGGACGTCGTCCCAAGCTGACGCTGATATTAGGCCACATGTAGGCCCTGCTGCTGTGTTTCCTAGAGAGGGCGTGGAGGCAACTGAGCCTCGAGAGGCTGCACCGAGAGCAGTTTTTGCTGAGTCCATGAGAGCTCTTATGGTTGGGTTGCTAGCTGACCAGAGGGCTGAGACGCAGGCTTTGTTAGCTGCGTAGAGGGAAGAGTCCCGAATTCAGATAGAGCAGTTGACCGAGTTGGTTCAGTAGAGAACTGCAGTGCCACCAGTACTGCCAGCTCCACATGAGCCGATCGTGGATGAGGCCATTGTGGCGGAAGGTGCAGAGGATCTGGGCAAGTGGCTGAAGGATTTTGTCAAGTGGAAGCCCGAAAAATTCAGTTCCCCTAGAGAACCGTTAGTAGCAGACAGATGGATTGCTGAGCTAGAGTACACATTCATGGTGATGGCTTGTCCTGAGGTGCAGCGTGCCTTTGTGCAGCTCATGTGCTAGCTGGTACAACAAAGTGGTGGTGGAATTCCACTTTGAGTGAGAGACCGGCTGGGTTTCCACCCGCCACTTGGGATTTCTTCAAGGCCGAGTTGAAGGCAAAGTTTATCATTGAAAAACCCAGGAAAAGATGATTGAGCTATTTTTAAACTTAAAGCAGGGATCTGATTCGATCGAGGTTTATGAGAAGAAGTTTTCGGAGTATGGGTACTTCGCTCCACAATTGATTGCTACCCCTAAGCTAAAGATCAGGAAGTTTATTCCAGGTTTGAGACAGGGAGTGTCTCAGGATGTTAGGGCACAGGCCCTAGAGACTTTTGCCAGATGAGTACAGTTGGCAACGATTTACGATGGGAAGTATCCTCTAGAGTAGGTTGTTGGTGCTACTGTGCAGAAGGCCCCAGTAAAATCGAGCCAGGAACGTAAGTTTGACTCAGGAAGCAATAGCCGAGTGGGCGGTCAGCGCCATCAGGGTTCTTATCAAGGCAAAGACCAGCATAGAAACTGAAACCGTGATCAGCCTCGCCAGCAGGGCGTAGGGAGGCTGCCACCGTTTTGTAACCCTTGTGGAAAGTCGCATTGGGGTCCCTGTGGAGGTAACCCTAGGGCTTGCTATAACTGTGGTAAGGAAGGGTATCAGGCCCAGTTTTGCAAATAGAAAGCAGCAGAAGCGCGCAAATTTTCAAAGCAGCGAGGACGAGTGTATGCTATGACTGCCAGAGGTCGAGCTTAACCGTGCCTTGCAGTGCCAGTGCACGCTCCTAGTTCTTGATCACCTTGCTTTTGTGTTGTTTGATTCGGGTTCCACTCATTCTTTTGTTTCTGCTGTATTTGCTGAGCATGCTTGAATGATTTTAGAGCCTTTAGGGTTTGAGTTATCTGTTGCAACTCCTTCGGGAGCTAGTATGCTAGCTAGTCAGAAGGTGAAGGACGGTCGGATACAAGTATCCGACGAGTCTCTACAGGTTACCCTCATAGTACTGGCTATGAATGGTTTTGATGTGATCCTCGGCATGGATTGGTTAGCTGATAACCACGCAATGATTGACTGTAACCGGAAGGAGGTAGTGTTCAGCCCGTCGAGTAGGCCTAGCTTTAAGTTCCGGGGCGTCCAGAGCGTGGTGTGTTCGCCAGTGATTTCTGCAGTTAAGGCCCATCGTTTGTTAGCTCGAGCAGCTTGGGCCTTGGTAGCCAAGTTGTCCAGAGTGAGCCGTGATCAGTTATCTGTTGAGTAAGTGCCCGTCGTGCAAGAGTTTGTAGATGTGTTTCATGAAGAGTTGCCTGGCCTACCGCCAAAGAGGGAGGTGGATTTCTCAATAGAGCTTGAGTCAGGAACCTGTCCTATCTTGAAAGCTTTTTTACCGTATGGCGCCAGCTGAACTGAAGGAGTTAAACAGCGCTAGCGGAGCATTGCCATAAGAAGAATCAAGGGCGCGAATGCGAGCTAATTACGCTCGGAAGATCATAGCCAGAAGCACCTCAAGCAAATAAGAAAAGAAATATCCACCAGCAAGAAGTTGACTAACCAGATAATTAAGAGACAAATTGCTAAAATTACAGGATTCCTGCCTTAGACAAATCAGACACATATGGAAAAGAAATAAAAATGAGAAATCATCGCGTAAATTGATTTTCACCCTTCTGGAATATTCAGAGGCTCGATGACCTAGCTCTATAAAAAGGATGTTGATGTACTAGAGAAGGAGGCTGGATCTTTTCCTGTCTTTCTTCTCGGAGAAGTCTAGAGATCAGAACGATACAAAGTTTTTATTGTTTATGTTATTTTATTTTGTATGCGCTATTAGACTATGATATTTTCAATATCTTGTGTTGTGATTTCTATTTTCATTATGAACTAATTCTCTTATGGTGAAGCTGGGAAAAAATGAATCTTAGCAGCATGTAGTAAGAAGGAATTGGAAGGGTTTATTCTAAAGCATGTAAGATAGGTACCTCATTACAATAGTAAGTGTCGACCGACCATCCACACAAGCTAATAGATTGTAAATCGAAAGAGGAAACGATCTAAGTCTATCATGCATGTTTAATAGATAGTGTTATAGTTGTGATACTTTAATTCAGATTTTTAGGAATAAACGCGTAACTATTACATACTTAGCGCGATTAGCATTACACCTAGTCGCAATGGAATCTAGGCTAGGTGCTGAATGAAAGCGGAAGCGGTAGTTTGAATGCGTAGTATGATAGAATCCCTTACTACATGTTTCTTGTTATTGCATTTCTACTGAATTCATGAGTATCCTAGTTTAGCCTTAACTTAGCAAAACTATTTCTTCTTTTATTTACTTAGCTTACAATACCAAACCAAACTTCAATTCAACCCAACATTCTATGCAATTTACATTTTAATTCTAAACATCACCTTGAATAATTTTCCAGTCCCTGTGGAGATTAATAATTTACTTATTACTGCTGTAGACCACGTATACTTGAGTGAAGTGGGATCAATTCACACTGAAAGTATTCAGCGTTTCGTAACGCAGATCCACAGACCCATCAGATATTGAGCAAGTTTCCAGTGATGAAAACCAAAGCGAGGACGAAAGTTCTCAAACAATCCGCATTGTGAGTAATAAGCCTGCAATGCTAAGACCAAAGTTTCTATCTTTTTCTAGTTGGGAAAAGGGTGGATCAACAGAACTGCAGGAGGAAGACAATAACTGGCAGAATAGAGGACCACTAACAATAGCGTCCAACATTTTTGGGCTACCGTATGTGCAACCACATTTTGAATTGATTAACCGAGGAAACGACACACAAACAATTAGACTAAGTTTCAATACGATGTATCAAACCCTATCAACCCTGACAAAGGTAGGGCATTCACGCTTCAAGGCATATGGTGAACAAAGGCAGGAGAAGGCTATAAAAGATGGCATCGCTCCTAAAATATATATGTGGCCCAAGTAGGAACAACATACACCGAGGGGAGTTTAGCGCAAGGATTCCTCCCAAGTCTTGCATAGCAGCATTCTTGGATTGTGAAAACTCAGTATTTCTAACTTTGCGTGACAATTTTATTGCATTTTATTAGAATAAAAAGTTTTTCCATAGTTTCAATTTTCCTTTATTTATTTCCTTACATTTTAAAATTATTTGTTTAGAAAGGAATTGGTTCGATTTTGAAAATAAGGCACCAGAATGTAAATTTTCCTTTTGTGATTATCACCTTCCTTGCACAAGGATTTTCAAAATCTCTGAAAACTCTATTTAAACCTTGTGTGTGGAAGAGTCGATTACCTGCTAAGAACCCTAGTTGCAAGACTCCAAAACTCTCTTTTTGACAATAACTGCAAACCGAAAAGTGTGTAGCAAGGCTATTAGGGGTAAGATGATTGAGGAGCGTAAACAATGTCGAAATTCATCACCCCCAGAGTGTGGAACCAGGAAATTATTAGCTAATGAGCACGGACCTAGAATTGGAGAAAGTTCACGTCTATGAAAACCAGAAGTGGGAAATTCTTTGGGAGAGCAGAGGAAATGAGGAAATTGTTCGCCTCCTATATTATATTGAGCAATGATGAAACTTCCTTTGAAACCAAACACTCGAAATTGACGGACAAACTTGCGGAAGGTCATCCTTAGCATGAGACAAACCAAGGAGAGGAAAGGAATACAAAGATGGACCCTAAGGAGGATAATGAAAAATCCATAAAGAGGATCCAGACGAAGGTGAACCATGCGAGGATGAAGAGGAAAACTCCACCAATATAGTTAAAAGAACTCAATGATAAGGAACATAAACATCCAAGGTTTAGCAATATTCGAATCCATTCTATGAGGACAAGGATGTTGCTAGAATTTCCACAATTACAGCCTAGCAGCAAGATTGGAGTCAGAAGTGGTGCAACCTTGCATCCATCAATGCTGAGGATAAATTTATTGCACTCGAGAGCTAGGGATTCAAGCGCGAGATAGGACTAAGAGGGCTCTATGATGGAATTGAGTCGACGATCGATCAGATGGGATAGACGAAGTATTTACACCCAGTTCTGAACGCAAGAATAGAGTGGGTACGACAATTCTATGCGAACTTAACCAAAGAGATACAACTGTTTTCAAGAGTAGATGGTCATCTAATTGATTGCAGAGCATCCGCATGGAATAAAGCACTGACAATATGATAGCTCTTAAATAGAGCATATTTTAGGTTGCTTTAGTTAGCATTATTCTAGAATTAGGGGGGAAAGCAAGCATTAATAAGAGTAATACAATGAAATAACTTAGAAAAATAGCATGCATTCATAAAGCAGCACAGTTTTGTGTTTTTAGCATAAATTTTGATTAAACTATGCCAAATCAATGCTATTGGAAGGATAATTCGGTTGCACAGCGGGAAAGATAATCAGCGTGAACGATGACCAGGAGCACAAAAAGGCGGGAATTCAAAATGAAAACACGTTCGAAAAAAGACACACCAACAAGGAATTAATCGAGAATAAATCAACTAATCAAGGTGGCGTCAATCAAATAAATTCCCGCTGAAATCAAGGAAATCTGCATTAATGAAGATTTCACAGCTCACCTCGACTTGTCGCCCAAGTAATTAAATTCTATAAATACCAAAGCAGGGAGCCGAGAAAGGTGAGCTGGTTGTTTGGCCATGAAGCCTATCGTAGAGAGAAGCAAATGGTGATGTCGTAGGAGATGATGAAAAAGGGACTGCACATCTTCAACCGTGCCAATTCCATTTTACTATTTTTATTAGGAGTAGCTTGTAGATTTAAACATTTCTTAAATGCAATAAAATCGTCTAGTTTAACTTCTATTTCATGTTCATTTCTATGGTTGCACTATAGGAGTTTATGATTACTGTTTTTTTTAATAGAAGTATGCTAAGAGTGTAGGTCATTGAGTTTTACACTATTGTATGTTAATTTTTATGCATATTTGATAACTCTAAAAGAAATCATATTTTAGGTTGTTTAGGTTGCATTATTTAAATACTTAGGCAAAGAATATCTGCGTTCTTAGAAGGAATACGAAAAAATAACTTAGAAAATTAGCATGCATTCATAATATCGCATCAAAAGCATGAATCTACGCTTTAGCGCAAATCACAAAAGAATTATGCCTAATTTATGCTTTTTAGCAGGATTTCGTGCAACATCAAGGAAAAGGCAGTGATACGAATGCTGATCTGATCAAGAAAATATGTTGAACCCAAGAAGGAATTACGATCGACAAAGTTTTGTCTACAAGGAAAGAATAAGAAGGATCAACTATGTAATCAAGGCAATGCAATCGAATAAATCCCGACGGAAATCATGGAATATGCATTGATGATGATTTGTATAGCTCACCTCTACTTGCAGACCACGAAATTCAATCCTCTAAATACCAAAGCAAGGAGTGGAATCCATTGAGCTGGTCGGTTGGCCATAAGCCAATCGAGGGACTTCAGTCTACTACAGAGAAGCTGATGGTGGTGCTATGGGAACTGATGACAAAGAGACTACTCACCTTCAACAGTGCCAATTCCATTATTGTTTTTATTAGGAGTAGTTATAGTATTTAAACATTATTTTAGTCGTAATAAAATCGTCTGGTTTAAACTTCTATTTGGTGTTTGTTTACTATGATTGTGTTATAGGAGTTTATGATGATTAAGTATGAATAGAGCATGTTATTGTTGTAGGCCTTTGAATTTTACAATGCTGAATATTTACATATATATATATAATGCATATATATATGCATCGATTAGCTACCCACGCATGTACTTTGCAAAGAATCGGAAGAGGAATCTCATGTTGACCCAGTAAGCTGCTTTAGGTTGACTAAATAGTTGTTCATCATTTAAGGAGTTAGGAATAACCTCACAACTTCTTACGTCGCCCTGTGCTTAGTATGGTATTCGCAGCGGAAGCTGGTTCACCCATAAATCATGAGTCACAGAAGTGATAACTGTTAGGGAAGCAAGACATTCACAGGCTAGTCCGCACTCTTATCATTTTCTAGAAATACGTAGTTAACATTACTCATTGCATGCATTTCATTTTTTTACTGCATTTTTATTTGATCTTATTAAACAAAACAAAAACCACTCCACATATACTCTATTTTACTTTTTCACATGACTCTGACTTAACTGGTATTTGCTCTAGACATCAATCTCTATGGGATCGATAAAATTATATACTTATTACTTGCTACAATTCCCGACCGCGTATACTTGCGCGTAAGTGATTCCAATTGCGTTTCGCATAAGAATTAGTTACTGTTCAATATATTAGCAGCGGAATCGTGAGGTCAATATGCGTCGATTAGCTACTGACGCATGTACCTTTTGGCGAGTCAAAAAAAGGAACTGCATATTGACCTAGTATGCTAAGTTAGGTCGTGTGAACGTCTGTTCACTTTTTAGAGTGTTGAGAATAACCTTACTAATGCTTGCGTTGCCCTGTGCTAAGAATGGAGTTCGCAGCTGAAGCTGGTTCTGTCATAAATCATTAAGTGCGGAAGTACTTATTTGTTAGGGAAGCAAGACTCTCTTTGACTAGCGAGTGCACTTATCATCTTCTAGGATTGATAGTTAGCATTACTCATTGTATCATATTTTTTTTCAGCATCATATTTAGCTTAGTATCATACTTATTATTTAGCAATACAAATCACAAAAACTTATCGAATTCATGCTTTACTTTTATGCACAACTCTAACTTAAACAATATTAGCTCTAGACATCAATCTCTGTGGGATTGATAAAATTATATATTTATTACTTGCTGCAATTCTCGACCGCGTATACTTGCGTGTAAGTGACTCCGAGTATACTTAGAATAAGTTGACTTTGAATTAATTAATGTACAATATATCAACATTGGAATCGCACCGATCAAGTTTTTGGCGCCATTGCCTGAGATTGATTATTTAAAGCTAATAATTTTAGGAAAGAGTAGTTTTTATCGTCTAAAAGGTTGACATTTTATACTTTCTGGAAAATCGAGATTCAGATCAATACAACCAACAGGGAAATACAGTCCCACAACAAAACACTACCACTTGCACGAACACCAAATGACATTCAATCATTTTGTGAATCAACAATGGACATATAATAACACTCCGCAACAAATATACAAATTTCAGCACCAAGGCTATGCGAAGGAGATCAATATAACACCATTTTGTTTAGATGAACACTATCAGTCACAATTTTGGGGAGATCATAGCAGCATCATTTCGATCTACAAGGAGATTGCAGAAACATGGGATATGCATGGGACACTAGGAGTCATGAACCTAGGAGCCTCGTTTATACTCATAGGCAGTCTCTAGAGGTTGTAACTACAGAAGAAGAAGAGCAGCTAAGACGAATACTATCAGAACCTCAATGGCCTAATACCGAGAATCCACAATCTCTGACGAAACTAATAGCAGAACGTTCAGCAAGAAGTATACGAGCAGAAGAAACATATCTAGAGTCTGATGTACTTAATGGAGGAGCAGTAATGGATCTTTTTGTGAGGGAGAACTCTCATAGGAAGATTTTCAACTGACCATAATAGCGAGAGCAAGAGAGGCCAAGGAATTTCAGCTTGCAGCAGAAATAGATAGAGAACAAGAGTGACGTTATAATAATTAGGAGGAAGCATGGGCAAGGTTCGCCACCCTTGCTAATCTAGAGGCCGACAAAACAGAATGTGTTATGGAAGAAAACAAAAGGAAGTTCCAAAGAAGATACTAAGAAAAACTCATATGATGAAAGCAAAAATGAAGATGAGAATCTTCAACGAGAAGGTATGGAAGGTAGTGAACCTGCAGAGTCAACTGAGAAAATTCTACATCAAGCTGGAAGGGGAGATACAGAATCAATTATCTCGCAGGAAAACTATGGTAGTGTTCAAGATCACAACCTATCAGTAATGGTACCTGAGATTTTCTCGTTCCCTCAAACACACGCATCGCATGAATTGATTCGTTGAGAAAGCAATACTTAGGCAATTCAAATGAGCTTCAGCACAAAAGTTTACACTTTATGACTGCTTGGGTTGGTAGGAAGTCTATGTAGTATGGCGTATGGAGAATAAAGGCAAGAAAAGGCGATCAAAGATGGCGTCACCCTAAAAAAATTTAAATGGCCCAAGCAAGGATGAACTATGCCGGACAATATTAGTGCAAAGGTTCTACCTAGATTTGCTTAGCAACATTCTTGGAATGCAAAAATCTGGTATTTCTGACTTTGTGCAAAATCTTTATTGTTTTAAAATAGGCAGTTTTTCCAACCATACATTTTCCTTTGAAGTTTTTTTTTCCTAAAGTCATTTTTAATTTCGTGATTTTAGGAAGTTTTTCTATATTTGCAATTTCATTTTTATAGTTTTTTTATGAAGGAATTGGTTCAAATATTTGAATAGGTGCAAAATCTTAGTTTTCCTTTTGTGATTACTCCTTTCCATGCACAAGGATTTTCGAAAATCTCTTCAAACTCTATATAAACCTTGTGTGTGGAAGAATCGACCACCTCATTCTTGCATCAACCTTAAAATAAATTGTACACTCTGTGTGTCGGCACCTTCGATCAAGACATGGTCCTGAGCAACGTAGCATTTACAAAGGGTAAGGCAGTCGGAAATAATGGTGGCATGAAAACAGAAACTCCTGTATCACGTAACTTCGCTACGTTGACAAAAAGAAGATTCTGGCAAGATCGAGGATGCCCTGAGGTCTTAGTGACGGAAGAATTTATTCAGAAAATCGGTAGCTTAAGCTTGGTAAGGCTAGCGCTACCCAATGAGGATGAAAGACAAGATTGGGTTTGCCAATTTTACGCAAATATGAACAAAGAAAGGAAATTTTTCTCTGGAGTAAAAGGAATTCAAAGAGAGCATAAAACTCACCTAACCAACTTCAAGCATTAATTCCTCAAAGGATAATATTTTTTTTCTAGGCTTTTCATAAATCCCAAAATTACAAACAAATCAAGCTAAGGCACACACTAAATTTTAAAATACATAATAGGCCCGTTTCTATTTTTTGCAATGTAATAACTCTCAAAGCGAGCATATTCTAGGCTGCTTAGTTTGCATTATTTTAATATTTAGGTAAAGAATATATGTGTTCCTAGTAGGAATACTGGGAAATAAATTAGAAAATCAGCATGCATTCATAATGTTGCATCAAAAGCCTGAATCCGCCCTTTAGCGCAAATTGCAAAACAACTGGGCCTAATCAAGGAAAGACAACGATGCGAACGATGACCAGGTAACGCAAAGACGCAGAACCCAAAGAAGGAATTACGATAGACAAATTTTCGATTACAAGGAAAGAATCAGAGAATCAATTGTGCAATCAAGACGGTGGCAATCAAATAAATCCAGATGAAAATCATGGAATATGCATTGATGCTGATTTGTACAACTCACCTCTACTTGCAGATCACGAAATTCAATCCTATAAATACCAAATTAAGGAGCGAAATTCATTGAGCTGGTCGGTTGGCCGTAAGTCGATCGAGGGACTAAAGCCAAAACTTGAGTCTGGTGTAGAGAAGTTAATGGTGGTGTTGTGGGGACTGATGACAAGGAGGCTACACACCTTCAGCCGTGCCAATTCCATTTTTTTTATTAGGAGTAGATGAAGTTTTTAAACATTTCTTAGTCGTAATAAAATCATCTGGTTTAAACTTCTATTTTGTGTTTATTTACTATGATTGCGTTATAGGAGTATATGATGGCTACTTATGAATAGATCATATTATTAGTGTAGGTCATTGAATGTTACACTGCTAGATGTTTATAGATATATATTATATGCGTCGATTAGCTACCCACGCATGTATCTTGAGAAGAATCGGAAGAGGAATCGCCTGTTGACCCAGTACGCTACTTTAGGTTGCATGAACAACTGTTCAACATTTAGAAAGTTAGGAATATCCTCACTACTGCTTACGTCACCCTGGGCTTAGTTTGGTGTTCGCTGTAAGGACCCAAGTTTTCATTCTAGTTCTTCAGGTACGTTCGGTTGATTATTCGGTCGTTTGGTTGGGCCGTTAGGGCTGTTCGAGCTTTCAGGGGTATTTTGGTAATTGTTCAGGGTTTCGGTTGGTTTCTTTAAATTGTGTTGAGTTATTATTTGTGCTCTGGTTTCAGGTTCCAAGTTCGGGGGTTGTTTGGAGAGGTTTGGAGGTCGTTTGGGATTAAACGAAAAATAGGAGTTAAATGTGAGCTTGTTAGGACTCGAAGGGAGAACCTATTTTGACAAGTGGCACTTGGAGGATTTTTGGAGTATTTTTAAAATAAGAAAATGAGAGAAAAATTCTTTTTCCTCCCCATGTTGCCCTAGCCGACTCTTCACCTTCCCCATCTCCCTCATTTGGCCAAAAACCACTTATCCCAAACTCTTCTCCTTCTCCATCGCAACCACCAAGCCCCATCGCACTATCGCAATCGTAGCCCTTCCGAGCACAACCTCAAGTACGCCTAGCCACAACACAGCACGTCATCGAGCAGCTTGCATTGCCCACGCCGTTCACTCGCCCTCGCCCGCTGTAGCACGCCCGAGCTGCTCGCCCACTCGAGACCCACAGATCCGTAGCCTTCCACGTGTCCCATCGCAGATCCGTGCCGCCCAGTTGCTGGATATCTCGCCCGCGCGCCCACAGCATCGTCCAGCCATACGCATCACGCAGCCACACGCACCCGCGCGACATCGCCAGCGAACTACCCACATATGCTGCTGCCGCTCACACCCACGCCGAGCCCTTACTGCTGAGACCTGCCGCTCATCACCTAGGCTTGCCATATAGTAGCACGCATGATGTCGAGGCCCCTCGCACCACCACGTCGTGACCTTGCCGAGGCTGTCCAGCTGCTGAGCTTGAGTGCTCTCAGTTTTGGGTAAAACCCTAATTCTGAGGCTCGTTTGTTGTTCGTTTGCTGATTTGTTGTCTAGGATTGATTTGTAATGTGTTATGTTTATTGCTAGGTTTGCCTGTGTGATCCTTCAGCTTGAGTTCGTTGTTATTGTCCATTTCCACTTTTCAGGTAAGGGTTCCTTTCTGGGGTTGTGTAGGCTCTGCGCATTACATTGATAACTCTTGGTTGTTTGTTAATATACTGTACTGTTAGTGGATAGGTTTCTTGCAGCTTCCTGGGTGTTGTTCTATATATTGTTATGTTCAATTTATGTTTGCATGTTGTTCTGATCTTATATGTTGTATGCCCTGATGTATATGTTGTGATCAAGCATGTTGGTGGATAGTATTTTTCGGATTGTTTGCTAGGGCTTGGCATTTAGTTTGTTGTACTATGTTGTTGCACTCTCCTATTTATTAGATGGTCAGTTTGTCTGCTAATACTCTATTGTTTGTAAACTAGTTTATGATCGGCCCTGCTAGCCCTAGGCTGCCTAAGGTGTTAGAGTTTATTAGGGAGTCTGGAGTGATAGTCGAGTTGCATGCTAGCTCGGTTGTACCCACGAGTGACAGTCGAGTTGCGTGCTGGCTCGGTTGACCCACGAGTGACATTTGAGTTACGTGCTGGCTCGTTTTCCTCGAGTGATAGTCGAGTTACGTGCTGGCTCGGTTGTGCCCCCGAGTGATAGTCAAGTTACGTGCTGGCTCAGTTTTCTTAGGACTAGCCCAGTGTGTTGTTGTCCCCTGTTAGCCCAATGTGCTGCTAACAGGTATGAGAAAGACTTATCTGAGTGACAGTCGAGTTGCGTGCTGGCTCATTATAGTCCAGGACTAGCCCAGTGTGTTGCTGTCCTTAGTTAGCCCAGTGTGTGCTAACCCTGTCTAGCTTTGAGCATAGACCTATGATGTTGTTATTCCTGCTATTTGTTCTGTTGAGACTGCCATGCTATTGTTTACTGCTTGTATGCTAGGATGCTAGAGGATTTGTTGTGCGTATTGTACCCCGGTTGGGGGATCTTTACTAAGTGCAAATATACTCACCCTTTTTGTGGTTTTTCCCACCAGGTAACTTGGCACAGCATCGAGGTGGCTAGAGGAGGAGCTGGATGATCATGGGAAGTGCCACTGCATTCTTCGTGAGTCATTTACATTTAAGTCACTGAAATGAGTCATTTGGAACTTGTAGTGTTTTACTGGGATTTTGTAACTGTTGTTGAACTTTGGCCAGGGGTTTATTCTATTTTACTGTTTTCTGAACTATACTTTCAAAAGGTTTAAGTTTGAACTTATTTATAAAAGATGTTGAATTTCCAGTTCATTGAATTTTATTTTTGAAATTGCATATTGAAGTAAAGGCCATTTAGGACCATTTAGTGTCGAATCTTTACAGTTGGTATCAGAGCTCAGAGACATAGATTCTATAGACTTACCTACTGAGTTAGGTCGTTGTGTCCCATGATCAACAACACTCCAACACGCCGCCAGGTATGTGTTGAAGCTTGTTTTAAGGGTTAAGTTTACAATACCTGCTTCTAGCATACTAGCTTTGTTTTGTTGTTGTCAGTGTTGGTCCGAGCTTGGACTAACTCAGTACTTTTGGTATAGATCGCCAGTATGTCGGTTACCCAAAGAGGAGCAGGATCGTCTGGTACAGCCAACCGAGGTGTTGGCATTGAGATTTTGACTGATGAGACAACATCAGGGATGGACCAGACCTGTAGGCCGTCTGTGGCCCCAGTGGCTGATATGCTGTAAAGACCCGACCCGAAAGAGGTCCTAAACTAGGCCTTTACCTCAATGCATGCTCTTAAAACTTAAATATGTCATGCAAGATTGTCATCCAGATTCAGAAAAAAATGTAAAACTTGCAACCATTCATTTTACAAACAATTATAAAACATTCTGAAACCTGTCCCTGTTTCCAAACACCTGCTCCAAGCTAAAAACAGTTCAAACATACTCTGATCAGAGACTTTATTTCAAAACATTCAGTTCCAAATCAGTTCAGTAAAAGTCAGAATCCAGATACAATCCAAAAACATCCTAAGGGCTCCGTGCCCAACTACATGCATTCAGAGATCAAAACATAAAGCATAAACTCAGAGTTTGAAAAACGGTAGGATTCCATGATCAGCAGCTCCTCCTTCAGCCATCCTGTCTCGCGCCCTGGTTACCTTTGGAAACCACAAAAATAAGGGTGAGTAACGAGTTACTCATTAAGAATCCCCAACCGGGGTACAATACGATACAACTGGTCATCTAGCGGAATGTATGCAAGCTATAAATACAAACACTGAAGAGAGCACTTTACTTTATTCCATACATAAATACAACGGATGCCATCTTACGGTCTTACTCCGAGAACTACATCGAACCTCAGTACTCTACGAGAAACTAGTCTCGACCTCAGCTTTACTACTACTATCGATACGAAAGGTGCACTAAACTCAAGATCCTGAGGAGCTCTCCAGTCGGCGCTGTAATGAGCGTGCACGCGCACCGCATGCTGCTGCAAACTAGGGAGATGCTGGGTCTAAGGCAGGCTGCCCTAGTCTAGTACGCATGCCTAAAAGAATCTCTAGATCGGTGTCACTGAACATAGTGGTGTGAGACCAGGACACGATGACTATGTCAGCCTGTACAACCGCACCTGAGGCTAAGGAACCGTCAATGGTAGGCTTACACCAGAAATCAGTCATTGCCCTATCAGGTGGTAATTAAGGGCTACTACCAACACGCTGAGGTCGTGTCGACTACCGGGGACAAGGCAAGGCCTCGTCATTTCCCCGACTGTTGGGGCATTTAACAGTCTGCCACCCTCACCCAAGATTACAACTGGGCTGCCGTTAAGGTTAGCTAAACCCTAACGATGGATCAAGGACGGAATACTGCCTCGCACGTCCCTGCCACGGATGCAAGTTACGTTATGCATCCTCGCCCGGATGATGCTACCTATCAGAACATTATGCTATAAACAGCTAACAACAAAACATACCAACACATGCTCAGAAGAATCAACGAACCTAGCATGGTACTACGAACAGAACAGAATACGAACATGCCAGAACAGAACAACCTAGCATGGAACTAACATGAGATAAACACGAGAATCATGCTAGTCACAATTCAGAACAAAGCACCTAACAACTAAACATGCTGGTAATCATAAACAAACATACAAACAACAATCAAAGAAATATCGCAGAGCCCACACAACTGCAGTAAGAAATCCTTACCTGAATTGGAAGACAAACAAACACACAAGAGGACTCCTGAGATGCAAACGAACACGAGCTAGCTAACGGACCCTAACAAACAAACAGTAATTACATCACTAACAATAGGCCCTAAATAAAATACAACAGAAGCTCGGCTCGGTCGGAAGCAACTCACACAACTCAGCCAAGCACCAGGGGTGTCTCGGCTGCAAAGCACAGGGCATGGAGCTGGCGTGCGGACAGGCTGCTCGCGGGCGTGAGAGGCAGGGCTCGGCTAGGGCGTGCGGTACGGGGCGAGCGACGGGCCTCTTGCCGCTTGGCCGGGTAGGGGCGGGCGTGTGTGCGGTGCGCGCTTCGGCAGGCGGCGCGGCGTGCGCGTGTGGATCGTAATGGGCGAGCGGCGACATGCGATCGGGCGGCTGCGACGCTGGCTTGCGGGCGATTGCGAGGAGCTATGATCGACGATGGGGCTGCGGCTTCGCATGGGCGATGAGGGCGACACAGACCAGCGACGGAAGCTGCAGGGCTGGGCTGCGATGGCGCTGGCGCTTGCGGCTGGGCGTCGATGTGGCTGGCTCTTGCGACTAGGTGGCGATGAGGCTGTTCTCGGCTGGGCAAAACACACACACACACACAAGTCTTAGAGCTTGGCCAACAAGGAAATCGATCACAACAACCAAGGGGACCCAATCGAGCAAGAAGAATGGCTTACTCGGAACGGACGATCGGCGAATTTGCTCGACAGATGGTGGAATCGCAAGGCACGAAGAGGGAGAGGGAGAGGAGCCAAGTTTCTGTATTCTGGAACACATGAAACAACCCCCAACCCTTAGCTTCTAATTTTACTCCAAATCCCAAGCAACCACGGGATAAGTAAAACACCAACGAAACAAGAGCACAAACTACCTACCTGGCTCAACTGGAAAAGCCTCATTTTGCTAACTGCCACAACCAAGACAACCCGGGTTCGATCTTTGGCTCGAACACCTTTTTCTTTTTAATTTTTGTTTTGCGAACCAAGGCCACAAACCTTTCCAAACACTCTCGGGGCAGAGAACCTGCACACACAGTAAATCCCCAACCTCAACAAGGACTCAAACAACCTCAATGGCCCAACCAAATTACCAAAATACCCATAGAACATACCTGGAAGACCGGGATGAAAACCTGGGCCGTAACAGTATTCCCTCATTTTATGACTTTCGTCCCCGAAAGTCTTTAAGACTGAAACAACTCAAGATAGTGCAATCTCATCTCGTCCTCCCGCTCCTAGGTAGCCTCATCAGAACACTGACTCCTCCACTGATCCTTTACCAAACGGATTTCTCGGTTACGCAACAGCTTAGTCTCAAATGCTAGAATCCTCACAGGCTTTTCCTCGAAGCTCAAATCCTCATTCAGCTGCAAAGGCTCAAAGTCTACAATGTGCGATGGGTCCGGCACATACTGCCTCAACATCGATACGTGAAAAACAATGTGCACTACTGACAACGACGGAGGTAAGGCTAACCGATACGCAACTCTTCCAATCCTCTCAAGAATCTCAAACGAACCAACAAATCTGGGACTCAACTTCCCTCACTTACCAAACCTCAACACACCACGCATCGGTGGCACTTTCAAGAACACGTGCTGTCAAACCTCAAACTCCAAGTTTCGACGTCGCACATCGGCGTAACTTTTCTGTCTGCTCTGAGCTTTCAACATACGAGCTCTAATCTTCTACACTGCATTGTTGGTCAACTGTAGAAACTCAGGACCCAAAACCTGTCTATCTCCAACCTCTTCTCAAAACACAGGAGACCGGCAAAGCTTACCATACAAAGCCTTGAATGGAGCCATCTGGATCGCCGACTGATAACTGTTATTATAAGCGAACTCCATCAGATACAAATACTTGCCCCAACTGCCCGGGAAATCTAACACGAAGGCTCTCAGCATATTCTCGAGAATCTGGTTCACATTCTCAGTCTGACCATCTGTCTGCGGGTGAAAAGCCTTATTAAAACTGCACTCGGTGCCTAAGCCCTTCTGGAGCGCTCTCCAAAAATGGGAAGTGAACCGCGAATCACGGTCCGACACAATCCTCACAGGTACACCATGGTAAAGGATAATCTGGTCCAAAAACAACTGCGCCCACTATTCCACGGTGAAGTGTCTCTACCGGGAATGAAGTGTGCGCTCTTACTCAAGTGGTCTACAATCACCCAGATCTAAGTAAACTTCCTCGGATTCTTCGGCAACCCAGAAATAAAGTCCATGAATATCTCTTCCTATTTCCACTGAGGCACGCTCAGCGGCTGCAACAAATCGGCTGGCTTCTGCCTGGGTGCATTCACTTGCTGACAAGTGAAACACCGACTAACAAACTCTACAACGTCTCTGTTCATGCCCATCCACCAGAACGTTTGCTTAAGATCCAGAATAGAACAACCTAGCATGGAACTAACATGAGAATAAACACGAGAATCATGCCAGTCGGAATTCAGAACAAAGCACCTAACAACTAAACATGCTGGTAATCATAAACAAACATACAAACATGTAAAGACCCGACCCAAAAGGGGCTCTAAATGGGCCTTTACCCCAATGCATGTATTCAAAATAAAAGACATTATGAAAAATAAAGTTTCGGATCCCAAGTAAAAACAGAAACATTCAATAATCAAAACATACATTTCTAAAAGCATACTCTGATCAGAGATTTATTTAAACCATTTAAACATTCCACAAGTACAAATATGCTGGAATCCATAAAACGTAAGAAAACATCCTAGGGCTCCGTGCCCGTCTACATGCATTCAGGGGAAATAACAAAAGTCAAGAGTCATGATATAATAAAATGGTCGAGATGACAAGCAGGATTCCATGATCACGGCTCCTCCTTCACCATCCTGTCTCCCGCCTTGGCTACACCGTGGAAAACCACAGAATAAGGGTGAGTAACGAATTACTCAAGAAGAATCCCCAACAGGGGTACAATACGATATACATGATCATCTAGAAGAATGTATGCAAGCTATGAGTATAAACACGAATAGAGCACATAGCTTAAGTCCACACTTGGACCTCGGATGCCAACTCGTGGTCTTAGTCCGGAAATAAATCCACCACACAATACGCCCTATACGAGAAACGAGTCCCGGCCACCGCTTCATCTCGTCGATCACGAAAGGTGCACTAGCTCAAGATCCCGAGGAGCTCTCCGGCCGTTGTAATGCGCGTAAGCGCGCATCGCGTGCTCTACCGCAGACTATGGGGGTGCCGGGTCTAGTGGCAAGTCGCCCATGTCCGATCACCACGCCTAACTAAATCTACGGATCGGTGTCACCGACATAGGGGTGTGAGACCGACACGTGAACTATGTCAACTCGAACCACCGCTTTGAGGCTAAGGAATCGGCCGTGGTAGGCTTACACCGAAGCCGTCCTTGCCCTATCGGTGGCAATCAAGGGCTACGCCAAACACGCCGAGGACGTGTCGATCGCGGGGATGAGGCAATGCCAAGTCATCATCCCG
Organism: Sicyos edulis; assembly: GCA_036507275.1. Classification (NCBI taxonomy): domain Eukaryota; kingdom Viridiplantae; phylum Streptophyta; class Magnoliopsida; order Cucurbitales; family Cucurbitaceae; genus Sicyos; species Sicyos edulis. The sequence continues at coordinate 19,807,368 of CM071857.1, read as the reverse complement.
ACCGTTGGGGCATTTAACGACCGCCACCCTCACCCAAGATTGCGGGGCCACCGTTAGGGTTAGCTAAACCCTAACGGGATCGGGGACGGAGTACCATCTCGCACGCCCCGTCGGGGATGCAAGTTACGTTATGCATCCGCCCGGATGATGCTACCTACCGAACTCTAAACCATAGCAATAATAACAATTCAATCAATGCGATCCAATACGTGCTCAACAGATACAAGGAACCTAGCATGATACTACGAAGCAAGAACAGGATATCGAACATGCCGAGTAGAACAACCTAGCATGGGCTAACATGAGAAACAATACAAGAGTTCATGCCATCGAGAATTGAGAAACGAGCACCTAGGGCTAAACATGCTAATAATCATACAGGCATACAAAACAACAATCACAAATATACCGCGCAGGCCCACACAACTCCGGTAAGAAATCCTTACCTTGGTCGGGAGGCTTCTACACACAAATCCTAAGTCATGCGGAACAATCCCGAGCTAGCGAGCGGGAACCTAACAAACCAATAATAGTCAATACCTAAAAAGTCTAAAAACAATAGAAACAGCAAGCTCGGCTCGGGGAACTCACGCGCACGGCGACACGAGCTTGAGAGCTGGCAAGCAAGCCGCACGGCAGGTCGGGCGCTGGCTGGCCGCTGCTACCGCACGGCAGGTCGGGCGCTGGCGCGCTACCTGCACGGCAGTGGCTGGGCGTGGCCGCGGCCGCACGACACGGCACGGACGGATGCACGGCAAGGAGCGCTTGTATGGCGAAGCGTCTCGGGCGTAAGCGCGGCGAAGCGGCTTGGCGGCGGCGGCGACAGCGACGACGCGACGCTGGCCGGGCGACGGCGGCGCAGGCGGGCGGCGGCTTCGGCGGCGCGCGGGCGTCGGCGTCAGCGCTCGCTGCCAAGCGCGATCGCGCACGACGACGAGCGATGGCGTAAGCGGGGGCCGCGACGGTGGATCTCGCGCGCGATCGGCGCGAGCGATGGCGCGGCGGGCGATCCGTGAGCGCGGCGTGACGCCGGTGGCGATGGCCGAGCAGGGTGGGCCGGTTGTTGTGCGAGATCCGGGCCGTGGACGGCAAGGGCGATTCGGGCCGCTGCTTTGGCGCGATCCGGCGTGCGATCTGGCCGGCTGAACGTGCGACGATGCTGCTGGCTGGGGCTTCTCTCGGCTGGCTGCAATCAACACAAACACACACAACACTCTTCTATTCACTTGGCCAAACAAAGACAACCAAACGGATGAGAAGAAGAAGAGGAAGATCGATACCTACCCGGAAAGATGATGAACGATCCAAGGGAGCTGCAAGGTTGAAGAATCGGCAAGGAGAGCTTGGGAGAAAGCTTGGGCGGCCACAACTCTTTTGGAGAAGAAAACACAACAAACCTAATTTCTATTTCATTTAACCAAATGCACCAAACACCAAAGATCCAAGGCTAACCATAAGATGATGCAGGAAGAGCAACAAGAGCACCTAATGGCTCAATTGGCACACATCTCCACAAGCTTCCAGAGAGACCGGGTTCAAACCCCTACTGCAAAGACAATTTCCTTTATTTTTACTTTTGCATCAAACCTTGCTCAAACCAAACCACAAACCCCTCCAAAAGCCTGGAAGACCGGGAAGAAAAACCTGGGTCGTTACAAAACAACAATCACAGAAATATCTCAGGGCCCACACAACTCCAGTAAGAAATCCTTACCTGAATCGGAAGACAAACAAACACACAAGAGAACTTCCGAGCTGTAAACGAACACGAGCTAGCTAACGAACCCTAATAAACAAACAGTAATTACATCACTAACAATAGGCCCTAAATAAAATACAATAGAAGCTCGGCTAGGTCGGAAGCAACTCATACAACTCGGCCAAGCAGCAGGGGTGTCTCGGCTGCAAGGCACACTGCAGGGAGCTGGTGTGCGGACGGGCTGCTTGCGGGCGTGAGCAATAGGACTCGGCAAGGGCGTGCCACACGGGGCGAGCGACGGGTTGCTGTTGCGCGACTGGGCAGGGCGCAAGCGTGCGTGCGGCTGTGGCTGCTGGTGTGCGGTTGGGCAAAGCGCGGGAGTGCATGCGGTCGCGCGATCGCCGGGCTGCCGCTTTACCAATTTGGGTGGTGCGGGCTCTGCATGAGGTCGCGCGCGGGCAAGCGGCGACGTGTGATCGGGCGATTGCACTCGTGCCGGGGGCTGCGCGCGCGCGCGCGCGGGCGACCTGCACCGGCGATGGACGCCAGAGGTCGGGGCTGCGATGGCGCCGACGCTGCTTGCGGTTGGCGCGATGAGGTGGCGCTATGCGGTGGGCGCGATGAGGCTGTTCTCGGCTGGGCAAAACACACACACGCACACACACAAGTCTTAGAGCTTGGCCAACAAGGAAATCAATCACAACAACCAAGGGGACCCAATCGAGCAAGAATAATGGCTTATCCGAAACGGACGATCGGCGAAGGCGCTCGGGAGATGGTGGAATCGCAAGGCACGAAGAGGAAGAGGGAGAGGAGCCAATTTTCTGTATTCTGGAACAAATGAAACAACCCCCAACCCTTAGCTTCTAATTTTACTCCAAATCCCAAGCAACCAAGGGATAAGTAAAACACCAACGAAACAATAGCACAAACTACCTACCCGGCTCAACTGGAAAAGCCTCATTTTGCTAACTACCACAACCAAGACAACCCGGGTTCGATCCTTGGCTCGAACCCCTTTTTCTTTTTAATTTCTGTTTTGAAAACCTTGGCCACAAACCTCTCCAAACACTCCCGGGGCATAGAACCTGCACACACAGTAAATCCCCAACCTCAGCAAAGGACTCAAACTGCCTCAACGGCCCAACAAAATTACCAAAATACCCCTAGAACATACCTAGAAGACCGGGATGAAAACCTGAGCCGTAACAATCGAAACTTAGAAGCATCACTATAAACAACAAATCCACGTGATCCCTCAGGAACAGCCAAAACCGGCGCTGAATTCAACATGTGCTTAAGCTAGACAAAGTTGTCCTCACACTTTGCATCCCAAACAAACTCAACACCCTTCCTCGTCAACCGAGTAAGCGGTGTTGTTATGGTGAATAAGTCTTTAACGAAACGCCTATAATAACCTACCAAACCCAGAAAGCTGCGTACCTCGGCCACTGAAGTCGGTCTAGCCCAAGAACTAAGTGCCTTTATCTTGGCTGGATCCACTGAAACTCCGTCTTTGGAAATGACATGGCCAAGGAAGGCCGCTCGTTCCAACCAAAACTCACAGTTCGAGAACTTAGCATAAAGCTGGTTCTCCCTCAACGCTAACAGAACTTGCCTTAAGTGCGAAGCATGCTCCTCCTTGGTCTTGGAGTAAATCAGAATGTTGTCAATTGTAAGAACTCGACCTGAAATACGGTCCTAAACCTAGGTTCTCACTCAGCATGCAAGTTAAATATGTCAACAAGTGATTTAGTTCTCATATTTAAAACTTTTCAAAACATTTGAGAATGGGGAACACTAAAAACATAACCAACAATTTTCATTAAGCAAAACAAACAAAGTAAAAACAAGCATGGCCAGTATTTATAAAAACACTCAAAACAGTTTAAACAACTTTTAACAACGTTCCCCTAGGACTCATGTCCATCTACATGCTGAACAAATAATACAAATAATAAACGACAAAGTGCCGGCAGCTCCCATGATCAAACAGCTCCCTCCGCTAGCCGTCCCGGTGTTGTCCCAAGTTTCCTGGTGGAAAAACCACAGAATAAGGGTGAGTATAAACATACTCAGTAAGAATCCCCAACCGGGATACAATACGATACATCAGTCATCTAGCACCCTAGTATACATGCAAACAGTTACTAACACAGATCTTAGCTCAATGAGCGGACAACGCAAAATCTAGAGTCCTCGGAAGTCTCCTACTCCCGACCTAATGATTGGTTCTCATAACCAATCCCGATGGGTGTCCTCAAGAGCCTCTTACCCTCGACTAGATAAACTGGACTAACGGGAGAGTACCCGAAGTCTGGCTCTAAATTGGAAGGAAACTGGTGTACTCACGAACATTAGCCCGGGGGAGCTCTCCATACCGACGACTAACGCGTGTGCGCACACACAGCATGCTGCTGCAACCGGCGTAAATGTGGGGGCCTAGGGACAAACTACGCGGGCTAGGTACGCATGCCTAAAGACTCGGAAGCGGTGTCACTGAACACAGTAGTGCGAGGCCCTCGACACTCATCTGTAACAGCATGTACCACCAACCTGAAGCTAAGAATCGGCTAAGGTAGGCTTGCACCATTGGCAAGGTTCTGCTCTAGCAGGCTACAAACTAGGCTTATGCCAATGTGGTAGCTAAATCCACATCGGCTGCCGGGGGTAAGCAATGTACGTTATGCTTCGCTCTAACTCCCGACCCGTGGGGACAACGTACGTTATGTCCACTCTCAGCCTCTAGATGATGACAAACCCTACTATTCTAACTACGAGCAAAGAATAATTGATTCCTGGCTAAACATACATATTCAACATCAATCACACTTAACCTAGCATGATACTACGAACTTAAAGCAGGAATCATAAGCATGCTGGAAGAACAAACCTAGCATGGCACTAACATGTACAAACAGGCAAACTAACTAGCAAGAGATCAATCATAACTGTCCTATCACTATCATGCTCATAACAGTCAACAAGCATACAAGGCACAATCATGATACATCGCAGGGTCCACACAACCACGGTAAGAAATCCTTACCTGGAAACAAGCAGTAAATAAGTATAACGCTCCTAGAGCTGCAGAACACACAACCTAGCAAAACATACATAGTTACATCAATAACCTAAACTAGCTATCTCTAAACTAAACTTAAAGAAACAAGAACCGGGAAGTTACCCGGTGAACTATACAAGCTCTCGGCCAACCCCTTGGGAAAGTCCAAGGGAACTCTCGGCTAGGGCTTTGCTTCCAGCTTCCTCACAACACCTCCTGGAACAAGCTCGGCTTCACCTCAACAGGAAGGAACATAGGTTAGCTTGTCGGGAAGACAAACAACACATTCCCAAACCACACCAACATGCACACGGCTAGGGTTGAGAACTCACCTCGGGAGTGTGCTCGGCTTGGCAATTGCTCACGGCTACTAGGGCTTGATGCGGAAACACTCTCGACTTCGATTGGAGCTCGCAAAACAACAAGAACATGATTAGGGCACACCCAACCAGCAAGGTAGGCTCTCGGCCAAAGGGACTTACCACACCAACTTTGTTCGGCTGCAGGAAGATCCAAGGTAGTCCTCGGCTTGGAGATGAGCTTTAGGGTTGCGGCTACACAAGGGGAGAAGCAAAGAGGATCTCGACTTGTAGGGGTTTCTTGAAGGAGTGTGCGACAATTAGGACTTCAACTTGGTTGGAGTTTTCGGCAATCTCATGAAGGAGAAACAAGTCTTCGGCAAACACCAAGAAAGCCTAGAAAACACCAAGAAATCCATATAGTTCTAGATAAAACAATCCACAAGTAAAACCTAAAAAAAAACGGTAAAACAGGTTCCAAATTGAAAATCCAAGGCTCCATGCCCTGTACATGCTGAATAGAATCAAATAAATAAACAAAGGAATAGAGCAGCCAGCGGAATCCCCATGATCATGAAGCTGCTCCCCCTAGCCGTCCTGTCGCTGTCCGAAGTTACCCTGTGGAAAACCACAGAAATAAGGGTGAGTACAAACATACTCAACAAGAATCCCCAACCGAGGTACAGTACGAACATCAATCATACAGCATGCTAGTATACACATAACCGCCATCAACACAGATCAACCCTTGAGTCAACCAAGTGACTCCTTGTAAAGACCCGACCCGAATGGGGTACAAAATAGGCCTTTACCTCAATGCATGTGTTCAAAACTTAAAGACAATATGCAAGAATGGTTTTCGGATTCTAAGTGAAAACTAAAACATTCAAACATCTATTTAAAAAGTCAATACAAATTTCCATAAACCTATCCCTGTTTCCAAGCACCTGTTCCAGGGCAAATAAATTTCCAAAACTCACTCTGATCAGAGATTTATTGAAAACATTCAAAGCTTTTCAATAGTTACAACAGTGCTAGAATCCAGAAAAATAGTCAGAAAACAACCTAGGGCTTCGTGCCCAACTACATGCATTCAGAGGAAAAATAAGAAAAAAAGAATCATAGACATAAACTCAGAGTTCAACAACGGGTTTCCATGATCACAGCTCCTCCTCCAGCCATCCTGTCTCGCACCATGGTTACCTGTGGAGAACCACAAAATAAGGGTGAGTAACGAATTACTCAGTAAGAATCCCCAACCGGGGTACAATACGATATACATGGTCATCTAGCAGAAAGGTATGCAAGCTATGAATATAAACACAGAATAGAGCACATAGCTTAAATCCACACATAAACTTCGGATTCCATCTCAGGGACTTACTCCAGAATAATCCACCTCATGATACGCCCTATACGAGAAACAAATCTCGCCCTCAGCCTATCTACTGTCGATACGAAAGGTGCACTGGCTCAAGATCCCGAGGAGCTCTCCGATCGGCGCTGTAATGAGCGTATGTGCGCACCGCATGCTACTGCAAACCATGGGGGGTGCCGGGTCTAGTGGCAAGCTGCCCAGGTCTAGTCACCATGCCTAACTAAATCTCTGGATCGGTGTCACTAACATAGGGGTGTGAGACCTGGACACGTGAACTATGTCAGCCTGAACCACCGCACCTGAGGCTAAGGAATCGGTCGTGGTAGGCTTACACCAGGAAGCCGTCCTTGCCCTATCAGGTGGCAATCAAGGGCTACGGCCGAACACGCTGAGGACGTGCCGACTGCCAGGGAGAAGGCAATGCCAAGTCATCATGTAAGAACCCGACCCAAAATATGGTCCTAAAGCGGGGAACATTTAAAAGCGGGGAACACTTAAAACATACGGTCCTAGGTCCTAGGTTCTCACTCAGCATGCATGCAAGTTAAATACTCCATCAAGCGGTTTAGTGCTCATATTTAAAACCTTTCAAAACATTTAAAAGTGGGGAACACTTAAAACATAAACAACAACCTTCATTAAACAAACCAACAAAGTAAAACAAGCCTGGCCAGTGTTTATAAAAACATACAATACAATTTAAACAACTTTTAGAAACGTCCCCCTAGGACTCTGTCCGTCTACATGTTGAACAAATTATGCAAACAATAAAAATGAGTGTCGGGCGGCTCCCATGATCAATCGGCTCCCTCCGCTTAGCCGTCCGGTCTTTGTCCCAAGTTACTTATTTGGAAAACCACAGAAATAAGGGTGAGTATAAACATACTCGTGAAGAATCCCAACCAGGGGTACAATACGATACATCAATCATCCGCACCCTAGTATACATGCTATGATTACCAACATGGATCATAGCTCAACGAGCTTACAAGGCGAGAATCTGGAATCCTCGGAAGTCTCCTACTTCCAGGCCTAATGATTGGTTCTCATAACCAATCCCGGGACATCTCCGAGGGTCTTTCTCCTCACCAATTGATCGGTTCAAAATCGATCCCAAAGATGTCCGACACCCTCGAGGGTCTTTCTCCTCGACCATATGATCACTCAAAAGCCAATCCCAATGGGTGTCCTCAAGGGCCTTTTACCCTCGCCAAAAATCTGGACTATCGGAGAGTACCCAAGTTTGGCTTTAAGCGGAAGGGCTGGTGTACTCACGAACATTAGCCCGGGAGCTCTCCGAATGGCGACTAACGCGTGCAGTGCTTGCGCGCGCACACCGCATCTTCTTTGCAACCGGCGTAAATGTGAGGGCCTAAGTACAAACTACGCGGGCAGTGCACGCATGCCTAAAGACTCGGAAACGATGTCATCGAACATAGTAGTGCGAGACCCTCGGCACTCATCATGCACTGTACCACCGACTGAAGCTAAGAACCGCCAAGGCAGGCTTGCACCGTTGGCGGTGGTTCCGCTCTAGCAGAGCTCTGAGACTAGGCTTATGCCGATGTGGTAGCTAAATCCACATCGGCTGCCGGGGGAAGCAATGTACGTTATGCTTCGCTCTACTCCCGACCGGTGGGGACAAAGTACGTTATGTCCGCTCTCAGCCTCTGGATGATGACAAACTCTATTATACTAGCTAAAAGTACAAAATAACTGATTCCTGGCTAGACATACATATCAACATCAATCACACATAACCTAGCATGATACTACGAACTTAAAGCGGGAATCTCAAGCATCTTTGGAAGAACAATCCTAGCATGGCACTAACATGTACAAACAAGCAAACATGCTAGCAAGAATGCAATCACAAGCTGTCCTATCCACTAATCATGTTCATAGAAGTAAACATGCATATAAGGCACAATCAAGAAAGCATCGCAGGGTCCACACAACCACGGTAAGAAATCCTTACCTGGAAACAAGTGGAAAATAACTATCGCGAATAAGATAACGACCCTCGAGCTTAAAGCGAACCCGAGCAACCTAGGCATATGATAAAAACATCCTAAATAAATAAACAATGGCCAGCAGCTTAAAATCTAAAAGGGAAGGGCTCGAGAATTACCAACCGAGAAGACATGCGGTCTCGCGACAAAAGGGCGAGGAATGGGCGCCTTTGTGTGCAGGCAGGGCGCTGGCGCTGCTCAGCGCGCGCGGCAAAGCGGCGAGCAGACGCGCTGAGGAAGCGGCGCGTGGGCGAGACGTTGGGTTCGCGAGGATCGCGCGCGGCGACGATCTCGATCGCGCGGCGGCGGCAGGCTGAACGACGCGACGGAGGCGATTCTGGGCGGCTGGTCGGCGACGGAAGCGCGATCTGGCGGCTGGGTCGTCGACGGCGACGGCGACATTTGGCGGCAGCGCGGCGGCGCGTTTAGGTACCGGGCGGAGCGGCTGGGCGGACTGGGCTGGGTGGTGCGGCTGGTGCAGAGCGGGTGGCCATGGGCTGAGCGATCTGGGAGTGGGCTATGCATGGCTGGTGCGGGGCGGTGCAGCGCGACTGAGCAGGGGCTGAGCAATGCTGAGCGGCCTAGTGCGGGGGTGCGGTTAGGGAGTGGTGGCTCGGCTGGGGTTGGTGCGGCAAGGGATGGGAATGGTGCGGTTAGGGTTTAGAGAGAGAGAGAGAGAGAGAGAGAGAGAGAGAATCTTGCAAAACAAGGGGGAAAGGGATTTTTCTTGATTTCTTTCCTTTTCTTAATTTAAATGGGTCTAAAATCCATTCCCCAAAGCTTCCTCTTTCAAAACCCGGCCCAAGCAAACTTTTCTTTTTAATAAAACTCTTTTTCCTACAAACTCCCAAAACCATTTAGGGCAAGGGTTCAAATCGCAAAGGAAGCACTCAAAAACCCATTAAGTTTGCCAATAACTAAAATACCTCCAAACTCCCAAACAACTTGCCCAAACCTCTTGGGTCCTGCAACCAACAACAATCAAGCCTCGACAAAGGCAGGAGTGACCCTGGAATCCTAAAAATCCACAAAACCCTGACCGGGGAAAAAAGACCAAAATACCCCTAAGGGTTAAAATAGCTCTAACGGCCCATCCGAACATCCGAATAGTGTCCCGAAAACACCTGGGAAACCGAAATAGAAAAGTGGGCTGTTACAATACTCCCTCCTTTTAAGACTTTCGTCCTCGAAAGTCCTAAGACGAAAACAACTCTAGGACATCTCCACTGATCCTTAACCAACCAAACTCCCGGTCAAGACAACACTAATTCTTCTTTGAAATCCAAACCCCCTTGGGTTCCCAAAGGCTCAAGCCACAAGCCATCCAGTCTGCCACAAACTATCTCAACCAAGACTGGGCATACACCGAACTCCGAAGAAATAGATGCGATAGTGCTAATGGTAATCCACATCCTCAAACTCGCACTAGCTCTCAAACGGTCTTAAAATCTTAGGGCTCACTTAACCCTGCTAACCCAACTCGGAACGCCTCTCTACGGCGCTACTCTCTGAAAACTCGTGGACCGGTCACAAGCTCTAAAACTCTACTCCACGCACCGGCGTAACTTCTCTGAATGCTCATAGCTGTTATCGAACAGCCTCGACCCTACACCATGCTGACCAAACAACTGAACCTCCTGTGTTTGAAACTAAACGGCCTACTCTTACTTCGCAAGAGACCTGCGAACCCCAATGGTTGCCTACAATCCTTAACGAAATCCAAATCGAACCACCAACTTGTGACTGATCCCAAGGCAAACTTCTCCAACTAGCACGCGTCCACAACACTTAAGCAACCATCTTACGAGAAATAGAAGCACCAAAGCCAAGGGGCACTTTTCTGGTTCACCAAACGGCTACCACCATCACACCAGCTGAAACTTCAGCTACGGCCACCTTTAGAAGACAAGGTCCAGGCACAGGCTCCACTCGGCCAAACTAACAAACTGGAGCCCCTCAACGGCCGACAACAAACTTTCCAATGCAATCCGATTAGCCACTGGCCTAAGAGAACATCGCCAGACAGAAAAACAAACAACATTCCTCTTACGGAAATCTCGAGCAGCAAGGAATAAAACATTACGCGGCTACTAGCAACACAATAGCTGAAGGATACAACTCAAAGGTTTTACCAACAAATGCCATGGCACCTCCGTGCCAACCCACTCAACTGTGGCTCAGTTATAATGCCAACTGCGAATGCACCTCAACTAGGAACAAATCCTGAGAAGGCTTTCTCTGCAGAAACTCAACTCAAGCATATAACGAGCAAGGCTCGCCTCCCAGCTGCCACTCAACTCTTAAGCCCATCTGGCTACTCAAAGGACTTCCTCCTTTAGCTTAGACCTAACTCCTCTTCCAACCAGAAACTCCACACCGAAACATCCCGATGAATAACGATAACGACAACCACAAAGCTTGCGGATCATGAGCAACACCAATCAAGCAAGACTGCCCCAAAATTTAATACTCGAAACTGGCATCCACGGTGCAACTCAACGATCACAGAAACTAGGGGTCCTGCAAACTCCCAAGATCCATCAAATGATCAGCAACAACCTAACCACTTAGTCTGGCTAACCACCGACCTCACGAGGTTGATCAACTTGCCGCTTGCTACACACTACCACACAGAATTCCCTGGTGGGTGACCACGCGCCACTCTGCTCAGCTTCACAACTCAGGAGCTACGCTGACTCCTTCTAAACGGGGATGATTCCTTAGCAAACGGACTTCCAATGGATAGCGAACTACACACATGCTCGCTGCCTTACTCAAACTCAAAGGCATCAACAACCAACGCTCTCGGAAGCAACACCAGAGGGAGTCCACAACTGATTGGACAACCTACCAGAACTAGCAGTACTCACTCAAGCACCAAGGGAGGGGTCAACTCCCGAAACAACCTGACTAGGAACAAGTCCTCAGGGCAACGCCCGCTTACTCGAACCGAGCTAGCCCACTAAACAACATGGGAACCAAACCTTGGTCAACACCAAGCACCACCTTGCTAAGAATTCTGAAAGCCAACGTGGAGGGTACTAAGAACAACTCTAGCTTGTCAACCGACAACAAGCATTCAGCAACTCAATCCGAAAAGCACCTTACCACACTTGATGCAATGAGTCGGCGGCCTGGCCCCGCCGCCGCGGCGATCTCGAGCTCTAACTGCGGTCGGCGCCGATCCCGACCCTAGGATCGGCCTCGCGGCTAGTGCGCTATCCACCTGAGCGGGAACCACCGGAAGACCCAAACTTCCTCTTTCTCAAAGCATCAGCCACATCGTAGCTTCTACCCATGGTAAGGATCTGAACAACACTCTTAGCCATGGCGGTCAGAAACTCCGCGATTTTGCTACCATCGCCTTGGATCAATTCCAACTGAACTCCAACCATCGATCAACAAGAAATGCCTCTACCCTGGTCAAGGGCCAACTAGCATAACTTGCCTACGCAACAACCCAGCTACCGGCACGGTAACCTCTCAACCAAAGTTAGGGCACTTGCCAAGAACTAAAGCCCTAACTCCTCAGAATTGAGCACTGGTTTCTCAACCAGAATCCTCTCGTGGTTCCTGAAAAATACACCACGGAACGAGCTACACAAAAGTACACCATCGTGTACAGCTCCAACTTGATTCCTTAAGATCCAAACCAACAAGTACTCTCACACAAGGCAACTTTTGCCTCCCAAAGAGCCACATCTAGCAAAGGAGCAACAAGAGTTCAACCCACTCGGGGTCAACTCACCACGGAATGCCACATTGGCCAACTCACTCTTACAAGAGCATAGCTACACCAAGCTAACTTACCTCATACCAATGGTCCACTAAACGTGCTCCGATCAACCATCCAACTCATGGCTCTAACACTAGATCATCCACGCATAATCGATGCCAACTCTACTCATTTTAGGGTAGCTCTAGGGTAGCCGAATCACACTACCATCCAACTGGCTCACAAGCCCACAACCCAGGCGCGAGAACTCGGACGCGCTAGCCCTTAACAACCAACAACATCCTTTGTACCCAACTCTCGGTGACCCTGAAAGGCTCCTACTTATCCCTCGAACGGTCTCACACTTGTAGTTCTCTGACTACCACCGAGCTAGATCTATTATGCAGCCCAAACAGGTGCAATCTCAGGAATGGGTACAAGACTAGTGGGGATGCTAAAATCTGGGCGGGTCCTGGAACCACCAGCACAAAAAGTGCCAACTGGCCTGAAACTAGGCCTCCTTCCAAAGCTTGGTGCCAACAGGCACTACATCCTTTACAACACAAACATCCCCTTACGGGCTTTAAGCCCTCTCGAGGAAGGGAAGGTCACACTCCAGGTGACAGGGCAATGGCACTCAACACAAGAGTCTCAACACTCGAGTAGACTACTCTCTGACATCACGTCTAATAGACAAGCCACGGCCCACTTCTGCATCCCACTCGATGTTCAACGAATACTCAGGCCAACCCTCGGGTGGCAGCACCTAGCTCCACACATGGAACATGCTAACACAAGGTGCTTCTCTCTACTAGCCAGCTGAAAACAACGGACGGATTAAGTCCTGACAAGCAAACTCCACACTACACCCTGGCTACGAGGGTACTAAAAGAACTGGCTGCAAAAAGACTGCAGGCTTGCAGGAGAACAAGATGTCTCTACATCTTCCTCAAAAGCTACTAACTTGGCCGCTTGCCAATCGACCAGGTGGCTGGTGGAGACTCTGCTGGTCCGCCTCTCACAGGGGACTTCCACCACCACACTGCTGCATCAAACAACACCAAAACGACGCTCCTCGACCTCTGAACATCTGGTCATCGGCCTTTGAACACCAGGTCATCCCAACACTTGGATGATAAACTCGATCCTGGCCAACCACCTTGCTGCTAGCAGTAGGTCTCAAAAACATCCAGCTCTACAGGCTTCCACTTGCCAAACTCGGCGGCTCGATCAACGCCAACTACTTATCAGCATAAACCTGCTGATCAAGCCCTCCCGGGAACCTCTGGGGCTACTGGAGCTACTAGGGGGGTGTCTCCTAAATAAACTCTGCCAGCTGGGCTATCTGTGCCCAAGACTCCTCACTACGCGCTACAAACTGCGCCTGAGTCTCCGCTCTCTGTTAGCTAAAAGACCTGCCATCAACTCCCTCATGGCTGGAGCACACTCTGCTCAAAGAGTCTCACTTTGAGGCAGACTAGCCTCTACCCCCTCCTCTTGGCTACTCAACTGCCAGGGCCAGAACTGACCTACGGGTCTAGACAACCCTGGACGTGGTCTCATCATCAACATGAACAGTCCAACTCCTAGGTTGGAAATACCAATGTCCCTGCTACTCTAGATGTAATCAACATACTGGCGATCTACACAAAGCATAAAAACTAGCCCACGCTGGGGCTCTCACTGCCCAACAAGGGTAACACATGTATACTAGATGCAGTATTGTAAAATAAAACCCTTAGCTTAAAGAACTCAGACAAACCTGACGGCCGCGGAGTACTGATGATCATGGGGGCAACAACCTGCAAAGCAGGTTAGTCAACAGAATCTATGACTTTGTGCTCTGATACCAACTGTAAGAACCCGACCCAAAATACGGTCCTAAACCTAGGTTCTCACTCAGCATGCAAGTTAAATACTCCATCAAGCGGTTTAGTGCTCATATTTAAAACCTTTCAAAACATTTAAAAGCGGGAAACACTTAAAACATAAACAACAACCTTCATTTAAGCAAAACCAACAAAGTAAAACAAGCCTGGCCAGTGTTTATAAAAACATACAATACAATTTAAACAACTTTTAGAAACGTCCCCCTAGGACTCCTGTTCGTCTACATGCTGAACAAATTATGCAAACAATAAAAGACAGAGTGCCGGCGGCTCCCATGATCAATCAGCTCCCTCCGCTAGCCGTCCCGGTGCTGTCCCAAGTTACCGGTGGAAAACCACAGAAATAAGGGTGAGTATAAACATACTCAGTAAGAATCCCCAACCGGGGTACAATACGATACATCAATCATCTGGCACCCTAGTATACATGCTAACAGTTACCAACACAGATCATAGCTCAACGAGCTTACAAGGCAGAATCTGGAATCCTCGGAAGTCTCCTACTTTCGGCCTAATGATTGGTTCTCATAACCAATCCTCGGAAGTATCATCTGTGCAGCCTGTACCACCGACCTGAGGCTAAGAACCGGCCAAGGCAGGCTTGCACCGTTGGCAGGGTTCCGCTCTAGCAGGCTACAAACTAGGCTTATGCCATGTGGTAGCTAAATCCACATCGCTTGCCGGGGGGAAGCAATGTACGTTATGCTTCGCTCTACTCCCGACCGGTGGGGACAAAGTAAGTTATGTCCGCTCTCAGCCTCTAGATGATGACAAACCCTACTATACTAGCTAAGAGTACAAACTAACTGATTCCTGGCTAAACATACATATCAACATCAATCACACATAACCTAGCATGATACTACGAACATAAAGCAGGAATCATAAGCATGCTGGAAGAACAAACCTAGCATGGCACTAACATGTACAATCAGGCAAACATGCTAGCAAGAGATCAAACATAGATGTCCTATCACTATCATGCTCATAACAGTCAACAAGCATACAAGCACATCGTGATAATATCGCAGGGTCCACACAACCACGGTAAGGAATCCTTACCTGGAAACAAGCAAAAAATAATTACCATAAGCCAATCAAGCGACTCCCGAGCTTCTAAGTGAACCCGAGAAACCTAAGCATTTAATAAAAATATCCTAATTAAATAACAATAGCCAATCAACTTAGGGTCCAAAAGCGTGGAGGCTCGGGAATTACCAACCGAGAAGGTACTAGGTCTCGGTCCCATCTATCTCGGCAAAACAGGCTCTCGGTGGTAAGTGGGCAGGCAGGACGTGCAACTGGGGCGAGCAGATCGGGCGCCATTGGGCGCTGGGCTGGCGCTGGTGAGGGACCGGCGGCTGGCGACACGACGATCTGCGGCGCGCGCGCGGGCGGCGCGCGCGCGCGAGCAGACGGAGACGCGCGACGCGCGCTACTGGTGCTAGGCGACAGTCGACGGGCATTCGCTGGCGTCTCGTGTCGGGCGACGGCCGCCGGCCGCGACAGCGTCTGGTCGCTGGTCTGGGGCGACAAAGTGGCGCACGCTGTGTGGCGGTAGTAGGGGTGGTGGCTCGGGTATGGATCGGTTGGGTTTCTTGGTGAGGTCGGCAAGAAGAGAGAGAGAGAGAGAGAGAGAGAGAGAGAGAGAGAGAGAGAGAGAGAGAGAGAGAGGTAAAACAAGAGGAATGGGATTTTCTTGATTTTCTTTCCTTTTCCTAATTTAAATAGGTCTTGGTGACCTAAATCCCTTCCCTGGGCTTCCTCCTTCGAGTCCCTGCTGAAGCAACCTTTTCTCCTTATTAAAACTCATTTAAACCAAGCTTTCAAATCACCATCAAGGGCAAGGGTTCAAATCCCAATGGAAGCACTTAAATTAACAATAATTTTGCTAATTACCAAATCACCTCCAAACTTCCAACCAACTAGCCCGAACTTCTTGGGTCCTGCAACCAACAACAATCAAGCCTCGACAAAGGCAGAAGAGACCCTGGAATCCTGAAAACCACAAAACCCTGACCGGGGGCAAAAAGACCAAAATACCCCTAAGGGTTAAAATAGCTCTAACGACCCATCTGAATAATGAACCGGAAACACCTGGGAAACCGAAATAGAAAACTGGGTCGTTACAGGTATGCATGCCTAAGACTCGGAAGCGGTGTCACTGATCACAGTAGTTCGAGGCCCTCGGTGCTTATCTGTGCAGCCTGAACCACCGACCTGAAGCTAAGAACCGGCCAAGGTAGGCTTACACCGTTGGCAGGGTTCCGCTCTAGCAGGCTACAAACTAGGCTTATGCCGATGTGGGTAGCTAAATCCACATCGGCGGTCGGGGGGGGGAAGCAATGTACGTTATGCTGCGCGCACTTTACTCCCGACCAGTGGGGACAAAGTACGTTATGTCCGCTCTCAGCCTCTAGATGATGACAAACCCTACAACTCTATCTAAGAGTACAGAGAAAATAAATGATTCCTGGCTAGCAAACAATGACCGACATCAATCACATTTACCTAGTATGATACTACGAACTTAAGCAGGAATTATAAGCATGCTGGAAGAACAAACCTAGCATGGCACTAACATGTAAAATCAGGCAAACATGCTAGCAAGAAATCAATCAAAGCTGCTCTATCACAATCATGTTCATAACAGCCAACAAGCATACAAGGCACATCATGAAAATATCGCAGGGCCCACACAACTCCGGTAAGAAATCCTTACCTGGTCGGAAGGCAACAACACACAATAAAACTAAGCTGCGATCGAACCTGAGCAACCTAAAGAGAACCAAATAAACACATCAATAATCACAAAATAGGCCTAAATATAATAAAATAAACAGGGCTCGACTCTGGAACAACTCACGAGGCGCGGTTGACACGCGAACGAGCCGTACCCAGACGGGAGGCATTCTTTTGGGCTGGCGCAGATGGGCGCAGGCTAGGGCGCTGGTCGCGCATTTGCAGACGAGCCGGGGCAACACAAGGGCGCGCGGGCGCGAGCGCGAGCTCGTCTGGGCGACGGCGCGCGGGCGCGAGCGACACGACGCGACGGGTTACAGTAAGCGCGACTCAGCAAAGGGCGGCTCGGATCTGGGCGACACAGGCTCGGACGGGATGGTCTGGCGCGGGGACGAGCAACACGGCACTGTGCGGGGCGACTCAGGGTTGGGCGACGCGACACTGTGCGAGGCGACTCGAGGCTGGGCGACGCGACACTGCGCGGGCAGGGGGCTCGGGCGACACGAGCTGGGCGAGCTAGGGCTCGGGCTGGGCGACGCGACCTGGGCAGGGCTGGGGCTCGGCGACGCGACCTGGGCGAGCTGGGGCTCGGGCTGGCGAGCTGGGGCTAGGGCGGCCAGGGCCTGGGCTAGGCTCGGGGAGAGAGAGAGAAAAGGGAAAAATGGGATTTTTAATCCTATTTTCCATCCTTATCCAAATTAAAACCTTAAAATCCTTAAAATCCCATTTTCCAGCTTCCTCCTTCAAGACCCGGCTGAAGCGACCTTTTCCAATAAATAAAAATCCCAAATCAACACTAAGGGCCCGGGCTCGAATCCCAAAGGAAGCACTCAACCAACCATCACTTTGCCAAAGCCCAAATCACAACCGAGCTTCCAACCGACTAGCCCAAACATCTCGGGACTCGCAGCCAACAACAAACAAGCCTCGACAAAGGCAGGAGGTACCTCGAAGCCCTGAAAATCCACAAATCCTACCCGGGGAGCCAAAAGACCAAAATACCCCCAAGGGTCAAAACAGCTCTAACGGCCCAACCGAACAACTGAATCTGAACCGGAAGCACCTCGAGAACTAGAATAGAAAACTGGGTCATTACAGTATAAACATACTAAGTAAGAATCCCCAACCGGGGTACAATACGATACATCAGTCGTCTAGCACCCTAGTATATATGCAAACAGTTACTAACACAGATCTTAGCTCAACAAGCTGAAAAGGCAAAATCTGGAGTCCTTAGAAGTCTCCTACTTCCGGCCTAATGATTGGTTCTCATAACCAATCCCGTGACATCTCCGAGGGTCTTTCTCCCTCAGCCAAATGATCAGTTCAAAAACCGATCCCAATAGATGTCTGACACCCTCGAGGGTCTCTCTCCCTCGACCACATGATCAACTCAAAAACCAATCCCATTGGGTATCCTCAAGGGCCTCTTACCCTCGACTAGATAAACTAGACTAACGGGAGAGTACCTGAAGGCTGGCTCTAAATTGGAAGGAAACTGGTGTACTCACGAGCATTAGCCCAGGGGAGCTCTCCATACCGGCAACTAACGCGTGTGCAGCGCCGACACACAAAGATGTCACGCAACCGGCGTAAATGTGGGGCCTAAGTACAAACCACGCGGGCAGTGCACGCATGCCTAAAGACTCTGAGCGGTGTCACCGAACACGATGAGTGCGAGGCCCTCGGCACTCATCTGTAACAGCCTGTACCACCGACTTGAAGCTAAGAACCGGCAAAGGTAGGCTTGCACCGTTGGCAGGGTTCTATTCTAGCAGGCTACAAACTAGGCTTATGCCATGTGGTAGCTAAATCCACATCGGCTGCCGGGGGGAAGCAATGTACGTTATGCTTCGCTCTACTCCCGACCGGTGGGGACAAAGTACGTTATATCCGCTCTCAGCCTCTAGATGATGACAAACCCTACTATACTAGCTAAGAGTACAAACTAACTGATTCCTGGCTAAACATACATATCAACATCAATCACACATAACCTAGCATGATACTACGAACTTAAAGCAGGAATCATAAGCATGCTGGAAGAACAAACCTAGCATGGCACTAACATGTACAATCAGGCAAACATGCTAGGAAGAGATCAAACATAGATGTCCTATCACTATCATGCTCATAACAGTCAACAAGCATACAAGGCACAATCATGACCCATCGCAGGGTCCACACAACCACGGTAAGAAATCCTTACCTGGAAACAAGCAGTAAATAAGAGTTCAAACCCCTCAGGGTCAACTCACCACGAAACGCCACATTGGCCAACCTACTCTACAAGAGCATAACCACACCAAGCTGATATACTTCATACCAATGTGTCCACTAAATGTGCTCCGCTCAACCATCCTACTCATGGCTCTAACGCTGGATCTACTACGAATCATCGAGGCCAACTCTACTCATACTAGGGTAAGTCAAGGGTAGTTGAATCACACTACCATCAAACTGGCTCACAAGCCCGCAACACAGGCACGAGAACTTGGACGCGCTAGCCCTTAACAACCTACAGCATCCTTCGCACCCAACTCTCGGTGACCCTAAAAAGCTCCTACTTTCCCTCGAACAACCTCACACTTGTAGTTCTCTGACTACCACCGAGCTAGATCTCTTAGCAACCCAAATAGGTGCAACCTCAGGAAACGGGTACAAGACTAGTGGGGATGCTAAACTCCGTGTGGGTCATAGAACCACCTGCACGTCTGGTGCTAACTGGCCTGAACCTAGGCCTCCTTGCCAAGCTTGGTGCCAACAAACCCTACATCTTTTACAACACAAAATAACTATTTACGAGCTCTACGTCCCGCTAAGGGTAGGGAAGGTCACACTCGAGGTGACGGGGACAATGGCACTCAACACAAGACTCCCAACACTCGAGCAGTCTAATCTCTGACATCTCGTCTAACAGGCATGCAACAGCCTACTCTTGCATCCCACTCGATGCTCAGCAAATACTCAGGCCAACCCTCGGGTGGCAACAACTAGTTCCACATTTGGAACATGCTAACAAAAAGAGTGCTCCACTCTACTAGCCAATTGAAATCCACGGACGGATTAAGTCCTGACAAGCAAGCTTCACACTACACCCTGGCCACGGGGTACTAACAGGACAGGCTGCAAAACAACGACAGGCTTGCAAGGGGTCAACTATGTCTCTACATCTTCCTCAGAAGCTACTAACTCGACAACTTGCTATACGACCATGTGGCTGGTGAAGACTCTGCTGGTCCGCCCCTCTCGGTGGACTTCTGTAAAGACCCGACCCAAAAGGGGCTCTAAATGGGCCTTTACCCCAATGCATGTATTCAAAATAAAAGACATTATGAAAATAAATTTCGGATTCCAAGTAAAACAGAAACGTTCAACAATCAAAAAAATTTACTCTAACACCGGTCCCTGTTTCCAAGCACCTGTTTCAGGATAAATACATTTCTAAAAGCATACTCTGATCAGAGATTTTATTTAAACCATTCAAACCTTCCACAAGTACAACTATGCTGGAATCCATAAAACATAAGAAAACATCCTAGGGCTCCGTGCCCATCTACATGCATTCAGGGGAAATAACAAAAGTCAAGAGTCATGATATAATAACATGGTCAGAGATGACAGCAGGGCCCATGATCATAGCTCCTCCTTCAACCATCCTGTCTCGCTCCTTGGTTACCTGTGGAAACCACAAAATAAGGGTGAGTAACGAGTTACTCAGTAAGAATCCCCAACCGAGGTACAATACGATGCACATGGTCATCCAGATGAGTGTATGCAAGCTATGATCATAAACACAGAATAGAGCACATAGCTGGAGTCCACACTTGGACCTCGGATGCCAACTCAGGGTCTTAGTCCGGAATTAACTACCATAACCACACAGATCGCCCTATACGAGAAACAAGTCCCGGCCTCAGCCTGTCTACTATCGAATGAAAGGTGCACTAGCTCAAGATCCCGAGGAGCTCTCCGGTCGACGCTGTAATGAGCGTAAGCATGCACCGCGTGCTTCTACTGCACTATGGGGGTGCTGGGTCCAGTGGAAAGTCGCCCATATCCGGATACCACGCCTAACTAAATCTCTCGGATCGGTGTCACGACGACATAGGGTGTGAGACCGGACACGTGAACTATGTCACTGTACTCACCGCACTTTGAGGCTAAGGAACGGGTCGTGGTAGGCTTACACCAGAAGCCGTCCTTACCTTAACAGTGGCAATCAGGGCTCACGCCGAACACGCCGAGGACGCGTGCGGCCCGCCGGACTAGGCATTGCCAAGTCATCATCCCGACCGCTGGGGCATCGCTTAGACTACCACCCTCACCCAAGATTGCGGGGCCTACCGGTTGGGATAGCTAATCCCTCACGGGGTCCAAGGACGGAGAATCGTCTCGAACGCCCTTGCCATGGATGCAAGATACTTTATGCATCGGGCCCGGATGATGCTATCTACCTGATTTCTAACCTGCCTTAACAATCAGCAAACAATCCAATACAATCCAATACGTGCTCGAAAGAATACAGCAGACCTAGCATGGTACTACAGAACAAGAATGAATATGAGCATGCCAGAACGGAACAACCTAGCATGGACTAACATGAAAGAACAACATACGAAGTCATGCCATCAGAATTGAACAGAGTACCTAAACTATACATGCTTGATAATCACAAACAAACATACAACATCAATCACATAGAACATCGCGCAGGTCCACACAACCCGGTAAGAAATCCTTACCTTGGTGGAAGACTTCTACACACAATTCCTAAGCTGCGAACACTTTCGAGCTAGCTATCGAGAACCTACAAACATAGTAACAATCACAACCATAGCCCTAAAAATATAATAAAACAGCAGGCTCGGCTCGGGAGCACTCACACGGCACGACGGCACGAGGTCGACATCGGTTGGGCGGGTGATGTACTGGACTGGGCGCCGCGCAGCGCTGGCGCGCCGCGGCTGGCAAAGCGCTAGGCAAGGCACGCGCGCGCGACTGGGCGTCACGATCTGATGACACGGCGAGCGACACGCGGCTGGCGAGGGCGCGCGGGCGCTGGCGTGCGAGGCCGACGCGGCGAAGCCGCCGCCACAGCGGCGCGCGGGCGCGATTCGGGCGTCTCGCTCGCGAGCGACTTGGGCGACTCGCCGCGATGGCGACCGGGCGATGGGTTGGCTTTCGGCCGCTGGGCTTGCGACGTCGCGATCGGGCGTGCGGTGAGCCGCCGACGCCGGAGCCGGGCTGGGCTGGGCGAACGGCAGGGGCGATCCGGGCGTGCAGGGTGTCGCTCGTGCGGATCTCGGGACGGCCGCTGCTCGGATCCGGCGTCTTGGCTGCTGCGCAAGACGATGGAGAGGTCGGGCGATGGGCGCTGGCTCTCGGCACTGGTAGACTCGGGACACCGCAACAAAACACACACACACAAGCTCTCCTTCTTACCTTCGGCCAAGCAAGAACACCCAAACGAGAAGATGAAGAGGATGAAGACTTACCCGGAATGATGATGGAGTCTCGAATGCAAAGGGGATGAAGAAATCGGCAAGGAGAGCTTGGGAGAAAGCTTGGGCGACCACAAGATTTTGGAGAAGAAGATATGGCCAAACCTATTTTCTTTTCATTTAACCAAATGCACCAAAACTCCAAAATCCAAGGCTAACCATAAAATAATACGGACAGAGCAACAAGAGCACCTAATGGCTCAATTGGCACACATCCTCACAAGCTTTCAGAGACACGGGTTCAAACCCTAACTGCAAAGACAATTTTCCTTTCTTTTACTTTTGCATCAAACCTTGCTCAAACCCTTCCACGAAGCCTCACAAACCTACATAAATCCATCCAATATTTTTAGCAACTAGAAAGGACATAAACGACCCTGACGGCCCGACAAATTACCAAAATACCCCTTGGGCATACCTGGAAGACTGGGATGAAAACCTGGGCCGTTACAACTTCCACCACCAACCTGCTGTGTCAACAGCTCACGAGCAGCACATCTCGACCTCTGAACATCAGGTCATCCCAACACTCGGATGAAAATCTCTACAGGCTTCCACTTGCCAAACTCGCGCGGCACCATCAACGCATCTAACTCAACAGCCTAAACCTGCTGATCCTGCCCTTCCGGGGAACCTCTAGGGCAACTAGAGTGTAAAGACCCGACCCAAATGGGGTCCTAAACTAGGCCTTTACCTCAATGCATGCTTTAAAAACTTAGAAAACATTATGCAGGGTTGTATGCCAGATTCTGAAAAAAACTAAAAACGGTAAACATTCATTCAAAACAAACACAAAATGTCCTGGAACCTGTCCCTGTTTCCAAGTACTTGTTCCAAGCTAAATACAATTTAAAACGTACTCTGATCAGAGATTTATTTCAAACATTCAAAATCCAAAACAGTTTACATCAGTGTCAGAATCCAGAAAACAACCTAGGGCTCAATGCCCAACTACATGCATTCAGAGGACAATAAAAACATAAAGAAACATAAACATAAGACTCAGAGTTTTAATAGCTGGTTTCCATGATCAGCAGCTCCTCCTTCAGCCATCCTGTCTCACACCATGGTTACCTGTGGAAAACCACATAATAAGGGTGAGTAACGAGTTACTCAGTAAGAATCCCCAACCGGGGTACAATACGATATAACTGGTAATCTAGCAGAAATGTATGCAAGCTATGAATATAAACATAGAAGAGAGCACATCACTTTACTCCATACATAAACCACGGATGCCATCTCAAGGTCTTACTCCGGAAAACTACAACGCGATACGATACTATACAAGAAACTAGTCTCGGCCTAAGCCTTCCTACTGTCGATACGAAAGGTGCACTGAACTCAAGATCCCGAGGAGCTCTCTAGTCGGCGCTGTAATGAGCGTGTGCGCGCACCGCATGCTACTGCAAACCAAGGGGGTGTTGGGTCTAGGGCAAGCTGCCCTGGTTCAGTACGCATGCGTAACAAATCTCTGGATCGGTGTCACTGAACATAGTGGTGTGAGACCAGGACACGAAAACTATGTCAGCCTATACCACCGCACCTGAGGCTAAGAAACCGGCCGTGGTAGGCTTACACCAGGAACCGGTCCTTACCCTATCAGGTGGCAATCAAGGGCTGCGGCCTACACGCTGAGGACGTGTCAACTGCCGGGGACAAGGTAATGCCTCGTCATTCCCCCGACCGTTGGGGCATATAACAATCTGCCACCCTCACCTAAGATTGCACTGGGCTGCCGTTAGGGTTAGCTAAACCCTAACGACGGATCAAGGACGGAGTACTGCCTCGCACGTCCCTGCCACAGATGCGAGTTACGTTATGCATCCTCGACGGGATGATGCTACCTATCAGAACTCTAAGCAATAACAGATAACAGCAAACATTCCAATACGTGCTCAACAGAAACAATGAACCTAGCATGATACTACGAAGCAAGAACAGATAACGAGCATGCCAGACAGAACAACCTAGCATGGAACTAACATGAGAAACAACACGAGAATCATGCCAGTCGGAATTCAGAACAGAGCACCTATCCACTAACATGCTGATAAACATAAAGAAGCACACAAACAACAATCACAGAATATATCGCAGGGCCCACACAACTCAGGTAAGAAATCCTTACCTTAGTCGGAAGGCAACTACACACAAAGATCCTCGCTGCAATCGACACCGAGCTAGCTAACGGGAACCTAACAAGCAACAACAAATATCACAATCTATAGGCCTAAAGATAATAATACAAACAGGGCTCGGCTCGGGAGCAACTCACACGGCACGGGCTGGCGCACGGACATACAGGCTGCTCGGACGCTGGTGGTCATTGCATGGGCGTCTTTGC
Source organism: Sicyos edulis (assembly GCA_036507275.1). Lineage (NCBI taxonomy): Eukaryota > Viridiplantae > Streptophyta > Magnoliopsida > Cucurbitales > Cucurbitaceae > Sicyos > Sicyos edulis. Next base: position 19,782,719 of record CM071857.1, on the reverse strand, counting down.
TGGTGGGCCGCCTGCCGCGCGGACGGGCAGTGGTCGCACGCAGGCGGGGGTGCTTTGTTGGGCAAGATTGAAAATAGTCATGATTGCAAGCTACTGAAAATGAACACAAAAGAAATGGATTGCCATTGTGATAGTTTTCATTACCTTTGATTCCTGGGAAATGACTTAATTTAATGAAAAAATAGAGGTTATAGCTTTTTTGTATTGTCCTTAGATTTATGACTAAAAAAAATTAGGAAGGAGAGATGAATGTTTTCATCGCCAAAGTACTCTTAAAGTTATTTTCCCATTTAGCTGTTTCACGAGAAAAAAAAAAACCAAAATTTTCCTTAAATCTAAGCATAACCAATTTACCATAAATCTAAGGATAGCTAATTTGATAATATTTCAAATTTAAAATACTAATTAATTGTTAACAAATTCCTAAGATTTAGGAAGCGGATTAAAAAAAATGAAAACCACATATCAAAGTTGCCGATCACGATGTACGGTAAATGTACAAACATAGCGCAGGTTGATAAATTGTAAGGACTACATATGAGGTACATAATTTCATAAAACATAAGCAGCATCAAGGGTGAAAGAAGGGCACATGGACATATTCAAGGGGGCAAGATTACAGCTATAACACAACAAGAACAGATAAACACATAGCATAAGTGTAACGGCCTAGGTTTTCATCCCGGTCTTCCAGGTATGTCCTAAGGGTATTTTGGTAATTTGGTCGGGCCGTTAGGGTCGTTTCTGTCTTTTTTAGCTGTTAATATTCTTGGATGGTCAAATGTAGGGTTTGGTTGCTTTTTGGATGTGATTGGGCAGGGAGAGATGCAAAAATAAAAATTGTGGTTTAAAAGTGTTTCTGTTGGGTTTCGAACCCGGGTGGGCCACAAGTTGTCTTTATTGGGCCACAAGTTGTCTTTGTTGCTCTTTCCGCAGTATGCCTTGGTTTGCCTTGGTTTTCGAGATTTAGGGAGTTTGATTAAAAGAGAAAAGAAAATAGGGTTGCATCATTTTGTCTCCCAAATCCTCCTTGCGACCCCCCATTCTCCCAAGCTCTCCTTGCGTGCGCCTTCTCCCCAAGAAGCTTCGTCGTCTCGTTCATCCCAGGTAAGTGTCCTCGATCTCTCCTTCTCGTTTTGGTGTTGTTCTTGCTAGCCGAGAGAAGAGAGTTGAGTTTTGGTGTTGTGCAACAGTCGAGTGGCGACCAATGAGCAGCAAAGAAGAAGTGGCGCCGATCGCCAATGGTCGCAGCCCCGCCCGTCGACGCCCAGCCCTGACAAAGACTCAACCAAACAGCCCCAAATGGTCGATCGCCCGCCTGCTAGCGCCCGGCCAGATCGCGTCGCGCTGCAGCGTTCGCATCGATCAGCGTCGCGCGCGCCAAGCAGGCCCAGCGTCGCGTTACGCACAGCACGCCGTCGCGCGCACCCAGCGCCGCGTCTCACTCTCTCCGTCCGCTGGCCTCGGCCGCTTTGTCGCGCCTACACGCCCCGCCGCACGCGAGCTCGCCCGCTCGCGCAGCCCTTACCTCGCCAACACGCTCAGTAGCGCCCCAGCGCCCGTGCAGCCGTCCGTCCGCGCGCGCAGCCCCTGCCACGCTAGCACGCCCAGCAGCGCCCACGCACGCAACCCTTGTATTATTATTTAAGGCCTATTGGTTGTGATAATTTTTGTTGTTTGTTAGGTTCCCGATAGCTAGCTCGGGTTCGATTACAGCATAGGATTTTTGTGTGTTGTTGCCTTCCGACCAAGGTAAGAATTTCTTACCGGAGTTGTGTGGGCCCTGCGGTATATTCTGTGATTGTTGTTTGTATGCTTGTTTATGTTTATCAGCATGTTAGTGGATAGGTGCTCTGTTATGAATTCCGACTGGCATGGTTCTCGTATTCTTTCTCATGTTAGTTCCATGCTAGATTGTTCTGTTCTTGCATGCTCGTTATCTGTTCTTGCTTCGTAGTACCATGTTAGGTTCGTTGTTTCTGTTGAGCACGTATTGGATTGTTTGTTGTTATCTTTTTATGGTTTAGAATTCTGATAGGTAGCATCATCCGGATGAGGATGCATAACGTAATTTGCATCCGTGGCAGGGACGTGCGAGGCAGTACTCCGTCCCTGATCCATCGTTAGGGTTTAGCTAACCCTAACGGCAGCCCAGTGCAATCTTGGGTGAGGGTGGCAGACTGTTAAATGCCCCAACGGTCGGGGGAATGACGAGGCATTGCCTTGTCCCCGGCAGTCGAATCGACCTCAGCGTGTCGGCAGTAGCCTTTGATGGACCTGATAGGACAAGGACCGGTTTCTGGTGTAAGCCTACCACGGTCGATTTCTTAGCCTCAGGTGCGGTGGTACAGGCTGACATATTCATAGTGTCCTGGTCTCACACCACTATGTTCAGAGATTTGTTAGGCATGCGTACTGGACCAGGGCAGCATGCCCTAGACCCAGCACCTCCCTGGTTTGCAGCAGCATGCGGTGCGCGCACACGCTCATTACAGCGCCGATTGGAGAGCTCCTCGGGATCTTGAGTTTAGTGCACCTTTCGTATCGACAGTAGTAGGAAAGCTGAGGCCGAGACTAGTTTCTCGTATAGTATCGTATCGCGTTGTAGTTTCTGGAGTAAGACCGTATGATGGCATCTGTGGTATATGTATGGATTAAAGTGATGTGCTCTCTTATGTGTTTATATTCATAGCTTGCATACTTTCTTCTAGATGACCAGTTATATCGTATTGTACCCCGGTTGGGGATTCTTACTGAGTAATTCGTTACTCACCCTTATTTTGTGGTTTTCCACAGGAAACCATGGCGCGAGACACGATGGCTGGAGGAGGAGCTGCTAATCATGGAAACCAGCTGTTTTGAAAACTCTGAGTTTATGTCTTATGTTTTTATTGTCCTCTGAATGCATGTAGTTGGCCACAGAACCCTTAGGTTGTTTTCTGGTTGTTTTCTGGATTCTGACACTGTTGTAAACTGTTCTGAATTTTTGAATGTTTGAATTAAATCTCTTATCAGAGTATGTTTTAAACTGTATTTAGCTTGGAACAGGTGCTTGGAAACAGGGACAGGTTCTAGGACTTTTAAGCTTGTTGTTAAAGTGTTTGTTTTCAAGTTTTATTTTATTCAAAATCTGGAAAGCGATCTTGCATAATAATTTTTAAGTTTTAAAGCGTGCATTGAGGTAAAGGCCTAGTTTAGGACCTTTTTCGGGTCGATTCTTTACAATAAGGGAGGTCTCAGTCTTACATATATTTATGTAGGCAATCCACTAGGCCAAAACCAATGATGTAAACCCCAAAAAAAATGTACCAAGTAAAGTTACATAAACTAAGTAGTCACAAAGGATGACTAGACAAAGTCTCTATGCTTCGCACGTTAGATGACTGATCTGTCGCATGTACTTAAATCATGATGTACCATGGATGTACAAACATAGCGCATACTAATAAATTGTAAGGTCTACATGTGCATAATTTCAGATCTATCGCATGTGTTTATTTTTTAGCCACCTGAACTTAATGTTGATCTTACCTTTAAAGAGAAACTCGTGCCAACAGTATCTAAAATATACATAAACTAAAATTTAAAAAAAAAACTTTATTTACAAAATATATAAATAGACAATAGTAATCAACATATGCACCATTATTATAACATGATATGTACATAATATATACCAACAATGTCTAACTTATGTAAAAACAAAGAAACAACATTACTCACATTATATATACAAATGACAACACTAATATAACTAATATATGCATCAATATACTCTGTACATAATAGGTGTCAACAGTAACTAACATAGGATATATACAGAATACGTGCAACAAATGTTTAACATATGCGAAAAAATAAAAATAAAATAAAGGAAATTATAATCCCTACAAAGTAGAGATTCAATTAGGGATAAAATAGGTGTCAACCATGTCTAACATATGAAAAAAAAATTTAAGTAAAAAAAAACAAAATCCCAAAAAAGTAGGAATTTGATTTTAGAAGTAATCTTTAAAAATCAGAGCCATTTGAGAGATTTGAAAGCTTGTAGTGGAAAAAATGTCTGAGCACCAAAAGAGATTTAAAAGGTTACACCAGAAACATTTATATTTTCAGAAACGTGGCTCTAATATCGGTCTCTTTCGAAGTCTCGAGAATCGGAGCCCAATGAAATGCATTTATCTCTCGTAGCTGGATTTTTCAACGCGGGGCTATCATCAACTGTAAATACATGGGTGGAGGGTTTTTGCGGAGGTTGTTCAAGGAGAAGAAAGAATCAAAATGAACTTTTCATCTTCTTCAAAAACGGATATTTAAGGCGTTCATAAAATTCATACAAAATCACATCGACCAACGAGAGTTTGTACGACTTATGGGAAGAGGTGTATAGCTATATTTGTGAACGTTAAGAACAAAATTTCTAAATTATGTATAAATTTTTAAAATTTTCAAAATCCTTTATTTCATGGTATTTTTTAATTATTAATTTAATTTTGTTTGACTGACATTTTTAAAATTATTTAGGTTGTTTCAGATTTTTCTAGATTATAAAAGGTAGTTATAAATAATGTATTTAAAATAGATTAAAAAGACACTTTATGAAATATAGGAGGGTACAATTGTAAACTACTTTACATATTAAAAATTAATTAAAATTGGAAATAAAAAAAAGAAAACATAAATTTAAAATCTAAAGATTTTTAGGCACGTCCTTAATTAGTTTCGTAATTCTAGCTATTTTCCTAATTTTCCCTTGATTTTTCGTACGTTTGGTGGGCCCAATTCCATTACAGTTTACACCCTGATTATAGGAAAAACTAGGTAAATATCTAAAATTAGAAACTATTTCAAGGGAATGTCTACACTTTTTTAGACTTTAAATAAATGTCTACTCTTTAATTTAAAAAATAAAATTTAAATAATTAAATGTAAAATGGACAGTTATACCCCCAAAATGTAAATCCATTTATTTTTTTACGTATTATTCCAAATATTGACTTTTTGTAACAACCATTCAAACAAAATTTCACCAAATCTAAACAAAAGTCGTCAACAGAATTTCACAAAATCTAAATAAAAATCTACTCATATTTGAATATGAAATATTTCTCACAAGAATTTCACCAAATTTAAACAAAACTCCAAAAAATGGTTTAAACAAAAAAAAAAATTAAAAATGAGGATGAAATATACCAGTTTAAATTTGATTTTTTAACCGACATTAAATTTTTTTTACTATATATAAACATACATAACACTACATTACGAAACCCCCACCGAAAATCTATTGGTAGCTGCATGTATTAGAAAGAGAAAAACTCACCTGAGGCAACTACATCAATTTCCTGTGTGTAACTTTCCGTACGACTACACAGAATAATATCTGCAGCAAATTGGGATCAGAGACTGCACCTAAATTTATATACGACTGTTCGTCCCCGTACTCAATCACATCAGCCAATGTGCATCTACCTTGTTGTTAGCTCGAAATTCAGATTCTGCATGGATACACACTATTATGGGAGTGGTCTGCTTGTGGTCATCCTAAAAAACATCAATGGGGGCATGCGTGGGAGTCTGTGAACTTCCTGACCACCCAAAAGTTGCTACCTACCCCTATAGACAGACGCATGAACGTACCAGTTACAAGTCTCGTGGTCATTTACTGTCATTGCATGTGTACACTTACTGTCATTGCATCTTCTGTTTAAGAACCTTTTTGTTTCTGATTACGTACCAATACGTATCATTGACATAATGAGTCAATTTACCCTAGAAGTTTTCGATTACGTACCATTGACAGAATGAGCCAATTCACCCTAGAAGAACTCCAAAATATAAATCAATGCGCATACAAAAAATCGACCAAGGGAGTGCACGACGTGGGGAAAAAAACACTTCATCAAATCCTTCGAACTTCTAGCAATGATCACTAGAACGAAAATGCATCTGGAATGAAAAAAAGAAATTGCACATCGTGCTCTAGATTACGTAGCTTGCAGCAAACAATGGAAAAAGAAATTGTATTTGGGAAGGAGATGAAAGAAATTGTAAAATTGTAGTTGGAAGGGAGACGAAAGAAATCGTAAATATGTATTTGAGAGGCAGATAAAATAAATCGTAAAATTGTATTTGGGAGGGAGAGGACAGAAATCATTCTCATAAAGAAGAGATGTGAGAGTAATAAAAAATAAATTAACAGATCTTAATATGATAACAAGATTTAAATATTTAGATATTTATTTAAAATATTTGAGTAGAAGATCTTTTGAAATATACATTAATAAAAAAAAAAAATTTAAATGGTTAGATTAGTTTATGGTTGTTTATTCCTTGAATCAAGGATGGAAAATTTGTAAAATGCGTTGTTTTGTTTTTTTTTTTTAAATGGAAAGCTAAAATAGGACAATTTGAAAATGAAAATATTATCTTTCTTCTCATGATTTTAATTTAGACAAAAATTTAAAGTTAAAAATATTGTAGATATACCCTTAATTAGTTTAGGCAATCTAGACATTTACTAGTATTTCCCTTGATTATAGACGAAGTCTGAGAGGCCCATTCAAGGCGACCAAGGTTAGTCAAGTTATCTTAAGATTGTTTTCTCTAACCCTTTTCATTATTACAATATTAATTATCTAAGACAACAATACTGGTTGAATATCTTAGAGAACAGCCTGTAAACACAAGATTAGAAAGAATATAACTATACTTACAAACAAGACATATACATATATATATATATATATATATCATCTTCACTTTACTTCACTTCTCCATACTCGTATTAAGAACTACATGTTCGCTCCTCCACCCTCTTGTTGAACTCGAACAAAAAAAACGACATGTTGGCTAACCTCATCAGTTAATTTTTCTCCTTTGACAGAAAGAAATGAACACAGGACAACTCAGATACTGAAGTGAGGTAATCAACCAAGTTGTATAGAACACTCAATCCACAAACAAAATAGAGCAACAGCCACAAGAATAAGATTTGATATTTCTTTCATCAAACTCGAGCGATGGATGTGTAATGGAATATGGCATTCTTGACATAAACAACGGTATCCATCTGTTCAGAAAAAAGTAAGAGAAACAACTAACTTGGATCATCATCTCCCCACGCCTCATCTCTCAATTTTTGCCTTGACACGATGCGATTCTTCCTGTCTTCTTCCTGTTTTCTTAGTTCTTTTGACCCGAACACAGTGGTGGAAGCCGGCAGCTTCAATCCCATTCCTTGAGCAATCAGCCGCTGGGCAGTTCTAGCCGATGTCTTTGGCCTCTGCTTTGGAGGCTCCAGATCTGAAATTACCACAATAAACCAAGGAAACAATATTAAATCTTCACCAAATAACAGTTATGGGACATTTCTTAAAAGAAGCAGATTTTTTTTTAGAAGGCGTAGCGTAGGGATGGATGATAAGGATATTCATAAGATTTTGACTTTTCTTTCTTTAACGGTACTTTCTAACTGTTACCCACCCGGTTCTTCATTTAGAGAACCTTCCTCACCAATTTTCAGGAAAAGATGGTTCCCTATCTAAGGAAATCCCCATTTGATAAACAAAATAAGTTTTAAAAAATGAAAGGAAAACTTGTGAGTATGGAAAATGAAAGTTTTCTTTTTCTTTTTCTTTTTGATGATAAGAAACAAGTTCATTATAAGTATGAAATTATAAGCCAGTTACAAAAGGGATCTCCAATTGTTCAACAATGTGTCATAGCTATAATCGAAGAAAAGAGGAGAACGTTTACACCAGGATACAACAATAATAGATAAATCCTCCATAAATTTAGCAAGATTAGTAATATGTCCGTTGAAATGCTCATTTTTCCTACGTTATGCAGTAACCAGCTACGAAAAATACAAAACATGACGAGTGCTCTGTTAGGCCCCCAATTATACACACATATGCAAGACGACCCAAAATAGCTAATGAAAAGGAAGGAAAGGGAACACCAAGGCTGCTGACGTATGCCAGGAGGGGCAAAAAGGTATTTGAACAGGGGTAGGAATCAGGAAGTGGGGCAGGCCGTTGGAGGGGAGTGCAGTTCGTTTTTGTGCCTGTCGTGAAGGGATATTTAAAGAAGTTTTGGCTTGGGAGAAGGAGGAAATGTCTAAGGAGTGAAATAGAGGAGAGAAACCGGTGCTCTTGAATTCACCAGGGGTTTATTGCTTTCCGTATTGTTTCCTTGTTTATGTTTTTTACGTTTTGCTGGTATTGTAACTTTCTGAATTATACTCTATTTTGTGGTGATTTTTTCTCAATACTATTGGTAGTATTTTCCTTGTTGGTATCTGGATTTGTGCTCTCTGCAGGTTTTGAGGCTAGATACCTAACAAATTAGTATCAGAGCAAGTTTCAATCCTGGAGAAGACAAAAAGCATGGCTCAGAAACGGATTGACGAAAGGATAGACGGAACAGAGAGGGAGGTGGAAGAAGTCAAGGATACTCTTAAAAGCATTACGAAGTATATTGAGAAGCTAACGATTGGGATGGTTGAAAAGCTAACGAGTGTCGGAGGAATTCACTAATGTTAAATCCAAGAATGAATCGTTGGTGACATAAGGATCCAGCAAGAAATCGAGACAGAAAATGGGCGAAGGCGTGGGCACCCTGAATCCAGCTGAGGAAGGCGAGTCTTCTGAAGATAAGAGCGAACAGAATATGGAAGAGAAGCGATCGTTTAAGAAGCTGGAAATGCCGATGTTCTTAGGGATAGAGTTAGATTCATGGATTTTTCGAGCCAAGCGGTATTTCGAACTTCATCAACTCACAGAAAAAGAAATGGTTAACTTAGCCATGATAAGTTTTGAGAATGTGGCGGTGGATTGGTTCAGATGGGCGAACAATCGCAGAGAAATTAAAAAATGGAATAAATTGAAGAGGAGATTGTACATCAGGTTTCGACTAACTCAGGAAGGAACATTGTGCGCACGATTCCTTGCGATACGGCAGGAAGGAACTCTAGATGAGTACATACATCAGTTTGAAGTATTATCAGCACCATTACCACACTTGGAAGAAGAGGTTTTAGAGAGTGCGTTCCTCAATGGCCTCTCGGCAAATTTGAGAGCCGACGTAATCAGTCGCAAGCCCAAGGGGTTGGATGATATTATTGAACAAGCCCAGTTAATTCAAGATCGAAGCGACGCTAAGGGGACCAACAACAGTATGTCCAAGGCCTAGATGATTAGCCTAAGTTTGGCTACCAGACTTGTTCAGACCGGTTCCCAGAATAGAAACCAAGGCCAGAGAACCGAAGAAGCCTTCCCTCTACATACCATCACTAATTCTGAAAAGGATGGACAAAGTCGCAGGGAGGCACCGTCGAAAAGGCTGTCGAATGCAAAGTATCAAATGAAGAGGGAGAAGGGACTTTGTTTTAAATGTGATGAGAAATTTTTTGTTGGCCATAAATGCAAAACACGGGAAAGCAGAGAACTAAGGGTCATGGTGGTGACCGCATGTGGTGAGATCGAAATAGAGGGACCGGATTTTGAGTTGGAAACAGAGTAGAGCATGGAAGAAATTGTTGAGAATGTTGAACTGGCCATTCGATCTATCATTGGGTTTTCCACGTTGAAACCATGAAACTCAGGGGATCCATAGAAGGCAGAGACGTTATCATTCTCATCGATTGTGGAGCAACGCACAACTTCATCTGTCAGCAACTGGTTAAGGAATTGAAATTTGACTGTGCAGAAACTACAAATTATGGAGTAGTGATGGGGACGGAAACCACAGTAGGGAATTTGCAAGGGAGTTAAGTTGGAGTTGCAAGAGTTCCGCATATCTGAAGATTTCTTGTCGCTAGACTTAGGGAACATTGATTTGATATTGGGAATGCAATGGTTACGGAAAACAGGGTTTATGCATATTGACTGGAAGGCTCTTACAATGAAGTTTGAATCTGATCGGGGAACTATTAGCTCATAGGCGATCTAACTCTTACCCGGGCGGAAGTATCCTTGAAAATGTTATCCAAGACATGGTCCGACGACGATCAAGGGTACTTAGTGGAGCTATATAGAGTACAAGAACAATTCGCAAGGAATCCAGAGAACATAGCAAAGCTGGGCAAAACTACGGAACTACTTCCAAGTACTAGGGAACTTCAGGAGCATTTTCAAACGATCCAAACGTGTAGTTGATCAACAGATTAACTTGAAAGATGAGCAAGCAACGGTGCAAGTAATACCATATAAGTATGCACATGCCCAAAAATCAGAGATAGAAAAGATGATTGAAGAAATTTTACAGTCCAGAATAATAAGGCCATGTCACAGCCCTTTTTCGAGTCCAATGTTATTGGTTAGAAAGAAAGATAGGGGATGGAGGTTCTACCTAGATTACCAGGCTTTGAACAGAGAAACAATTCTGAGTAAATTCCCAATTCCAGTAATCACTACACAGATCCAAGGTATATACAAAGTTAGACTTGAAGTCGGGTTATCACCAAATCCACATGAAGGAAGAAGATGTAAGCAAAACAGCCTTCCGCACACAACAGGGGCAATATGAGTTCTTGGTCATGCCTTTCGGCTTGACGAATGCACCAGCCACTTTCCAGAGCTTAATGAACCAGGTTTTCCGTTACTACTTGCGAAAATTTGTGTTAGTTTTCTTTGATGATATTTTAATCTACAGTCCGGACCTAGAAACACACGAACAACACCTTTGGGCAGTGTTTAGTATACTGAAAGAACACTCCCTATTAGCCAATCGAAAGAAATGTGTGTTCGCACAACCCAACTGTGAGTATCTCGGGCATTGGGTGTCAATTGAGGGAATCGAGGCAGATCCAGAAAAAATCAATGCGATGCTACATTGGCCACCACCAAAGACAATCAAGGAATTAAGGGTATTCTTGGGATTAACTAGCTACCATCGGAGGTTTGTGGAAATTTATGGATCTCTAGCAGCACCATTAACTGATCTACTTAAAAAAGACGCATTCCAGTGGAATGAAGAGACCAACAAAGCTTTTGAAGGCCTAAAGAAAGAAATGGTCACGTTACCGGTATTGGCCCTTCCTGACTTCGACATTTCTTTGTGGTTAAGATAGATGCTTCGGGGACCGGTTTAGGCGCGGTTTTGTTGCAGAACAAGAGGCCAATAGCATTTTTTAGCCAACAGTTATCGAATGTGGCTAAAAGCAAGTCGATTTACGAAAGAGAATTGATGGCTATAGTCTTGGCGGTGCAAAAGTGGAGACATTACCTTTTGGGTAGGAAATTTCTGGTTCAAACTGACCAAAAGGCACTTCGCTACCTCACAGAACAAACTGAGAATTTCAACGATGGGTAACGAAATTATTGGGGTATGATTTTGACATCGAATACAAACTAGAGCCTAGAAAATAAAGCAGCAAATGCCTTGTCTTATATCCCTCAGGTTACCGAGCTTGCCACGTTGTCTGTGCCGAGCTTGATTGATGTAACTCAAATTGAAGCTGAGGTACATAGTGATGAGCAATTGCATACCATTATCACATCACAACCCTTAAAGTGGATCCAGATAGCCACCCGAAATTTGAACTTAGAAATGGCAAACTGCTATACAAAGGAAGATTGGTAGTGTCAGCAACATCCCAGTTAATTCCAATGATTCTACACACATATCATGATTCGGTTATGGCAGGTCATTCCGGATGTCCAAGGACGTATAAACGTTTGACGGGTGAATTGTTTTGGAAAGGAATGAAGGCAGCTGTGCAGAAATATGCCACAGAATGCGAAGTATGCCAACTAAACAAAACCAAAGCTCGATCGCCAGCTAGGTTGTTGCAACCGTTAGACTACTGAAAGAAAGGATTTGGGAGGATATATCAATGGAAAAGGACTACCGAAATCTAATGGATAGGCTCAGTTAATATGCTCATTTTATTTCTTTGAGTCATCCCTACACCACGAAAGAGGTGGCTGCAATTTTCATCCAAGAGGTGGTTAGACTACATGGATTTTCAAGGTCCATCATTTCCGATCGGGATAAAAATTTTATTAGCCATTTCTGGACTAAATTGTTCAAGAGTGAAGGAATGCGACTGAAACGAAGCACGACGTTTCATCCCCAAACGGATGGACAAACTGAACGGGTGAACCATTGTCTCGAGGTTTATTTAAGATGTTTTTGTAGCGAGCATCCCAAGCAGCGGAACAATTGGACGGCCTGGGCGGAGTATTGGTATAATACCAACTACCATACTGATACGATCCGGACCTTGGAGTTTTTAGGAATATTAGTATTAGTATTTATTATTTATTAATTAATTGTTATTTCAATTGTATTGGGCTTTTAGGCCTTATTAGAGATTATTATTCAATTAGGTTATTTTGGGGTTTACTTGGGGAGCAAGTAAAAGGCTAGGGTTTAGAGTTATTATAAATAGGAGAGGTTAGGTCTTTGTTATGCATCCATTGAATTGTCGTATTTGTACTCTGGCTCTTAGAGAGATCCTCTCTGGAGATTTATTTTATTTTAATAGAAAAGTGTGGTAGATTCTATCATTTTGGTATCAGAGCCATTTGTCGATCCAGGAATGGTTACTACTAAGATGGAATCCAGGATGCAAGGATGTGAAGAAGGAACGGCCAACTTGGCCAGTAAGTTACAAGAGACTAACGCGAAGATGGAAGCGATGGAAGAAAGGTTAGGGAAAAGAATGGAATTGCAGGATTCGAAGCTCGAGACGATGAACCGAAATCTGGAACTATTAGTGGAGCCAATCCGAGCAGACAAAGGGAAGGGCTTTATGCCCGAGGCTACGGGGCACGGGTCTAGCAGCGCGACGCAGGTGTTGTGGCGTTCGGCAAGGCGAAGCATGGCGCGGGGGAGGACGCGGCAGGGTGGGTCGACGTGGGGGGCCAGGGCGACGCGGGCTCGGGTGGAGCGCACGCTGGCTCAGGTGTTGGGCAAGGGGGCTCGGAGTGGCTGGGCGAGGTGCACGCCAGCAGAGGCGCGAGAGACGAGGGTGGCACGAGGGTCACGGTCTGTGCGAGCGGTGCGGGAGGCACCGGGCGTGCGGGCTGGGGACCAGGCTGCGGGGGTGTCGTGCCGGGAGGAGCAGGGCGGCGTGATGGCTTGGGGGCGAGCGGGGAGTTCCGAGGCGGGGTAGTGGGTGAGCGCAGGTGGGGCACAAGACTGGGCCGTTGGGGTGGTCGGGGTGTTGCTGCAGGAGTGGGCGAGCGCGGGTTGGGCGCGGGTCCGGACGGTGAGTGCCAGGGCTGGGGCGCGGCAAGGCCAGGACGGGGCGGGTCAGCTGGGCCGAGTCGACTCGGGCTAGTCTGGTTGGACCAGAGAGATGGGTTCCAAGGGCCTGGGGACGGGGAAAGGTTTCCGGGGCCAGACATCGATCGAAGGGAGGACCCACGGTTTGACGGAAGGGGAAACGGTTTCCCAGAAGATAGGAGGGTGCGCATTGGTTACGACAGACCGATAGCGCATGACGGTTGGAACGATCGAGGCCGAAATTGGGTTGACGATTTACCGGGACCGGAGTTCGGCCAAAGGGGAGATCCAAGGGTCGTGGGGAGAGAAAACAGGGCTCTGGTGTAACGGCCCAGGTTTTCATCCCGGTCTTCCAGGTATGCCCTAGGGTATTTTGGTAATTTGGTCGGGTTGTTTATGTCTTTTCCAGTTGTTAAAATTATTGGATGGACTTAAGTAGGATTTTGATGCTTTGTGGATGTGTTTGGGCATGGTGAGATGCAAAAGAAAAATTGAGGAATAAAGGTGTGTTTGTTGGGATTCGAACCCAGGATGCTAGGAAGTCAGGTGGGTGGAGTGGCCAGTTGAGCCACAGGAGGTTCTTGTTACTCTTTCCGCGGCATATCTTGGTTAGCCTTGAGTCCTTGGGGTTTGGTGCTTTTGATTAAAAGAAAAGGAATTAGAGTTGATGAGTTTCTTCTCCAGAAGCTCCTTGGCCGCCCAAGCTATTCTCTCCCAAGCTCCAAGCCGAATTCCATCTCCCTAGCAACCCTGTGGTTCGATCGTCATTCCGAGTAAGATTCATCGTTCTCTTCTTCTTCTCCGATTGATGTTCTTGCTGGCCGAGTGAAAAAGAAGGTGAGTTGTGTGTTTTGTTGCAGCTGGTCGAGAGGAGAGCCCAAGCAAAGAAGCGGCCAAGAGCCCAGCCAGCCAAAGAAAAGAGCGAGCCAGCCCAGCATCCACACTGTCGCGACGCCAGCAGCGCGCCGCACGCCCATCGTCGCAGCCCGCGCGCCCCGTCCGCGCCTTATCCCCGCGCCAGCGCGTCCGCACGCCCGCGTCTCGCCCGTCCGCATCTGCACGCCGCGCCCGCACGCCCGTGTCCTGCACGCTCGCGTTTGCTTGTCCGCGCCAGCCGCGCGCGCGCCGATTAACCCGCCCGCCAAAGAACACCGAAAGCAGCCACGGCCGTGCGTACTGTCCGTCCGCGTCGTCAATCGTGCCGTGTGAGTTGCTCCCGAGCCGAGCCCTGTTTGTTTAATTATATTTAGGCCTATAGATTGTGATATTGTTGTGCTTGTTAGGTTCTCATTAGCTAGCTCGGGATCGATCGCAACATAGGATCTTTGTGTGTAGTTGCCTCCAGACCAAGGTAAGGATTTCTTACCGGAGTTGTGTGGGCCCTGCGATATAATATGTGATTGTTGTTTGTATGCTTGTTTGTGTTTATCAGCATGTTTAGTGATAGGTGCTCGCTCAATTCCGATCGCATGATTTCTTATGTTGTTTCTCATGTTAGTCCATGCTAGGTTGTTCCGCTTACGGCATGCTCGTTATCCATTCTTGCTTCGTAGTATCATGCTAGGTTCGTTGTATCCGTTGAGCACGTATTGGATTGTTTCTTCGTTGATGTTATAGTTTAGAGTTGAGATAGGTAGCATCATCAGGGCCAGGATGCATAAAGTAACTTGCATCCACGGCAGGACGGGCGTGCGAGGCGAGACTCGTCCACGATCCCCCGTTAGGGTTTAGCTAACCCCAACGGCAGAGCCCCGCAATCTTGGGTGAGGGTGGCGGATCGTTAAATGCCCCAACGGTCGGGATGATGACATGGCATTGCCTTGTCCCCGGCGATGAGGCACGTCCTCGGCGTGTTCGACAAGAGCCCTTGATTGCCACCGATAGGGCAAGGGCGGCTTCACGGTGTAAGCCTACCACGACCGGTTCCTTAGCCTCAAGTGCGGTGGTTGGTGACATAGTTCACGTGTCCAGTCTCACACCCCTATGTCGGTGACACCGATCCGAGAGATTAGTTAGGCATGGTGATCTGGACACTGGGCGACTTGCCACTAGACCCGGCACCCCCATGGTTTGCGGTAGCATGCGGTGCGCGCGATACGCTCATTATAGCGCCGATCGAGAGCTCCTCGGGATTGTGAGCAGTGCACCTTTCGATCGATCGGAGATGAAGCCGAGGCCGAGACTTGTTTCTCGTATAGGATCATATCGTGAGGTGGATTATTTCGGAGTAAGACCCTGAGATGGCATCCGAGGTTTATGTGTGGATTTAAGCTATGTGCTCTCTTCTGTGTTTATATTCATAGCTTGCATACCATTCTGCTAGATGACCATGTATACTGTATTGTACCCCGGTTGGAGATTCTTACTGAGTAATTCGTTACTCACCCTTATTTTGTGGTTTTCCACAGGTAACCATGGTGCGAGACAAGATGGCTGGAGAAGCTGTGATCATGGAAACCCGTTGTTCAAACTCTGAGTTTATGTCTATGATTCTTTGTGTTTTATTTTCCTCTGAATGCATGTAGTTGGGCACGGAGCCCTAGGTTGTTTTTTATTTATTTTAGGATTCTAGCTACTTTGTTGTAACTATTGGAAAGTTTTGAATGTTTTAAATAAATCTCGATCGAGTGAGTTTTGGAAATGTATTTGTCTTGGAGCAGTGCTTTGGAAAGCAGGGACGAGTTTCAGTGAATTTTATATTGACTTTTTAAATGGGTGTTTGTATGTTTTAGTTTTCACTTAGAATCCGAAAACCATTCTTGCATATTGTCTTTAACTTTTGAATGCATGCATTGAGGTAAAGGCCTAATTTAGAACCCCTTTTTGGGTCGGGTCTTTACATCTGGAGGAGAGGAGGTTGCACATGGGCTATGGTAGGTCGTTGGCGCATGACGGTTGGAACGATAGAGGGTGGAGTGACAATGTCCGAAATAAGGGACGAGATTTCAGGTGGGGAGGAGAAGACAGATTTGAACGGGAAATTCAGAGAGTAGGAGGAAGGGAGGGACCGGGATGTGATAGGAGATTCAGGAAATTGGAGTGCCGGTTTTCAAGGGTCTTGCTGACGAGGATCCGGTGGGATGGTTAAGTCGGGTCGAGCGTTATTTCCTGGTAAACAAGCTGACTGAATATGAAGGGGTTGAGGCAGGGTTATGTTTAGAAGGGGAGGCATTGGAATGGCTTTAGTATGAGAAGGATCATGCTCCTTTTCGTTACTGGAACGAATTCAAAGATGGGTTGTTGGAGCGTTTCCAACCGGCGGCTCAGGCAAATAAGTATGCCAACTTCATGAGTTTGAAGCAAATAGGTACGGTGAAGGAATATCGCCGGAGTTTTGAGCGCTTAGCTAAGGGAATACGCGATATCAGTGCGAGTGCATTGGAGGGGAAGTGGGAAAGTGGACTAAAAGAGGAGATACAGAGCGCGATGCGTAAACTGCGGCCAATGGGCATCGAAGAGAAAATGTTTATGGCCCAAGTGATTGAGGATGATTTTGCTTTTCAGGCTACCCAAAATGAAGGAAGTACTTCTGCAACGGTCAAGGCTAAAGCACGAACGATTGTTTCGGGAACTGGAAGCACAGAGACTCTTTCTCACAGGACTACAACCATTCACCCGGCATCCTGTAAAAAACTCACTGAAGCCGAATTTCGAGCACGGAAGGATAAAGGATTATGCTTCCGTTGTGACGAACGATTTGTCCCAGGACATCGTTGTCAGAAGAAAGAGCTCCAGAATTTGGATGTGTGGGTCGTTCGGGATGTGCACGATTACCAGGATGTTGATGTGACTGACTTTTTGCCATAAGATGGAGCTGCAGAAGGTGGCATCGAAGATGGAACACCTTGAGGACAAGGTGGCTCTTGGGGGGGAAAGTATTGATACGATCCGGACCTTGGAGTTTTTAGGAATATTAGTATTAGTATTTATTATTTATTAATTAATTGTTATTTCAATTGTATTGGGCTTTTGGGCCTTATTAGAGATTATTATTCAATTAGGTTATTTTGGGGTTTACTTGGGGAGCAAGTAAAAGGCTAGGGTTTAGAGTTATTATAAATAGGAGAGGTTAGGTCTTTGTTATGCATCCATGTACTCTGGCTCTTAGAGAGATCCTCTCTGGAGATTTATCTTATTTTAATAGAAAAGTGTGGTAGATTCTATCACATACATCCATTAATACCACACCCTTCCAAGTGGTTTATGGGAGAACCCCTCCCTCGCTTATCTCTTACGGAGAAAATAAGTCTTCAAATGATGTTGTGGAACAACAATTGACAAAAAGAGATCTAGCATTAGCAACTCTTAAAGAGCGCCTGCACTTAGCACAGGAACGGATGAAACGTTACGCAGATCAAAACAGGCAGGAAGTAGTGTACATCGAAGGTGACATGGTGTATCTAAAGTTACGATCATACAGGCAACGTTCACTTGCGCATCACCGCTGTGAAAAATTGGCTCCAAAGTTTTTGTCTCTAACAAATTACTGAGTGCATTGCCAAAGTTGCTTATAAACTAGCACTACCGTCCAACTCATCGATTCATGATGTGTTTCATGCTTCCTAACTTAAAAAATGTGTGGGAACAAAGTACTAAGTCCAACAGAACCCAATGATAATTACAAAGGATTTTGAATGGGCAGCTTCTCCTGAGGAAGTTCTTGGATTACGCTAGAATAAGGATATGGGATATGAGGAATGGCTGGTCAAATGGGAAGGGCAGCAACCTAGCGAGGCCACATGGAAAGAAGTGAACTATATGAAGGAGCAGTTTCTGAATTTCCACCTTGAGGACAAGGTGTATCTGACCCCGGCGGGCAATGTTAAGCCCCCAATTATACACACATATGCGAGACGGCCCAAAATAGCTAATGAAGAGGAAGGAAAGGGAACACCAAGGCTGTTGACGTATGCCAGGAAGGGCAAAAAGATATTTGAACAGGGGTAGGGATCAGGAAGTGGGGCAGGCCGTTAGAGAGGAGTGCGATTCGTTGTTGTGCCTATAATGAAGGGATATTAAAAGAAGTTTTGACTTGATGGAGAAGGAGGAAATGTCTAAGGAGTGAAATAGAGAGGAGAGAACCGGTGCTCTTGAATTCACCGGGGGTTTATTGCTTTTCGTATTGTTTCCATGTTTATGTTCTTTACGTTTTGCTGATATTGTAACTCTCTGAACTATACTCTGTTTTGTAGTGATTTTTATCAATACTATCGGTAGTATTTCCCTTGTTGGTATCTGGATTTGCGCTCTCTGCAGGTTTTGAGGCTAGATACCTAACATGCTCTTATCAATACTAGCAAACTCTAGCAAACTCAAGAAGCAGCTCTTACCTCTTGGTGGAATAGAGCTCAAAAGAGTATCATCCTCACCAAGTATTCGTACAGTGAAAGGACATTTTACATGGTTGAGAGCTTCAAGTGCTGCATGAGAAAATCAAGGTAGTTATTAAAATAACTTGAATTTTAATGCATGAAACTACTTCATCAACACTATGAGACAAGTGTTCGAGAAACAATGGTACGATGTAAGATAATGACTTGAAATAAATACGAACATTTAGGCATTTAATGAAGACATCACATGAAGAAGTTTAGTGATCTCTCCACACGAGAGCCCAAGAAACTAGCAATTCTAAGATTATGGGCGAGTTAAGGATAAGTTTTTGTGAGTTAAAAAAGTGTATTTAGAGCATTAAAAGCACTTATCAAAATTCTCGAAGTGTTTTGTTAATTAATAAAAAATGATATTAAAATTTTTAAAGCACTTCAAGTGGTTTTCCAAAAGTTTTTTATGTGTATAAAGTGTTTTCATTTAAAAAGCACGTGTTTTTTAAAATTTGCCAAAAAACTACCATGAGCCAAAAAAGAAAATATACAAAACAGTAGTAATCAACATAGAAAAGTACATGACCAAATATCTACTGATTTAGCCACTTCATGAACCATCGATAGCAGGACATAGAACGAGATATAAAACATAAGGTTTTACAGTTTAAGATAAGAAGTCTAGTACCTCGTGATGAAAATTTTGTTAGGAAAAAACATCCCTATTACCGCAGGAATAAGCAAGAAAATTAACTAAGAAATTAAATGAAACAACAAAACAAACACAAAAATTTATGTGGAAAAACTCCAAAACCGGAGAAAAAAACCACATGAAGAAAGAACTTCTACTATGTGAAAAATTGTTACAATCACAAAGAATTCTCTCCCCAACCCAAATTACAAAAACCACTCTTCAAAGCTTATACTAATCTGTTGAAAATTCCATTTAAGTTACGTTTTCTTAAGTGGGGCTATTATTGTAATTTTATATTTTCTATTTATCTCTAGGTAAATTAGATATTTACCTTGTATACTAGATCTTCTTGTGTAGCTAGTATAAATATATGTCTCTACTGAACAGAATGATGATCGAAATAAAGTTCTTAATGGTATCAGAGCAACGGAAGGAAAAATCCTAATTGTGCCGTCAAAATAAACCTTGCCAGAGCATCCCTTTCAGGTCAGCATCAAGGAATTGACCACATCAAAGTCTCCGATTACGTTATGGTGGTAGTTGTCTTCAATCTCAGATTGAAATCGTACTCACCTACAGAATCTGTGGGTTTCAATTCGTGGGTTTTCTCATTTGCATAGTAAGGGTATTAAACGTACAGGCTCTGCAAATTAATTATTTGGTCAGCCCATTCACCCTACCACAGTATGTGATTAATCAAAACTTTAATCACTCAGCCTACTCACCTTTCCTTAGTTTGCATAGTATTACTAAAAAAAATGTCTTCTCACAAAGAAAATGATGGAATCCCAACAGTGTATGACTCTTCTTCTCCCTATATTATGATAGAATCTACCACACTTTTCTATTAAAATAAGATAAACCTCTCGAGAGAATCTCTCAAAGAGCCGCAATACAATGATGATAATTCGATGGATGATTAATAAAGACCTAACCTCTCCTATTTATAATGACTCTAAACCCTAGCCTTTCTACTTGTTCTCCAAGTAAACCCCTAATTAAATAATAATCTCTAATAAGGCCCAAAAGCCCAATACAATTGAAATAACAATTAATTAATCAATAATAAATACTAATACTACTATTCCTAAAACTCCAAGGTAGGTCCGGATCGTATCAATACTTTCCCCCCAAAGAGCCACCTTGTCCTCAAGGTGTTCCATCTCCGATGCCACCTTCTGTGACTCCATCTTACGGCAAAAAACCAGTCACCTCAACATCCTGGTAATCGTGCGCATCCCGAACGACCCATACATCCAAATTCTGAAGTTCTTTCTTCTTACAACGATGTCCTGGGAAAAATTGTTCATCGCAGCGGAAACATAACCCTTTGTCCTTCCTAGCTCGAATTTCAGCTTCAGTGAGTTTTTTACAAGACGTCGGGTGAACGGTTGTAGTCCTGTGGGACAAAATCTCTGTGCTTCCAGTTCCCGATCCAATCGTTCCTGCTTTAGCCTTAACTGTTGCAGAAGTACTTCCCTCGTTTTGGGAGGCCTGAAAAGCAAAATCATCCTCAATCACTTGGGCCATAAACATTTTCTCTTCAATGCCCACTGGTCGTAGTTTACGCATTGCGCTCCGTATCTCCTCTTTCAGTCCACTTTCCCACTTCCCCTCCAATGCACTCATACTGATATCGCGCATTCCCTTAGCAAAGCGCTCAAAGCTCCGGCGATATTCCTTTACCGTTCCCATTTGCTTCAAACTCATGAAGTTGGCATACTTATTGGCCTGGGCCACCGGTTGGAAACGCTCCAACAACCCATCTTTGAATTCGTTCCAGGAACGAAAAGGAGCACGGTCCTCCTCATATTGAAGCCACTTCAATGCCTCCCCTTCTAAACATAACCCTGCTGCCTCAACCCCTTCATATTCAGTCAACTTGTTTACCAGGAAATAACGTTCGACCCGACTCAACCATCCTACCGGATCCTCATCAACAAGGCCCTTGAAAATCGGCATCTCCAATTTTCTAAATCTCCTGTCACAACCCGGTCCATCCCTTCCTCCTACTCTCTGAATTCCCCGTTCAAATCTTTCTTCTCCTCCCCACCCGAAATCTTGTCCCCTATTTCGGACATTGTCATTCCACCCCCTATCGTTCCAACCGTCATGCGCCAACGACCTATCATAGCCCATGCGCAACCTCCTCTCCTCCAGAACCCTATTTTCTCTCCCCACGACCCTTGGATCTCCCCTTTGGCCGAACTCCGGTCCCGGTAATTCGTCAACCCAATTTCGGCCTCGATCGTTCCAACCGTCATGTGCTATCGGTCTGTCAATCCCAAAGCGCACTCTCCTCTCTCCTAACAACCCATTTCCTCCCCAGTCATGTCGAGGTTCTCCTCGTCGACCAAATTCTGGCCCCGTGCAAGTATTCCTGTCAGAATTCCCTCGAAACTCCGTCCTTCGGTCCAACCCGACTGGCCCAACCCGTCCCGGTCCGACCAGCCCACCCCGATCCGGCCCGCCTGCACCCGAGCCACACCCCTCGCCCCCCGGCCTTATGCCCGCATCACGCCCGCCCGCGAGCCCGCCTCTGCCCACGCCCAGCCCGACACTTCCTCCGCGCCCAGCTCCGCACGGCCCAACACCCCAGTCGCGCTCGCCCACGCCCACGCCCGAGTCGCCATCACCCTCACCCCAGCCCACATGGCCCGCGCCCGCGCCCTTGTCGCGCCCCCAGCCCGCGCGTGCCATCCCCTGTTTTTCCCCGTCCCCTCCTGCGCACGCGACCGAGCTCCAGCCCACGCCGCCCCTGCTCCTGGTCAACACGGTCCCCTCGCCGCCGTCCTCCTCTGCCGCCGCTGCAGCCCTAACCAACTCCGGCCCGACGACGTTTCCTTCCCCTTGGTTTTCTTGGTTTGATTCGATAATCGGCAGCCTCGGAATGCGTTCTAACAACATCTGAATATTCCAATTTATTTGTTCGATTTGTGAGTTAAATTTCGCATCTTGTTGTTCGAACTTCGAGTCAATCTTTTGCCCTAATCGTTCTTCCAATGAGTCTAGCCTTGCTTCCGTTTCCCGTTGTTTCTTGGACAATTCAGCCGAGCTTTCTTCCCAACCTTGCATCCTTGTTTCCATCTTAGTCGAGACCATTCCCGGATCGGTAAACGGCTCTGATACCAAAATGATAGAATCTACCACACTTTTCTATTAAAATAAGATAAACCTCTCGAGAGAATCTCTCAAAGAGCCGCAATACAATGATGATAATTCGATGGATGTTTAATAAAGACCTAACCTCTCCTATTTATAATGACTCTAAACCCTAGCCTTTCTACTTGTTCTCCAAGTAAACCCCTAATTAAATAATAATCTCTAATAAGGCCCAAAAGCCCAATACAATTGAAATAACAATTAATTAATCAATAATAAATACTAATACTACTATTCCTAAAACTCCAAGGTAGGTCCGGATCGTATCATATTACCAGTCACAAATTGAATGGCCACAACTATGTGCAATGGTCACAATCAGTACGGATGTTCATATGTGGAAAAGGAAAGGATGATTATTTGTCCGAAGATAATGTGCAACTGAAGGTAAATGATCCAACATTCAAAAAGTGGAAAACTGAAAACAGTATGGTCATGTCTTGGTTAATTAATTCCATGACTGATGAAATAGGTGAGATCTTCCTCTTATATCAAACTGCTTATCAAATTTGGGAGGCAGTTAAAGAAACCTTTTCAAGCAAGGAGAGCACCTCTGAGTTATTTCAAATCGAATCTATTCTTCATGATCTTCGCCAGGGTGACATTTCAGTAACAAAATATTTTAATAGTCTTTCTCGTCAATGGCAACAACTGGATATGTTTGAGTCCACAAATGGAACTGTATTGAGGATACATCTCAATATACGAAAATTGTTGAGCAAAAGAGGGCATTTAAATTTCTTTTGGGCCTTAAGAATAGCCTAGATGAAGTTCGAGGTAGAATCTTGGGATCTAAGCCATTAACAACTCTTCGCGAAATTTTCTCAGAAGTGAAAAGAGAAGAAAGTAGGAAGAATGTTATGGTGCAAAAGTACGAAATAGTCTCAACAATTCTGGAATCATCAACTCTTGCTTCTCAAAACTCAACTATATCAAGTGGCAATAAACAGAAATGGGAGAAGCCTTGGTGCGAACATTACAGAAAGAACAATCATACAAAAGATATATGTTGGAAGATTCATGGGAAACCCCATGATTGGAAACAGAAGCAGCATTCAGCATAATAAACGTGATAATAAAGCTTATGTGGCAAATGTAGCTACTGATAACTCTACAATTATAGAGTCGTCTCCATTTAGCAAAGAACCTTGCAAAAGATCATAGGTCACATAATTCAGGGTGTCAGCTTAGTTGCTCAAAAAGTTACTACCTTGATAGCTGGCAAGAAAGGAAAACAATCCTGGATTATAGATACTGGAGCTTCTGACCATATGACAGGAGATCAAGCTTTACTCCAAAATTATCGACTAGCACATCCAACACCTCTATGAGACTGTGAGAACTGAAGATGGGTCTCACTCCAAAATAGTTGGGACAGATTATGTTCGCACTACTAAAAATTTATACTTGGACTCTATTTTACATGTACCTGATTTAGACTGTAATCTTTTATCCATAAGTAAATTGACTCATGACCAAAATTGTGCGACTAAATTTTATCCAAATGTATGTGTTTTTCAGGATTTGAAATCGGGGATGACGATTTGCTAACATCTATTCCGGTCTCTATTTTCTCAACTTTGATCAAGACTCATTAGAAGTGCAGACAAGTCGTTAAGTTCCAACAGTAGTTATGTTTCGTCATCTTTCATTTCTAGGAGTAGTTATGTTTCTCATAGTGTCAACAATGATAGTGAAGTTATGCTCTTCCACTAACGTCTAGGTCATCTAAATTTTATGTATCTATCTAAACTATTTCCCAATTTTTTCCATAAGAAAAATCCTAGTTCATTCAATTGTGAGATTTGTCAAATTGCTAAACATACTTGAAACTCATATCCAAGTATCGAATATAAAGCATCAAGTCCATTTTCATTAATCCATAGTGATGTTCGGGGTCCTTCAAAAATAAAAAGTATTTCTGGAGCTCGTTGGTTCGTGTCATTTATCGATGATCACACACGACTCACATGGATCTTTCTTATGAAAAAAAAGTCTGAGGTACCTCATCATTTCAAGATTTTCAATACTATGATTCAAACTCAATACCAAGCCAAAATTTGTGTCCTCAAAACAGACAACACAAAAGAGTTCTTTAGTTCTTGTATGGGGGATTATCTTTCAACTCAAGGAATTATTCATATTAGCTCTTGTGTTGAAACCCCCCAACAAAATGGAGTCCCTGAACTCAAAAATCACCATCTTCTAAAGGTCCCTCGATGTCTTATGTTTACTACTCATGTTCCTAAATGTTATTCGGGGGATGCTATCCTGAGTATCGCGTACTTAATCAATCGTATGCCCTCTCGCATTCTAAAATTCTTCACTCCTCGTCAAGTCTTTCTTCGGCCTTTTCCTCATCTTCAAACTCCATTTATTGATCTTCCTCCTAAAGTTTTCGGGTGTAGTGCGTATGTCCAAATCCACGCCCAAAATCGTAGTAAGTTGGATTCTCGAGCCCATAAATGTATCTTTTTGGGTTATTCACCAACTCAAAAAGGGTACAAGTGTTATTCTCCTGTCACAAAACATGTTCATGTCACTATAGACGTCACATTCTTTGAACACCTTCCATTTTATTCCAAAAATGATAGTCAGGGGGAGACAATAGGTGACGACAGTGTTTTAAAAAGCCCCAAAAAGGCGCAGAAAGGCGCAGCGCACAAGATAAGGCGCACGCCTTACCGCGCCTTTCCTCGAGGCTCCCGGGCGCAAAAGGGGCGCGCCTCAAGGGATTTTTTTCTTTTTGTTTTACATCCTCAAAATGTAACCAAACCAAAGAAAGAAGAAGAAGATGATGAAATGTCATAAGGAAGAAGATGAAGTGAAAAGTAAGTTTTGTATAAAATAAAAGAAAATAGAAAGGTGATGTTGATGGAAATTATTGATTTGACCACTCACAATTAATACATATTTGATTCAAATAGAATTTATTTACATTTAAAATTTGATATCTCTCTCCATTCTTTCCATAGTTGTTTAGGGCTCGTTTGGCTACGGCGGGAAGGGAAGGGAAGGGAAGGAAAATGAGAGTAAATAGGTGTTTGGTGGGAAGGGAATATAAAGAAGTAAAAGTAAATTGGTGTTTGGTGAGATGGGAAGAGATGAGATTATTTTTTTTAACTAATACATATCTAATATTTTAATATAAAATTCATACATTTTCTTTTTTAAAATTTATTTCATTTATTTCTTAAATAAAAATTAAAAATTTAATACATTTTGTCAATAAAAATTACTAAATTAATGAAATAAAAAAAATTCCAATAATAAAAAATTATAATTATTTAAAAATAATAAATCAAAATAAATAGATAAATATAATTTTTTATAATGAAATTAAGTTTAGAAATTCAAATTAAGATAGATGTAATAAAAAGATAACTATTTTAATTATTTTGAATAATTATTTTAGGATTATTTAAATATATATTTCTATTTATTTTATAAAATGTATGAATTTAAAAAAATTTGATAAATAATAAAATTAATATATATTTGTATATAAAAAATTTTAAATGCATACATTGTCCATAAAAAGTCAAATATATAAAAACAAAATTCGTGAAAGACAGATAGAAATGGTAAATTTATATATGAATGATATTTTTTTAATGACTTATGCCATTTGTGACTGAACCACTTTCATTTCCAAAGTAAAATCATTACTTTTTAATATTTATATATTTATCATTTACGTTTTCAAGGAATTGCAAGTAATAAATTTTTATTTTTTATTATATATATTTACTTTTTCAATAAAATTAATCATTACTTTTATAAATATATTAATTTTTTATTTATATATATGTAACTTTTCTCTTACTTCTCTCTTCTCAATCTCATTCTCAACTTCGTCTTTCCCATTTTTTCACTTTATTTTCTTCTTTCTTTTAACTTTTTAGCATTTTTTTCTTTCCTCTTATCTTTTCTTCTTCCTTCTGCTTTCCTTTCTTCTTCAAATACACTTTTTTTCCTTTCTAGTTACTATAACTGACCGACCGACACCATACATAATTGGTCGACATTTTCAATCATGTTTGAATCGTCGAAAACCGACAGATATAAACCGACTGGTTGGTGGTCGGTGATGGTTTTCACTAAAAACCGACACCGATCGACCGATGAACACCCCTAGTTAATGATATCTACTTAATTTAAGATAATTTTAAAAGATGGAAAATTCAAATCTTATATAAATTTTTATTTTAGAATAATACTTTAAATTTAGAAAATATATAACTAATAAAATGATTTTAATTAAAATTAAATAGAACTGATGAAAATGTAAAATTAAAGTGGAAAGTTTGCTTGTTCAAAAAAAAAAAATGGAAAGTTTGTTAAAAGAAATAACGCAAACGAAAAGTAAAGAAAAAGAAAAGAAGCAGGCAAGCGAAAGAAAAGAAAGAAAGAAAAGGAAAAAAAAAAAAAGTGTGAACATCACGCGCCGTGGGTTGGGTAGGTTACTGTATTTGGGTTAACCTGTAGGAGTAAACCGTGGCCCAAACGCCGGGAAGGGCCCGCCCCTTCCCTTCCCTGGCTGATATGGGCGGGCCAAACGTGCCCTTAATTTACTTGATTAAATATTATCATTATGACCTATTTTCATTAGATACCATTTTTAACCAAAATATTATTATTAAGATGTCTTTCACAATTTTCAACTAAAATTTTATTTATTATATATTTAAAATTTCAATGTACAATATATTATATATGTATTAATAAATATTTTATTTATTATGTGTCCCCTTCTTTTATATGTTTTTTTGTTTGAACTAAATTTACTAGTTATTGAACTTATTTACTTATTGCTTTTATATTTTATTGGATATTTTATACTTTAGAGACTTAATTGATGTTTTTATAATTTAATAGATTAACATATATGTTTTGTGGTAAATATAATTTTTTAAAATATTTTTTTATATATGGTGCGCCTAGAATATAAAGCCCGCGCCTTTTTTGCGCCTTTGTGCGACTTGCGCCTTTAAAAACACTGGGTGACGACGATCAGTTGTGGTCTTCAATATTCGAGATAGACTTTCCTACTCACTTTGTGATCTCATCTCCAGTGTTACCTTCTCTAGGGTCGCCTCAAGTATCTCCAATTGCTAGTGAGAAACAACTCCTTGCATAATCTAGACGAAGCAAACAAGTTGAGAAAATAGATGATGAAACAGATCCACACATCCAAATGTCTAAACTGACTTTAATTCCTAAACAACCTAAACAAGAGGATAAATGTGAGATGGAAGAAAAATTTAGCTTTGAAACTGTTCAAGAATTGGATGAGTTAAACTTACCTATTGCTGTAAGGAAAGGTGTTAGAAGTGCACTATGCATCCAATAGGGAATTACGTATCATATGATAAATTATCTTAATCATATCGAGCATTCATTTTGGTCATTGATAATGTTTCAAGTTCCAATCGATATTTATGAAGCATTGAAACACCCTGGTTGGAGAAAAGTTGTACAAAAAAAAAATTGATGCTCTTAAGAAAAATGATGCATGGTCAGTGACAAATCTACCTAGTGGAAAACGTACAATTGGATGCAAGTGGATCTTTACAGTAAAACATAAAGCAGATGGCAACATCGAAAAATTAAAGGCCAGAATTGTTGCTAAGAGATTCACTCGGTCTTATGGAATTGACTATCAAGAAACGTTTGCACCTATTGCTAAGCTTAACAGCATAAGAATTATCTTGTCTCTAGCAGTTAATCTAGATTGGGGGCTTCAACAGTTAGACATCAAGAATGATTTTTTGAACGGTGACTTAGATGAAGAAGTACACATGGATATTCCTCCTGGATGTGAGAAAAACTTTAAATCAATAGATGAGCGCAAAATTAAAAAATCTCTCTATGGCCTCAAGCAATCTCCTCGTGCGTCGTGCCTAGTTTGGTAGGTTTGCAAGTTTTTTTTTAGCCTTGGGTATTCACAATGTCAGTCAGATCATACATTGTTTGTCAAACGAAGGTCTGGAAACTATCTTGCTTTGTTGATAGTATATGTTAATGACATTATACTTTTTGGAAATGATAATGAAGAGTTACAAAAGTTGAAAAGACACTTAACCCAAGAGTTTAAAGTCAAAGTTCTAGGAAACCTCAAATATTTCCTAGGAATCGAGGTTGCACGGTCAAAAACAGGTATTATTGTATCTCAGAGGAAGTATGTGTTAGACCTTCTCAAAGAAACTGGTATGTTAGGATGTAAACCAATAGCTTGTCCAATGGATCCTCAAAAAAAACTTAGGTTCAATAATGAAAGTGATATGATCCAGGATCTAGAATATATC
The DNA here is from genome assembly GCA_036507275.1 of Sicyos edulis. Taxonomy (NCBI): domain Eukaryota; kingdom Viridiplantae; phylum Streptophyta; class Magnoliopsida; order Cucurbitales; family Cucurbitaceae; genus Sicyos; species Sicyos edulis. The sequence continues at coordinate 19,753,995 of CM071857.1, read as the reverse complement.
AAAAGATAACAAATTACAAGATAAGCCAAGTTTTGATAGGAACTTGGAACCTCCCCTCTCAAGAGAATCTCTTGAGCCCTACAATAAATCACTCAATTAATCATTCAATATTTGGATGCCTCAAAGCTAGGCTAACCCTCTCTATTTATAATAAAATACCCTAACTTACTCTCCAAGTAATTGCAACTTACTCCCCAAGTAATTGCTAACATACCCTTATATTATTCCTATTTCTACTAAGACCCAACCCTATCAGAAAGCAAACCCATGGATGGGGGAGATACCAAAGACTTGTTGGTCGTCTTATATATCTTTCTCACACCCACCCAGATTGGATTTGCTATTAGTGTAGTCAGTCGATTTATGCATAGCCATAGTGAGGAACATAGGAAGTAGTATACAGAATTCACAGATATCTAAAAATGACTCCTGGGAAAGGGTTGTTGTTCAAAAGCTTTGACAAGAGGAAAGTTGAAATATATTCTGATGCAGATTGGGCAGGTGATGTTACAGACAGTGTTTTCAAAGCGCAACGCAAGGCGACACTCTCCTTGATCGCCTCAAGGCGAGAAGCGACAAAAAGGCAAGGTCTGAGTGAAGCGAGGCGCAATATATAAATACATAACAAAATATAATAACATATCTAAATATATAAAGATAAATTGATATTGAAAATAGATTCTTATTTACACAAAATATCAAATCCTAAATGGTAAAAACATCCAAATAGTAAATGTTAAATATTAAATGTGAAAAATATTAAAGTTAAAAACAATTTATATATAAAAAGTCAATAAATAATAAACAATCATTAAAATTGTGAAAATATTAAGTCATCAACTTTTGATGCCCTTGTATTATAAATTGTTTTAAATTTTAAACAACCCTTATATATACTATTAATAAATAAAAGAAGAAAAAAAGAATAAAAATATAAAACAAAATATGATAAGATGTTTCCAAATAAAATATCAAATTCTTACCAAATAATACTACATAGCAAAAACATCAAAATAAACAAACACAAAAATCAATCAAATGGAAAGTGGCAAAAGATATAAAATAAAAAATGTTGAACAAATTTAAAATACACAGTTTGTATATTTTGAAGTCAATTGGAACCTTTGGACTCCAGGTTATTAAAGGTATAAACAATTTTTACTTTATATTTTAAGCATAATATAAAGTAAAAAAATAATGTAACTAAAGTAGTAAGCTTTATCTGCAGAATTAATAAAACTAAACAAATTATACTTTATATTTTAACTAATTTAAAATAGAAAAAAGTAAATGAAAACTAAAATTCCCGATTATCAATATTGAGAGTTAATAGTTAATAATGAACAAAAAAAAAACAAAAAACCTAACTTTGAATGATGGCTCGTCATTTCACATTTTAAATAAAAGTTCTTTTATTCAATGGATTTTATCAAGTTTGCACGCTATTCAAAGTTAATCAAACAAAAAATTAAAAGAAAACTTTAAAATTAATAGGTTGTCTTTTCACTTTTAATAAAGCCTTTTACTCAAAAGACATTTGCTTTATATTATCATCCATTTCTAAACACTTCACGAAGAAAATAAATAAATACATTGTTCAACATCTTCAACCTTTTGCCTAGAAGATGACTGTGTTTTATAAATCTGAAGAAAAAAAACTCAGGCGCATGCCTTCCACAGAGGCGAAGGCGTTGTCGGGCGGAAAGAGGCGAAGGTAGGCGAGCGCTTGAGTGAAGTCGCTCGCCCTGGCCGCTTAAGAGGCGCATGGGCCCCAGGTCGCCATGCCTCTCGCCATAGGCGAGCGCCTGGGGTCACCTCAACAACACTGGTTATAGATAGAAGGTCTACCTTCGATTATTGTTCGTTCGTAAGGGGTAATCTAGTCACATGGAGAAGTAAGAAACAATTTGTGGTTGCCAGAAGTAGTGCAGAAGCCGAATTCAAAGCACTTGCTCATGGCATGTGTGAGGGCATATGGATTAAAAGAGTTCTCGGTGAATTAGGAAGAGATGACTCTACTCCAATTCACATGATGAGTGATAATCAAGCTGCTATAAGTATTGCCAAGAATCCAGTTCATCATGACAGAACAAAACATGTTGAAATCAATCGACACTTCATCTTAGAGAAAGTCAATAATGAAGTGGTCCAGCTCACCTATGTTCCTACCAAAGAACAGTTGGCAGATATTCTCACCAAACTGTTGCCAAGACCTAACTTTGAAGATTTGAATAGCAAGTTGGGTTAGTATAATATATACAATCCAACTTGAGGGGGAGTGTTGAAAATTCCATTTAAGTTACGGTTTCTTAAGTGGGGCTATTATTGTAATTTTATATTTTCTGTTTATCTCTAGGTAATATAGATATTTACCTTGTATTCTAGGTCTTCTTGTGTAACTAGTATAAACATATGTCTCTACTAGATAGAATGATGATCAAAAGTAAGAACTCCTACTATGTGAAAAATTGTTCCAGTCACACAAAATTCTCTCCCCGACCCAAATAACAAAAACCACTCTTCAAAGCTTATACTAATCACAACTTTTGCTCAATAGAGTTAGTACACATGCTTAAAGTGATTCTAATTGGGATGTCTTGAATCCAAGGCCATTTACTCTTTTTATAGTGCTTGGAGCACACCACATACTTGCATCTTTCCAATGGGGGACAATTCCCAATATTTTACCAAAACTCTCTACGTGGGACAAACTTTGTTAATGTTTTTGGAATTTTCTCAATATTTTACCAAAACTCTCTATGTGGGACAAACTTTATTGAAAATTCTAAAAGATACACAAATGAAAATCTAGTTTTATGAGAATTACCAGCTGATGGTGTCTGAAAAACCGCAAGTGCGACTGTATCATTGACCCAACGAATGACAACTCCAGAATTATTGAAGTTCCCAAGTAGCCTTTCAAGATCTATTGTTTTGGTACTTGGTGGAAAGTCAGCTAGGACAAGAACATGTAGAGGACCATGTTGTGCTGAATTCACACAATGAAATTGAAAAAAAAAAAACAAAAACAAAAATTCAGCTCTTGCGTGATAAATATGACTTTAGGTGCACAAAAATCAATAATTAAAAAAATAAAAAAAACAAACCAATAAGAAGGCTACACAATGACAATACTGTTTCGTCAACTATCAAACTTGAACAAATATTCCAAAAACAACTAATGGTGGAATCAATTTGAATCACTCCAAAAAAACGTAAGGTTTAAATTTGGCTTTAAAAGTTAAAAGACCAAAAAAATATTGATGAAATTTCAGGGACAGAAAGCATTTATCCTTTTTTTTTTTTTTGTTATCTTGTTCTTTTCTTCTTCCATAAACTGAAGAATTAACAAAAGCTGTTATGAAATGACTAACTAACTTTGAAATTCACCAGTGATCTAGGAAACAATAAACAAAGAATTTCATTCTATCATATTTGGAAACTTGCAATAGGGTTACCACTTTTAAGCTTCCTACGCCCCTCCGACACTTGAGAAGTATCTTCGTCATTTGTATTATTGATTGTTGAAGAATCAGATAGCTTATCACTGTACAATTCATGTTTCTTATATGAAAATGTTCCCCTCCCACGTCGTTTAGTGGTTTTTTCTTTTGTGTCTACTACTGGAAGTTCTGGTTCATCCGGTGCATGTTGCAAGGAGAGCAATTCATTTGGTGAGAGATCTGCAATAGCTTCCCAATCTGTAAATTGTACCAACCACATGCGTTAAGTAACACTTACTGTAATAATATTGCTGCAATATCTAACATTATTATTGTAATAGTTGTGATACACCATCCAACAAAGATGAAGAGACATTCCAACAACAAAAATAGTTAGGAGTTTTTTATGCATTATTTGGCAACCTATTACAATGAGAGATATTAATAATCTTTAATATCAATAATAAATTGTTGAATTCATAAATGTCTCAAGATCCCAATTAATAGCTTGAATGGCATATGAAGCATCATACTCAACCAACATCAAAAGAAGTCTAAGTTATATAAATGAGAACCAAATACCAATCCTTGGTATCGAACCTGTGACCGTGGTGTTGAATTGGATTATCGCCAAACAGTGAAACCAACGCCTCACCAGGAAAACTAAAAGAAAATGGCTCAAATTCGTGACCATGGATGGAGTTGAAATGGATTAACATCGTGCCACCCCACCCATTCAGGCCCCGTTTGATAACCATTTTGTTTTTTGTTTTTTGTTTATGAAATTTAAGCTTATTTCTACTCAAATTTCCTACCATGTGCTTCATCTTTCCTACCATATATCCATCTTTCCTCAAGAAATTAGGTGAATAACACCAAATTTCAAAAACAAAAACAAGCTTTTGGAAGCTACTTGTTTTGTTAATAAATTTTGGTTTTGTTTATTAAAATATAGGTAAGATGTAGATATCCAAATAAGAAAAAAGCTAAGGGAGGGTAGTTGTTGTAGGCTTAAATTTCAAAAACAAAAAACGAAAAACAAAATGGTTATCAAACGGGCCCTCAGTTAAAAGTTTTTTTTAACAATAGAAATATAGATTCAAATTGTGCTCGTCATGAAATCACACTTATGTCAAATTTCAATCTTCAATATTTCTTTTAAACAATAATAAAGAATTGACCGATTTCAACCTATAATTTATAGTTGATATATATATTTTTTGATATAGATGGGTAATATTATATATCAATTACTCTTCATTTTTGCCAAATTATTGATGAGAAATAATATATCTTGAGTGGTGGTTGACATTTGCAATACTCAATTTAAAATGCAGCATAAAAATTTTAGGTCTCTTTGAATGTTCAACGATATATAATTGAGAAAGGAATGGCTTTAGTTAGATACATTTAAATCCCCAAGGTTACTAATCAAGATCAACTTTATGTATGAAAAAAGTGAAGATAAAATAATTGCCAAAGTTACTTTTTTTCAAGGAAATGCACACACAAAGGATCTTTATGCTTTCTGAAGACAGAGTAGACAAGTGTAATCTTTTATTGTATTATTAATTTAGTTTGAATTAAGGTAAGTATAAGTTGAAGGCAAGGCAGATGTACCATCATCATTGAAAGAGCCATCGCGGGGTAGAGCAGGATGGGATGGCAAGGGAACATTAGAGGGCGAAGTTGGATGGTGTATCACAATGTTCGGGCAGCTGAAAGAGAAAGAGAAAGAGAAGAGTTAAAGTGGGAATGATAGGAAACAAAATGAGCGTAATGATGGAGGAAAGAAGATTACTGAGTGGGAGAAGAGACTTGGGGGTGTTGTTGTTTAAGAAGCAGAGCTGCAGCGGCAATGTGGTCGGATTTGAGAGAGAGGCCTTGAGAAGAGTAGAGAGTGGACAAGTCGGAGAGGGCTGCGCCCAACTGAAGACGTGAATTAGGGTTTTGTGAGGTCTGAAGGTCGGAAACCACCGATTGGAGAACAGAAATTGCAGCATCGGTGTCTCCGGCAGTCACCAGATCCTCCACTGTCTCGCTCCAGTTGGATTCCCGCCCTCCCTCTTCTTCTTTGTTCATCGCTCCAACAACATGAGATTTCAGATAACTTCAATCACCTCTATTTCTCCCTTTCTTTCTCTACTTTTTTTCTCATACATTGGGGGAGGGGCTGCTTCTAGGGTGGACTTAGTTTAGGTTGAAGACATTTTGAACCTGACCCAAATTTTTAGGCGGGTCACTTTTTAACTCTATTCCAATAGGGTGAACATAGGTTGGAATGGGTTCGGTTGGAAGGGTTTTCAACCCAACTCAAAATTTTGAGTTGGTCATTTTTCCAATCCAACCTAATCCAATTAAAGAGACAACTCAACACAATCCTTATATTTTTTTTTGTTGGATTTGGTTGGGTCATCGGATTCAATAATAAATCATAATTATAAATATCTTTTATCAAATTAGTCATACATCATATATATATATATAAACAAAATATAATCTTCAATCAAAGTAATGAAATGAATATAAATATACAATCATAGTTCATATAGAAGATTTCAATTATAAAACATAAAACAAATAGTTAATTAAAACAACAAAAATAGATAACATAATTCGACTTCTATAAAACAAATATATAATTAAAACCAACAAAGAGTTTTACATAATTTGACTACATATTTATCATGATATATAAATTATAAAAATTTGAAAAAATATTAAAGATTATGGAAAATAAAAAGTCTAACAATAATAATTAAATAAAAATATATATACGCATATATAATTATGTTATTGTAAAAATATATATTTTTAAACTAAATAACAATTTCGGGTTGATCGAGTTGGGTTGGGTTAATTTTAGGTCAACCCTTAACCCACCCCAACCCATAAATATTTCATGATTTTGAACCCAACCCAACCCAAAAATATATTTAACCCAACTCAACCAGTCAATTTGAGTTGGGTTGGGTTGGTTCGGGTTGTTCGGGTTTCGAGTTGTTTGGACACCCCTACTATCCAACTTAATTAAAGAAACAACTCAACTAAATCTTATATTTTAGGTAGTTTAGGTTGTGGCATCAGGTTCATTAATACATTGCATATATATATTTTATCAAATTAGTTATACATTATACATAAAAAAAAAAAAAATACAAACTTTAGTTTTTATCATATCAATTTAATGAAATGATATAAATATTCAATATGCAAAACATTCAATCAAAATGTCACTCAATATTAGTACTACTATCATGATTCATATAGAAAATCTCAAATATATAACATAAAACAAATAGATAATTAAAATAATAAAAAATAGATAACATAATTTGACTTTTTTAAAACAAATAGATAATTAAAACAAAAAAAAAATACACGACATAATTTAATATATATTTTTATCATGATCATGGTAAAGACTTAAAAAAAAATTAATATATTGAAAAATAAAAAGTTTAACAATAATAATTGAATAAAATAAATATACATATAATTTAAATAATTAAACATAATAATTATGTTATAGGTACAAAAAAACAATATTTTAAACTAAATAATAAATTCGGGTTGATCGAGTTGGGTTGGGTTTGGTTAATTTTAGGTCAACTCTTAACCCAACCTAATTCAACCCAACCTGTCAAATTGGGTTGAGTTGGTTCGGATTACTGGTGTTGTCAGATTGTTTGAACACCCCTAGCTTCTTGTTTTCTTATTTTTTGTTGATAGTGTTTAGGGTTTCTTGTACATTTTGAGTTTGGGGCCATTCTTTTGATATTGTGCAAATGAGTATTGTATTTTACAACCAGCCGACAGGTCGAATCTTTCCATCTGCATTGTCCAACCTACCCCCTTCCACTTCGGATGCACATCTGAAGTAGACTTCGAACGGATTCAAATTTTCTTCGTACACTTCAACCGTATCCTACGCCGGCGACCATTGGCGGATTACTGCGCTTCGCGGCTTCCTTGCCTTTAACGCGACTTACAACCTCTGGTACTTCGCACCGGACTCCTGTAGTCTTGAGTTGTTGCTTTTAGAAAACTAATCCTCGGGGTTGTGAAAATACAAGTATTTTCCGAGCCAAGTTAGGCTCCGGGTGTGATGGACTCTGCAAATGTGTTCCTCGTCTTGAATGGCTTTTTTCTCTTTTATTTACAAGAATGTACAAAAACAGTAAATTAACATGTATATACAAGAAGAAGTAAAAACATATTTTTTTTGTTTTTTTTTTTTTTTTTTTTTGATGAACCGCGAACGTTTCTTTTTATGGACCTATTGTGGTCGGTTTGATTTTTATATAATTGAATCATCGTATTTTAATGACAATTGCAGTCTTTGATAGTTTCATCGACGTTACGGTCTAATGATAGTGTAATGAGAATTACGCTCTATGAAATGTCTTAGTTTAACGACTTCGCGGTCGTGTCCTAGTTTAACGACTTTGCGGTTGGGTCAAGAGTTTAACGACTATTTCGGTCTCTTGGATATTGTAGAAGGGAACCATTACGGTTCGCTTAAATCGTAAACAAATTCAATCTCCGGATCTTCTGAGTCGGTTTCTTCGACTTCAGAATGTTTTGAGGAGACCGAATCATCGGCTAATGAAGCTAGCTCGCTCCACCGCTTCTCGCAAATCGATTCGGAAGAAGTCCGAGCGCGGCGGACATAAGTTGCGCTTTTTTGTTGAGGAATTCTTGGTTCCGTCTTGAAGAAAGGTCTTGAAGATGACCGTTCTTTGCGAACCAAGATTTCACAAATTTGAGATCGGAGTGGGAAGTTGCAAACTTATCCCACCATTTGATCGAAATGATTTTCACCAAGCTTTTGGTGAGAGTTGAAGCCCGTATTTCGAAATTCCGTGAAAGGATGTATGGAATTTGGAAGTACATGGCGAATGTCATTGAAATAGGGAAACTATTTTTGAAGATGTTCTTCGAAAAATAGTAAAATGATTCTTGAATTGGGACGGGGAAAATATTGGTAGTAAGACCAAATATCGTCCACCAATTGACGAACCGCATAGGGAAATGAACCTTCTGTGCGTTCGGGCGAAAATGGATGAACCACGAGTGCTTAAAATTTTGGTAAAACAGTACGTTATACCAGGCACGAACGTAGTCGCGGTATGAGTAAGTCTGAGGATGAAAGTTCCTCGTGAATGATTTTTCAGTATGGAGACCTTGGTTCCATGCTGTTGGGTTGAGGACTTTGAAGATCTTGAGTTTGGAGTAGGCGATCCGTTGGGGATCTTTTGGATCGGGGTTATGAATGATTTCAACAGACTTTGTGTCTACTAAAATGAATTCATAAAACCGACGGGTTTTGTGATGCAATTCTGGCATGAAGAAGAAGCCAGAAGGGAACACGGCTTCGGCGATCTTTGAAGGATTTGGATCGTCGAATTCGGGTTCTATGATTATTTCTCCTGTAGGAGAAGGTTTTTTGTAGTAACCCTTTAATTCGGGTCGAGGAATGAATCGGTCGGGAACAACGGCCGTAGCAAACGTTGTTGGCGACGTATTTTGAGTTGGTTGCACAGGATGTACAGACGGAATCTGGGTTGATGACCCAGCTTTGGCTTTATCTTTGCCTCTGGTTACGATGGTGTAATCAGAGTCATCGGCATATGAATCAGAAGACATCAAGGCTCCTGTGGACTTCTTTGAAGAAGCAGCCGAAGGCTGCTGTGCAGCAGAAGGCTGCCTTGATGATGAGGAGGAAGCTCCTCGACCTCTACCTTTCGCTCTTCTTTCCATTGGGAGAGAGAGAGAGAGAGAGTTGTTTGAGAGAGAAACTCTCTTGAGAGATAATCTGCCAAGGCGTTTTCAGTCCCTTTTATAGGCAAAATCTCAAAGTTAAAACATGATAAAATTGCTTGCCATCTGGCAAAAATTTGCTTAGAAACCAGATTTTTTACATCCTTTTCTAAAATGAATTTTGATGCTCTGGAGTCTGTTTTGATGAGAAAACGTTTGTTGATGAGTTCTCCTTGGAATTTTTGTACGCATAGTACTATTGCAAGGATTTCCTTTTTAACCGTGGAGTAATTTTTCTGCGCGTTGTTCCAGACGCCAGAGTGGAATCGCACTACGGATTCCTTCTTATCCACGTCGTGTTTGAGGATGCCGCCGTATCCGATATCGGATGCGTCAGTTTCCACTATGAGATTTGCTTCATTATTAAGCAAACTCAAACAGGGAATTGAAATGACTAAAGCCTTGATTTTTTTGGACTGCAGCAGTGTGCTTGTCGGTCCAAGGCGTAGGATTCTTTTTTAGGCACTCAAAAAGAGGTTTGCAAATGGGCCTAATATCCTGTAGAAATTCGGCCACATAATTTAAACAGCCCAAAAACCGCTGTAATTGGGTTTTGTCTGTAATTTGGTCCTGGAATTTTGAGGCGAATTCAATGGACCGGTGGATGGGCTTTATAAGGCCCAAATTGATTTCAAATCCAAGAAAACGGATTTGGGTTTGAAAAAGTTTGATTTTCTGGGCCGAGATAACAAGGCCATTTCTTTTCACAACATTGTAAAACGTTTGTAAATGTTTAAAATGTTGATCAATGTTTTGGGAGAAAATCAAAACGTCGTCAATGTAAACAATTGAAAATTCTTGAAAACCATTGAAGATATCATTCATGATTTTTTGAAATTCGGATGGAGCGTTTTTAAACCGAAGGCATAACGTTCCACTCGTCATGTCCAAAGGGACGTTGAATGCGATCTTGTATCGATCTTTTCGCAATCTGAATCGCCAAAATCCCGATTTTAGATCGAATTTTGAAAAAACTTTTGCGCTTGAAATGCGCTTGATTAAGTCGTTTTTGTTGGGAATGGGATATCTTATCCATTCCAAAACCTTGTTTAAGGGTTTATAGTTGATTACTAGCCGGGGGACGCCGCGTTCCTTCTCGGCTTGGTTGTTGACATAGAATGCTGCGCAGGACCATGGGCTTTTCGATGGTCGGATTAACCTTTTCTGCAACAAGGAATCAATTTCTTTCTTGCATATCGCAAGAAGGTTAGCATTCATTTGAATTGGTCTTGACTTGGTGGAATAGCTTCTTAGAAAAGTCCTTGACATAAGGAAGGGAAACGACATGTCGTTTTCTTTCCCAAAATGCATTAGGGAAGTCGGAACAGAGATCCTGTTCAAGCTTCTTTTGGAATTGGTTAATCCGGAGGGTTATTCTTGGATTAACTAACTGTTCCTCAATTTTCTTGTAGGATATTTCATCCTTTAGAAAATCGATTTGGTGTTCTTTTGTTCGAATCATGTCAACTACGTGAGTTTTCACGGGTTGAATGAATTCAAAAATGAGTTTAGACTCTAGCGTGATGAGATTCTAAACCTCTTTCGATTATTTGAAATGGGTACAATTGAGTCAAGAATGGAGTACCTAATATGATTTCCACATTGAGGTCCTTGGCGAGAATGAAGGTATTGACGAGGCAAATACCGTCCTTGCATATGTGCGCATTTGAAAGCTTGTACAGAACATTGAGGCGCTCGTTGGCTCCGTAAAGCGTGATCAGTGTTTTCTCGAAATAAATCGAGGGTATCTTGCCTTCGCGAATGCAGTTTTGATCTGTTCCTGAATCGAGCAGTGCAACTAGTTGTTCTTCGAAATCCCCTACTCTTAAAGTAATAAGAGTATGCCATTTCTGATATGGTATTTTGGTGATTTCGCCAATGAAGGATTCTTTGTTCGTCGGGATGTCATCCTCTTGATCACCTATTATGAGTGGGGCACTTTTTAGAGTCGCAACTTCGACCCAGAGTTTCGACACATGACTGACCATGTCGATTTTGAGTTGTTGAACCTCTTTCTTAAGGTTCGTGATCTCGGCTTGAAGTTCCTTCGTCGAGATTGCTTTGGTTGTGACAGGAACCGTTTCATAACTCTCGTTATAACATATGGTTCCGATTCATCCGCCTTCTTTGGTTTCTCTTGTTCGACCGTTGAAGTTGATTCAAGAGATACTTTGAGATCGAAAATGATCTTCTTTTGTAATTCGGATCATTAACTCTAGCGGCTATATGTCGATAGAGCGCGCGATCCATTGTTAAGACATTGATGCAACCACCGCATGCACGTATGCCAACGTGGTTGATGGAATCATGTTCGCTTGAGGAGGAGGAGGAGGTATCTGTATCCTCATGATCATCGAGGATATGTCCAATCTCCTGCTCGTATTCGCTTGTACTTTTCGATTCGAGTCGAAAGAACCATGCTTAATATTTTTTTTTCGAGCTCTTCGTCAATGTCAAGCCCATTGATCTTAGTTCGAACAGGCATCGATTTGCATAGTGACGGACGCTTGCACTTGTAGCATACCGCTTTTCTTCCTTGAGGGGTATACTTCTTTGAGCCTTGCGGGCGATTTGTACCTTGATATCGCTTGTGATAACTAGGTTTTTGATAAGAATCTTTACGACGTCTGTCGTTGAAGATTCTCTTTCCTTTGTATTTGGTATATTGGAAGGGTTCATTACGACCTTTCCTTCTTGCTGTGGATGATGGCGGTTCATTTTGAACACCATACCGATAGCGAGAACTCGCCAAGGATTGCTTTCCCAATTTTTGGGTTGTCAATCTTGCGTGACGGAGCTTGTGTTCATCGCAGAGCTTGAGACCTTCTTTGATGGTTATGGAACTGATATCGCCATACGTTAGGTTGTCCCAATCAATCGTATGACCATCCCATAGATCGGCGAGGGCCTTGTTTACTCGTTGGGCGAAGTGATTAGGCAAGCCTTCAACGAATTTTTGTTTCCAAATATCGGAGTTTGAATCTGATCTTTGCATCACTTTGGTGAGGAACATGTCTTTGTACCAGCGAAACTCTCCTAGAGTTTTGCATTTCATTTTGAGTAAGATTGTGGCGACCTTTCTTCAAACGTAAGAGGGTCGCCAATGAAAAACTTTGACATAGTATACACTAGAGTGTATCTGACATCTTGTTTTTCGAAGACTTCCTGATTTCGACGGCGTACCATCAATTTTTGGAGGAACTTCTCGGTAGTTTGGGTGATATGAGTAAGGATGGCATTTCTTTTTCTCGAGTCATATAGTTGTGCCACCAATCTTTGAGTATACCAAGTAAAACCAGCGACAAGGATCTCGTGATTTGCCGATCGGTTTTGCCTTTGGCTTTATAGGCGTTTGAAGCCATCATCATTGTGTTGGCTAAATTCGAATTAGATGGTCCGATAGGCCATCTAGATTCCATTCATAAATGTCCGAACCATCGAATGAAGTGGTGGTCATCATGCCCTTCTCTTCATAGGCTACGTCGGGGAAGGATGGTCGCTATAAAAGCAGGACGAGGATCCTTTTCCGAGATGGCGGAAATAGCTCTTGAAGTCTTTGGGTTTTGATGAATCTTTTTATTCGAGATATTGTCTTCTGAATTCTTTGATGTCATAATCCGAGGGTTCAAATATGACATTGATCCCTTGGCTTGTTGAAGGAGAAGCTTCTCCGAGAGTCAACTTCTTCAGCATCTTTTGAATGCTATTGAGAGTGTCCGTGTTATCATCGAGAGTGATCTCTCGGATCGAGAATTGATGGTCATTTGGAACAAGGGTTTTGTTCTGATGAAGGTCTTGCTCGAATGGGGAGTGGCTTTGGAATCGATTTTTGATTCCTTTGCATCTTCCTCTATCTTGTCAACTTGCACGGCAATCGTTGATAGAATTTTGTTGGAGAAGTTGTTTTGATGTTGGATATTCTTGATATCTCTTAGAGAAGGTGGCTCCTTCTCGTCTCTTGTTATTGTCTTGAAAGGAGAAGCAATAACCTTGTCTCCATAGACTGTCTCGATTTCCACTTCCTCAAGTGGTGGATGAGTACTGTGGATCGTACCACGTTTGGTGGTCTTCCAATCGATCCATCGAGAACATTAATTCCAACCTCCATCCAAGTAAAGAATGGAATATCTTGTTGGACGTTCTCTATGTATGAATACCACTCAGAGCGTAGGTTACCCCGCTCTTCTTCGGAGTAGTCTTTGAAGAACTTTTCTCTCTTCTCTTTGTTTTCCCTTGAGAGGAAATCTCTCTTTATGAGTTCTTTGTTTATAGAGAAGGAGAGGATGACGTTGATCTGGCTGTCTGCCACAGACTGATTCTCCACGTCTGAATGAGTTGGAGAAGTGGCTCGACCAAAGATAATGAATCGTAGCATAGGCACGGTCGTAGTCAACCGATGGACTCTGAAGGATTGAGATCTCGCGATTGATCTTTGGGGCCTATGTGCTTCGGAGGTGCTAGGCACGGATCTCAAGAACTCTTTTGTCTTTGGGAAGGCTTGTGGGGCATCCTCGAACTTCACTTCGACTCTTCCGTCGTCGTGTTCAATAATTTGAGTTGGAGTCGGCTCTGATGATGACGGGAGGCAGACTTGCTTCAAATCCGGGAGGAATTCCTAGTGATTTGATCCCAAGTAAGTGTCTTGGGGACGTTGATGGTTGCTCGCCCCATATTGGCTTCGATGAGCATGGTGGATCCGCTTACCGATTTTTGGAGGGCTCCGGGAGCAACGTTTGTATGCATCAGCTTGTAGCAGATGCGGAAAATCACCACTGCTGAGTGAGTTTCAGCTTGGATATTGAGATTCTTTGTATTGACATCTAACACTAGAGCAGACAAGATGTTGGGGTCTGGTAATGAGAGAGTCAAGTTTGGAAAAGCGATTGAAGAAGATCGGACCATTTTCAGATTGGATTCAACCATCCCGAGGAGGAGTTGGTGTAGGTGTTGTGTCTCTTGTCCCGGAGGGAGACAAGGATCGGTATGTCGCATCGAAGTCCGAACAATGGTTTGATGGCCACTTGGACCATACCAATATGAATGAACTTGAATTCTCCGCGATGTCGAAGAATCATGTCCTTTGAAAAGAGGTTGAGCGTTGTACTATCCTGATCGATAGGTACGACGTGCTCAGAAAGCTTGATGCAGTTCTTCTGGAAGAACAGCGAAGTGGGGTTTTTGTAAACCATTTTTGAATCAATCTTTGGAATTGACCAATTTTGAAGGGCTTCTTCAACCTTGGCAATTTGAAGTTCATTTTGATTCAAGCTTGATAGGTGAAGGTCATCACCTTCTTTGAAAGAGGAAGAAGAGGTTTTGGAACCTTCTTCATTTGAATCAGCTTTCTCTTTTCCCTTGAACTTCTTAATCCTAGATAGAAGTCCGGACATGATTATAGTCTTCCAGGGTTCTCTTCTTTCAATAAAAATTTCTTAAATTACCAAATAGAAATCACGATATCCTATTCCAGCTGCTCGCCAAAAGGAATTACTGCGTCGCTGCGACTTACTACTGGGGAGACACCAGCCGCCAATCAAAGGGTTTCGTGAAATGGAAATGGTAAATGATAAGAGCAAAATAGAGAAATGGAGAAACAAGAAAGATAACAATCTTTCCTTTCTTTTATTTATGAATAAAAGGTTACAAGGATCATGAGAAAGCTTTGATTCGAGGCTAGAACTCGTGCAAAGGCTCTGATACCAATGAGGGGAGGATCTTTACAACCAGTTGAGTACTGATGGTTAGAGGTAGAAGTTGCGAAACTTCGAATGAATTGAAAATACATTCTTGCAGTCCTTTTATAGGCTGCGGACTTGAATCAGTAATTAAATGCGGAAAATTAAAAGATAGAAAGCGGGAGGCAAGACAGGACCCTCGCACTCAACCACTTTTGACAAAGTAAAGTAAATAATTACAAACTGACAAAACTTTAAAAGCAAACAGTAAAAGGTCTACATTATTACAAACGGACAAATAGGAAAAAGACAAAAGCAAACAGTGAAGGAATCTAATTATTACAAAATTACAAAAATAAAAAGTAGACAGCTGTAAATAATTGAGATGACCAGCCGACAGGTCGAATCTTTCCATCTGCATTGTCCAACCTACCCCCTTCCACTTCGGATGCACATCTGAAGTAGACTTCGAACGGATTCAAATTTTCTACGTACACTTCAACCGTATCCTACGCCGGCGACCATTGGGCGGATTACTGCGCTTCGCGGCTTCCTTGTCTTTAACGCGACTTACAACCTCTGGTACTTCGCACCGGACTCCTGTAGTCTTGAGTTGTTGCTTTAAGAAAACTAATCCTCGGGGTTGTGAAAATACAAGTATTTTCCGAGCCAGGTTAGGCTCCGGGTGTGATGGACTCTGCAAATGTGTTCCTCGTCTTGAATGGCTTTTCTCTCTTTTATTTACAAGAATGTACAAAAACAGTAAATTAACATATATATACAAGAAGAAGTAAAAACATATTTTTGTTTTGTTTTTTTTTTTTTTTTTTTGATGAACCGCGAACGGTTCTTTTTTATGGACCTATTGTGGTCCGGTTTGATTTTTATATAATTGAATCATCGTATTTTAATGACAATTGCAGTCTTTGATAGTTTACTGACGTTACGGTCTAATGATAGTTTAATGAGAATTACGCTCTATGAAATGTCTTAGTTTAACGACTTCGCGGTCGTGTCCTAGTTTAACGACTTTGCGGTCGGTCAGTAGTTTAACGACTATTTCGGTCTCTTGGATATTGTAGAAGGGAACCATTACGGTTCGCTTAAATCGTAAACAAATTCAATCTCCGGATCTTCTGAGTCGGTTTCTTCGACTTCAGAATGTTTTGAGGAGACCGAATCATCGGCTAATGAAGCTAGCCCGCTCCACCGTTTCTGCAAATCAGATTCGGAAGAAGTCTGAGCCAGGGCAGCGACAAGTTGCGCTTTTTTGTTGAGGAATTCTTGGTTCCGTCTTGAAGAAAGGTCTTGAAGATGACCGTTCTTTGCGAACCAAGATTTCACAAATTTGAGATCGGAGTGGGAAGTTGCAAACTTATCCCACCATTTGATCGAAATGATTTTCACCAAGCTTTTGGTGAGAGTTGAAGCCCGTATTTCGAAATTCCAGGAAAGGATGTATGGAATTTGGAAGTACATGGCGAATGTCATTGAAATAGGGAAACTATTTTTGAAGATGTTCTTCGAAAAATAGTAAAATGATTCTTGAATTGGGACGGGGAAAATATTGGTAGTAAGACCAAATATCGTCCACCAATTGACGAACCACATAGGGAAATGAACCTTCTGTGCATTCGGGCAAAAATGGATGAACCACGAGTGCTTAAAATTTTGGTAAAACAGTACGTTATACCAGGCACGAACGTAGTCGCGGTATGAGTAAGTCTGAGGATGAAAGTTCCTCGTGAATGATTTTTCAGTATGGAGACCTTGGTTCCATGCTGTTGGGTTGAGGACTTTGAAGATCTTGAGTTTGGAGTAGGCGATCCGTTGGGGATCTTTTGGATCGGGGTTATGAATGATTTAGTAGACTTTGTGTCTACTAAAATGAATTCATAAAATCGGACATTCATCCGTTTGTAATAATGTAGTTACTATAGCCTGTTTACTATTACCTTTTACTGTTTTCTTTTAAAGTTTTGTCAGTTTGTAATTATTTACTTTACTTTGTCAAAAGTGGTTGAGTGCGAGGGTCCTGTCTTGCCTCCCGCTTTCTATCTTTTAATTTTCCGCATTTAATTACTGATTCAAGTCCGCAGCCTATAAAAGGACTGCAAGAATGTATTTTCAATTCATTCGAAGTTTCGCAACTTCTACCTCTAACCATCAGTACTCAACTGGTTGTAAAGATCCTCCCCTCATTGGTATCAAAGCCATTCTATACCAACTTCAAATTTGAGTCAAAGCTTCTCATATCCTTGTAATCTTTTATGATTCAATAAAAGTTTGGAAAGATTGTAATCTTTCATCTTTCTCTGCTTTGCAATATCTTTCTTCTCATTTACCGTTTCCACTATTCGTGAAACCCTTTGTGTGCCAGCCTGGTGTCTCCTTTTGGTAGTAAGTCGCAACGGAGCGCAGTAATCCCGTGCCGGAGCAGCTGGAGTAGGATAGCGAATTTTCTATACGGTAATTGAAGATTTTTATTTTAAAGTCGAGAATCCTGGAAGATCGCACTCATGTCCAAATTCTTTGCGAAGATTAAGGGACTCAAAGGAAAAGAGAAAGCTGATTCAAATGAAGAAGGTTCCAAAATCTCATCTTCCTCTTTCAAAGAAGGTGATGACCTTCACCTATCAAGCTTGAATCAAAATGAACTTCAAATTGCCAAGGTTGAAGAAGCCCTTCAAAATTGGTCAATTCCAAAGATTGATTCAAAAATGGTTTACAAAAACCCCACATTTGTTCTTCGTAAGAAGCGCATCAAGCTTTTTCGAGCACGTCGTACCTATCGATCAGGATAGTACAACGCTCAACCTCTTTTCAAAGGACATGATTCTTCGACATCGCGAAGAATTCAAGTTCATTCATATTGGTATGGTCCAAGTGGCCATCAAACCATTGTTCGGACTCGGTGCGGACATACGATCCTTGTCTCCCTCGGGACAAGAGACACAACACTTACACCAACTCCTCCTCGGGATGGTTGAATCCAATCGGAAAATGGTCCGATCTTCTTCAATCTGTTTTTCCAAACTCGACTCTCTCATTACTGCACTCCCAACATCCCATGCGCTCTAATGTTAGATGTCAATACAAAGAATCTCAATATCCAAGTGAAACTCACTCACTCAGCGGTGGTGATTTTTCCGCATCGCTGCACAAGTCGATGCATACAAACGTTGCTCCTGGAGCCCTCCGAAAATCGGTAAGCGGATCCACCATGCTCATCGAAGCCAATATGGGGCGAGCAACCATCAACATCCCCAAGACACTTACTTGGGATCAAATCACTAGGAATTCCTCCTGGGATTTGAAGCAAGTCTGCCCTCCTGTCATCGTGAGAGCCGACTCCAACTCAAATTATTGAACACGACGACGGAAGAGTCGAAGTGAAGTTCGAGGATGCCCCACAAGCCTTCCCAAAGACAAAAGAGTTCTTGAGATCCAGGCCTAGCACCTCCGAAGCACATAGGCCCCCAGTATCAATCGCGAGATCTGAATCCTTCAGAGTCCAGTCGGTTGACTACGACCGTGCCTATGCTACGATTCATTATGCTGGTCAGGCCACTTCTCCAACTCATTCAGACATGGAGAATCGATGCCTGTGGCGCGACGGCCGGATCAACGTCATCCTCTCCTTCTCTATAAACAAAGAACTCCTAAAGAGAGATTTCCTCTCAAGGGAAAACAAAGAGAAGAGAGAAAAGTTCTTCAAAGACTACTCCGAAGAAGAGCGGGGTAACCTACGCTCTGAGTGGTATTCATACATAGAGAACGTCCAACAAGATATTCCATTCTTTACTTGGATGGAGGTTGGAATTAATGTTCTCAGTGGATCAGATTGGAAGACCACCAAACGTGGTACGATCCACAGTACTCATCCACCACTTGAGGAAGTGGAAATCCAGACAGTCTATGGTGACAAGGTTATTGCTTCTCCTTTCAAGACAATAACAAGAGACGAGAAGGAGCCACCTTCTCTAAGAGATATCAAGAATATCCAACATCAAAACAACTTCTCCAACAAAATTCTATCAACGATTGCCAGGCAAGTTGACAAGATAGAGGGGAAGATGCAAAAGGAATCAAAAACTGATTCCAAAGCCAGCTCCCCATTCGGAGCAAGACCTTCATCAGGAACAAAACCCTTGTTCCAGCCATCAATTCTCAGTCCGAAGATCACTCTCGATGATAACACGGACACTCTCAATAGCATTCAAAAGATGCTGAAGAAGTTGACTCTCGGAGAAGCTTCTCCTTCAACAAGCCAAGGGATCAATGTCATATTTGAACCCTGATTATGACATCAAAGAATGAGAAGACAATATCGAATAAAAAGATTCATCAAAACCCAAAGACTTCAAGAGCTATTTCCGCCATCTCGGAAAAGGATCCTCGTCTGTTTTATAGCAGACCATCATTCCCTGACGTAGCCTATGAAGAGAAGGGCATGATGACCACCACTTCATTCAGTGGTTCGGACATTTATGAATGGAATCTAGATGGCCTATCAGACCATCTAATTCTGAATTTAGCCAACACAATGATGATGGCTTCAAACGCCTATAAAGCCAAAGGCAAAACCGATCGGCAAATCATTTGAGATCCTTGTCGGTGGTTTTCTTGGTATACTCAAAGATTGGTGGCACAACTATATGACTCAGAAAAAGAAATGCCATCCTTACTCATATCACCCAAACTACCGAGAAGTTCCTCAAAAATTGATGGTACGCCGTCAGAACCGGAAGTCTTCGAAAAACAAGATGTTGTATACACTCTAGTGTATACTATGTCAAAGTTTTTCATTGGCGACCCTCTTACGTTTGAAGAAAGGTCGGCCACAATCTTACTCAAAATGAAATGCAAAACTCTAGGAGAGTTTTATTTGGTGGTACAAAGACATGTTCCTTACCAAAGTGATGCAAAGATCAGATTCAAACTCCGATATTTGGAAACAAAAATTCGTTGAAGGCTTGCCTAATCACTTCGCCCAACGAGTAAACAAGGCCCTCGCCGATCTATGAGATGGTCATACGATTGATTGGGACAACCTAACGTATGGCGATATCAGTTCCATAACCATCAAAGAAGGTCTCAAGCTCTGCGATGAACACAAGCTCCGTCGCAAGATTGACAACCCAAAAATTGGGAAAGCAATCCTTGGCGAGTTCTGCTATCAGTATGGTGTTCAAAATGAACTGCCATCATCCACAGCAAGAAGGAAAGGTCGTAATGAACCCTTCCAATATACCAAATACAAAGGAAAGAGAATCTTCAACGACAGACGTCGTAAAGATTCTTATCAAAAACCTAGTTATCACAAGCGATATCAAGGTACAAATCGCCCGCAAGGCTCAAAGAAGTATACCCTTCAAGGAAGAAAAGCGGTATGCTACAAGTGCAAGCGTCCAGGTCACTATGCAAATCGATGCCCTGTTCGAACTAAGATCAATGAGCTTGACATTGACGAAGAGCTCAGAAACAAAATATTAAGCATGGTTCTTTCTGACTCCGAATCAGAAAGTAGAAGCGAATACGAGCAGAAGATTGGACATATCCTCGATGATCATGAGGATACAAATACCTCCTCCTCCTCCTCAAGCGAACATGATTCCATCAACCACGTTGGCATACGTGCATGCGGTGGTTGCATCAATGTCTTAACAATGGATCAGCGCGCTCTATTCGACATAGCCGGAAGAGTTAATGATCCAGAATTACAAAAAAAGATCATTTCTGATCTCAAAACATCTCTTGAATCGACTTCAACGGTCGAACAAGAGAAACCAAAAAAGGCAGATGAATCGGAACCATATGTTATAACAGAAGTTATAAAACGGTTCCCTGTCACAAACAAATCAATCTCTACTAAGGAACTTCAAGCCGAGATCACGAACCTTAAGAAAGAGGTTCAACAACTCAAAATCGACATGGTCAATCATGTGTCGAAACTATGGGTCAAAGTGGCGACTCTCAAGAGTGCCCCACTCATAATAGCTGATCAAGAGGATGACATCCCTGACGAACATCAATCCTTCATTGGCGAAATCACCAAAATACCATATCAGAAATGGCATACTCTTATTACTTTAAGAGTAGGGGATTTCGAAGAACAACTAGTTACACTGCTCGATTCAGGAGCAGATCAAAACTGCATTCGCGAAGGCAAGATACCCTCGATTTATTTCGAGAAAACACTGATCACGCTTACGGGAGCCAACCAGAAGCACCTCAATGTTCGGTACAAGCTTTCAAATGCACACATATGCAAGGACGGTATTTGCCTCGTCAATACCTTCATTCTCATCAAGGACCTCAATGTGGAAATCATATTAGGTACTCCATTCTTGACTCAATTGTACCCATTTAAAATAACCGAAAGAGGTTTAGAATCTACTGCGCTAGAGTCTAAACTCATTTTTGAATTCATTCAACCCGTGAAAACTCACGTAGTTGACATGATTCGAACAAAAGAACACCAAATCGATTTTCTAAAGGATGAAATATCCTACAAGAAAATTGAGGAACGATTAGTTAATCCAAGAATAACCTCTCGGATTAACCAATTCCAAAAGAAGCTTGAACAGGATCTCTGTTCCGACTTCCCTAATGCATTTTGGGAAAGAAAACGACATGTCGTTTCCCTTCCTTATGTCAAGGACTTTTCGGAAGAAGCTATTCCGACCAAGTCAAGAACAATTCAAATGAATGCTAACCTTCTTGCGATATGCAAGAAAGAAATTGATTCCTTGTTGCAGAAAAGGTTAATCCGACCATCGAAAAGCCCATGGTCCTGCGCGACATTCTATGTCAACAAACCAAGCCGAGAAGGAACGGCGCCCCTCTATTGGTAATCAACTATAAACCCTTAAACAAGGTTTTGGAATGGATAAGATATCCCATTCCCAACAAAAATGACTTAATCAAGCGCATTTCAAGCGCAAAAGTTTTTTCAAAATTCGATCTAAAATCGGGATTTTGGCAGATTCAGATTGCCGAAAAAGATCGATACAAGACTGCATTCAACGTCCCTTTCGGACAGTACGAGTGGAACGTTATGCCTTTCGGTTTAAAAAACGCTCCATCCGAATTTCAAAAAATCATGAATGATATCTTCAATGGTTTTCAAGAATTTTCAATTGTTTACATTGACGACGTTTTGATTTTCTCCCAAAACATTGATCAACATTTTAAACATTTACAAACGTTTTACAATGTTGTGAAAAGAAATGGCCTTGTTATCTTGGCCCAGAAAATCAAACTTTTTCAAACCCAAATCCGTTTTCTTGGATTTGAAATCAATTTGGGCCTTATAAAGCCCATCCACCGGTCCATTGAATTCGCCTAAAAATTCCCGGACCAAATTACAGACAAAACCCAATTACAGCGGTTTTTGGGCTGTTTAAATTATGTGGCCGAATTTCTGTGCGTTCGGGCAAAAATGGATGAATCACGAGTGCTTAAAATTTCGGTAAAATAGTACGTTATACCAGGCACGAACGTAGTCGCGGTATGAGTAAGTCTGAGGATGAAAGTTCCTCGTGAATGATTTTTTAGTATGGAGACCTTGGTTCCATGCTGCTGGGTTGAGGACTTTGAAGATCTTGAGTTTGGAGTAGGCGATCCGTTGGGGATCTTTTGGATCGGGGTTATGAATGATTTCAACAGACTTTGTGTCTACTAAAATGAATTCATAAAACCGACGGGTTTTGGGATGCAATTCTGGCATGAAGAAGAAGCCAGAAGGGAACACGGCTTCGACGATCTTTGAAGGATTTGGATCCTCGAATTCGGGTTCTATGATTATTTCTCCTGTAGGAGAAGGTTGTTTTGTAGTAACAATTTAATTCGGGTCGAGGAATGAATCGGTCGGGAACAACGGCCGTAGCAAACGTTGTTGGCGACGTATTTTAAGTTGGTTGCACAGGATGTGCAGACGGAATCTGGGTTGATGACCCAGCTTTGGCTTTACCTTTGCCTCTGGTTACGATGGTGTAATCAGAGTCATCGGCATATGAATCAGGAGACATCAAGGCTCATGTGGACTTCTTTGAAGAAGCAGCCGAAGGCTGCTGTGCAGCAGAAGACTGCCTTGATGATGAGGAGGAAGCTCTTCGACCTCTACCTTTCGCTCTTCTTTCCATTGAGAGAGAGAGAGAGAGAGAGAGTTGTTTGAGAGAGAAACTCTCTTGAGAGATAATCTGCCAAGGCGTTTTCAGTCCCTTTTATAGGCAAAATCTCAAAGTTAAAACATTATAAAATTGCTTGCCATCTGGCAAAAATTTGCTTAGAAACCAGATTTTTTACATCCTTTTCTAAAATGAATTTTGATGCTCTGGAGTCTGTTTTGATGAGAAAACGTTTGTTGATGAGTTCTCCTTGGAATTTTTGTACGCATAGTACTATTGCAAGGATTTCTTTTTTTAACCGTGGAGTAATTTTTTTGCGCGTTGTTCCGGACCTTGAGTGGAATCGCACTCACGGATTCCTTCTTATCCACGCCTGTTTGAGGATGCCGCCAGTATCAGATATCGATGCGTCGATTTCCACTATGAGATTTGCTTCATTATTAAGCAAACTCAAAGCGAGGAATTGAAATGACTAAAGCCTTGATTTTTTGGACTGCAGCAGTGTGCTTGTCGGTCCAAGGCGTAGGATTCTTTTTTAGGCGCTCAAAAAGAGGTTTGCAAATGGGCCTAATATCCTGTAGAAATTCGGCCACATAATTTAAAATGACCCAAAAAAACTGTAATTGGGTTTTGTTCGTAATTTGGTCCGGGAATTTTGAGGCGAATTCAATGGACCGGTGGATGGGCTTTATAAGGCCCAAATTGATTTCAAATCCAAGAAAACGGAATTGGGTTTGAAAAAGTTTGATTTTCTGGGCCGAGATAACAAGGCCATTTCTTTTCACAACATTGTAAAACGTTTGTAAATGTTTAAAATGTTGATCAATGTTTTGGGAGAAAATCAAAACGTCGTCAATGTAAACAATTGAAAATTCTTGAAAACCATTGAAGATATCATTCATGATTTTTGAAATTCGGATGGAGCGTTTTTAAACCGAGAAGGCATAACGTTCCACTCGTCTTGTCCGAAAGGGACGTTGAATGCAGTCTTGTATCGATCTTTTTCGGCAATCTGAATCTGCCAAAATCCCGATTTTAGATCGAATTTTGAAAAAACTTTTGCGCTTGAAATGCGCTTGATTAAGTCGTTTTTGTTGGGAATGGGATATCTTATCCATTCCAAAACCTTGTTTAAGGGTTTATAGTTGATTACTAGTAGGGGGCCATGCGCGTTCCTTCTCGGCTTGGTTGTTGACATAGAATCTTTGCGCGCAG
This sequence comes from Sicyos edulis, assembly GCA_036507275.1. Lineage (NCBI taxonomy): Eukaryota > Viridiplantae > Streptophyta > Magnoliopsida > Cucurbitales > Cucurbitaceae > Sicyos > Sicyos edulis. The sequence continues at coordinate 19,729,707 of CM071857.1, read as the reverse complement.
ACCATGGGCTTTTCGATGGTCGGATTAACCTTTTCTGCAACAAGGAATCAATTTCTTTCTTGCATATCGCAAGAAGGTTAGCATTCATTTGAATTGGTCTTGACTTGGTCGGAATAACTTCTTCCGAAAAGTCCTTGACATAAGGAAGGGAAACGACATGTCGTTTTCTTTCCCAAAATGCATTAGGGAAGTCGGAACAGCAGATCCTGTTCAAGCTTCTTTTGGAATTGGTTAATCCAGGAGGGTTATTCTTGGATTAACTAACTGTTCCTCAATTTTCTTGTAGGATATTTCATCCTTTAGAAAATCGATTTGGTGTTCTTTTGTTCGAATCATGTCAACTACGTGAGTTTTCACGGGTTGAATGAATTCAAAGATGAGTTTAGACTCTAGCGTGAGAGATTCTAAACCTCTTTCGGTTATTTGAAATGGGTACAATTGAGTCAAGAATGGAGTACCTAATATGATTTCCACATTGAGGTCCTTGACGAGAATGAAGGTATTGACGAGGCAAATACCGTCCTTGCATATGTGCGCATTTGAAAGCTTGTACCGAACATTGAGGCGCTTCTGGTTGGCTCCCGTAAGCGTGATCAGTGTTTTCTCGAAATAAATCGAGGGTATCTTGCCTTCGCGAATGCAGTTTTGATCTGCTCCTGAATCGAGCAGTGCAACTAGTTGTTCTTCGAAATCCCCTACTCTTAAAGTAATAAGAGTATGCCATTTCTGATATGGTTTTTTGTTATTTCGCCAATGAAGGATTGCTGTTCGTCAGGGATGTCATCCTCTTGATCAGCTATTATGAGTGGGGCACTTTTTAGAGTCGCAACTTCGACCCAGAGTTTCGACACATGACTGACCATGTCGATTTTGAGTTGTTGAACCTCTTTCTTAAGGTTCGTGATCTCGGCTTGAAGTTCCTTCGTCGAGATTGCTTTGGTTGTGACAGGGAACCGTTTCATAACTTCTGTTATAACATATGGTTCCGATTCATCTGCCTTCTTTGGTTTCTCTTGTTCGACCGTTGAAGTTGATTCAAGAGATACTTTGAGATCGAAAATGATCTTCTTTTGTAATTCTGGATCATTAACTCTAGCGGCTATGTCGAATAGAGCGCGCTGATCCATTGTTAAGACATTGATGCAACCACCGCATGCACGTATGCCAACGTGGTTGATGGAATCATGTTCGCTTGAGGAGGAGGAGGAGGTATCTGTATCCTCATGATCATCGAGGATATGTCCAATCTCCTGCTCGTATTCGCTTGTACTTTCTGATTCGGAGTCAGAAAGAACCATGCTTAATATTTTGTTTCTGAGCTCTTCGTCAATGTCAAGCCCATTGATCTTAGTTCGAACAGGGCATCGATTTGCATAGTGACCTGGACGCTTGCACTTGTAGCATACCGCTTTTCTTCCTTGAGGGGTATACTTCTTTGAGCCTTGCGGGCGATTTGTACCTTGATATCGCTTGTGATAACTAGGTTTTTGATAAGAATCTTTACGACGTCTGTCGTTGAAGATTCTCTTTCCTTTGTATTTGGTATATTGGAAGGGTTCATTACGACCTTTCCTTCTTGCTGTGGATGATGGCAGTTCATTTTGAACACCATATTGATAGCAGAACTCGCCAAGGATTGCTTTCCCAATTTTTGGGTTGTCAATCTTGCGACGGAGCTTGTGTTCATCGCAGAGCTTGAGACCTTCTTTGATGGTTATGGAACTGATATCGCCATACGTTAGGTTGTCCCAATCAATCGTATGACCATCCCATAGATCGGCGAGGGCCTTGTTTACTCGTTGGGCGAAGTGATTAGGCAAGCCTTCAACGAATTTTTGTTTCCAAATATCGGAGTTTGAATCTGATCTTTGCATCACTTTGGTGAGGAACATGTCTTTGTACCAGCGAAACTCTCCTAGAGTTTTGCATTTCATTTTGAGTAAGATTGTGGCCGACCTTTCTTCAAACGTAAGAGGGTCGCCAATGAAAAACTTTGACATAGTATACACTAGAGTGTATACAACATCTTGTTTTTCGAAGACTTCCGGTTCTGACGGCGTACCATCAATTTTTGGAGGAACTTCTCTGGTAGTTTGGGTGATATGAGTAAGGATGGCATGTTGTGACGAACCCGACCCAAAACATGGTCCTAAACCGGGGTTCTCACTTAGCATGCAAGTTAAATATGATAACAAGCGGTTTAGTGCTCATATTTAAAAACCATTTCAAACATATGAGAAGGGGGAACCCTTAAAACATAATCAACAGTTTACATTTAAAACAAACCAACAGTAGTAAAACATCCTGGCCAGTATTTGTCAAATATATACAATACAATTTAAACAACTTTTTAAACAATGTTCCCCTAGGACTCCTGTCCATCTACATGCTGAATAAACAATGCAACAATAAAAGACAGAGTGCCGGCGGCTCCCCATGATCAATCGGCTCCTCCGCTAGCCATCCCGGTGTTGTCCCAAGTTACTGAAAGAGAAAAAATAAGGGTGAGTATAAAGATACTCAGTAAGAATCCCCAACCGGGGTACAATACGATACATCCGTCATCTAGCACCTCAACAAGCAAGCAAACAGCCATCAACACAGATCATAGATCAACGAGCTCAATAAAACAAGATCTGGAATCATCGGAAGTCTCCTACTTCCGGAATCATCGGAAGTCTCCTACTTCCGGCCTAATGATTGGTTCTTATAACCAATCTCGGGACATCTCCGAGGGTCTTTCTCCCTCGGCCATTTGATGAGCTCAAAAACCGATCCCAAGATGTCTGACACCCTCGAGGGTCTTTCTCCCTCGACCAAATTGATTAGCTCAAAACCCAATCCCAATGGGTGTCCTCAAGGGCCTCTTACCCTCGCTATACATCTGGACTATCGGGAGAGTACCCGAAGTCTGGCTCTAAATTGGAAGGAATGGTGTACTCACGAACATTAGCCCGGGAGCTCTCCAAACCGGCAACTAACGCTGCGTGTGCGCGCACACACCGCATGCTCTTCCGCAAACCGGCGTAAATGCGGGGCCTAAGGGCAAACCACGCGGGCAGCACGCATGCCTATGACTTGGAAGCGGTGTCACCGATCCACGAGAGCGCGAGGCCTCGGCGCTCATCATCGTGCGGACTGATCCACCGACACGAAGCTAAGAACCGGCCAAGGCAAAGCTTACACCGTTGGCAGGGTTCCGCTCTAGCAAGCTATAAACTAGGCTATGCCGAAGTGGGTAGCTAACTCCACAACCAGCTGGTCGGGCGGGGTAGCAAGATACGTTATGCTTCGCATAATTTACTCCCGACACGAGCTCATTGGGACAAAGTACGTTATGTCCGCTCGGCCCTGCGGATGATGACAAACCCTACAACTCTATCTAAGAGTACTGAGTAAAAAGCAATGATTCTGGCTAGCAAGCAAAGACCGACATCAATCACACTACCTAGCATGATACTACGAGCTTAAGCAGGAATCACAAGCATGCTGGCAGAACAAACCTAGCATGGCACTAACATGTAAAATCAGGCAAACATGCTAGCAAGAATTCAATCAATCGCTCTATCGCTAACATGCTCATAACAATCGGCAAACAAGCAAGGCATATCGAGATATATCGCAGGTCCACACAACCACGGTAAGAAATCCTTACCTGGGACAAGCAGAAAACAATAATTATAATAAATCTATGAGCGAATCCTCGAGCCTCTAGACGATCCCGAACAGCCTGAACATCAAACAAAACACCCAAATCAAATACATAAACATGCCCAATAAATCCAAAACCAAAGACCAATAAATCCGGGCCCAACGAAGAAAAGACTGGGAAATACCATCCGAGAAGCCACAAGGCTCAAGCCAACCAACACACACAGGCAGGCAGCGCGGTCGGGCGCAGGGTCAAGCGCAGGCAGCGCTGGGCGCAGCCGGGCGCAGGCACGGGCGCTGGGCGCAGAAGCGCGCGCGCGGCGAGCTTTGACTTTGAGACAAGCGCGCGCGCGCGCTCGCTCACATGATGGACGGCGCGCGGGCGCGAGCTCGACAAGCACTAGGGACGGCGCGAGGCGACGCGACGCGACGGGCTCGGGCGCTCGATCTGGCACGACACTGTGTGAGGGACGGCGAGCTACAGGGCGCACGGACGAGTGGCGGGCGACTTCGGACTGGCGAATGGCTCGCGGCACTGGCGAGGCGATTTGGGCGACGCAGGCCTAGGCGACGCGCAGGCTTCTTTGGCGCTGGGTCGGGTGAAATGGGGCGAGCTCGAGCGGCCGAGGGCTCGGGTGGGCGGCCGGGCTCGGGCTCGGGCTTGGCGGCCAGGGGGGCGAGCTGGGGCGCTCGGGCAGGGAGGAGAGGGAAAGGGGGGGGGCTCGGGCTGGAGGAGAGAGAAAGGGAAAAATGGGGGAAAAATGAGATTTTTTCCTTTTTTTTTCTTTTCTTGTTCTCTTTTATTTAAAATCCAAACTTATCCAAATAAATCCAATTTATCCATTTTCCAATTTTTCCAAAAATCCTTAAAATCCTTAAATCTCATTTCCCAGCTTCCTCCTTCGAGAGCCGACTGAAGAACCCTTTCCAAACAACAAAACTCACTGAAATCAACCTCCCAAACCAACACTAAAGGCCCGGCTCGAATCCCGAAGGAAACACCCAAACAACCATCATTTTGCCCAAAACCCAAATGACAACCGAACTCCCAAACGAAAAGCCCAAACATCTCGGGACTCATGACCCACAACAAACAAAGCCTCAACAAAGGCGGGAGCGCCTCGAAGCCACGAAAATCCACAAATCCTACCCGAGGAGCAAAAGACCAAAATGCCCCTAAGGGTCCAAAAGCGACTCTAACGGCCCAACCGAACCACTCGAATCACGAACAAAGCTCCTCAAAAGCGGGATAGAAAATCGGGCGTTACACATTTCTTTTCTCGAGTCATATAGTTGTGCCACCAATCTTTGAGTATACAGTAAAACCACCGACAAGGATCTCAAACGATTTGCCGATCGGTTTTGCCTTTGGCTTTATAGGCGTTTGAAGCCATCATCATTGTGTTGGCTAAATTCGTAATTAGATGGTGCGATAGGCCATCTAGATTCCATTCATAAATGTCCGAACCATTGAATGAAGTGGTGGTCATCATGCCCTCTCTCTTCATAGGCTACGTCGGGGAAGGATGGTGCGCTATAAAAGCAGAGCGAGGATCCTTTTCCGAGATGGCGGAAATAGCTCTTGAAGTGCTGGGTTTTGATGAATCGTTTTTATTCAGATATTGTCTTCTGAATTCTTTGATGTCATAATCCGAGGGTTCAAATATGACATTGATCCCTTGGCTTGTTGAAGGAGAAGCTTCTCCGAGAGTCAACTTCTTGACATCTTTTGAATGCTATTGAGAGTGTCCGTGTTATCATCGAGAGTGATCTCGGATCGAGAATTGATCATTTGGAACAAGGGTTTTGTTCTGATGAAGGTCTTGCTCGAATGGGGAGTGGCTTTGGAATCGATTTTGATTCCTTTTGCATCTTCCTCTATCTTGTCAACTTGCCTGGCAATCGTTGATAGAATTTTGTTGGAGAAGTTGTTTTGATGTTGGATATTCTTGATATCTCTTAGAGAAGGTGGCTCCTTCTCGTCTCTTGTTATTGTCTTGAAAGGAGAAGCAATAACCTTGTCTCCATAGACTGTCTCGATTTCCACTTCCTCAAGTGGTGGATGAGTACTGTGGATCGTACCACGTTTGGTGGTCTTCCAATCGATCCATCGAGAACATTAATTCCAACCTCCATCCAAGTAAAGAATGGAATATCTTGTTGGACGTTCTCTATGTATGAATACCACTCAGAGCGTAGGTTACCCGCTCTTCTTGAGAGTAGTCTTTGAAGAACTTTTCTCTCTTCTCTTTGTTTTCCTTGAGAGGAAATCTCTCTTTAGGAGTTCTTTGTTTATAGAGAAGGAGAGGATGACGTTGATCGGGTCATGCTCGCCATGCATCGATTCTCCACGTCTGAATGAGTTGGAGAAGTGGCCTGACCAACATAATGAATCGTAGCATAGGCACGGTCGTAGTCAACCGACTGGACTCTGAAGGATTCAGATCTCGCGATTGATACTGGGGGCCTATGTGCTTCGGAGGTGCTAGGCCTGGATCTCAAGAACTCTTTTGTCTTTGGGAAGGCTTGTGGGGCATCCTCGAACTTCACTTCGACTCTTCCGTCGTCGTGTTCAATAATTTGAGTTGAGTCGGCTCTCACGATGACAGAGAGGCAGACTTGCTTCAAATCCCAGGAGGAATTCCTAGTGATTTGATCCCAAGTAAGTGTCTTGGGGACGTTGATGGTTGCTCGCCCCATATTGGCTTCGATGAGCATGGTGGATCCGCTTACCGATTTTCGGAGGGCTCTAGGAGCAACGTTGTTGGCGACGTATTTTGAGTTGGTTGCACAGGATGTGCAGACGGAATCTGGGTTGATGACCCAGCTTTGGCTTTACCTTTGCCTCTGGTTACGATGGTGTAATCAGAGTCATCGGCATATGAATCAGGAGACATCAAGGCTCCTGTGGACTTCTTTGAAGAAGCAGCCGATGGCTGCTGTGCAGCAGAAGGCTGCTGTGCAGCAGAAGGCTGCCTTGATGATGAGGAGGAAGCTCCTCGACCTCTACCTTTCGCTCTTCTTTCCATTGGGAGAGAGAGAGAGAGTTGTTTGAGAGAGAAACTCTCTTGAGAGATAATCTGCCAAGGCGTTTTCAGTCCCTTTTATAGGCAAAATCTCAAAGTTAAAACATGATAAAATTGCTTGCCATCTGGCAAAAATTTGCTTAGAAACCAGATTTTTTACATCCTTTTCTAAAATGAATTTTGATGCTCTGGAGTCTGTTTTGATGAGAAAACGTTTGTTGATGAGTTCTCCTTGGAATTTTTGTACGCATAGTACTATTGCAAGGATTTCCTTTTTAACCGTGGAGTAATTTTTCTGCGCGTTGTTCCAGACGCCAGAGTGGAATCGCACTACGGATTCCTTCTTATCCACGTCCTGTTTGAGGATGCCGCCGTATCCGATATCGGATGCGTAAGTTTCCACTATGAAATTTGCTTCATTATTAAGCAAACTCAAACAGGGAATTGAAATGACTAAAGCCTTGATTTTTTGGACTGCAGCAGTGTGCTTGTCGGTCCAAGGCGTAGGATTCTTTTTGAGGCGCTCAAAAAGAGGTTTGCAAATGGGCCTAATATCCTGTAGAAATTCGGCCACATAATTTAAATGACCCAAAACATTTGTAATTGGGTTTTGTCTGTAATTTGGTCCGGGAATTTTGAGGCGAATTCAATGGACCGGTGGATGGGCTTTATAAGGCCCAAATTGATTTCAAATCCAAGAAAACGGAATTGGGTTTTAAAAAGTTTGATTTTCTGGGCCGAGATAACAAGGCCATTTCTTTTCACAACATTGTAAAACGTTTGTAAATGTTTAAAATGTTGATCAATGTTTTGGGAGAAAATCAAAACGTCGTCAATGTAAACAATTGAAAATTCTTGAAAACCATTGAAGATATCATTCATGATTTTTTGAAATTCGGATGGAGCGTTTTTTAAACCGAAAGGCATAACGTTCCACTCGTACTGTCCGAAAGGGACGTTGAATGCAGTCTTGTATCGATCTTTTTCGGCAATCTGAATCTGCCAAAATCCCGATTTTAGATCGAATTTTGAAAAAACTTTTGCGCTTGAAATGCGCTTGATTAAGTCGTTTTTGTTGGGAATGGGATATCTTATCCATTCCAAAACCTTGTTTAAGGGTTTATAGTTGATTACTAGCCGGGGGACGCCGCGTTCCTTCTCGGCTTGGTTGTTGACATAGAATGCTGCGCAGGACCATGGGCTTTTCGATGGTCGGATTAACCTTTTCTGCAACAAGGAATCAATTTCTTTCTTGCATATCGCAAGAAGGTTAGCATTCATTTGAATTGGTCTTGACTTGGTCGGAATAGCTTCTTCCGAAAAGTCCTTGACATAAGGAAGGGAAACGACATGTCGTTTTCTTTCCCAAAATGCATTAGGGAAGTCGGAACAGAGATCCTGTTCAAGCTTCTTTTGGAATTGGTTAATCCGGAGGGTTATTCTTGGATTAACTAACTGTTCCTCAATTTTCTTGTAGGATATTTCATCCTTTAGAAAATCGATTTGGTGTTCTTTTGTTCGAATCATGTCAACTACGTGAGTTTTCACGGGTTGAATGAATTCAAAAATGAGTTTAGACTCTAGCGTGAAGAGATTCTAAACCTCTTTCGATTATTTGAAATGGGTACAATTGAGTCAAGAATGGAGTACCTAATATGATTTCCACATTGAGGTCCTTGACGAGAATGAAGGTATTGACGAGGCAAATACCGTCCTTGCATATGTGCGCATTTGAAAGCTTGTACCGAACATTGAGGCGCTTCTGGTTGGCTCCCGTAAGCGTGATCAGTGTTTTCTCGAAATAAATCGAGGGTATCTTGCCTTCGCGAATGCGATTTTGATACATTCTGAATCGAGCAAAGTGCAACTAGTTGTTCTTGAAATCCCTACTCTTAAAGTAATAAGAGTATGCCATTTCGATATGGTATTTTGGTGATTTCGCCAATGAAGGATTCTTTGTTCGTCGGGGATGTCATCCTCTTGATCAGCTATTATGAGTGGGGCACTTTTTAGAGTCGCAACCGACCCGAGTTTCGACACATGGTCGACCATGTCGATTTTGAGTTGTTGAACCTCTTTCTTAAGGTTCGTGATCTCGCTTGAAGTTCCTTCGTCGAGATTGCTTTTGTTGTGACAGGAACCGTTTCATAACTTCGTTATAACATATGGTTCCGATTCATCCGCCTTCTTTGGTTTCTCTTGTTCGACCGTTGAAGTTGATTCAAGAGATACTTTGAGATCGAAAATGATCTTCTTTTGTAATTACGGATCATTAACTCTAGCGGCTATGTCGAATAGAGCGCTACCGATCCATTGTTAAGACATTGATGCAACCACCGCATGCACGTATGCCAACGTGGTTGATGGAATCATGTTCGCTTGAGGAGGAGGAGGAGGAGGTATCTGTATCCTCATGATCATCGAGGATATGTCCAATCTCCTGCTCGTATTCGCTTGTACTTTCTGATTCGGAGTCAGAAAGAACCATGCTTAATATTTTGTTTCTGAGCTCTTCGTCAATGTCAAGCCCATTGATCTTAGTTCGAACAGGGCATCGATTTGCATAGTGACCTGGACGCTTGCACTTGTAGCATACCGCTTTTCTTCCTTGAGGGGTATACTTCTTTGAGCCTTGCGGGCGATTTGTACCTTGATATCGCTTGTGATAACTAGGTTTTTGATAAGAATCTTTACGACGTCTGTCGTTGAAGATTCTCTTTCCTTTGTATTTGGTATATTGGAAGGGTTCATTACGACCTTTCCTTCTTGCTGTGGATGATGGCAGTTCATTTTGAACACCATACTGATAGCAGAACTCGCCAAGGATTGCTTTCCCAATTTTTGGGTTGTCAATCTTGCGACGGAGCTTGTGTTCATCGCAGAGCTTGAGACCTTCTTTGATGGTTATGGAACTGATATCGCCATACGTTAGGTTGTCCCAATCAATCGTATGACCATCCCATAGATCGGCGAGGGCCTTGTTTACTCGTTGGGCGAAGTGATTAGGCAAGCCTTCAACGAATTTTTGTTTCCAAATATCGGAGTTTGAATCTGATCTTTGCATCACTTTGGTGAGGAACATGTCTTTGTACCAGCGAAACTCTCCTAGAGTTTTGCATTTCATTTTGAGTAAGATTGTGGCCGACCTTTCTTCAAACGTAAGAGGGTCGCCAATGAAAAACTTTGACATAGTATACACTAGAGTGTATACAGCATCTTGTTTTTCGAAGACTTCCGGTTCTGACGGCGTACCATCAATTTTTGGAGGAACTTCTCTGGTAGTTTGGGTGATATGAGTAAGGATGGCATTTCTTTTTTCTGGAGTCATATAGTTGTGCCACCAATCTTTGAGTATACCAGTAAAACCACTGACAAGGATCTCAGCGATTTGCCGATCGGTTTTGCCTTTGGCTTTATAGGCGTTTGAAGCCATCATCATTGTGTTGGCTAAATTCAGAATTAGATGGTCTGATAGGCCATCTAGATTCCATTCATAAATGTCCGAACCACTGAATGAAGTGGTGGTCATCATGCCCTTCTCTTCATAGGCTACGTCAGGGAAGGATGGTCTGCTATAAAACAGACGAGGATCCTTTTCCGAGATGGCGGAAATAGCTCTTGAAGTGCTGGGTTTTGATGAATCTTTTTTATTCAGATATTGTCTTCTGAATTCTTTGATGTCATAATCCGAGGGTTCAAATATGACATTGATCCCTTGGCTTGTTGAAGGAGAAGCTTCTCCGAGAGTCAACTTCTTGACATCTTTTGAATGCTATTGAGAGTGTCCGTGTTATCATCGAGAGTGATCTCGGATCGAGAATTGATCATTTGGAACAAGGGTTTTGTTCTGATGAAGGTCTTGCTCGAATGGGAGTGGCTTTGGAATCGATTTTTGATTCCTTTTGCATCTTCCCTCTATCTTGTCAACTTGCCTGGCAATCGTTGATAGAATTTTGTTGGAGAAGTTGTTTTGATGTTGGATATTCTTGATATCTCTTAGAGAAGGTGGCTCCTTCTCGTCTCTTGTTATTGTCTTGAAAGGAGAAGCAATAACCTTGTCTCCATAGATTGTCTCGATTTCCACTTCCTCAAGTGGTGGATGAGATCTTGTGGATCGTACCACGTTTGGTGGTCTTCCAATCTGATCCATCGAGAACATTAATTCCAACCTCCATCCAAGTAAAGAATGGAATATCTTGTTGGGACGTTCTCTATGTATGAATACCACTCGGAGCGTAGGTTACCCCGCTCTTCTTGGAGTAGTCTTTGAAGAGACTTTTCTCTCTTCTCTTTGTTTTCCCTTGAGAGGAAATCTCTCTTTATGAGTTCTTTGTTTATAGAGAAGGAGAGGATGACGTTGATCTGGGTACATGCTGCATGATCGATTCTCCACGTCTGAATGAGTTGGAGAAGTGGCACGACCAAAGATAATGAATCGTAGCATAGGCACGGTCGTAGTCAACCGATTGGACTCACGGAAGGATTGAGATCTCGCGATTGATCTTGGGGGCCTATGTGCTTCGGAGGTGCTAGGCACGGATCTCAAGAACTCTTTTGTCTTTGGGAAGGCTTGTGGGGCATCCTCGAACTTCACTTCGACTCTTCCGTCGTCGTGTTCAATAATTTGAGTTGAGTCGGCTCTCGATGACGGAGAGGCGGACTTGCTTCAAATCGGAGGAATTCCTAGTGATTTGATCCCAAGTAAGTGTCTTGGGGACGTTGATGGTTGCTCGCCCCATATTGGCCGATGAGCATGGTGGATCCGCTTCTACCGATTTTCGGAGGGCTCCAGGAGCAACGTTTGTATGCATCGACTTGTAGCAGATGCGGAAAATCACCACTGCTGAGTGAGTTTCAGCTTGGATATTGAGATTCTTTGTATTGACATCTAACACTAGAGCAGACAAGATGTTGGGGTCTGGTAATGAGAGAGTCAGGTTTGGAAAACAGTTGAAGAAGATCGGACCATTTTCCAGATTGGATTCAACCATCCCGAGGAGGGAGTTGGTGTAGGTGTTGTGTCTCTTGTCCGGAGGGAGACAAGGATCGGTATGTCCGCACCGAGTGCGAACAATGGTTTGATGGCCACTTGGACCATACCAATATGAATGAACTTGAATTCTCCGCGATGTCGAAGAATCATGTCCTTTGAAAAGAGGTTGAGCGTTGTACTATCCTGATCGATAGGTACGGCGTGCTCGAGAAAGCTTGATGCGGTTCTTACGGAAGAAGCAGTGAAAGTGGGTTTTTTGTAAACCATTTTTGAATCAATCTTTGGAATTGACCAATTTTGAAGGGCTTCTTCAACCTTGGCAATTTGAAGTTCATTTTGATTCAAGCTTGATAGGTGAAGGTCATCACCTTCTTTGAAAGAGGAAGAAGAGGTTTTGGAACCTTCTTCATTTGAATCAGCTTTCTCTTTTCCCTTGAACTTCTTAATCCTAGATAGAAGTCCGGACATGATTATAGTCTTCCAGGGTTCTCTTCTTTCAATAAAAATTTCTTAAATTACCAAATAGAAATCACGATATCCTATTCCAGCTGCTCGCCAAAAGGAATTACTGCGTCGCTGCGACTTACTACCGGGGGGGAGACACCAGGCTGCCAATCAAAGGGTTTCTCGTGAAATGGAAATGGTAAATGATAAGAGCAAAATAGAGAAATGGAGAAACAAGAAAGATAACAATCTTTCCTTTCTTTTATTTATGAATAAAAGGTTACAAGGATCATGAGAAAGCTTTGATTCGAGGCTAGAACTCGTGCAAAGGCTCTGATACCAATGAGGGGAGGATCTTTACAACCAGTTGAGTACTGATGGTTAGAGGTAGAAGTTGCGAAACTTCGAATGAATTGAAAATACATTCTTGCAGTCCTTTTATAGGCTGCGGACTTGAATCAGTAATTAAATGCGGAAAATTAAAAGATAGAAAGCGGGAGGCAAGACAGGACCCTCGCACTCAACCACTTTTGACAAAGTAAAGTAAATAATTACAAACTGACAAAACTTTAAAAGCAAACAGTAAAAGGTAAACAGTAAAAGGTCTACATTATTACAAACGGACAAATAGGAAAAAGACAAAAGCAAACAGTGAAGGAATCTAATTATTACAAAATTACAAAAATAAAAAGTAGACAGCTGTAAATAATTGAGATGACCAGCCGACAGGTCGAATCTTTCCATCTGCATTGTCCAACCTACCCCCTTCCACGCCGGATGCACATCCGAAGTAGACTTGAACAGATTCAAATTTTCTACGTACACTTCAACCGTATCCTACGCCGGCGACCATTGGGCGGATTACTGCACTTCGCGGCTTCCTTGCCTTTAACGCGACTTACAACCTTTGGTACTTCGCACCGGACTCCTGTAGTCTTGAGTTGTTGCTTTTAGAAAACTAATCCTCGGGGTTGTGAAAATACAAGTATTTTTCGAGCTAGGTTAGGCTCCGGGTGTGATGGACTCTGCAAATGTGTTCCTCGTCTTGAATGGCTTTTTTCTCTTTTATTTACAAGAATGTACAAAAACAGTAAATTAACATGTATATACAAGAAGTAAAAAAACATTTTTTTTTTTTTTTTTTTTTTTTTTTTTTGTTTTGTTTTTTTTTTTTTTTGATGATGAATGAACGGTTCTTTTTATGGACCTATTGTGGTCCGGTTTGATTTTTATATAATTGAATCATCGTATTTTAATGACAATTGCAGTCTTTGATAGTTTACTGACGTTACGGTCTAATGATAGTTTAATGAGAATTACGCTCTATGAAATGTCTTAGTTTAACGACTTCGCGGTCGTGTCCTAGTTTTACGACTTTGCGGTCGGTCAGTAGTTTAACGACTATTTCGGTCTCTTGGATATTGTAGAAGGGAACCATTACGGTTCGCTTAAATCGTAAACAAATTCAATCTCCGGATCTTCTGAGTCGGTTTCTTCGACTTCAGAATGTTTTGAGGAGACCGAATCATCGGCTAATGAAGCTAGCTCGCTCCACCGTTTCTGCAAATCAGATTCGGAAGAAGTCTGAGCCAGGGCAGCGACAAGCTGCGCTTTTTTGTTGAGGAATTCTTGGTTCCGTCTTGAAGAAAGGTCTTGAAGATTACCGTTCTTTGCGAACCAAGATTACACAAAAAGGGTCATGTCACTGTGCACAGCTGACAATGACGGAGGCAAGGCTAATCGTTAAGCAACCTTGCCGATCCTCTCCAGAATCACAACGGACCAACAAAACGGGGACTCAGCTTTCCACGCTTGCCAAACCTCAAAACACCTCGCATTGGTGCGACCTTTAGGAATACATGTCGACCAACCTCAAACTCCAAATCCCGACGCCGAACATCGGATAACTCTTCATGTCGCTCCGATTTTGTCAACATACGAGCTCTAATCTTCTGCACGGCACCATTGGTCAACTGCAGCAACTCGGGACCCAAAACCTGCCTATCACCAACCTCTTCCCAGAACACAGGAGATCGGCAACACTTACCATACCAAGCCTCGAATGGAGCCATCAGATCGTCGATCGATAATCGTTGTTATATGCAAACTCCATCGACATGTGCATCTTGGTCCCAACCGCCGGGAAATCCAACACACAAGCCCTCGAATCACGGTCAGACACAATCCTCACAGGCACACCGTGATAACAAATGATCTGCTTCAAAAACAACTGCGCCCATTTTTCCACGGTATAAGTGTCTCTACCGGGGATGAAGTGTGCGCTCTTAGCCAATTGGTCGACTATCACCCAAATCTGAGAGAACTTCCTCGGAGTCCTCGGCAAACCAGAAATAAAGTCCATGGTGATCTCTTCCCATTTCCACTGAGGTACACTCAGCGGCTGCAACAAACCGGCTGGTCTCTGCCTGGGTGCCTTCACTTGCTGACAAGTGAGACATCGACTGACAAACTCCGCAACATCTCTTTTCATACCCATCCACCAGAATGTCTGCTTAAGATCCTGATACATCTTGGTACCCCCGGGGTGCCAATCAAACGAAGAACTGTGGGCCTCTGAGAGCAACTCTGCTCGCAATCCTGCAACATCCGGAACACACAACCGGCCTCTGTACGTCAGCCCACTGTCTGGTGAATATACGAAATCAAAATCTCCATCAGCACTAACTCTGTCACCCAATTTCTTAAGTGCGGGGTCACTCAGCTGACTATCAATAATCCGCTGTCTAATCGATGGCTGAATTAACAACTGAGCTACTCTGGCAGTAACCTCACCCAACAACACTACAACCTCAGCCCACTCGAACTCTCGCTGCAATCTGGGCTGGGAACTCAACAACACCGCGGAGTGCGACGTCTTCCTACTCAAAGCATCAGCTACAACATTTGCTTTGCCCGGATGGTACAAAACCTCACAGTCATAATCTTTTACCAACTCTAACCATCTCCTCTGCCTCATATTCAATTCCTTCTGAGAAAACAGATACTTGAGGCTCTGGTGATCGGCAAACATCTGAATCCGCTCACCATACAGGTAATGCCTCCAAATCTTCAGTGCAAACACCACCGCTGCCAACTCCATATCATGAGTCGGATAGTTCTGCTCATATGGCTTCAGCTGACGGGAAGCATAAGCAATGACCTTCCCGTGCTGCATCAACACACAACCCAACCCAAACTTGGAAGCATCGTTGTGGACCACCAAACCACCTGTCCCCTCCGGATCGCCAACATCAGTTTGAAGTCAAACTGCGCTTGAGCCTGGCAAAGCTCTCATCACACTTACTGTTCCAAATAAACTCGACACCCTTCCTCGTCAGACGAGTGAGGGGCGAGGCTATGGCGGAAAAAAATCTTTAACAAACCGACGGCATCAAACTGCCAAACCCAGAAAGAAACGGCTCCTACGAGCAGACAACCGAAGAACAGAGAGCTCCACATACACTCACTGTCTTGCTCCACTAAAGCAATAAGATCAAAATCTCACGGGGTAGCAACAGGGGTTCACCACGGACTGAACCTCCAAATACCAACGGGGCAACTCTCAACTTTCCTGGAAACAGGAAGACAACCAACAGGGCACAAACCATTCGCCCCACGAGCAAACTGACTTCTAGCAATTTCAATCCACACCTTGGTCAAAACCAAGCATCAACTTGTCACCATACCGGAACCAATCCGGACTCTACTCCAAACAAATATTAACTTGCTAGGCTACCAAGACTGCCAACAACTCACCCGAGGCTACAAACTACACGGCCGACTTGCCAAGCTGAAACTCACTGCGGGCTGATTGAGCTCTAGAGAGGTTCTCCACAACCTAGGGTTCTCCGACAACCCTCGACACCCACTGCCAACTAACGGACTAACAGCCAACTGCCTGAACAACAACAACTCTTTTTTCCAGCAACACAACCATGCTGGCCAACTCCAACTCCTTGGAAACTAAGAGGACCCGAAACGCTACCGAATGCGTCATCCTCCTACTCAGACGACAACCACACCATAACTTCTACCCAAGGAAAGATCCGAACAACTCTCTTAGTCATGACGATCAACAAGAAGATCCGCCAACTAAGCTTAGGTCCACTTAACGAATCTTACCTAAGCAACAACCTGATACCACGAGCATGGTACCCTTACCACCTCACTAAAGCCTTACCACATCCACCTGAAGTCCAACTTTTCCAAGAACGGAGCACCAGATTCCCAAAGAAAACCCTACATGGATCTGAAACTCCTGCCACAGAACGAACCACACAAAACACACTTGTGTGCACAACTCCCAACCTTCCTTTAGAGATCCAAGACTAACAAATGCTTTTCCCAAAAGCCACGCTAGCTCTTGGCAGAGATACAACCAATCAACGGAACACCCAAAGTTCCATCTCCACACGATGCTCGAAGTTGTGGCAACCTTGCTCTACCAAAGCATAACCATGCCAAACCAAACTTACTTTATACCAAGCCTCTACCAAGGGTGCTTACCCATAAGGCATCCAACTCCTCTCACAAGGCATCCTATTCACCTCATAGGCATCCAACTCATGGTCCCTCAGCTGGAACCCAAACTTGCTTCTACGATGCTCAACTCTCCTGAGATTTAGGCACTCGAAGGTAGTTGACCGCACTACCAACCACAAGGATCTCTTGGCCTTAACACTAGCGTGAGATGCACGCGCACTAACACTTACCAACCGCCAACCTGCTTGACTTACTCAACCTCCAGTAGCACTAGGAAAAAGGCTCCGGCTCCTCTCGAACATCCTTTCGCTTGAAATCTTTCGATTACCACTGAACTAGCCCTTTTGCACGACCTCCATAGGTGCAACTACCATAAACGGATCCAAGGCTAAAGGAGTACGCTAAACTCCGAACGGCATAGAACCATCTGCTATGCCCATGCCAAACTCAGGCCTTAACCAGATTTAGTGCCAAAGCGGCACACCAACCAATGCACCTTAAGTGCCACTACTACCAAATCCACATCTTACTACCAACGGGGCCACAAGGTCACAACCTCAAGTGACACGAACTCTGGCTCGGCATACAAGGGCTCAACTCCAACAACCATGCCTAAGGCATCTCATCAAGCTGAAGGCTCACGGCCTACTCTTGCATCTCCACATGATGCTCAACAAACTCTGGTCGGCTCTCTCAACATGCAGCAACTAGCCCTACTCTAGGGCTTACCAAAAGAAGAGTATTCAATTCTACCAAACAACTGAGGAAACTACCAACGGATCCAGTTCGAAGGGAACACTGCTTGCTGCACCCTTAACCACAGGGTTCCGGCTTACTGGCTGCAAACAACAACACTTTAAAGAAGCACAAAGATGCCTCATCAACCTCCTCGAGGCTACCAACTTTGCAACCACTCTCTGGGCAACCAAATAATCTAACAAGGCTCAAGATCAGCACTTGAGCTACCCAGGCTAGTCCACACGAGGACCTGCTCCACAACATCCACATCAGCACAACCACAGCTAACTCCTCTCTTGGAGTGGCATTCCAAGGCAAAGCACCTCCACCCTCTCACTAGGGGAAAACCAACAACTGGGCCACAGTTGGCCTATGGGAGTCCAATCTCTACCTCCCTCTGGAACGATGTCCCAGGGCATCCGAATCTACCTGGATACCACAACAAGCCACAACATACATCACACACTGCGGGAAGTTGGCATGATGGCGCTCTAAACCCAAACCAATAACGAGTCAAAACCTGTTCGTCTCCGCTCCACAACACTACACAAGGCATACACTAGATGACAGGTATTGTAAATTCTTAACCCTTTTTCTACAACAAATAGTAAACTTAGGCGTACCTGATGACTGTCGGAGTGCTAGTGATCATGGAAAAATGACCTACAACAAAAGGTCAATCTACAGAATTTATGACTCTGAGCTCTGATACCAACTGTAAGGGACCGACCCGAATGGGGCACTAAATGGGCCCTTACCCCAATGCATGCATTCAAAGTAAAGGACATTAAACAGACATGATTTCGGATTCCAATTAAAACAAAACATTCAAAATAACCCCTTTAAAAACTAGACAATTTCCCTGGAACCTGTCCCTGTTTCCAAGCACCTGTTCCAAGATAAATACATTTCCAAAGTATACTCCGATCAGAGATTTCTTAAAATCATTCAAAGCATGTGTAGATACTGATAATCTTTGGAATCCACAAAATATTGAGAAAACATCCTAGGGCTCCATGCCCGCTACATGCATTCGGGGAAAATAAAACATAAAGAGTCATAACACAAAATCAGAGTTTGATGGTGAGCCCCATGATCGAGCTCCTCCTTCACCATCCTGTCTCTTAACTTGGTTACCTGTGGAAAAACCACAATAATAAGGGTGAGTAACGAATTACTCAGTAAGAATCCCCAACCGGGGTACAATACGATATACATGGTCATCTCGATGAATGTATGCAAGCTATGAGTATAAACACAGAATAGAGCACATAGCTTAGCCCACACTTGGGCCTCGGATGCCAATTTAAGGTCTTAGTCCCGAATAATATCACCCACGATCCAATACATAAGTCGCCTATACGAGAAACAAGTCCCGGCCTCGGCTGTCTCACGTCGACGAAAGGTACACTGGCTCAAGATCGAGGAGCTCTCGGTGGTATTTGTAATGAGCGTAAGCATGCACCGCGTGCTACTGCAGAACCATGGGGTGCCGGTGCGAAGGCAAATTTGCCCATGTCCGATCACCACGCCTAACTAAATCTTTGGATCGGTGTCAGCGACATAGGGGTGTGAGACACGGACACGTAAACTATGTCGGCTGAACCACCACACTTTGGGGCCAAGGAGCGATCGTGGTAGGCTTACACCGAGAAGCCGCCCTTGCCTTAACAGTGGCAATCAGGGGCTACGGCCGAACACGCTAAGGACGTGCCGAATGCGGGGACGAGGCAATGCCAAGTCATCATCCCGACCGTTGGGGCATTTAACGATCCGCCATCCTCACCCAAGATTGCGGGGGCCTACCGGTAGGGTTAGCTAATCCCTCACGGGGTCTAGGGACGGAATGACTGGCTCGACGTCCCTGCCATGGATGCAAGGTACTTTATGCATCGGGCCGGATGATGCTATCTACCGCAACTCTAACACCGCCCTAGCAATCAGCAAACAAATCCATAAAATCCAATACGTGCTCAATAAGAATACAACGAGCCTAGCATGATACTACGAAGCAAAGGAGCAGATCACGAGCATGCTAGAAAGGAACAACCTAGCATGGATTAACATGAGAATTAAATCAGGAAAATCATGCTAATCGGGAATTCAGAATAGAATACCTAGCTACACATGTCAATAAACACAAACAAGCAGTCAATCAGCAATCACATATAATATCGCAGGGTCCACACAACTCCGGTAAGAAATCCTTACCTTGGTCGGGGACGATTTGACACGAAAACCCTAAGTGGCGAGCGAACCCGAACTAGCTATCGAGAACCTATCAATCACAACAAAAATCACACAATAGGCCTAAATATAATAAAATAAACAAGCTCAGCTCGGGAGCAACTCACGAGGCGCGACGAACGCACGAACGGGCCGATTGCACAAACGGGGCAGCAATGGGGCTAGCTGGGCGCGAGCTGCGAGCGGACGAACAGAGCGTTGGGCACAGACGCGGGCGCGCGAGGGCGCGCGCGGGCGAGCGGCACAGCTGGGACGGCGCGCGGCGTGACACGGAGCTGGGCGAGGCTTGCGCGCAGGAGCGAGGCGATGCACGGCGTGGCTCGGCGGAAGCTCTGCTTCTGCGCGCGGCGACGGGGCGAACAGGGGCGAACAGAGCATCGGAGAGAACGAGCTCGATTCCGGGCGATAGGAGAGGATTCGACGCCCGATTTGAAGCTGGACCACTTCCCCTACACTAGCTGCACAAAACCACACGAATCTCCTCACTCCCACGGCCGGCAGAACGAAATCGGAACCAGGGGGAAAGAAATCGGATTTTTCGAAGGAAAGGAAGAAGAGGAAGAACTTACCAGTTGCTCGGAGGGAGAATGGGCTTCGAATTGGAGAGGAGGAGCTCGGAATTGGCTGGTCGGCGAGGGAGAAAATCGCGAAGGAACGCAGTCGGTTGGAGAAGAAAATCGCGAAGGAAATGGGGAAGAAGAAGGAAGAGCTCGGGCGAGCTGGCCTTTTAAACCAAAACGCGCATCAAACAGGCATATGTATTAGATCGTGCGATGAAGATAACAAACGTGCCCAGTGGCTCGGCTGGCAGCGCCCTCCGCCTAGCATGCGGCACGTCCTTGGCTCGAATCTCACTCGATGCGCTATTTAATTCCCTATTTATTTTTACTTTTTCCCAAGCCCAAATGTCTTCACCAAAATTCCCGATCCTATTCAAATCGACTCATAATTTTTCTGGCAATTAACAATTTCATAACCGGCCCTGTCGGCCCGACCCAAAATTACCAAAATGCCCCTGGGCCTCCCGGGAAGACCTGGATGAAATTTCCGGGCCGTTACAGAATGTCACTAGAATATGGTTTAAGAATTGTGAATTTTATAGACAATGCATTAACACATTTGAAAGGGTCAAATAATGTTGTTTGTTGTCCATGTTTGAAATGTGTGAATGTCAAGTCTTAAAATGTGAATGTAGTAAGAGACCACCTATTTATTCATGATATGGATCAAAGTTATAACACGTGGATTTTGGCATTGGGAATCATTATCACGGTAAAGAAACATTGAAGATGTTTCAAAAGAAGTTAAAGATCATGAATACGATGACGTGGATGACCAAGTAGGGATGTGTTTGGACGAAACCGACACATAACAATATAAAATGATAATTAAATAAGAATGATGATGTGGCATATTTATGGTTTCGCAGGAGCGAAATCTTGGCTTTAATCCAAGCGAAAGTGTGTTACGTGTGTGATTTCCCAAGGATGTGCAAGTATACACAGTCTTGTTGTAGCAAGTTTTAATTTAAGTAAAGGTCATTCTTCATAGAGATTTTGTGATGTTTTCAATTCGTTTTCAAGTAAGAGTCAAGTGTAAAATTTGTTTGATGAAATGAGTAAGTATTTCCTAAGTAAGCTAAATAATAGAACATTGAAGTAACAATATGAGATAAGTATTGAAAGGGTTGGGGTTTTCAGGTACTTCGCTTAGGTGAATCGATTAGCGAGAGCGAACAATCGACATGTTTTCCCTTGGCTCTCTTTAGCTCCGAAAATTGGCTCTCTCAAGCTTCTATTTTGGTTCTCTCAAACTCAAATGACTATTAACAGAAAATATTGCATTAGGCAAACCTTATCTCCAAGTGTTCTTTGATTAGCAGGCAAACCTAACAATCTTAATGTTATACATGCAAGTTTGTTTTACACTCTTCTCTCGAAGCGAAATAAAGTTCTACAAACAGTTTGTCAACGGAATGTAAACAAGATTAAAGCAGCATGCATAGAAAGTTTTGTTTGCTAACCCTTCTCCCAGACGAAACACCCTACTTCCCCGTGACCTTTTGATAAGAGATTTAGCTACTCATACTAGTAAACATGCTCAAAATAGACGAGGAATGGAAAACATGCACTTGAAACAAAAGATTTAGTAAATAAAGCATGTAATAGGCGAAAAAAAATAAATAAGTGAAGATGAAGAGATAAGAAAACTATTAAAACTTTGTTATAACTTTGAACGTCTCCAGTGAAACTCCAGTTACAAGCACAATATCTACTGAATACATTTAAACTACTCTAGAAAAACGATAAAGAACAACTATGGCACGACGAAATCACTCCGGCGGCCCTAAATACTAAATGGAAGAAAGTTTGGTCGGAATGAAACTCCAAGAACACGACGACTAAGGAAAATGCCTAAGAAATTCTGAAATCCAAACTTTTCAACCCCTTGAAATGGAGATGCCTCTCGATATTTATAGAGCTCCCGACAGTTTTTGCAAATGGTCTACTCCAGAATCACTGCTCTGCCAAAAGCTGTTCTGCTATGACATTCTACTATTCCACGATCCTCGTTGTCGACTGCGTCAGAGTCGACACAGATTAATGGCTGATATCAATCATCAATCATCTGATCCTATCCACGCGTCTCTTGGTTGAGATATTTTACCACCTACCCCTTTCACTAGGTTCTTGCTTCGTTGAGGGATGGATTTAAGACTACTTTGTCGGGCCTATCCTTAGCTTGAACGAGACTTGAATTTTTCTTTTCTCCCATGTTCACTCTAACAAACTAGAAAGTATCAATTCTGTTTTAACACTTAAACCATTTTTCTATAATTGTGCATATGTTGCTCTAGCGAACCCCAAAACGTAACCTAATCAGAAAACTATAAGTTATTTCGCTTAAGCATAGTAAATGCCTTGTAGGGGAAAATTTCTTGATATTATCCGTTACTTATAGAAAATTTTATCTAAAAATATATTATTTTAAGCTACTTTAACTCTCAAAGCTTGAGAGTTATCACACCCTCAACACTTGCATTATTGCTCGTCTCGAGTAATAGCTTAATTTTCAATTAAGATCATTTACTTTTTCTTATCCTTCTTTCATTTCGCAGTTTATCGCTTCTCTATTTTGCTAAAGAAATCAACAATCAATCTGAGAATGATAGAAAATTTCTAAGTAAAGTTCTTCCATAACTGGACCGTGTTGGGCATAACTTTTAGATTTTTAGAAAACTCCATTTTGAAATTCGCTTTAGCCACTCGCTCGTGCAAACTTCTTTCGGCTTAGAACTATAACTTTTTGGTTCTTCTATCCTTTTCTAATCAATCGGTTTTAACTTTTCTCTTTAAGCTCTTTCGCTCCCTTAAATTTGGTACATCTCATCTTTTGCCGAAGTGAATAATCTCTTTTTACAGCTCACTGGGAATCCCTCACTTATGTTTCCTACTATTGCTTGCTCATATAATAATAGGTAAGCAATGTTAAAGCAAACGATAGCAGAGAGATGATCCCAAAAACTTGGGCTAGCCTTTTGATTGACTTCGCTCTCGCATTTTCATAAATGTTTTTATCCACCCTTGGGTTTAGGCTTGTAATTCTCTCTTTTACCTTCAGCAAAATGGCAACTATCCAATTTGTTTTCTATGATGAATCGCTCATGAAGCATGTTTAATTTATGTGCTTTTCGCGAGCATATTTATATTTTTCGCTTCGACAAACTCCAACCCCAAACTTGACTTTTCATTTTGCCAATGAAAATGCTCAGCACCCCCAAACTTAAAGTTTGCTCAAATTTTAAGGCTTGGGTTAATTCTAATTTAGTTCGCTCCATTTAGATGACTCCACGAAATTAAATTTCTAAATTTAATGAATTTACGAAACTAAGGGTTTGTGTCCTCACAAAAATTTAATTTCGTTCACTTAAAGATTTCGCTTCAGTATTGGAGAGTTATAAAATTTGTCTACAAAGAAATAAACTTGAATTTCACGAAAATAAAGTTCATTAGAATTCGCAAAGAGAAAACCAATAACTCGACACAAAAGAGAAAGTGATAGTATTGACTTGAAGCTTTTTATATACATAAATGAGAAAGATATACATTCGTTGAACTAGCAAAGAAGCGAAACAAAAACAACAAAATTATATGATTAAGGGAAAGATTAGAGAAGATAAGGAAAGGAACTTCCATTTATGGTTCAAGCGAGGCTTCACGAGAGTGAGCTTCTAGAGGAAGAATGTCTGGGAACTTGGGCAGTTGACAATAGCTGCCTTCAATGTCACTTAGGAATTGTTGATGGACTTGTTCTCGCTGGAAGAAGTAGCAATGAAATGTTCGCTGCTCGTTCAGCACTGTCTTCCATATTCTTTGATTCTCGTCCATCATTTCCTTTAACAACTGAAGCTTCTCTTCGTTTCTATTGCGCGCTTCTACTTTCCTTTTCGCACAAGATGCTTTGGAGGCAGTTTTATAGGCCAAGTTTAGCGGTTTTTTTCACATAAGGATTATATCATTCAAATTGCTTCGAACTTCCTAGAATTGGTAGAGCGCTGAGATGAAATATGTAAACTTTTGGAAATATGGGGTAGGAGCATGCAATTAGCGCTGTGAAAACGTGTGAATAATAAAAATTTAACAATAATCAATCCTATTAATTATCTTTGATTAATCAAATAAATCTAAATGCAATAACCTAGGTGATTAACATGTTATTGGAAAAATAATACTTACATTGACTGTCACCTCTGATCTAATCTGGCGGGTCTTTATGTTGAATATGATCGACTACCTGTAGAAAAACTTGAACGATCTCATCCGCTCTTCCACGCTATGACTTCTTTGCTAGCACTAAGTGCTTTGGGCCCAAGTTATTATTTGACCGAGCTCGATTATTCATGGATTTGGTCATCAAACGATCATAACAATGACACGAGGCACATTTTCGTTTGCCATAATTAAATTTAGGGGAAAATATATCATTTCATAATTGGTCTCTAAATAAAAATAATTGTTTTATCATTAGTTCTAAATAATGGAATGGAGGATTTTGATTCGTCAAAATTTCTATTCCAACAATTCTCTTCATAGTCATATTTTTCTATAATCATTTTTTTTTTCAGAATCATTTTTTATTTTTCTCATAAATACCTTTTTCTCTCTTCATAATTACTTTTCACTTTTTCTTTACCCACGGTATATTATTATTTCCATAATTGTTCACTTCATCTCAAATAAGAAATAGATTTTTCTATAATGACTAATCTCTAGTATATTCTCATCCTCCCCACGATAATTCTCATGCTTCTTCTTCCAAACATGAAGATGGAAATGGTTAATTGAACCCCCTTTTGAAGTATCCACAATTATTTTATCATAATCTCATTTCCTTGCAACCATTTTTTTTTTATTCTTTTCATTTTCCTTATAAGTAATCATTCTTTTCATTGCAATCACAAAAAAATATTCTTTCAAAAAATTATTAGTTTTTGTTTTATTTTTCACATATTCTCATTTTGTTTACTTAAATGTTGAACATGAGTGAAGTAGAGCTGAATAAAGTAGACATTTTTGTTGTCAACAAAACCTCGTAACAAGGATAACCCGGTGAGCCCGAACCCAAAATCTTGAGGGGAGCATATTCTCAAAACTCAAGTTTTCAATTACTGCACCATCCCTTAGGGATGTGTTCGATAACTATTTATGTTTCTTGTTTCTAAAAAAAAAACAAACAAAACTTGTATAATAACCCTTTCTAGTTTCTAGTTTTTTTTTCCCTTAAAAAAATACATTGCATACATAAAAAAAATCATGAAAATTAGGATGTGTTGTTGATATATCTATAGTAAAATTATGAAATAAAACAAAACAATCATATAAATACCATATTTATATTAATCAAGATAGTTTATAAATATAAAATTTGATTTCTTTTAAACCAAAATTGAAAATTTGTTGTCAATAGCAAATTATAGCATAATATTTAACTTAATTGAAATATAGTAACTTTGTGACAATCACTTTAATGTGATTGAATTAATTTTTTCTATATTTCAATTTTGTACTCATAAAAAACCATCTATAAAATTAGTATAATTTAAATTAGTAACATAGAACTATAAACATTAATATTTATAGAAATTAAGTTTAAAAATAAGTATATATTAAAAAAATTTAAAAAATTATTTATATAAAAAAGATGTATAATAGTTATTATATATTGCGGTTAATGTTAAAAAAAATTACAATAATATAATATAAGAATATTAATATTATGATTTTAGAAATTGAAATAATATAAAAATATATATTTAAAAAAATTCAAATGAAAAGTTCTTAAAAAACGGAAGAAATAATAAAAGTTTATTTTTAAAAAATCAAACTAAAAATAAAATATTTCTAAGGATCGAACAATGATTGGAGATGTAAAAAAAAAAAAAAAAAAAACATAATTGCAAAATTTGCCACCATGCCACAATCCAAAATTATAAACATAAATTACTTGCACTTAAAAAAAGTAAAACAAACCGTAGAAACACATACAAAGTTGATTTGAGAGTTTCTCATTTTGGAACTAAATATTAGAAATGTTTATTTTAATTTTGAGAAAAACAAACATGAACAGTTAGTATATTTCTAAAAATAGAGAAACAAAAACAAGAAACAGAAAACAAGAACGTTATCAAATTGTCCCTCAATGACTAAGATATCATAGATTCGAATCTCCCACTTCCAAATGTTGTAATCTCAAAAAAAAAAAAAAAAAAATAATAATAATAATAAATAAAAGGACAAAGTATAATTGAAAGAGAAGGGCAGGTGGATGAATCACATTCAATTTTCGTTTTTTGTTGGCTTGCTTCACTTGTATATACTAGACAATACAGCATTGCATGTGTGAATATCATATTCTAAATTTTTTTTATTCGTTAAAAATAATATAGTTTAGAACACTTTAAAACATTGCTTTAGTTTCTTTTACAATATAATATTCAAATAGTTTCTTTTACGATATTAATAATATAGTTTCTTTTTCAATATTTCCTTTTCTTGGTTATGGATTTGAATCATCCACCTCCAGTTTTTTAACTAAAAAATAATAATAATAATAGTAAAACATTCTTTTAACTTTTCATGTGTCTTTAATTGGTTATGGATTTGAATCATCAACCTCCAATATTTCCTTTTCAAGTGTTTTCAAAAAAAAGAAAAAAAAATTGTAAAAACCCTCCCAAATCGAGTTCTCGTTTTAGGTCTCTACCACCAAGCATGATTTAAAACAACAACAAAAACAAGAAGATTCAGTAGAACCATCAGGTCCCATGCTTTATTAAACTTTATTGATAAAAAAAAAAAGATATGAACCTAGAATGTTCAAGAAAAATAACAGTTTTAAGGGTACCCTCACAAAAAACCAGTCAAAACCATACATAAACACTTAAAATCAATAATAATGACTCCATGCCAAAATAATTCATGCAAAAATGAACGACAACCAAAGGACTCATTTTATTTCAGACACGTCCCATGGTCTTCCAGCTCCAATCCATCATGTAGGTACATCACGTGGATACCTGTGGACACACCACAAAGGAAGAGGGGTAAGTTTCAACTCAGCAAGGGTTCAAAACGGTACCATAACACACATTTTTAACAATCGCAGTGGGTAACACCCCTCAACCACGTAGGTGGGCGCGTAACAACAATTAACAATTTGGGCACGAAATCCCTCAACAGATATAACAATAATGGGTAACACCCCTCAATATGCATTGGGCACATAACCCCTACAATTAACAATTTGGGCATGAAACCCCCCAACAGATATAACAATAATTGGGTAAGACCCCTAAACACACAGATTCTGTAGAATGACTCGCAAAGTGAGTTTTTTTTAGTCCCATGGTCCTCAAAAGCCGGTCATCGCCAGGTAATCACGATGGTTAAGGTCCTTAAGCATGTTCAGTTGCTATTTTTTTTTTTCCTTTCTATATTTTATTATCACCTGGATTATTGGTTGCATGTGTGACATTTTATGATTGTTAGATAGACTCACTGGTTCATAGTGTACTGAGAGGTTGAGTTTCCTTGCAGACTTCAAGAATGTCTGAACGAGTGACTAGGAGTTCGACCAATGGGGGAAGCCGAGGAAAAGGCCGTGGAAAGGGCCGAAGGAATCCGATTCCTGTTCTAGAGCCTAGAAGGACCTGATCAGCAAACCATCCTATCCAGTCGCCGCCAGTTGGCGTAGGAACAATGTCAGCTGTTTCCGATTTGACAGTAGAAGCCATGGCAGCTATTTAGGAGATGATTCAAGGGTTTGTTCAGGGGTCAATGCAGGGCATTTTGCAAGCTTTGGCCTAGGCAGCTCCTCCACCGCCAGCTCATGAAGTCAGTTTTTCATCAGTCGATCTCGCCTCAAAGATCGCGCCTACAACTGAAATTTCGAAAGGAGGGTCGACGAATGGAGTTGAGAAGAAAAGCGAGGTTGGTAGGAGCAAGGGTGCTTCTGAAAATGCCCAGATAATTAAGGACTTAATGAAGTAAGTCGAGAGAGTTCTTTGGGGCAACTGAGACCCCGCTAGCTGCCGAAAACTATTGTCCCAAAAAGTAGAATGTGCGTTGTGCTTCGTTCGTCATGCAGGACGAAGCAAGAAGTTGGTACATGCAAGAGATTAAGATAAGAGCACCTAGCGAGCCGCCACTGTCATGGGACGAGTTTAAGGTGATATTCTATGCAAAGTACTTCACTGAGTCTGACAGGCAGGAGAAGATTACTATGTTCACCACCATTCAACATGGAGCTGATTCAGTAAAGAGGTATGAATTCAGATTCAACGAGTTGTGTCCCTTTGTAGAAGAGCTAATCCCAACTGAGAAACAGAAGATCTGTTACTTTGTCAATAGACTTCATGACGGTATCTGTAACAACCCTCGGCCCATGACTCGGAAGCAGTGTCACTGATCACAGTAGCGCGAGGCCCTCGACGCTCATCTGTGCAGCCTGATCCACCGACCTGAAGCTAAGAACCGCCCAAGGTAGGCTTACACAGTTGGCAGGGTTCCGCTCTAGCAGGCTACAAACTAGGCTATGCCGAAGTGGGTAGCTAATTCCACAACCGGCGGGTCGGGGGTAGCAAGATACGTTATGTTTCACACACTTTACTTCCGACCTGAGCTAAATCCACCTTGGCGACCGGGGGGGTAGCAAGATACGTTATGCTTCGCACACTTTACTCCCGATCAGTGGGGACAAAGTACGTTATGTCCGCTCAGCCTCTGGATGATGACAAACCCTACAACTCTATCTAAGAGTACAGAGTAAAAAGCAATGATTCCTGGCTAGCAAACAAAGACCGACATCAATCACATTTACCTAGCATGATACTACGAGCTTAAGCAGGAATCATAAGCATGCTGGCAGAACAAACCTAGCATGACACTAACATGTAAAATCAAGCAAACATGCTAGCAGAAATCAATCAATGTTGATCTATTACTATCATGCTCATAACGATGACAAGCAAACAAGCAAGGCATAATCATGAAAATATCGCGGGGCCCACACAACTCGGTAAGAAATCCTTACCTGGTCGGAAGGCAACAACACACAATAAAAATAACTGCGATCGAACCCGAGCAACCTATATCGAGCCAAACAAACACATCAATAATCATAAAAATAGGCCTAAATACAATAAAATAAACAGGCTCGGCTCGGAGCAACTCACGAGCGCGGCGCGACACGACGAGCGAACGAGCCGGTGGGCATTTCTTTGAAATTGGCCGGGCTGGGCGGGCTGCTTGTGGAAGAAGGGCGCGGCGCGGCGCTTAGCTCGGCTAGACGACGACGACGTCTGCGCGAGCGACACGACGCGACAGGCGAGCTCGGCGACTTGGCGCGGACGAGCGACTGGCGACACAGCGGCGCGACGCGACTGGCGACATTGTCTTGCGCGGTGGGCGACACGGACGAGGGCAGAGCGAGCTCGGGCTGGCGACGCGACGGCCTGGACGAGGGCGCGCGAGGGCTGGGCGATGCTCGGGCGAGCTGGGGCTGGCGACGCGACGGCCTGGGCGAGGGCGCGCGGGCTGGCTAGGCGAGCGGGCTGGCTGGGCTGCTCGGGCTGGTTGGGTTGGGCGACCAAAATGGGGCTCGGGGAGAGAGAGAGAGAGAGAGAAAATGGATTTTGGGGAAAAATAAAAGAAAAAGGGAAATAAAAGAAAAATGGGAAATAAAAGGAAATAAATGGGATTTTATCCAATTTTCCATCCTTATCCACATTTTATCCAATTAAAACCTTAAAATCCCATTTCCCGGCTTCCTCCTCCGAGACCCGACCGAAGCAATCTTTTCCAATCAACAAATCTCACTAAATCCAACTCCCAAACCAACAATAAGGGCCCGGGCTCGAATCCCAAAGGAAACACCCAACAACCAATACTTTGCCAAAGCCCAAACCACAACCGAGCATCCAACCGACTAGCCCAAACACCTCGGGACTCGCAGCCAACAACAAACAAGCCTCGACAAAGGCAGGAGCTTCCTCGAAGCCCTGAAAACCACAAATCCTGCCCGGGAAACCAAAAGACCAAAATACCCCCAAGGGTCCAAACGTGTAACGACCCAGGTTTTTCATCCCGGTCTTCCAGGTATGCCCTAGGGGTAATTTGGTAATTTGGTCGGGCCGTTTGTGTCTTTTCCAGTTACTAAAATTATTGGATGGATTTATGTAGGTTTTTGGAAGGATTTGTGGTTTGGTTTGAGCAAGGTTTGTTGCAAAAGTAAAAATAAAGGAAATTGTGTTGCAACTGGGGTTTGAACCCGGGTCTCCTGGAAAACTTGTGGGGATGTATGCCAATTGAGCCATTAGGTGCTCTTGTTGCTCTTTCTGCATCACATCTTAGTTAACCTTGGATCTTTGGTGTTTGGTGCATTTGGTTAAATGAAATAGAAATTAGGTTTGTTCCATCTTCTTCTCCAAAGTGTGTGGCCGCCCAAGCTTTTCTCTCCATTACCTTGCCGAATTCTTCATCCTTGCAGCTCCCTTGGATCGTTCATCATCATTCCGGGTAGGTATCGATCTTCCTCTTCTTCTTCTCATCCGTTTGGTGTGTTGTTTGGCCAAGTGAATAGAAGAGTGTTGTGTGTGTTTGTGTTGATTGCGGCACCGAGAGAAAGCCCGGCCAGCGACCATCGTCGCCACGTCCGGCCGCGCCGGCTCGCCACGCCGGATTGCGCCAAGCAGCGGCAAAGATCCCCTGCCGTCGCACGGATCGCCCTTGCCGTCCACGGCCCTATCGCGCGCCCAGATCTCGCAGCAAAGAACCGGCCCGGCCCTGTTTGGCCATCGCCCGCCCTACGTCACGCCAGGTGCGCGCAACGCAGACGCTCAAGCCCGCGCGCCGCGCCGTGTCGCTTGCCGAGCCGCGCTCGCCCGCGACGCCAGAGCGTTCGCCCGCTCGCGCGTCCTGCCGAGCGGCTCGCGTGTGTCCGCATCGCCGCACGCCGCGCCGTGCCGTGCCGCGCCTGCCGAGTCCCGTCTGTCCGCGCGCTGGCCGCGCCAGAGAGCCCATCCGCGCGCAGCGCGCCAGCGCGCGCGTCAGCGCGCTGGCCAGCTCCAGCCTGCCTGCGCGGCTGCCAGCAACTCCAAGTTCGTGTCGCCGTGCGCGTGAGTGCCCCGAGCCGAGCTTGTTGTTCTATTATTTTTAGACGTTTTAGATCTTGATTATTATTGGTTTGCTAGGTTCCCGCCGCTAGCTCGGGATTGTTCATGACTTAGGATTTGTGTGTAGAAGCCTCCCGACCAAGGTAAGGATTTCTTACCAGAGTTGTGTGGGCCTGCGGTATATTTGTGATTGTTGTTTTGTATGCCTGTGTATGATTATTAGTATGTTTAGCCCTAGGTGCTCTGCTCAATTCTGATGGCATGAACTCTTGTATTGTTTCTCATGTTAGCCCATGCTAGGTTGTTCCATTCTCGCATGTTCGATATCTGTTCTTGCTTCGTAGTATCATGCTAGGTTACTTGTATCTCATTGAGCACGTATTGGGTGCATTGAATGAATTGTTATTATTGCTATGGTTTAGAGTTCGGGTAGGTAGCATCATCCGGCCGGATGCATAAAGTAACTTGCATCCCCGACAGGACGCGTGCGAGATGGTACTCGTCCTCGATCCCGTTAGGGTTTAGCTAACCCTAACGGTGACCGCAATCTTGGGTGAGGGTGGCGATCGTTAAATGCCCCAACGGTCGGGATGATGACTTGGCATTGCCTCGCGTCCCCGCGATCGGCACGTCCTCGGCGTGTTCGGTAGTAGCCCTTGATTGCCACTGTTAGGGCAAGGACCGCTTCGGTGTAAGCCTACCACGGCCGGTTCCTTAGCCTCAAGTGCGGTGGTACAGTGACATAGTTCACGTGTCCAGTCTCACACCCCTATGTCGGTGACACCGATCCAGAGATTTAGTTAGGCATGGTGGATCGAACACTGGGCGACTTGCCACTAGACCCGGCACCCCGAGAGTTTGCGGTAGCATGCGGTGCGCGCTTACGCTCATTCTGACGCCGACCGGAGAGCTCCTCGGGATCTTGAGCTAGTGCACCTTTCGTGATCGACGATGAGGCAGTGAGGCCGGGACTCATTTCTCGTATAGGGCGTATTGTGTGGTGATTTATCTCCGGACTAAGACCCCCGAGTTGGCATCCGAGGTCCAAGTGTGGACTTAAGCTATGTGCTCTATTCGTGTGTTTATATTCATAGCTTGCATACACTCATCTAGATGACCATGTGCATCGTATTGTACCCCCGGTTGGGGATTCTTCTTGAGTAATTCGTTACTCACCCTTATTTTGTGGTTTTCCACAGTAACCAAGGTGCGAGACAGGATGGTGAAGGAGGAGGCGTGATCATGGGAACCTGCTTTGCTGTCTCTCGACTTTTTATTTCTATGACTCTTGTCTTTTATTTTCCCCTGAATGCATGTAGTCGGGCACAGAGCCCTAGGATGTTTTCTGAATGTTTTCGTGGATTCCTGCTTTATTGAATTTGAGGATGTTTCAAATGTTTTAAGAAATCTCTGATCAGAGTGTACGTTTTGGAAATGTATTTGCCTTGAAACAGGTGCTTGGAGACAGGGACATGTTTCACCAAACTATCTTTATTTCTGATTGAACCTTGATTGTTTTGTTTTAATTGGGAATCCGAAAATTATTTGCATATTGTCCTTTACTTTGAATGCATGCATTGGGGTAAAGGCCTATTTAGAGCCCTTTTTGGGTCGGGTCTTTACAAAACGGCTCTAAAACCCAACCAAACAACCGAATCTTGACTCGAAGGCACCTCGAAAACTGGAATAGGAAACTGGGTTGTTACAATACTCCCTCCTTTTAAAACTTTCGTCCTCGAAAGTCCTAAGACGAAACAGCTCCAGGAAAACTCCACTGATCCAGCCAACTGAACTTCTCAGCCAACAACACCAACCTTCTTCGAAAACCAAACCCTCTTGGGTTCTCAAATCTCAAAGCCATAATGCCATCCAGACTGCCACAACTATCTCAACCAAGACAGGGCATACCTGAACTCCAAGGGAATAGACGGCAAACCACATCCTCTACTTGCACCAACTCTCAAACGGTGCTACTCTCAGCAAACTCGAGGACTGGCCACAAGCTCTTAAACTCTACACAACACACTGGCAAAACTCCTCTAGGAGCTCACAGCTGCTAACAAGCAGCCTCAACCCACAAGAAACTGGCCAAACAACTGAACCTCTCAGGTTCTAGAAAACCAAACGGCCTACTCTTACTTCACAGAGACTAGCGAACCACAAAGCTTGCCTACAGCCTTAACGAAAACAATCGAACCACCAACTGGCGATTGATCCAAAAAGGCAAACTTTTCCCACTAGCACAAGCTGAAACTTCACTCTGACCAACCCTAAATGGCCAAAACCAGGCACAGGCTCCACTCGGCCAAGCCAACAAACTGCAGCCTCTCAACGGCCGAAAGCAAACTTTTCGGAGCAAAACTACCAGCAACTAGCCAAAGAGAAAATTGCCAGGCAAGGAAACCACCAACATTCCTCCCAAGGAAAACTCGGGCTGCAAGGGCTAAACCATCACGCAACTCTCTGCGGCACAACACCTTGAGGATAACAGCTCAACGACTTTACCAACCAAAGCCACGGCACCTCTGTGCCAACTCACTCAAACGGCTCTGCTACGCCAACTGCGAGCGCACAACAACTAGGAGCAAAGCCCGAGAAGGGCTTGCTCAGCAGAACTCAACCCAAACTTATAACGAGCAACGCTCGCCTCCAAGCTACTACTCAACTCTAAAAATCCAACGGGCTACTCAAAGGACTTCTCCTTTAAGCTTAAGCCTAACTCAGCTTCCAACCAGAAGCTCCACTCCCGAAACCTCACAAGGAAAACGGATAACGACAACCTCAAAGCTTACGGATCTTGAGCCACACGAATCCGCAAGACTACCTCGGAAGCTAACACTCGAGGCTGACATCCAGGGAGCAACTCAACCACCACAGAGACTAGGGGAAAGGGAAATCTTCAATCCCCAAAGAACCAACAACTTGCCAGAAACAACTCTTACTGGCTGGCCACCGCCCTTGCGGGGACAAACAACTTTTGCTTGCTAACAACACAAAGTAGGGACCCTCACATTTGGTGTGACCGCTGCGCTACTCGATCCACTACACAACTCGGGAGCTAAGGCGACTCTCGCTAAACGGGAAACGATTTCCCAGCAAGCAAACTCTGAAGGGCAGCGAACATCACACAAGCTCGCTGACTTGCTCAAACCCAAGGCAACAGCAACCAATCAGATCACCAATCCAAAACTAACAGCACTTGCTCAACTGCCGAGGGAGGGGTCAACTCCCAAAACTTCCTGACTAGGAACAAGACCTCAGGGCAACGCCCTCCAGCTAGAACCGAACTAGCTCTAGAAACAGCAAAAAGACCAAATCTTGGCCAAACACTCACAAGAGGCAAAACAACCCTTACTGCAGCCTCTTGGACAAACAACTGCTTCCAAGCAGCCAACAAACTTTTCCTTCAAGCTAGCACCTCTACCATCAACTCATGGCTACGGGAGAAATCTGGCAACTCCCAGAAGGAAACGGCTCTTACAAGCAGACAACCGAAGGACAGAGAGCTCCACATACGCTCTTTGTCTTGCTCCACCAGAGCAACAACATCTAAATCTCACGGGGCAACAACAGGGGTCCATCTCAGACTGAACCTCCAAATGCCAAACGGGGCAACTCAACATCCTGGAAACAAGAAAGCCACCAACAGGGCAAGAACCACTCGCCCCACGAGCAAAACTAATCTCTAGCAGCTCCAAACCACACCTTGGTCAACACCAAGCATCAACTTGCCACCGCACCGGAACCAATCCGGACTCTACTCCAAACAACCACTGGCTGGCTAGTCTACCAAGACTGCCAGCAACTCAACCGAGGCTACAAACTACACGCCTCCAACTAGCCAACTGAAACTCACTAGCTAGGGCCTGACTGAGCTCTGGAGAGGCTCTCCACAACCTAGGGTTCTTCGGCAACCCTCGACACACTGCCGCCGACAACGAGCTAATGACCAATGGTGGCCGAACAGGCACAACACTCTCCGGCATCTCAACCATGTGGCCAACTCCAATTCCTTGGGAACCAAGAGGACCCGGCGCTACCAACGCGCGTCGTCCTCCTACTCAAACATCAGCCTCAACAAGGCTTCTACCCAAGGAAAGGATCCAAACAACTCTCTTAGCCAAGGCGAACAGAAACTGCGCGGCTTTGCTACCACCGCACTTGTTCAGTTTCCAACTGAACTCCAACCGATGGAACACCAAAAGTTCCATCTCCACACGATGCTCAAAGCTGAGGCAACCTTGCTCTACCAAGGCAGAACCATGCCACACCGAACTTACTTTATACCAAGCCTCTACCAAGGGTGCTTACCCATAAGGCATCCAAATCCTCTCGCAAGGCATCAGCTCATCTCGCCTCAAAGGCATCCAACTCACCTCATGGCATCCAACTCGCCTCATAGGCATCCAGCTCTTCTCATGAGCATCCAACTCAGGGTCCCTCTACTAGACTGAACTCGCATCTACGATGCTCAACTCTCCTCAGATTAAGGCACTCGAAGGTAGTTGACCGCACTACCAACCACAAGGAAACTCTTGGCCTTAACGCTAGCGCGAGACTCACGCGCACCAACACTTACCAACCGCCAACCTGCTGACTTACTCAACCTCCAGTAACACTGGGAAGAGGCTCCGGCTCCTCTCGAGCATCCT
This sequence comes from Sicyos edulis, assembly GCA_036507275.1. Classification (NCBI taxonomy): domain Eukaryota; kingdom Viridiplantae; phylum Streptophyta; class Magnoliopsida; order Cucurbitales; family Cucurbitaceae; genus Sicyos; species Sicyos edulis. The sequence continues at coordinate 19,693,803 of CM071857.1, read as the reverse complement.
TTCACTTGTAGTCCATCGACTACCACTGAACTAGCCCTCTGGCACGACCTAAACAGGTGCAACTGCCATAAACGGATCCAAGGCTAAAGGAGTACGCTGAACTCCGGACGGCATAGGACCATCTGCTATGCCTTAGCCAAACTTAAGCCTGAACCAGACTTAGTGCCAAAGTGGCACACCAACCAATGCACCTCAAGTGCTACTACAACCAAATCCACATCTTACTACAGATGGGGCCATCAAGGTCACTACCTCAAGTGACAACAACTCTGGCTAGGCATACAAGGGCTCAACTCAAACAACCATGCCTAAGGCATCTCATATAACCGAAGGCTCACGGCCTACACTAGCATCTCCTCATGATGCTCAACAAAACCCTGGCCGGATCTCTCAACATGCAGCAGCTAGCTCCACTCTAGGAGCTCACCAAGGAAGAGTGCTCAACTCTACCAAACATCTGAGGAAACTGGGCTGTTAAACAACAACATGCTTGCAAGGGGGCAAAAATGTCTCTACATCTGCCTCAAGCCACTAACACGGCAACTTGCCAAACAATCGGGCGACTGGTGGAGACTCTGCTAGTCCACCTCTCACAAGGGACTTCCACCACCAACTGCTGTACCAAACAGCACAGGAACGGCACACCTCGGCCTCTGAACAGCAGGGCATCCCACACACGGATGCTAAACTCAAACTTGGCTAACTGCTTTACTACTAGCAGTAGGACTTTCTGAAACATCGAGCTCTACAGGCATCCACTTGCCAAACTGGGCGGCTCAATCATCGCCAACAAACTCATCGGTATAAACCTGCTGATCATGCCCTCCCGGGAACCTCCGGGGCTACAAGAGCTACTGGGGGGAAAATGCTGAAACAAACTCTGTCAGCTGGGCTATCTGTGCCCGGGACTCCTCACTACGCGCTACAAACTGCGCCTGGGTCTCCGCTCTCTGATAGCTAAAGACCTGCCATCCAATCTCTCATGGCTGGAGCACACTCTGCTCAAGGAGTCTCACTCTGAGGCGTGTAGCCTCTACCCCCTCTACTAGGCAACTCAACTGCCAGGGCCAACTCTGGCCAACGGGTCTAAACGACCCTGGACGCGGCCTCAACATCAACACGATCAGTCCAACTCCTCGGTCGGACATGCCAAGCGTCCTGCTCCTCGAGTGCGATCAACATACTGGCGATCTGCACAAAGCAACTCCACCCTCTCACTAGGGGAAAAGCAACAACTGGGCCACAAATGGCCAATGGGAGACTAAGCTCTGCCTCCCTCGGGGACGACGTCCCAGGGCATCCGAATCTAACTAGATACCTCAACAAGCTGCTAAATCATGCTCGCACTGCGGGAAAGTTGGCATGATGGCTCTCTAAGCCCAAACCAACAACGAGGCAGAACCTGCTCGTCTCCGCTCCACAACTCTACACAAGGAAAACACTAGATGAAAAGTATTGTAAATTCTTACCCCTTTCTTTAAAACAGTAAACTTAGGCGTACCTGATGACTGTCGGAGTGCTGATGATCATGGAAAAATGACCTACAACAAAGGTCAGTCTACAGAATCTATGACTCTGAGCTCTGATACCAACCTGTAACGACCCGACCCGAAAGGGTTCTAAAATAGGTCGTTACCTCAATGCATGCATTACAAATCTACAGAAAATTTGCAAGATGGTGTTCAGATTCTAAGTAAAAACTAAAACATAAAACATCCATTTAAAATCAACATCAATTCCTGGAACCTGTCCCTGTTTCCAAGCACCTGTTCCAAGTCAAATACATTTACAAAACTTACTCTGATCAGAGATTCATTTAAAACATACAAACTTTACAACAATGCTAGAATCTGGAAATACATTCAGAAAACACCCTAGGGCTCCGTGCCCAACTACATGCATTCAGAGAACATTTAAATCATAACATAAACATAAGACTCAGAGTTGAACAACGGGTTTTCCATGATCACAGCTCCTCCTCCAGCCATCCTGTCTCGCACCATGGCTACCTGTGGAAAAACCACATAATAAGGGTGAGTCCCAACCGGGGTACAATACGATATAATCAGTCATCTAGTACCAAAGCAAGCAAGCAAACAGCTACCAACACAGATCATGGCTCAACGAGCTCATAAAACAAGATCTGGAGTCATCGGAAGTCTCTTTCTTCCGGCCTAGGGATTGGATGCACTGACCAATCCGGGACATCACCGAGGTATCTGTCACTCGGGGGGAATACACTGATCCCTAGAATGTCCTCAAGGGCCTCCTTGCCCTTGCCACTAAACTGGACTTACGGGAGAGTACCCGAAGTCAGGCTCTAACGGAAAGAATGGTGTACTCACGACATTAGACCGGGGGAGCTCTCCGAACCGACAACTAACTCGTGTGCGCGCACACCGCATGCTCTCTAACACCGGCGTAAATGCGGGGGCCTAAGGGCAAACTACGCGGGCCAGGTGCACATGCCTATGACTCGGAAGCGGTGTCACTGATCACAGTAGCGCGAGGCCCTTGGCGCTCATCTGTGCAGCCTGATCCACCGACCTGAAGCTAAGAACCGCCCAAGGTAGGCTTACACCGTTGGCAGGGTTCCGCTCTAGCAGGCTACAAACTAGGCTATGCCGAAGTGGGTAGCTAATTCCACAACCGGCGGGTCGGGGGGTAGCAAGATACGTTATGCTTCGCACACTTTACTCCCGACCTGAGCTAAATCCACCTTGGCGACCAGGGGGGTAGCAAGATACGTTATGCTTCGCACACTTTACTCCCGATCAGTGGGGACAAAGTACGTTATGTCCGCTCAGCCTCTGGATGATGACAAACCCTACAACTCTATCTAAGAGTACAGAGTAAAAAGCAATGATTCCTGGCTAGCAAACAAAGACCGACATCAATCACATTTACCTAGCATGATACTACGAGCTTAGCGGGAATCATAAGCATCTTTGTGAGAACAAACCTAGCATGGCACTAACATGTAAAATCAAGCAAACATGCTAGCAGAAATCAATCAAAGCTGATCTATTACTATCATGCTCATAACAGTGAGCAAACAAGCAAGGCATAATCATGAAAATATCGCAGGGCCCACATAATTCCGGTAAGAAATCCTTACCTGGTCGGAAGGCAACAACACACAATAAAAATAACTGCGATCGAACCCGAGCAACCTATATCGAGCCAAAAAAACACATCAATAATCATAAAATAGGCCTAAATACAATAAAATAAATAGGGCTCGGCTCGGGAGCAACTCACGAGGTGCGGCTGACACGCGAACTAGCCGGCTGCACGAGCGTGCGCTAGCTCGGCTAGACAGTGCACGGGCGCGAGTGACACGATGGGCGAGCTCGGGTGCGGACGCGACCTGGCGACACTGTGCAAGGCTCAGGCGACACGAGCTGGGCGACGCGACGCGGAATTGTGCGCGGCTCGGCACAGTGCGCAGCTGGGCGACACGGACCAGGGCATAGCGAGCTCGGGTGGCGCGGCGCGGCGGCTGGGCGCGGGGCCGCGGGATGGATGGGCAAATGGGTGGCCGGGTTGGGCGACCAAAAGGGGGCTCGGGCTAGGGGGCTGGGGAGAGAGAGAGAGAGAGAGAGAGAGAGAGAGAGAGAATGGATTTTGGGGAAAAATAAAAGAAAAAGGGAAATAAAAGAAAAATGGGAAATAAAAGGAAATAAATGGGATTTTATCCAATTTTCCATCCTTATCCACATTTTATCCAATTAAAACCTTAAAATCCCATTTCCCGGCTTCCTCCTCCGAGACCCGACCAAAGCAATCTTTTCCAATCAACAAATCTCACTAAATCCAACTCCCAAACCAACAATAAGGGCCCAGGCTCGAATCCCAAAGGAAACACCCAACAACCAATACTTTGCCAAAGCCCAAACCACAACCGAGCATCCAACCGACTAGCCCAAACACCTCGGGACTCGCAGCCAACAACAAACAAGCCTCGACAAAGGCAGGAGCTTCCTCGAAGCCCTGAAAACCACAAATCCTGCCCGGGGAGCCAAAAGACCAAAATACCCCCAAGGGTCCAAACGGCTCTAAAACCCAACCAAACAACCGAATCTTGATCCGAAGGCACCTCGAAAACTGGAATAGGAAACTGGGCTGTTACAGTATCCAGGGAGATGTGCTCGCCCACCAGCCTACCACATTTTGAGACTGTGTAGAGAAAGCAAAAAACTTGGATAGGAAGTTCAGGAAGGCGGGATTCATGGTTCCTTTTCCTGCTAGCAATCAAGGTACAAAAATGAAGTTTGAGCCCCCTAGGTCATCTAATCTGGGGAGTCGAGACTGAGGAACAATCATGACAAGTACAGAGGAAAACGATCGGAGTAGTTGTACCAGAAATATGATCAGCGCGAATATAGATCTAAGCGATGCCATCCCATGCCCGAGCATCAGAACCTGAGGGACTGGAAAACATGCGGCAAGAAACACTTGGGGTGATGCGAGTCAGGGGCTAGAATCTGTTACAAGTGCGGCAAGGAAATACACTTTGCTAGAAATTGCTCTATGAAAGATAATACAGAAAAGTCAGGGTCATTAGGGGGAGCAAGAACGCTTGTGACAAGATTGGCCCATCAGGAAGGCAGGGTGTATGCTACCACCAGGAAAGAGGCTGAGACTTCAGCTAATGCAGTCACAGGTACACTACCTTTACTCGATCATTTTTCCTTCGTACTGTTTGATTCCGATTCTTCGCATTCATTTATTTCTGCATGCTTTGTGTTATTTACAAGATTTGAGTTAGAACCCCTAGGGTTCGAGTTAGTAGTGGCCACTCCAACCGGAGTGAGCATGACAGCTCATGAGAAAGTTAAGGTTGGTGAGTTGGTTATATCGGGTTAGTCTTTAGGTATTACACTCATGGTCCTGCCTATGAGTGAGTTTGATGTAATTATTGGAACGGATTGGTTGTCTGAGAACCACGCCGTGATTGACTGCCACTAGAAAGAAGTCATTTTTTACTCCCCAACGAGACCGAGCTTTAAATTTAAAGGACAAGGATCTGGGGAATGCCCCAAGATAGTTTCAGCTATAAAAGCTAGTAAGTTAATTTCTAGAGGAGCATGAGGATTCTTAGCGTTGATATCCGTGGAGCAAGATTCAGAGTTGGCCGTTGATGCCGTGCTAATGATCAGGGAGTTCGCCGAGTTGTTTTCTGATGACCTACCAGGCTTGCCGCCGCCTAGAGCTATCAATTTCAATATCGAGTTATAGCCTAGAACAGTTCCGATCTCAAAGACACCATATAGGATGACCCCAACTGAGTTGAAAGAACTAAAGGTTTAATTGCAGAAGTTGATTGACAAGGGGTTCATTAGACCTAGTGTGTCGCCATGGGGAGCTCCAGTACTCTTTGTTAAAAAGAAGGATGGATCGATGAGATTGTGCATTGATTACCGAGAGTTGAGTAAAGTGATGACAAAAAATAAGTACTCGTTGCCCAGAATTGAACATTTGTTCGACCAATTGCAGGGAGCCTCTATGTTCTAAAAAAATTGACTTGTAATCAGGATACCATCAGTTGAGAATCCGGGAAGAAGACAACCTTTAGATCAAGATACGAGCATTATGAGTTCGTGGTAATGTCATTTGGCTTGACAAATGCACCTGCGGCTTTCATGGACATGATGAATAGAGTGTTCAAGGAATTTCTGGACAAGTTCATAATTGTGTTTATCGATGATATATTGATCTACTAAAAATCTAGGGTTGAGCATGAAGAGCACTTAAGGAAAGTTTTATCAACACTCAGAGGTAGTCAGTTGTTTGCTAAGTTCTCAAAGTGTGAGTTCTGGCTTAGTAGAGTTGCCTTTCTAGGCCATGTGGTTTCCAGCGAAGGAATCTCGGTGGACCCCGCTAAGATTGAGGCGGTAAGTAATTGGATTGGCTCGAATTCTATAGCTGAGGTGAGAAGCTTTCTAGGCTAAGCCGGTTACTACCGACATTTCGTGGAGGATGTTTCCAAGATAGTTGGGCCTATGACGCAGTTAACTAGAAAGAGCCAACCTTTTGTATGGTCGGATAAATGTGAGACTAGTTTCAAGGAGTTGAAAAGGCGTTTGACTGAAGCACCAATGTTAGCAGTGCCAGAGAGAACTTGTAAGAACCCGACCCGAAATACGGTCCTAAACCTAGGTTCTCACTCAGCATATAAGAGAAATACGTTTACAAACGGTTTAATGCTCATATTTAAAACTTTTCAAACATTAAAGAACGGGGAACATTTTAAACATCACCAACAGTTTTCATTAAGAAAACCAATAAAGTAAAAACAAGCCTGGCTAGTATTTATAAAAACACTAAAACAATTTAAACAACTTTTAACAACGTTCCCCTAGGACTCATGTTCATCTACATGCTGAATAAACAATGCGAATAAAAACGACAGAGTGCCGGCAGCTCCCATGATCATGCAGCTCCCTCCGCTAGCCATCCCGGTGCTGTCCCAAGTTACCTGGTGGAAAAACCACAGAAATAAGGGTGAGTATAAACATACTCAGTAAGAATCCCCAACCGAGGTACAATACGATGCAATCAATCATCTAGCAACCTAGTACACATGCATACAGATATCAACATAGATCTTAGCTCATCGAGCTGACAAGGAAAAATCCGGAGTCCTCGGAAGTCTCCTACTTCTGGCCTAATGATTGGTTCTCATAACCAATCCCGGGACATCTTCAAGGGTCTTTCTCCCTCGGCCAATTGATCAGCTCAAAAACCGATCCCAACAAATGTCCGACACCCTCGAGGTTCTCTCTCCCTCGACCACATGATCAGCTCAAAAGCCAATCCCAATGGGTGTCCTCAAGGGCCTCTTACCCTCGCTAACAAATATGGACTAACGGGAAAGTACCCGAAGTCTGGCTCTAAACTGGAAGGAACTGGTGTACTCACTAACATTAGCCCAGGGGAGCTCTCCTTACCGGCGACTAACGCGTGTGCGCGCATACCGCATGCTGCTGCAACCGGCGTAAATGTGGGGGCCTAGGTACAAACTATGCGGGCCAGGTATGCATGCCTAAAGACTCGGAAGCGGTGTCACTGAACACAGTAGTGCGAGACCCTCGGCACTCATCTGTAACAGTCTGTACCACCGACCTGAAGGTAAGGTGTAACGGCCCAAGTTTATGTCCCAGTTCTCGAGGAGCTTCCGGTTCAGATTCAGTGGTTCGGTTGGGCCGTTAGAGCTGTTTTGACCCTTAGGGGCATTTTGGTCTTTTGCTCCCCGGGCAGGATTTGTGGTTTTTCAGGGCTTCGAGGCAGCTCCTGCCTTGGTTGAGGCTTGTTTTTTGGTGGCTGCGAGTCCCGAGATGTTTGGGCTTTTCGTTTGGGATTCCGGTTGTGATTTGGGTTTTGGGCAAAGTGATGGTTGTTTGGGTGTTTCCTTTGGGATTCGGGCTCGGGCCTTCAGTGTTGATTTGGGAGGCTGATTTAAGTGAGATTTGTTGTTTGGAAAGGTTGCTTCAGTCGGGTCTTGAAGGAGGAAGCCGGGAAATGAGATTTAAGGATTTTAAGGATTTTTGGAAAAATTGGAAAATGGATAAAGTTGGATTTAATTTTGGATAAGGTTGGAAATTTAAATAAAAGAGAAAAGAAAAAGAAAAAAAAGGAAAAATCTATTTTTTTCCCCCATTTTCCCTTTCTCTCTCCTCCAACCCTCCCAGCCCCCCCTTGGTCGCCCTTGCCCGAGCCAGCCCGAGCCCCCTGGCCGCCAAGCTCGCCCGACCCCAGCGCCCAGCTCGCCCAACCCAGCTCGCCCGTGCGCGCCGAGCCCCTGCCCTGTGCCGATCGCCCCTGCCCTAGCGTCGCCCAGGTCGCACCGTGTCGCCTACCAGATTCGCCCCAGCGCGTCGCCCGACCTCGCCAGTCCGTGTCGCCTGCATTGCAGATCAGGCCGAAGCTGCGCGACATGTGTCGCGTCGCCGTCCCTCGCACAGTGTCGTGCCAGATCGAGCACCCTGAGCCCGTCGCCTCGCGTCGCCTCGCGCGCGCCCCTTTACTTGCCGAGCTCGCGCCCGCGCGCCGTCCCTGTGTCGGAGCGCGCGCGCGCGCCTCGCCTCGCCCCGGCTGCGCCGCAGCGACTCGCGCCCAGCGCCCGACTTTTAGCCGACTGCGCCCAGCGTGCTCGCACTGTGCCCAGCCAGCCGAGCCCCTGCGCCCAGCCAGCTTGTTGTGTGTTGGCTTGGCCGGAGCCTTGTGGCTTCTCGGATGGTATTTCCCGAGTCTTTTCTTCGTTGGGCCCGGATTTGTTGGCTGCTGGTTATTGATTTATTTGGGCTATTTTTGTATTTGATTTGGGTGCATTATTTGATGTTCAGGCTGTTCGGGATCGATTAGAGGCTCGAGGATTCGCTCGTAGATTTATTATTATTATTGTTTTTCTGCTTGTTCCAGGTAAGGATTTCTTACCGTGGTTGTGTGAACCCTACGATATATCTCGATATGCCTTGCTTGTTTGCTGATTGTTATGAGCATGTTAGAGATAGAGCTTTGATTGATTTCTTGCTAGCATGTTTGCCTCGATTTTACATGTTAGTGCCATGCTAGGTTTGTTCGCGCGGCATGCTTATGGTTCCTGCTTAAGTTGTAGTATCATGCTAGGTAATGTGATTATTGTCGGTCATTGCTTGCTAGCCAGGAATCATTGATTTTGCTCTGTACTCTTAGATAGAGTTGTAGGATTTGTCATCATCCAGAGGCTGAGCGGACATAACGTACCTTGTCCCCACTGATCGGGAGTAGTGTGCGAAGCATAACGTATCTTGCTTCCCTGGCCGCTAAGGTGGATTTAGCTCGTGTCGGGAGTAAAGTGTGCGCAAAGATAACGTATCTTGCTACCCCCCCGACCGCCGGGTTGTGGACTTAGCTACCCACTTCGGCAATAGCCTAGTTTGTAGCTCCGCTAGAGCGAAACCCCGCCAAGCGGTGTAAGCCTACCTTGGCGGTTCTCGCCTTCAGTCGGTGGATCAGCCGCACAGATGAGCGCCGAGGGCCTCGCGCCATCGTGATCGAGTGACACCGCTTTCGAGTCATAGGCATGTGCACTGCCCGCGTAGTTTTTCCTTAGGCCCCGCATTTACGCCCGGTTGCGAGAGGAGCATGCGTGCGCGCGCACACACGCGTTAGTTGCCGGTTCGGAGAGCTCCCCCGGGCTAATGTCGTGAGTACACCATTCCTTTCGTTAGAGCCTGACTTCGGGTAGTCTCCCGTAAGTCCAGATTAGTGCTAGGGCAAGGAGGCCCTTGAGGACATTTTAGGGATCAGTGTATTCCCCCCGATTGACAGATACCTCGGTGATGTCCCAGGATTGGTCAGTGTATCCAATCCCAGTTAGGCCAGAAGAAAGAGACTTCTGATGGCTCCAGATCTTGTTTTATGAGCTCGTTGAGCTATGATCTGTGTTGATAGCTGTTTGCTTGCATGTTGAGGTCCTAGATGACTGATGTATCGTATTGTACCCCGGTTGGGGATTCTTACTGAGTATCTTTATACTCACCCTTATTTATCTTTCAGGTAACTTGGGACAACACCAGGAGGGCTAGCGGAGGGAGCTGATTGATCATGGGGAGCCGCCGGCACTCTGTCATTTATTATTGCATTGTTTATTCAGCATGTAGATGGACACGAGTCCTAGGGGAACATTGTTTAAAAAGTTGTTTAAATTGTATTGTATGATTTTATAAATACTGGCCAGGTTGTTTTACTTCGTTGGATGGTTTAAATGAAAACTGTTGATTATGTTTTAAGGGTTCCCCCTTCTCATATGTTTTGAATGGTTTTTAAATATGAGCACTAAACCGCTTGATATCATATTTACTTGCATGCTAAGGAGAGCCCCAGTTTAGGACCATGTTTTGGGTCGGGTTTGTCACAGTTGGTATCAGAGCACAGAGTCATAGATTCTGTAGACTAACCTGCTTTTTAGGTTGTTGCTCCCATGATCATCAGCACTCCACGGCCGCCAGGTTTGTCTGAGTTCAATTAAGCTAAAGGGTAAGAATTTACAATACTTTTCATCTAGCTTTTATGCCTTGTGTAGTGTTGTGGAGCGGAGACGAGCTGGTTCTGACTCGTTGTTGGTTTGGGCTTAGAGAGCCATCATGCCAACTTCCCGCAGTGTGAGCAGCTTGTTGAGCAGTGAGAGCCCCAGTGTGGGCCAACATTTATGTTTTGTGCAGATCGCCAGAGTGTCAATTGCACCCAGAGGGAGGCAGAGCTTAGACTCTCGTAGGCCATTTGTGGCCCAGTTGTTGCTTTTCCCCTAGTGAGAGGGTGGAGGTGCTCGTGCAGATCGCCAGTGTGTTGATCGCACTCTGAGGAGCAGGACGCTTGGCATGTCCGACCGAGGAGTTGGACCGTTTGTATTGATGTTGAGGCCGCGTCCAGGGTTGTTTAGCCCGTTGGCCAGAGTTGGCCCTGGCAGTTGAGTTGCCAAGTGGAGGGGGTAGAGGTTAGCACGCCTCAGAGTGTGACTCCTTGAGCAAAGTGTGCTCCAGCCATGAGAGATTTGATGGCAGGTCTTTAGCTATTAGAGAGTGGAGACCCAGGCGCAGTTTGTAGCGCATAGTGAGGAGTCCCGGGCACAGATAGCTCAGCTGACAGAGTTTGTTTCAGCATTTTCCCCTAGTAGCTCGTGTAGCCCCAAAGGTTCCCGGGAGGGCATGATCAGCAGGTTTATGCAGACGATTTTGTTGGCGTTGATGGAGCGCCTTGATTTGGCAAGTGGATGCCTCAGAGAGCTCGTTGTTTGAGAAAGTCCTACTGCTAGTAGTAAAACAGTTGACCAGTTTTGAGTTTAGCATCCGTGAGTTGGGATGCCCTGCTGTTCAGAGGCCGAGATGTGCCGTTCCTGTGCTGTTTGTTACAACAGTGATGGTGGTAGTCCTTTGAGAGAGGTGGACTAGCAGAGTCTCCACCAGTCGCCCGATTGATTGGCAAGTTGCCGTGTTAGTGGCCTGAGGCAGATGTAGAGACATCTTTGCCCCCTTGCAAGCCTGTTGTCGCTGTACAGCCAGTTCTTTTAGTACCCTCGTAGCCAGGGTGTAGTTTGGAGTTTGCTTGCCATGGTTTTATCCATTTGTGGATTTCACCGGGCTAGTAGAGTGGAACACTCTTTTTATTTGGATGTTCCCAGTGTGGAACTAGTTGTTGCCACCCGATGAGTTGGCCTGAGCTTCTGTTGAGCATCGAGTGGGATGCAAGAGTTGGCATGAGCTTTGTTGAGCATCGAGTGAGATGCAAGAGTTGGCCTAAGCTTTTGTTGAGCAACGAGTGGGATGCAGGAGTAGGCCTTGGCATGTCTGTTGGTCGAGATGCCAGAGATTAGGCTGCTCGAGTGTTTGGACTCTTGTGTTGAGTGCCATTGCCCCGTCACTTGGAGTGTGACTTTCCTCAGAGGGGCATAAAGCTCGTTGTAGGCTGATTTGGGTTGTAAAGGATGTTGTGCCTGTTGGCACCAGGCTTTGAGAGGAGGCCTAGATTGAGGCGATTGGCTCTGTTGTGTGTGTGGTTCCATGGCCGCCCAGAGTATAGCATCCCCGCTAGTCTTGTACCCATTTCCTGAGGTTGCACCTGTTTGGTTGCATAAAAGATCTAGCTCGGTGGTAGTCAGAGGACTACAAGTATGAGGTTTTCGAGGGAAAGTAGGAGCTTTCCTTGGTCACCGAGAGTTGGGTACCAAAGGATGCTGTAGGCTGTTAAGAGCTAGCGCGTTCGAGTTCTCGCGCCTGTGTTGTGAGCTTGTGAGCCAGTTTGGTGGTAGCATGTTTCGGCTACCCTTTGAGTTACCCTAGTATGGGTAGTGTTGGCATCGAGGATGCGTGATGGATCCAGTGTTAGAGCCATGAGTTGGATGGCTGATCGGAGCGTGTTTAGTGAGCACATTGGCTTGAGGTATGTCAGCTCGGTTGGATATGCTCTTGTAGAGTGAGTTGGCCAATGTGGCTTTCCGTGGTGAGTCGACCCCGAGTGGGTTTGGACTCTTGTTGCTCCCTGGTTAGTTGTGGCTCTGTTTGGAGGCAAGTGTTGCCCTGTGTGAGAGCCTTGTTGGCATTGGATCTAGTTGGAGCTGTACACCCCGGTGTACTTTTGTGTAGCTCGTTCCGTGGTTTAAGTTTGGAGAACCACGAAGGGTTCGTGTTGAGGAGCCAGTGCTCAGTCTTGGAGTTGTCAAGGCTTTGGTTCTTGGCAAGTGCCCTAGCTTTGGTTGTAAGGATGCCGTGCTCGTAGCCGGGTTGTTGTTTGAGCAAGTTTTGCTTGTTGGTCCTTAGCCTGGTCAGAGTTCAGTTGGATCTGAACAAGAGCGGTGGTAGCAGCCGCGTAGTTTCTGATCGTTATGGCTAAGTGAGAGCTGTTCGGATCCTTGCCTTGGGCAGAAGGTTTGTTGAGGCTGATGCTTGAGTAGGAGGATGACTCATTCTGTAGCGTATCCGGTCCTCTTGGTTTTCAGAGTTGGAGTTAGCCAGCTTAGTTGAAATGCTGGAGAGGGTTGTGCCCGTGTGGCCGGTTGTCTGTTAGATTGTTTGACGACCGTGTGTGTCGGAGGGTGATCGGAGGATCCCTAGTTTGTGGAGAGCCCTCCGAGCTCGATTAGACCTGTAGTGTTCCTTGGGTGAGTTGCTTGCAGACTTGGTAGTCTAGCAAGCTAGTGCTTGTTTGGAGTAGAGTCCGGATTGGTTCCGGTGAGCTGGCTAGTTGGTGTTTGGTGTTGACCAAGTTTTGGTTCTCTTGATGTTTCAAGAGCTAGCTCGGTTCGAGCAGGAGGGCGTTGCCCTGAGGATCTGTTCCTAGTCAGGAAGTTTTGGGAGTTGACCCCTCCCTCAGTGGTTGAGTAAGTTTTGCGAGTTCTGGTTGGTGGTCCAATCAGTTGAGGTTTCCCTTAGGTGTGCTTCCAAGTTGAGTTAGTTGCTGTTGCCTTGGGTTTGAGCAAGTCAGCGAGCTTGTGTGATGTTCGCTGCCCTTCAGAGGTTGCTTGCTGGGAAATCGTTCCCGTTGAGGAGTCAGCGTAGCTCCTAAGTTGTGTAGTTGATCAGAGTAGCGCAGTGGTTAGCCCAGCGAGAGGGTCCCTGCATGGTGTTGTTAGGAAGCGAAAAGTTGTTTGTCCCCGCAAGGGCGGTGGCCAGCCGGTTTAAGAGTTGAGTTGTTGCTGGAAAGTTGTTGGTTTTTTGGGGTTTGAAGAGCCCCTAGTTTCTATGGTGGTTGAGTTGCACCATGGATGCCAGCCTCGAGTGTTATCTTTGGAGATAGCCTCGTCGGTCCGTTTTCCTTGCGATGTTCCGAGTGTGGAGGTTCTAGTCGCAAGATGAGTTAGGCCTTGGCTAAAAGGAGGAAGTCCTTTGAGTAGCCAGTTGGACTTAAGAGTTGAGTGGTAGCTTGGAGGTAAGCTTTGCTCTTTATGAGCTTGAGTTGAGTTTCTGCTGAGCAAGCCTTTCTCGGGCTTTGTTCCTGTTGTTGGTTGTGCTTTCGCAGTTGGCGTTTAGCGGAGCCACAGTGGAGTGAGTTGGCACAGAGGTGCCGTGGCATTGGTTGGTTAGCCTTTGGGTTGTTCTCCTCAAGCTGTTGAGTTGCTGGTAGCCCTGTGAGGGTTTGGTCCTTGCTGCCGAGATTTTCCATGAGAGGAACGTTGGTTGTTTCCTTGCCTGGCAATGTTCTCTTTGGCCAGTTGCTAGTAGATTTGCATGGAAAAGTTTGTGTTCGGCCGTTGAGAGGCTCCTGTTTGTTGGCTAGGCCGAGTGGAGCCTGTGCCTGGTTTTGGCCATTTAGGGTTGGCCGTAGCTGAAGTTTCAACTTGTGCTAGTTGGTAAAGTTTGCTTTTGGATCAATCGTCAGTTAGTGGTTCGATTGTTTTTCGTTAAGGCTTTAGGCAAGCTTTGTGGTTCGCTGGTCTCTTGTGAGGCAAGAGTAGGCCGTTTGGTTTCTGGAACCTGAGAGGTTCAGTTGTTTGGCCAGCATGGTGTAGAGTTGAGGCTGTTTGATAACAGCTGTGGGCATTTAGAAAAGTTACGCCAGTGCGTGGCGTTGAGTTTTGGAGTTTGTGCCCAGTCTGCGAGATTGCTGAGAGTAACACCGTAGAGAGGTGTTCAGTGTTGGATTAGCAGAGGGTTTGTATGAGCCCCAGGTTTGTAGGCCTTATGAGATCCTTGAGCGGATCGGAGAAGTGGCCTTTTGGTTAGCTTTGCCCAGTCTTTGTTGAGATAGTCTTTGGCAGACTGGATAGCTTTGTGGCTTTGAGCCTTTGAGAACCCAAGAGGGTTTGGTTCTCAAAGAGGGCTAGTGTTGTCTTAGCCAAGAAGTTCAGTTGGCTAGGAATCAGTGGAGTATTCCTAGAGCCGTTTCGTCTTAGGACTTTCGAGGACGAAAGTCTTATAATGAGGGAGTATTGTAACGGCCTGAGTTTTTCATCCGGTTCTCGAGGAGCTTCCTGCTCTGATTCGAGTGGTTGGTTGGTTGGGCCGTTAGAGCTGTTTTGACCCTTAGGGGCATTTTGGTCTTTTGCTCCCCGGGCAGGATTTGTGGTTTTTCAGGGCTTCGAGGCAGCTCCTGCCTTGGTTGAGGCTTGTTTGTTGGTGGTTGCGATGTAACGGCCCAGTTTTCTATTTCGGTTACCCAGGTGATTTCGGGTCATTATTCGGATGTTCGGATGGGCCGTTAGAGCTGTTTTAACCCTTAGGGGCATTTTGGTCTTTTGCCCCGGTCGTGGTTTTGAGGATTTTCAAGATTTCAGGGCCTTTCCTGCCTTCGTCGAGGTTTGGTGGTTGTTGGTTGCAAGACCCAAGAGGTTTGGGCAAGTTGTGTGGGAGTTTGGAGGTATTTTAGTTATTGGCAAAATTAATGGGTTTTTGAGTGCTCCCTTTGGGATTTGAACCCTTGCCCTAAATGGTTTTGGGAGTTTGAAGGAAAAGAGTTTTTTTAGAAAGAAAAGTTTGTTTGGGGGTTTTGAAAGAGGAAGCTTTGGGAAGGGATTTTAGACCCATTTAAATTAGGAAAAGGGAAGAAAATCAAGAAAGTCCCTTTCCCTTGTTTTGCAATCTCTCTCTCTCTCTCTCTCTCTCTCTCTCTCTCTCTCTCTCTCTCTCTCTCTCTCTCTCTCTCTCCTTCACCAAGAAAACCCAACCCTAGCCGCACCAAATTTAGCAAAGACCAACTCGAGCCACACCCTACCAAGCCGCCCCGCACCAGCCTGCTCTCCCCATGCCCAGCCATGCCGCTCTGCATCAAAGCGCGCGCGCGCAGATACCCAGCCACTCCTCCCGGTCGCGCGCGCCAGACCGCCCGCACCAGGTCGCCAAGACGTGACACGCCGCCTCGCACTAGGCCGCCCTGCACCGCGCCGCTCGTTGCCTTCCGCACGCGTCGCCAGTGCCGCTCCGTGCCGCTCAGCCAGCGCGCCCAGAACGCGCGCATTGCTCCGCACCAGCCGCCCAGACGCGCGCCGCCGCTCGGCTCAGCTGCCGCCAAAGCAGCGTCGCCGTCGCTGCTGCCCTTGCGAACCCGACGTCTCGCCGCGCGCGCCGACCGCCAGCGTGTTCGCTCGCTGCAGCCCGCGTCTGCTCATCATCCTCGCTCGCTAGCGCGGCGCCAGGCAACCAACACCCGGCTGCAGCGCCAGCGCAAAGACGCCCGCTTGTCCTTGCAGACGGACAGCCTGGCCTGCCGTGCAAGTTGGGGCGTGACCTTGTGTCTTCTCGGTCGGTAATTCCCGAGTCTTTTCTCCTTTGGGCACTAGGTTTGTTGGTCATTGCATTTTATTTAATTAGGTTGTTTTTACTAAAATGCTTAGGTTGCTCGGTTTCGCTTTTTAAAGCTCGAGGGTCATTATTTGATTGTGAAAGTTATTTCGCTGCGTTTCGTGTAAGGATTCCTTACCATGGTTGTGTGGACCCTGCGATGCTTTCTTGATTGTGCCTTATATGCATGTTTACTTTTATGAACATGATTAGTGGATAGGACAGCTTGTGATTGCATTCTTGCTAGCATGTTTGCTTGTTTGTAAATGTTAGTGCCATGCTAGGATTGTTCTTCCAGCATGCTCGAGATTCCTGCTTTAAGTTCGTAGTATCATGCTAGGTTATGTATGATTGATGATTATGTGTATGTTTAGCCAGGAATCAGTTACTCTGTACTTTTAGCTAGTATAGTAGAGTTTGTCATCATCCAGAGGCTGAGAGCGGACATAACGTACTTTGTCCCCACCGGTCGGGTGTAGAGCGAAGCATAACGTACATTGCTTCCCCCCGGCAGCCGATGTGGATTAGCTACCACATCGGCATAAGCCTAGTTTGTAGCGTGCTAGAGGAACCCCGCCAGCGGTGCAAGCTCGCCTTGGCCGGTTCTTAGCTTCGTGTCGGTGGTACAGCCGCACAGATGAGTGTCGAGGGCCTCGCACCATCGTGTTCGGTGACACCGTTTCCGAGTCTTTAGGCATGCGTACCTGGCCAGCGTAGTTTGTACCTAGGCCCCCACATTTACGCCAATTGCAGCAGCATGTGGTGTGCGCGCACACGCGTTAGTCGCCGATTCGGAGAGCTCCCCCGGGCTAATGTTCGTGAGTACACAGTTCCTTCCCGATTTAGAGAGCGGACTTGGGTACTCTCCCGATAGTCCAGATTTGTTAGCGAGGGTAAGAGGCCCTTGAGGACACCCATTGGGATTGGCTTTTGAGCTGATCATATGGTCGAGGGAGACAGACCCTCGAGGGTGTCGGACATCCTTGGGATCGGTTTTTGAGCTGATCAATTGGCCGAGGGAGAAAGACCCTCGGAGATGTCCTGGGATTGGTTATGACAGCCAATCATTAGGCCGAAAGTAGGAGACTTCCGAGGATTCCAGATTTCGCCTTTGTAAGCTCGTTGAGCTATGATGATCCGTGTTGGTAACTCGTTTGCATGTATACTAGGGTGCCGGATGATTGATGTATCGTATTGTACCGGTTGGGGATTCTTACCGAGTATGTTTATACTCACCCTTATTTCTGTGGTTTTCCACCGTGTAACTTGGGACAAAGACCGGGGGACGGCTAAGCGGAGGAGCCGATTGATCATGGGAACCGCCAGCACTGGCTGTTCATTATTGTTTGCATAATTTGTTCAAGATGTAGACGGACAGAGTCCTAGGGGATGTTTTTAACAGATTATTTAAATTGTATTGCATGATTTCATAAACACTGCCAGCTTGTTTCACTTTGTTGGTTTGCTTAAATGAAGGTTGTTGTTTATGTTTTAAGTGTCCCCGCTTTTAAATGTTTTGAAAGGTTTTAAATATGAGCACTAAACCGCTTGATGAAGTATTTAACTTGCATGCCGAGTGAGAACCTAGGTTTAGGACCGTATTTTGGGTCGGGTTCTTACGGCTTGGTATCGAGCACGAGTCATAGATTCTCAGAGACTAACCTCGCTGCGTGTTGTTGCCCCCATGATCATCAAGACTCTCTGCGGCACGTCAGTTTGTCCGAGTTCATTAAGCTAAGGGTTTTATTTTACAATCGCATCTAGTATACATGTGTTACCCTTGTTTGGCGGTGAGAGCCCAAGCGTGGGCTAGCTTTTATGCTTTGTGTGGATCGCTAGTAGGTTGATTGCACCTGCAGAGGAGGCGAGCTTAGACTCTCGTGAGGCCATTTGTGGCCGATTGTTGGTTCAACCCAGTGAGAGGGTGGAGGTGCTCGTGCAGATCGCCCGGTGTGTGGATCGTGACTCAAGAGCGAAACGCTTGGCATGTTCGACCAAGAGTTGGACCGTTTGTATTGATGTTGAGGCCGCGCGCCCGTGGTTGTTTAGCCCATTGGCGAGTTGGCCCCGGATTGAGTTGCCTAGAGGAAGAAGGGGTAGAGGCTAGCACGCCTCGAGTGAGACTCCTTGAGCAGTGTGCTCCAACCATGAGAGATTTGATGGCGTGTCTTGCCATCGAGAGCGGAGACCCAGGCGCAGTTTGTAGCGCAAAGTGAGGAGTCCCGGGACAGATAGCCCAGCTGGCGGAGTTTGTTTCAGCATTTTTCCCCCCAATAGCTCTTGTAGCCCCGGAGGTTTCCGGGAGGGCATGATCATCAGGTTTTGCTGATAAGATAGTTGGCGTTGATCGAGCCGCCGAGTTTGGCAAGTGGAAGCCTCAGAGATTTGGATGTTTTTGGGACTCATCGCTAGCAAACAAGGTGGTTGGCCAGGATCGAGTTTATCATCCAAGTGTTGGGATGACCTGGTGTTCAGAGGCCGATGACCAGATGTTTAGAGGTCGAGGCGCGCCGTTTTGGTGTTGTTTGATGCAACAGTGTGGTGGTGGAAGTCCCCTGTGAGAGGCGGACCAGCAGAGTCTCCACCAGCCACCTAGTCGATTGGCAAGCGGCCAAGTTAGTAGCTTTTGAGGAAGATGTAGAGACATCTTGTTCTCCTGCAAGCCTACAGTCGTTTTGCAGCCAGTTCTTTTATTACCCTCGTAGCCAGGCGGTAGTGTGAAGTTTGCTTGTCAGGACTTAATCCGTCCGTGGTTTTCAGCTGGCTATTAGAGAGAAGCACCTTCTGTTAGCATGTTCCAAGTGTGGAGCTAGGTTCTGCCACCCGAGGGTTGGCCTGAGTATTCGTTGAGCATCGAGTGGGATGCAGGAGTGGGCCTTGGCTTGTCTGTTAGACGTGATGTCAGAGAGTAGTCTACTCGAGTGTTGAGACTCTTGTGTTGAGTGCCATTGCCCTGTCACCTGGAGTGTGACCTTCTCTACCCTCAGAGGGGCTTAAAGCCCGTAAAGGGATGTTTGTGATGTAAAGGAAGTAGTGCATGTTGGCACCAAGCTTTGAGAGGAGGCCTAGATTCAGGCCAGTTGGCACTTTTCGTGCAGGTGGTTCCAGACCCGCCGGAGTTCAAAGATCCCCACTAGTCTTGTATCCATTCCCGAGACCGCAGCTTGTTTGGGCTGCATAATAGATCTAGCTCGGTGGTAGTCGAGAACTACGAGTGTGAGACCGTTCGAGGGATAAGTAGGAGCCTTTCAGGGTCACCGAGAGTTGGGTACAAAGGATCTTTGTTGGATGTTAAGGGCTAGCGCGTCCGAGTTCTCGCGCCTGTGTTGTGGGCTTGTGAGCCAGTTGGATGGTAGTGTGATTCGACTACCCTGGAGTTACCCTAATATGAGTAGGGTTGGCATCGATGATGCGTGGTTGATCCACTGTTAGAGCCATGAGTTGGATGGTTGATCGGAGCACGTTTAGTGGACCATCGGTATGAGGTAAGTTAGCTTGGTGTGGCTATGCTCTTGTAAGAGTGAGTCGACCAATGTGGCATTCCGTGGTGAGTTGACCCGAGTGGGTTGAACTCTTGTTGCTCCTTTGCTATGTGGTTTCATTGGGAGGCAAAAGTTGCCTTGTGTGAGAATACTTGTTGGTTTGGATCTTAAGCAAACAAGTTGGAGCCAGCACACGCGGTGTACTTTTGTGTAGCTCGTTCCGTGGTGTATTTTTCAAGAACCACGAGGGGTTTCGGGTTGTGAAACCAAAGTGCTCACTCCGAGGAGTTAGGACTTTACTTTCTGGCAAGTGCCCTAACTTGGGTTGAGAGGTTACCGTGCTTGCGAGCTCTGGTTGTTGCGTAGGCAAGTTATGCTAGTTAGCCCTTGACCCGGTAGAGGCATTTCTGTTGATCGATGGTTGGAGTTCATTTGAACCGATCCAGGCGATGGTAGTAAAATCGCGGAGTTTCCGGCCGCCATGGCTAAGAGAGTTGTTCGGATCCTTACACCGGGTAGAAGCTACGATGTGGTGATGCTTTGAGCAAGAGGAAGTTTGGGTCTTCCGTTGTTCCCTTTCAGTGGATGGCGATCACTCGACAGCGGAGGGCGCCTAGGGTCGCGATCGCACGACCGCAGTTAGAGCTCGAGATCGTCGCCAGGCGGGCAGCAAGCGGCCGCTCATTGCATCAAGTGTGGTAAGGCACTTTTCAGATTGTGTGGAGCATCGCCCATGCTTGCTACAGATGTGGCAAGGAAGAGCTTTTGGCCAACACAGTTGAGATGCTGGAGGGAGATGTGCTCGTGTAGCCAGTTGTCTGTTAGACCGTTTGACGACAGTGTGTGTCGGAGGGCGATCGGAGGAACCCTAAGTTGTGGAGAGCCTCACCAGAGCTCAGTCAGACCCAGGCAGTGTTCCTCGGTTGAGTTGCTGGATGCTTGTTGTCGGTTAACAAGCTAGAGTTGTTCTTGGTAACCTCCACGTTAATTTTCGGAATTCTTAGCGAGGTGGTGCTTGGTGTTGACCAAGGTTTGGTTCCCATGTTGTTTCGTGAGCTAGCTGGGTTCGAGCAAGCGGGCGTTGCCACGAGGACTTGTTCATAGTCGGGAAGTTTTGGGAGTTGACCCCTCCTCGGCAATTGGGCAGGCACCGCTAGTTCCAAGTTGGGGTTCAAGCGATTGAGGATCCTCGGATGTTGCTTCGAGAGAATTGGTTGTTGTTGCCCTTGGGTTTGAGCAAGACAATGAGCGTGTGTGAAGTTCATTTCTCCTTGTAAGTTCACTTGTTGGGAAATCGTTCTGTTGAGGAGGAGTCACTTAGCTCCCGAGTTGTGTAGTTGATCGAGTAGCGCAATGTCACCTGCAATGAGAGTGTCCTGCGTTTGTTTGTTAGCAAGCGCGTAAAGTTGTTTGTTCCCGCAAGGGCGGAGGCCTGCCAGTTCAAGGGCTTGAGTTGTTTGGAAGGTTGTTGGATCTTTGGAGTTTGTAGAACCCCTTAGTTCTTTGGTAGTTGAGTTGCACCGTGGATGCGGCGGCCTCGAGTTTTAACTTTTGAGGTAGTCTTGACGCTCGTGTTGTTCAGATCCGCAAGCTTGTGGTCGTTGCTATCCTTATTCCTCGCGATGTTTCGTGGGTGGAGTTTCGGATTGGAAGAAGAGTTAGGTCTAAGCTATAAGGAGGAAGTCCTTGGAGCAACGGATGGGCTTAAGAGTAGAGTGGCAGCTTGGAGGCGAGCCTTGCTCGTTATAAGCTTGGGTTGAGTTTCTGCAGAGCAAGCATCCTCGGGCCTTGTTCCTAGTTGATGTGCGTTCGCAGTTGGCGTTATAGCTGAGCCACAGTTGAGTGGGTTGGCCCAGAGATGTCGTGGCATTGGTTGGAAACCTTAGAGTTGTTATCCTCCGGCTATCGTGTTGCTAGTAGCCACGTAATGTTTTATTCCTTGTCGCTCGAGATTTCCGTGAGAGGAATGTTGTTTGTTTTCCGTCCGCGATGTTCACCTAGGCCGCATGGTGATCGGATTGCATTAGAAATTTTGTTGTCGGCCGATGAGGGGCTCCGCTTATTAGTTTGGCCGAGTGGAGCCTGTTCTCGACCTTGTCGTTCAGGTGGCCAAGTGAAGTATCGGCTAGTGTGAGTGGTGGTAGCCGTTTGGTGAACCGAAAAGTTCCCCTTGGCTTGGGTGTGCTTGATTTCTCGTAAGATGGTTGCTTAAGTGTTGTGGACGCATGCTAGTTGGAGGAGTTTGCCTTGGGATCAGTCACCGTTGGTGGTTCGATTTGGATTTCGTTAAGGATTGTAGGCATCCATTGGGGTTCACAGATCTCTTGCGAACTAAGAGTAGGCCGTTTAGTTTTCAAACACGGGAGGTTCGGCTTGTTTGGTCGCATGGTGAAGGGTCGAGGTCGTTTGATAACAATGAGTATGAGCATTCAGAGAAGTTACGCCAAGCGTGGCGTAAAGTTTTAGAGCTTGTGACCCGTCCACGAGTTTGTTGTGAGTAGCGCAGAGAGAGGCGTTTGAGTTGGGTTAGGTGGCTAAGTGAGCCCTAAGATTTTAAGACCGTTTGAGAGTTGGTGCGAGTCGGAGGATGTGGCTCACCGACTAGTTATCGCATGTTTTCTTCGAAGCTCAGTGTTAGTTCAGTTTTGGTTGAGATAGTTCGTGGCAGACTCGGTGTCTGTTGGGCTTGGAGCCTTTGGGAACCTAAGAGGGTTCGGTATCAAAAAAGGATTTGTGTTGTCTTAATCAGGAGCTTGGTTGGTTAAGAATCAGTGGAGTTTTCCTAGAGTTGTTTTCGTCTTAGGACTTTCGAGGACGAAAGTCTTAAAAGGAGGAGTATTGTAACGTCCCGCTTTTCTATTTCATTACCTGTGTGATTTTCGGTCATTATTCGGATGTTCGGATGGGCCGTTAGAGTCTGTTTTAACCCTTAGGGGCATTTTGGTCTTTTGCCCCTGGTCGTGGTTTTGAGGATTTTCAAGATTTCAGGGCCTTTCCTGCCTTCGTCGAGGTTTGGTGGTTGTTGGTTGCAAGACCCAAGAGGTTTGGGCAAGTTGTGTGGGAGTTTGGAGGTATTTTAGTTATTGGCAAAATTAATGGGTTTTTGAGTGCTCCCTTTGGGATTTGAACCCTTGCCCTAAATGGTTTTGGGAGTTTGAAGGAAAAAGAGTTTTTTTAGAAAGAAAAGTTTGTTTGGGCCGGGTTTTGAAAGAGGAAGCTTTGGGAAGGGATTTTAGACCCATTTAAATTAGGAAAAGGGAAGAAAATCAAGAAAGTCACTTTCCCCTTGTTTTGCAATCTCTCTCTCTCTCTCTCTCTCTCTCTCTCTCACCAAGAAAACCCAACCCTAGCAAGCCCAACCAAAGCCCTAGCAAAGACTAACCCGAGCCACACCTCTACCCACCCACCCTACCAAGACCACCGCACCTGCCTGCATGCCCATGCCCGGCGCGCTCTGCACAAAGCGCGCCGCACAGTCCAGCCACTCCGCCCAGTCGCGCCGCACCGCCCCGCACCAGGTCGCCAAGACGTGCCGCGCCGCCTCGCACCAGGCCGCCCTGCACATGATTAGTGGATAGGACAGCTTGTGATTGCATTCTTGCTAGCATGTTTGCTTGTTTGTAAATGTTAGTGCCATGCTAGGATTGTTCTTCCAGCATGCTCGAGATTCCTGCTTTAAGTTCGTAGTATCATGCTAGGTTATGTATGATTGATGATTATGTGTATGTTTAGCCAGGAATCAGTTACTCTGTACTTTTAGCTAGTATAGTAGAGTTTGTCATCATCTAGAGGCTGAGAGCGGACATAACGTACTTTGTCCCCACCGGTCGGGTGTAGAGCGAAGCATAACGCACATTGCTTCTTCTCCGGCGGCGATGTGGATTAGCTACCACATCGGCATAAACCTAGTTTATAGCTCGCTAGAGCCGAACCCCGCCAACAAACAAGCAAGCTCCGCCTTGGCCGGTTCTTAGCTTCGTGTCGGTGGTGTACAGCCGCACAGATGAGTGCCGAGGGCCTCGCACTCACTCGCGTGTTCGGTGACACCATTTTCGAGTCTTTAGGCATGCGCACCGCCCGCGTAGTTTGTACCTAGGCCCCCACATTTACGCCGATTGCAGCAGCATGCGGTGTGCGCGCACACGCGTTAGTCGCCGGTTCGGAGAGCTCCCCCGGGCTAATGTTCGTGAGTACACCAGTTCCTTCCAGTTTAGAGCCAGACTTCGGGTACTCTCCCGATAGTCCAGATTTGTTAGCGAGGGTAAGAGGCCCTTGAGGACACCCATTGGGATTGGCTTTTGAGCTGATCATATGGTCGAGGGAGAAAGACCCTCGAGGGTGTCGGACATCCTTGGGATCGGTTTTTGAGCTGATCAATTGGCCGAGGGATAAAGACCCTCGGAGATGTCCCGGGATTGGTTATGAGAGCCAATCATTAGGCCGAAAGTATGAGACTTCCGAGGATTCCAGATTCTGCCTTGTAAGCTCGTCGAGCTATGATCTGTGTTGGTAACTGTTTGCATGTATACTAGGGTGCTAGATGATTGATGTATCGTATTGTACCCCGGTTGGGGATTCTTACTGAGTATGTTTATATTCACCCTTATTTCGTGGTTTTCCACGTGTAACTTGGGACAAAGACCGGACGGGCTAGCGGAGGGAGCTGATTGATCATGGGAGCCGCCGGCACTCTGTCTATTATTGTTTGCATAATTTGTTCAGCATGTAGACGGACAGGAGTCCTAGGGGGATGTTTTTAACAGTTATTTAAATTGTATTGCATGATTTCATAAACACTGGCCAGGCTTGTTTCACTTTGTTGGTTTGCTTAAATGAAGGTTGTTGTTTATGTTTTAAGTGTCCCCGCTTTTAAATGTTTTGAAAGGTTTTAAATATGAGCACTAAACCGCTTGATGAAGTATTTAACTTGCATGCTGAGTGAGAACCTATGTTTAGGACCGTATTTTGGGTCGGGTTCTTACATGCGAGTCCCGAGATGTTTGGGCTTTTCGTTTGGGATTCCGGTTGTGATTTGGGTTTTGGGCAAAGTGATGGTTGTTTGGGTGTTTCCTTTGGGATTCGGGCCCGGGCCTTCAGTGTTGATTTGGGAGGCTGATTTAAGTGAGATTTGTTGTTTGGAAAGGTTGCTTCAATCGGGTCTCGAAGGAGGAAGCCGGGAAATGAGATTTAAGGATTTTAAGGATTTTTGGAAAAATTGGAAAATGGATAAAATTGGATTTAATTTTGGATAAGGTTGGAAATTTAAATAAAAGAGAAAAGAAAAAGAAAAAAAAGGAAAAATCTAATTTTTTTCCCCCATTTTCCCTTTCTCTCTCCTCTAACCCTCCCAGCCCCTCCCAGCTCCCCCTTGGTCGCCCCTGCCCGAGCCAGCCCGAGCCCCGGCCGCCTTGGCTCGCCCAGACCAGCGCCCGACTCGACCGACCAGCCTTCGCCCTTGCGCGCGAGAGAGCCTCGCCTGTGCTAATCGCCCTACCCAGTGTCGCCCTGTGTCGCGCGTGTCGCCCACTCGCCGCCGCGCCAGTTCGCGTCGCTCGACCTCGCCCAGGTTCGTGTCGCCCTCATCGCAAGATCGTGCCGAGCGCCTGATGTCGCGTCGCCGCATCCTCGTGACAGATGCCGTGCGATCGAGCGCCCGAGCCCGTCGCGTCGCTCGCTCTCGCGCGCCCCGCGCGCTTCCCTTGTCTTAGCCGAAGCCGCGCCGCGCGCCCTCGCCTCGTCCCAACTCGCCGTGGCAAACTCGCGCCCAGCGCCCCACCTTTGTGCCCAGCGTGCGCTTCGCTGCGCCCCACCAGTGAGAGCCTGCGCCCGGCACCAACTTGTTGTGTGTTGGCTTGGCCGAAGCCTTGTGGCTTCTCGGATGGTATTTCCCGAGTCTTTTCTTCGTTGGGCCCGGATTTGTTGGCTGCTGGTTATTGATTTATTTGGGCTATTTTTGTATTTGATTTGGGTGCATTATTTGATGTTCAGGCTGTTCGGGATCGATTAGAGGCTCGAGGATTCGCTCGTAGATTTATTATTATTATTGTTTTTCTGCTTGTTCCAGGTAAGGATTTCTTACCGTGGTTGTGTGGACCCTGCGATATATCTCGATATGCCTTGCTTGTTTGCTGATTGTTATGAGCATGTTAGAGATAGAGCTTTGATTGATTTCTTGCAAGCATGTTTGCCTGATTTTACATGTTAGTGCCATGCTAGGTTTGTTCTGCCAGCATGCTTATGGTTCCTGCTTAAGTTGTAGTATCATGCTAGGTAATGTGATTATTGTCAGTCATTGCTTGCTAGCCAGGAATCATTGATTTTGCTCTGTACTCTTAGATAGAGTTGTAGGGTTTGTCATCATCCGCAGGCCGAGGACATAACGTACCTTGTCCCCACCGATCCGAGTAGTGTGCGAAGCATAACGTATCTTGCTTCCCCGGGCCGCTAAGGTGGATTTAGCTCGGTCGGGAGTAAAGTGCGCTTGCGCAGATAACGTATCTTGCTACCCCCGACCCACGGTTGTGGACTTAGCTACCCACTTCGGCAATAGCCTAGTTTGTAGCCTGCTAGAGCGGAACCCTGCCAACGGTGTAAGCCTACCTTGGCCGGTTCTTATCTTCAGGTCGGTGGATCAGGCTGCACATATGAGTGCCGAGGGCCTCGCGCTACTGTGATCAGTGACACCGCTTTCGAGTCATAGGCATGTGCACCTGGCCCGCGTAGTTTTCCCTTAGGCCCCCGCATTTACGCCGGTTGCAGAGGAGCATGCGGTGTGCGCACACACGCGTTAGTTGCCGGTTCGGAGAGCTCCCCCGGGCTAATGTCGTGAGTACACCATTCCTTTCGTTAGAGCCTGACTTCGGGTACTCTCCCGTAAGTCCAGATTAGTGCAAGGGCAAGGAGGCCCTTGAGGACATTTTAGGGATCAGTGTATTCCCGGAGTGATGATACCTCGATGATGTCCCGAGATTGGTCGATGTATCCAATCCCAGTTAGGGCGGAAGAAAGAGACTTCCGATGGCTCCAGATCTTGTTTTATGAGCTCGTTGAGCTATGATCCGTGTTGATAGTTTGTTTGCTTGCATGTTGAGGTGCTAGATGGTGATGTATCGTATTGTACCCCGGTTGGGGATTCTTACCGAGTATCTTTATACTCACCCTTATTTATCTTTCATGTAACTTGGGACAACACCAGAAGGGCTAGCGGAGGGAGCTGATTGATCATGGGGAGCCGCCGGCACTCTGTCATTTATTATTGCATTGTTTATTCAGCATGTAGATGGACACGAGTCCTAGGGGAACATTGTTTAAAAAGTTGTTTAAATTGTATTGTATGATTTTATAAATACTGGCCAGGTTGTTTTACTTCGTTGGATGGTTTAAATGAAAACTGTTGATTATGTTTTAAGGGTTCCCCCTTCTCATATGTTTTGAATGGTTTTTAAATATGAGCACTAAACCGCTTGATATCATATTTACTTGCATGCTGAGTGAGAACCCCAGTTTAGGACCATGTTTTGGGTCGGGTTCGTCACATAAGGACCGGCCAAGGTAGGCTTGCACCGTTGGCAGGGTTCTGCTCTAGCAGGCTACAAACTAGGCTTATGCCGATATGGTAGCTAAATCCACATCGGCTGCCGGGGGGAAGCAATGTACGTTATGCTTTGCTCTAACTCCCGACCCGTGGGGGCAACGTACGTTATGTCCACTCTCAGCCTCTAGATGATGACAAACCCTACTGTTCTAACTACGAGCACAAAATAATTGATTCCTGGCTAAACATACATATTCAACATCAATCACACTTAACCTAGCATGATACTATGAACTTAAAGCAGGAATCATAAGCATGCTGGAAGAACGAACCTAGCATGACACTAACATGTACAAACAGGCAAACATGCTAGCAAGAGATCAATCATAACTGTCCTATCACTATCATGCTCATAACAGTCAACTAGCATACAAGGCACAATCATGATACATCGTAGGGCCCACACAACCACGGTAAGAAATCCTTACCTGGAAACAAGTAGTAAATAAGTATAACGCTCCTAGAGCTGTAGAACACAGAACCTAGCAAAACAACCAAAATACATTAACATCTAAACTAGCTAACCCTATCTCCAAACCAAGAGAAACAAGAGCCGGGAAACTACCTAGCTAGTCTCACAAGCTCTCGGCCAAGCTTGGCTTTTGGCCTTCACACACAACAACTTCCTGGAACTTGCTCGACTTCACCTCAACAGGAAAGAACACAAGTTAGCTAACCGGGGAAGCAAACCTCACACTCCTAAACACACCATCAAGCTCTCAGCTAGGACGGGGAATTTTACCTTGGGATTGCATTTTGCTTGGCTATTGCTCACGACTTCTAGGGTTAGTTGCGGGAACTCTTTCGGCTTCATTCGGAGCTTGTAAAACAAAGGAGAAGCACTTAGAAAACTACCAACCAACAACCAAAGGTTCTCGGCAATGGACAGGAAAAACTTACCACAAGATGTTTCGGTTGCAAGGAAAGCTAGGGAATTGATTCGACAACAATGGGGATGAGCAAGGATGAAGGCTCGACTCTTTGCAAGATGAATCATCAACTTCGGCAGCCCCAAACTCCTCCTACCTCTCGGATACAAGCTAGGGCAATGAGTTCTTTCTTGGTTAGGGTTTGCGCAATCAACAAGGGAAAAGACTTCGGCAAGGAGAAGAAGGAAAAGAAAGGAAAACTCACCTCTCGGCCTTGGTTCTTGAATTGGTTTGCGGCTACACCAAGAGAGGAATCAAGAAGGCAATTCGGCACTCTCCAAGAAAGGGAACTCAAGGCTCGACAACTCCAAGAAACACCCAAGAGGGTCTCGGCCACAAGGAAAACACCAACTCCTCGGTTAAGGATTGACCAAACACCAAAGGAAACAATTTGGCTTTGAGGAGAAGAAGGAGAAGAGGAACTTACATGATTCTTGATCTTGATGAATCGATAAGGAGATGGGGAAGGAGGAGCAAGAATTCGGCAAGGGTGAGAGAGGGAGAGAGTGTGTGTGCGGCAAGAGCAAGGGAAAAATAGGGTTTCCTTGTTTTCTTTTTCCCTTTCCTAATTTAATTAGGCTTTGACGACCTAAAGCCCCTTCCCAGGGTTTTCTTCATTCGAGTCCCAGCTGAATCAATCTTTTCTCTTTATTAAAACTCATTTAAACCAAGCTTCCAAATCACCATTAGGTGAAGGGTTCAAATCCCAATGGAAGCACTTTAATTTACATTAATTTTGCTAATAACCAAACCACCTCCAAACTTCTGAACAACTAGCACAAACTTCTTGGGTCTTGCAACCAACAACAGTCAAGTCTCGATAAAGGGCAGGAAAGACCCTGGAATCCTGAAAATCCACAAACCCTGACCGGGGAGCAAAAAGACCAAAATACCCCTAAGGGTTAAAATAGCTTTAACGGCCCAACCGAACAACCGAATATTGAACCGAAAACACCTGGGAAACTGGAATAGAAAACTGGGCCGTTTAAGAACTAGAGACTTTATGGTTTATAGTGATGCTTCAAAGTTTGGACTCGGTTTGTGTTTTGATGCAGAAAGGGAGAGTAATTGTTTACGCTTCCAGGCAACTTAAGAATTATGAACAAAATTACCCAACTCATGACTTGGAATTGGAAACGGTGGTTTTTGCGTTAAAAATTTGGAGGCACTATCGACATGGAGAGAAAATCAAGATTTTTACGGACCATCAGAGCTTGAAATACTTCTTCACCCAGAAAGAACTGAACATGAGACAACGCCGTTGGTTGAAATTGGTGAAAGACTATGATTGTGAAATCCTATATCACCCAGAAAAAGCTAATGTCGTTGCTGATGCTCTAAGTAGGAAGACATCACATTATGTCGCCCTATCGATATTGCCAACGCCCCTACGACGAGATCTAGACTGGTATGAGATTGCTTTAGGCAGAAAGGCTACAACACAGTTGGCTCAGGTGACAGTGCAGTCTTCGTTGAGGCAGAGGATTGTTGATAGACAGAAGAGTGACCAGAGGTTGCTAGTATTTTTTGCTTGATCTCACGCTAAGGAGGGGACTGATTGGTTAGTGGATTCAGATGGACGTTTGCAGTTCTGACAGCGCCTGGTTGTTTCAGATGATGCCGAGATGAGGGCTGAGTTGTTAACTAGGGCTCACAGTTTGCCGTTTGCTTTGCACCCGGGGGCTACAAAGATGTATCAAGACTTGAGACAGTGTTATTGATGGAATAATATGAAAAAGGATATAGCCACTTTCATTAGCAAGTGTTTGACCTATCAGCAGGTGAAAACACCAAGGCAGAAGCCAGTAGGGCTGTTACAGCCTTTGAGTAACCCACAGTGGAAGTGGAACGATATCTCCATGGATTTTATATCAGGACTCCCAAAGATGACAAAGGGTTTATAGTGATACTGGTGATTGTAGACCGTCTCACCAAGAATGCGGATTTCATTCCAGGTAAGCCGGTTTATTCTGTTGAGAAATGGGCACAGTTATACTTGGTGGAGGTTGTGTCATTTCACGGGGTCTCGGTGAGCATTGTTTCAAATAGAGATACCTGGTTCACTTCACGATTCTGGAAGAGCCTTCATGCAGTCCACTATTGGGATGGCTCCATTTGAGGCCTTGTACGGAAAACGATGTAGATCTCTGTGTTCTGGGAGGAATGAGGGAAAGGAAATTGTCAGGCCCCGAGTTAATGCACAATCAATGATGCGGCTTAGAAAATTTGTGCTAGAATGCTTTCAGCCCAGAGCCGACAAAAGAGTTACGCTGACGTTCGACGTCGAGATCTGGAGTTTGAAGTGGAGAATCACATTTTCCTCAAGGTTTCTCCTATGATGGGTGTTGTGAGGTTTGGCAAAAAGGGGAAGCTCAGTCCTAGATTTGTTAGCCCATTTGAAATCTTAGAGAGGATTGGTTCGGTTGCTTACCGGTTGGCTCTACCCCCGTCCCTGTCAAGGGTGCATGATGTTTTCCACGTATCGATGCTTAGAAAGTATGTGCGGGACTCTTCCCACGTGATCGATCATGAGCCATTGCAACTAGATAGGAATTTGAGCTTTGAAGAAAAACATGTGCAAATTCTAGATAGAGACAGAAAGGTACTAAGGGATAGAGAGATCAGCTTGGTTAAAGTTCTTTGGAGTGGTCAGTCAGTTGAAGAGGCTACGTGGGAGAGCGAAGAGGATATGCGCGCTCATCACCTAGAGCTGTTTTTACCTTAGTCAACTTATGAGGACGAAAGTTTCCTAAGGGGGGAATATTGTAACACCCCAGCTTTTCTAACTCCATTTATGTGAGTTTAATTTATTTTATTTTGCACTTTTAATTTACTTTCTTTTTAAAAAAAAAAACAAATGAAAATGGCTTGAGTTTAAAGAATTGTTGGAATTTTTGGGCCACATGTGTTGGTTTGGCCAAGATTGCCAAGTCAAATAACCAAGTCAAAAAAAAGAAAAAAAAGAGGAGGAGTTTGTTTTATTTGCTTTTTATCTATTTTTCTTTCCTTTTTTCTTTCCTTTTCTCTTTCTTTCTTTCTTTTTTTTTCCTTCTCCCTTCCTTTTCTCCCCCCCCCCCTTTTCACGCACAGAACCACCCCCCCTCTTTCTTTCTTCTTCTTGTCACCCACAACCACGCCCACTGCCTCTGTCGATCCCGCTGCAGGTCCGTTGTCGCCACCGATCGTTTGGCTGATTTTCTACTAGTTTTGGGGTATAAGATTTAAACCTTGACCTGTGTTCTTTTCCATGCTTTTCAATTGGAACCTGAACTATTTTTGTCTCGTGATTGTCGACCAGATTCGGGATTTGAGCAGCTGCCTCCGTGTTCAATTGATCGAACTTGGCCAATTTCGGACCAGCAGGTAATTGCTTTGTTCATTTCTATTTTAGGCAGTTCAAAGTGCCATTTTTATGGCACAAAATCCACATTTTAGGTCCCAGAAGTTGGAGGGTTTTGGAGAAGCAATCTAGGCCTAAAAATTGTAGGATTTGTGTTCGACCAAGGTAAGGGGAGTGAGTTAGAAATTTTGCGTTACTTATATATGATGAGGGGCGATATGCCTATTTATTTATATTTGGGTGCGATGTGCCCATTGTGTGTTGAGGGGTTGTAACAGCCCGGTTTTCAGCTAAATGTAAAACAAGGTTTCCTTTTATATTTTTAAGTTTGGGAGGAACTGTTGGAAGGACTCGAACCCTCAGCCTAAAAAGGGGTTGGGAAGCTTGGGTTTAAATAAGGAAAAATAAACGCGCGTCGTAGGGGCTCGAAGGGGAATCTTGGGGAGGGCATAAGAGATTCCCAAGTCTATTTAAGTTAAGGAAGGGAATTATATTTAAAGAGAAAGAAAAGAGAAAACAAGGAAAAAAAAAAAAAGAGAAAGAAAGAACCCCAAAACCCTAGACCTCTCTCTTCACTCTCGCCTAAGCCGCCCACACCGCCGCAGTGTCTCGCCTTGCCGCGCCCCACACCGCGCGCAGTGTCTCGCCTAAGCCGCCCCACACCGCCGTCGTGTCTCGCCCAACGCCTGCATTGCCGCCCCACGACATCGCTCGCTGCCGACCACCGCCGCAGACCAAGACCGACACACCGCCCGCCCGGCTCGCGTCGAGCGCCGGCTCGCCCACCACCGCGCAGCAGCCCATCCTCCACTCCGCACCGAGTCGCCCAACAGACCGGCCAGTAGCCGCCTCGCGCGCGCGACGACACCACCCAGCGCGCTCGCGCCCAATGCAGACCGGTGGTGTAGCTCCGCCTCGCGCGCGACGACAAAGACACCCAGCCGCTTAAACCGCGTCGCTCCACTCGCCCAAGACTCGTCCCAGCGTGTCGCTCGTTCGCGCGCCCGGCCTCGCGGCCAGTGTCGTCCGCGCGCTGCGCGCCGTCGACGCTTTGATAGCGCGCGCCCGCCAGTGTCGTCTACCGCCGCGCGCGCGCTCGAGCGAGCGCGCCCCTGCCCAAAGAAGGCCGCCCTTCTGCCGCTGCTGCCGAGACGTGTGCCTTCTCGGTTGGTAAATTTCGAACCTCCACCCTTTGGGCGCCCCGATTTTCGATGTCGTTTATTAATTAGGATAATTTATTGCTTGCTTAGGTTGCTCGAGTTCACTTAAAAGCTCGAGGGTCGTTATTCGATTCGGGATAATCAACCTCCACTTATTTCGGTAAGGATTCTTACCGGGGTTGTGTGGACCTGCGAATACTTGATAGCACGCTGACATCAGAAATATATGAATTTCTAGTGATAGGTTCCATGTTTTCTTTTGATTCATGTTCGTGACATGTTTAAATCTCGTTAGTTCCATGCTAGGCATTCCTATCTTGATAGACCCATGCTGCCTATTGTATGCTGCTAGATCCAAGTTACGGTTAGACGTGAGATGTAAAGTTTAGAGGGCCGTAGAGGTAACTAGTTTGGGGTCCCGCTCGGGCAAGACCGATGGACATCTGGAGGTGTAAGGCCCTATGGGCATCCTAGGTGTGTAAGGCCCACTGGGCATCACTGATTTTGGAGGTGTAAGGCCCTATGGGCATCCTAGGTGTGTAAGGCCCACTGGGCATCACTGATTCTGGAGGTGTAAGGCCCTATGGGCATCCTAGGTGTGTAAGGCCCCTTTGGGCATCACCGATCATTGAAGGTGTAAGGCCCGATGGGCATCCTAAGTGTGTAAGGCCCCACTGGGCATCACTGTGTCCTAAGTGTGTAAGGCCCCATTGGGCATCACTGAGTCCTAGATTGTGTAAGGCCGAAGGGCATCCAAGCGTAGGACCTAGGAGTGACTGTTGATGGGAGCCCTTGTATAGGCTCGCCCTAGAAATAGCCCATAGCCTAACCAACCGTTTCTGCTCTAAGTCTTGTATGGTTGCTTGCCCATGTGCTAAATGAGATGATTTCGTATTGTACCCCGATTGGGGATTCTTCTTGAGTAACTTGTTGCTCACCCTTATTTTCTGTGGCTTCCACTGTAACTTGGGACAGCAATTTGGATGGCTAGGAGGAAGCGGCTCGATGATCATGGACGGTGACCGACTGGATCGCACGTTTCTTTAAATGTTTTCCTTAATGATTTAGCATGTAGTGGGACTTGGGTCCCTAGGAAAAAGCACTCAAACTATTTTATGTTCTAGTACCGTTTTCCTTTGAATTGTTTTAAGAAAGTACTGATCAGTCATTTACCTATTTTATTTAATTGAAATCATGGTTTTGTTTTAAAAATGTTTATTGCAAAGTTTTAAACTTCCGACTCTGAATGATGTTTATATTCTTAATCATGCATGCTAAGTATGGACCTTAGGTTAGAGACCGTTTCTTGGGTCGGGTCTTTACAGGGGTGTTACCTAATTATTGTTATATCTATTGAGGGGTTTCGTGCCCAAATTGCTAATTGTTGGGGTTATGTGCCCATTGGATGTTGAGGGGTGTTACCCATTATTGTTATATCTGTTGAGGGGTTTCGTGCCCAAATTGTTAATTGTAGGGGTTATGTGCCTAATGAATGTTGAGAGGTGTTACCTATTATTGTTATATCTGTTGAGAGGTTTCGTGCCCAAATTGTTAATTGTTGGGGTTACGCTACCACCTGTGTGGTTGAGGGGTGTTGCCCTCTGTGATTGTTAAAAATGTGTGTTATGGTACCGTTTTGAACCCTTACTGAGTTGAAACTCACCCCCTTCCTTTGTGGTGTGTTCACAGGTACCCACGTGATGTACCGACATGATTGATTTGGGGTTGGAAGACCATGGGATGTGTCCGAAATAAAATGAGTCATTTGGTTGTCATTCATTCTCGCATGAAATGTTTTGGCATGGAGTCATTATTATTGAATTTAAGTGTTTATGTATGGTTTTGACTGCTTTTTCTGTGAGGGTACTCGTAAAACTATTATTTTTCCTGAACATTCTAGGTCCATATCTTTTTTTTTTTTTTTTTTATCAATAAAGTTTAATAAATCATGGGACTTGATGGTTCTATTGAATCTTCTTGTTATTGTTGTTGTTTTAAATCATGCATGGTGGTAGAGACCTGAAACGAGAACCCAGTTCGGGAGGATCATTACAGCTGGTATCATAGCCAGGCATCGGGCTGGTGTGCCGGGTCAATCGGGACGCTGAACCTCTAAGGGGAGGTAGAAACCCATAGGGGAATCCCACATTGGTTGGGAAGGGGAACAAACAGTCCCTATAAAGGGTGTAGACACTTTCCCCTAGTAAGACGTGTTTCCTACGGGGGAGAAACAAATCCGTGAGACTATTTGGTCAAAGTGGACAATATATTGGCTAGCGATGACTTGGGCCGTTGCATTAATATAGTTGTAATTTTTATTTTAATATTTCTTTTTAATATTATTTTTTCACATCTATAATTATATTTCTTTATTAAAATGGATTATCATACAATAAAAGAAAATAAAAATGAAGGTTAGATTGAATAATCCAACCATTTTTTTAAAAAAGGTTATCCAAGAAAAAAGATGTGTATAAAAAAGTGTGATAAAAAATCTATCTATATATAAAAGTTATAAAAAAGGAAAGTTACTTTAAGTTGCACTTTTAAGTTTTAAGAAATTTGTGAGACTTTAAAACTCATAAAAAAAATACTAATATTAAATATAAATAAAGAGTACTAAATACAATTAAAGAATAGTTTGTACACAAAAAAAAGATTCTAAAAAAAAAAAATTGTACACAAAAAAATTTCAACAAAAGTAGATATTAAAGAGTTATAGATGTGTGGAATTTTTTTTGTTTTGTTTTGTTTTTTAAATTTATGAAAAAATAGATAATTTTATTTAAGAGTACTAAATATAATTAAAAATTAATCAAGATTTCAAATCCATAATCAAGGAAAGATTTAAAAAGAAACTATATGATTGATATTGTAATAGAAACTAAAGACAATATTTTAAACTAAATATAAAATTAACTTTCTTACGGTGAAACAAAGATCATTACGAAATTGGTACATAGAAAAATGAAATTTAACAAGTACATGTTATTAATGTTGTAAAAACAATTACTACAAATACAATTAAGAAAGTGCATTTAAAAAAAAAAAGCAATTACAAAAGAATACTATCAAAATGAAATCAATGTCGTAAGAAAAATTGAAAAACCATTAAATGTTAGATTTAAGGTAAAACAATAATGTATAAAATAATATTTCAAAAAATATATACAAAAGAAGAAAAGTAAACTTAACCTAAGAGATAAAAGACAAATCATCTTCAATATTCTCTCTTTGCACATCTTCCTAAATATTGACAACTACAGAACGATAAAAGAAAACATAGTGTTAGATTAAGGAAAAACAATAATTATAAAATCATATTTCAAAAAATATATATGAAAGAATTAAAGTAAACCTAACATAAAATAGAAGAAAGTCCTCAAATATTTCTAAAAAAGTATTGAAAAGCAAAACAACAAATATAAAAAAAAGAAAATGAAGTTAACTTGAGAGATAGGAATATATTGTTAAATGAATTTTTGAATATCTCACACCTAAATATTCTTGAATTAAAAAATAATAATGAGCAAAAACTTCACGTAACAAAAATGAAGTTTGACTAATTTAAAATATTTGAAAACTTTTATTTTATTTTAAGATTTTTTTAACTTAAATAATAAAACAAAAATTTATACGAGGATTCTATTTATTGAAAAATAATGAATTAAAAAATAAAAATAAAATCATTTAGTTAAATTAGTCCTTATAAAATTTTGATAGTAATTCTTTTTTATTTTATTAAAAAATAAAATAACTTTTCTAGTAGAAGAAGACTAATTGCTTTAAAATAATATGAGAGCCAAATACCAATTTTCCGGCTCGAAACTTTATTTGATTGTTGTTTTTTTAATGTAAAATAATCTCAAACCCTATGTTGACTCATACAAGTCTAAGAACTTATATTTGTTTTTGGTATATTAAAAAAAACTCACAAAATTAGTTAAATTAATTTACCACCTCCCTAAAAAG
Source organism: Sicyos edulis (assembly GCA_036507275.1). NCBI lineage: Eukaryota > Viridiplantae > Streptophyta > Magnoliopsida > Cucurbitales > Cucurbitaceae > Sicyos > Sicyos edulis. The sequence continues at coordinate 19,657,571 of CM071857.1, read as the reverse complement.
AAAAAGTTAATAGATTCCTACGATTATTTTAAAGTATAGTTTTTTTTTTTGGAGATTACAACAATTGGGGAGTGGGGGAGACTCGAACCAATGACCTAGGTCATCAGGTGTGCACTGATGCCGCTTGAGCTATTGCTCTATTGGCATTTTAAAGTATAGCTTATTACAAGAGTAAAAAAAAGGGAATTTGCATTGTATATCAACTTTTTTACCATAGTTTACAAGTATAGCAACTTTTTAAAAATAATTTGTTTATACCAAATTCTGCCTATTTTTAAAAAAATCTCTATTTACCTTTTTTTATCGAAGACTTTGATAGAATCTATCATTCTCTAGTGATGAAAATCTATCAATTTACTTTATTTATTAGTAATTGATTCTATAAGTCTCTATTGATAGAATCTATCAATATGGAAGTCAATCAATTTACATTTTTTGCTATATGTGCAAATATTTTCATTATTATGCTATTCATAGAGTATTTTAGCCATTTTGTAATATACCTACAAAAGCCCTTAAAAAAAATTGAATCTCAAGTTTATAGCAAACAAAATAAATTCACCAATTTTGCTTTATTGAAATAAGTTCATATTTTAAAACTTATCGTAAATTATGAATAAAAATTCAATGTGCATAAATTGTTTAAATTTAATTGCCATTTTAATAATAAATTGATGTATATTGTTAATATTAAAAAAATACATTATTTTATAACAATAATATTTTAATTATAAATACGATTTTTTCTAAACAATTGAAGTTTTATACACTTTTTTGTTATTAAAAACGATTAAATAAAAGAATAAAAAGTATTTAAATTTTTATAAATAAAAAATATTAAAATTTATTGCCATATATCAAGAGATAATATATATTTATTTATTTTAATATTAAAAATTCAAATTTATTTAAATAAATATTTGATATAATAATAGTATAATTATTATAATTATATACCAGTATGTTAATATATTTAAATAATAATAATATTATAACCACAAATATATCAAATAAAAAAAAGTAGAAAAAATACAAATAAAAAGATGAAAAAATGTTTAGAAAAAAAGAAAGGAAATAGATAGATGAGATGAGAAGAGATGGCGAAGATGATAACACCTTGAGCCAAACAACTCCAACACCTTTCTCATCTCCTCTCATCCCAAAACAAAGACACCCTTATATTTTAGACTGAATTATTCAATTATAAATTCTCTTCTATTCACCAAAAATAATTGAATATGTAAATTCGTTCAAATAATTGAGGAGAACTAAATAAAAAAGTCTACGTATTCTATTAGGTTAAATGTAACTCTGAGAAAAGTATAAATAAAAAAAGATTTAGAAGAAGGATTTACTAATTACTCATCGAAAACCTATATCCCAATGACTTTTTATTAACTCTTCATTTTAAAATTAACTCTCCATTTCTAAACACTAATTTCTAATTGTTTATTTTAAATCAATTAAAATAATTCAATTTTAATCACTCATTTTTAATAATTCATTTTTTAACTATTCAGAAATAAATTTACATTCAAATAAGTTTTTTACTCTAACTCCTCTACACAAAAACCACGTCCAAACAAATTTTTTAATATAACTCTCAATTTTTAACTACTCAAAATAACTTTTCGAGCTAAGTCCTTAAATATGGTCATGGGTATGTGTAGCTTTTGGTCCCTCAATGTGCAGTTAAAAAAAAAACTTGACAAAAGTATAAAAAAAGTCGTATTGGTCTTTCTGTAAATAAACAGAAAAGAGGAACCTATTTTGGGAAACTCTTTATTTTCATCTTGTGTTCCTTTTATGGCGGGCTTCACCACTCTTCGCAGTGTTTCGTACAGAAAATTTGGAGAGGCAATGAGAAGGAGAAAGAAAGAAAGAAGAAGAACATAACAAAGACACCATCCGATTCAGTAAAAAAGAAAAGCAGTAACACTCACTGGTCACTCTTCGATTCACAAACAGGCTTCCCTGTTTATCTTAGATTTCGATTCCCACCTCAGGGCTCAGAAATGGAGCGGATGATGGCAGTTTACAAGATTTAGGTCTGTGGGATAGTGTAGGTGTTTTCGGTCTGTTTCACTCCCCCTACACCCTCTTATCCCTTTTCTCTCAACCTTTTCGCTCGCCGGACCATGGCTTTCTAGAGAAAAATTGTCCAAAATCTTCACCCTCAAAGGAAGAGCAGCGGTGGTTTGAGAACCAAACAGGCCGGGAGAGGATCGAGCCGTAGAAGTTAGACTGAGCACAACCCAAGATTGGTTCCAGCTCTTTTTCTGTAGCCATGGGGTTTTTGCTCAAAGAGACGCTCAAAGCTCTTTGCTGTTTGAATCGCTGGTCTTATGCCGTGTTCTGGAAGATCGGTTCCCAACATTCCAAGTAAGATTCGTTCTCTTCAACCCCATGAAACCCATCTTTCTGATTTTCTTTGAATCAGTGGGATTTTCCTCTAGAGAATAAAAGAATGATGGGATCTGGGTTTTGTTGTATTGTTGGTGTTTCGTTCAGTCTAGAATGAAGGAGGAGGCTGAGGAGGAGGAGGAGAAGAAAGAAACTGGAAAAGTACCTGAGAAAGCAGTATCTTTGAACCTTGTAAAGTGGGGAGTTCATTAATTAGTTTTGGTTTTATGTTTTTTTGATAGCTTGTATGCATTGTTGAAGTAGAATGGGTATTAAGTTGCTAAGATCCACATGATTGGTTGAAGCAGATTGTTAGATGTGTCCGTATTCTTTTTGTGGCTGATGTTTTGTAGTATGGATTCTACTTTGTTCTGAAGAATCTCTAGGAAGTTGATTTTTGAAAATTTAGTGACCTTTGGCTTTAGGTTCCTTGTTTGTTTTTCTTTTTCTGATTTCTTGCTTTGTAGAGGGAACTTTTGCTTTTTCAGGCCAGCAAGTCTTTGATTAATATCCTGGTGACTTTCTTCCACCACATTACTTTGACTAATTTGTTTTCTTTTGGAAAATGGAAAAATTTGTCAAGTTGGTTGCCTGCCTACCCACATTGTTGAATCAACATGGAGGGTTCAATTTTTTCCCTTCAACCTCAGATATTATATGCTTCTTTGTTGTTGGAATCTATGGAATCCGTTCGACACAGTAATTGTTGCTGTTTTTTTTTTATTGAAATTGATCGTGTTATTTGGAAATTCCAGGTTCCTGATTTGGGAAGAATGCCATTATCAATCCGTGCCCAGCTTTGAGTATTCTGGAAGTGGGAGTTCCAAACTACCCCTCAGTGAGTGGAGAGGATGTTGGGGCTATTCTGTAACGGCCCAGATTTCTGTTCCGATTCCCCAGGTATGTTCGGTTATTATTTCGGTTGGTCGGTTAGGCCGTTAGGGCTGTTTTAGTCTTTCGCTGAGGTCGGAGATTTTATTCAGTTTCAGGTTCTTGGAATTGGAGTATTTTCTTGTGTTTTGGTGGCTTGGAATGAAAACGAAAAATTTAAAAGAAAAGTGTTCAGGCCAGGACTCGAACCCAGGTGGCTAGGAGTTGGAGTTGGTTGTTGTTTAAATTAAGAATTAAATAATGTCACTGCTAGGATTCGAGCCTGTGCCAGACACACTTTGGAAGCTTGTTTTAAAAAGAGAAATAGGAAGTTAAAAGTACGTCTGTTGGATTCGAACCTGTGACCAGCTAAACTTGGAAGCTTGTTTCGAAAAAAAATGAGAATAAAGGGTGGAATTTGTGTCTTTGCTAGGGTTCGAACCTGGGTGGATTTGAGGAGGTTTTGCTTAAGTGTTTTATTAAGGAGAAATTAAAAGTGCTCTTGCCAAGGCTCGAACCTTGGTTGTTTTGGAGTTGTGGAGCTTAGTTTAAAAGAATTTTAAAAAGAGGAAAAAGGTGTTGTTGTTGGGACTCGAAGGGAGGATGGCTAGGGACACGTGGCGCAAGGGGATTCTTTTTGCGAATTGGGAGAAGGCCTTCCAATTTTTTCGTCGACTCCAGCACAGAAGATTGCGTTTTGCGATTTCTCCCAGAATCCTTCCCTTTTGCGATTCCTCCTCCATTCTTGCCGAGTTCATCATCCCTTTCATTCGATTTCCTTGCTTGTTCTTGCAACCGAGAAGCCTCCCCATCAAGCCCTAATCAAAATCAAAACCCCAACCTTTCTTCTCCTCTCCTTGGTGTTGCTGCAAACCCTAGCCTCAAGAACTCTCCTTGGTCGAGAGGGTCCTCTCTTCTTCTTGCGTTGGCCGAGCAACCTAAATCACCATCACCTTCTTGCCGTGAGCTTTCCCTTGTCCCTGTCTTGCCGCAAAATCAAGTCTTGCCGAGAACCCTTGGTGCCGCAAGCCAAACAACCCTCTATTTGTCGAGGTAGTTCGCAGCCGAGATCCTTAAGGTAAATTTCTTCCCTAGCCGAACTCTTTTGTGTGCTGGTTGGTTGTTCCCTAACTGAGGTTTTCGTGATTGTGTATGTCAAACCTGTAAAGACCCGACCCAAAAGGGGCTCTAAATGGGCCTTTACCCCAATGCATGTGTTCAAAATAAAAGACATTATGAAAAAGAAATTTCGGATCCCAAGTAAAAACAGAAACATTCAACAACCAAAACATACATTTCTAAAAGCATACTACGATCGAGATTTATTTAAACCATTTAAACAATCCACAAGTACAAATATCTTTGGAATCCATAAAACGTAAGAAAACATCCTAGGGCTCCGTGCCCGTCTACATGCATTCGGGGAAATAACAAAGTCAAGAGTCATGATATAATAAAATGGTCGGAGATGACAAGCAGGATTCCATGATCACGGCTTCTCCTTCGACCATCCTGTCTCCCGCCTTGATTACTCGTGGAAAACCACGGAATAAGGGTGAGTAACGAATTACCAAAGAAGAATCCCCAACCGGGGTACAATACGATATACATGATCATCTAGAAGAAAGTATGCAAGCTATGAGTACAAACACAGAGCGGAGCACATAGCTAAGTCCACACTTGGACCTCGGATGCCAACTCGTGGTCTTAGTCCGGAAATACCACAACACACTATACGCTCTATACGGGAACAAGTCCGGCCTCGGCTGTCATCATCGATCACGAAAGGTGCATCGCTCAAGATCCAGAGGAGCTCTCGATCGGCTGCCGTAATGAGCGTAAGCGCACCGCATGCTACCGCAAACTCGGGGTGCGGGTCTAGTGGCAAGCCGCCCGAGTTTGACCACCATGCCTAACTAAATCTCCGGATCGGTGTCACCGACATAGGGTGTGAGACACGGACACGTGAACTATGTCACCGCTGTCACCGCACTTTTTGAGGCTAAGGAACCGGCCGTGGTAGGCTTACACCGTGAAGCGGTCCTTGCCTAACAGTGGCAATCAAGGGCTACGCCGAACACGCCGAGGACGTGCCGATCGCCGGGACGAGGCAATGCCAAGTCATCATCCCGACCGTTGGGGCATTTAACGATCCGCCACCCTCACCCAAGATTGCGGGGCCACCGTTAGTTAGGTTAGCTAAACCCTAACGGGATCGGGACGAGTACCATCTCGCACGTGCGTCCGTCGGGGATGCAAGTTACGTTATGCATCCGGCGGATGATGCTACCTACTTGAACTCTAAACCATAGCAATAATAACAATTCATTCAATGCGGTCCAATACGTGCTCAGCGAGATACAAGGAACCTAGCATGATACTACGAAGTAAGAACAGATATCGAACATGCCGAATGGAACAACCTAGCATGGGCTAACATGAGAAACAATACAAGAGTTCATGCCGATCAGAATTGAAACAGATCACCTAGGGCTAAACATGCTAATAATCATACACAGCATACAAAACAACAATCACAAATATACCGCAGGCCCACACAACTCCCAGAAGAAATCCTTACCTTGGTGGGAGGCTTCTACACACAAATCCTAAGCTGCGGAACAATCCCGAGCTAGCGGCGGGAACCTAGCAAACCAACAATAATCGGCATCTAAAACGTCTAAACAACAATAGAGCGACAAGCTCGGCGCCGGAACTCACGCGCGCACGGCGACACGAGCTTGAGCTGGCTGGCAAGCCGGGCACGGCAGGCTGGCGCAGCCGCGCAGCCGCACGGCAGGCTGGCGCCGCACAAAGACGCGACGGAGCATGCATCGCAGGACGCCGCGCTGGCGCGGCGAGCGAGCGCTCGGGCGCGGCGGCGAGCGGCGCGGCGAAGGCGCGCGCGCTGGCTGGCGTGCAGCGCAGCGACGCGACGCGGGCTGGGCCTTGGGCTGGCGCGGCGCTCGCTGCGCAGCGCGATTCGCACGACGACGAGCGATGGCGTCGCGGGAGGGCTGCGACGGTGGATCTCGTGCGACCGGCGGCGATAGGCGGCGCGGGCGATCGCGGCGATATGGCGGCGCGGGAGGGCCGCGACGGTGGATCTCGTGCGACTCGGGCGAGCGATGGCGTCGCGGGCGATCCGCGAGCGATGGCGTCGCGGGCGATCGGGCGACCGCGGCTTTCGTCCCGGCTTGGCGTCGCGGCGGTCGCTTCAACAGATCTGGGCGAGGGTGGCGGTGGGCGGCGACGATGGTCTTCTGGCGGCTTCTCTCTCGGTGGTCGCAATCAACACAAACACACACAACACTCTACTTCTTACCTTCGGCCAAAGATCAATAACCAAATGAGGAGATGAAGATGATGAAGACTTACCGGAATGATGATGATCGAACCCAAAGAGATGCAAGGAAAGAAGAATCGGCAAAGGCTTTGGAGAGGAAAGCTTGTGCGGCCAAGAGGTGATTTGGAGAAGAAGATGGAATAAACCTAATTTCTATTTCATTTAACCAAATGCACCAAAACTCCAAAATCCAAGGCTAACCATAAGATGATGCAGGAAGAGCAACAAGAGCACCTAATGGCTCAATTGGCACACATCTCCACAAGCTTCCCAGGAGACCCGGGTTCAAACCCCAGCTGCAGCACAATTTCCTTTATTTTTACTTTTGCATCAAACCTTGCTCAAACCACACCACAAATCCTTCCAAAAACCTACATAAATCCATCCAATAATTTTAATAACCGGAAAAGACACAAACGGCCCTGACGGCCCGACCAAATTACCAAAATTACCCCTAGGGCATACCTGGAAGACCGGGAAGAAAAACCTGGGTCGTTACAAAACCCTTGCTGGCCGAGAGCATCCAGTGGTAGCCAAGCCTCCCTTGCTTGTTGGGAGCCCGTGCCGAGATCATTCTGAGGTAAGCGTTTGTTGTAGTGTGTTTGTTGGTGGTGTTGTGCACCCCTCTTTGGCCGAGAGCTACATGGTAGCTTGGAGATGCTTGTTGCTCATCCCTTGGCCGAGGTAGGGTGTGGGAGTTATTGTATTGGCCAAGATACTAATCCTGGTTGGTGGTTGTGTTCGTTGTGTTGGGATGCCCTAAGTCGAGCTGCCCTTGTTGCTTCAAGTAGCCGAGAGCTTGTGTTGCCTGGAGAGTTGGGAGCAGCCGTGAGCACCTTGTGCAAGAGTGTGGCCTAGAGCACCTGGCAACCGAGAACACTTGCCTCTGTTGGTTCGGTAGCTTCTCAAACCGTTAGTTCTGGTTTCTAGTTCGATGTTAGCTATCTAGGGTTAATATGTTTTTGTACGTTGTGATATGTTGTGAAACTCTGCAGCTCAAGGAGCACTTTACATTGTTATTATTTTACTGCTTGTTTTCCAGGTAAGGATTTCTTATAGGGGTTGTGTGAACCCTGCGATATATCATGATCGTACCATGTATGGCTGTTGATTGTTATGAGCATGTTAGTGGATAGGATTGCTTTGTTGTTTGATTTATGCTAGCATGTTTACCTCTGTTTCTACATGTTAGTGCCATGCTAGGTTTGTCCTTCCAGCATGTTCTGTGATTCCTACTTTTCGTAGTATCATGCTAGGTTATGTGTTTGTACTATTGAGCATGTTTGTTTAGTCAGGAATCGTTTACTCTGAAATTTTAAATTGAACTATCAGGTTGTCATCATCTAGAGGCTGAGAGCGGACATAACGTACTTTGTCCCCACCGGTCGGGATTCAGTGCAAAGCATAACGTACTTTGCTTCCACCCTGACAGCCAATGCGGATTAGCTCCCGCATCGGCATAAGCCTAGTTTGTAGCCTGCTAGAGCGGAACCTAGCCAACGGTGTAAGCCTACCTTGGCCGGTTCTTAGCATCAGATCGGTGGTACAGGTTGTTACAGTTGAGTACCGAAGGCCTTGCACTACTATAGACTGTAGATTAGTGACACCGCTTTCGAGTCTTTAGGCATGCGTACCTAGACTGCGTAGTTTGTCCCTAGGCCCCCACATTTAAGCCGGTTTGCAGCAGCATTCGGTGTGCGCGCACACGCATTAGTCGCCGGTTTGGAGAGCTCCCTCGGGCTAATGTTCGTGAGTACACCATTTCCGTTCCAGTTTAGTGCCAGACTTCGGGTACTCTCCCGTTGTCCAAATAATTGATTAGCCGAGGGTAAGAGACCTTCGAGGACACCTATTTGGGATAAGCTTTTGAGTTGATCATTTGGCTGAGGGAGAAAGACCTTGAGGGTGTCTGACATCTATTTGGGATCAACTTTTGAGTTGGTCATTTGGCCGAGGGAGAAAGACCCTCGAGGATGTCTTTTAAGATTGGTTAGGAGAGCCAATCATTAGGCCATAAGTAGGAGACTTCCGAGGATTCCAGACTTGCCCCGTTAGCTCGTTGAGCAAAGATCTGTGTTGGTAACTATTTGCATGTATACTAGGATGCTAGATGATTGATGTATCGTATTGTACCCCGGTTGGGGATTCTTACTGAGTGCTTTGTATTCACCCTTATTTCTGTGGTTTTCCACCAGGTAACTTGGGACAGCACCGGGACGGCTAGCGGAGGGAGCTGATTGATCATGGGAGCTGTCGGTGTCACTCTATCTTTTTTCTGTCTTTTGAGTCTTAATTTCCTTGTTAGCATGCTAGAGAAACTGTTTTGTATTGAGAAGTTGTTTTTAATTGTTGAGTTTTAAATACTGGTCAGGACTTATTTTATGATGTTTTGGAATGGATGTTTTTTTTACAGATTTGTTAAATAAGTTTTCTTGTTAAGTAGTTTCAATGATATTTAAGATGTTTTAAATTTTAAGCATGCTAAGTGAGAACCGGGTTTAGGACCATATTTTGGGTCGAGTTCTTACAGTTGGTATCAGAGTGCAGAGTCATAGATTCTGTAGACTAACCTGCCTTAGTAGGTTGTTGTTTGTCCCATGATCATCAGCACTCCAATGGCCATCATGTACGTCCAAGTTTGTTGTTTAAGGGTTTTGCTACAGTATCGCAACTAGTATACATGCATGGTTTGTTGTCTCTTTGTTGTGGTAGCAAAAGTCCGTGTAAAGACCCGACCCTAATGAGGTCCTAAACTAGGCCTTTACCTCAATGCATGCTTTAAAAACTTAGAAACAATATGCAGGATTGTATTCCAGATTCTGAATGAAAACTAAAACATATAAACATCCATTTTAAAAGTCACATCTAATTCCTGAAACCAGTCCCTGTTTCCAAGTACCTGTTCCAAGCCAAATACATTTCCAAAACATGCTCTGATCAGAGACTTATTCAAATCATTCAAAACTTCAAACGGTTTACAGCAGTGTCAGAATCCAAAAAATAATCATAAAACACTCTAAGGGCTCCGTGCCCAACTACATGCATTCAGAGGATAATAACAGCATAAAACATAAACATAAGACTCAGAGTGAAACAGTTGGTTCCCATGATCAGCAACTCCTCCTTCAGCCATCCTGTCTCGCACCATGGTTACCTGTGGAAAACCACATAATAAGGGTGAGTAATGAATTAGTCAGTAAGACTCCCCAATCGGGGTACAATACGATATAACTGGTCATCTAGCAGAAATGTATGCAAGCTATGAATATAACACAGAAGAGAGCACTTCACTTTAATCCACACATAAACCTCGGATGCCATCTCAAGGTCTTACTCCGGAAAGCTACCACGCTATATGATACTATACGAGAAACTAGTCCCTGCCTCAGCCTTCCTACTGTCGATACGAAAGGTGCACTGAACTCAAGATCCCAAGGAGCTCATGCGGTGCCAGAATGAGTGTGAGCGCGCGCACCGCATCTTCGCCGCAAACCGAAGGGGTACTGGGTCTAGAGCAAGCTGCCCTGGTCCAATACTCATGCCTAACAAATCTCTGGATCGGTGTCACTGAACATAGGGGTGTGAGACCAGGACACGTAAACTATGTCAGCCTGTACCACCGCACCTGAGGCTAAGGAACCGGTCGTGGTAGGCTTACACCAGGAAACAGTCCTTGCCCTATCAGGTGGCAATTCAAGGGCTACTGCCGACACGCTGAGGACGTGTCGACTGCCGGGGGCAAGGCAATGCCTCGTCATCCCCCCGGAAAGCAATGACACACTAAGGCCCTATGCTGCAAACGAACCCCGAGCTAGCTATCGGGTAGCTATCGGGTACCTAACAAACAACAACACATATTACAATTAATAGGCCTAAAATAATAAAACAAATAGGGCTCAGCTCGGGAGCAACTCACACGGCACGGCTGACGCGTGGACGGACAAGCTACACAGGTGCTGGGGGCGCTGGTGACCTTCACAGGCACTCCAAACAGTCCTTGCCCTATGGCGCGGGCGTGCAGACGCGGACGGGCGATGCGGGCGAGACGCGCTATGGCAGGGGTTGCCAACGACAGGCCGGGGCGCTGCGGCTGGTGCTGCGCGCGATGCAGGCGACGGATCTGCTGCTGGCGTGCGACGGACTGGGCGATGCATGGGCTGAGCGATGGGCATCTGGGCGCGATGCAGGGGCTGGCGATGGGCGTCTGGGCGCAATGCAGGGGCTGAGCGATGGGCTGGTCCTCTTGGCTAGCTGCAACAAAAACCAAAATTCAGCCTCTCCCTCTTCTCGGCCAGCAAGAACAACACCCAAAGCGAAGAAGCAAGAGATCAAGAAACTTACCCGGAACGACGAACGATGGAGCTTGGCAATAGGATGCACGGCTAGGAGCTAGAGAGAGCTTGGTTGGGTGGCTAGGGAGTTTGGAGAGCAAAAGAGAAGAAAACCTATTTTCCCTTCATTTAATCAAACACACCAAAAACCCAAAGAGCCATAGCTAACCAAGACATACCGCGGAATGAGCATCAATATCGACTAGTGGCACAACCGGCAACACCACTCTTCCGATCACTCAGGCAACCTGGGTTTGAATCCCAACACCCACACTTTTAACTCTCTAATTTATTTTTGCTACAATTCCGGCGAGCTCAACATCTCTAACCAGCAAGGGTCGTTCAATTCACATTGATGTAGAGTGGGATGTCTTTTTGCTAAGCGCGTTTGTCACAACGTTTGCCTTGCCAAGGTGGTACAAGATCTCACAATCGTAATCCTTGAACAATTCTAACCATCTTCTCTGCCTCATATTCAACTTTTTATGTGTGAAGAAATATTTGAGGCTCTTGTGATCTATATCTAAATATTCTTTCCATACAAGTAGTGCCTTCAGACCTTCAACGCGTGAACGACTACTGGTAACTCTAAATCGTGCCTAGATAGTTTAACTCGTAAGGCTTCAACTAACGGGAAGCATAGGCGACCATCTTCTCGTGCTGCATCAAAACACATCCTATTCTTTTATGTGAAGCATCGCTGAACACTGTGAAACCTGCGGTCCCATCTGGAACTGTCATAACTAGGGCTATGGTCAAGGCTTTCTTCAACTTTGTAAAACTTTCCTTACAAGCGTTATCCCAAACGAACTTACAACCTTTCCTTGTCAATCGTGTCAATGGTCCCGCTATCTTGGAAACGTTGAAAATGAACCGTCTGTAATAACCGGCCAAACTCAGAAAGCTGCAAATCTCTATGACTGATGTCGGCTCTGCCCAAGAACTTACTGCTTCAATTTTGGTAGGATCCACTGAAATACCATCTCGAGAAACCACGTGGCCTAGGAAGGCCACCTGCTCTAGCCAAAACTCACACTTAGAGAACTTTGCATACAGTTTGTTCTCCTTCAAACCTGTCAACACTAACCTCAAATGGTTAACATGGTCCTCCTTAGTCCGAGAATAAACAAAAATGTCATCGATGAACACAATGAAAAAATTGTATAGGAATGGTTTGAACACTCGATCCATCAAGTCCATGAATGTTGCTGGTGCATTGGTGAAACCAAAAGACATTACCACAAACTCTTAATGACCATACCTCGTCCTGAACGCTTTACTTGGAATATTCAAATCCCTGATTCTTAACTTGTGATACCCTGGTCTCAAATCTATCTTGGAGAATATTGACGCTCCATGAAGCTGATCAAACAAGTCATCTATGTGAGGTAACAAATATTTTTTCTTTATTGTAACCTTGTGAAAAAGACCCGACTCTAAATGGTCATAAATGGCCTTTACTACATGCCGTGACTCAAATTTTATTAAAACATAGTCATAAAAGATTTAAGTGAAACATGCATCTTATTAAAACTTTTAAATTCCAAATATCAAGTAAAACCATCAAAACATTTAGCCTCTGGCCAGAGTATATAAAATCCATTACAACTTAAAATATTGTTTCCAGAAATAAAGATGCAAATGAAGACAGCAGATGCAACGGACACGTCCCCATGACCAATCAACTCCTCCTCTAGCAACCTCGATGCTGTGCCAAGTTACCTGGTGGAAGAAACCACAGAAAGGGTGAGTACAATTACACTCAGTAAGAATTCCCCAACCGGGGTACATTACGCAAGACAAATCATTTAGCATCCAAGCATACGAGCAAACAACAATTTACATAATGGCAGTCTCAACAGTAAAGGACAACAAGTGTTGAGCAGGGTCAACACACCATTGAGATGACTAGACATGAGGACAACCTAGGTGACCTCGGTCTCTGGAAAGTCTATCTCTAAGACTACACTAAGTTAGCATGGCCCGGGCTAATCGGGACAACACGCAACCGGGCTTGTCTCATCTGTTTTGAGCGAAGACGCAACTAGGCTCAACCCTGATACAACTCAAACATGGTTGTCAATGGACAACACACCACTGGGCTAGTCCGAAGCATAGTCGGGTGGCAACGTAACTGGGCCAAACCCATGATTGGCAACACCACTGAGCCAATCTGGATCGACAACACAACTAGGTCGATCAGGGATTGCACGCAACTGGGCGAGTCTAATAAGAGGCTCGATTGGAAACGCAACTGGGTCAAACCCTGGATCAACTCAAACGTGGAAGATCATGGATTGCACGCAACTAGGGAAACGAGCACGCAATTCGATTGACACTCGGGAAATGAGCCAGCAAGCAACTCAACTGACACTCGTGACTCCCTAATAAACTCTAGTACACTGGTAGCCTAGATTTAGCATGGTCCAATATTTAATTAGGCTTTTAACGACAGAGTGATTGAGGACATACGAAACTATGCTAATCAGGGGAGCATAACAATGAAATCAGTAAGCTACATGCCAGTCCCTAACAAACAGAACGTGCATACAATCAATAAGCAGGAAACAGAGCATACAAGACAGTTCATGGCATCCAGACATCCTGCAGGAACCTATCCACTAACAAATCATAAAATCAGGCAGAACAAACAAGCTAGGAATTTATCAAAATCTTGCGCAGGGTCCACACAACCCCGACAAGGAACCCTTACCTGAACAATGGAAAATGTCGACAAATGAGAAGTGCTCTCGAGCTGCAGGAACAACACCAATTACCTAATAGTAAAGATAGCAAGACACACAATTAAACCTAAGCAACGAATCAACAAACAACATCAAACAGCCTCAGGAATAGGGCTTTACCCCAAAATCGAGAAGAGCTTACTCTCTGCAATAAGTGCAGTTCTCGGTGGCGAAGGCTGTGGGATGGGCAACAGACTTCGCTGGGGCGAAGTGGACTGGCGAAGTGCAGAAGGAACAGCAACGTGGATGAGGCGTCTCGGCAAGGCTTCACTGCTGAAGAGCTGAGGCGAGACAGATCGGCAGCGGCGAACAGGCGTGGTTGTGCAGGGCGATGCTCGCGACGCGCTCAACGAGCGTAATCCGGCGGCTGCGAGGGAAAGCTGGTTTGGCGATGGTGGAGAGCAGTGATGGCGTCGATGCGGGCAGACGAAGTTTGCGTGGGTGAGCTGTTGTGTGAGCGAGGGCTGCAGCGTTCCTGGAGACGAGGCAACACGGTTTGACGATGGGACAGTGTGCAGAACTGCTCTGCTGGGGCTTGCGATGTCAAGGAACTCAGCTGCTAGGTCCTTGCGATGGAGAAGAAGAAGAACTTGGGAGGAAGAGAGTTCTCGGCAATGGAGCTTGGAGAGGAGATAGATGGATCGGCCAAGATGAGGAGAAACGAAGAAAGAGAAGAGTGGAGGCAAGGGGTTCGGCTAGGTCAACCAATGAAGGAAAAAAAAGGATTTTTCTTTTAATTCTTATTTTAAAATGCTCCAAAAATCCTCCAAGTGCCAAGTGTCCTTGGAGGTTCCCCCTTCGAGTCCTGGCGAGCTCACATAAAAACTTATTTTTCTATTAATTCCTGAACGACCTTCAAACAACTCCCGGCCCCAGAACCTGAAACCAGAACACAAACAACAACTCAGCACAAGCCTGGGAAAACAACTGAAACCCTGAATAGTTACCAAAATGCTCTGGAGGCCAAATGATCAAACAGCCCTAACGGCCCAACCAAACAACCGAATAAGAAGCCAAACGTACCTGAAGAACCAGAATAAAAACCTGGGACGTTACAGTACTCCTTCCTTTTAAGACTTTTGACCTCGAAAGTCCTAAGACTGGAATAACTTTGGGTAGTGCATTCCCATCTCGTCCTCAAGTTCCCATGTTGCTTCTTCTGCTCTCTGATTTCTCCACTGAACCTTGGCTAGGTTGATCTCTCGGTTATGAAAAACATTACGTTCCCGGGCCAGAATCTGTACAGGCTTCTCCTTGAAGCTCAAGTCCTGGTTCAGCTCCAACGGCTCGTAATCAACAATATGGGATGGATCCGCCACATACTGACGTAGCATCGACACGTGGAATACGTTATGCAAAAATGCCAACAATGGGGGCAACGCTAATCGGTACGCCACTGGACCGACTCGCTCAAGGATCACAAAAGGTCCCACAAACCTAAGACTCAGCTTGCCCCGTTTACCAAACCTCAGTAGTCCACGCATCGGTGCTACCTTCAGAAAAACATGTTGTTTCACCTCAAACTGTAAGTCCCTATGCCTAACATCGGCGTAGCTCTTCTGCCTACTCTGGGCAGTCAACATACGAGCTCGGATCTTCTACACTGCATCATTAGTCAACTGAAGCAACTTGGGACCTAGAACCTGTCTGTCACCAACCTCTTCCTAGAACACCGGAGACCATACAATGCCTCAAAAGATGCCATCTGAATCGTCGCCTGATAACTGTTGTTGTAAGCAAACTCCATCAAATACAAGTACTGGTCCCAACTACCTTGGAAGTCAAGCACACAGGCTCTCAGCATATCCTCTAAAGTCTGGTTCACCCTCTCAGTCTATCCATCAGTCTGAGGGTGAAACGCCGTACTGAAACTGCACTCAGTACCCAAACCCTTCTGGAGCGCCATCCAGAAACGAGACGTGAAACGGGAGTCTCTGTCAGATACAATCTTAACTGGTACTCCGTGGTACCGAACAATCTACTCCAAGAACAACTGTGACCACTGTTCCACGGTATAACTGATCCTACCGAGAATGAAGTGTGCACACTTAGTCAAACGATCTACTATCACCCAGATATGAGTAAACTCTCTCGGTGTCCTTGGCAATCCAGAAATGTAGTCCATGGAGATCTCTTCCCATTTCCATTGAGGAACGCTCAGTGGCTACAATAACCCTACGGGTTTCTACCTGGGAGCCTTCACTTGCTGACAAGTGAGACACTAACTAACGAACTCTGCAATATCCCTCTTCATATTATTCCACTAGAAAGTCTGCTTAAGGTCCTGATACATCTTGGTGCCCCCTAGGTGCCAAGTGAACGGGGAACTGTGAGCCTGAGAAAGAAACTCAACTCTCAGTCCAATGTCCGCTGGTACGTAGAGGTGTCCTCTATACCTCAAACCACCATCTGGTGCCACACAAAGTCAAAGTCTCCGTCGGCCTGAACTTTGGCAATCAGTCGGCTTAACTCGGGATCACTCAACTGGCTATCAATAATCCTCTGCCTGATGGAAGGCTGAACAGTCAACTGGGCTACCTTGGCGGTAACCTCTCCTAACAACACTGCTATACGAGCTCGCTCTAACTCTTTCTGCAACGGGATCTGTGAACTCAGCAAGGTTGTAGAATGCGAAGTTTTCCTACTCAAGGCGTAAGCCACAACATTGGCTTTGCCTGGATGGTACAGGATCTCGCAATCATAATCCTTCACCAACTCCAGCCATCTCCTCTGCCTCATGTTCAACTCCTTCTGAGTGAAGAAGTATTTGAGGCTCTGGTGGTCTGTAAACATATGGATCTTCTCTCCATACAGATAGTACCTCCAGATTTTCAAAGCAAACACTATTGCTGCTAACTCCATGTCATGCATCGGGTAGTTCTTCTCGTACAGTTTCAACTGTCTCGAAGCATAAGCAATAACCTTTTCATGCTGCATCAGAACACAACCCAACCCAAACTTAGAAGCATCACTGTATACCACGAAACCACTTGTTCCATCTGGAACTGACAACACTGGAGCTGTGGTCAAACTGTGCTTCAACACGATAAAACTTTCTTCACACTTATCATCCCAAACAAACTCAACACCCTTCCTCGTCAATCTGGTCAGGTGTGCTGCTTTGGCAGAAAAGTCCTTGACGAACCTACGGTAGTAGCCTACCAAACCCAGAAAGCTGCGTATCTCTACGACCGTGGTCGGTCTAGCCTAAGAACTCACTGCATCAATCTTTGCGGGGTCCACTGCAATACCATCTCTGGATACAACATGTCCAAGAAAGGCAACCTGCTCCAACCAAAAGTCACACTTGGAGAACTTGGCATATAACTGATTTTCTCTCAGAGCTGTCAGAACTTGTCTCAGGTGTGTAGCATTATCCTCTCTAGTCTTAGAGTATATCGAATGTCGTCAATGAATACGATGACAAAGCTGTCCAAGAATGCCTTGAACACTCTATCCATCATATCCATAAAAGCTGCTGGGGCTTTGGTTAGCCCGAAAGACATTACCATTGTAAAGACCCGACTCTAAATGGTCATAAATGGCCCTTACTAAATGCCTTGACAAAAATTCATTAAAACATAGTCGTAAAAGATTTAAGAAACATATGCATCTTATTAAATCAAATATTTCAAACTCCAAGTACCAGTAAATTCATAAACAATTAGCCTCTGGCCATAGTGTATTAAAACAAATCCTTTACAACATAAATACAAGTCTTTGGAATAAAAGATGCAATGGAGGACAACAGATGCAACAGACTCATCCCCACGATCAATCAACTCCTCCTCTAGCCACCTCGATGCTGTGCCAAGTTACCTGATGGAAGAAACCAAAGAAAGGGTGAGTACAATTGCACTCAGTAAGAATTCCCCAACCGCGGTACATTACACAAGACAAATCATTTAGCATCTTAGCATACAAGCAAACAACTATATATATAACGGTAGTCTCAACAATAAATGACAACAAGTTCTGAGCAGGGGCAGCACACCACTAGATTGACTAGATAGGAGGGCAACCTAGGTGTCCTCGGTCTCTGGAAAGTCTATCTCTAAGACTACACTAAGTTAGCACGCAACTGGGCTAACTGGGACAGCACGCCATTTGGCTTGTCCTGGACAGCACGCAATAGGGCTTGTCCTTACTATGCCGGGAAGGACGCAACTGGGCACAACCCTGATACAGCTCAAACTTGGCTACCAATGGACAACACGCCACTAGGCTAGTTCTAAGCATAGTCGGGTGGCAACGCAACTGGGCCAAACCCTGGATTGGCAACGCAACTGGGCCAATCTGGATCAACAACGCAACTGGGTCGATCAGGGACCGCACGCAACTGGGCGAGTCTGAAAAAAGGCTCGGGTGGCAATGCAACTGAGCCAAACCCTAGATCAACTCAAACCTGGAAGATCGTAGACTGCACTCAACTGGGCAAGTCTGGAGCCTACCGGCCAGCACGTAACTCGACTGACACTCGTGACTCCCTAATGAACTCTAGTACACAAGGCAGCCTAGGGCTAACAGTGAGATGGCAGTTTTGGTAGACTCGCAAGCTAGAGTTT
Organism: Sicyos edulis; assembly: GCA_036507275.1. Lineage (NCBI taxonomy): Eukaryota > Viridiplantae > Streptophyta > Magnoliopsida > Cucurbitales > Cucurbitaceae > Sicyos > Sicyos edulis. The sequence continues at coordinate 19,639,312 of CM071857.1, read as the reverse complement.
GTTGAAGTAAAATCCGGGTTGGTCCCGGTGTGGTGGCAAGTTGGTGCTTGGTGTTGACCAAGGTGTGGTTTTCGGGTTGCTGGAAGATAGCCTTGCTCGTGGGGCGAGTGGTTCTTGCCCTGCCAGATGTTTTTCCTGTTTCCGGAGTTTCAGAAGTTGCCCCTCCTTGGACGTTTGGGGGTGAGTCCTGGCTAATTCGTGGTTGGTGGTTCAGTCTGTGGTGGAACCCCCCTGTTGTTGTCTCCGTGAGAGTTGGACGTTGTTGCTTTAGCTGAGCAAGACAGCGAGCGTGTGTGGAGTTCTCTGTCCTTCGAATGTTCGCTTGTAAGGAACCATTTCTGCGCAGGAGTTGTCAGGTTACTCCCTTGGTCTTGAAGTTGGTGGTAGTGGTGCTAGCAAGAGGGAAAGTCTGTTTGCCGCTTGGAAGTAGTGGTTTGTCCGCTTAAGCGGACTCTTGAGTGGTGTGTTGGAAGTTGCTGTAAGGGTCGTTCTGCCTCCTATGAGTGGTGGCCTAGTTAGTTAAGGCACCCTTGTGTGTTTGGTCTAGTCAGTGAAGGTACCTTGTGTGGTTGGCCTAGGAGCTGTTGCACCTTTGTAGTTGAGAAACCCTTTGTTTCAGTGTGGGCTGAGGTTGCACCATTGTGGCTGGTCTAGGGTCTTGACCATTGAGGGATCCTTGCTGGTTAGTGTGGCTTGTGCTCTGCCAACCATTGTTGGTATTCTTGTTCTTGGTAGCTGGTGTCAACCGAGTAGTGGCGTTCCGTATAAGAAGATTCGATGGGAAGGTGCAATAAGCCTAAGCTAGAGGATAAAAGCCTAATTGTGTTACCGTTTGGACTTGTGAGTTGTGTTTCACTTTTGAGGCGAGCTTCGTTCCGTTGCTTGCATGGAGGTAAGTTTAGTGGAGGGAGCCCTCTGGGGCCCTGTTGCTAGCGGGTTGACTTTTCCAGTCAGTGATCTAGGTCGAGCTAGAGTTGAGTAGATTGGTGTAGCTATGCAGTTTGCAGTTGTTTAGACTTCCGAGTTCGTAGCACTCAAGTTGTTGGTTCGTAGGTTTCTGTGTGGGAGCTGGCAATTGGTTGAGCTTGTTGTGTGAGTTCGGTTTTTGGCGGATTAGTTTCAGTGGCTAGAGCTCGAACCTCGCCTCTGGTGGAGAAGTCATTTCTATGGAGTAGTGGCATGGCAGTTTCGGGCTGGAGTTGTTGGCACTAGGGTGTGGCAACAAAGGTTTATTCTAGGCAGTGCATTGATGAGTCGTGGTTCTAGAGAGTGTTCTTGAGAGGCTTGTGAACCGAGGGCAGTTCCAGTAGTGTTTTCACCCTCTGACTGATGGTCGGTTGGGAGGGGTGAACCAGATCCTTTAGATCTTGTTGCGAGTTGGTGTTCCGTGGTTAGGCAGCGGGGGACCAGTGTTGGATTTTATGAGGTTGCCTTGGGTAGCAGTTCCCAGCTGTCAGTTCATGTGGTTTCGTTGAGGCATTGTATGGTAATTGTTGCAGGTCTCCTATGTTCTGGGAAGAGGTTGGTGATAGGCAGGTTTTGGGTCCTGAGTTGTTACAGTTGACCAACGGTGCAGTGCAGAAGATTAGAGCTCATATGTTGACAGCTTAGAGCAAGCAGAAGAGTTCCGCCGATGTACGGCGTCGAGATTTAGAGTTTGAGGTTGGACAACACGTGTTCTTAAAAGTTGCACCGATGCGAGGTGTGTTGAGGTTTGGTAAGCGAGGGAAGTTGAGTCCCCGTTTTGTTGGATCGTATGAGATTCTTGAGAGGATTGGCAGAGTTGCATATCGGTTAGCCTATCCTCCGTTGTTGTCAGCTGTGCATAGTGTTTTTCATGTATCGATGTTGAGGCAGTATGTGCCAGACCTGTCGCACATTGTGGACTTTGAGCCTTTGCAGCTGAATGAGGATTTGAGCTTCGCGGAGAAGCCTGTGAGGATTCTTGTATAACGGCCCAATTTTCTATTTCGGTTACCCAGGTGATTTCGGATCATTATTCGGATGTTCGGATGGGCCGTTAGAGCTGTTTTAACCCTTTGGGGTATTTTGGTCTTTTTGCCCCCGGTCAGGGTTTTGAGGATTTTCAAGATTTCAGGGCCTTTCCTGCCTTCGTCGAATTTTGGTGGTTGTTGGTTGCAAGACCCAAGAGGTTTGGGCAAGTTGTTTGGGAGTTTGGAGGTATTTTAGTTATTGGCAAAATTAATGGGTTTTTGAGTGCTTCCTTTGGGATTTGAACCCTTGCCCTAAATGGTTTTGGGAGTTTGTAGGAAAAAGAGTTTTTCTAGAAAGAAAAGTTTGTTTGGGCCGGGTTTTGAAAGAGGAAGCTTTGGGAAGGGATTTTAGACCTATTTGAATTAGGAAAAGGGAAGAAAAATGAAGAAAGTCCCTTTCCCCTTGTTTTGCAATCTCTCTCTCTCTCTCTCTCCCTAGCCGCTTGACCATGCCCTAGCGCGCACACACACTGGCGCATCATCAGACCGCTCGGCCAAAGATACCGCCACCTGCCCACGCCACGCCGCACGACGCCCGCGCCGCCCGGCCTGAGTGAGCGAGGCGCGTTGCATCGCCCAACCCAGTGCGCCCAGACGCGTTACATCGCCCAGGCCAGCGCGCCCGAGCGCGCGCGCGCCGTTCCACACCGAGCCGCCCAGACGCGCGTTGCGTTTGCGCACCGAGCGCCCGAGCAGACGCGCTTGCCGCTACGCTCGCTGCGCCCAAGCGCGTCGCCAGTCTGTCTTGCTCATTGCCGCCCGCCAGACGCGTCGCCGCGTTGCCCTCGCGACTCGACGTCGCCCAAGCGCCCGGAAGCCAGTGTGTTCGCTAGCTGCGGCACCCTGCGTCGCACATCCTCGCCTCGCTAGCGCGCCGGCGCCAGCGCCAGCTTAACGCGCGCCCGCTTGTCTGGCGCCGACGGACGACACCGCCCCTACCGTGCGGGTTGGGGTGTGACCTTGTGTCTTCTCGGTCGGTAATTCACGAGTCTTTTCTCCTTTGGGCACTAGGCTATTGGTCTTTGTTTATTTAATTAGGTTGTTTTTACTAAAATGCTTAGGTTGCTCGGTTTCGCTTTAAAGCTCGAGGGTCATTATTTGATTGTGAAAGTTATTTCTGCTCGTTTCCAGGTAAGGATTTCTTACCGTGGTTATGTGGACCCTGTGATGCTTTCTTGATTGTGCCTTATATGCATGTTTACTTCTATGAACATGATTAGTGGATAGGACAGCTTGTGATTGCATTCTTGCTAGCATGTTTGCCTGTTTGTACATGTTAGTGCCATGCTAGGATTGTTCTTCCAGCATGCTTGAGATTCCTGCTTTAAGTTCGTAGTATCATGCTAGGTTATTTGTGATTGATGTTGATATGTATGTCTAGCCAGGAATCAGTTATTTTGTACTCTTAGCTAGTATAGTAGAGTTTGTCATCATCCAGAGGCTGAGAGCGGACATAACGTACTTTGTCCCCACCGGTCGGGAGTAGAGCGAAGCATAACGTACATTGCTTCCCCGGCGTGCCCGATGTGGATTTAGCTACCACATCGGCATAAGCCTAGTTTGTAGCTGCTAGAGCGAAGCACGCCAGCGGTGCAAGCTTCGCCTTGGCCGGTTCTTAGCCAGTCGGTGGTACAGCCGCACGCAGATGAGTGCCGAGGGCCTCGCACTCTGTGTTCGGTGACACCGCTCGAGTCTTTAGGCATGCATACCGCCCGCGTAGTTTTGTACTTAGGCCCCACATTTACGCCGGTTTGCGGCGGAGATGCGGTGCGTGCGTGCACACGCGTTAGTCGCCCGTTCGGAGAGCTCCCCAGGCTAATGTTCGTGAGTACACCGATTCCTTCAGTTTAGAGCCGGACTTGGGTACTCTCCCGATAGTCCAGATTTGTTAGCGAGGGTAAGAGGCCCTTGAGGACACCCATTGGGATTGGCTTTTGAGTGATCATATGGTCGAGGAGAAAGACCCTCGAGGGTGTGTCGGACATCTTTGGGATCGGTTTTTGAGTGATCAATTGGCCGACGGAGAAAGACCCTCGGAGATGTCGAGGATTGGTTATGAGAGCCAATCATTAGGCGTAAGTAGGAGACTCCGAGGATTCCAGATTCTCGCCTTGTAAGCTCGTTGAACTATGATCTGTGTTGGTAATTGTTAGCATGTAAACTAGGGTGCTAGATGATTGATGTATCGTATTGTACCCCGATTGGGGATTCTTACCGAGTATGTTTATACTCACCCTTATTTCTCGTGGTTTTCCACTGGGTAACTTGGGACGGCAGGGGACGGCTAAGCGGAGGAGCGATTGATCATGGGGGAGCCGCCGACACTCTGTCTTTTATTGTTTGCATAATTTGTTCGAAGCATGTAGGCGGACGGGGAGTCCTAGGGGACGTTTTTAAAAGTTGTTTAAATTGTATTGTATGATTTTATAAACACTGGCCAGACTTGTTTTACTTTGTTGGCTTTGCTTACATGAAGGTTGTTGTTTATGTTTTAAGTGTCCCCACTTTTAAATGTTTTGAAAGGTTTTAAATATGAGCACTAAACCGCTTGATGAAGTATTTAACTTGCATGCTGAGTGAGAACCTAGGTTTAGGACCGTGTTTTGGGTCGGGTTCTTGCCTTTGAGACGAAGTCGTTGCGTAATCATGAGATCCGTTTGGTAAAGGTTCAGTGGAGGAGACAGAGTTTAGAGGAGGCTACTTAGGAGCGGGAGGACGAGATGAGATTGCAGTTTCCTGAGCTGCTTCAGTCTTAAGGACTTTCGGGGACGAAAGTCATAAAAAGGAGGGAATATTGTAACGGCCTAGGTTTTCATCCCGGTCTTCCAGGTTTGTCCTAAATGTATTTTGGTATTTTGGCCAGGCCGTTAGGGCCGTTTCTGTTTCTCAGCTGTTGTTTAGTCTTGGAGGTTTGTTTTCAGATTGTGGTTGCATTTTGGTTGAGTTCGGGTGTTGGGAGTTGCAAAAATAAAATTAGAGTTGAGTTTGGATTAAAAGTTGCAGCAGCTGGGGTTTGAGACAGGGTAGCTTTGTGTGCTAGAGGAGAGCCTTGCCAAGTGAGCCATTTGGTGTTTTTGTGCCTCACCTTACAAGCTTTCATGTTACCTTAAAATCCATGGCCTAGGAGAGTTGGTTCAAAATAGGTCTTCCATCCCATTTTCCCAAAAACCTAACTCCTTCTTCTTCTCTTTTCTCTCTTCCTTCACCACACCACCACGCTAGTTGACTCACCTTCATCCCTAGTCGTCTAGGAGCGCCGTCGCCCATCGCCCTTGCCATCGCCGAGCAGCCCTGCCTGCCCCAATCGTTTGTCCTTGTGCAGCGCCCCAGCCGAATCGCGTCGCACAGCCAGTGATCGCGTCACCCACTTCTTGCATCGCGTCGCGCCCAAAGGCCGAATCGCGTCGCGGAAGGCATTGTCGCCGCGTCGCCTCCACCGCATCATCGCGCAGCCCGAGGGCCTGCGTCGTTCGCCGTCTGCGCCTGACTCCGCGCACCTAGTCTTAGCCCGAGCACGCTCGAGTCAGCACCGATTTTGGCGCAGCCCAATGCCTAGCCGTTGCGTATGCACGCCCGCGCCAACGCCGCCCGTGCGCGCGCAGCCCAGCGCTTCAGCGCCCGTGCCATCGTCTGTCCGCGCGCGCAACCCTACTGCACCAGCCACGCCAAAGGCGCCAGTGCGCCGTGCGGCTACCCATCCGTAGCGTGCGCCCTTCCGCACCAAAGCCTCAGTGGCGCCAAAGACTGTGCGGCTACGTGCATCGTCCGCGCCCGATCGTGTCGTGTGAGTTGCTCCAGAGCCGAGCCCTATTTGTATTATTATTTTAGACCTATAGGTTGAGATTTTTTTTGGATGTTTGTTAGGTTCCCGATAGCTAGCTCGGGGTCGATCGCAGCATGGGATCTTTGTGTGTTGTTACCTTCCGACCAAGGTAAGGATTTCTTACCGGAGTTGTGTGGGCCCTCGATATATTATGTGATTGCTGTTTGTGTGCTTGTTTATGTTTATCAGCATGTTAGTGGATAGGTGCTCTGTTCTGAATTCTGACTGGCATGATTCTCGTGTTGTTTTCATGTTAGTTCCATGCTAGGTCGTTCTGTTCTGGCATGCTCGTTATCTATTCTTGCTTCGTAGTATCATGCTAGGTTCATTGTTTCTGTTGAGCACGTATTGGAATGTTTGCTGTTATTTGTTAAAGCTTGGAGTTCTGATAGGTAGCATCATCCGGGCGAGGATGCATAACGTAACTTGCATCCGTGGCAGGGACGTGCGAGGTAGTACTCCGTCCCTGATCCGTCGTTAGGGTTTAGCTAACCTTAACGGCAGCCCTGTGCAATCTTGGGTGAGGGTGGCAGACTTTTAAATGCCCCAGCGGTCGGGGGAATGACGAGGCATTGCCTTGTCCCCGGCAGTCAACACGTCCTCAGCGTGTCGGCCATAGCCCTTGATTGCCACCTGATAGGGCAAGGACCGTTTCCTTTGGTAAGCCTACCACGGTCGGTTTCTTAGCCTCAGGTGCGGTGGTACAGGCTGACATAGTTTTCGTGTCCTGGTCTCACACCACTATGTTCAGTGACACCGATCCAGAGATTTGTTAGGCATGCGTCTTTGGACGTGGTCGCTTGCCTAGACCCAACACCCCTTGGTTTGCGGCGGCATGCGGTGCGCGCGCGACACGCTCATTCTGGCGTGCATTTGGAGAGCTCCTCGGGATCTTGAGTTCAGTGCACCTTTCGTATCGACAGTAGGAAGGCTGAGGTCGGGATTAGTTTCTCGTATAGTATTGTATCGCGTTGTAGTTTTCCGGAGTAAGACCGTATGATGGCATCCGAGGTTTATGTGTGGATTGAAGTATTCGCTCTCTTCTGTGTTTATATTCGTAGCTTGCATACATTTCTTTTAGATGACCAATTATATCGTATTGTACCCCGGTTGGGGATTCTTACTGAGTAATTCGTTACTCACCCTTATTATGTGGTTTTCCACAGGTAACCATGGTGCGAGATAGGATGGCTGAAGGAGGAGCTGCTGATCATGGAAATCAGCTAATTAAACTCTGAGTCTTATGTTTATGTTTTTATGTTTAAATGTCCTCTGAATGCATGTAGTTGGGCACAGAGCCCCTAGGTTGTTTTCTGGTTGTTTTTACGGATTTCGATAACGATGTAAACTGTTTTGGATTTCGAATGTTTGAATTAAATCTCTGATCAGAGTACGTTTTAAATTGTATTTAGCTTGGAACAGGTACTTGGAAACAGGGACAGGTTCCAGGACATTTTGTGTTTGTTTTGAATGATTGTTTACCGTTTTAGTTTTATTCAGAATCTGGCATACAACCCTGCTTAATGTTTTCTAAAGTTTTTAAAGCATGCATTGAGGTAAAGGCCTAGTTTAGGACCCCATTCGGGTCGGGTCTTTACACTGTCGATACGAAAGGTGCACTGAACTCAAAATCCCGAGGAGCTCTCGATCGGTATTTGTAATGGCGTGTGCGCGCGCACCTCATCTTCTTTGCAAACAGGGTGGTCTTTGGGTCTAGGGCATGTTGCCCTGGTCCAGTACGCATGCCTAACAAATCTCTGAATCGGTGTCACTGAACACAATGGTGTGAGACCAGGACACTATGACTATGTCAGCCAGTACCATCGCACCTGAGGCTAAGAAACCGGTCGTGGTAGGCTTACACTAGGAACCGGTCCTTGCCCTTTCTGGTGGCAATCAAGGGCTACTACCGACACGCTGAGGTCGTGTCGACTGTCGGGGACAAGGCAATGCCTCGTCATTCCCTCAGCCGTTGGGGCATTTAACAGTCTTCCTCCCTCACCCAAGATTGCACTGGGCTGCCGTTAGGGTTAGCTAGATGGAGTATTGCCTCGCACGTCCCTACCACGGATGCAAGTTACGTTATGCATTCTCTTCCGGATGATGCTACCTATCAGAATTCTAAACTATAAACAGATAGCAGCTAACAATCCAATACGTGCTCAGCAGAAACAATGAACCTAGCATGATACTACGAAGCAAGAACAGATAACGAGCATGCCAGAACAGAACAACCCAGCATGGAACTAACATGAGAAACAACACGAGAATCATGCCAGCCGAATTTCATAACAGAGCACCTATCCACTAACATGCTGATAAACATAAACAAGCATACAAACAACAATCACAGAATATACCGCAGGGTCCACACAACTCCGGTAAGAAATCCTTACCTTGGTCGGAAGGCAACAACACACAAAGATCCTATGCTGCAATCGAACCTGAGCTAGCTATCGGGTACCTAACAAACAACAACAATTATCACAACCTATCGGCCTTAAATAATAATACAAACAGGGCTCAGCTCAGGAGCAACTCACACGGCACGTGGCTGGCGCGTTGACGGACAGGCTGCACGGCCTTGGGGAGTTGTTGGCGTGCTGGCGCGGGCAAACCGATGGCGGCACGGGCGCTGCTGGCGTGCTGGCGTGTAACAGCCCAGTTTCCTATTCCAGTTTTCGAGGTGCCTTCGGGTCAAGATTCAGTTGTTTGGTTGGGTCATTAGAGCGGTTTTGACCCTTGGGGGTATTTTGGTCTTTTGGCTCTCCGGGCAGGATTTGTGGTTTTCAGGGCTTCGAGGTAGCTACTGCCTTTGTCGAGGCTTGTTTGTTGGTGGCTGCGAGTCCCGAGGTGTTTGGGCTAGTCGGTTGGATGCTCGGTTGTGGTTTGGGCTTTGGCAAAGTGATGGTTGGTTGTGTGCTTCCTTTGGGATTCGAGCCCGGGCCCTTAGTGTTGCTTTGGGAGTTGGATTTAAGTGAGTTTTATTTATTGGAAAAGATTGATTCGGTCGGGTCTCGAAGGAGGAAGCCGGGAAATGGGATTTTAAGGTTTTGATTTGGATAAAAGTGGATAAGGATGGAAATAGGATTAAAATCCCATTTATTCTTTTATTTTCCCATTTTCCTTTTATTTCCCATTTTTCTTTTATTTTTTTCCCAAATTCCTTTTTCACTCTCTCTCTCTCTCTCTCTCTCTCCCCGAGCTAGCCCTCGCCCTAGCCCGAGCAGTCCCTTTGGTCGCCCAATCGAGCCAGCCCGTCGCCCAGCCCGTGCCATCGCCCAGGTCGCGTCGCCCTCGCCTGCTCGCGTCGCCCAGCCAGCCCGAGCCCCTAGCCCGCATTGTGCCGTGTCCGCGCGCGTGCCCTATAGCTGTGGCGTCGTGTAGCTCGCGCCCGCGCGCTGTCCCTGTGCTGAGCCGCGCCACGCGCCGTCGCTTATCCGAGCTAGCGCCCGCGCGCCCCTATGTCGCCCAGCGCCCGTCCGCGCGCAGCCAGCACCCCCAGCGCCCGAGCCCAGCGCGCCAGCGCCCAGCTCTGCGCCTGTCTGCGCCCCTCAGCTGCCTAGCCCGTGCAGCCGGCTCGTTCGCGTGTCAGCCGCGCCTCGTGAGTTGCTCCCGAGCTGAGCCCTGTTTATTTTATTATTATTTAGGCCTATTGTGTGATTATTGATGTGTTTGTTTGGCTCGCTATAGGTTGCTCGGGTTCGATCGCAGTTAATTTTATTGTGTGTTGTTGCCTTCCGACCAGGTAAGGATTTTTTACCGGAGTTGTGTGGGCCCTGCGATATTTTCATGATATGCCTTGCTTGTTTGCTGACTGTTATGAGCATGTTAGAGATAGAGCAGTTGATTGAATTCTTGCTAGCATGTTTGCCTGATTTTACATGTTAGTGCCATGCTAGGTTTGTTCTGCCAGCATGCTTATGATTCCTGCTTAAGCTTGTAGTATCATGCTAGGAAATGTGTTTGATGTCGGTCATTGTTTGCTAGCCAGGAATCATTGATTTTTACTCTGTACTCTTAGATAGAGTTGTAGGGTTTGTCATCATCCAGAGGCTGAGCGGACATAACGTACTTTGTCCCCACTGATCGGGAGTAAAGTGTGCGCAGCATAACGTATCTTGCTTCCCCCCCGGCCGCCAAGGTGGATTTAGCTCATGTCGGGAGTAAAGTGTGCGCAGCATAACGTATCTTGCTTCCCCCCCCCGACCCGCCGGTTGTGGAATTAGCTACCCACTTCTGCATAAGCCTAGTTTGTAGCCTGCTAGAGCGGAACCCTGCCGTCGGTGTAAGCCTGCCCTGGCCGGTTCTTAGCAGTCGGTGGATCATGTCGCATGAGATGAGCGCGAGGGCCTCGCGCTACTATGATCGGTGACACGCTTTGAGTCATAGGCATGCGTACACGGCCCGCGTAGTTGCCCCTTAGGCCCCCCGCATTTACGCCGATTGCGCAAAAGCATGCGTGTGTGCGCGCTGCACGCGTTAGTTGCCGGTTCGAGAGCTCCCGGGCTAATGTCGTGAGTACACCATTCCTTCCGTTAGAGCGACTTGGGTACTCTCCGTAAGTCCAGTTAGCAAGGGCAAGGAGGCCCTTGAGGACATTCTTGGGATCGGTGTATTCCGAGTGTGAGATACCTCGGTGATGTCCCGAGATTGGTCGATGTATCCAATCCTTAAGCCGGAAGTAGGAGACTTCCGATGACTCCAGATCTTTCTTTGTAAGCTCGTTGAGCTATGATCTGTGTTGGTAGCTGTTTGCTTGCATGCTTTGGTACTAGATGACTGATTATATCGTATTGTACCCCGGTTGGGGATTCTTACTGAGTAATTCGTTACTCACCCTTGTTTTTGTGGTTTTTCCACAGGTAACCATGGTGCGAGACAAGATGGCTGGAGGAGGAGCTGTGATTATGGAAAACCCGTTGTTCAACTCTGAGTCTTATGTTTATGTTATGATTTAAATGTTCTCTGAATGCATGTAGTTGGGCACGGAGCCCTAGGGTGTTTTCTGAATGTATTTCCGGATTCTAGCATTGTTGTAAAGTTTGTATGTTTTAAATAAATCTCTGATCAGAGTAAGTTTTGTAAATGTATTTGTCTTGGAACAGGTGCTTGGAAACAGGGACAGGTTTCAGGAAATTATGTTAACTTTTTAAATGGATGTTTTATGTTTTAGTTTTTACTTAGAATCCGAACACCATCTTGCAAATTTTCTGTAGATTTGTATGCATGCATTGAGGTAACGGCCTATTTTAGAACCCTTTCGGGTCGGGTTATTCTGAGTTGGTATCGAGCTCGAGTCATAGATTCTCAGAGATCGACCTTTGTTGTAGGTCATTTTTCCATGATCATCAGCACTCCGACAGTCATCAGGTACGCCTAAGTTTACTGTTTTAAAGAAAGGGGTAAGAATTTACAATACTTTTCATCTAGTGTTTGCCTTGTGTAGAGTTGTGGAGCGGAGACGAGCAGGTTCTGACTCGTTGTTGGTTTGGGCTTAGAGAGCCATCATGCCAACTTTTCGCAGTGCGAGCAGTTTGTAGCAGCTTGTTGAGGTATCCAGATAGATTCGGATGCCCCTGGGACGTCGTCCCTGAGGGAGGCAGAGCTTAGACTCCCGTAGGCCAATTGTGGCCTAGTTGTTGCTTTTCCCCTAGTGTGAGGGTGGAGGTGCTTTGTGCTGATCGCCAGTATGTTGATTGCACTCAGAGGAGCAGGATGCTTGGCATGTCCGACCGAGGAGTTGGACTGATCGTGTTGATGTTGAGGCCTCGTCCAGGGTTGTTAGGCCCGCAGGCCAGATTTGGCCCTGGCAGTTGAGTTGCCTAGTGGAGGGGGTAGAGGCTAGCACGCCTCAGAGTGAGACTCCTTGAGCAGAGTGTGCTCCAGCCATGAGAGATTTGATGGCAGGTCTTTAGCTATCAGAGAGCGGAGACCCAGGCGCAGTTCGTAGCGCGTAGTGAGGAGTCACGGCACGAGATAGCCCGGTGATGAGTTTGTTTCAAAGCATTTTCCCCCCAGTAGCTCTTGTAGCCGGAGGTTCCCGGGAGGGCATGATCAGCGAGTTTATTCGGATGAGTTTGTTGGCGTTGATGGAGCGCCCGATTTGGCAAGTGGATGCCTGTAGAGCTCGATGTTTTAGAAAGTCCTACTGCTAGTAGTAAAGCAGTTGGCCAGGTTTGAGTTTAGCATCCGTGTGTGGGATGCCCTGTTGTTCAGAGGCCGAGGTGTGCCGTTCCTGTGCTGTTTGGTACAACAGTTGGTGGTGGAAGTCCCTTGAGAGAGGTGGACTAGCAGAGTCTCCACCAGTCGCCCGATTGATTGGCAAGTTGCCGTGTTAGTGGCTTAAGGCGGATGTAGAGACATCTTTGCCCTTGCTGCAAAGCTCTCTTTGTTGTTAATGACCTAGTTTTCTCAGATGTTTGGTAGAGTTGAGCACTCTTCCTTGGTGAGCTCCTAGAGTGGAGCTAGCTTCTGCATGTTGAGAGATCCGGCCAGAGTTTTGTTGAGCATCATGTGGGGATGCAAGTGTAGGCCGTGGGCCTTCGGTTTGATGAGATGCCATAGGCATGGCTGTTTGAGTTGAGCCCTCGTATGCCTAGCAAGAGTTGTTGTCACTTGAGGTAGTGACCTTGCTGGCCCCATCTGTAGTAAGATGTGGATTTGGTAGTAGTAGAACTTGAGGTGCATTGGTTGGTGTGCCACTTTGGCACTAAGTCTGGTTCAGGCTTGAGTTTGGCATGGGCATAGCAGATGGTTCTATGCCGTTCGGAGTTCAGCGCACTCCTTTAGCCTTGGATCCGTTTGTGGCAGTTGCACCTGTTTAGGTCGTTCCAGAGGGCTAGTTCAATGGTAGTCGATGGACTACAAGCGAAAGGATGCTCGAGAGGAGCCGGAGCCTCTTCCTAGTGTTTCTGGAGGTTGAGCCAGTCAGCAGGTTGGCGGTTGGTAAGTGTTGGTGCGCGTGAGTCTCGCGCTAGTGTTAAGGCCAAGAGTTTCCTTGTGGTTGGTAGTGCGGTCAACTACCTTCGAGTGCCTTGATCTGAGGAGAATTGAGCATCGTAGATGCGAGTTCGGTCCAGCAGAGGGACCCTGAGTTGGATGCTCATGAGATGAGCTGGATGCCTATGAGGCGAGTTGGATGCCTATGAGGCGAGTTGGATGCCTTTGAGGCGAGATGAGTTGATGCCTTGCGAGAGGATTTGGATGCCTTATGGGTAAGCACCATTGGTAGAGGCTTGGTATAAAGTAAGTTCGGTGTGGCATTGTTATGTTTTGTAAAGCAAGGTTGCCTCAGCTTTGAGCATCGAGTGGAGTTTGAACTTTTGGTGTTCCTTCGATTGGAGTTTAGTTGGAAACTGAACAAGAGCGGTTGTAACGACCCAGGTTTTTCTTCCCGGTCTTCCAGGTATGCCCTAGTGGTAATTTGGTCGGGCCGTCAGGGTCGTTTGTGTCTTTTCCAGTTACTAAAATTATTGGTTGGTTTTGTAGGTTTTTGGAGGGGCTTGTGGTTTGGTTTGAGCAAGGTTTGATGCAAAAGTAAAAATTAAGGGATTTGTCTTTGCAGTGGGGTTTGAACCGGGTCTCCAGGAAGCTTGTAGAGATGTGTGCCAATTGAGCCATTAGGTGCTCTTGTTACTCTTTCTGCATCACATCTTAGTTAACCTTGGATTTTGGAGTTTTGGTGCATTTGGTTAAATGAAATAGAATTAGGTTTATTCCATCTTCTTCTCCAAAACTCCTCTTGGCCGCACAAGCTCTCCCTCTCCATTGCCTTGCCGAATTCTTCTTCCCTTGCATCTCCTTGGGTTCGATCATCATCATTAGGGTAAGTCTTCATCCTCTTCATCTCCTCATTTGGTTTTTGATCTTTGGCCGAAGGTAAGATGTAGAGTGTGTGTGTGTTTGTGTTGGGTGCGGCCGGTGAGAGGAGCGACCATCATCGCCGACCGGCTCAGACGCCAGATCTGTCGAAGCAGCCCTGCGCAGACGCCGAGATCCGCCTAGCAGACCTTGCCGTTCGTCGTCCAAAGAAGACAGATCGCCCCTGCCGTCGACGTCCAGCCGGTCGGATCGCGACGCCGGATCGCGCGGCAACGAATAGCCCAGATCGTCGTTCGTCCTCGCCCGATCGCCGCGACGCCGAAAGTCCTCGCCGGCGCCGCGCGTCGATCGCGTCTGCGTCGCGCGCCATCGCACGCCCTCGCCGTGTCCGCTTGCCGAAGCGCCGCCGCCGCGCGCCAGCCGCGTCTGCGTCGCTGCGTCTGCGTCGCGCGACGCCGCGCCGCGCGCGCTTCGCCAGACGTTCGCGCGCGCGCGCGTCCTCGAAGCTGCTGCCGCTGCTCGCGATGTCGCGCGCCGCACGCCGCGCCGCGCGCCGCGCCGCTTTCAGACGCGCCTTTCGCGCGCGCCCGCGCGTCTGCTTGCCGTCTGCGTGTGTGCAGCGCGCACAGTAGCAGCTCAGCGCTGCGTCTGCTGCGTGCAGTAGCGCGCCAGCGCCAGACCAGCTTGCAGCAGCTCCAAGCTCGTGTCGTCGTGCGCGTGAGTTCCCCGAGCCGAGCTTTGTTCTATTGTTGTTTAGACATTTTAGATGTTGATTATTGTTGGTTTGCTAGGTTCCCGCTCGCTAGCTCGGGATTGTTCCGCACTTAGGATTTGTGTGTAGAAGCCCTCCACCAAGGTAAGGATTTCTTACCGAGTTGTGTGGGCCTGCGGTATATTTGTGATTGTTGTTTTGTATGCTGTGTATGATTACTAGCATGTTTAGCCCTAGGTGCTCTGCTCGTATTCTGATGGCATGAACTCTTGTATTGTTTCTCATGTTAGCCCATGCTAGGTTGTTCCATTACGGCATGTTCGATATCTGTCTTGCTTCGTAGTATCATGCTAGGTTCCTTGTATCTGTTGAGCACGTATTGGATTTGCATTGATTGAATCGTTATTATTGTTAAGGTTTAGAATTCGGGTAGATAGCATCATCGGGCCCGATGCATAAAGTATCTTGCATCTATGGCAGGGCGATTGAGACAGTTCTCCGTCCTTGGACCCGTGAGGATTAGCTATCCCAACCGGTAGGCCCCGCAATCTTGGGTGAGGGTGGTAGTCTAAGCGATGCCCCAACGGTCGGGATGATGACTTGGCAATGCCTAGTCCGGCGTGCGCGCACGTCCTCGGCGTGTTCGGCAGTAGCCCTTGATTGCCACTGTTAAGGTAAGGGCGGCTTCGGTGTAAGCCTACCATGACCCGTTCCTTAGCCTCAGTGCGGTGGTACAAGCCGACATAGTTCACGTGTCCGTGTCTCACACCCCTATGTCGGTGACACCGATCCGGAGATTTAGTTAGGCGTGGTATCCGGATATGGGCGACTTGCCACTAGACCCGGCACCCCCATAGTGCTGTAGAAGCACGCGGTGCATCCTTACGCTCATTACAGCGCCTCTTTGGAGAGCTCCTTGGGATCTTGAGCGAGTGCACCTTTCGTATCGTCGCAGATGGCGCCGAGGCGGGACTTGTTCCCGTATAGCGCGTATAGTGTGTTGTGGTATTTCCGGACTAAGACCACGAGTTGGCATCCGAGGTCCAAGTGTGGACTTAGCTATGTGCTCCGCTCTGTGTTTGTACTCATAGCTTGCATACATTCTTCTAGATGATCATGTATATCGTATTGTACCGGTTGGGGATTCTTACTGGGTAATTCGTTACTCACCCTTTATACGTGGTTTTCCACAGTGTAATCAAAGCGGGAGAGCAGGATGGTGAAGGAGGAGCTGTGATCATGGAATCCTCATTGTCATCTACGATTATTTTATTTTATCATGACTCTTGACTTTTGTTATTTCCCGAATGCATGTAGAGCGGACACGAGTTCCGGGATGTTTTCTTACGTTTTATGGATTCCAGCATATTTGTACTTGTGGATTGTTTTAATGGTTTAAATAAATCTCTCGATCGAGTATGCTTTTAGAAATGTATGTTTTGGTTGTTGAATGTTTCATTTTTACTTGGGATCCGAAATGTATTTTTCATAATGTCGTTTATTTTCACTACATGCATTGGGGTAAAGGCCCATTTAGAGCCCCTTTTAGGTCGGGTCTTTCTGATTGGTATCGAGCTTCGAGTCATAGATTCTCAGAGATCGACCTTTTGTTGTAGGTCGTTTTTCCATGATCATCGGCACTCCGGCAGTCATCAGTGCGCCTAAGTTTACTATTTGTTGTTGAAAAAGGGTTAAGAATTTACAATGCCTATCATCTAGTGTATGCCTTGTTTGGTGTTGTGGAGTGGTGTGAGCGTGTTTTGATTCGTTGTTGGTTTGGATGTAGATCGCCCGACATGCGACCATCCGCATGGGAGAGGAGGTTCGAGAGCGAGTCGAGGTATCGAGGATCGGATCGATCGTCTCGCAGAGGACATCGTCCCAAGCCGACAACGATGGCATTCCACCAGCAGCTCCTCTGTTACGCCTAGAGCGGGCGTTGAGGCGATCGAGCGCCGTGAGGCGCTCCCCGGAGCAGAGTTCTTTGAGTCTATGAGGCTTTTATGGTCGGCATGTTGAGTGACCAGAGGCGAGAGACCTGTGCCTTGTTGGCGTATGGCGGGAAGAGTCGAGCCCAGATCGAGCGGTGACTCGATTGGTTCAAAGTGAGCTCGATAGCACCTCCGGCTCCTCAGAGCAAGTAGCCCAGAGGCGGATATGGCAGAGGGTGCCGAGGAATTGGGTAGGTGGTGAAGGATTTTGTGAAGTGGAAGCACGAGAAGTTTGATGCCACCGGTGATGCGTTAGCGGCGGCCGGTGGATTGCCCATTTGGAGTACACCTTCCCGATCATGGTGTGCCCCGATATTCGAGAGGCCGAGGTGTGCGGCTCATGTGCTAGGAGGCTGTGGCGAGATGGTGGTGGGAGTCCACCTTGAGCGAGAGACAGGTGGTCTCCACCCGCTACTTGGGAGTTCTTCAAGGTGAGTTCAAGGTAAAGTTCATTAGTGATGAGGCTCAAGAGAAGATGGTGGAGCTCTTCCGAACTGAGCGGGGTTTCGATTCCATTGAGGATTATGAGCGCAAGTTCTCAGAGTATGGGTATTTTGCTCCTCGGTTGATTGCCACCGGAGTGAAGATTCGGAAGTTCATATCTGGATTGAGGCGGGGTGTTTCCCGAGGATGTCGGGGCTCGGGCCCACGACACTTATGCTAGGGTCGCCCAATTGGCCACGATCTATAATGGGAAGTATCCTGCTGAGCGGGTGGTTGCCGCTCTGTTCGTCGTCTGTTCAGTGCGGCAGTGGGGTAAGAGAAAGTTTGAGTTTAGGGGTGGCGGCGGCGTCGCCAAGGGAAGTTCCAAAACCGGGATCGGCATAGGCCCCGATCCGTTTTTCGGCCTCGCCAGGCGTCCGGTCGAGCGAGTTCTGCTTGTGCTTCTGCGCGGGAGGACCCACACTGGAGCTTGCGGCGGGGCCCAGAGTGTGTTTTCGTTGTGGTAAAGAGGGTCATATGATCCGTTTTGTCCTCGGCCAGTAGCAGCAGCAGGTCGGGTGTTTGCTACGACGTCGTCAGAGGCCGAGCGTCACGGATGCCGTGGCGAGGTGCACGCTTCTTGTTTTAGATCACTGCGCATTTGTCTTGTTTGATTCTCGGTTCTACGCATTCATTTGTATCTGTGTTGTTTGTTGAGCATGCTAAGTTGAGACTAGAGCCTCTAGGTTTTGAGTTATCTGTTGCAACTCCTTCGGGAGTTAGTATGTTAGCTAGAGATAAGATTAAGGATGGCCGGATCGAGATATCAGGAGAGTTGTTTGTAGCCACACTCATAGTTACGCCTATGAGTGGTTTTGATGTGATTCTTGGTATGGAGTGGTTAGTCGCTAACCACGCGTTGATTGACCGCCTTTGGAAAGAAGTGGTGTTCGGGCCACTGGTCGGCCTAGTTTTAAGTTTCGTGGAGTCCAAGGTGGACTCGCCCGCCAATGGTGTCACCGTGTGAAAGCTCGTCGTTTGCTAGCTCATGGAGCTTGGGGTTACCTAGCCAAGTTGTTCGTGGAGCCGCCGCCCCTTGCATGCCTCATCGATCAGTGCCGGTCGTGCGAGGAGTTCGCGGATGTGTTTCGAGGAGTTCTGGGGTTGCCCCCAAAGAGAGAGGTTGACTTCATTATTGAGCTCGAGCAGGGGACCCTCCCTATCTCGAAGGCTCCATATCGCATGGCGCCAGTGAGTTAAAGGAATCGAAGATTCGATTGCGGGAGATGTTAGACCGAGGGTTCATCCGTCCGAGTGTGTCCCGTGGGGAGCACCGATTCTGTTTGTTAAAAAGAAGGATGGTTCTATGCGCTTATGTATTGATTACCGCGAGCTTAATAAGGTGACAAAGTGAAGAATAAGTATCCGTTGCCCCGTATCGATGATTTGTTCGATCACCTTCGGGGAGCTTCGTGTTCTCCAAGATAGATCGAGATCCGGTTACCATCGATTTGCGGATCGGGGATGCCGACATTCCTAAGGCGACTTTCAGTCGGATATGGTCACTATGAGTTTGTGGTTATGTCGTTTGGATTGACCAATGCCCCCACCGCGTTCATGGACATGATGGATAGGGTGTTCAAATCATTTTTGGGACGGCCGTCATCGTGTTCATTGGCGATATTCTCGATTTATTCGAGGTCTAAAGAAGACCATGCGAGCATTTTAGGCGAGTATTGGCGGCCTTGAGGAAAACCGGCTTTATGCGAAGTTTTCCAAATGTGATTCTGGTTGGAGCGGTGGCCTTCCTAGGCCACGTGGTTTCGAGAGGTGGTATAGCCGTGGACCCCGCGAAGATTGAGGCCGTGAGTTCATGGGCCAAGCCGACCTCTCGATTCCGAGATTCGCAGACTTTTCTGGTTTGGCGAGTTACTACCGTCGGTTCGTCAAGGACTTCTCTGCTATAGCCTCCTCCCTCACTCGTCGCGAAAAAGGGTGTCGAGTTTGTTTGGGACAGCAGTGTGATGAGAGCTTTGCTGTGCTCAAGCGCGATTTGACTTCAAGATGTTGGCGATCCGGAGGGGACAGTGGTTTCGTGGTCTCTGATGATGCTTCCAAGTTTGGATTAGGTTGTGTGTTGATGCAAAGACGGGAAGGTCATTGCCTATGCTTCCCGTCGGCTAAAGCCGTATGAGCGAGAACTACCCGACTCATGATATGGAGTTGGCGCGGTGGTGTTTGCAATGAAGATTTGGAGGCATTACTGTATGGTGAGCGGATTCGGATGTTTACCGATCACGAGCCTCAAGTATCTGTTTACTCGAGAAGGAGTTGAATATGAGGCGAGAGGAGATGGTTAGAGTTGGTAAAGGATTATGACTGCGAGATTTTGTACCATCCGGGTAAAGCCAATGTAGTGGCCGACGCTTTGAGTAGGAAGACGTCGCGCACTCGCGGCGTTGTTGAGTTCCAGCACCAGTTTGCGGAGAGAGTTCGAGCGGCCGAGGTTGCGATGTTGTTGGGTGAGGTTACCGCTGAGGTAGCTCGATTGTCTGTTCACCGTCGATTAGGCGTGGATTATAGACGGACCAGTTGGGTGACCCCGCACTTAAGAGATTGGTTGTGAGTTAGTCTTGACGGTGACTTTGACTTTGTATATTCACCGAGACATGTGGGTTGACTTATAGAGGCCGGTTGTGTGTTCCGGACATTGCGAGTTTGCGAGCGAGTTGCTCTCGGAGGCCCATTCCCTTTTTGCTTGGCACCCCGGGGTACCAAGATGTATCAGACCTTAGCGGACCTTACGGTGGATGGGAATGAAGAGAGATGTGGCGAGTTTGTCGGTAGGTGTCTCACTTGTCGCAAGTGAAGGCACCTGTGCAGAGGCCAGGTGGTTTGTTGCGTGACCACCGAGTGTGCCCAGTGGAAATGGGACGAGATCTCCATGGACTTTATCTCTGGTTTGCCAAGGACTCGAGGAAGTTCTCTCAGATTTGGGTGATAGTCGACCGTTTGACCAAGAGCGCACACTTCATTCCCGGTAGAGACACTTATACCGTGGAGCGATGAAGGCGCAGATTGTTTTTGGAGCAGATCATCCGTTATCATGGTGTGCCGGTAAGGATTGTGTCCGATCGTGACTCGCGGTTCACTTCTCGTTTCGAGAGCGCTCCGAAGGGATTGGGCACGCAGTGCGATTCAAAGATGACTTTTCACCCTCAAACGGATGGTCGACCGAGAGAGTGAATCGATTCTTGAGGATATGTTGAGGGCTTGTGTGTTGGATTTCCCAGCATTGGGACGATGATATCGTGACTTGATGGAGTTTGCCTATAACAACGATTACGATCGGCGATCGAGATGGCTCCATTCGAGACATTGTATGGTAAGCGTTGTCGGCCCCCTGTGTTTCGGGAAGAGGTCGGTGATAGACGAGTTTTGGGTCCCGAGTTTCTGTAGATTGACCAATGGTGCGGTCTGCGAGAAGATTAGAGCTCGTATGTTGTGGCTCAGAGCAGCGAGAAGAGTTACGCCGATGTTGGCGTCGAGATTTGGAGTTTGAGGTTGGTCGGCATGTGTTCCTTAAGGTTGCTCCAATGCGAGGTGTTACGAGGTTTGGTAAGCGTGGGAAGTTGAGTCCCCGTTTTGTTGGTCCATTTGAGATCCTAGAGAGGATTGGCAGAGTTGCTTACCGGTTAGCCCTACCTCCGTCCCTATCGGTGCATAGTGTTTTTCATGTATCGATGTTGAGGCGGTATGTGCGGACCGTCGCACATTGTGGACTTTGAGCCTTTGCGGTGAATGAGGATTTGAACTTCGAGGAGAAGCCGGTGAGGATCCTTGCCTTTGAGACCAAGGCGTTGCGTAATCGCGAGATTCGTTTGGTAAAGGTTCGGATGGAAGAGTCGGGGTTACGAGGAAGCCACTTGGGAGCGGGAAGACGAGATGAGGTTGCATTACCCCGAGCTATTTGTCTTAAGGACTTTCGAGGACGAAAGTCATAAAAAGGAGGGAATATTGTAACGACCTGTGTTTTTCTTCCCGGTCTTCCGGTATGCCCTAGGGGTAATTTGGTGGGCGTCGTGGTCGTTTGTGTCTTTCCGATTACTAAAATTATTGGTTGGTTTTGTAGGTTTTGGAGGGCTTGTGGTTTGGTTTGAGCAAGGTTTGATGCAAAAGTAAAAATTAAGGGATTTGTCTTTGCAGTGGGGTTTGAACCGGGTCTCCTGGGAAGCTTGTAGAGATGTGTGCCAATTGAGCCATTAGGTGCTCTTGTTACTTTTCGCATCACATCTTAGTTAACCTTGGATTTTGGAGTTTTGGTGCATTTGGTTAAATGAAATAGAATTAGGTTTATTCCATCTTCTTCTCCAAAACTCCTCTTGGCCGCACAAGCTCTCCCTCTCCATTGCCTTGCCGAATTCTTCTTCCCTTGCATCTCCTTGGGTTCGATCATCATCATTAAGGGTAAGTCTTCATCCTCTTCATCTCCTCATTTGGTTTTTGATCTTTGGCGAAGGTAAGATGTAGAGTGTGTGTGTGTTTGTGTTGTGGTGCGGCCACCGAGAGGAGCGACCATCATCGCCGACCAGCTCGCACGCCCAGATCTGTCTGGCAGCGACCGCCGCGACGACGCCAGATCCGCTTAGCGACCTTGCCGTTCGTCGGTCCAAAGAAGACAGATCGCCCCTGTTGCCGCGACGCCCGGCCGGTCGAGATCGCGACGCCGGATCGCGCCAAAGAATAAAGCCCGGATCGATCGTTCGTTCGTCCTCGCCCGATCGCCGCGACGCCGAAGGTCTCGCCAGCGCCCGCGCGTCGGCCGCGTCTGCGTCGCCCATCGCACGCCCTCGCCGTGTCCGCTTGCCGGCGCTCGCGCCGCGCGGCAGCGCGTCTGCGTCGCGCTCGCCGCCGACGCCGGCGCGCGCGCGCGCCGCCGCCAGACGTTCGCGCGCGCGCGCTCGTCCTGCCGAGCTGCTCGCCGTGTCCGCATCGCGACGCCGCCGCCGCGCGCGCCGCCGAGACGCGCGCGCGCCGCGCGCGCTGCCGCTGCCGTGCCGTGCGCGCGCGGCAGCGTAGCGTCGTCTGCCGTGCCGTGCGTGTGGCGCGCGGCCAGCGCCCGACCAGCTGCAGCGGCTCCAAGCTCGTGTCGTCGTGCGCGTGAGTTCCCCGAGCCGAGCTTCTTTGTTCTATTGTTGTTTAGACATTTTAGATGCCGATTATTGTTGGTTTGCTAGGGTTCCGCCGCCGCTAGCTCGGGATTGTTCCGCAGCCTTAGGATTTCGTGTAGAAGCCTCCCGACCAAGGTAAGGATTTCTTACCAGGAGTTGTGTGGGCCTGCGGTATATATTGTGATTGTTGTTTTGTGCCTCGTGTATGATTACTAGCATGTTTAGCCCTAGGTGCTCGTTCGTATTCCGATGGCATGAACTCTTGTATTGTTTCTCATGTTAGCCCATGCTAGGTTGTTCCATTCGGCATGTTCGATATCTGTCTTGCTTCGTAGTATCATGCTAGGTTCCTTGTATCTCGTTGAGCACGTATTGGATTGCATTGATTGAATCGTTATTATTGTTAAGGTTTAGAATTCGGGTAGATAGCATCATCATCGGGCCCGATGCATAAAGTATCTTGCATCTATGGCAAGGACGATTGAGACAGATTCTCGATCCTTGGACCCCGTGAGGGATTAGCTATCCCAACCGGTAGGCCCCGCAATCTTGGGTGAGGGTGGTAGTCTAAGCGATGCCCCAACGGTCGGGATGATGACTTGGCAATGCCTAGTCCCGGCGGCGGCAAGCACGTCCTCGGCGTGTTGGCAAAGAGCCCTGATTGCCACTGTTAAGGTAAGGGCGGCTTCACGGTGTAAGCCTACCATGACCCGTTCCTTAGCCTCGGTGCGGTGGTACAAGCCGACATAGTTCACGTGTCAGTCTCACACCCCTATGTCGCAGGACACCGATCCGAGAGATTTAGTTAGGCGTGGTATCCGGATATGGGCGGCTTGCCACTAGACCCGGCACCCCATAGTCTGTAGAAGCACGCGGTGCATCCTTACGCTCATTACTGGCACGATGGAGAGCTCCTTGGGATCTTGAGCAGTGCACCTTTCGTATCGTCGAGGGGCGGTGAGGCCGGGACTTGTTCCCCGTATAGCGCGTATAGTGTGTTGTGGTATTTCCGGACTAAGACCACGAGTTGGCATCCGAGGTCCAAGTGTGGACTTAGCTATGTGCTCGCTCTGTGTTTGTACTCATAGCTTGCATACATTCTTCTAGATGATCATGTATATCGTATTGTACCCGGTTGGGGATTCTTCTTTGGGTAATTCGTTACTCACTCTTATTTCGTGGTTTTCCACGGGTAATCAAGGCGGGAGACAGGATGGTGAAGGAGGAGCCGTGATCATGGAATCTCTTTGTCATCTCGATTATTTTATTTTATCATGACTCTTGACTTTTGTTATTTCCCCGAATGCATGTAGACGGACACGAGTTCCGGGATGTTTTCTTACGTTTTATGGATTCCAGCATATTTGTACTTGTGGATTGTTTTAATGGTTTAAATAAATCTCATCGATCGAGTATGCTTTTAGAAATGTATGTTTTGGTTGTTGAATGTTTCTGTTTTTACTTGGGATCCGAAATGTATTTTTCATAATGTCGTTTATTTTCACTACATGCATTGGGGTAAAGGCCCATTTAGAGCCCCTTTTGGGTCGGGTCTTTACAGCGGTGGTAGCAAAGCCGCGCAGTTTCTGTTCGCCTTGGTTAAGAGAGTTGTTTGGATCCTTTCCTTGGGTAGAAGCCTTGTTGTGGCTGATGTTTGAGCAGGAGGATGACGCATTCGGTAGCGTTTCGGGTCCTCTTGGTTCCCAAGGAGTTGGAGTTGGCTAGCATGGTTGAGATGCTGGAGAGAGTTGTGCCTGTTCAGGCAGTTGGCTGTTAGCTCATTAGTCGAGAGTGTGTGTCGAGGGTTGCCGAAGAACCCTAGGTTGTGGAGAGCCTCTCCAGAGCTCAGTCAGCCCAGGTAGTGAGTTAAGTTGGCAAGTTGGAGGCGTGTAGTTTGTAGCCTCGGTTGAGTTGCTAGCAGTCTTGGTAGACTAGCAAGCCAGTGTTGGTTTGGAGCAGAGTCCGGATTGGTTCCGGTGCGGTGGCAAGTTGATGCTTGGTGTTGACCAAGGTGTGGATTGGAGCAGCTAGAAGTTAGCTTTGCTCGTGGGGCGAATGGTTCGTGCCCTGTTGTTTGTGTTTCCTGTTTCCAGGATGTTGAGTTGCCCCGTTTGGCATTTGGAGGTTCAGTCTAAGATGGACCCCTGTTGTTGCCCCGTGAGATTAGATGTTGTTGCTCTAGTGGAGCAAGACAGTGAGCGTATGTGGAGCTCTCTGTCCTTCGGTTGTCTGCTTGTAAGAGCCGTTTCCTTCTGGGAGTTGTCAGATTTCTCCCATAGTCTTGGAGTTGATGGTAGCGGTGTTAGCTTGAAGGAAAAGTTTGTTGGCTGCTTGGGAGCAGTTGTTTGTCCAGTTAGGTGGACTCTTGGATGGTGTTCTAGAGGATGTAGTAAGGGTTGTTTTGCCTCTTGTGAGTGTTGGGCCAAGGTTTGGTCCTCTTGTTGTTTCGAGAGCTAGTTCAGTTCTAGCTGGAGGGCGTTGCCCTGAGGCCTTGTTCCTAGTCAGGAAGTTTTGGGAGTTGACCCCTCCCTCGGCAGTTGAGCAAGTTCTGTTAGTTTCGGATTGGTGATCCGATTGGTTGAGTTTTCCCTTGGGTGTTGCTTCCAAGAGAGTTGGTTGCTGTTGCCTTGGGTTTGAGCAAGTCGTGAGCTTGTGTGATGTTCGCGCCCTTGAGTTTGCTCTTTGGGAAGTCGTTTCCGTTTGGCGAGAGTCAGCTTAGCTCCTGAGTTGTGTAGTTGATCAGAGTAGCGTAGTGGTCAGCCCAGCGTGGGGGTCCCTGCTTTGTGTTGTTAGCAAGCAAAAGTTGTTTGTCCCCGCTAGGGCGGTGGCCAGCCAGTAAGAGTTGTTTCTGGCAAGTTGTTGGTTCTTTGGGGATTGAAGATTTCCCTTTCCTTCTAGTCTCTGTGGTGGTTGAGTTGCTCCTTGGATGTCAGCCTCGAGTGTTAGCTTTCGAGGTAGTCTTGCGGATTCGTGTGGCTCAGGATCCGTAAGCTTTGAGGTTGTCGTCATCCGTTTTCCTTGTGAGGTTTCGGGAGTGGAGCTTCTGGTTGGAAGTTGAGTTAGGCTTAAGCTAAAAGGAAGAAGTCCTTTGCGTAGCCAGTTGGATTTTAAGAGTTGAGTGAGTCGGCACGGAGGTGCTGTGGCTTTGGTTGGTAAAGCCGTTGAGCTGTTTTCCTCAAGGTGTTGTGTCGTAGAGAGCTGCATGATGGTTTAGTCCTTGCAGCCCGAGTTTTCCTTGAAAGGAATTTTGGTGGTTTCCTTGCCTGGCAGTATTTTCTTTGGCCAGTTGCTGGTAGGTTGCTCCGAAAAGTTGTGTTCGGCCGATGAGGAGCTCTAGTTTGTTGGTTTGGCCGAGTGGAGCCTGTGCCTGGCCCTTGTCTTTTAGAGGTGGCCGTAGCTGAAGTTTCAGCTGGTGTGAGTGTTGTTAGCCGTTGGGTGTACCAGGATGATGCCCCTTGCTTGTTTGCTGACTGTTATGAGCATGTTAGAGATAGAGCAGTTGATTGAATTCTTGCTAGCATGTTTGCCTGATTTTACATGTTAGTGCCATGCTAGGTTTGTTCTGCCAGCATGCTTATGATTCGTGCTTAAGCTCGTAGTATAATGCTAGGTAATGTGTTTGATGTCGGTCATTGTTTGCTAGCCAGGAATCATTGATTTTTACTCTGTACTCTTAGATAGAGTTGTAGGGTTTGTCATCATCTAGAGGCTGAGCGGACATAACGTACTTTGTCCCCACTGATCGGGAGTAAAGTGTGCGCAGCATAACGTATCTTGCTTCCCCCCCCAGTCGCTAAGGTGGATTTAGCTCATGTCGGGAGTAAAGTGTGCGCAGCATAACGTATCTTGCTTCCCCCCCCCCCGACCCGCCGGTTGTGGAATTAGCTACCCACTTCGGCATAAGCCTAGTTTGTAGCCTGCTAGAGCGGAACCCTGCCGTCGGTGTAAGCCTGCCCTGGCCGGTTCTTAGCTTCAAGTTGGTGGATCATGCCGCATGATGATGCGCCGAGGGCCTCGCGCCATCGTGATCGGTGACACCGCTTCCGAGTCATAGGCATGCGTACCTGGCCCGCGTAGTTTGCCCTTAGGCCCCCGCATTTACGCCGGTTGCAGCAGCATGCGGTGTGCGCGCACACGCGTTAGTTGCCGGTTCGGAGAGCTCCCCCGGGCTAATGTCGTGAGTACACCATTCCTTCCGTTAGAGCGACTTGGGTACTCTCCGTAAGTCAGATTAGCAAGGGCAAGGAGGCCCTTGAGGACATTCTTGGGATCAGTGTATTCCCGAGTGATGAGATACCTCGGTGATGTCCTGTGATTGGTCAGTGTATCCAATCCTTAGGCCGGAAGTAGGAGACTTCCGATGACTCCAGATCTTTCTTTGTAAGCTCGTTGAGCTATGATCTGTGTTGGTAGCTGTTTGCTTGCATGCTTTGGTACTAGATGACTGATTATATCGTATTGTACCCCGGTTGGGGATTCTTACTGAGTAATTCGTTACTCACCCTTATTTTTGTGGTTTTTCCACAGGTAACCATGGTGCGAGACAAGATGGCTGGAGGAGCTGTGATCATGGAAAACCCGTTGTTCAACTCTGAGTCTTATGTTTATGTTATGATTTAAATGTTCTCTGAATGCATGTAGTTGGGCACGGAGCCTAGGGTTTTTTCGAATGTATTTTTCGGATTCTAGCATTGTTGTAAAGTTTGTATGTTTTAAATAAATCTCACGATCGGGGTAAGTTTTGTAAATGTATTTGTCTTGGAGCAGTGCTTGGAAAGCAGAGGACGAGTTTCAGGAAATTATGTTAACTTTTTAAATGGATGTTTTATGTTTTAGTTTTTACTTAGAATCCGAACACCATCTTGCAAATTTTATGTAGATTTGTATGCATGCATTGAGGTAACGGCCTATTTTAGAACCCTTTTGGGTCGGGTCGCTACATGGCGCGACAGGGTTGCGCGCGCGGACAGCATTGGCACCGGCGTGCAGATGCGACGGCTGGGCGCTGGGCTGCGTGCGGATGGGCGCCGTTGGCTTGCAGGCGTGCTCGAGATCAAGCGATGTTGCTGCGACGCGACGGGTGATGGGCGCGACGGCCGTGTAAGGTCCCGACCCGAAATAAACGGTCTTTAACCTCGATCCTTACTTAGCATGCATGATTAAAAATATAAAATCACCATTTAGAGTACCAATTTAAAACTTTTCAATCAACACAATTAAAACAAAACCATAAATCCATTAAGTAAAACCAAGAAGTAAAGTGACTGATCAGTACTTTCTTAAAATCAAAGAATACGGTTCGAGAAATCTTAAACAAGTTTTTGAATGTTTTCCTAAGGACTCAAGTCCAACTACATGCTAAACCCAAATAAAAGAAAAGATATAACTGTCTCAGAGTTCGGCCATCCATGATCATTCAGCAGCCTCCTCCTAGCCATTCAGCCTCTGTTCTAAGTTACCTGATGGGAAAACTACAGAAAGTAAGGGTGAGCAACGAGTCACTTAGTAAGAATCCCCAACCGGGGTACAATACGAAAACTTCTCACTTAGCACACCGACATGTAACTATACAATCACTCAGAGCAAAACAGTTGGATTAGGCTATATGCCACTCCTAGAGCTTGCCTATTCGAGGGCTTACATCTACAACCTACACTAGGTTCTACACCTTGATGCCCATCGGGGTCTTACACAACCTAAGACGCGATGATGCCCATCGGGGTCTTACACATGAGGATGCCCATCGGGGACTTACACACAAGGATGCCCATCGGGGTCTTACTCCACAATCAATGATGCCCATCGGGGTCTTACACATACGAATGCCCATCGGGGTCTTACTCCACAAATCAATGATGCCCATCGGGGTCTTACACATACGAATGCCCATCGGGGTCTTACACATACGGATGCCCATCGGGGTCTTACTCCACAATCAATGCTGCCCAACGGGGTCTTACACATCTAGGATGCCCATCGGGGTCTTACTCCAGCTAGGATCACGAGATGCCCATCGAGGCCTTACACTCCCTAGCAACCTTATGATGCCCATCGGGGACTTACACATAAAGCCAGCAGTGTAGTGCCCATCGGAGACTTACATACACTAGCAACGCATTGGTGCCCATCGGGGACTTATCCAAGCGGAACCTAACTAATAACCCCTACAGTCTCCTACATTATACCTTACCTGTCTATCCCTAGCATGAAACTAACAGAATACGAACAGGAAACATGGATATGCCAGAATAATAAAACCCTAACATGGAACTACCAGAATACGAACAGGAAACATGGATATGCCAGAATAAGAAAACCCTAGCATGGAACTACCAGAATACGAACAGAACACAAACATGCCATCAAGAGAAAACATGAATCCTATTCACTAGGAATCTCATACACAAACATGCTAATAAGTATCGCAGGGTCCACACAACCCTGGTAAGAGATCCTTACCTGGAATCAAGTAGAAAATAACTACCACAATCAATAAGCGACCCTCGAGCTTCTAAGTGAACCCGAGCAACCTAAGCAATCAATAAAATCATCCTAATTAAACAAACAACAGCTAACATCTTAGGGTCCAAAAGAGTAGAGGCTTTGGAATTACCAACCGAGAAGGCACTAGGTCTCGGCCCGACTCTCTCGACAAAGCAGGCTCTCGGCTGCAGTGGGCAGGCAGGATGTGCGGCTGGGCGCGCTAGCGCGGCAGGGGGATGCGCGCACGCTGACGGTTCGTGCGGAGCTGCGGGCTGGCGTGCAGATGCGGAGGAGGGCTGGGTGCAAGCGTGCAGACGCAGAAGAGCGCTGGGGCGAGCTCGCGCTGGGACGGCGCGCGGGCGAAGCGCCTGGGCTGCTGGCGATGTCGCGATGCAGGCGACGGACCTGCTACTGGCGTACGACGGGCTGGCGATGCAGGGGCTACACGGTGCGGCGCTGGGCGACGCAGGGGCTGCTCAGTGCGGCGCTAGGCGATGCAGGGCTGCTTGATGCGGCGCTGGGCGATGCAGGGCTGCTCGGTGCGGCTAGTCTCGGCTGGGGGTAGAAACACACACACACACTCTCGGTTCTTGGTTCTTGGAGAGACGGCAAGGTGAGAGGGAGAGAATGAGGGAGGCGTGTGGCAAGAGTAAGGGTGAGTGATGGTTTCTTGATTTCCTTTCCTTTTTCCTAATTTAAATAGGCTTTAGTGACCTAAAATCCCTTCCTAGGGCTTTCCTCATTCGACTCTCGGAGGACGTGACTTATTTCATAATTTAAATTCGAGCTTTCAAACCCCCTTTAAGGTTAGGGGTTCTAATCCTCCCGAAAACACTTTTAAAAACCTTATTTTACAATTAACAGAAACCCGGGCCGTTACAGGCTGAGCATTGGGCTACGCGCGGACAAACGGACTGCTGCGACTCGGTGCTGGCGATGGCGCGATGCAGGCGAGGTGTGTGACGGTAGGGGCTGCGAGTGATAGGCTGGGGCTACACGGTTGGGCGATCGCGCCGCTGAGCTAGGCGATCAGTGGGCGCCGCACAAGGACAAAGCGATTGGGACAGCAGCTAAGCGATCCACTGGGCGCCAGATAAGGACAGGCAATCGGCGCTACAAGCTAGGCGATCCAGCTGGGGCGCTGCACAAGGACAGGCGATCGGTACAGGCAGGCTAGGCGATCCGGCTGGGGCGCTGCACAAGGACAGGTGATCGGCGCTGCTAGCTAGGCTATCCATGGTATTTGCACAAGAATGGCGATCGAGACAGTGGTCGCTGGCGCTGGCTCTTCGCCGCTACTGGTTGGGACGACGGACGGTGGGACTCTCGGGAGAAGGCGCACGCAAGGGGCTTGAGAGAAGATGGGTTGGGCAGCAATGAGGATTTGGGAAGCAAATGATGCAAAACTTATTTTCTTTTCTCTTTTAATCAAACTCCCAAAATCTTGAAAACCAAGGCATACCGCGGAATGAGCAACAAAAGAAATTGGTGGCCAACTGGCAGGACCACACCACAGACTCCCTAGCCACCCGGGCTCGAATCCTAGCTGACGCACTTAAAATCCTGAATTTTATTTTTGTATCTCTCCATACCCAAACTCATCCAGGAAGCAACCAAACCCTACATTTGACCATCCAAGAATATTAACAGCTGAAAAAGACAGAAACGGCCCTAACGACCCGACCAAATTACCAAAATACCCTTAGGACATACATGGAAGACCGGGATTAAAACCTAGGTCGTTACAGGGAGCAACTCAACTAACTGAGCCGTTTGGGCTCGGGACTCCTCCCTCTGCACTGCAAGCTATTTTGCAAGCTGTGCTGAAAACTGTGCCTGCGACTCTGTAAAGACCCGACCCAAAAAGGGCTCAAATTAGGTCTTTACCCCAATGCATGCATTCAAAGTAAAGAACAATATGCTGATAGGTTTTCGGATTCCCAATTAAAAACAAAAGAGATTCAATCAGAAATCAAGATGGTTTCCTTGAAACTTGTCCCCTGTCTCCAAGCACCTGTTTCAAGGCAAATACATTTCCAAAACGTACACTCTGATCAGAGATTTATTAAAACATTTGAAACATCCTCAAATTCAATAAAGCGGGAATCCACAAAACATTCAGAAAACATCCTAGGGCTCCGTGCCCGACTACATGCATTCAGGGGAAAAATAGAAGACAAGAGTCATAGAAATAAAAGATCGAGACGACAAAGCAGTTCCCATGATCACAGCTCCTCCTTCACCATCCTGTCTCGCACCTTGGTTACACCGTGGAAAACCACAAAATAAGGGTGAGTAACGAATTACTCGGTAAGAATCCCCAACCAGGGGTACAATACGATGCACATGGTCATCTAGGTGAGTGTATGCAAGTTATGAATATAAACACAGAATAGAGCACATAGCTTAAGTCCACACTTGGACCTCGGATGCCAACTCGTGGTCTTAGTCCAGGAAATAAATCCACCACACAATACGCCCTATACGAGAAACGAGTCCCGGCCTCACTTTGTCTCATCGTCGACACGAAACGTGCACTAGCTCAAGATCCCGAGGAGCTCTCTCTCGGTCGGCGTGTAATGAGCGTAAGTAAGCGCGCACCGCGTGCTACTGCGCAGACTACTATGGGGTGCCGGGTCTAGTGGCAAGCGCCCATGTCCGATCACCACGCCTAACTAAATCTCGGATCGGTGTCACCGACATAGGGGTGTGAGACACGGACACGTGAACTATGTCACTGAACCACCGCACTGAGGCTAAGGAATCGGCCGTGGTAGGCTTACACCGTGAAGCCGTCCTTGCCTATCGGTGGCAATCAAGGGCTACGGCCGAACACGCCGAGGACGTGTCGACTGCCGGGATGAGGCAATGCCAAGTCATCATCCCGACCGTTGGGGCATTTAACAGTCTGCCACCCTCACCCAAGATTGCAGGGCCTACCGGTCGGGTTAGCTAAACCCTCACGGGGTCCGGGGGACGGAGTATTACCTCGACGTCCACGCCATGGATGCAAGATACTTTATGCATCGAGCCCGGATGATGCTACCTATCTACACTCTAACATATCATTTCAATAGCATATAATCCAATACAATCCAAAATGTGCTCAACAGATACAACGAACCTAGCATGGTACTACGAAGCAAGAACAGATATGAGCATGCCAGAACGGAACAACCTAGCATGGACTAACATGAGAGAACAACATACGAAGTCATGCTAGTCGAGAATTGAACGAGCACCTAAACTATACATGCTGATAATCACAAACAAACATACAAACAACAATCACATAGAACATCGCAGGGTCCACACAACTCCGGTAAGAAATCCTTACCTGGCCGGGGCAACTACACACAAAACCTAAGCTGCGATCGAACCCGAGCTAGCTACGAGAACCTAACAAAAACAATGATAATCATAATCCATAAGCCTAAATATAATAAAATAAACAAGGCTCGGCTCAAGGAGCAACTCACGCGGCTCGGTGACACGCGACGGGCAGGCAAAGACGGGCGGGGGCTGCTGCTGGGCGCAGGGCGATGGGCGGCGAGGACCGCGACACTGGCGCCGACGGGCCGCAGGGCTACGCGCGCTGCGCGACGGCGGCTCGGCTTGGCGCAGGCGCGACGGGCGCGGGCAAGCGAACAGGACGAGCGCTGGCCGGGCGCAAAGCGGCGGCGACGCGATCGCGCGCGACGGCGCGCAGCGAGGAGCGGCGCGCGCGGTTGCTCACCGTGGCGCGCGACGGCCGCGAGCGGGGCTGGCGGTCTGGGCGGCTGGTGCCTCGCTGGCTGCGCTGATCTGGGCACTGGGCTTGCGGCTAGGCGATCCGGGCGGGCTCGGGCTTCTTCTTTGGCAGATCTGGGCATCTTTGGGCGACTGCTACAAACACACACACACACAAGCTCTTCTCCTTACCTTCGGCCAACAAGAACACCCAATCGAGAAGATGAAGAGGATGAAGACTTACCGGAATGATGATTGAACCAAGGGAGCTGCAAGGATGAAGAACTCGGCAAGGCAATGGAGAGAAAAGCTTGGGCGGCCACACACTTTGGAGAAGAAGATGAGACAAACCTAATTTCTATTTCATTTAACCAAATGCTCCAAAACTCCCAAAATGCAAGGCTAACCATAAAATGATGCGGGAAGAGCAACAAGAGCACCTAATGGCTCAATTGGTACACATCCCCACAAGCTTCAGGGACCCGGGTTCAAACCCCAATTTGCAGTATAATTTCCTTTATTTTTACTTTTGCACCAAACCTTGCTCAAACCAAACCACAAATCCTTCCAAAAACCTACATAAATCCATCCAATAATTTTAGCAATCGAAAGAGATATAACGGGCCCCGACGGCCCGACCAAATTACCTTACCAAAATACCCCTAGGGCATACGGGAAGACCGGGATGAAAACACTGGTCGTTACAATATTCCCTCCTTTTTATGACTTTCGTCCTCGAAAGTCCTTAAGACTGAAACAACACAGATCTTGCATTCTCATCCCGTCCTTCCCCGCCACGAGCGGCCTCCTCCGAACTCAGACTCCTTCACTAAACTTTTACCAACGGATCTCACTTCTACGCAACGTCTTCGACTCAAGACCAAAATACTCATAGGCTTCTCCTCGAAGCCCAAACCCTCAATCAGCTGCAAGGGCTCAAAGTCCACAATGAGCAATGGGTCCGGCACATGCTGCCCCAACATCGATACATAAAAACACTGTGCACAGCTGTCAACAAACAAACTCAACCCTACAACAAACTGGCCAAACAACTGAACCTTCCAGATTCAAAAACTAAACGGCCTACTCTTACTTCACAAGAGACCAACAAACCTCAAACCTTGACTACAGCCTTAACGAGATACAAACGAACAACCAACTGGCGACTGATCCAAAAAGACAAACTTCTCCAACTAGAACACGACCACAACACTTAAGCAACCATCTTAAGGAGAAATCGCCGAACCAAAGGCAAGGGGCACCATCCTGGTACACCAGACGGCTAACAACACTCACACCAGCTGAAACTTCAGCTTCGGCCACCTTAAAAAAAAAACAAGGGCCAAGCACAGACTCCACTCGGCCAAGCCAACAAACTAGAACTCCTCATCGGCCGAACACAAACTTTCCAACGAACACCTACCAGCAACCGACCAAGGAGAACATCGCCAGGCAAGGAACATCCAACATTCCTCTCAAGGAAAACTCGGGAAGCAAGGACTAAACCATCACGCAACTATATCGCGACACAACACCTTGAGGAAAACAGCTCAACCGCTTACCAACCAATGCCACGGCACCTCTGTGCCAACTCACTCAAACGCGGCTCTGCTAACGCCAACTGCGAACGCACAACAACTAGGAACAATGCCCGAGAAGGGCTTGCTCAGCAGAACTCAACCCAAACTTATAACGAGCAACGCTCGCCTCCAAGCTACTACTCAACTCTTAAAATCCAACTGGCTACTCAAAGGACTTCCCCTTTAAGCCTAAGCCTAACTCATCTTCCAACCGTAAGCTCCACTCCCAAAACCTCACAAGGTAAACGGATAACGACAACCTCAAAGCTTACGGATCCTGAGCCACACGAATCCGCAAGACTACCTCGCAAGCTATCACTCGAGGTTGGCATCCAAGGAGCAACTCAACCACCACAGAGGCTAGAGGGAAAGGAAATCATCACTCCCCAAAGGACCAACAACTTGCCCGAACAACTCAACTTTGACTGGCTAGCCTCCGCCCTTGCGGGAACAACAACTTTGCTTCCTAACAACACAAAGCAGGGACCGTCCTATTTGGGACTGATTGCGCGCTACTCGATCAACTACACAACTCAGAAGCTAAGCTGACTCCTACCAAACGGGAAACGACTTCCCAGCAAGCAAACTCTGAAGGGCAGCGAACATCACACACGCTCGCTGACTTGCTCAAACCCAAGGCAACAGCAACCAACTCTCTAGGAAGCAACACCCAAGGAAAACTCAACCAATCGGATCACCAACCCAAAACTAACAGAACTTACTCAATTGCCGAGGGAGGGGTCAACTCCCAAAACTTCCTGACAAGGAACAAGACCTCAGGGCAACGCCCTCCAACTAGAACCGAACTAGCTCTCGAAACAACAAAAGAACCAAATCTTGGCCAAACACTCACAAGAGACAGAACAACCTTTTACTGTGGCCTCTAGAACACCATCCAAGAATCCGCTTAACTGAACAAACGACTGCTTCCAAGCAGCCAACAAACTTTTCCCTCTTGCTAGCACCACTACCATCAATTCCAAGACCAAGGGAGTAACCTGACAACTCCCCGAAGGAAAACGACTCTTACAAGCAGACAACCAAAGGACAGAGAGCTCCACATACGTTCATCGCCTTGCTGCTCGCTAAAGCAACAACATCTAAAACTCACGGGGCAACAACGGAAAACAACCAACAGGGCACAAACCACTCGCCCTACGAGCAAAACTAATCTCTAGCAACTCCAATCCACACCTTGGTCGACACCAAGCACCAACTTGCCACCACACCGGAACCAATCCGGACTTTACTCCAAACAAACACTAGCTTGCTAGTCTACCAAGGCTGCTAGCAACTCACCCGAGGCTACGAACCACACGCCTCCAGCTGGCCAACTAAACTCACTACCTGGGCCTGACTGAGCTCTGGAGAGGCTCTCCACAACCTAGGGTTCTCCGACAACCCTCGATACACACACTGCCGGCAAACGATCTAACAGACAACTGCCTGAACAAACAACTCCAATTTTCCAGCATCACAATTATGCTGGCCAACACCAACTCCTTGGGAACCCAGAGGACCCGAAATGCTAAAGAATGCGTCATCCTCCTACTCAACATCGGCCACAACATAACTTTTACCCAAGGAAGGATCCGAACAACTCTCTTAGCCAAGGCGATCCGAAACTGCGCGGCTTTGCTACCACCGCACTTGTTCAGTTTCCAACTGAGCACCAACCGAAGGAACACCAAAAGTTCCAACTCCACACGATGCTAAAAGCTGAGGCAACCTTGCTTTACCAAGGCATAACCATGCCAAACCGAACTTACTTTATACCAAGCTTCTACCAAGGGTGCTTACCCATAAGGCATCCAAAATCTCTCGCAAGGCATCAGCTCATCTCGCCTCAAAAGCATCCAACTCATGGTCCCTCTGCTGGACCAAACTCGCATCTAAGATGCTCAACTCTCCTCAGATAAAGGCACTCGAAAGCAGTTGACCGTACTACCAACCACAAGCAAACTCTTGGCCTTAACACTAGCGCGAAACTCACGCGCACCAACACTTGCCACTGCCAACCGGCAACCTGGCGACTTACTCAACCTCCAGAAACACTGGGAAGAGGCTCCGGCTCCTCTCGAGCATCCTTTCGCTTGTAGTCCATTGACTACCACTGAACTAGCCCTCTGGCAAGACCTAAACAGGTGCCACTACCATAAACGGATCCAAGGCTAAAGGAGTGCATTTGAACTCCGGACGGCATAGAACCATCCGCTATGCCCAAGCCAAACTCAAGCTCGAACCGGACTTAGTGCCAAAGCGGCACACCAACCAATGCACCTCAAGTGCCACTACTACCAAAACCACATCTTACTACCAATGGGGCCAACAAGGTCACAACCTCAAGTGACAAGAACTCTGGCTAGGCATAAAAGGGCTCAAACTCAAAAACCATGCCTACGGCATCTCATCAAACCGAAGGCTCACAGCTTACCCCTGCACCTCCACATGATGCTCAACAAAACTCTGGTCGGCTCTCTCAACATGCATCAGCTAGCTCCACTCCAGGAGCTCACCAAAGGAAGAGTGCTCAACTCTACCAAACATCTGAGGAAAACACCAACGGATCAAATCCGAAGGGAACACTGCTCACTGCACCCTTAACCACAAGGTTCCGACTTACTGGCTGCAAACAACAACATTTACAGGAGCACAAAGATGCCTCAACAATCTCCTCGAAGGCTGCCAACTCTGCAGCTACTCACTGGGCAAACAAACAATCTGCTAAGGCTCAAGATCAACACTTGAGCTACCTGTGCTAGTCCACACGGGGACCTGCTCCACAAGCATCCTCATCGGCATAAACCTGCGATCATGCCCTCCCGGGAACCTCCGGGGCTACAAGAGCTACTGGGGAAAAAATGCTGAAACAAACTCTGTCAGCTGGGCTATCCGTGCCCGTGGCTCCTCACTACGCGCTACAAACTGCGCCTGGGTCTCCGCTCTCTGATAGCTAAAGACACGCCATCAAATCTCTCATGGTGGAGCACACTCGCTCAAGGAGTCTCACTCGAGGCGCCGCTAGCCTCTACCCCCTCCACTAGACAACTCAAGCGCCGGGGCCAACTCTCGCCAACGGGCCTAACAACCCGGACGTGGCCTCAACATCAACACGATCAGTCCAACTCCTCGGTCGGACATGCCAAGCGTCCTGCTCTTCTGGGTGCGATCAACATACTAGCGATCTGCACAAAGCACCTCCACCCTCTCACTAGGGGAAAAGCAGCAATTGGGCCACAAATGGCCAATGGGAGACTAAGCTCTGCCTCCCCTCGGGGACGACGCCCCAGCGGCATCCGAATCTATCTGGATACCTCAACAAGCCACAACATACATCACACACTGCGGGAAGTTGGCATGATGGCGCTCTAAACCCAAACCAACAACGAGTCAGAACCTGCTCGTCTCCGCTCCACAACACAAAACAAGGCATACACTAGATGAAAGGTATTGTAAATTCTTAACCCTTTTTCAATAACAAATAGTAAAATTAGGCGTACCTGCTGACTGTCGGAGTGCTGATGATCATGCAAAAACGACCTACAACGAAAGGTCAGTCTACAGAATCTATGAATCTGAGCTTTGATACCAACTGTAAAGACCCGACCCAAAAAGGGCTCAAATTAGGTCTTTACCCCAATGCATGCATTCAAAGTAAAGAACAATATGCAGATAGGTTTTCGGATTCCCAATTAAAAATAAAAGAGATTCAATCAGAAATCAAGATGGTTTGCTGAAACCTGTCCCTGTCTCCAAGCACCTGTTTCAAGGCAAATACATTTCCAAAACGTACACTCTGATCAGAGATTTATTAAAACATTTGAAACATCCTCAAATTCAATAAAGCGGGAATCCACAAAACATTCAGAAAACATCCTAGGGCTCCGTGCCCGACTACATGCATTCGGGGAAAAATAGAAGACAAGAGTCGTAGAAATAAAAGATCGAGAGACGCAGCAGAGTTCCCATGATCACACGGCTCCTCCTTGACCATCCTGTCTCGCACCTTGGTTACCCGTGGAAAACCACAAAATAAGGGTGAGTAACGAATTACTCAAGAAGAATCCCCAACCGGGTACACACGATGCATATGGTCATCTAGGTGAGTGTATGCAAGCTATGAATATAAACACAGAATAGAGCACATAGCTTAAGTCCACACTTGGACCTCGGATGCCAACTCGTGGTCTTAGTCCGGAAATAAATCCACCACACAATACGCCCTATACGAGAAACGAGTCCGGCCTCCGCGCTCACTCGTCGATACGAAAGGTGCACTAGCTCAAGATCCCGAGGAGCTCTCCGGTCGTGTATTTGTAATGAGCGTAAGTGCGCACCGGGTGCTACTGCAGACTATGGGGTGCCGGGTCTAGTGGCAAGTCGCCCATGTCCATCCACCACGCCTAACTAAATCTCCGGATCGGTGTCACCGACATAGGGTGTGAGACACGACACGTGAACTATGTCACCTGAACCACCGCACCGAGGCTAAGGAATCGGTCGTGGTAGGCTTACACCAGAAGCCGCCCTTGCCCTATCGGTGGCAATCAAGGGCTACGGCCGAACACGCCGAGGACGTGTCGATCGCGGGGATGAGGCAATGCCAAGTCATCATCCCGACCGTTGGGGCATTTAACGATCCGCCACCCTCACCCAAGATTGCGGGGCCACCGGTCGGGTTAGCTAAACCCTCACGGGGTCCGGGGGCGGAGTATTACCTCGCACGTCCCCCGCCATGGATGCAAGATACTTTATGCATCGAGGCTCGGATGATGCTACCTACCTACACTCTAACATATCATTTCAATAGCATATAATCCAATACAATCCAAAATGTGCTCAACAGATACAACGAACCTAGCATGGTACTACGAAGCAAGAAGCAGATATGAGCATGCGAGCGGAACAACTTAGCATGGACTAACATGAGAGAACAACATACGAAGTCATGCTAGTCGGGAATTTGAACGAGCACCTAAACTATACATGCCGATAATCACAAACAAACATACAAACAACAATCACATAGAACATCGCAGGTCCACACAACTCCGGTAAGAAATCCTTACTGGCGGGGCAACTACACACAAAACCTAAGCCGCGATCGAACCCGAGCTAGCTACCGAGAACCTAACAAAAACAATGATAATCATAATCCATAAGCCTAAATATAATAAAATAAACAAGGCTCGGCTCAGGAGCAACTCACGTGGGTGGGTACGACACGCGGACAGGCGGCAGCAAAGACGGTGGCTTCTTTGGCGCCGACGCGGCGCAGAAGGGGCTGATGGGCGGCGAGGACCGCGACATCGGGCGCTGACGGGCCGCAGAGGCTGCGCGCGTAGGCGGACGGCTCAGCTGGCGCAGCGCACGGGCGCGGCAAGCGAACGGGACGAGCGCTGGCGCAAGCGCGCGCGCGCGACGCGACGCGCGCGACGGCGCGCGAGCGAGCGGGGCGCAGCGCGCGACGCGGGCGCGGGTTGCTCGGTGGTGCGCGCGACGGCCGCTGCGGCGGGGTTGGTGGTGCGGGCGGCTGGTGCTCGCTTCTGCGCGCTGATCTGGGCGACTGGGCTTCTTGCGCTAGGCGATCCGGGCGGCTCGGGCTTCTTCTTTGGCAGATCTGGGCATTTGGGATGACTGCTACAAAAACACACACACACACAAGCTCTTCTCCTTACCTTCGGCCAACAAGAACACCCAATCGAGAAGATGAAGAGGATGAAGACTTACCCGAAATGATGATTGAACCAAGGGAGCTGCAAGGATGAAGAACTCGGCAAGGCAATGGAGAGAAAAGCTTGGGCGGCCACACACTTTGGAGAAGAAGATGAGACAAACCTAATTTCTATTTCATTTAACCAAATGCTCCAAAACTCCCAAAATGCAAGGCTAACCATAAAATGATGCAGGAAGAGCAACAAGAGCACCTAATGGCTCAATTGGTACACATCTCCACAAGCTTCCCGGGAGACCCGGGTTCAAACCCCAACTGCAGCACAATTTCCTTTATTTTTACTTTTGCACCAAACCTTGCTCAAACCAAACCACAAATCCTTCCAAAAACCTACATAAATCCATCCAATAATTTTAGCAACTGGAAAAAGACATAAACGGCCCTGACGGCCCGACCAAATTACCAAAATACCCCTAGGGCATACCTGGAAGACCGGGATGAAAACCTGGGTCGTTACAGACTCGGCCCTTTACTTAGACATCATGAACATCATCTCTCGCATCATCGATGCCAGCTCTACTCCATGAGCTGTAGTCTGGGGCTGTGAAGTCTTTCCCCCAGCTCGAGGCATATAGGTAACTGGGGCCACAGGCGACCTACTGGTCTGGTTCAGTCCTGATGCTGCCTCATCAGTCGTTATCTCAATGCCATAACCTCGGTTGGCTGCACTAGACAATCCTGCTCCCCGTCGGGTAATCGGCATATCGGCGATCTGTACCCAAAACACCAAGTTAGTCCCAGCTCGGACCAACACTGCCTACAACAAAACAAGGCTAGTATGCTAGATGCAGGTAATGTAAACTTAACCCTTAAACAAGCTTAAACACATACCTGGCGGCTGTTGGAGTGCCGATGATCATGTGTAAAGACCCGACCCGAATGGGATCCTAAAATAGGTCTTTACCTCAATGCATGCATTCAAAACTAAAGCCAATATGCAAGAATGGTTTTTCGGATTCTAAGTGAAAACTAAAACATACAAACATCCATTTAAAAAGTCGACATAAATTCCTGAAACCTGTCCCTGATTCCAAGCATGTAACGGCCCGGAAATTTCATCCCGGTCTTCCCGGGTTGCCCAGGGGCATTTTGGTAATTTTGGTCGGGTCGACAGGGCCGGTTATGTAATTGTAAATCACCGAAAAAATTATGAGTCAATTTGAATGGGATCGGGAATTTTGGTGAAGACATTTGGGCTTGGAAAAAGGTAAAAATAAATAGGGAATTAAATAGCGCGTCGAGTGAGTTTTGAGCCAAGGACGCGCTGCATGCTAGGCAGGGGGCGCTGCCAGCCGAGCCACTGGGCGCGTTTGTTAATCTAAACGCGCGATCTAATACATATCCGTGTCTTCGTGCGCTCGGTTTAAAACAGAGCTCTCCCGAGCCTTCTTCTTTATTTCTCTCCTACTTTTCTTCGCGATTTCCTTCATCAACCGACAGCGATTTCCGGCGATTTCTTCCTTCTCCAGCTCCGATTCGATCGAGTTCGTCTTCCCCAGTTCGAAGGTCGATCCTTTTCCGGGCAGCAGGTAAGCTTTTCTTCTTTTTCTTCTCCTCTTCTTCGATCCGAGCCCCCTGCTTCCGGGCTTCGTTTCCCGGCCGTGTTGAAGTGAATTTCTGGATGGATTTTGTGCAGCTTGCATAGGAGAGTTCGACCAACAACAATCGGCCATCGAATCTTGGCCAATCACTCGGATTTGTTTCCTCTTCATCGCCCCTATTTTCGTGCTCTGTCGCCGCCGATCCCACGAGCCACGCCGCGATCGATCGCCACCGCGCGCGCGCGCACGCCTCGCCAGCTCGTGTCACGCCGCGCCACCAGACGCTCGCATCCGTTTACACGCTGCTGTCGCGCTTAGCATACAGCCAACAGCCGCCCGCCCAGCACAGCCAACCCGACCCGTTGTTACTACCGTTCGTGCAATCGACCCGTTCGCGCGCGTTAAATACCGTGAGTTGAGTTGCTCCCGAGCTGAGCCTCGTTTATTTTATTATATTTAGGTCTATTGTGTGATTTTTGTTGTGATTGATAGGTTCTCGATAGCTAGTTCAGGTTCGTTCGCAATTTAGGTTTTCGTGTCAAATCGTCCCCGGCCAAGGTAAGGATTTCTTACCGGAGTTGTGTGGACCCTGCGATATTATATGTGATTGCTGATTGACTGCTTGTTTGTATTTATTGACATGTGTAGCTAGGTATTCTATTCTGAATTCCTGATTAGCATGATTTTCCTAATTTAATTATCATGTTAATCCATGCTAGGTTGTTCCTTTCTAGCATGCTCGTATCTGTTCCTTGCTTCGTAGTATCATGCTAGGCTCGTTGTATTCTTATTGAGCACGTATTGGATTTTATGGATTTGTTTGCTGATTGCTAGGGCAGATTAGAGTTGCAGGTAGATAGCATCATCCCGGCCTGATGCATAAAGTATCTTGCATCCATGGCAGGGACGTCGAGACAGTCATTTCGTCCCTGGACCCCGTGAGAGATTAGCTAACCCTACCGGTAGGCCCCGCAATCTTGGGTGAGGGTGGCAGACTGTTAAATGCCCCAACCGTCGGGATGATGACTTGGCATTGCCTCGTCCCCGGCAGTCGGCACGTCCTCGCCGTGTTCGGCCGTAGCCCCGATTGCCACTGTTAAGGTAAGGGCGGCTTCTGGTGTAAGCCTACCACGACCCGCTTCCTTAGCCTCAGTGCGGTGGTTCAGCCGACATAGTTTACGTGTCCGTGTCTCACACCTCTATGTCGCTGACACCGATCCAAAGATTTAGTTAGGCGTGGTGATCGGACATGGGCGGCTTGCCTCTAGACCGGCACACCTCATAGTCTCGCAGAGCACGCGGTGCATGCTTACGCTCATTAAAGCGCCGACCGAGAGCTCCTCGGGATTGTGAGCCGATGTACCTTTCGTCGACGATGAGAGATGTGCCGAGGCCGGACTTGTTTCTCGTATTGGGCGACTTATGTATTGGACTGTGTGGTGATATTATTCCGCACTAAGACCTTAAATTGGCATCCGAGGCCCATGTGTGGGCTAAACTATGTGCTCTATTCTGTGTTTATACTCATAGCTTGCATACTCTCATCGAGATGACCATGTATATCGTATTGTACCCCGGTTGGGGATTCTTACTGAGTAATTCGTTACTCACCCTTATTATTGTGGTTTTCCACAGGTAACCAAGTTGTGAGACAGGATGGCTGAAGGAGGAGCTGTGATCATGGGGCCCAGTCTTCCAACTCTGATTTTTGTATTATGACTCTTTATGTTTTATTTTCCCCTGAATGCATGTAGCCGGGCATGGAGCCCTAGGATGTTTTCTGAATATTTCGTGGATTCCAGCATTATTGTATTTAGACATGTTTTGAATGATTTTAAGAAATCTCTGATCGGAGTATACTTTGGAAATGTATTTATCTTGGAACAGGTGCTTGGAAACAGGGACAGGTTCCAGGAAAATTGTCTCGTTTTTAAAGGGGTTATTTTGAATGTTTTATTTTAATTGGAATCCGAAATCATGTCTGTTTAAATGTCCTTTACTTTGAATGCATGCATTGGGGTAAGGGCTCATTTAGTGCCCCATTCGGGT
This sequence comes from Sicyos edulis, assembly GCA_036507275.1. Taxonomy (NCBI): domain Eukaryota; kingdom Viridiplantae; phylum Streptophyta; class Magnoliopsida; order Cucurbitales; family Cucurbitaceae; genus Sicyos; species Sicyos edulis. The sequence goes on along the minus strand of CM071857.1, from coordinate 19,596,258 downwards.
CGGTCCCTTACAGTTGGTATCAGAGCTCAGAGTCATAAATTCTGTAGTTTGACCTTTTGTTGTAGGTCGTTTTTCCCATGATCACTAGCACTTCGACAGTCATCAGGTACGCCTAAGTTTGCTTTTTATTGTAAGAAAAAGGGTTAAGAATTTACAATACCTATCATCTAGTGTATGCCTTGTGTAGTGTTGTGGAGCAGAGACGAGCAGGTTCTGACTCGTTATTGGTTTGGGTATAGAGCGCCATCATGCCAACTTCCCGCAGTGTGTGATGTATGTTGTGGCTTGTTGTGGTATCCAGGTAGGTTCGGATGCCTTGGGACATCGTTCCAGAGGGAGGTAGAGATTGGACTCCCATAGGCCAAGTGTGGCCCAGTTGTTGGTTTGCCCCTAGTGAGAGGGTGGAGGTGCTTTGCCTTGGAATGTCACTCCAAGAGAGGAGTTAGCTGTGGTTGTGCTGATGTGGTTGTTGTGGAGCAGGTCCCCGTGTGGACTAGCCTGGGTAGCTCAAGTGTTGATCTTCAGCCTTGATAGATTATTTGGTTGCCCAGAGAGTGGTTGCAAAGTTGGTAGCCTTCGAGGAGATTGATGAGGCATCTTTGTGCTTCTGTGAAGTGTTGTTGTTTTGCAACAGATGGCGGAACCACAGTAGTTAAGGGTGCAAAGCAAGCGATGTTTCCTCACTGATTGGATCCGTTGGTGGGTTTCTCGATTGTTTGGTAGAATTGAACACTCTTCTTTTGGTAAGCCCTAGAGTAGGGCTAGCTGCTGCATGTTGAGAGAGCCGGCCAGAGTTTGTTGAGCATCATGTGGAGATGCAAGAGTAGGCTGTGAGCCTTCAGCTTGATGAGATGCCTTAGGCATAGTTCTTGAAGATGAGCCCTTGTATGCCTAGCCAGAGTTCGTGTCACTTGAGGTTGTGACCTTGTTGGCTCCGTTTGTAGTAAGATGTGGATTTGGTAGTAGTGGCACTTGAGGTGCATTGGTTGGTGGGCTGCTTTGGCACTAAGTCTGGTTCAGGCCTGAGTTTGGTATGGGCATAGCAGATGGTTCTATGCCGTTCAGAGTTTAGCGCACTCCTTTAGCCTTGGGTCTGTTTATGGTAGTTGCACCTGTGTAGGTCGTGCAAAAGGGCTAGTTCAGTGGTAATCGAAGGACTTCAAGCAAAAGGATGTTTGAGAGGAGCCGGAGCCTTTTCCCAGTGTTACTGGAGGTTGAGTAAGTCAAGCAGGTTGTCGGTTGGTAAGTGTTAGTGCGCGTGCATCTCACGCTAGTGTTAAGGCCAAGAGATCCTTGTGGTTGGTAGTACGGTCAACTACCTTCGAGTGCCTAAATCTCAGGAGAGTTGAGCATCGTAGAAGCAAGTTTGGGTTCCAGCTGAGGGACCATGAGTTGGATGCCTATGAGGTGAGTAGGATGCCTTGTGAGAGGAGTTGGATGCCTTATGGGTAAGCACCCTTGGTAGAGGCTTGGTATAAAGTAAGTTTGGTTTGGCATGGTTATGCTTTGGTGGAGCAAGGTTGCCACAGCTTCGAGCATCGTGTGGAGATGGAACTTTGGGTGTTCCGTTGATTGGTTGTATCTCTGCCAGGAGCTAGTGTGGCTTTTGGGAAAAGCATTTGTTAGTCTTGGATCTCTAAAGGAAGGTTGGGAGTTGTGCACACAAGTGTGTTTTGTGTGGTTCGTTCTGTGGAGAGAGTTTCAGATCCATGTAGGGTTTGCTTTGGGGATCTGGTGCTCAGTTCTTGGAAAAGTTGGACTTCAGGTGGATGTTGTAAGGCTTTAGTGAGGAGGGTAAGGATACCATGCTCGTGGTATCAGGATGTTGCTTAGGTAAGATTTGTTAAGTGGACCTAAGCTTGGTTGGCGGATCTTCTTGTTGATCGTCATGACTAAGAGAGTTGTTCGGATCCTTCCTTGGGTAGGAGTTATGTTGTGGTTGATGTCTGAGTAGGAGGATGACGCATTCGGTAGCATTTCGGGTCCTCTTTGTTTCCAAGGAATTGGAGTTGGCCAGCATGGTTGTGTTGCTGGAAAAAAAGAGTTGTTGTTGTTCAGGCAGTTGGCTGTTAGTCCGTTAGTTGGCAGTGGGTGTCGAGGGTTGTCGAAGAACCCTAGGTTGTGGAGAACCTCTCTAGAGCTCAGTCAGGCCAAGTAGTGAGTTGCAGTTGGCAAGCTGGAGCCGTGTAGTTCGTAGCCTGGGAATTCTTTGGCGATCTTGGTAGCCTAGCAAGTTAATATTTGTTTGGAGTAGAGTCCGGATTGGTTCCGGTATGGTGACAAGTTGATGCTTGGTGTTGACCAAGGTGTGGATTGGAATTGCTAGAAGTTAGTTTTGCTCGTGGGGCGAATGGTTCGTGCCCTGTTGGTTGTCTTTCTGTTTTCAGGAAGTTGAGAGTTGCGCCGTTGGTATTTGGAGGTTCAGTTCGTGGTGGACCCCTGTTGCTACCCCGTGAGATTTCGATCTTGTTGCTTTAGTGGAGCAAGACAATGAGTGTATGTGGAGCTCTCTGTCCTTCGGTTGTCTGCTCGTAGGAGCCGTTTCTTTCTGGGTTTGGTAGTTTGCTGCCGTCGGTTTGTTAAGGATTTTTCCGCCATAGCCTAGCCCCTCACTCGTCTGACGAGGAAGGGTGTCGAGTTTATTTGGAACAGTAAGTGTGATGAGAGCTTTGCCAGGCTCAAGCGTAGTTTGACTTCAGCACTAGTGTTGGCAGTCCCGGAGGGGACAGGTGGTTTCGTGGTTTACAATGATGCTTCCAAGTTTGGGTTGGGCTGTGTGTTGATGCAGCACGAGAAGGTCATTGCTTATTCTTCCCGTCAGCTGAAGCCATATGAGCAGAACTATCCGACTCATGATATGGAGTTGGTAGCAGTGGTGTTTGCACTGAAGATTTGGAGGCATTACCTGTATGGTGAGCGGATCTAGATGTTTACCGATCACCAGAGCCTCAAGTATCTGTTTACTCAGAAGGAGCTGAATATGAGGCAGAGGAGGTGGTTAGAGTTAGTGAAAGATTATGACTGCGAGATTCTGTACCATCTGGGTAAAGACAATGTTGTAGCCGATGCTCGGAGTAGGAAGACGTCGCACTCTGCGGTGTTGTTGAGTTCCCAGCCCAGATTACGGAGAGAGTTCGAGCGGCCGAGATTGCAAAGATGTTGTTGGGTGGGGTTATCGCCGAGTGGCTCGATTGATGATCCAAACCATCGATTAGACAAATGGATTATTGATAGTCAGCTGAGTGACCCCGCACTTAAGAGATTGTTTGACAGAGTTAGTGCTGATGGAGATTTTGACTTCGTATATTCACCAGACAGTGGGTTGGCTTACAGAGGCCGATTGTGTGTTCCGGACGTGGCAGGATTGCGAGCAGAGTTGCTCTCTGAGGGCCACAGTTCCCCATTTGCTTGTCACCCCTGGAGTACCAAAATGTATCAGGACCTTAAGCAGACGTTCGGGTGGATGGGTATGAAAAGAAATGTTGCGGATTTTGTCAGTCGATGTCTCACTTGTCAGCAAGTGAAGGCATCCAGGCAGAGACCAGCCGGTTTGTTGCAGCCGCTGAGTGTACCTCAGTGGGAATGGGAAGAGATCTCCATGGACTTTATTTCTGGTTTGCCGAGGACTCCGAGGAAGTTCTCTCAGATTTGGGTGATAGTCGATCGATTGACTAAGAGCGCACACTTCATTCCCGGTAGAGACACTTATACCGTGGAACAGTGGGCGCAGTTGTTTTTGGAACAGATTGTTCGCTATCACGGTGTGCCTGTGAGGATTGAGTCTGACCGTGATTCGAGGGCTTGTGTGTTGGATTTCCCTGGCAGTTGGGACCAGTACCTGTATCGGATGGAGTTTGCATATAACAACAGTTATCAGTCGACGATTCAGATGGCTCCATTCGAGGCTTTGTATGGTAAGTGTTGCCGATCTCCTGTGTTCTGGGAAGAGGTTGGTGATAGGCGTGTTTTGGGTCCCGAGTTGTCGCAGATTGACCAATGGTGCCGTGCGAGAAGATTAGAGCTCGTATGTTGACAATTTCAGAGCGCGCAGAAGAGTTATGCCGATGTTCGGCGCCGGATTTGGAGTTTGAGGTTGGTCAACATGTATTCCTAAAGGTCGCACCGATGCGAGGTGTTTTGAGGTTTGGCAAGCGTGGAAAGCTGAGTCCCCGTTTTGTTGGTCCGTTGTGATTCTGGAGAGGATCGGCAAGGTTGCTTATCGATTAGCCTTGCCTCCGTCATTGTCGGCGAAAGCGGTGTTTTTCATGTTTCGATGTTGAGGCAAGACGCGCCGGACCGTCGCGCACATTGTTGACTTTGAGCCGTTGCAGCTGAATGAGGATTTGAGCTTCGAGGAGAAGCCAGTGGGGATTCTTGCTTTTGAGACAAAGACACTGCGTAATCGTGAAATTCGGTTGGTAAAAGTTCAGTGGAGGAGTCAGAGTTCAGAGGAAGCCACTTGGGAGCGGGAGGATGAGATGAGATTGCAGTATCCCGAGCTGTTCCAATCTTAAGTGACTTTCGAGGACGAAAGTCTTATAAGGGGGAATATTGTAACGGCCCAAAAATTTCATCCTTGTCTTCCCGGGTTGCCCAGGGGCATTTTGGTAATTTTGGTCGGGCCGATAGGGCCGGTTATGTAATTGTTAATCGCCGGAAAAATTATGAGTCAATTTGAATGGGATCGGGAATTTTGGTGAAGACATTTGGGCTTGGAAAAAGGTAAAAATAAATAGGGAATTAAATAGCGCGTCGAGTGAGATTCGAGCCAAAGACGCGCTGCATGCTAGGTAGGGGGCGCTGCCAGCCGAGCCACTGGGCGCGTTTGTTAATCTAAACGCGCGATCTAATACATATCTGTGTCTTCGTGCACTCGGTTTAAAACAGAGCTCTCCTGAGCCTTCTTCTTCATTTCTCTCCTTCTTCTCTTCGCGATTTCCATCATCAACCGACAGCGATTTCCGGCGATTTCTTCCTTCTCCAGCTCCGATTCGATCGAGTTCGTCTTCCCCAGTTCGAAGGTCGATCCTTTTCCGGGCAGCAGGTAAGCTTTTCTTTTTTTTCTTCTCCTCTTCTTCGATCCGAGCCCCCGCTCCGGGCCGTTTCCGCCGTGTTGAAGTGAATTTACGGATGGGTTTTGTGCGGCTTGCGTAGGAGAGTTCGACCAACAACAATCGGCCGTCGAATCTTCGCCAATCGCCGATTTGTTTCCTCTTCATCGCCCCTATTTTCGTGCTCTCGCCGCTGCGCTGATTCGCGAGCCACGCCACGATCGCCGCGCGCGCGCGCGCACGCCTCGCCAGCCCGTGTCACGCGGGCGCGCCTCGTGACGCTCGCTCGCATCCGCATCCGTCCGCGTTCGCGCGCCAGCCAGCGCCCGCCAGCCCCGGCTTCTTCTTTGCCCGTTCAGGCAATCGACCTGCTAAATGCGGCGCTCGCGCGCCTCGTGAGTTGCTCCTCAGCCGAGCCTCGTTTATTTTATTATATTTAGGCCTATTGTGTGATTTTTGTTGTGATTGATAGGTTCTCGATAGCTAGTTCGGGTTCGTTCGAATTTAGGTTTTCGTGTCAAATCGTCCCCGACCAAGGTAAGGATTTCTTACCGGAGTTGTGTGGATCCCGCGATATTATATGTGATTCTTTGATTGATCGCTTGTTTGTGTTTATTGACATGTGTAGCTAGGTATTCTATTCTCGAATTCTCGATTAGCATGATTTTCCTAATTTAATTATCATGTTAATCCATGCTAGGTTGTTCCTTTCTAGCATGCTCAGATCATTCCTTGCTTCGTAGTATCATGCTAGGCTCGTTGTATTCTTATTGAGCACGTATTGGATTTTATGGATTTGTTTGTCGATTGCTAGGGCGAGTTAGAGTTGCGCGGTAGATAGCATCATCCGGCCCGATGCATAAAGTACCTTGCATCCATGGCGTGGACGCCGAGCATCATTCTCGCCCTCGACCCGTGAGGGATTAGCTAACCCTACCGGTAGGCCCCGCAATCTTGGGTGAGGGTGGCAGATCGTTAAATGCCCCAACCGTCGGGAAGATGACTTGGCATTGCCTCGTCCCGGCGCCGGGCACGCCTCGGCGTGTTCGGCCGTAGCCCCGATTGCCACTGTTAAGGTAAGGGCGCTTCTCGGTGTAAGCCTACCACGACCCGCTTCCTTAGCCTCAAGTGCGGTGGTTCAGCCGACATAGTTTACGTGTCGTGTCTCACACCCTATGTCGGTGACACCGATCCAAAGATTTAGTTAGGCGTGGTGATCGGACATGTGCAAGATGCCTCTAGACCCAGCACCCCATAGTTCTGCAGAGCACGCGGTGCATGCTTACGCTCATTACGTACACGATCGAGAGCTCTCGGGATTGTGAGCCAGTGTACCTTTTTCGTCGAAGTGAGACAGCCGAGGTGGGACTTGTTTCTCGTATATAGGCGACTTATGTATTGGGTGTGTGGTGATATTATTCCGGACTAAGACCTTAAATTGGCATCCGAGGCCCAAGTGTGGGCTAAGCTATGTGCTCTATTCGTGTTTATACTCATAGCTTGCATACTCTCATCGAGATGACCATGTATATCGTATTGTACCCGGTTGGGGATTCTTACTTGAGTAATTCGTTACTCACCCTTATTATTGTGGTTTTTCCACAGTAACCAAGTTAAGTAGACAGATGGTCAAGGAGGAGCCTGTGATCATGGGGCCCGATCTTCCAACTCGATTTTTGTATTATGACTCTTTATGTTTTATTTTCCCCTGAATGCATGTAGCCGGGCATGGAGCCCTAGGATGTTTTCTGAATATTTTGTGGATTCCAGCATTATTGTATTTAGACATGGTTTGAATGATTTTAAGAAATCTCTGATCGGAGTATACTTTGGAAATGTATTTATCTTGGAACAGGTGCTTGGAAACAGGGACAGGTTCTAGGGAAATTTTCTCGTTTTTAAAGGGGTTATTTTGAATGTTTTGTTTTAATTGGAATCCGAAATCATGTCTGTTTAAATGTCCTTTACTTTGAATGCATGCATTGGGGTAAGGGCACATTTAGTGCCCCATTCGGGTCGGTCCCTTACAAAGCACTAGTTCCAAGACAAATACATTTCCAAAACTTACTCTGATCAAATATTTATTTAAAACATTCAAAACATCCAACAGTTACAATAGTGCTAGAATCCGAAAAAGCAATCAGAAAACAACCTAGGGCTCCGTGCTCAACTACATGCATTCAGAGAGAAAATAAGACATAAAGAATGATAGATAAAATTCAGAGTTCGACAGCTGGTTTCCATGATCACAGCTCCTCTTTCAGCCATCCTGTCTCGCACCTTGGTTACCTGTGGAAAACCACAAAATAAGGGTGAGTAACGAATTACTCAGTAAGAATCCCCAACCGGGGTATAATACGATATACATGGTCATCTAGCAGAAAGGTATGCAAGCTATGAATATAAACACAGAGAGAGCACATAGCTTAAATCCACACATAAACTTCGGATGCCATATCAGGGTCTTACTCCGGAATAACCCACCTCATGATACGATCCTATACGAGAAGCAAGTCTCGGCCTTAGCCTGTCTACTGTCGATACGAAACGTGCACTGAACTCAAGATCTCGAGGAGCTCTCTGGTCGGCGCTGTAATGAGTGTGCGCGCACCGCATGCTAATGCAAACCATGGGGGGTGCCGAGTCTAGTGGCAAGCTGCCCAGGTCCAGTCACCATGCCTAACTAAATCTCTGGATCGGTGTCACTAACATAGGGGTGTGAGACCTGGACACGTGAACTATGTCACCAACCACCACACCGAGGCTAAGGAACCGGCCGCGGAGGCTTACACCGTGAAGCCGCCCTTGCCCTAACAGTGGCAATCAAGGGCTACTACCGAACACGCCGAGGACGCGCCGATCGCCGGGACAAGGTAATGCCATGTCATCATCCCGATCGTTGGGGCATTTAACACCGCCACCTCACCCAAGATTGCAGTGGGGCTCGCCGTTAGGGTTAGCTAACCCTAATAAATGGATCGTGGACGAGTACCGCCTCGTACGTCCCTGTCGTGGATGCAAGTTACGTTATGCATCCTGGCCCGGATGATGCTACCTACCATATCTCAAACCTATAAACAGATACAACAAACAATCCAATACGTGCTCAACAGATATAACAAACCTAGCATGATACTACGAAACAAGAACAGATAACGAGCATGCCAAAACAGAACAGCCTAGCATGGACTACATGAGAAACAACATAAGAAATCATGCCAGTCGGGAATTCAGAACAGAGCACCTATCACTAAACATGCTGATAAACACAAACAAGCATACAAACAATAATCACATATAATATCGCAGGGCCCACACAACTCCGGTAATAAATCCTTACCTTGGTCGGGAGGCAACTACACACAAGAATTCCTAAGCTACGATCGATCCCGAGCTAGCTAATGAGAACCTAACAAGCACAACAATAATCACAATCCATAGGCCTAAACATAATGAAACAAACAGGGCTCGGCTCGAGAGCACTCACGCGGCACGACGACACGGGAGCTGGGCGCTGCTGGCGTGCTGGTGCGGCATGGCTGCGCGCTGAACAAGCGATGGCACGGCGCTGGGGCGCGGGCGCACTGGCGCAGACGAACGAACGCGGGCGAGACAAAGGTGCACGTACGCGCGAACGGTGGGCGGAAGGGCACGCGATGCAACGGGCAGGCTGCGACCGCTGCGATCGGGCTACTGCTGGTGATGAGCGTGCGACGGTAGGGCTAGACGCTGGGCTGCTCGGCTGGGCGACGGGCTGAGCGACGGCGCTGCAGGGGACTATGGGCCTGCTGGTGTGCGTGTGACAGGGGCGACGGCCTGCTGCTGGATTCATCTCGGCTAGCTGCAACAAAACACACACAACACACCTCTTCTTTTCACTCGACCAGCAAGAACACCAAACGGAGAAGGAGTAGAGAACGATAAATCTTACCCGAAAAGACACAACGGAGCTGCTAGGGAGAAGGAATTCGGCTTGGAGCTTGGGAGAGACTAGCTTGGGCGGCCAAGGAGCTTTTGGAGAAGAAACTGAAAAAACCTAATTTCCTTTCATTTAAACAAATGCACCAAAACCCAAAGGACTCAAGGCTAACCCCAAGATATGCCGCAGAAAGAGTAACAAGAGCTCTCAATAGCTCAATTGGCACACAACCCAACAAGCTTTCCGGAGACCCGGGTTCGAGACCCAACAACATCACTTTTAATTCCCAATTTTTCTTTTGCATCTCACCATGCCCAAACACATCCACAAAGTATCAAAATCCTACTTAAGTCTATCCCATAATTTTTAACAACTGGAAAAGGCATAAACGGCCTTGACGGCCCGACCAAATTACCAAAATACCCCTAGGGCATACCTGGAAGACCGGAATGAAAACCTGGGCCGTTACATCATGAGACACAACGACCTAACTTAGTAGGCCAGTCTAAAGAATCTATGACTCTGAGCTCTGATACGAACTGTAAGAACCCAACTCTAAATGGTCACAATGATCCTTACTACATGCCTTAAACTATGAATTTAAAGCAAACATAGACTTAAAACGCTTGGACAAACATGCGAAAATAATTTATTTCAGTGTTCTAGAAAACAACAACTAAAACATAGTTCTTCAAATCTTTAGCCTCTGGCCAGAGTTTACAAAATAGATCAAAAGCCAACATAATAAAAGTCTTTCAAATAGAATGAAAATGCATGATGGAAGATGCAACAGACTCGTCCCCATGATCAACAGGTCCTCCTCTAGCCACCTCGATGTTGTGCCAAGTTACCTGGTTGAAGAAACCACAGAAAGGGGTGAGTACAATTGCACTCAGTAAGAATTCCCCAACCGGGGTACATTATGCAAGATAAATCATTTAGCATCCTAGCATACAAGCACACAACAATAATACATATTGGCAGTCTCAACAACAAGGGTCAACAAGTGACGAGCAGGGTCAGCACACCTCAAGGCTGACTAAAAAGGAGGGCAACCTAAGTGTCCTCGGTCTCTGAATGTCTATCTCTAAGACAACTAGGTTAGCGCTCAACTGGGCTAACTAGGGACGACACTCTACTAGGCTGGTCCTAACTACACCGGGCAGCACACAACTGGGCTTAATCCTATCACTAACCGAGCCAGCACCCAAGTTGACTGTCACTCGGGGCATAACGAGCCAGTACGCAACTCGACTGTCACTCGTGGGTCGTCCAAGCCAGCACGCAACTCGGCTGTCACTTGGGCAAACGAGGCAGCACGCTACTCGACTGTCACTCGTGAGTATAACCGAGCCAGCACGCAACTCGACTGTCACTCGGGCTCCTTATCAAGCACTACTACGATACTACTTAGGCTAACAGTGTCTAGCAAACAACAAGGCTATGGTCCATGGAACGTGAGCAGACGATCAAGACACTATATAACCAAGGGAGTATTTCAGTCAACCTCAAGTTCTACATGCCACGCCCTAATAACCGATCATGCAATAAAACAGTAACCAAAAGACAAGGCAAGTGAACGGCATACAATCATACAATTCAGACACACAGAATAGCTCAACATGCAAACAACCTGCACAACCTAATCCACTAACAATTTATAATAACATGCAGAAAACATTCCTAGGAGTCTATCAAAACCATGCGCAGGGTCCACACAACCCCGGCAAGGAACCCTTACCTGAACAGTTGAAAAATGTCGGCAAGCGAGAAGTGATCCCGGGCTACCAGAAAGTACGAATTCACCTATCAGTAAAGCCACACAACACACATAATGTAACGGCCCAGTTTTCTGTTCCAGTTTTCCAGGTACTTTCGGTTCAGTATTTAAACATTCGGTTGGGTCGTTTGTGTTATTCTAACCCTTAGGGGTATTTTGGTCATTTTGCTCCCCGGTCAGGGTTGGTGGATTTTTTCAGGTTCCAAGGCTGTTTTCTGTCCTTTGCTGAGGTCTGTGGATTTGTTGGTGACATTTTTCCAAGAGTTATGTTGTGTGATAGGGTTTTGGAGGTGTTCCGGTTAATTATAAAAAATTAAGGAAATAAGTGCTCCCATTGGGATTTGAACCCTTGACCTGCAAGTGGTTTGGAGGCTTGGATTTAAAAGAATTAATTAAGAAGAAAAAGGTTGCTTCAGCTGGGACTCGATGGGGGAAAGCCCAGGAGTTGGAATCGTAAAAACGTAAGGAAGAAAGAAAAGGAAATCATTTTTTTTCACTCATTCCCCTTGCCGATTCCAACTCTTCTCCTCTTGCCCTCCATCTTCTTGTCGTTTCTCCAAGAATCAAGATCATGAACCAAGGTAGGTCTTCTCTCTTATCTTCTTCTTTCTTAGCCGAGACTTGCACCCCTCTTGTTGTTGGACAAGCCCTAACCGAACCAAGTTGTTCTCTTCTTTTACCCTTGTAGTCGAGAACCCTTGCTCCTCTTCATGGAGTGGTCGAAACCTTCCTCTTTCCCTTGTGAGTGCCGATCACTCCTTGATCACTCTTCTTATTGCCAAAACTCATCAAGCAAGCAAGTCCTTGCTGCTGCTTACTCCCTCAAGTTTCGTTGCAACCGATCCTTGTGTGGTAAGCCCTCTCCCTTTGACCGAGATCGGATGTTGATGATTGGTTGTGTCCCTAATCTTGGTTTTCTTGTTTGTGTAAGCAAACCCTAGCCGAGCCTTGGAGGAGCCTTGCAAGCCGAGGTAAGCTTTGCTTTTCTTCCTCTGGTCTAGCCGCAAACCATAGAGCCTTCATCTTGCCGAGGAGAGTCTTGAAATTCAAGAAGCCGATTCTTTCGTGGTAAGCTTTTCTTTCCTTTGGCCGAGAGCTAAGCTTGCTGGTTGGGTGTTCCCTAATCATGTTCTTGTTGTTTTGCAAGCTCCGATCGAAGCCGAGAGTGTTTCTGCAGCCCTAGTAGTCGTGAGCAATTTCCAAGCCGAGTACACTCCCGAGGAGAGTTCTCAACCCTAGCCGTGAGCATGTGTAAGGATGTAAAGACCCGACCCGAAAAACGGTTCTAAACCTAGGTCTTTACTCAGCATGCAAGTGAAAAGCATAAATGACACAAACTAAAGGTCGAATTTAAAACTTTTCAAAAACATAAAGAGTGGAAAACATTAAGACAAAGACAGATAATCATTAAGCAAAACTATCCAATTTAAAACAGTGACTGATCAGTACTTTTTCCTTAAAACATAAACGATAGTTAAACAACAATAAATAAGTTTTCCCTACGGACTCATGTCCAACTACATGTTGAATTAAAAAATGTAAATAAAGACACGACAGAGTGTCAACAACATCCATGATCTCCCAGCTCGCTCCGCTAGCCGCCCCGGTGCTGTCCCAAGTTACCTGGTGGAAAACCACAGTAAGGGTGAGTATAAACATACTCAGTAAGAATCCCTGACCGGGGTACGATACGATGCAATCAATCATCTAGCAACCTAGTACACATGCATACAGATATCAACATAGATCTTAGCTCAACGAGCTGACAAGGCAAAATCTGGAGTCCTCGGAAGTCTCCTACTCCAGGCCTACTAATTGGTTCTCATAACCAATCCCGGGACATCTCAGCGGGTCTTTCTCCCTCGGCCAATTGATCAGCTCAAAAACCGATCCCAAAAGATGTCTGACACCCTCGAGGGTCTTTCTCCCTCGACCATATGATCAGCTCAAAAACCAATCCCAATGGGTGTCCTCAAGGGCCTCTTACCCTCGCTAACAAATCTAGACTAACGGGAGAGTACCCAAAATCTGGCTCTAAACTGGAAGGAACTGGTGTACTCACGAACATTAGCCCGGGAGCTCTCGTCTGAGCGACTAATGCGTGCTTGCGCGCACACCGCATCTTGCGCAGCAACGGTGTAAATGTGGGGCCTATGGACAAACTACGCGGGCGTGCACGCATGCCTAAAGACTCGAAGCGGTGTCATCGAATACAGAGTGCGAGGCCCTCGGCACTCATCTGTAATACTGTACCACCACCGACACGAAGCTAAGAAGAACCGCCAAGGTAGGCTTGCACCGTTGGCGTGGTTCTCGCTCTAGCAGGCTACAAACTAGGCTTATGCCGATGTGGTAGCTACATCCACATCGGCTGCCGGGGGGAAGCAATGTACGTTATGCTTCGCTCTAACTCCCGACCCGTGGGGACAACGTACGTTATGTCCACTCTCAGCCTCTTGATGATGACAAACCCTACTATTCTAACTACGAGTACATAATAATTGATTCCTGGCTAAACATACATAGTAACATCAATCACACATAACCTAGCATGATACTACGAACTTAAAGTAGGAATCTTAAGCATGTTGGAAGAACAAACCTAGCATGGCACTAACATGTACAAACAGGAAAACATGCTAGCAGGAATTCAAACACAAGCTGTCCTATCCACTAACATGCTCATAAAAGTAAACAAGCATACAAGGCACAATCAAGAAAACACCGCAAGGTCCACACAACCCCGGTAAGGAATCCTTACCTGGAAACAAGCAGAAAATAATTGTAATGCTCCTTGAGCTGCAGAAACACACAACCTAGAAAACAACCAAAATACATTAACATCTAAACTAGCTAACCCTAGTTACAAACCAAGAGAAACAAGAGCCGGGAAACTACCTAGCTAGTCCCACAAGCTCTCGGCTAAGCTTGGCTTTTGGCCTTCACAAACAACCACTTTCCGGAACTTTCTCGGCTTCACCTCAACAGGAAAGAACACAAGTTAGCTAACCGGAAAAACAAGCAACACATCCCCAAACATACCCTCAAGCTCTCGGCTAGGATGGGGGTTTTACCTCGGGATGGAGTTTTGCTTGGCTATTGCTCTCGGCTTCGAGGGTTAGATGCGGGAACTCTTCCAGCTTCGATCGGAGCTTGCAAAACAAAGAAGAAAGACTTAGAACTCAACCAACCAGCAAGGGCATGCTCTCGGCCAAGGAAGGAAGAACTCACCTCAATCAAGATTCGGCTCCAAGAAAAGCTTGAGAGAGAGATGCGGCTACTAGGCTTCACTTGGTTGGAGCTTTCGGCAAGCAACACACCCAACTGGGCTTGCAGGAACTCTTTCCGAGCAAACTTCTTGGATCAAACTTGCGGCTACTCAAGGGGAAGGAACCAAGGGAGGTCTCGGCTGCAAGGGAGAGATGATCTCCTCGGTTAGGGTTTGCACAATAACAAAAGGTGGGGTCTCGGCAAGGAGAGAAAGAAAGAAGAAACGACTCACCTCCCGGTTCTTGAGTTGGTTGCAGCTACACCAAGGGATATCAAGAGGAAGAGGTTCGGCACACTCCAAGAAAGATCAAGAAGATTCTCGGCTACAAGCAACATACAAATTTCGATTAGGGTTTGGCCAAACTCCAAGGAAGATCACATTCGGCTATGAAGGGAAGAAGGAGAAGAGAGAACTTACATGAATTTTGAGCTTGGTTCTTGTTCTTGGAGGATTCGGCAAGGGTGAGAGAGGGAGAGAGTGAATTCGGTAAGGAGAGTGTTGGCTAGCGTGAATTCGGCAAGGGGTGAGAATTAGGGTTTCTTATTTCCTTTTTCCTAATTTAATTAGGCTTGGGCGACCTAGAGCCCCTTCCCAGGGCTTCCCTCATTCGAGTCCCAGCCGACGTGCCTTATTTTCATAATTAAATTTGACCTTTCAAACCTCCTTTAAGGTTAGGGGTTCGAATCCTCCCAGAAACACTTTTAAAAACCTTATTTTACAATTAACCGGAAACTTCCCGAAACTCCAAACAATCTCAACAACTCTTGGTAACCTGCATCAACAACCCAATTAACTTAGCAGAGTCAGGAATAATCTCGGATCCTCTAAGATCCCATGAGGCCATCCCTAAGGGCATAATGACCAAAATGCCCTTTAGGGTTGAAAGTCCTAACGGCCCAACCAATCAACCAAATACTGAACCGAACATACCTGGAAAACCGGAATGAAAGTCTGGGCCGTTACAAAGGACCCGGCACTAGACAACCCTAATGGCCCTTACTCAACATGTAAAATTCAGTGAAAATCATTCAAGGGCTGGAAAAGAACATCTTTATTAAAACATTGGAAACATAAAATCTGTTTGGAAATTCTTCCAGGGAAAGCAATAAACACTCTCTAGCAAGAGTTTACAAAATATTACAAATAACAATAACATAAATCCAAGTTCAACAGTACAAATTTCCCAAAACACTTTCAAGATGCATTATAAAGACTCAGACTATGCAGCGGCATGCCCATGATCCATCAGCTCCCTCCTCTAGCCACCTCGATGCTGTGCCAAGTTACCTGGTGGAGAAAACCACAGAAAGGGTGAGTACAAATTGCACTCAGTAAGCATCCCCCAACTGGGGTACAATACGCACAACAAATCACCTAACACCCTAGCATACAAACAATAGAACATAACATGGCAGTCTTAAACAGTACATCAGGATAATCATCAACATGGTCTAAGCTCACAGCCAGACAAGGTTAGCACACACTGGGCTAACTAACAGGAGTACAATTCAAGTAATTCTCAAGCTATAACAGCACAGTAAACAAGATTAGCACACCCTAGGCTAACTAAGGACAGCAACACACTGGGCTAGTCCTGGCTGCAACACACTGGGCAGCCCTGAACTCCAACACACTGGGCAGTTCTGCTCTACCTGGTTAGCAACACCTTGGGCTAACAGTGGACAACACACACTAGGCTAGTCCTAGATTGCAACACACTGGGCAGTCCTAAGCAAACCGAGCCAGCACGCAACCCGACTTACACTCGGGACTCCCTAATGACTCTAACACACTATTACAGTCATGGTACAATAATTACTAAGTTCAGGATACAAGAATGTAAAACGGGCAGATAAACAGTCAATAAGTAGAGAAGCACATAAACAGGATATATTCTACATGCGAACCCTAAAATTAATCCAAGAAGAACCTAGCTACAACATGCTAAAGCATACATCACCACAGAACATATACAACATACAATTCCATTTTACACACAAGAGAGAATAAACACAGCTAAGCATCTACAAGCACAAACTCTTCTAGGGTACCTGCAAAAGCCTATCCACTAACAGTTTATATTTTCCAGACAACCTGCATAGAAGCCTAATCCACTGACAGTTATAAAGTCCAGACAACCTGCATAAAAGCCTATCCACTAACAGTTCAATACAAACACACAACTAGGAGTTATCAATGAGGTGCGCAGGGCCCACACAACCCTGGCAGGGAACCCTTACCTGTCCACAGTAGAATCTCAAATCCCGAAATGAATCACAAGCTGAAGCACACCACACAGTTAATCTAACAACAGAACCATCAAGTCACAAACCAAACTACAACAAACTAGGCAACCAAACAAACAATGATTAGGGCTTTACCGGAACCCGAGCAAAACTTCAACCTCCAATGGTAGTCTCGGCCAAGCTAGGGCAAAACACAACTAAGTGAATTTCCAAGCTCCTTCCTCTACACTCTCGGCTAGGGCAACAAGAAACACAACACAACACCACTCCACATGAGTTAAGCCTCGGCTAAGAGCAAACACACACACACAACAACATGGCTCTCGGCCTCCTCAACACCATGGGCTCTCGCCCACTACGCCCAACAAACAACTAAGCACAACAACTTACCAACTCACCTAGATAGATTTTCGGCAAGGCTTCCCAAAGGACTAGGTGTCTCGGCCAAAACAAGCACAGACAAGGGGCAATTCGGCTAGGGTTTGGATTTGCACAAGGAAGAGAAGCAAGTTAGATTTATCCAAACCATAAGTCAAACACAACGAAAACACCATTATTCTTACCCTGAAGCTCTCGGCTATGGAGGTTGGAGAAGGAAGTTGGGTTCAGATTTCCAACAAGCAAGGACAAACACAATTTTCCTCTATCCCAAACAAGCCTCTCGGATCTACAAGAAGAGAAGAAGAAAAATCACCATCTCCCCATGACAAGCTAGTTTCGGCCATGGCAAAAGGAAGAGAGGAGAATTGGATTTTGAAAAGAAAAGCTTACCTTGGAGAAACAATGGAGAAGGAGATGAACTACACTTGAAAACCTTGAAGTTGGAAGCAATGGAGATGGAGAGAATTTGGGAGCTTGCAAGTTCGGCCAAGGAGAGGGGAAGAGAGCATGAGGAAATCGGCCAAGAAGGGGAGAGGAGAAAGAGATGGAACCCTAGTCCAAATTCTCCTATTTTTGTTTAATTAAAATTCCCTAAAAATCCCCCATTCGAGTCCCAACCCCAACATCTTTTTAAAACAATTTATTTTCCTCTCTACAAGCCTCTAATTTCGACCACCACACACCAAGGATCAAATCCTAGCTCAAACACAAATTATTTTTAATTTTCTCCATTCACCTGGGAGACCACCAAACTTTCCTAAAATGGAACTCTTGCAATGGAAACCAAAACTGGAGGAAAACTAAAGTCCAAAACCAACACATACATTCCTGAAACCCTGAGTAACTGTGAGAACAACTCGGAGGACAAAATGACCAAAATACGCCTGGAGGGTAAAATGACCAAAATGCCCCTGAAGGCTCAAGAAGCCCTAACAACCCAAGCAAAGCTGGAAAGCAACCAAACATACCTGGAGAACGGGAAGGAAAACTTGGGCTGCTACAATATTCCCTCCTTTTATGTAAAGACCCGACCCAAAAGGGGCTCTAAATGGGCCTTTACCCCAATGCATGCATTCAAAGTAAAGGACGATATGCAATTATAATTTCGGATTCCAATTAAATCATAAAACATTCAAACATTCAAATAGAAATCAATACAGTTTGCTGAAACCTGTTCCTGTCTCCAAGCACCTGTTTCAGAACAAATACATTTCCAAAGTTTACTCTGATCAGAGATTTATTAAAATCATTCAAAAACTTCCCAGATACAACAATGCTGGAATCCACAAAACATTTAGAAAACGTCCTAGGGCTCCATGCCCGGCTACATGCATTCAGGGGAAAATAAAAAGACAAGAGTCATAGTATAAAAAAACAAAACAGAGACGACAACAGGATTCCCATGATCACAGCTCCTCCTTCAGCCATCCTGTCTCGCACCTTGGTTACCTGTGGAAAACCACAAAATAAGGGTGAGTAACGAATTACCCAGTAAGGATCCCCAACCGGGGTACAATACGATATACATGGTCATCTAGATGAATGTATGCAAGCTATGAATATAAACAAAGAATGGAGCACATAGCTTAAATCCACATATAATCTTCGGATGCCAACTCAGGGTCTTAGTCCGGAATAATCCACACCACACAATACGCCCTATAAGAGAAATAAGTCCCGGCCTCAGCCTATCTACTGTCGATACGAAAGGTGCACTGGCTCACAATCCCAAGGAGCTCTCCAGTCGGCGCTGTAATGAGCGTAAGCGCGCACCGCATGCTACTGCAACTCTGGGGGTCGCCGGGTCTAGTGGCAAGTCGCCCGTGTCCGACCACCATGCCTAACTAAATCTACGGATCGGTGTCACCGACATAGGGGTGTGAGACTCGAACACGTGAACTATGTCACCTGAACCACCGCACCGAGGCTAAGGAATCGGCCGTGGTAGGCTTACACCAGAAGCCGCCCTTGCCCTAACAGTGGCAATCAAGGGCTACGGCCGAACACGCTGAGGACGTGCCGACTGCCGGGGACGAGGCAATGCCAAGTCATCATCCCGACCGTTGGGGCATCGCGCAGACTACCACCCTCACCCAAGATTGCAGGGCCTACCGGTCGGGTTAGCTAAACCCTCACGGGGTCCAGGGACGGAATACTACCTCGTACGCCCCTGCCATGGATGCAAGATACTTTATGCATCAGGCCCGGATGATGCTACCTACCTACACTCTAACCTATCATATCAATAACATACAATCCGATACAATCCAAAACGTGCTCAACGGATACAACGAACCTAGCATGGTACTACGAAGCAAGAACAGATATGAGCATGCCAGAATGAAACAACCTAGCATGGGCTAACATGAGAATCAACATAAGAAATCATGCCAGTCGGGAATTCAGAACAGAGCACCTAACACTAAACATGCTGATAATCATAAACAAGCATACAAAAAGCAATCACATAAAATATCGCAGGGCCCACACAACTCCGGTGAGAAATCCTTACCTTGGTCGGGAGGCTTCTACACACAAAACCTAAGCTGCGAACAATCCCGAGCTAGCTAACGGAACCTAGCAAACACAATAATAATCATCTATAAGCCTAAAAATAATAAAACAGCAGGCTCGGCTCGGGAGCACTCACACGGCATGGCGACACGAGGCTAGCGCACGGGCAGGCGCGGGTGCGGCTTGGTGCGCTACTGGGGCGAAGCGCTGGGCAGCGCTGGGCACGGTGACGGCGAGGACGCTGGGCGTGCGACGCGGACACGGGCGAGCGACACGGCACGGGCGAGGACGCGCGGCGATTGGCGTCGTTGGCTCGCGAGCGACCGGGCGACACCGCGACGGCGAAGGTGGCGATCCGGCGACTCGGCATTGGCTGGGCGTGCGACGCGCGATCTGGGTGCGACACGGCTGCCGACGATGGAGCTGGCATTGGGTTGTTGGGCGCGATCTGGTCGGGCGATGGAGCTGGTGGTGGTGCGACGAGCTCTCGCTGGCTGGCTTCCTCGGCTGGCTGCACCAAACACACACACACACACCAACCCCTTTTTACATTCGGCCAGCAAGAATCTATAACGGAGAAGGCGAAGAGACGAAGGACTTACCTGGAATGATGATTGAACCTCGGGGCTGCAAAGGGAATGAAAAATCGGCAAGGGGGCTAGGGAGAGCTTGGCTTGAGCGGCAAAGAGGATGATGGAGGAGAATGACAAAAGACCTAATTTCTTTTTCATTCAACCAAATGCACCAAAACTCCAAGATCCAAGGATAACCATAATATGACGCAGAAAGAGCAACAATAGCTCTCCATAGCTCAACTGGCACGCATCCCCACAAGCTTTCCCGGAGACTCGGGTTCAAATCCTAGCTACTACACAAATTCCTATATTTTTACTTTTACAACTATCCATGCTCAAACCCATCCACAAAGCCTCAAAAACTTACATCAATCCATCCAATAAT
This sequence comes from Sicyos edulis, assembly GCA_036507275.1. Classification (NCBI taxonomy): domain Eukaryota; kingdom Viridiplantae; phylum Streptophyta; class Magnoliopsida; order Cucurbitales; family Cucurbitaceae; genus Sicyos; species Sicyos edulis. The sequence goes on along the minus strand of CM071857.1, from coordinate 19,576,136 downwards.
TTTATCGACTGGAAAAAAGACATAAACGGCCCTGACGGCCCGACCAAATTACCAAAATACCCCTAGGGCCTTCCTGGAAGACCGGGATGAAAACCTGGGCCGTTACAATATTCCCTCCTTTTTATGACTTTCGTCCTCGAAATTCCTTAAGACTGAAACAGCACAGGATACTGCAACCTCATCCCGTCTTCCCCGCTCACGAGCGGCTTACTCTGAACTCTGACTCCTCCACTGATCTGTTACCGAACGGATCTCATGGCCACGCAACGTCTTCGCCTCAAAGACCAGAATACCCACATGCTTCCCCTCGAAGCTCAAACACTCACTCAGCTGTAGAGGCTCAACGTCCATAATGAGCGATGGGTCTGACACATACTGGCCCCAACATCGATACATAAAAACACTGCACACGGTTGACAATGACTGGGAAAAGTTAACCAATAAGCAACTCTGCCAATCCTCTCGAGAATCTCCAAACGGACCAACAAACTGGGACTCAACTTCCCTCGCTTACATAATCTCAACACACCCAGCATCGATGCAACCTTAAAACATGAGCTGTCCAACCTCAAACTCTAAAGCTCGACGCCGAAGATCGGCGTAACTTTTCTGCCTGCTCTGAGCTATCAACCTACTAGCTCGATACTCCTGCACATCACCTCTGGTCAAATGCAGCAACTCAGGACCCCAACACAAAACTGATGGCCACCAACCTTTTCCCAGAACACTGAAAACCTACATCACTTACCAAACCACGCTTCAACGAAACCAAAAGAACTAGCAGCCGGGAACTGCTACCCGAGGCAACCTCATAAAATCCAACCTTTGGTTTCACGCTAACTAACTACGGAAACACCAACTCACAACAAGCTCCAACGGATCCGGCTCACTCCTCCCGAAGACCATCGGTCGAGGGTGAAAACACTACGTAAATCGCACACGCGGCGCATAAGCCTCTTAACAACGCTCTCCGTAACCACGGTTCATCCACGCACCGCCTAGAACAAACCTTTGTTGCCACACCCTGGTGACAACAACTCCAGCCTGAAACTGACATGACTCTACTCCATAAAAATGGCCTCTGCACACGAAACGAGGTGCGAGCTCTAGCTACTGAAACCAATCCTCCAAGAATTTGAACTCACACAACAACCTCAACTAGCTGACAGCTCCCACACGGAAACTTACGATCCAAAAACTTGAGTGCTACAAACTCGGAAGCTCAAACAACTACAAACTGCATAGCTATGCCAATCCACTCAACTCTAGCTCGACTCAAATCACTAGCTGGGCAAGACAGCCCGCAAACAACCAGGCCCCAGAGGGCTCCCTCCACTAAGCTTACCTCCATGCAAACAACCAAACCAAGTTCGTCCCCTTAAGAGACACATCTCACAAGTCCAAATGATAACACATACAGGCTTATACCCTCTAGATTAAGCTCATTGCTCCTACCCACTGAACTTCATAAACGGAACTCCACTACCTGGTCAACACCAACTACCAAGAACAAGAATACCAACAGTGGTTGGCAGAGCACAAGCTACACTAACAAGCAAGGATCCCTCAATAGGTCAAGACCCTAATCCAGCCACAATGGTGCAACCTCATCCACAACTGAAACAAAGGGGCCTTCAACTACAAAGGTGCAACAGCTTCCAAGCCAACACACAAAACCTTAACCGACTAGGCCAAACACTCATAGGAGCAGAACAACCCTTACTACAACTTCCAGAACACCACTCAAGAGTCCGCTTAACTGGACAAACAACTGCTTCCAAGCAACCAACAACTTTTCCTTCTTGCTAGCACCACTACCACCAACTCCAAGACCAAGGAATAAGCTGACAACTCATAAGAGGAAACAGATCCTTACAAGCAGGCATCCGAAGGACAGAGCTCCACACACGCCGCCATGCCATGCTCAGCTAAAGCCACAACATCTAACTCTCACGGAGGCAACAACAGGGGGGGGGGGGTCCACCACTGACAGAACTGCCAACCACAAACTAGCCAAGACACACCTCCACACCAAAGAAGGGCAACTCTCTACATCCTGGAAGTAGGAAATAACCGACAAGGACGAACCACTCGATCCACGAGCAAAACTAACTTCTAGCAACTCAAAAACCACACCTTGGTCAACATCAAGCACCAACTTGCCACCACACCGGAACCAATCCGGACTCTACTTGAAACAAACTCTGGCTTGGTAGCCTACCAAAACTGCCAGCAACTCACCTGAAGCCTACAACCTACTCGACTCCGGCTTGCCAACTGAAACTCACAACCTAGGCCTGACTAAGCTCTGGTGAGGCTCTCCACAACTAGGGTTCTTCGGCAACCCTCGACACACACTTGCCTAAGCAACTACGCGGGTTCACTACAACCACCATTTGTTCAGTACCATCTGAACTCCAACCATGAACACAAGAGGTTCCACCAACCAAGCTTAGGTTCAACTTAACAAACTTGCCTAAGCAACAACCCAACTACGAGCACGGTATCCTTACAACCTCAACTAAAGCCTTACAACATCCACCTGGAGTCCAACTACCCAAGAACTGAGCACCAGTTCTCCAATGCAACCCTTACATGGTTCTGAAACTCTCGCCACCAGAACGAACTACACAAAACACACTTGTGTGCACAACTCTAAACCTTCCTTCAGAGATCCAAGACTAACAGGTGCTTTCCAAAAGGCAACACTAACTTCTGGCAGAGATACAATCAACCAAAGGAACACCAAATGGGTCGTTCAGATTCAGTTCAGATTCAGTTGTTCGGTTGGGCCGTTAGAGCTTTTTAACCCTTAGGGGTATTTTGGTCTTTTTGCTCCCCGGGAAGGATTTGTGGATTTTCAGGATCCCGAGGTCGCTCCTGCCTTTGTCGAGGCTTGTTTGTTGTTGGTTGCGAGTCCCGAGATGTTTGGGCTATTCGTTTGGAAGTTCGGTTGTGATTTGGGTTTTGGCAAAGTTATGGTTGGTTGAGTGCATCCTTTGGGAATCGAGCCCGGGCCCTTAGTGTTGATTTGGGAGTTGGATTTAAGTGAGTTTTATTTATTGGAAAAGGTTGCTTCAGTTGGGTCTCGAAGGAGGAAGCCGGGAAATGGGATTTTAAGGATTTTAAGGTTTTAAAATTGGATAAGGATAAAATAAAAGAAAAATCCCCATTTTCCCCATTTTCCCCATTTTTAGTTTGTACCTAGGCCCCCACATTTGCCCCCTTGCAAGCTCCTGTTGTCGTTTTACAGCCAGTTCTGTTAGTACCCTCGTAGCCAGGGTGTAGTGTGAAGTTTGCTTGTCAGGGTTTTATCCGTCTGTGGATTTCAGCGGGCTAGGAGAGTGGAGCACTCTTTTGTTAGCATGTTCCAAATGTGGAACTAGTTGTTGCAACCCGAGGAGTTGGCCTAAGCTTTTGTTGAGCATCGAGTGGGATGCAGGAGTAGGTCGTGGCATGTCTGTTGGTCGAGCTGGCAGAGAGTAGTCTGCTCGAATATTGGGACTCTTGTGTTAAGTGCCATTGCCCCGTCACTTGGAGTGTGACCTTTCCTACCCTCGGAGGGGCATAAAGCTCGTTTAGAGCTGATTTGTGTTGTAAAGGATGTAGTGCCTGTTGGCACCAAGCTTTGAGAGGAGGCCTAGATTCAGGCCAGTTGGCACTTTTTGTGCAGGTGGTTCCATGGCCGCCCGAAGTTTAGCATCCCCACTAGTCTCGTACCCATTTCCTGAGGTTGCACCTGTTTGGGTTGCATAGGAGATCTAGCTCGGTGGTAGTCAGAGAACTACAAGTATGAGGTTCTTCGAGGGAAAGTAGAAGCATTTCAGGGTCACCGAGAGTTGGGTACCAATGGATGATGTAGGCTGTTAAGAGCTAGCGCGTTCGAGTTCTCGCGCCTGTGTTGTGAGCTTGTGAGCCAGATTGATGGTAGCATGATTCGGCTACCTTTGAGTTACCCTAGTATGGGTAGTGTTGGCATCGAGGATGCGTGGTTGATCCAGTGTCAGTGCCATGAGTTGGATGGTTGATCGGAGCACGTTTAGTGGGCACATTGGTTTGAGGTATGTTAGCTTGGTGTGGATACGCTCTTGTAAGAGTGAGTTGGCCAATGTGGCGTTTCGCGGTGAGTTGACCCCGAGAGGGTTTGAACTCTTGTTGCTCCCTTGTTAGTAGTGGCTCTGTTGGAGGCAAAATTTTCCCTGTGTGAGAGTTCTTGTTGGCATTGGACCTTAAGGAATCAAGTTGGAGCTGTACACGCTGGTGTACTTTTGTGTAGCTCTTTCCGTGGTGTATGTTTTGGGATCCACGAGAGGTTCGTGTTGAGGAACCAGTGCTCAGTCTTTGAGTTGTCAAGGCTTTAGTTCTTGGCAAGTTCCCTAGCTTTGGTTGTAAGGATGTCGTGCTCGTAGCCAGGTTGTTGTTTAAGCAAGTTTTGCTAGTTGGACCTTGACCTGGTTAGAGTTCAGTTGGAACTGAACAAGAGCGGTGGTAGTAAAGCCGCGTAGTTTCTGATCGTCATGGCTAAGAGAGCTGTTCGGATCCTTACCTTGGGCAGAAGCTATGTTGTGGTTGATGTTTGAGTAGGAGGATGACGCATTCTGTAGCGTTTCCGGTCCTCTTGGTTTTCAAGAAGTTGGAGTTGGCCAGCATAGTTGAAATGCTGGAGAGAGTTGTGCCCATGTAGCCAGTTGTCTGTTAGATCGTTTGTCGACCGTGTGTGTCGGAGGGTGATCGGAGGATCCCTAGGTTGTGGAGAGCCTCACCAGAGCTCAGTCAGACCCAGGCAGTGTTCCTCGGGTGAGTTGCTGGCAGACTTGGTAGTCTAGCAAGCTAGTGCTTGTTTGGAGTAGAGTCCGGATTGGTTTCGGTGTGGTGGCTAGTTGGTGCTTGGTGTTGACCAAGATTTGGTTCTCTTGATGTTTCAAGAGCTAGCTCGGTTCGAGCAAGAGGGCGTTGCCCTAAGGACTTGTTCCTAGTCAGGAAGTTTTGGGAGTTGACCCCTCCCTCGGCGGTTGAGTAAGTTTTGCTAGTTCTGGGTTGGTGGTCCAATCAGTTGAGAATTCCCTTGGGTGTTGCTTCTAAGAGAGTTGGTTGTTGTTGCCCTGGGTTTGAGCAAGTTAGCGAGCGTGTGTGAAGTTCGCTGCCCTTAAGAAGTTCGCTTGCAGGGGAATCGTTCCCGTTTAGAAGAAGTCAGAGTAGCTCCTGAGTTGTTTAGTTGATCAGAGTAGCGCAGCGGTCAGCCCAGAGAGTGGGTCCCTGCATTGTGTTGTTAGCAAGTGAAAAGTTGTTGTCCCCGCAAGGGCGGAGGCCAGCCAGTTTAAGAGTTGAGTTTTTTCTGGAAAGTTGTTGGTTCTTTGGGGTTTGAAGAACCCCTAGTTTCTATGGTGGTTGAGTTGCACCATGGATGCCAGCCTCGAGTATTAACTTTGAAGGTAGCCTTGTCAGTTCGTGTTTCTTGCGATGTTTTAGGAGTGCATCTTCTGGTTGGAAGATGAGTTAGGCCTAAGCTAAAAGGAGGAAGTCCTTTGAGTAGCCAGTTGGACTTAAGAGTTGAGTGGTAGCTTGGAGGCAAGTTTTGCTCGTTATAAGCTTGAGTTAAGTTCTACAGAGCAAGCCTTTCTCGGGCTTTGTTCCTAGTTGTTGTGCTTTCGCAGTTGGCGTTTAGCGGAGCCACATTTGAGAGAGATGGCACAGAGGTGCCGTGGCATTGGTTGGTCAAACCCTTGAGTTGCTATCCTCAAGGTGTTGTGTTGCTAGTGACTGCGTGATGGTTTGGTCCTTGCTACCCGAGATTTCCATGAGAGGAATGTTGGTTGTTTCCTTGTCTGGCGATGTTCTCTTAGGCCAGTTGCTGGTAGGTTTGCATGGAAAAGTTTGCGTTAGGCCGTTGAGAGGCTCCAGTTTGTTGGTTTGGCCGAGTGGAGCCTGTGCCTGGATCTTGCCATTTAGGGTTGGCCGTAGCTGAAGTTTCAGTTGGTGCGAGTAGTGTTAGCCGTCTGGTGAACCAGGATTGTGCCCTTGCCTTGGTTCGACGATTTCTCTTTAAGATGGTTGCTTAAGTGTTGTGAGCGCGTGCTAATTGGAAAAGTTTGCCTTTAGGATCAGTAGCCAGTTGGTGGTTCGCTGGTCTCATTTGAAGTAAGAGTAGGCCGTTTAGTTTCTGGAACCTGAGAGGTTCAGTTGTTTGGCCAGCATGGTGTAGATTTGAGGCTGTTTGTTAACAACTGTGGGCATTCAGAGAAGTTATGCCAGTGCGTGGCGTTGAGTTTTGGAGCTTGCGGCCAGTCTGCGAGTTTGCTGAGAGTAACACCGTAGAGAGGTGTTCCGTGTTGGGTTAGCAAGGTTTAGATTGAGCCCCAGGTTTGTAGGGCCTTTTGAGATCCTTGAGCGGATCGGAGCAGTGGCCTTTCGGTTAGATTTGCCCTGTCTTTGGCAGTAGTGCATTTTTGTGTTCTGCGTTTCGATGTTGAGATAGTCTGTGGCAGACTGGATAGCATTGTGGCTTTGAGCCTTTGAGAACCCAAGAGGGTTTGGTTCTCAAAGAAGGTTGGTGTTGTCTTACCCGAGAAGTTAAGTTGGTTAGGAATCAGTGGAGATTTCCTAGAGCTGTTTCGTCTTAAGACTTTCGAGTACGAAAGTCTTAAAAGTATGGAGTATTGTAACGGCCTAGTTTTCTATTCCGGTTCTCGAGGTGCTTCCTGTTCAAATTCAGTTGTTCGGTTGGGCCGTTAGAGCTTTTTAACCCTTAGGTATTTTGGTCTTTTTGCTCCCGGGGCAAGATTTGTGGATTTTCAGGATCCCGAAGTCGCTCCTGCCTTTGTCGAGGCTTGTTTGTTGTTGGTTGCGAGTCCCGAGATGTTTGGGCTATTCGTTTGGAAGTTCGGTTGTGATTTGGGTTTTGGCAAAGTTATGGTTGGTTGAGTGCATCCTTTGGGATTCGAGCCCGGGCCCTTAGTGCTGATTTGGGAGTTGGATTTAAGTGAGTTTTATTTATTGGAAAAGGTTGCTTCAGTCGGGTCTCAAAGGAGGAAGGCGGGAAATGGGATTTTAAGGATTTTAAGGTTTTAAAATTGGATAAGGATAAAATAAAAGAAAAATCCCCATTTTCCCCATTTTTTCACATTTTTCCCTTTTATTTTCTCTCTCTCTCTCTCTTCCTCTAACCCAACCCGAGCCCCCCAGCTCGAGCCCTAGCCCAGCCCGAGCCCCCAGCTCGCCCTAGCTCGCCTAACTTGACCCCAAGACAAAGGCCGAGCCACCTGTGCAAGAAGCGTGCTCAGTCCGCCCTAGCTCGCCCGGCCCGACCACCAAGATCAGGCCGAAGTCGCCTCGCCTAGGCCGCGTCGCACAGCCTCGTCCAGACCCAACCTCACCCAGATCCGTGTCGCCCAGCTGCGCACTGTGCCGAGCCGCGCACAGTGCCACGTCGCCCAGCCCCGCACTGTGCCGAGTCGCGCGTCCCTGTAGCTCGCCGTGCCGAGTTGCGCATCCTGTAGCCCATCGCGTCGCGTCGCCCAGCCCGCGTCCCTGTAGCTCGCCGAGCTCGCGCCCGCGCACCATTCCCTGTGTCGAGCCGCGCCGCACGCCTTAGGCCAGCTGAGCTCGAGCCCGCGCCCGCGCCCCAACGCCTGCACCCAGCGCTCCAGCACCCAGCGCCCAGCCTGCCCTGCTGTGTGAGTTGGCCCGAGCCTTGTGGCTTCTCAGATGGTATTTCCCGAGTCTATTCTTCGTTGGGCCCTGATTTGTTGGCTGCTGATTATGGATTTAATTAGGGTGTTTTATTTAATGCTTAGGCTGTTCGGGTTCGATTAGAGGCTCGAGGGTTGCTTGTTGATTTGTGATTATTATTTTTTGCTTGTTCCAGGTAAGGATTTCTTACCGTGGTTGTGTGGACCCTGCGATATTATCATGATGCCTTGTATGCTTGTTTACTGTTATGAGCATGATACTGATAGGGCAGCTTTGATTGATCTCTTGCTAGCATGTTTGCCCGATTGTACATGTTAGTGCCATGCTAGGTTTGTTCTTCCAGCATGCTTATGATTCCTGATTTAAGTTCGTAGTATCATGCTAGGTAAGTGTGATTGATGTCGATTATTGTTTGCTAGCCAGGAATCATTTTCTCTGTACTCTTAGTTAGTAAAGTAGGGTTTGTCATCATCCAGAGGCTGAGAGCGGACATAACGTACTTTGTCCCCATCGGTCGGGAGTAGAGCGAAGCATAACGTACATTGCTTCAGGGGTTGAGAGCGGACATAACGTACTTTGTCCCCACTGGACAGAAGTAGAGCGAAGCATAACGTACATTGCTTTTTCTCCCCCCTCCCGGGCCGCCGATGTGGATGTAGCTACCACATCGGCATAAGCCTAGTTTGTAGCCTGCCAGAGCGGAACCCTGCCAACGTTGCAAGCCTGCCTTGGCCGGTTCTTAGCTTCAGGTCGGTGGGACAGGCTGCACAGATGAGTGCCGAGGGCCTCGCACTACTGTGATTAGTGACACCGCTTCCGAGTCTTAGGCATGCGTACCTGGCCCGCGTAGTTTGTACCTAGGCCCCCACATTTACGCCGGTTGCAAAGAAGATGCGGTGTGTGCGCAAGACACGCGCGTTAGGCACCGGTTCGGAGAGCTCCCGGGCTAATGTCGTGAGTACACCGTTCCTTCGCTTTAGAGCCAGACTTCGGGTACTCTCCCGTAAGTCCAGATTTGCAGCGAGGGTAAGAGGCCCTTGAGGACACCCATTGGGATTGGCTTTTGAGCTAATCATTTGGTCGAGGGAGAAAGGCCCTCGAGGGTGTCGGACATCCTTGGGATCAGTTTTCGAGCTGATCAATTTACCGAGTGAGAGAGCCTCGGAGATGTCCCGGGATTGGTTATGAGAACCAATCATTAGGCCGGAAGTAGGACACTTCCGATGACTCCAGATCTTGCCTTGTAAGCTCGTTGAGCTATGATCTATGTTGGTGGCTGTTTGCATGTATGCTAGGGTGCTAGATGACTGATGTATCGTATTGTACCCCGGTTGGGGATTCTTACTGAGTATGTTTATACTCACCCTTATTTATCTTTCAAGTAACTTGGGACAACACTAGGATGGCTAGCGGAGGGAGCTGATTGATCATGGGAGCTGCCGGCACTCTGTCATTTATTATTGCATTGTTTATTCAGCATGTAGATGGACAAGAGTCCTAGGGGAACATTGTTAAAAAGTTGTTTAAATTGTATTGTATGTTTTTATAAACACTGGCCAGACTTGTTTTACTTTGTTGGTTTTGCTTAAATGAAAATTGTTGGTTATGTTTTAAGGGTTCCCCCTTCTCATATGTTTTGAAGAGTTTTTAAATATGAGCACTAAACCGCTTGTTATCATATTTAACTTGCATGCTGAGTGAGAACCCAGGTTTAGGACCGTATTTCGGGTCGGGTTCTTACAGTTTGGGTCCAGAGCACCATCATGCCAACTTCCCGCAGTGTAAGAAGTATGATAGCAGCTTGTCAGGGTATCCAGATAGATTCAGATACCGCTGGGACATCGTCCCAGAGGGAGGCAGAGATTAGACTCCCGTGGCCACTTGTGGCCCAGTTGTTAGTTTTCCCCTAGAGAGAGGGTGGAGGTGATTTGCCCTGGAGTACCACTCCAGGAGAGGAGTTAGCTATGTCTTTACTCATGTTGATGCTTGTGGAGCAGGTCCCAGTGTGGACTAGCCTGGGTAGTTCAAGTGTTGATCTTGAACCTTAGCAGATTGTTTGATTGCCCAGAGAGTGGCTGTAGAGTTAGTAGCCTTCGTGGAGGATGTAGAGACATCTTTGTTCTCTTGTAAAGTGTTATTGTTTTGCAGCCAGTAAGCCGGAACCCTGTGGTTAAGGGTGCAGCGAGCAGTGTTCCCATCGGACTTGATCTGTTGGTGGTTTCCCCAATTGTCTGGTAGAGTTGAGCACTCTTCTTATGGTGAGCTCCTAGAGCAGAGCCAGCCGCTACATGTTGAGAGAGCCGACCGGAGTTTTGTTGAGCATCATGTGGAGATGCAAGAGTAGGCCGTGAGACTTCAGTTAGATGAGATGCCATAGACAGGGTTGTTTGAGTTTTGAGCTCTTGTATGCCTAGCCAGAGTTTCTGTCACTTGAGGTTGTGACCTTGTTAGCCCCATTTGTAGTAAGATGTGGATTTGGTAGTAGTGGCACTTGAGGTGCATTGGTTGGTGTGCCGCTTTGGCACTAAGTCTAGTTTAGGCCTGAGTTTGGCACGACTGGAACAAATGGTTCTATAACTCGTCCGGAGTTCAGTACTCCTTTATCCTTTGGATCCATTTTTGGCAGTTGCACCTGTTTAGGTCGTGTAAGAGGGCTAGTTCAGTGGTAGTCGAAAAACTACAAGCGAAAGGATGTTCGTGAGGAGCCGGAGCCTCTTCCTAGTGTTACCGAGGTAAGAGTGCGTCAGCAGGTTGAAGGTTGATAAGCGTTAGTGCGTGTGAATCTCACGCTAGTGCTAAGGCTGGGAGATCTATGTGGTTGGTAGTGCGATCAACTACCTTCGAGTGCCTAAATCTGAGGAGAGTTGAGCATCGTAGATGCGAGTTTGGTCCAGCAGAGGGGCCATGAGTTGGATGCCTATGAGATGAGTTGGTTGTTGTTTCTTTTAGAAAGCGACTGTTAGTCTTGGATCTCTGAAGGAAGGTTGAGAGTTGTGCACACAAGTGTGTTTTGTGTAGTTCGTTCTGGTGGCGAGAGTTTCAGAACCATGTAGGGTTGCATTGGAGAACTTGTGCTTAGTTCTTGGAGAAGTTGGACTCCAGGTGGATGTCGTAAGGCTTTAGTTGTGGTTGTAAGGATACCGTGCTCGTAGTCGGGTTGTTGCTTAGGCAAGTTTGTTAAGATGAACCTAAGCTTGGTTGGTGGAATCTCTTGTTGATCATGGTTGGAGTTCAAATGGTATTGAACAAATGGTGGTGTAGCGAAGCCACGTTGTTCCTGATCGTAGTTGCTAAGAGTGTTGCTCGGAATCCTTACCCTAGGTGGAAGCTACGATGTGGCTGATGCTTTGAGTAGGAGGATGACACATTCTGAAGCGTTTCTGGTCTTTTTTGTTTCGAGGTTCGGAGCAGGCCAGCATGGTTGTGATGCTGGGAAAAAGGAGTTGTTTGTTCAGGCAGTTGGCTGTTAGACCGTTTGACGACAGTGTGTGTCGAGGGTTGCCGAAGAACCCTAGTTGTGGAGAGCCTCACTAGAGCTCAGTCGGACCCAGGTAGTGAGTTTCAGTTGGCAAGCCGAAGTCATGTAGGTTGTAGCCTCGGGTGAGTTGCTGGCTGATTTGGTAGGCTAGCAAGCTAGAGTTTGTTTGAAGTAGAGTCCAGATTGGTTCCGGTGTGGTGGCAGGTTGGTGCTTGGTGTTGACCCAGGGTGTGGTTTTGAGTTGCTAGAAGTTAGTTTTGCTCGTGGGGCGAGTGGTTCGTGCCCTGTCGGTTGTTTTTCCTGTTTCCAGGATGTTGAGAGTTGCCTTCCTTTGGTGTTTGGAGGTGAGTTTTGGCTAGTTTGTGGTTGGCAGTTCAGTCTGTGGTGGAACCCCCTGTTGTTGCCCCGTGAGATTTAGATGTTGTTGCTTTAGCGGAGCAAGACAACGAGCGTGTGTGGAGCTCTCTGTCCTTCGGTTGTCCGCTTGTAAGAACCGTTTCCTCATAAGAGTTGTCAGGTTACTCCCTTGGTCTTGGAGTTGATGGTAGTGGTGCTAGCAAGAGGGAAAAGTTTGTTGGCTGCTTTGAAGCAGTTGTTTATCCAGTTAAGCGGACTCTTGAGTGGTGTTCTGGAAGTTGCAGCAGGGTTGTTCTGCCTCTTGTGAGTGTTGGGCCTAGTCAGCTAAGGTGCTTTGTGTGTTTGGCCTGGGAGCTGTTGCACCTTTGTTCAGTACTCCTTTAGCCTTTGGATCCGTTTTTGGCAATTGCACCTGTTTAGGTCGTGCAAGAGGGCTAGTTCAGTGGTAGTCGAAGGACTACAAGCGAAAGGATGTTCGTGAGGAGCCGGAGCCTCTTGCCAGTGTTACCGAGGTAAGAGTGCGTCAGCAGGTTGAAGGTTGATAAGCGTTAGTGCGTGTGAGTCTCACGCTAGTGCTAAGGCTGGGAGATCTATGTGGTTGGTAGTGCGGTCAACTACCTTCGAGTGCCTAAATCTGAGGAGAGTTGAGCATCGTAGATGCGAGTTTGGTCCAGCAGAGGGGCCATGAGTTGGATGCCTATGAGATGAGTTGGTTGTTGTTTCTTTTAGAAAGCGACTGTTAGTCTTGGATCTCTGAAGGAAGGTTGAGAGTTGTGCACACAAGTGTGTTTTGTGTAGTTCGTTCTAGTGGCGAGAGTTTCAGAACCATGTAGGGTTTGCATTGGAGAACTGGTGCTCAGTTCTTGGAGAAGTTGGACTCCAGGTGGATGTCGTAAGGCTTTAGTTGTGGTTGTAAGGATACCGTGCTCGTAGTCGGGTTGTTGCTTAGGCAAGTTTGTTAAGTTGAACCTAAGCTTGGTTGGTGGAATCTCTTGTTGATCATGGTTGGAGTTCAGATGGTACTGAACAAATGGTGGTTGTAGCGAAGCCACGTAGTTCCTGATCGTAGTTGCTAAGAGTGTTGCTCGGAATCCTTACCCTGGGTGGAAGCTACGATGTGGCTGATGCTTTGAGTAGGAGGATGACACATTTTGAAGCGTTTCTGGTCTTTTTTGTTTCGAGGTTCGGAGCAGGCCAGCATGGTTGTGATGCTGGGAAAAAGGAGTTGTTTGTTCAGGCAGTTGGCTGTTAGATCGTTTGACGACAGTGTGTGTCGAGGGTTGCCGAAGAACCCTAGTTGTGGAGAGCCTCGCTAGAGCTCAGTCGGACCCAGGTAGTGAGTTTCAGTTGGCAAGCCGAAGTCATGTAGGTTGTAGCCTCGGGTGAGTTGCTGGCTGATTTGGTAGGCTAGCAAGCTAGAGTTTGTTTGAAGTAGAGTCCAGATTGGTTCCGGTGTGGTGGCAGGTTGGTGCTTGGTGTTGACCCAGGGTGTGGTTTTGAGTTGCTAGAAGTTAGTTTTGCTCGTGGGGCGAGTGGTTCGTGCCCTGTCGGTTGTTTTTCCTGTTTCCAGGATGTTGAGAGTTGCCCTCCTTTGGTGTTTGGAGGTGAGTTTTGGCTAGTTTGTTGTTGGCGGTTCAGTCTGTGGTGGAACCCCCTGTTGTTGCCCCGTGAGATTTAGATGTTGTTGCTTTAGCGGAGCAAGACAACGAGCGTGTGTGAAGCTCTCTGTCCTTCGGTTGTCCGCTTGTAAGAACCGTTTCCTCATAAGAGTTGTCAGGTTACTCCCTTGGTCTTGGAGTTGATGGTAGTGGTGCTAGCAAGAGGGAAAAGTTTGTTGGCTGCTTTGAAGCAGTTGTTTATCCAGTTAAGCGGACTCTTGAGTGGTGTTCTGGAAGTTGCAGCAGGGTTGTTCTGCCTCTTGTGAGTGTTGGGCCTAGTCAGCTAAGGTGCTTTGTGTGTTTGGCCTGGGAGCTGTTGCACCTTTGTTCAGTACTCCTTTAGCCTTTGGATCCGTTTTTGGCAATTGCACCTGTTTAGGTCGTGCAAGAGGGCTAGTTCAGTGGTAGTCGAAGGACTACAAGCGAAAGGATGTTCGTGAGGAGCGGAGCCTCTTCCCAAGTGTTACCGAGGTAAGAGTGCGTCCAAAGAAAGTTGAAGGTTGATAAGCGTTAGTGCGTGTGAGTCTCACGCTAGTGCTAAAGGCCGAGATCTATGTGGTTGGTAGTGCGGTCAACTACCTTCGAGTGCCTAAATCGAGGAGAGTTGAGCATCGTAGATGCGAGTTTGGTCCAAAGAGAGGGGCCATGAGTTGGATGCCTATGAGATGAGTTGGTTGTTGTTTCTTTTAGAAAGCGACTGTTAGTCTTGGATCTCTGAAGGAAGGTTGAGAGTTGTGCACACAAGTGTGTTTTGTGTAGTTCGTTCTGGTGGCGAGAGTTTCAGAACCATGTAGGGTTTGCATTGGAGAACTGGTGCTCAGTTCTTGGAGAAGTTGGACTCCAGGTGGATGTCGTAAGGCTTTAGTTGTGGTTGTAAGGATACCGTGCTCGTAGTCGGGTTGTTGCTTAGGCAAGTTTGTTAAGTTGAACCTAAGCTTGGTTGGTGGAATCTCTTGTTGATCATGGTTGGAGTTCAGATGGTACTGAACAAATGGTGGTTGTAGCGAAGCCACGTAGTTCCTGATCGTAGTTGCTAAGAGTGTTGCTCGGAATCCTTACCCCCGGGTGGAAGCTACGATGTGGCTGATGCTTTGAGTAGGAGGATGACACATTTTGAAGCGTTTTCGGTCTTTTTTTGTTTCGAGGTTCGGGAGCAGCCGGCATGGTTGTGATCTTTGGGAAAAAGGAGTTGTTTGTTCAGCGGTTGGTTTGTTAGACCGCTTGACGACAAGTGTGTCGAGGGTTGCCGAAGAACCCTAGTTGTGGAGAGCCTCACTAGAGCTCGGTCGGACCTGTGTAGTGAGTTTGGTTGGCAAGCCGAAGTCATGTAGGTTGTAGCCTCGGGTGAGTTGTCGGGGTGATTTGGTAGGCTAGCAAGCTAGAGTTTGTTTGAAGTAGAGTCCAGATTGGTTCGGTGTGGTGGCAGGTTGGTGCTTGGTGTTGACCCAGGTGTGGTTTTGAGTTGCTAGAAGTTAGTTTTGCTCGTGGGGCGAGTGGTTCGTGCCACTGCTTCGGTTGTTTTTCCTGCTTCCGTGATGTTGAGAGTTGCCCTCCTTTGGTGTTTGGAGGTGAGTTTTGGCTAGTTTGTTGTTGGCGGTTCGATGCTGTGGTGGAACCCCCGTTGTTGCCCCGTGAGATTTAGATGTTGTTGCTTTAGCGGAGCAAGACAACGAGCGTGTGTGGAGCTCTCTCTCATCCTTGGTTGTCCGCTTGTAAGAACCGTTTCCTCATAAGAGTTGTCAGGTTACTCCCTTGGTCTTGGAGTTGATGGTAGTGGTGCTAGCAAGAGGGAAAAGTTTGTTGGCTGCTTTGAAGCAGTTGTTTATCCAGTTAAGCGGACTCTTGAGTGGTGTTCTGGAAGTTGCAGCAGGGTTGTTCTGCCTCTTGTGAGTGTTGGGCCTAGTCAGCTAAGGTGCTTTGTGTGTTTGGCCGGGAGTGTTGCACCTTTGTTCAGTACTCCTTTAGCCTTTGGATCCGTTTTTGGCAATTGCACCTGTTTAGGTCGTGCAAGAGGGCTAGTTCAGTGGTAGTCGAAGGACTACAAGCGAAAGGATGTTCGTGAGGAGCCGGAGCCTCTTCCCAGTGTTACCGAGGTAAGAGTGCGTCAGCAGGTTGAAGGTTGATAAGCGTTAGTGCGTGTGAGTCTCACGCTAGTGCTAAGGCTGGGAGATCTATGTGGTTGGTAGTGCGGTCAACTACCTTCGAGTGCCTAAATCTGAGGAGAGTTGAGCATCCTTAGATGCGGGTTTGGTCCAGCAGAGGGCCATGAGTTGGATGCCTATGAGATGAGTTGGTTGTTGTTTCTTTTAGAAAGCGACTGTTAGTCTTGGATCTCTGAAGGAAGGTTGAGAGTTGTGCACACAAGTGTGTTTTGTGTAGTTCGTTCTGGTGGCGAGAGTTTCAGAACCATGTAGGGTTTGCATTGGAGAACTGGTGCTCAGTTCTTGGAGAAGTTGGACTCCAGGTGGATGTCGTAAGGCTTTAGTTGTGGTTGTAAGGATACCGTGCTCGTAGTCGGGTTGTTGCTTAGGCAAGTTTGTTAAGTTGAACCTAAGCTTGGTTGGTGGAATCTCTTGTTGATCATGGTTGGAGTTCAGATGGTACTGAACAAATGGTGGTTGTAGCGAAGCCACGTAGTTCCTGATCGTAGTTGCTAAGAGTGTTGCTCGGAATCCTTACCCGGGTGGAAGCTACGATGTGGGTGATGCTTTGAGTAGGAGGATGACACATCTCAAGCGTTTTCGGTCTTTTTTTTTGTTTCGAGGTTCGGAGCAGGCCAGCATGGTTGTGATGCTGGGAAAAAGGAGTTGTTTGTTCAGGCAGTTGGCTGTTAGACCGTTTGACGACAGTGTGTGTCGAGGGTTGCCGAAGAACCCTAGTTGTGGAGAGCCTCACTAGAGCTCAGTCGGACCCAGGTAGTGAGTTTCAGTTGGCAAGCCGAAGTCATGTAGGTTGTAGCCTCGGGTGAGTTGCTGGCTGATTTGGTAGGCTAGCAAGCTAGAGTTTGTTTGAAGTAGAGTCCAGATTGGTTCCGGTGTGGTGGCAGGTTGGTGCTTGGTGTTGACCCAGGGTGTGGTTTTGAGTTGCTAGAAGTTAGTTTTGCTCGTGGGGCGAGTGGTTCGTGCCCTGTCGGTTGTTTTTCCTGTTTCCAGGATGTTGAGAGTTGCCCTCCTTTGGTGTTTGGAGGTGAGTTTTGGCTAGTTTGTTGTTGGCGGTTCAGTCTGTGGTGGAACCCCCTGTTGTTGCCCCGTGAGATTTAGATGTTGTTGCTTTAGCGGAGCAAGACAACGAGCGTGTGTGGAGCTCTCTGTCCTTCGGTTGTCCGCTTGTAAGAACCGTTTCCTCATAAGAGTTGTCAGGTTACTCCCTTGGTCTTGGAGTTGATGGTAGTGGTGCTAGCAAGAGGGAAAAGTTTGTTGGCTGCTTTGAAGCAGTTGTTTATCCAGTTAAGCGGACTCTTGAGTGGTGTTCGAAGTTTGCAGCAGGTTGTTTCCGCTCTTGTGAGTGTTGGGCCTAGTCAGCTAAGGTGCTTTGTGTGTTTGGCCTGGGAGCTGTTGCACCTTTGTTCAGTACTCCTTTAGCCTTTGGATCCGTTTTTGGCAATTGCACCTGTTTAGGTCGTGCAAGAGGGCTAGTTCAGTGGTAGTCGAAGGACTACAAGCGAAAGGATGTTCGTGAGGAGCCGGAGCCTCTTCCCAGTGTTACCGAGGTAAGAGTGCGTCAGCAGGTTGAAGGTTGATAAGCGTTAGTGCGTGTGAGTCTCACGCTAGTGCTAAGGCTGGGAGATCTATGTGGTTGGTAGTGCGGTCAACTACCTTCGAGTGCCTAAATCTGAGGAGAGTTGAGCATCGTAGATGCGAGTTTGGTCCAGCAGAGGGGCCATGAGTTGGATGCCTATGAGATGAGTTGGTTGTTGTTTCTTTTAGAAAGCGACTGTTAGTCTTGGATCTCTGAAGGAAGGTTGAGAGTTGTGCACACAAGTGTGTTTTGTGTAGTTCGTTCGTGGCGAGAGTTTGAGAACCATGTAGGGTTTGCATTGAGAACCGGTGCTCGGTTCTTGGAGAAGTTGGACTCGGTGGATGTCGTAAGGCTTTAGTTGTGGTTGTAAGGATACCGTGCTCGTATTCGGGTTGTTGCTTAGGCAAGTTTGTTAAGTTGAACCTAAGCTTGGTTGGTGGAATCTCTTGTTGATCATGGTTGGAGTTCGGATGGTGCTTGAACAAATGGTGGTTGTAGCGAAAGCCACGTAGTTCCCGATCGTAGTTGCTAAGAGTGTTGCTCGGAATCCTTACCCCGGGTGGAAGCTACGATGTGGCTGATGCTTTGAGTAGGAGGATGACACATTTTGAAGCATTTCGGTCTTTTTGTTTCGAGGTTCGGAGCAAGCCAGCATGGTTGTGATGCTGGGAAAAATGAGTTGTTTGTTCAGGCAGTTGGCTGTTAGACCGTTTGACGACGGTGTGTGTCGAGGTTGCCGAAGAACCCTAGTTGTGGAGAGCCTCACTAGAGCTCGGTCGGACCTGGTAGTGAGTTTTTGGTTGGCAAGTCGAAGTCATGTAGGTTGTAGCCTCGGGTGAGTTCTTTGGCTGATTTGGTAGGCTAGCAAGCTAGAGTTTGTTTGAAGTAGAGTCCAGATTGGTTCCGGTGTGGTGGCAGGTTGGTGCTTGGTGTTGACCCAGGGTGTGGTTTTGAGTTGCTAGAAGTTAGTTTTGCTCGTGGGGCGAGTGGTTCGTGCCCTGTCGGTTGTTTTTCCTGTTTCCAGGATGTTGAGAGTTGCCCTCCTTTGGTGTTTGGAGGTGAGTTTTGGCTAGTTTGTTGTTGGCGGTTCAGTCTGTGGTGGAACCCCCTGTTGTTGCCCCGTGAGATTTAGATGTTGTTGCTTTAGCGGAGCAAGACAACGAGCGTGTGTGGAGCTCTCTGTCCTTCGGTTGTCCGCTTGTAAGAACCGTTTCCTCATAAGAGTTGTCAGGTTACTCCCTTGGTCTTGGAGTTGATGGTAGTGGTGCTAGCAAGAGGGAAAAGTTTGTTGGCTGCTTTGAAGCGCTTGTTTATCGATTAGCAGAGACTCTTGAGTGGTGTTCTGGAAGTTGCAGCAGGGTTGTTCTGCCTCTTGTGAGTGTTGGGCCTATTCAGCTAAGGTGCTTTGTGTGTTTGGCTTGGGAGCTGTTGCACCTTTGTAGTTGAGGAACCCCCCCCCCTTTTGTATCAGTTGTGGGATGAGGTTGCACCATTATGGCTGGATTAGGGTCTTGACCTATTGAGGGATCCTTGCTGGTTAGTGTAGCTTGTGCTCTGCCAGCCATTGTTGGTATTCTTGTTCTTGGTAGTTGGTGTTAACCGGGTAGTGGCGTCCCGTTTGTGAAGTTTCGGTGGAAAGGTGCAATAAGCCTAAGCTAGAGGGTTAAGCTTGTATGTGATATCGTTTGGACTTGTGAGATGTGTTTCATATTTGAGGCAAGCTTTGTTCCGTTGCTTGCATGAAGGTAAGTTTAGTGGAGAGAGCCCTCTGGGGCCCTATTGATAGTAGGTTGACTTTTCAATCAGTGATCTAGGTCAAGTTGAAGTTGAGTAGATTGGCGTGGTTATGCAGTGAGCAGTTGGTTAGGCTACCGAGTTCGTAGCACTCTAGTTGTTGGTTTGTAGGAGTCCGTGTGGAAGTTGGCAGCTGGTTGAGGTTGTTGTGTCAGTTGGATTTTTGGTGGATTGGTTTCAGTAGCTAGAGCTCGCGCCTCGCCCAGGTGGAGATGTCATTACTGTGGAGTAGTGGCATGGCAGTTTCAGGCTAGAGTTGTTGGCACCAGGGTGTGGCAACAAAGGTTATTCTAGGCAGTACGTTCAAGGACCGTGGTTCTGGAGAGCGTTCGTAGAGGCTTGTGAGCCGAGTGCAGTTTCTATTGTGTTTTCACCCTCTGACCGATGGTCTTTTGGGAGGAGTGAGCCAGATCCTTCAGAACTTGTTGCGGGTTGGTGTCTCCGTGGTTAGGCAGCGGGAGACCAGTGTTGGTTTTGTAAGGTTGCTTTGGGTAGCAATTCCCAGCTGTTAGTTCTTATGGTTCCGTTGAGGCATTGTATGATAAATGTTGCAGGTTTCTAGTGTTGTGAGAAAAGGTTGGTGGTCGTCAGTTTTTGGGTCATGAGTTGCTGCAGTTGGCCAGCAGTGCAGTGCAGAAGATTAGAGCTTGTTTGTGTCAGCTCAGAGCAGGCAGAAGGGGTACGCCGATGTTCGGCGTCGTGTTTTGGAGTTTGAGGTTGGACAGTTCGTGTTAAGGGTTACACCGATGTGAGGTGTGTTGAGGTTTGGTAAGCGAGGGAAGTGGAGTCCCCGTTTTGTTGGTCCATTTGAGATTCTCGAGAGGATTGGCAGAGTTGCATATTGGTTAGCTTTTCCCCGTCATTGTCAACTGTACAGTGTTTTCATGTATCGATGTTGAGGCAGTATGTGCTGGACCCATCGCTCATTGTGGACTTTGAGCCTTTGCAGCTGAGTGAGGATCTGGGCTTCGAGGGGAAGCCTGTGAGTATTCTGGTCTTTGAGACGAAGACTTTGCGTAATCGTGAGATCTGTTTGGTAAAAGTTCAGTGGAGGAGTCAGAGTTTAGAGGAAGCCGCTCGTGAGCGGGGAGGACGAGATGAGATTGCTTTATCCTGAGTTGTTTCAGTCTTAAAGACTTTCGAGGACGAAAGTCATAAAAAGGAGGGAATATTGTAACGGCCCAGGTTTTCATCCTGGTCTTCTAGGTTTGCCCTAGGGGCATTTTGGTAATTGGGTCGGGCCGTCAGGGCCGTTTATGTCTTTTTCAGTTGCTAAAATGATTAGATGGTCTTATGTAAGATTTTGATGCTTTGTGGATGTGTTTGGGCATGGTGAGATGCAAAAGTAAAATTGAGAAATAAAGTTGCAGCAGCTAGGGTTCGAGCCAGGGTGGCCTTGTGTGCTTGAGGAGAGCCTGGCCAAGTGAGCCACCAAGTGTTATTGATGCTCATTCTGCGATATGTCTTGGTTAGCTATGGGTTTTTGGGATTTTGGTGTTTTTGGCTAAATGAAGAGAAATAGTTTTTTTCCCCATTTGTTCTCCAATCCCCTTGGCCGCCCAACCCTTTTCCTCAAGCTCCATTGTCGTGATTTTCTTCCCCGTGCCAAGCTTCGGCCATCGAGCGTCGTCCTGGCCGAGCAACAGCCCAGCCGAGCAGCAGCTCCTGTGCCACACCAGCCCTACCATCGCGCCAGCAGCCCCAGCCATCAGCCCTGTCGCCCAGCCGAGCAGCCCAGACTCGTGGCCCAGGCGCCCAGACGCCCAGCAGCCAGACCGCGTCGCAGCCGTCCCCGTGCGAGTAGCAGCGTCAGTCAGCGCGCCCGTGCCACGTCGAGTCGCTCGTCCACGCGCCCCGTCTGCGCGCCCGTGCCGCGTCGCCCGTTCGCACGCCCGCGTCACGCCATTGCGTCTGCTTGTCCGCTCCAGCGCGCCTGCGCCAAGCCTGCCCGTCCGCACGTTCGCGCGCGCAGCCCATCAACGCCCAGCAGCAGCCCCGACCGTGCAGCCTGTCCGTCAGCGCGTCAGCCGTGTCGTGTGAGTTGCTCCCGAACGGAGCCCTGTTTATTTTATTATATTTAGGTGTATGGATTGTGATAATTGTTGTGCTTGTTAGGTTCTCAATAGCTAGCTCGGGTTCGATCGCAGCTTAGGATTCTTGTGTGTAGTTGCCTTCCGACCAGGTAAGGATTTCTTACCGGAGTTGTGTGGGCCCTGCGATATAATATGTGATTGCTGTTTGTATGCTTGTTTGTGTTTATTAGCATGTTTAGTGATAGGTGCTCTGTTCTGAATTCCCGACTGGCATGATTTCTTATGTTGTTTCTCATGTTAGTCCATGCTAGGTTGTTTCGTTCTGGCATGCCGTTATCTCTTCTTGCTTCGTAGTATCATGCTAGGTTCATTGTATCTGTTGAGCACGTATTGGATTGTTTGCTGTTGATGTTATAGTTTAGAGTTCAGATAGGTAGCATCATCCGGGCCAGGATGCATAAAGTACCTTGCATCCACGGCATGGACGTACGAGACAGTACTCTGTCCCTAATTCCCCGTTAGGGTTTAGCTAACCCTAACGGCAGGCCCTGCAATCTTGGGTGAGGGTGGCCGACTGTTAAATGCCCCAACGGTCAGGATGATGACATGACATTGGCTTGTCCCCGGCAATCGGCACGTCCTCAGCGTGTTCGGCAGTAGCCCTTGATTGCCACCTGATAGGGCAAGGACGGCTTCCTGGTGTAAGCCTACCACGACCGGTTCCTTAGCCGGGTGCGGTGGTTCAGCCGACATAGTTCACGTGTCCAGGTCTCACACCCCTATGTCAGTGACACCGATCCAGAGATTTAGTTAGGCATGGTGACTGGACCTGGGCATCTTGCCACTAGACCCGGCACCCCCCACGGTTTGCAGTAGCATGCGGTGCGCGCATACGCTCATTATAGCGCCGACTGGAGAGCTCCTCGACATTGTAAGCCAGTGCACCTTTCGTATCGACAGTAGACAGGCTGAGGCCGAGACTTGATTCTCGTATAGGATCGTATCATGTGGTGGATATTCTGGAGTAAGACCCTGAGATGGCATCCGAGGTTATATGTGGATTTAAGCTATGTGCTCTCTTCTGTGTTTATATTCATAGCTTGCATACCTTTCTTCTAGATGACCATGTATATCGTATTGTACCCCGGTTGGGGATTCTTACTGAGTAATTCGTTACTCACCCTTATTTTGTGGTTTTCCACAGGTAACCATGGTGCGAGACAGGATGGCTGAATGAGGAGTTGTGATCGTGGAAACCCGTTGTTCGAACTCTGAGTTTATGTCTATGATTCTTTGTGTTTTATTTTCCTCTGAATGCATGTAGTTGGACACGAAGCCCTAGGTTGTTTTCTGACTGTTTTTCTGGATTCTGGCACTGTTGTAACTATTGGAAAGTTTTGAATGTTTTAAACAAATCTCTGATCAGAGTGAGTTTTGGAAATGTATGTGCCTTGGAACAGGTGCTTGGAAACAGGGACAGGTTTCAGGAATTTTCTTTTGACTTTTCAAATGGATGTTTGTATGTTTTATTTTTCACTTAGAATCTGAAAACCATTCTTGCATATTGTCTTTAAGTTTTGAACACATGCATTGAGGTAAAGGCCTATTTTAGACCCCATTCGGGTCAAGTCTTTACAAATGTACTGACGTAGCATCGATACGTGGAATACTGTGACGAACCCGACCCAAAACATGGTCCTAAACCGGGGTTCTCACTCAGCATGCAAGTTAAATATGATAACAAGCGGTTTAGTGCTCATATTTAAAATCCTTTCAAAACATATGAGAAGGGGGAACCCTTAAAACATAATCAACAATTTTCATTTAAACATTCCAACGAAGTAAAACAACCTGGCCAGTATTTATAAAAATATACAATACAATTTAAACAACGTTTTAAACAATGTTCCCCTAGGACTTCTGTCCATCTACATGCTGAATAAACAATGCAATAATAAATGACAGAGTGTCGGCAGCTCCCCATGATCAATCAGCTCCCTCCGCTAGCCATTCTGGTGTTGTCCCAAGTTACCTGAAAGATAAATAAGGGTGAGTATAAACATACTCAGTAAGAATCCCCAACCGGGGTACAATACGATACATCAGTCATCTAGCACCTCAACATGCAAGCAAAGCGACTATCAACACAGATCATAGCTCAACGAGCTCATAAAACAAGATCTGGAGTCATCGGAAGTCTCCTACTTCCGGCCTAAGGATTGGATACACTGACCAATCCTGGGACATCACCGAGGTATCTTTCACTCGGGGGGAATGCACTGATCCCAAGAATGTCCTCAAGGGCCTCTTGCCCTTGCTGCAAATCTGGACTTACGGGAGAGTACCCGAAGTCTGGCTCTAACTGAAGGAATGGTGTACTCACGAACATTAGCCAGGGGGAGCTCTCCGAACCGACGACTAACGCGTGTGCGCGCACACCGCATGCTGCTGCAACCGGCTTAAATGCAGGGGCCAAAGGGCAAACTACGCGGGCCAGGTACGCATGCCTATGACTCGGAAGCGGTGTCACTGATCACAGTAGCGCGAGGCCCTTGGCGCTCATCTGTGCAGCCTGATCCACCGACCTGAAGCTAAGAACCGGCCAAGGTAGGCTTACACCGTTGGCAGGGTTCCGCTCTAGCAGGCTACAAACTAGGCATACGCCAATGAGGTAGCTAAGTCTCATTGGCTGCCGGGAGGGGGGAGAAAAAGCAATGTATGTTATGCTTTGCTCTATATCCGACCACTGGGGACAAAGTACGTTATGTCCGCTCTCAACCCCTGAAGCAATGCTTCGCTTTACTCCCGACCGGTGGGGACAAAGTACTTTATGTCCGCTCTTAGCCTCTGGATGATGACAAACCCTACAACTCTATCTAAGAGTAGAGAGCAAATAAATGATTCCTGGCTTGCAAGCAATGACCGACATCAATCACATTTACCTAGCATGATACTACAACTTAAGCAGGAATCATAAGCATGCTGGCAGAACAAACCTAGCATGGCACTAACATGTAAAATCAGGCAAACATGCTAGCAAGAAATCAATCAAAGCTACCTATCACTATCATGCTCATAACAGCAAACAAGCATACAAGGCATATCGTGATATATCGCAGGGTCCACACAACCACGGTAAGAAATCCTTACCTGGGACAAGCAGAAAAACAATAATAATAATAAATCAACGAGCAACCCTCGAGCCTCTAATCGATCCCGAACAGCCCATACATCAAACAAAGCACCCCAATTAAATCAATAACCCGCAGCCAACAAATCAGAACCCAACGAAGAAAAGACTCGGGAAATACACTCCGAGAAGCCACAAGGCTCGGGCCAAGCCAACACACAACAAGCAGGCTGTCGGCAGCAAAAGGGCTGGCTGGGCGCTGGGCGCTAGGCGCAGGGGCGCAAAGCTGCGCGCGGGCGCGCGCTGAGGCGAGACAAGGGCGCGCGGCGCGGCTCTGCACAGGAGACGGCGCGCGCGGGCGCGAGCTCGACAAGCAACAGGGTCACGCGCGGGGCTGGGCGACGCAACGAGCTCGCGGCGCTCGGGCTGCCACGGCGAGCTACAGGGGCGTGTGACTCAGACCTGGGCGAGGTCGGGCAACGCGGGGCCTGGGCGAGGGCTGAGCGACGCGGGGACGGCCTGGCGAGCTGGGGCTGGGCTGGGCGCGACCTGGGCGACGCTGGCACGGCACTGTGCGGCTGGGCTCGAGCTGGCTCGGGCATGGGCGAGCTGGGCGGCTAGGGGGCTCGGGCTGGGCTAGTTGGGCGACCAAGGGGGGCTGGGGTCGGGCTGGAGGAGAGAGAAAGGGAAAAAAATGGGAAAAAAGGGATTTTATCCAAAATTAAATCCAAACTTATCCATTTTTCCAATTTTCCAAAAATCCTTAAAATCCTTAAATCCCATTTCCCGGTTTCCTCCTTCGAGACCCGACTGAAGCAACCTTTTCCACTAAATAAATCTCACTGAAATCAGCCTCCCAAATCAACACTGAGGGCCCGGGCTCGAATCCCAAAGGAAACACCCAAACAACCATCACTTTGCCCAAAACCCAAAACCCAAAACACAACTGAACTCCCAAACGAATAGCCCAAACATCTCGGGACTCGCAGTCCACAACAAACAAGCCTCAACAAAGGCAGGAGCTGCCTCGAAGCCATGAAAATCCACAAATCCTGCCCGGGGAGCAAAAGACCAAAATACCCCTAAGGGTCCAAACAGCTCTAGCGGCCCAACCGAACCACTGAATCTGAACCGGAAGCACCTCGAGAACCGGAATAGAAACCTGGGCCGTTACAATACTCCTTCCTTTTAAGACTTTCGTCCTCGAAAGTCCTAAGACGAAACGGCTCTAGGAATACTCCACTGATTCCTAGCCAACTGAACTTCTCGGCTAAGACAACACTAGCCCTTCTTCGAGAACCAAACCCTTTTGGGTTCTCAAAGGCTCAAAGCCACAAAGCTATCCAGTCTGCCACAAACTATCTCAACAAAGACTGAGCATGCAAAAAGCACTGCTGCCAAAGACGGGGCAAGGCTAACCGAAAGGCCACTGCTCCGATCCGCTCAAGGATCTCAGAAGGCCTTACAAACCTGGGGCTCAAATAAGCCCTGCTAATCCAACACTGAACACCTCTCTACGGTGTTACTCTCAGCAAACTCGCAGACTGGGCACAAGCTCCAAAACTCAACGCCACGCACTAGCGTAACTTCTCTGAATTGCCACAGCTGTTAACAAACAGCCTCAACTCTACACCATGCTGGCCAAACAACTGAACCTCTCAGGTTCCAGAAACTAAACAGCCTACTCTTACTTCACAAGAGTCCAGCGAACCACAAAGCTTGCCTACAGCCTTAACGAAAACAATCGAACCACCAACTGGCGATTTAACCTAAAGGCAAACTTTTCCCACTAGCACAAGCTGAAACTTCAGCTACGGCCAACCCTAAATGGCAAAATCTAGGCACAGGCTCCACTCGGCCAAGCCAACAAACTGGAGCCTCTCAACGGCCGAACACAAACTTTTCCATGCAAATCTACTAGCAACTGGCCAAAGAGAACATTGCCAGGCAAGGAAACAACCAACGTTCCTCTCATGGAAAACTCGGTCTGCAAGGACCAAACCATCACACAGCCACTAGCAACACAACACCTTGAGGATAACAACTCAAGGGCTTTACCAACCAAAGCCACAGCACCTCTGTGCCAACTCACTCAAATGTGGCTCCGCTAAAATGCCAACTGCGAATGCACCACAACTAGAAGCAAAGCCCGAGAAAGGCTTGCTCTGCAGAACCTCAAACCAAGCTCATAACGAGCAAAGCTCGCCTCTAAGCTACCGCTCAACTCTTAAGTCCAACTGGCTACTCAAAGGAATTCCTCCTTTTAGCCTAGGCCTAACTCATCTTGCGACTAGAAACTCCACACTCGGAACATCGCAAGGAAAACGGACCGACGAGGCTAACTCCAAAGATAATACTCGAGGCTGGCATCCATGGTGCAACTCAACCACCATAGCAACTAGGGGTTCCTCAAACCCCAAAGAACCAACAACTTTCCAGCAAAAGCTCAACTCTTAAACTGGCTGGCCTCCACTCTTGCGGGGACAAACAGCTTTTTGCTTGCTAACAACACCATGCAGGGACCCTCTCGCTGGGCTAACCACTGCGCTACTCTGATCCACTACACAACTCAGGAGCTACGCTGACTCCTTCTCAATGGGAACGATTTCCCAGCAAGCAACTCTGAAGGGCAGCGAACAACACACACGCTCGCTGACTAGCTCAAACCCAAGGGCAACAACAACCAACTCTCTTGGATGCAACACCCAAGGGAAAACTCAACTGATTGGACCACCAATCCAAAACTAGCAGAACTTACTCAACCTCCGAGGGAGGGGTCAACTCCCAAAACTTCCTGACTAGGAACAGGTCCTCAAGGCAACGCCCTCTTGCTCGAACCGAGCTAGCTCTTGAAATAATCAAGAGAACCAAATCTTGGTCAACTCCAAGCTCCAACTAGCCACCTCACCAGAACCAATCCGGACTCTACTCCAAACAAACACTAGCTTGCTAGTCTACCAAATCTGCCAGCAACCCACCGAGGAACACTGCATGGGTCTGACTGAGCTCTAGAGAGGCTCTCCACAACCTAGGGATCCTCCGATCACCCTCCGACACACACGGTCATCAAATGATCTAACAGAGAACCGGCTACACGGGCACAATCCTCTCCAGCATCTCAACTACGTTGGCCAACTCCAACTCTTGAAAACCAAGAGGACCGGAGACGCTACAGAATGCGTCATCCTCCTACTCAAGCATCAGCCACAACATACCTTCTGCCCAAGGTAGGGATCCGAACAGCTCTCTTAGCCATGACGATCAGAAACTGCGCGGCTTTGCTACCACCTCTCTTGTTCAGTTCCAACTGAACTCTAACCAGGCTAAGGCCAACTAGCAAAACTTGCTTAAACAACAGCCTGGCAAAAGCTAGGGCACTTGCCAAGAACTAAACCTTGACAACCCAAAGACTAAGCACTGGTTCCTCAACACGAACCCCTCGTGGTTCTCCAAACTTAAACCACAGAACGAGCAACACAAAAGTACACCGGGGTGTACAGCTCCAACTTGATTCCTTAAGATCCAATGCCAACAAGAGCTCTCACACAGGGCAACTTTTGCCTCCAAACAGAGCCACAACTAACAAGGGTGACAAGAGTCCAAACCCACTCGGGGTCGACTCACCACGGAAAGCCACATTGGCCAACTCACTCTTACAAGAGCATATCCATATCAAGCAAACAAACCTCAAGCCAATGTGCTCACTAAACGCGCTCCGATCAGCCATCTAACTCATGGCACTAACACTGGATCAACCACGCATCCATCGATGCCAACACTACCCATACTAGGGTAACTCAAAGGGTAGCCGAATCATGCTACCATCAAGCTGGCTCACAAGCTCACAACACAAGCGCGAGAACTCGAACACGCTAGCACTTAACAGCCTACAACATCCTTTGGTACCCAACTCTCGGTGATCCTGAAAAACTCCTACTTTCCCTCGAAAGATCTCATACTTGTAGTCCTCTGACTACCACCGAGCTAGATCTCTTATGCAACCAAACAGGTGCAACCTCAGGAAATGGGTACAAGACAAGCGGGGATGCTATACTCTGGGCGGCCATGGAACCACCTGCACAAAAAGTGCCAACTGGCCTCAATCTAGGCCTCCTCTCAAAGCCTGGTGCCAACAGGCACTGCATCCTTTACAACACAAATCAGCCTTAAACGAGCTTTATGCCCCTCTGAGGAAAAGGGAGGTCACTGTAAAGACCCGACCCGAAAGGGGCTCTGAATGGGCCTTTACCCCAATGCATGTATTCAAAATAAAAGACATTATGAAAAATAATGTTTCGGATCCCAAGTAAAAACATAATCATTCAACAATCAAAACAATTTACTATAAAACCTGTCCCTGTTGCCAAGCACCTGTTTCAGGATAAATACATTTCTAAAAGCATACTCTGATCAGAGATTTATTTAAACCATTTAAACATTCCACAAGTACAAATATGCTGGAATCCATAAAACGTAAGAAAACATCCTAGGGCTCCGTGCCCGTCTACATGCATTCAGGGGAAATAACAAAAGTCAAGAGTCATGATATAATAAAATGGTAAGAGATGACAGCAGGATTCCATGATCACAGCTCCTCCTTCAGCCATCCTGTCTCGCGCCTTGGTTACCTGTGGAAAGCCACAAAATAAGGGTGAGTAACGAATTACTCAGTAAGAATCCCCAACCGGGGTACAATACGATATACATGATCATCTAGAAGAATGTATGCAAGCTATGAGTACAAACACAGAGCGGAGCACATAGCTAAGTCCACACTTGGACCTCGGATGCCAACTCGTGGTCTTAGTCCGGAAATACCACAAAGACACTATACGCCCTATACGGGAAACAAGTCCCGGCCTCACTGCATCTCGTCGATCACGAAAGGTGCACTCGCTCAAGATCCCGAGGAGCTCTCCTGGCCGGCGCCAGTAATGAGCGTAAGCGCGCACCGCATGCTACCGCAAACTCGGGGTGCCGGGTCTAGTGGCAAGCCGCCTGTGTTCGATCACCATGCCTAACTAAATCTCTCGGATCGGTGTCACCGACATAGGGGTGTGAGACTTGGACACGTGAACTATGTCACCTGTACCACCGCTTTGAGGCTAAGGAACCGGTCGCCGTGGTAGGCTTACACCAGAAGCGGTCCTTGCCCTAACAGTGGCAATCAAGGGCTACGGCCGAACACGCCGAGGACGTGCCGATCGCCGGGGACGAGGCAATGCCACGTCATCATCCCGACCATTGGGGCATTTAACGATCGCCACCTCACCCAAGATTGCAGGCCACCGTTAGGGTTAGCTAAACCCTAACGGGATCGAAGACGAGTACCATCTCGCACGCCCACATCGGGGATGCAAGTTACGTTATGCATCCGGCCGGATGATGCTACCTACCGAACTCTAAACCATAGCAATAAGAACAATTCATTCAATGCGGTCCAATACGTGCTCAATGCAGATACAAGGAACCTAGCATGATACTACGAAGCAAGAACAGATATCGAACATGCCGAATGGAACAACCTAGCATGGGCTAACATGAGAAACAATACAAGAGTTCATGCCATCAGAATTGAAATGAGGCACCTAGGGCTAAACATGCTAATAATCATACATGTGCATACAAAACAACAATCACAAATATACCGCAGGCCCATACAACTCCGGTAAGAAATCCTTACCTTGGTCGGGAGGCTTCTACACACAAATCCTAAGATGCGGAACAATCCCGAGCTAGCGAAAGGAACCTAGCAAACCAATAATAATCAGCATCTAAAACGTCTAAAAACAATAGAACAGCAAGCTCGGCTCGGGGCACTCACGCGCAAGCACGGCGACACGAACTTGGAGTTGCTTTGGCAGGTATCACGCGGCAGGTGGCGCTGGCCGCGCTACGGGCACGGCGCGCTGGCGCGTCTGCGCATGCGGATGGGCGCTGGCGCGGTGTGCGCGACGGACAGACGGAACTTCGGCAGCGAAGCGGCACGGCACGCGCGCAGCGCGGCGATGCGCGCGGACACGGCGAGCCGCCGGGAGGGCGCGCGCGGCGAACGTCTGGGCGTCGCGGCGCGAAGCGCTCGGCAAGCGACACGGGCGAAGGCTCGCGGGTGTCAGCGCTCGCCGCGCGCGCGCGATCCGGGCGTGACGCGGGTGGCGATGGCCGAGGGCGGGCCGGTTTCTTTGTCGGGCGCGATCAGTGGGCCGTGGACGGCGAGGGCTGCGACAGGCAGCAGCGAGCGTTGGCGCGCGGGAGGGCTGCGACGGCAGATCTGGCGCGACCTGGGCGTCTGCTCGGCGGATCGGACGGCCGCTTTGCTCGGATCCGGGCGCTCGCTCGGCGGTGGGCGACACTGGACGACTGCAACAACACACACACACACAAGCTCTCCTTCTTACCTTCGGCCAGCAAGAACACCCAAACGAGAAGATGAAGAGGATGAAAACTTACCCGGAATGATGATGGAGTCTCGAGCTGCAAAGGGGATGAAGAAATCGGCAAGGAGAGCTTGGGAGAAAGCTTGGGCGGCCACAACTCTTTTGGAGAAGAAAACACAACAAACCTAATTCCTTTTCATTTAATCAAATGCACCAAACACCAAAGATCCAAGGTTAACTAAGATGTGATGCAGAAAGAGCAACAAGAGCACCTAATGGCTCAATTGGCACACAACCCCACAAGCTTTCCAGGAGACCCGGGTTCAAACCCCAGCTGCAGCACAATTTCCTTTATTTTTACTTTTGCATCAAACCTTGCTCAAACCAAACCACAAATCCTTCCAAAAACCTACATAAATCCATCCAATAATTTTAGTAACTGGAAAAGACACAAACGGCCCTGACGGCCTGACCAAATTACCAAATTACCCCTAGGGCATACCTGGAAGACCGGGATGAAAAACCTGGGTCGTTACAGTCACACTCCAAGTGACGGGGCAATGGCACTCAACACAAGAGTCCAAACACTCGAGCAGTCCAATCTCTGGCATCTCGACCAACAGACATGCCAAGGCCTACTCCTGCATCCCACTCGATGCTCAACAAAAGCTTAGGCCAACTCCTCGGGTGGCAACAACTAGTTCCACACTGGGAACATCCAAATAAAAAGAGTGCTCCACTCTACTAGCCCGCTGAAATCCACAAATGGATAAAACCCTGGCAAGCAAACTCCACACTACACCCTGGCTACGAGGGCACTGAAAGAACTGGCTGTACCACGACAGCAGGTTTGCAATGGGGCAAAGATGTCTCTACATCTGCCTCAGGCCACTAACACGGCAACTTGCCAATCAATCGGGCGACTGGTGGAGACTTTGCTAGTCCACCTCTCTCAAGGGACTACCACCACCATCTGCTGTACCCAACAGCACAGGAACGGCACATCTCGGCCTCTGAACAGTAGGGCATCCCAACACACGGATGCTAAACTCAAACCTGGCCAACCGCTTTACTACTAGCAGTAGGACTTACTAAAACATCGAGCTCTACAAGCATCCACTTGCCAAACTGGGCGGCTCCATCAACGCCAACAAGCTCATCGGCAAAAACCTGCTGATCATGCCCTCCCGGGAACCTCCGGGGCTACAAGAGCTACTGGGGGGAAAATGCTGAAACAAACTCTGTCAGCTGGGCTATCTGTGCCCGAGACTCCTCACTACGCGCTACAAACTGCGCCTGGGTCTCCGCTCTCTGATAGCTAAAGACCTGCCATCAAACAAACTTTGGTTTGGCGATTTCTCCTTAAGATGGTTGCTTAAGTGTTGTGGTCGCGTTCTAGTTGGAGAAGTTTTTTTTTTTTTTTTTTTTTTTTTTTTTTTTTGGATCAGTCTCCAGATGGTGATTCGATTGGATTTCGTAAGACTGTAGGCAAGATTTGAGGTTAGCTGGTCTCTTGTGGAGTAAGAGTAGGCCGTTTGGTTTTCTGGAACCTGGAAGGTTCAGTTGTTTGGCCAGCTTGTTGTAGGGTTGAGGCTGCTTGTTAGCGGCTGTGAGCTTCTAGAGGAGTTTTGCCAGTCTGGGTGGTAGTTGTGGCAGTCTGGATGGCATTGTGGCTTTGAGTTTTGAGAACCAAGAGGGTTTGGTTTCGAAGAAGGTTGGTGTTGTTTTAGCCGAGAAGTTCAGTTGGTTTGGTTTTAGTGGAGTTTCCTGGAGCTGTTTCGTCTTAGGACTTTCGAGGACGAAAGTCTTAAAAGGAGGGAGTATTGTAATAGCCCAGGTTTCTACTCCAGTTTTCGAGGTGCCTTCGGGTCAAGATTCGGTTGTTTGGTTGGATCGTTAGAGCTGTTTTGACCCTTGGGGGTATTTTGGTCTTTTGGCTCCCCGGGCAGGATATTGTGGATTTTTAGGGCTTCGAGGTCGCTCCTGCCTTTGTCAAGGCTTGATTGTTGTTGGTTGCGAGTCCCGAGATGTTTGGGCCAGTCGTTTGGAAGTTCGGTTGTGGTTTGGGTTTTTGGCAAAGTGATGGTTGGTTGTGTGCTTCCTTTGGGATTTGAGCCCGGGCCCTTGGTGTTGATTTGGGAGTTGAATTTAAGTGAGTTTTATTTTTGGAAGAGGTTGATTCAGTCGGGTCTCGAAGGAGGAAGCCGGGAAATGGGATTTTAAGGTTTTAATTTGGATAAGGATGGAAAAAGAGATCAAATCCCCATTTTCCTTTTATTTTCCCATTTTCCCGTTTCTTTTTCTTTTCCAAATTCATTTTTCTTTTCTTTTTATTTTTTTTCTCTTTTCTCTCTCTCTCTCCCAAGCACCCCCTCCTAGCCGACCCAGAAATTTCTTGGCTCGCCCCAAATTTCTAGCCCGAGCAACCCTGGCTCGCCTCGCCGAGCCCCCGCCCGCCAGTGTGTCGCGCCGCCGCCGAGCTCGCCGGCCAGTCGCCCGGCCGAGCTTCGCTCGCCCCAGTCGCCACCGAGTTCGCCTAGCCCGGCCGCGCAGTGCCGCTCGTCCCGTTCGCACCCGTGCCGCCCAGATCCGAGCCGCCTCGTGCCAGATCGAGCGTCCCCTGTTGGTCGTCGTGCCAGATCGAGCGTCTTGTAGCCGTCGCGTCGCGTCGCGCCCGAAGCGCCGTCCAGTGTGCCGAGCGCGCGCCACGCGCCTCGCCAGCTGAGCTCGCGCGCGCGCGCCGCCTCCTCTCCTGCGCTCGCAAGGCTGCGCGCGTCAAGCGTCTGCGCGGCGGCCTCGCTCGCCACTGCGTGCCCAGTACAGCGGCTTCAGCGCCCAGGCTGCCAGCCGTGTCGCAGCGCCCCCGGCCGGCCACCCATCTGCGCAAGATTTGCCTCGCCTGTCGTGTGGCCGGCTCGTCACAGAGTCACCGTGCCTCGTGAGTTGCTCCCGAGCCGTGCCCTATTATTTTATTATATTTAGGCCTATGGATTGTGATTTTTTTTGTGTTTGTTAGGTTCGCTTTAGGTTGCTCGGGTTCGATCGCAGCTTAAGTTTCTTGTGTGTCACCTTAGGCGTGTAAGGGTTTCTTACCGAGGTTGTGTGGACCTCTGCGAATAATTGATAGTATGCCATATCTTGTGATTGTATGAAATTCTAGTGGATAGGTTACATGTTTTCTCTTTCTTCCAGGTTTGTGTTGTACTAGTGTTTCTGTTATATTGGTTACAGGCTAGGGTCTTTTATCTTGGCATATTCTGGTTCTTGTTATATTCTGACAGTTCCATGTTAGTGCTAGGCGGGTGATCCTTAATGTAGGTAAGTCCCCGATGGGCACCGCATCTGTTCCACGGTGTGTAAGCTCGATGGGCATCATGAGGTCGCTTAAGAGTGTAAGACCCCGATGGGCATCTCGGTGATCCTAGCTGGAGTAAGACCCCGATGGGCAAGACTCGTTGGGCAAAGCATTGATAGCTAGAGGTGTAAGACCCGATGGGCATCCGTATGTGTAAGACCGATGGGCATCATTGTTTAGCTGGTGTAAACCCCGATGGACATCCTAGATGTGTAAGACCCGTTGGGCAGCATTGATAGCTAGAGGTGTAAGACTCGATGGGCATCCGTATGTGTAAGACCCGATGGGCATCATTGTTTAGAGGTGTAAGACCTCGATGGGCATCCGTATGTGTAAGACCCGATGGGCATCATTGTTTAGAGGTGTAAGACCCGATGGGCATCCTTGTGTGTAAGTCCTCGATGGGCATCATTGTGTCATTGTATCCTAGGTTGTGTAAGACCCGATGGGCATCCGGTGTAGAACCTAGGATAAGTCTGAGTTGAAAGCCCTTGATAGGCTAG
This sequence comes from Sicyos edulis, assembly GCA_036507275.1. Taxonomy (NCBI): domain Eukaryota; kingdom Viridiplantae; phylum Streptophyta; class Magnoliopsida; order Cucurbitales; family Cucurbitaceae; genus Sicyos; species Sicyos edulis. The sequence goes on along the minus strand of CM071857.1, from coordinate 19,542,024 downwards.
CTCTAGTGTTAGCACATAGCCTAAACCTACCAGTTTTGCTCTAAGTCATTGTTTGGTTGCATGTCGGTGTGCTAAATGAGATGTTTTCGTATTGTACCCCGGTTGGAGATTCTTCTTGAGTAATTCGTTACTCACCCTTATTTCGTGGTTTTTCCACGTGTAACCACCATGGTGCGAGACAGGATGCGTTTGGAGGAGGAGCCGTGATCATGGGAACCCGTTGTTCAACTCTGAGTCTTGTTTATGTTTATGTTTTAAATGTTCTCTGAATGCATGTAGTTGGGCACGGAGCCCTAGGGTGTTTGCTGGCTGTATTTCCGGATTCTAGCATTGTTGTAACTATTGCAAAGCTTGTATGTTTTAAATAAATCTCTGATCAGAGCAAGTTTTGTAAATGTATTTGTCTTGGAACAGTGCTTGGAAACAGTGGGACAGTTTCTGGGAATTTTATGTTGACTTTTTAAATGGATGTTTTATGTTTTAGTTTTTACTTAGAATCCGAACATCATATTGCAAATTTTCTGTAGATTTGAATGCATGCATTGAGGTAACGACCTATTTTAGAACCCCTTTCGGGTCGGGTCGTTACAATACTCACCCTTACTTATCTTTCAGGTAACTTGGGACAGCACCGGGATGGCTAGTGGAGGGAGCTGCCGGCGAACTCTGTGTCTTTATCTTTTGGAGTCTTTTATTATGTAGTAGCATGCTGGGAACTTTGTTTACTGTTGAGACTTGTTAAACTGTTTTGTTTGAAATACTAGCCAGGATTGTTTTAAGGATGTTTATGAAATGTTTGTTTCTATTATGAAGTTTAAATGAGTTTTATCTTTTAGATGTTTCCATAATGTTTTTTAAAGTTTTAAATTGTAAGCATGCTAGTAAGGACCGAGGTTTAGGACCATTTTGGGTCGGGTTCTTACATCCGGTCTACAAAAAACCTTATACACATAAAGCGATCTACACACAAATGATCTTCTTACAAGATGATCCCTATGGGATTAACCCTCTAAAATGAACTCTCGAGGATGAACCCACCAAGATGTATCTTATGGGATGATCCTTACAAGATAATCCTGATGCGATGAACCCTAATCCTACGAAATGAACCATATGAGATGATATCTAAGGTTTTAACCGTACAAAATGAACCCTCTTAGATAAACTCTATTGATGATCTCTAAACAAGATGAACCCTATGGAATGATCCTTCATGGTATCAAGATGTTCCCTCAATGTGTAAATATCACGACCTCTCACGGTGTAAATATTATACCTCAAATGTCAAGAGAATCTTTCATGGTGCCAAAATGATACCTCACGTGTTGAGATGAACTGATAAGGGCCAAGACGTTGCTTGATTTTTACAAAGCTAGAGGTCCTTCTAGGATCATTTTAAAAACATACAATGAAGGCTAACTTAGATCACACTAATAATCTAAAATGGCCACTCTTAGATTCTAAGACAATTCACTCCAGAATTAGTTTGATCAAGACTAATCCCATGAATTGATTTAACTTCAAACCTAAAACAAGATATGAAAGAAAGACAACACCAAATGGGGTCTAAGAAAACAAAGTTTTTCAATACATAAATTTGTCCAAAATGATGTATTACAAGCCATTTTAAAAGAAAAAAAAAATCGTGCATGCCTTAGAATAAAAAAAAAACTAAAAAAGATATTAAATGCATTTTGTAGAAAGTAAGGCCTAGGAAACCAAAACTCAATTGCACATTAATTGAGTGGCTTAAATACTAGACAAAATGGTAGATAAACATTAAATAGACCCAACTAACTCTTCTAGAAGGTCCCTTGCAATTATGAATGTGGTTGACAAGTTTTGAAATAAAAAAGTTCCAAAATATGAAATCTGGAAATTCCTTTATTTAAAATTCTGCATTGCAATTTTTATAAGCCTCTTGAAATCTCATTTTCTTGCTCCTTGTAATTGCTCCTTCATGTGAATACAATAAGTCGCTGGTTCGATTCGTATCATCCCTCAAGGTGCCAAAATGAACCCTCACGGTTTCAAATGACCCCTCACAATTATCCCCCGACCCCAACCTACCACGAGCCGAGAAAACACATTCAACCACATAATTCAAAGGTGAAAGTAAACATTTCAAAGAATGTAATTAGTCTTACACCGACTAATGCCAGACACTAAGGACACGAACACATGAGCTTTAGGACCAACATGAAAAAGATTCCGTGAAATCACCATGGCGATACATTCCAACACTAGTGCCTTGAAACTTCAGTGCCAAAAAACTTATCTCACTCATGGAACACTGAGCACCTATGGGGTTATTATCAATGATTTTCTATTGAGGTTAATATTCAAGAATTTTGTTTCAACATGCCGAGCAATGTACGTAAATAAGGGGCACAGAAATTTAGCACAAGTTCTAAAGTCAAGTTCATTAAAAAAGTGACAAGTAAATAAAAAGAGTTGGAAGTCTGAGTTTTTCACCACTCATCTCCAAGTTCATCCTACGAGACAAACATTCATTGTATAAAGTAGAGTTGAATATTATAGTAGGCTCACACGGCAACACTCATGCCGATTTTCGATAGTGTTTTACTATAACTTCAATGCCCTGACGGTTTTTGTTACCGTCAGTGTACACTGTTTTTACGACGATTCTTAAAAATTGTCCATGAAAGTAAATAAATGGAGACAATAAATGTACTTAGCTTTAAATTTATTAAACTAGGGCACAACAAAGTCAATTATATTTACTTGTACCTCTAACTATAGCATGTTCCAAACCAGTTTATTTTTATATAATCTTATATGAAAAAACATATGAGACAAAGTACAAAATTAGAATATAAATTGTTAATACCTAAACATTGTTCATATAAACTCATAAACTTAATGCTCTTTCTTGCAAAATACCGTTCTTATAATGAGAAGTGGAAAACTTTTCAGTTGTGCTGCCTTTTCAATTCTTGTAAAAAATGATTTTGAAAAGAATATAAAAAGTAATTTTCAAAAGAACTTGCAAACAATATCCACATTTAACTATATTCATTTTAACATAGAGGGGTTTTTTTTTTCAGAACTCTTATACAATTAGAGTACAACAACATATATTTTTAAAATTTATAAAGAAAAATAATATTTTTTAAAAGATAAATTAATGTAGCACATGAACTAAAATTGGATATGTAAGAGTTTGGATACTTCAAAGAAACCAAACTCAAAGCAACCTAATTTTTCCATAACTTTCAAATCTATGTCAAAACTCTCATACATTTTTTTTTTTACAAAAACAGCATACATTTTGCAATTCCTTTTGAACAAGGCATGTGAGAAGATATTGAAGCTTCTTTCTCATTTGGCATCTTATTATTATTCCTTAGAAAATTTTAAAAAGAGTTGCTACTCATATACATATAATACACTGTTTTTTTATTATAGTATATTTTTGGGATTTGTGTAATTCTCCTTTTGAAAAAAATATTCCTCAAACACCCATAGAACAAATTAAATGAATGAAATATATTTCACAAAAAGAACATTGAAGGACATGTTATAGAAAATAGATGGCCAAAAAAAACTAGCTAATTAAAAAGTAAATTAGGAAAAAAGAAGAAGAAAGAAATATGTGAAGAGAAAAAAAAAGGCATCTAGAAATTAAAAGCAAAGAGATGTGATCACAGGGTATATGAGCTGGCTGGCAAAGCAGCCTATTTTTTATGCCTCAGCAGATTTTGCAGAGAGAAGTCCATGATCAACCAAGTTTTATGGAATCAGAATATGTCAAATGTTTGATGCTTGCTTCTAAACTTATAATTTTTTTTTTTTTTTTGAAGAACGTATAATGATTTTTGAAAAAACTTACAATGATTTTTGTTCTTTCTTTTGGGATTCATTTGATTTGAAAGCTCCTTTTCCTTTTTAATTTATTTCCAAGAGAAAATATGAAAAAGTAATTAAAGTGAACAGATATTACTATTACAAATCGAATTTCCTAACAAGTTGTTAGCGATAGTGGTTCGGACATAAATTACATCAAATGGAGATGCAGACTTTATACCAGAATATAATATCTTAATTAGTCGAGTTACATACTAATGTTAATGGTTATAATTAGGTTAAATTATCAAATATACCGTTGAATTGTGGTGTTTTTGTCAACATTACCGTTGAATTTTAAAATGTTCAAAAAATATCCTTGAACTTTATAAAATATTTCTGAAATACCTTTATCGTTAAAATTGGATAGAACTCTTTAATTTTTTGTTTAAAAAATGTCTCTCAACATTTAAAACTTTTAAAAATACATTTGGCTAATTTTGTTTTATAAAATATTAGTAACGTTAATATTATTTTTATAAAAATGTTAAAAAAAAGTTTCAAATACTTAACCTATTTAATTGGATTTAATTTTTTTATTTATTTTGTTCTTTTTACTAATTATAAATTACTTTTATGTGTCAATATTAGTTGTTTAATATTGACTCATAAAAGATTTTTTTTTTAACATAGAAAGTATGAGTATACGTGAGATTGAGTTAAGGAGATTTTTCGGACCAATCCAAAATTTTGGGTAAGAGGATCTATCAACTCGTCCAACCATATGTGTTTGAGTATTAAATTTGGTTGAATTAGTTCGGATTGTCAGGTTATTTGAACACTTCTAATAGAAAGTCATTTAATGTTAACTTAAACTAACTAGTATTTTTTGACTAGTCGTACGAATTAGTTGTAATGTGTTTTAAATTTTCATGTTAATGTTATATTAACAACCGATAAAAATAAATTCAAAAGCTTACATAAATCACAAGGTTACAAACGAACTCCAAATTCTAGTTTTAATCTTGATGCAATACTTTTTTTGGTTAACCGGTCAATTGAAGCTAGCCCCCCAGGCCAAGCAAAGGTTCTAACCCTATCGGGCTTCCTGTGTTGGCATATGAGCCCTACTGCATTCAAGGTTTGATACCATGTTCCAAGCCCCAGACTCGAGATACTTTAAAAGTTTTCTATCTTAAGCACTTCCCAACGATCTGAACCCGAGATGCTTTGATAAGGATCATGGAGTTCCACAAGTTGAACTTGGATCTATTAGACGATCCAAAGCAAAGAAGATTCAACAAGCATTCATTCTTCACCTTCGACAGTGGATAGCTTCAATTCAAAATTCATTTCATGTGCTAGAGACCATTTCAAGGGAAGAGGAACCATTTGATGCTTTGGAAGTCAATGTATGCAAGATTGAAGTTGTCCATGGAATTAATGACATTTGACTTGATTTAAATGTCTTAATCATTCGACAAGGGGAAATACAAATGTTAGAGTTGGCAACACAAACATCAATTTTCAGATTTTAGGAGCTTTTATGCAAGTCTATGTTTAAAATCTTGTTTTTAATGTTTTAGGTTATATTTTGCAACAATGGCATTATGGTAATTATGTTGGTTTTCTTTATTTTAGGTTTAACTTTCATAGGCTATAAATAGCCATGAAGTAAGTTGTAAAACTCAGATTTTGATTGAATGAAAATTAGCTCTCTACAAGAGATCATTTTCTTAGAATTTTTGGGCATGTTCTTTGTCTCTTTTTCTAAGTTTCCCTTGCAATCTTGTGATAGAATGCATTTGAGCCATTCAATCCAGCCTTGATCAAGCCTGATTGTGGAGTGACTCAATCTAGAACAAGATCTTCCATATCTTGCTTCTAGATCATTGATCTTAAGGGGTAATCAAATTCTAGCCTTTTCTCTTGGTTGTTCCCAAATCTATAAGGAGGTGTTAATCTCTTAATTCAAGGGTTTTGCTTCATCATAAGCTTGGATCTTTGGGTGAGAATTAGGGTTGCCTTATCATTTTGTATCGAGCATAGGTTGCATCTTTGTGGCCGGCTCTAGATTTGATTTTATCTTTAACTTTCAGCAATTCGTTCATCTTCTTGTTCAGATCTTGTTTCTCTGTTTTTTTCATCATTGTTGGATCTATAAAAAAAAAAAAAAAAGTTCATGGTTCGATCTTGAATTATTCTTGTCCAATTTTAAACTACTGCATTGAATGCTTATATTTTCGATTGTAATACCTCGATAACGATCGAATTTGACAAACTGTTCTTCTGCAAATATTTAGATCAGTACGTTATCTTTAATCCTTAAGAAAACGACTTATTCAAATTAGTATCGTAAAGCATTCGTTTGTGGCTTTCTTTTTCAGTGTGTAATTTACCCGAAAAAAAAAGAAATTGCCAGATATTTATCTTTCTTTTCCATCAAATTCCTTGTGGCCAACCCTATATTTGAATTGATTTTATCTTTTATTTTATCCATGTGCCTACTGTTGTTTCCAGTTATAACACCTTGCTAACGATCGAATTTGTCAAATTGTTCATCTACAAAAATTTAGATCAGTGTGTTATCTATATTCTTCAAGAAGGCCATTTACTAAAATTAGTAATTTCAAACGTTCATTTGTTTCTTTCCTTCTAAGTGTTCCACTAATCCGAAAAAAAGAAAAAAACAATCTGAACATTTATCTTTCTTTCTATTTCTTTTTGTTCTTGATTTTGTTATTTCATAATTTTGCTTGTCTTGGCTGATTTGTAAGGCTCACTATTACAAGTTTTGCTTTATCCATATTAGCCTACCTTTATCAAACTTTAGCCACTTTAACAAATAGCCTACCTTTGTGTGTGATAAACACGAGCGTTCCGAGTGTAAAATTCAGTGAGTTGAGTGTGTGAGGTCCTTCATATATATTTTACTATTTTACAACCATGAATCAAGATGGGAGAGATGGAGAGGAGATTAGTGAAGCTAGGTGGAGAGAAGCTCAAAGTGGGGTCATTAATCATTTAACTCAAGTGGTTAATTCCTTAAGCGATAGGTTGGAGCGAATGGAAGTAGCTTTAGGAAATCCTCAAGGGAGGGAGGATAACTTTAATTATGAAGGAGTTGAAAATGAAGATGGAGAAGATTATGTTAACCTCTTAGCGGGATACAATCCACGGGGAGGGAGAGTTTTAGGTCGAGGGGGGCGAGGAGGAAGAAAAGGGGGTAGGGAAATTATAGCACCTAGAAGGGTCGAAAGGGAGAACCAATATGAAAGAGGAGTAGGGGGAGTAAAGCTTAAAATTCCTACTTTCCATGGGAAATCTGATCCGGAGGAGTATTTGCAATATGAGAGCAAAATTGAGCATGTTTTCGATTGCAACCACTTTAGTGAAGAAAGGAAGTTGAAACTTGCGTTGCTGAATTTTGTGATTATGCCAATATTTGGTGGGCTTCTTTGAAATCCTAATGGAGGAGAAATTTTGAAGAACCAATTGAAACATGGGAGGAGTTGAAGACACTAATGAGAAAAAGGTACATTCCTAAACATTATTCTCGAGGACTCAAGCAAAAACTCTATACTTTGCAACAGGGATCCAAAAGTGTAGAGGATTATTACAAGGAAATGGAGGTCCTTATGAACAGAGCATGCATTAACGAAGATGAGGAGGATACAATGGCTAGGTTCCTTGGCGGGTTGAACCGACAATTGGCTCATCAAGTTGATAGACAACCTTACTTTGATATGAAGGAATTGTTACACCTTGCTGTCAAAATTGAAGGACAATTAGCATGGGAGAAGGAGAATTCCAAGAGGTACTCTTCTTCTAAGTCTACTACTTTTTCTGCCAATACTTGGAAAAAGAATGCAAATAATGTTAAGGTTGATTTGAAGCCAAAAGGCAAGTATGAGTTTGACAAAAAGGACAATGCCGAAAGTTCAAAAGGAAAGGATAAAATGGAAGGATATAAGGAGGTTCGAGAGAGAAATAGAGATATCAAATGTTGGAAATGTCAAGGGAGTGGACATATTAGTCGTGATTGTCCTAACAAGAGAGTCATGATCATTAAAATGGACAAGTTGTCACCGATGGAGGACAAATGACGAAGATGAGTTAATTGATGAAAAGAAAATGAGAATGAGGAGGAATTGGAAGATGGGAGTCATTTGGCCCTTGTAACAAGAAGACTCTTTACCACTCAAATTAAGGAGAATGATGTTGATGACCAAAGAGACAACTTATTCCATACACGATGTCTCGTTAATGGGACTCCTTGTAGTCTTGTTATTGATAGTGGAAGTTGCACCAACGTCGTAAGTACATTTTTGATCAAGAGGTTGCAAATTCCAATTCAACACCATCCAAAACCATACAAGCTCCAATGGCTCAATGATAGTGGGGCAATGAAGGTAGTTTCTCAAGCTTTAATTACTTTTTCTTTAGGAAAATATCAAGATGAGATTCTTTGTGATGTGTTACCTATGCTCATTTGGAGATATATTGCTTGGTAGACCTTGGCAATTTGATAGGAAGGTCATGTATGATGGTTATTTGAATAGGTATTCTTTCACAAAAGATGGAAGAAAAACAACTCTTGTACCTTTAAGTTCTAATGATGTATATATTGATCAACTGAAGTTGGAGGAAAAAAAGAGAGAGTATGAAGAAAAAGAATTAAAAGAAAAAAAAGAAGTGAGTGAGAAAATAGCGAAAAATAAAAGAGAGAAAAAAAGTGGTAGGGAGAGTGAAAAAAGTGATGAAAATGAAAAAAAGTCAAAAAAAGTGAGCTGTTTTTCTAGAGTGGGAGAGGTGAGAAGGGCAATGTTTTCCCAAAAACCAATCTTTGTGCTTATGTACAAGGAAGGATATTTGGCTTCTAACGATAATACTCTTTCTTTGCCTAGTGTGTTTCAATCTCTTTTACAGGAATTTGAGGATGTGTTCCAAGATGAAGTACCTAAAGGACTACCTCCCATTCGAGGAATTGAACACAAAATAGACTTCATTCCAGGGGCTGTCATTCCCAATAGGCCAGCTTATAGAGCCAATCCAACCGAGACCAAGGAAATTCAAAGACAAGTGGAGGAGCTCATTGATAAAGGCTATGTACGAGAGAGTTTGAGTCCATGCTCATTACCTGTCATATTGGTGCCAAAGAAAGATGGAACTTGGCTCATGTGTGTGGATTGTAGAGCCATCAACAAAATCACTGTAAAGTATCGACATCCTATTCCTAGACTAGATGATATGTTTGATGAATTGCATGGTTCGTGCTTATTTACAAAGATTGATTTAAAATCTGGATATCATCAAATTAGAATGCATGTAGGTGATGAATGGAAAACTTGACTTTCAAAACTAAGTTTGGGTTGTATGAATGGCTTGTTATGCCTTTTGGACTAACTAATGCTCCTAGCACATTTATGCGTTTAATGAACTATGTTTTGAGAGAATATTTAGGAAAGTATGTTGTTGTGTATTTTGATGATATTCTAATTTATTCAAAGACTTTGCTTGAACATGTCGAACATGTTAGGTCATTCTAACTACACTTAGAAATGAGGAACTTTATGCTAATTTGAATAAGTGTTGTTTTTTCATGGAAAAAGTTAACTTTCTTGGATTTATAGTTGGTAAAAATGGAGTAGAAGTGGACATTGAGAAAGTTAAGGCAATTCGCGATTGGCCAACACCAACAAATGCAAGTGAGGTAAGGAGTTTTCATGGGTTAGCTAGCTTTTATAGGCGGTTTATAAAGGACTTTAGTACCATAGTTGCACCATTGAATGATTTGGTAAAAAAATGTTGTGTTCCAATGGGGAAATGCAAGATAAAGCCTTTAATAAACTTAAGGAGAAATTAACCAATGCACCATTGCTTGTCTTGCCTAACTTTGAAAAGACATTTGAAATTGAGTGTGATGCAAGTGGTTTGGGCATAGGTGCTTTGTTTTTAATGCAAGATGGAAGGCCTTTGATGTACTTTAGTGAAAAACTAAATGGGGTAGCATTGAACTATCCTACCTATGATAAAGAATTGTTTGCTTTAGTTCGTACATTGCGGTGTGGCAACACTACTTATGGCCTAGAGAGTTCGTGATTCACACTGATCATGAGAGCTTGAAACATCTTAAGGGTCAAAGTAAATTGAACCGCCGGCATGCAAAGTGGGTAGAATTTATTGAAACATTTCCCTATGTGATCAAATATAAGCAAGGTAAAGATAATATCGTGGCTGATGCATTGTCAAGAAGGTACAATCTCTTTACTTCTCTTCTGCAAAAATTCTTGGATTTGAGCACATTAAAGAGCTATATAAATCGACAAAGATTTTGGACCAATTTTTGCATCTTGTCGAGTTGGAAAAGTTTTGGATGATTATTATGTCTTTCATAAATATTTGTTTAAGAAAAATAAACTTTGTGTTCCTAATTGTTCTATAAGAGATTTACTTGTGAAAGAGGCCCATGGTGGTGGCTTAATGGGACATTTTGGGATTCATAAAACTTATGATATGTTGCATGAACATTTTTTTTGGCCTAAGATGAAACATGATGTTCATAAGGTTTGTAGTCAATGTTTTAAATGCAAAGCGGCTAAGTCTAGAACCCAACCACATGGATTGTATACTCCTTTGAATGTACCTAATGAACCATGGACTGATATATCTATGGATTTTATCCTTGGTTTGCCGCGAACCAAAAGGGGTAAAGATAGTATTTTTGTTGTGGTTGATAGATTTAGTAAAATGGCTCATTTTATAGCATGTAACAAAACGGATGATGCAAAGCAAGTGGCTGATATTTTCTTTAGAGAAGTAGTAAGATTACATGGAATTCCTAAAACTATTGTTGGTGATAGGGATGTTAAATTTTTAAGTCACTTTTGGAAAGTATTATGGGGTAAATTGGGCACTAAACTACTGTTTTCAAGCACATGTCATCCTCAAACTGATGGGCAAACTGAGGTGGTTAATAGAACTTTAGGAACTTTGCTTAGAGCTATTATTTCTAAGAACATTAAGTCTTGGGAGGAATGCTTGCCATTTGTAGAGTTTGCATACAATAGAGCAATTCATAGTACCACTCATTGTTCTCCTTTTGAAGTTGTTTATGGATTTAATCCACTTACACCTCTTGATTTGCTTCCTATTCCGTCTAATGTTTTTGTGAGTGATGCAGCAACAAATAAGGCAGATTTGATCAAGAACTTGCACAAGGATGTGAAAGAGAGAATTGAGAAACAAAATTTCCAAGTTGCTTCGCGAATTAACAAAGGACGAAAGGAACTCATTTTTAAACCAGGAGATTGGGTTTGGGTTCATTTTCGAAAGGAGAGATTTCCATCTCAAAGGAAGACCAAGTTACATGCAAGAGGAGATGGTCCTTTTCAAGTTCTTGAGAGGATTAACAACAATGCCTACAAAATTGATCTTCCAGATGACTTTTCAGTGAGTTCTACTTTTAATGTTGCTGACTTGAGTCCTTTTGATGTAGGTGATGATTTTCCAGATTCGAGGACGAATCCTTTCGAAGAGGGGGAAGATGATAAGGATCATGGAGTTCCACAAGTTGAACTTGGACCTATTACACGATCCAAAGCAAAGAAGATTCAACAAGAATTCATTCTTCACCTTCGACAGTGGATAACTTCAATTCAAAATTCATTTCATGTGCTAGAGACCATTTCAAGGGAAGAGGAACCATTTGATGCTTTGGAAGTCAATGTATGCAAGATTGAAGTTGTCCATGGAATTAATGACATTTGACTTGATTTAAATGTCTTAATCATTCGACAAGGGGAAATACAAATGTTAGAGTTGGCAACACAAACATCAATTTTCAGATTTTAGGAGCTTTTATGCAAGTCTATGTTTAAAATCTTGTTTTTAATGTTTTAGGTTATATTTTGCAACAATGGCATTATGGTAATTATGTTGGTTTTCTTTATTTTAGGTTTAACTTTCATAGGCTATAAATAGCCATGAAGTAAGTTGTAAAACTCAAATTTTGATTGAATGAAAATTAGCTCTCTACAAGATATCATTTTCTTAGAATTTTTGGGCATGTTCTTTGTCTCTTTTTCTAAGTTTCCCTTGCAATCTTGTGATAGAATGCATTTGAGCCATTCAATCCAGCCTTGATCAAGCTTGATTGTGGAGTGACTCAATCTAGAACAAGATCTTCCATATCTTGCTTCTAGATCATTGATCTTAAGGGGTAATCAAATTCTAGCCTTTTCTCTTGGTTGTTCCCAAATCTATAAGGAGGTGTTAATCTCTTAATTCAAGGGTTCTTGCTTCATCATAAGCTTGGATCTTTGGGCTGAGAATTAGGGTTGCCTTATCATGCTTGAGGAAACATGCCCCAAACTCCCCCATACTTCAGCCGTTGGGTCGTCCGTTGGGGACAACTTGATGCAATGTTAAACAAAAAAAATTCTTAATTTGAAAGTAGTTATGAAGTCATCGAAATTTTATTGTCTGTCTCTAAAGTTTGACATTAATTCAAACATTGAAATTGAATTATTTGAATAATTCAAGATAGAAATCGATTTCACCAAATAAAATAATAATAAGTTATCATTCAACTTAAAAAAAAGTAAATAAACCTCTATCTTAGACCTACCAAATTTAGGTTTTGTAAGAATCCAACCTGAATAATGGTCCTAAACTCGGTTCTCACTCAGCATGCATGCATAAAAGTGACACAATTTCAAAACATAGTTTATAACTCAAAGAAATCACATTTAAACCTTGGAAACCTGTTTTGCAATAAATAAAGTTTCTCTTATTTTCAAAACATAAAGGCTACCCCGGCTGGAGTATAATGTCAAACATCTTGAAAACCATAAACATAAATCATACAAACATCAGGAGAATCATAATAAAGATCTACATCAGGTTCCAATGCAACAACCTACGGACTCCGTGTCCACTACATGCTAAATAAACATAAATATTAAAACAGAAATAGAGTAAGCGCCGACAGCTCCCATGATCATCCAGACTCCTCCACTAGCTGTCCCAGTGTCGTCCCAAGATACCTGGTGGAAAACCACAGAAATAAGGATGAGTACAAAAGCACTCAGTAAGAATCCCCAAACGGGGTACAGTACGAACACCAATCATACAATATACTAGTAAACATACAACCGCTACCAACATAGATCAAACCCTTGAGTCAATCATACCACTCCTGAATCAGCGGGGTCTCTTATCACCGGCCTAGTGATCAGCTCTCTAACTAATCCTAAAAATTGGGACAAGAATGTCCAACATTTGGGACCCGAAGGTCCAATCATCTGGGACACGAATGTCCGATCACTAGGACAAGATACGTTATGTCCAAACTGCTGACCAGCTCTCCAAACTGGTCCTGGACACACGGTAGAGTACCCGGTGTCTGGCTCTAGACTTAGAAAGGAATGGTGTACTGTAAGCATTATCCCGGGGGAGCTCTCCTCCCGGTGCCTAATGCCCATGCGCGCACACTGCATGTTGCTGCAAACCGTGTAAGGACGTGGGACCTAAATGTGCTACACTGGTCCAGGTACGCATGCCTACGACTCAGAGAAGTGTCACTGAACGAACAGTAGTGCGAGGTCCTCTACTCTTACATACGGGAGCTAATCCGTTTCGGCTACCGGGGTGGAAGCATCATACGTCGTGTGACTTGTCTTCCCGACCCGTGGGGACAATATACGTTATGTTCGCTCTCAGCTTCTAGATGAAGACAAACCCTAACAAGTCTATCTAAGAGTCCCGCCCCGTGCCTTAACAGGCCAAACAAGCTCAACAGATAACAATGGAATGCATGCCGGGGAACAACCTAGCATGGTACTAACATGTCACAGAAATATCATACATGCTAGCTGAACAGGATAGGATAATAATCATAACATGCTCATTCACAAACAAGAAACCTATCCACTAACATGCTCATAGCAATCATTCACAAACAAGTAGCAATCATGATGAACGCAGGGCCCACACAACCCTCGGTAAGAAATCCTTACTTGGAAACAAGCAATAAACAATAATAACCATAACTAAGTGCTCCCTGAGCTGCAGAACCAACACGAACAACCTAGGAAATAATAATGCACAAGAGATAAAGGGTTCAGGAACTACCCAAACAAAAAGAGTCAAAGGGTTCGGGAACTACCCAAACAAAAAGAAGACAACTCGGCAACAAGGTCTCGGCAAGGAAAGGGCCCACGACAAGGGTGCTGGATGCGTGCGGCAGAGACGAGCAAGACTGGTGCAAAGCTCAGCGAAACAAGGACCTCAGCAGCGGCGAAGGAGAAGCTGGCTTGGCGAAGACGGCGAACCACGTACCTGGGGGGTTCGTTGAGGCAAAACTGTGCCTAGCGAAGAAGCACGCTGAGCAGGGCACTAGCGAAGGCTGCAGCTGCAAGGCTGCGGCACAGGCAGTAAGCTGCGTGGGCGAAGCTCGGCAACAGTACATGGTTGTGCGATGTTACACGAATCAGATCGACTGCATAGGCTGCGCTGTGGCGAAGCGGTTGGGCACTCCGTGCGTGCGGATCAGATCGACTACATAGGCTAAGGAGCTGCTGCTTGCGATGAGGGCGATGCGGACGACAAAAAGTGGGTTGAGCGAGCAATTTCGTTGGGGAGATGACATGTACTGCAAGAGGAACCACGGTTAGGAACAACCAATCAGCAAAGGAAAAGATCTCGGCTAGGGAGAAGGCTTACCTCACGGATCTCAGCTTGGCTGCTTGAAGAAGCTCTCGAAAAGATGGAGGGGAGACGAATTCGGCAAACAAACCAGAAGAACGAGAAGGAGAGGGAGAGAATGGTGAAATCGGCACATTGGAAGACAAGATGAAGACGGCAAGAAGGAAGAGAGGAAGATAAATCGCAAAAAGGCAAGGCTCTGAGAGAAATTGTAACCTTCTGGAAGACAAACGACTGAATGGATACGGATTCCTTCCCCTAATGGCCAACTCAATCCACACGTGCCACATGTCCCATTTGATTTGTCGATTCCAACCCCTGGCCATCTCCCATTCGAGTCTCAACTGTAGCACAATATCATCATATTTTAATTGTAACGGCCCGAGTTTCCGTTAATTGTAAAATAAGGTTTTTAAAAGTGTTTCCGGGAGGATTCGAACCCCTAACCTTAAAGGGGGTTTGAAAGCTCAAATTTAAATTATGAAATAAGTCGCGTCAGCTGGGACTCGAAGGAGGAAAGCCCTGGGAAGGGATTTTAGGTCACCAAAGCCTAATTAAATTAGGAAAAGAAATCAAGAAACCCTATCTCACCCTTGCTCTTCCCGAATTCACCATCATTCACCCTTGCTCTTGCCGAATTCACTCCATCTTTCCTGCCGTCTCTCCAAGAATCAAGAACCGAGAGGTAGGTTCGCTTCTCCTTCCTTTTCTTTTTTTCCTTTGGCATTTGTCGTTGGCTGAGCCTTGACCGCCGGAAGTTTGTGTGTGTGTTTCTACCCCAGCCAAGACCAGCAGCAGCACTGTCGACACTCCCTAGGGAACGCTCGCCAGAGCTCTACCGTGTCTCCCCCACGCCGTCGCAGCAACTGAGCCGCAGCAGCGCATCGCGCCCGACCGCTTGCTCGTGCCCCAAGCCCTTCGCCGATCGTAGCCGCGAGCATCCCGCCGCGACGCAGCGCCCGTTTGCCCTTTGCTCCGTGAGTTCGTCTCTACTGCACGTTCGCCCTCGCCCGCGGGCACTCACTGTGTCCAACCGCAGCACAGTAGCTTCGCGACGCCGCGCGAAGCCTCTGCTGTTCGTTTCGCACGCCCCCGCAACAGCGGAGCACCAGCCTGTTCGCCCCAGCCGCACGTCCTGCCTGCCCACATGGGCCGAGACCTAGTGCCTTCTCGATTGGTAATTCCCGAGCCTTTACTCTTTTGGACCCTAAGATGTTAGCTACAATTTGTTTAATTAGGTTGATTTTATTGATTGCTTTGGTTGCTCAGGTTCACTTAGAAGCTCGAGGGTCGCTTGTTGGTTGTGGTAGTTATTTTCTGCTTGTTTCCAGGTAAGGATTTCTTACCGGGGTTGTGTGGACCCTGCGAATACTTAATAGCATATCGTATCTTGTAACTGTATGAGATTTCTGGTGGATAGGAGTCATGTTTTCTCTTGATGGCATGTTTTTTTTTTCGTTCGTATTCTATTAGTTCCATGCTAGGGTTTTCTTATCCTGGCATATCCATGTTTCATGTTCGTATTCTGTTAGTTTCATGCTAGGATAGCAGGTAGTGTATGTTGTCTGAGTATTAGGCTAGTTTGTGTTCTGTACTTAGCAGACTGTTAGGGGTTATTAGTTAGGTTCTGCTTGGGTAAGTCCCCGATGGGCACCAATGCGTTGCTAGTGTATGTAAGTCCCCGATGGGCACTACACTGCTGACTTTATGTGTAAGTCCCCGATGGGCATCATAAGGTTGCTAGGGAGTGTAAGACCTCGATGGGAATCTCCATGTTCCTAGCTGGAGTAAGACCCTGATGGGCATCCTAGATGTGTAAGACCCCATTGGGCATCATTGATTTGTGGAGTAAGACCCCGATGGGCATCCGTATGTGTAAGACACCGATGGGCATCATTGATTTGTGGAGTAAGACCCCGATGGGCATCCTTGTGTGTAAGTACCCGATGGGCATCACTGTGTTTAGCAGGAGTAAGACCCCGATGGGCATCCTTATGTGTAAGACCCCGATGGGCATCCTTATGTGTAAGACCCCGATGGGCATCATCGCGTCCTAGGTTGTGTAAGACCCCGATGGCATCAAGGTGTAGAACCTAGGGTAGGTTGTAGTTGTAAGCCCTTGAATGGGCAAGCTCTAGGAGTGGCATATAGCCTAAACCAACAGTTTTGCTCTAAGTCATTGTATGGTTGCATGTCGGTGTGCTAAATGAGATGTTTTCGTATTGTACCCCGGTTGGGAATTCTTACTGAGTGACTCGTTGCTCACCATTATTTTATGTGGTTTTTCCATCAGGTAACTTGGGACAGAGGATGAATGGCTAGGAGGAGGCTGCTGAATGATCATGGATGGCCGAACTCTGAGACAAATTTTATCTTTCTTTTATTTGGGTTTAGCATGTAGTTGGACTTGAGTCCTTAGGAAAACACACAAAAACTTGTTTAAAATTTCTCGAACCGTTTTCTTTGATTTTAAGAAAGTACTGATCAGTCACCTTACTTGTTGGTTTTACTTAATGGATTTATGGATTTGTTTTAATTCTGTTGATGGAAAAGTCTTAAATTGGTACTCTGAATGGTGATTTTATATTCTTAATCATGCATGCTAAGTAAGGATCTTGGTTAGAGACCGTTTTTCGGGTCGGGTCCTTACATTAATCCTTTTAGAACTGGCCTCCAAACCACTAAGGGACAAGTCAATTGATAATCGAGACAAGAACATACCTTCTAACATTGGCTAGACTGGAACTAGCTTCCTTTCATAAATAGCTACAACTAGACCAACCCGAGTTCGAGCCCTGGATTGAATACCTTTTTAATTTTCCTTTTCTCAAATAAGGTTCCAAGCTTAGCTGGTCACAGGTTCGAATCCTAGCAACAACACTAATTAATTCCTAATTAAACAACAAACAACTTAAACTCCTAGCCATCTGGGTTCGAATCCCAATAGCAACACTTTTAATCTCTTAGTTTATCTAAAAGCCAAACTCCCAAATCCAACACCCTTCGAGTTCCAACAACCACACAGTAAATTCTTATTTTCTCCTTTAACCAGAACACCACCAAACTTCTCAAAATGCATTCCAACCCTAGAAACCGGAAACTGAAGAACAACCAATCTTAATGAATGACAAGAACAACCCTGAAATCCTGGCTATTTGAAAAACCGGCCCTCATGGAAAAATCACCAAAATTCCCCTAAGGGCTAAAACTGCCCTAACGGCACAATCGTACAACCCTGGGGCTCACTAATCCCCGCTTACCAAACTCAGAACGCCTCACCTCGGCGCCACTTTTGACAAACACGTCGACTGATCAGCAGCTCTAAAACACTGCGTCGGGCACCGGTGTAACTTCCCTAAACTCCCGGCTGTTAACAAACAGCCCCAACCCTACACCACGTCGAAAATCAACTAAACCTCTCCGATTCCGAAAACCAGTCGGCCTCCACTCGCTTCAGAGGAGACCAGCTAACTTCAATGCTTGCCTACAAACCTCAACGGAACCATCTGAACCACCGATTGGCGACTGATCCTAAAGGCAAACTTCACCAACTAGTACTGGTCCAAAACAACTAAGCCACTAACTTAAGGAGCACTCAACTTACCAAGGCCAAGGGGCGCACTCTTAATTCACCAAACGGCTAAAACCACTCAACCAGCTCCTGCATGGCTCCTTCACAAGCTAACCACACACATTTTCTGAAACTTCAGCCACGGCCACACTAAACAACAAGGTCCGGGCACAGGCCCAACACGACTAAACCAACAAACTGGGGCCCCAACGGCCGACCACGATCATTCCAACGCAAAGTACTACGGGTAACTGGCCTAAAAGAAAACACCGTCAGACCAGGAATCAACCAAAATCCTCTCATGGCAATCCCGAGTAACAAGGGAGATAACACCACGCGGCTACTCGCAACACAACAACTTGGGGGGAATACGAACTCAACGGTCTAACCAACCAAGGGCACTGAACATTTGTGCCAACTTACCCAACTCTGGCTCAACTATAACACCAACTGAGAACGCACAACAACTAGAAACAAGACCTGAGAAGAGGTTACTCTACTAAAACTCAAATCCAAGCGTACAACGGGGTGGAGCTTGCCTCAAAGGTGCCACGTAACTCACAAGTCCAACTAGTTACTCAAAAAGGACTTCCTCCTTTTAACTTAGGCTTAAAGCACCTTCCAACCAGAAACTCCACGCATGGGACATCTCAACTGGGACAACATAGGTCCCAAAGAACACGAATAACGACAACAACAATGGCTGACGGATCACAAGCAACATGAACAAGCAAGGCTACCTAAAAGGTCAAGACTCGAGGCTGGCAGCCACGGTGCAACTCAACCACCACGGAAACTAGGGGTTTCACAAACTTCAAAGATCCTACAACTTTCCAGCACAACACAAAAGTCTTGAACGGGACTGGCCACTACCCTCACGTGGTCGAACAACTTGTAACTTGCTAGCAACACCACGTAGGAATCCTTTAACTGAGATGGTCGCTACCCTCAAGCAGCAGAACAACTTGCAACTTGCTAACACCACTCCAACCGACTCCGCAACACAAGAGTTAACCTGTCATCTCCTATGCAGAAACGGTTTCTTACAAGCGGACTTTCGAAGGACAGCGAACTCCACACATGTAAGAACCCCACCCAAAAAGTGGTCCTAAACCCGGTTCTCACCTAACATGCTTGAATTTAAAAACATTTAAATTAACTTTGAAACTGCTTAACAAGAAAACTCATTTATTAAATTTGTAGGAAAACATCCATTCAAATAAACATCATTAAACAAGTCCTGTCCAATATTTAAAACCCAATAATTAAAACAACTTCTCAAAACAAAACAGTTTCTCTAGCATGTTATCAAGGAATTAAAGACTCATAAAGACAAATGGAAAGATAGAATGCCGCGGCTCCCATGATCAGTTAGCTCCCTCCACTAGCCGTCCTAGTGCTGCCCCAAGTTACCTGGTGGAAAAAAAACCACAGAAATATGGGTGAGTACAAACATACTCAGTAAGAATCCCCAACCGGGGTACAATACGATATAACAATCATCTATCAACCTAGTGTACATGCAAACAGTTACCAACACAGAATCATGCTCAACGAGCTAACGGGGCAAATCTGGAATCCTCGAAAGTCTCCTACTTTCGGCCTAATGATTGGCTCTCCTAGCCAATCCCAAGACATCCTCGAGGGTCTTTCTCCCTGGGCCAAATGATCAGCTCAAAAACCGATCCCAAATAGATGTCAAACACCCTCGTGGGTCTTTCTCCCTCGGCCGTATGATCAGCTAAAAAACCAATCCCAAATAGTTGTCCTCGAGGGCTAATACTTGACTAACGGTATAGTACCCGAAGTTTGGCTCTAAACTGGAATGGAAGTGGTGTACTCACGAACATTAGCCCGGGGGAGCACTCCGAACCGGCGCCTAACGCGTGTGCGCGCACACCGCATGCTGTTGTAACTGGTGTAAATGTGGGGGCGTAGGGACAAACTATGCGGGCCAGGTACGCATGCCTATGACTCCAAAGCGGTGTCATTGAATACAATAGTGCGAGCCCTCGGCACTCATCTGTAACAGCCTATGCAACCGATCTGAAGCTAAGAACCGGCCAAGGTAGGCTTACACCGTTGGCAGGGTTCCGCTTTAGCAGGCTACAAACTAGGCTTATGCCGATGCGGGAGCAAATCTGCATCGGTTGCCGGGGTGGAAGCAAAGTACGTTATGCTTCGCACTGGATCTCGACCGGTGGGGACAAAGTATGTTATGTCCGCTCTCAGCCTCTAGATGATGACAAACCCTACTATACTAACTAAGAGTGCAGAGTAATTGATTCCTGGCTAAACATACATGCTCAACATCAAAACACATAACCTAGCATGATACTACGAACTTAAGCAGGAATAATAAACATGCTGGAAGAACAAGCATAGCATGGCACTAGCATGTACAAGCAGGGCAATCATGCTAGCAAGAAGTCAACATAAGCTTTCCTAATCTACGTGCTCATAACAGTCAACAAACATACAAGGCATATCATGATAATATCGTAGGGTCCACACAACCACGATAAGAAATCCTTACCTGGAAACAAGCAGAAGAACATTAACATAAATGAAGAGCTCCTCGAGCTGCAGGCTACCAACAAGGCACAACACGCCTAACATCTCCATTAAGACGATTAATACACCTGCAAGCTTCTAACTTAACCAAGAACGCAAATGGAACAGAGGTTACCCAAACCGAGAACAAGACGACAACCAGAGAAACAACTCCACTCCCTTGGGGCTTCGCTGAGGTGAAGCTTTCCCTGGAGAAGAGGCACTGCTGCGCTGGTTGGCGAAGCAGCTACACACTGCGAAAAAGGCGCTACTGTAGGCGAAGCGGCACGAACGTGAGGCTGTTGTGAGCTGCAGCTGGACGTGGGCGCGAGGGCGAGCGAGGGCTGCTGTGCACATCGCTGCGGCGAGATGATATGTGGGGAAGCCTCGGAAGGAACGGCGAGGGCACGCGGAGTGAGTGAACAAGCGGCAGGAGTGCGGGCGAGCTGGGCTGCGATCGCTGCGCAAAGGGCTAGGTTAGGCTGCGTGCGGCTGGGGGCCTGGCCATGGTGCGTTTGCTGGGGCGACAACGTGAGGGCGATGAGGCAAAGCTTGGTGAGGGCGAACGGGCGGCAGGGCGCGGGTGGTGCTGGCATTGGGCTACGGCGAATGGCGCTGGTGCAAGAGCAAGGGGCTGCCATCGCTGCGGCTTCACTGGGGCAAACGGTCAGGGCTGTGCAGCAGCTGTTGCTGGTCGTTTGTGGTGCTGCTCTCGGCTAGAAGAAGACATATACACACACACACACACACTCAACAACAGTGGATAGAGCTTGGCCAAGCGACAAGGAGGAGGGTTTTTGGCAAAGGAAAAGAAGAAGAAAAGGAAGAAGAAGGCTCAACTTAAGGTTCTTGATCTTGGGTTCTTGAAGAAACGGCAAGATGTTGGTGGGAAGATGGAGGGACGATGGTGTGCATGTGCGGCAAGAAGGAGGATGAGGAAATAAAAATACGATTTCTCTTTTCCTTTTCCTTTTAGGTTTTACGATTCCAACTCCTGGGCTTTCCCCCTTCGAGTCCCAGCTGCAACAACTATTTCCCTTGATTTAAACTCATTTAATCCAAGCCTCCAAACCCCTTCAGGTCAAGGGTTCGAATCTCACAAGCATCACTTTTTTTTTTCTCTTTTTAAAACTCTTTTAAACCAAGCTCCCAACTCCAAAATGACCAAGCTTCGAGCCTTGGCAAGCGCACTTTTATTTTCTACTTAACAAAACACTTGAGCCAAAAGCTTCTCAAATCCACCTAGGTTCAAATCCCAACACGCGCTCTTTTAATTCTTTAATTTAGAATTAACCAAACTACCTTCAAACTTCCGAGCAACCAACATAAACTCTTGGAACTTGCAACCAACAATCAATCAACATCGGCTAAAGGCAGGAATAGCCCTTGAATCCTGATTATCCACAAAACCCGGTCCTAAGGGCAAAATGACCAAAATGCCCTTAAGGGTTAAAATAGCTCTAACGGCCCAACCGAACATCCGAATCATGAATCGAAAACACTTGGGAAACCAACATGGAAAACTGGGTCGTTACAATACTCCCTCCTTTTAAGACTTTCGTCCTCGAAAGTCCTAAGACTGAAACAGCTCTAAGAAAACTCCACTGATCCTTAACCCACTAAACTCCCGGTTAAAACTACACCAGTTCTCCCTTGAAACTCAAAACCCTCTTGGGTTCCCAAAGGCTCAAAGCCACAATGCCAACAAGTCTGCCATAAACCACCTCAACCAAAACTAGATATACACTGAGCTCCGAAGAAAGAGACGTGACAGTGCTAATCAGTAAGCCACAAGCTCCGACTCACTCCAACTCTCAAACGGTCTTACAACTCTGGGCTTACCTATCCACACTTACCAAAATGCAAACGCCTCACCACGGCGCTACTTTAGAAAGTAACCCTGACTGATCACAAGCTCTAAAACACTATGCCATGCACCGGCATAACCTTCCTGAATGCTCACAACTGTTAACAAACAACCTCAACCCTACATCACAACAATAGTCAACTAAACCTCTCGGGTTCCAACAACCAGTCGGCCTACCCTCACTTCATAGGACACCAGCGAACTCCAATGTTTGTCTACAAATCTCAACAGAATCCTTCTGAACCACCATCTGGCGACTGATCCTAAAGGCAAACTTCACCAACTGGTACGGGTCCAAACAACTAATCCACCATCTTAAAACGAAATCGTCGTACCAAGGTCAAGGGGCACACTCCTAGTTCACCAGACGGCTAAAACTGCACACACCAGCTGAAAGTTCAGCCACGACCACGCTAAATAACAAGGTCAAGGCACAGGCTCCACTTGGCCAAACCAACAAACGAGGCCCCTCAACGGCCGACTGCAAACATTCCAACACAAATTCTACCAGCATCTGGCCTAAGTGAAACATCGCCAGTCAAGGAAAACAACCAACATTCCTCTCATGGAAACCCGAGTAGCAAGGAAGAAAACACCGCAACCACTTGCAAACACAACAACTTGAGGATAACAGCTCAAGGGTCTAACCAACTTATGCCACGGCACCACTGTGCCAACCTACTCAACTCTGGCTCAGCTATAACGGCAACTGCAAACGCACAACAACTAGGAACCAAGCCCGAGAAGGGCTTGCTCTACCAAAACTCACATCCAAGAATACAATGGGGTGGAGCTCGCCTCCAAGGTGACACGCAACTCTCAAGTCCAACAAGCGGACTTCCGAAGGACAGCGAACTCCTCACACGCTCGCTGTCTAGCTCAAACAAGGTGTCAACAACCAACTCTCTCGAAAGAAACAACAGAGGGCTTTCATAAAAGACTGAACCACCAACTCAGAACTAGTAGTACTTACCCAAACATCGAAGGAGGGGTCAACTCCCGAAACATTCCGAACAGGAACATGCCCTCAGGGCAACGCTCGCTTGCTTCAACCAAGCTAGCTCTTGAAACAACATGGAAGCCAAACCTTAGTCAACGCCAAGCACCACCTTGCTAACAATTTCAAAACCAACGCGGAGGTTACTAAGAACAACTCTGGCTTGTCAATCGACTACAAGCTTCTACCAACTCAACCGAGGAACACTGCATGGGTCTGACTGAGCTCTGGTGAGGCTCTCCACAACTTAGGGTTCCTCCCACCACCCTCCGACACACACTATCGTCAAACGGTCTAACAATCCACTTACTACACGGCAACAACTCCCTCAAGCATCTCAACTATGCTGGCCAGCTCCAACTCTTCGAAAACCAAAAGGACCAGAAACGCTATTGTAAAGACCCGACCCGAATGGGGTCCTAAAATAGCCCTTTACCTCAATGCATGTGTTCAAAACTTAAAGACAATATGCAAGAATGGTTTTCGGATTCTAAGTGAAAACTAAAACATGCAAACAACCATTTAAAACAAGTACAATTATAGAATTCCTGAAACCTGTCCCTGTTTCCAAGCACCTGTTTCAAGTCAAATACATTTCCAAAACTCACTCTGATCAGAGATTTATTTAAACCATTCAAAAACTTCCAACAGTTACAACAGTGCTAGAATCCGGAAAAATAGTCAGAAAAACAACCTAGGGCTCCGTGCCCAACTACATGCATTTAGAGGAAAATAAAGCATAAAGAATCATAGACATAAACTCAGAGTTCGACAGCTGGTTTCCATGATCACAACTCCTCCTTCAGCCATCCTGTCTCGCACCATGATTACCTGTGGAAAAACCACAAAATAAGGGTGAGTAACGAATTACTCAGTAAGAATCCCCAACCGGGGTACAATACGATATACATGGTCATCTAGCAGAAAGGTATGCAAGCTATGAATATAAACACAGAAGAGAGCACATAGCTTAAATCCACAAATAAACTTCAGATGCCATCTCAGGGTCTTACTCCGGAAAATCCACCACACGATACAATCCTATACGAGAAACAAGTCTCGCCTCACCGCTTCATCGTCGATCACGAAACGTGCATCGCTCACGATCCCGAGGAGCTCTCGATCGACGCTATAATGAGCGTGTGCGCGCGCACCGCATGTTCTTTTTGCAAACCATGGGGGTGCGCGTCTAGTGGCAAGTCGCCCAGTCCGATACTCATGCCTAACTAATCTCTGGATCGGTGTCACTCACATAGGGGTGTGAGACCTGGACACGTGAACTATGTCAGCCTGAACCACCGCACCTGAGGCTAAGGAACCGGTCGTGGTAGGCTTACACCAGGAAGCCATCTTTGCCCTATCAGGTGGCAATCAAGGGCTACTGCCGAACACGCTGAGGACGTGCCGACTGCAGGGGACAAGGCAATGCCTTGTCATCATCCCGACCATTGGGGCATTGAACAGTCTGCCACCCTCACCCAGGATTGCAAAGGGCTGCCGTTAGGGTTAGCTAAACCCTAACAACGGATCAGGGACGGAGTACTGCCTCGTACGTCCCTGCCGCGGTTGCAAGTCACGTTATGCACCCTCGCCCGGATGATGCTACCTATCATCAATCTAACTATAACAGATACAACAAACAATCCAATACGTGCTCAGCAGAAACAACAAACCTAGCATGATACTACGAAGTAGAACAGATAACGAGCATGCCAGAACAGAACAACCTAGCATGGAACTAACATGAGGAACAACACGAGAATCATGCCAATAGGAAATTCATAACAGAGCACCTATCACTAAACATGCTGATAAACACAAACAAGCATACAAACAGCAATCACATATTATATCGTAGGGCCCATACAACTCCAGTAAGAAATCCTTACCTTGGTCGGGAGGCAACTACACACAAAGATCCTATGCTGCGATTGATCCCGAGCTAGCTAATGAGAACCTAACCAGCACAACAATATCACAATCTATAGGCCTAAATATAATATAACAAATAGGGCTCGACTCGAGAGCAACTCACACGGCACGGCTGACACGCGGACAGACGGGCTGCACGGCACTGGGCGCTGCTGGGCGGGAGGGGGCTGCGCGCTGGGCGTGCTGGCACTGCGCTAGGGCGCGGGCGCGCTGGCGCGGATGAACAACGGAAGTACGGGCGTGCTGGCGTGGACGAGTGACGGGTGTGCGGGCGCGCTGGCGCGGCGTGCAGACGCGATGCAGGCGCGTTTGTAAAGACCCGACCCGAAAAACGGTTCTAAACCTAGGTTTTTACTCAGCATGCAAGTGAAAAGCATAAATGACCCAACCAGGGGTCGGATTGAAAAACTTTTCAAACTTAAGAGTGGAAAACGTTAAAACAAACTAAATATTCATTAAGCAAAACCATTCAAGTTAAAACAGTGACTGATCAGTATTTTCTTAAAAACATAAAAGATAGTTTTTTGCTACGATGAATAAGTTTTCCCTACGGACTCATGTCCAACTACATGCTGAATTTCAAAATATAAATGAAGACACAACAGAGTGTCAGCAGCATCCATGATCTCCCAGCTCCCTCCGCTAGCCGCCCTGGTGCCGTCCCAAGTTATCTGGTGGAAAACCACAGTAAGGGTGAGTATAAACATACTCAGTAAGAATCCCTGACCGGGGTACGATACGATGCTATCAATCATCTAACAACCTAGTACACATGTAAACAGATATCAACACGGATCTTAGCTCAACGAGCTTACAAGGAAAATCCGGAGTCCTCGGAAGTCTCCTACTTCCGGCCTAATGATTGGTTCTCATAACCAATCCCGAGACATCTCTGAGGGTCTTTCTCCCTCGGCCAATTGATCAGCTTAAAAACCGATCCCAAAAGATGTCCGACACCCTCGAGGGTCTTTCTCCCTCGACCATATGATTGGCTCAAAAACCAATCCCAACGGGTATCCTCAAGGGTCTCTTACCCTCGCTAACAATCTAGACTATCGGGAGAGTACCCGAAGTCTGGCTCTAACTGGAAAGAACTAGTGTACTCACAAACATTAGCCCTGGGGAGCTCTCCGAACCAGCGACTAATGCGTGTGCGAGCACACCGCATGCTGCTGCAACCGGCGTAAATGTGGGGGCCTAGGTACAAACTACGTGGGCTAGGTACGCATGCCTAAAGACTCAGAAGCGGTGTCACTGAACACAGTTGTGCGAGGCCCTTAGCACTCATCTGTAACAGCCTGTACCACCGACCTGAAGCTAAGAACCGGCCAAGGTAGGCTTGCACAGTTGGCAGGGTTCCGCTCTAGCAGGCTACAAACTAGGCTTATGCCGATGTGGTAGCTACATCCACATCGGCGGCCGGGGGGAAGCAATGTACGTTATGCTTCGCTCTAACACCCGACCCGTGGGGACAAAGTACGTTATGTCAGCTCTCAGCCTCTAGATGATGACAAACCCTACTACACTAGCTATGAGTACAGAATAATCGATTCCGGGCTAAATATATTTTTTTAACATAAAACACATAGCCTAGCATGATACTACGAGCTTAAGTAGGAATCGAAAGCATGCTGGAAGAACAAACCTAACATGGCACTAACATGTACAAACAAGCAAACATGCTAGCAAGAAATCAAACACAAGCTGTCCTATCCACTATCATGCTCATAAAAGTAAACAGGCATACAAGGCACAATCAAGAAAACATCGCAGGGTCCACACAACCACGGTAAGAAATCCTTACCTGGAAACAAGTAGAAAAATAACTACCACGAATCAATAAGCGACCCTCGAGCTTCTAAGCGAACCTGAGCAACCTAAGCATTCAGTAAAAACATCCTAATTAAACAAACAGCAGCCAACAGCTTAGGGCCCAAAAGAGAAAAGACTCGAGAATTACCAACCGAGAAGACACAAGGTCTCGGCCCAACTCTCTCAGAGAAAAATAGGCTCTCGGTGGCAAGGAAGCAGTGGACGAAAGCGGCCGGGCGCTTCTAGGCGTCATGGCGCGCGCCTGGGCGCAGAGAGGGGACGTCTTGCGCGGACGGGAGCTGGCATGGGGGCGGAGAAGTAGAGCTGCGCGCGGACGAGCGAAGGCGACACGGGCGCACTGGCGCACAGACGCGGATGGGCGACCCGGGCGATCTTGCGCTGGAACGGCGCGTGGACTAGGCGTGCGGCCTGGGCGCGCTGTGCAGGTGGGCGTGGGCGTTTGGGTGCGATGCAGGGGTTGAGTTGGGGCGTCTGGGTTGCTCGGCTGTTGGTGCGACAGGCAAGGGCAGGAAGGTGAGAGGGAAGTAGTGATGGAGGGTGAGCGGCAAAACAAGGGAAGGAATTTTCTTGGTTTTCCTTCCTTTTCCTAATTTAAATAGGCCTTGGTGACCTAAATCCCTTCCCAAGGATTCCTCCTTCGAGTCCCGGCTGAAGCAATCTTTTCTCTTAATTAAAACTCATTTAAGTCAAACTCCCAAATCATCATTTAGGGCAAGGGTTCAAATCCCAATGGAAGCACTCAAATTAATATTAATTTTGCCAATAACCGAACCACTTCCAAACTTCCAAACAACTAGCCCAACTTCTTGGGTCTTGCAACCAACAACAACCAAGCCTCGACAAGGGCAGGAATGACCTTGGAATCCTAAAAATCCCCAAACCCTGATCAGGGAGCAAAAAGACCAAAATGCCCCTAAGGGTTAAAATAGCTTTAACGGCCCAACCGAACAATCGAATATTGAACCGAAAGCACCTGGGAAACCGGAATAGAAAACTGGGCCGTTACAGCTTTGGCGCTAGGACGCGACGCGGGCGCTGGCTGTGCGCGGACGGGCGGAGCGACGCCGCACTGGCGCTGGCTGTGCGCGGACGGAGACGCGATCTGCTGCTCGGCTATGCGATGAACGCCTGGGCGATGCAGCTGGTGGGCGATGGGCGTCTGGGCGATGCAGCTGGTGGGCGATGGGCGTCTGCAGGGGCTGCTCGGCGCTGCTGCTGGCTGGGGCTGGGCGATGCAGGGGCTGGCCGGCTGGGCAACGGGCATGCTGCTTGGGCGATGGAGGGTGAGTCGGCTGACATGGGGGATGTGGTGAAGAAGGAGAGAAAAAGAGAGTTCGGTTTTTGGGAAAAAGGGATGAAAGACCTATTTTGAACCAACTCTCCTAAGCCATGGATTTTAAGGTAACACAAAAGCTTGCAAGGTGAGACACAAAAACACCAAGTGGCTCACTTGGCAAGGCTCTCTTCTAGCACACAAGGCCACCCTGGCTCAAACCCTGGCTGTTGCAACTTTTAATCCAAACCCAACTTTAATTTTATTTTTGAACCTCCCAACATCCGAACTCAACCAAAATGCAACCACAATTTGAAAATAACCCTCCAAGACTAAACAATAGCTGAGAAACAGAAACAGCCCTGACGGCCCGACCAAATTACCAAAATACCCCTAGGGCATACTTGGAAGATCGGGATGAAAACCTGGGCCGTTACAATATTCCCTCCTTTTTATGACTTTCGTCCTCGAAAGTCCTTAAAGATCAAGCACTCAGAGATCACGCAATCTCCTCTCGTCCTCCCGCTCACGAGCGCTTCCTCTGAACTCGACTCCTCCACTGAACTTTTACCAAACGGATCTCACGATTACGCAACGTCTTCGTCTCAAAGGCAAAAATCCTCTCAGGCTTCACCTCGAAGCACCAATCCTCATTCAGCTAAGAAAACTCAACGTCCATAACGTGCGACG
This sequence comes from Sicyos edulis, assembly GCA_036507275.1. Taxonomy (NCBI): domain Eukaryota; kingdom Viridiplantae; phylum Streptophyta; class Magnoliopsida; order Cucurbitales; family Cucurbitaceae; genus Sicyos; species Sicyos edulis. The sequence continues at coordinate 19,512,794 of CM071857.1, read as the reverse complement.
GGTCCGGCACGTACTGCCTCAACATCAGTACATGAAATGCACTATGCACAGCTGACAATGACGGAGGAAAAGCTAACTGATATGCAACTCTGTCAATCCTCTCGAGAATCTCCAAACGGACCAACAAACGGGGACTCAACTTCCCTCGCCTACCAAACCTCAACACATCTCGCATCGGTGCAACCCTAAAAACACGAACTGTCCAACCTCAAACTCCAAATCTCGACGCCGAACATCGGCGTAACTCTTCTGCCTACTCAGAGCTGACAACATACGAGCTCTAATCTCTGCCGCACTGGCATGCTGGTCATTGCAGCAACTCAGACCCAAAAGCGCGGCCGCCAACCTTTTCCCAGAACACTAGAAACCTGCAACATTTACCATACTATGCTTCAACGAAACCATATGAACTAATAGCTGGGGACTGCTACCCAAAGCAACCTCATAAAACCAACACTGGTCCCCCGCTGCCTAATCACGGAACACCAACTCGCAACAAGATCTAAAGGACCTGGTTCACCCCTTCCAAAGACCATCGGTCAGAGGGTGAAAACACTACAGGAACTGCACTCGGTTCATAAGCCTCTTAACAACGCTCTCTAGAACCACAGTTCATCAACGCACTGCCTAGAATAAACCTTTGTTGTCACACCCTGGTGACAACAACTCAAGCCTGAAACTGCCATGTCACCACTCCATAGCAATGACATCTCCACCTGAGGCGAGGTGCGAGCTCTAGCTACTACAACTAATCCGCCAAACGTCCGAACTCACACAACAACCTCAACCAGCTGCTGGCTTCCACACGGAATCCTACCAACCAACTTGAGTCCTACGAACTCGGTAGCCTAACCAACCGCACACTGCATAACCACGCCATTTCATTAAACTCTAGCTCGACCTAGATCACTGACTGGAAAAGTCAACCTGCTATCAACAGGGCCCTAGAGGGCTCCCTCCACTAAACTACCTCCATGCAAGCAACAGAACGAAGCTCGCCTAAAAAAGGAAACACAACTCACAAGTCCAAACGGCAACACAAATAGGCTTTTACCTTCTAGCTTAAGCTTATTGCACCTTCCCACCGAAACTTCATAAACGGAACGCCACTACTCGGTTAACACCAACTTCCAAGAACAAGAATACCAACAATGGCTGGCAGAGCACAAGCTACACTAACCAGCAAGGATCCCCCAAAGGTCAAGACCCTAGTCCAGCCACAAAGGTGCAACCTCATCCCATAACTGATACAAAGGGTTCCTCAAATACAAAGGTGCAACAGCTCTAAGGCCAAACACACAAAGTACCTTAACTGACTAGGCCAAACACTCATAGGAGGCCGAACAACCCTTACAGCAACTTCCAGAACACCACTCAAGAGTCCACTTAACGGGACAAACAACTGCTTTCAGGCGGCCAACAGACTTTTCCTCTTGCTAGCACCACTACCACCAAATCCAAGACCAAAGGAGTAACCTGACAACTCCCAAGAAGAAACAGTTCCTTACAAGCGGACATCCAAATGGCAGGGAGCTCCACACACGCTCGTTGTCTTGCTCAGCTAAAGCAACAACATCTAAGTCTCACGGGGGCAACAACAAAGGGGTCCCACAACAGACTGAACCGCCAACCACAAACTGGCAAAGACTCACCCCCAAACGCCAAAGGAGGCAACTCCTGAAACTCCAAAAACAAGAAAAACATCTCAAAGGGCAAGAACCATTAGCCCCACGAGCAAAACTAACTTCTAGCAACTCAAAACCCCACCTTGGTCAACACCAGGCACCAACTTGCCACCACACCGGAACCAATCCGGACTCTACTTCAAACAAACTCTAGCTTGCTAGCCTACCAAAACTGCCAGCAACTCACCTGAGGTCTACTGCCTACACGACTCCAACTTGTCAACTGAAACTCTCTACCTGGGTCTGACTGAGCTCTGGTGAGGCTCTCCATAATTAGGGTTTCTTCGGCAACCCTCAAACACACTGCTTGTCGTCAAGCGGTCTAATGTACCAACTATCTCGAACAAACAACTCTTTTTCCAAAGATTACAACTATCTCTTGGCTGCGCCCGAACCTCGAAACCAAAAGGACCGTAAACGGCGTAATGTGTCATCCTCCTACTCAAAGCATCAGCCACATCGTAGCTTCCACCCAGGGTAAGGATTCCGAGCAACACCTTTAGCAACTACGGTCGGAGACTACGTGCCGACTGTCGGGGACAAGGCAATGCCTTGTCATCATCCCGACAGTTGGGGCATTTAACAGTCTGCCACCCTCACCCAGGATTGCAAAGGGCTGTCGTTAGGGTTAGCTAAACCCTAACGACGGATCAGGAACAGAGTATTGCCTCGTACGTCCCTGCCGCAGTTGCAAGTCACGTTATGCACCCTCGCCCGGATGATGCTACCTATCATCAATCTAACTATAACAGATACAACAAACAATACAATACGTGCTCAGCAGAAAAAACGAACCTAGCATGATACTACTAAGCAGAACAGATAACGAGCATGCCAGAACAGAACAACCTAACATGGAACTAACATGAGGAACAACACGAGAATCATGCTAGTCGGAAATTCAGAACAGAGCGTCTATCACTAAACATGTTGATAAACACAAACAAGCATACAAACAGCAATCACATATTATATCGCAGGGCCCACACAACTCCGGTAAGAAATTCTTACCTTGGTCGGAAGGCAACTACACACAAAGATCCTATGCTGCCATCGATCCCGGGCTAGCTAATGATAACCTAACAAGCACAACAATATCACAATCTATAGGCCTAAATATAATAAAACAAACAGGGCTCAGCTCGGGAGCAACTCACACGGCACGGCTAACACGCGGACAGACGGGCTGCACAAAGCTGGCGCTTTGGCGGTAGGGGTCTGCGTCTTTGGCGTCGGCAACGCACGGCTACCGAGGCGCGAACGAACAACGGGCGTGCGGGCGCGCTGGCGCGGATGAGCGACGGGCGCTGCGTGCAGACGCGATGCGGGCGAGACGCGGGCGCTGGCTGCACGCGGACGGCCGGAGCGACGTGGCAAGGGAGCTGGCTGCGGGCGGACGGCGACGCGATCTGCTGCTCGGCTGTGCGATGGACCCTTGGGCGATGCAGCTGCTGAGCGATGGGCGTCTGGGCAATGCATTTCTTGGGGCGATGGGCGTCTGCGCAGGCCGCTCAGTCTTCTTCTTTGGTGAAATTTCTTGCTGCACGGCGGGTCGGGCGGCGCAGGGTGGCCGGTGGGCGACGGGCATCTTTGGCTGCGACGGGCATGCTGCTTGGGCGATGGAGGGTGAGTCGGCTGGCATGGGGGATGTGGTGAAGAAGGAGAGAAAAAGAGAGTTTGGTTTTTGGGGAAAAGGGATGAAAAACCTATTTTGAACCAACTCTCCTAAGCCATGGATTTTAAGGTAACACAAAAGCTTGCAAGGTGAGACACAAAAACACCAAGTGGCTTACTTGGCAAGGTTCTCCTCTAGCACACAAGGCCACCCTAGCTCAAACCCCGGCTGCTGCAACTTTTAATCCAAACCCAACTTTAATTTTATTTTTGAACCTCCCAACATCCGAACTCAACCAAAATGCAACCACAATCTGAAAACAACCCTCCAAGACTAAACAACAGTTGAGAAATAGAAACGGCCCTGACAGCCCGACCAAATTACCAAAATACCCCTAGGGCATACCTGGAAGACCGGGATGAAAACCAGGGCCGTTACAGCTACAGAATGTGTCATCCTCCTACTCAAAGCATCAATCACATCATAGCTTCTACCCAGGCTAAGGATCCGAACAACACTCTTAGCAACGACGATCAGGAACTACACGGCTTTGCTACCACCTATCTTTGTTCAGTACCATCTGAACTCCGAGCATCGAACAACAAGAAGTTCCTCTAACAGGGTCAAGGTCCAACTAGCGAAACTTGCTTAAGCAATAACCCGGCTACGAGCACGGTATCCTTACAACCAAAGTTAGGGCACTTGACAAGAACTGAGGCCCTAACACCTCTAGGACTGAGCGTTGGCTCCTCAACACGAACCACACGTGGTTCTTGAAACGTACACCACGGAACGAGCTACACAAAGTACACCGGCGTGTACAACTTCCTCTTGTTTTCATGAGATCCAAGTCCAACAAGAACTCTCACACAAGGCAACTTCCGCCTCCTAATAGAGCCACAACTAGCAAGAGAGCAACAAGAGTTCAACCCACACGAGGGCAACTCACAACGAAAAGCAACATTGGCCAACTTGCTCCACAAGAGCATAACAACCAAGCTAACATACCTCATACCAATGTGTCCACTAAATGTGCTCCGCACAATCCATCCAACTCATGGCTCCAACGCTGGATTAACCACGACAATATCGATGACAACTCTACTCATACCAAGGAAACTCAAGGGTAGTTGAATCACACTACCAACAAACTAGCTCACAAGTCCACAACACAAGCACGAGAACTCGAACGCGCTAGCCCTTCACAACCTTCAACATCCTCGTACCCAACTCTCGGTGACCCTGGAAAGCTCCTACTTTCCCTCGAACGACCACACACTTGTAGTCATCTGACTACCACCGAGCTAGATCTCTTACGCAACCCAAACAGGTGCAACAACAGTAAATGGGTACAACAACTAGTGGGGATGCTGAACCTCGGGTGGGTCATAAAACCACCTACACCTCTGGTGCGAACTGGCCTGAACCTAAGCCTCTTAGCAAAGCTTGGTGCCAACAAGCACTACATCCTTTACAGGACAAACCAACTGTATACGAGCTCTACGTCCCATTGAGGGTAGAGAAGGTCACACTCCAGGTGACGGTGTAACGACCCAGGTTTTCATCCCTGTCTTCCAGGTATGTCCTAAGGGTATTTTGCTAATTTGGTCGGGTCGTTAGGGCCGTTTCTGTCTTTCTCAGCTGTTAATATTCTTGGATGGTCAAATATAGGGTTTGGTTGCTTTTGGATGAGTTTGGGTGTTGAGTGTAAGGACCCGACCCGAAAGGGGTTCTAAACTAGGCCTTTACCTCAATGCATGCTTTTAAAACTTAAAGACAATATGCAAGATTTTATGCCAGATTCTGAATGAAAACTAAAACATGTAAACATCCATTTCAAAAGTCAAATATAATTTTCCTGAAACCTGTCCCTGTTTCCAAGCACCTGTTCCAAGCCAAATACAGTTCCAAAACATACTCTGATTAGAGATTTATTCAAATCATTCAAAAACTCCAAACGGTTTACAATAGTGTCAGAATCTAGAAAACAATCAGAAAACATCCTAAGGGCTTCGTGCCCAACTACATGCATTCAAAGGACAATAAAAACATAAAGCATAAACATAAGACTCAGAGTTTAAAACAGCTGGTTTCCATGATCAGCAGCTCCTCTTTCAGCCATCCTGTCTCGCGCCATGGTTACGTGTGGAAAACCACAAAATAAGGGTGAGTAACGAATTACTCAGTAAGAATCCCCAACCGGGGTACAATACGATATAACTGGTCATCTAGCAGAAAGTATGCAAGCTATGAATATAAACACAGAAGAGAGCACATCGCTTTAATCCATACATAAAACCTCGGACGCGATCTTACGGACTAACTCCGGAAAACTACAATGCTTTACGATACTATACGAGAAACTAGTCTCGGCCTCAGCCTTCCTACTGTCGATACGAAAGGTGCACTGAACTCAAGATCCCGAGGAGCTCTCCAGTCGGCGCTGTAATGAGCGTGTGCGCGCACCGCATGCTGCTGCAAACCAGGGGAGTGCTGGGTCTAGGGCATGCTGCCCTGGTCCAGTACGCATGCTTAACAAATCTCTGAATCGGTGTCACTGAACATAGTGGTGTGAGACCAGGACACTATGACTATGTCAGCCTGTACCACCGCACCTAAGGCTAAGAAACCGGCCGTGGTAGGCTTACACCAGGAACCGGTCCTTGCCCTATCAGGTGGCAATCAAGGGCTACTGCCGACACACTGAGGACGTGTCAATTTCTGGGGACAAGGCAATCCCTCGTCATTCCCCCTCACCCAAGATTGCACTGGGCTGCCGTTAGGGTTAGCTAAACCCTAACGACGGATCGTGGGGCGAATCTTGCCACGCCGTCCACGCCACGGATGCAAATTACGTTATGCATCCTCGCCCGGATGATGCTACCTATCAGAATTCTAAACTATAAACATATAACAACAAACAATCCAATACGTGCTCAGTAGAAACAACAAACCTAGCATGGTACTACGAAGTAAGAACAGATAACGAGCATGCCAGAACAGGACAACCTAGCATGGAACTAACATGAGAAACAATACATAAATCATGCCAATCGGAATTCAGAACAGAGCACCTATCCACTAACATGCTGATAAACATAAACATGCATACAAACAACAATCATAGAATATACCGCAGGTCCCACACAACTCCGGTAAGAAATCCTTACCTTGGTCGGAAGGCAACAACACACAAAGATCCTATGCTGCAATCGAACCCGAGCTAGTTAACGGGAACCTAACAAACAACAGCAAATATCACAACCTATAGGTCTAAAATAATAATACAAATAGGGCTCAGCTCGGGAGCAACTCACACGGCATGGGTTGGCGCTACGGAGACAGGCGGGACGCCACGGGCACTAGTGCGCGCTGCTGCTTTGGCGTCTTTGGTGCGGCGAGGAGGGCTGCGCGCTTGCGGCGGCGATGGCGCAGATAAACTCGCGTGCGGCAGCTGGGCGCTTGGGCTAGGAGCGGATGGGCAGAGTTGGCGTGCGGGCATGCTCTCGATAAAGCGCTGGGGCTGCGACGCGACGGACGATGAGGCGCGACAGCTGGGTGCGCTGGCAAACGGACTACTGTGACTCGGTGCTGGAGCGATGCAGGCGAGGCGTATGACGGCAAGGGCTGCGAGCGACAGGCTGGGGCGCTGCAGGCGAAGCGACTGGGGTTGTTGGTGCGACGCGATCAAGCTGGGCGATGGGGCTGCTGGTGTGACGCGATCAGGCTAGGCGATGGGGTTGCTGGTGCGACGCGATCCGGATGCTGGTGCGATGGGCATGCGACGACGCTGCAGGGGCTGCTAGGCTGGGCTACTGCTTGGCTGGCCGGGATGAACGAGACGGTTAATGTAACGACCCGACCAGAAAGGGGTTCTAAAATAGGCCGTTACCTCAATGCATGCATTCAAATCTACAGAAAATTTGTAAAATGGTGTTCGGATTCTAAGTAAAAACTAAAACATAAAACATCCATTTAAAAGTCAACATAATTTCCTGAAACCTGTCCCTGTTTCCAAGCACCTGTTTCAAGACAAATACATTTACAAAACCCACTCTGATCAGAGATTTATTTAAAACATACAAGCTTTTCAATAGTTACAACAATGCTAGAATCCGGAAATACATTCAGAAAACACCCTAGGGCTCCGTGCCCAACTACATGCATTCAGAGGACATTTAAAACATAAACATAAACACAAGACTCAGAGTTGAACAACGGGTTTCCATGATCACAGCTCCTCCTCCAGCCATTCTATCTCGCACCATGGTTACCTATGGAAAAACCACAAAAACAAGGGTGAGTAATGAATTACTCAGTAAGAATCCCCAACCGGGGTACAATACGATATAATCAGTCATATAGCACCCTAGCATGCAAGCAAACAGCTACCAACACAGATCATAGCTCAACGAGCTTACAAGGCAAGATCTGGAATCATCGGAAGTCTCCTACTTTCGGCCTAATGATTGGTTATCCTAACCAATCCCAGGACATCTCCGAGGGTCTATCTCCCTCGGCCAGCTGATCAGCTCAAACACTGATCCCGGGGATGTCCTCAAGGGTCTCTTACCCTTGCTAACAATTCTGGAATTACGGGAGAGTACCCGAAGTCTGGCTCTAACTGGAAGGAATGGTGTACTCACGACATTAGCCAGGGGGAGCTCTCCGAACAGGCAACTAACGTGTGTGCGCGCACACCGCATGCTGCTGCAACCGGCGTAAATGTGGGGGCCTAAGGATAAACTACGCGGGCCAGGTATGCATGCCTAAGACTCGGAAGCGGTGTCAATGATCACAGTAGTGCGAGGCCCTCGGCACTCATCTGTGTAGCATGTACCAACGACCTGAAGCTAAGAACCGGCCAGGGCAGGCTTACACCGATGGCAGGGTTCCGCTATAGCAGGCTACAAACTAGGCTTACGCCGATGTGGGTAGCTAAATCCACATCGGCGGCCGGGGGGGAAGCAATGTACGTTATGCTTCGCGCGCTCTACTCCCGACCGGTGGGGACAAAGTACGTTATGTTCGCTCTCAGCCTCTGGATGATGACAAACCCTACAACTCTAGCTAAGAGTACAGAGAAAATAAATGATTCCTGGCTAGCAATCAATAACCGACATCAATCACACTTACCTAGCATGATACTACGAACTTAAGCAGGAATCATAAGCATGCTGGAAGAACAAACTTAGCATGGCACTAACATGTAAAATCAGGAAAACATGATAGCAAGAGATCAATCAAAGCTGCCTTATCACTATCATGCTCATAACAGTCAACAAGCATACAAGGCACATCATGAAAATATCGCAGGGCCCACACAACTCTGGTAAGAAATCCTTACCTGGTCGGAAGGCAACAACACACAAGAAACCTAAGCTGCGATCGAACCCTAGCAACCTAAAGCGAACCAAACAAACACAACAATAATCACAAAATAGGCCTAAATATAATAACATAACAGGGCTCGGCTCGGGAGCAACTCACGAGGCGCGACTGACACGCGAACGAGCCGACTGCACGGGCGAGGCAGTTGTTGGGCGCAGGGCTGGGCTCAGCTGGGCGATGGCGTGCGGCGCGGCTCGGCACGAGGAGGAGCGCGCGTGGCGCGAGAGCTCGGTGAGCTCTGAGTGGACGCGCGACGGGCGGCGCGCGGCGCGACGGACTACAGGACGCGCGACCGTGCGAGCGGGGCCGAGCCGGCGCGGCGACTCGACATTGTGCGGGGCTGGGCGACGCGGTATTATGCGCTGCTTGGCACAGTGAGCAGCTGGGCGACACGGATCAGGGCGATCTGGCGAGGGGACGGCTCGGCGAGGGGTCAGGCGACGCGACACAGGCGTGGCGGCGACTGGCCGGGCGCGATGCTGGGCCGGGCAACGCGTCCTGGGCTAGGCTCGGGCTTGGGCGACCTGGGCGAGCTGGGGCTCGGGTTTGGGCGACCTGGGCGGCTAGGTTGGGCGACCTGGGGGGGGCTGGCTCAGGCTGGAGGAGAGAGAGAGAGAGAGAAAAGGGAAAAAAGGAAAAAAGGGAAAAAAGGTCAAAATGGGATTTTTATCCTATTTTCCAACCTTATCCATTTTAAAACCTTAAAATCCTTAAAATCCCATTCCCCGGCTTCCTCCTTCGAGACCCGGCTGAAGCGACCTTTTCCAATAAATAAACTCACTTAAATCAAACTCCCAATTTAACATTAAGGGCAAGGGCTCAAATCCCAAAGGCCGCACTCAACCAACCATAACTTTGCCAAAGCCCAATCCACAACCGAACTTCCAAACGACTAGCCCAAACATCTCGGGACTGGCAACCAACAACAAACAAGCCTCGACAAAGGCAGGAGCTACCTCGAAGCTCTAAAAATCCACAAATCCAGCCCGAAGAGCCAAAAGACCAAAATACCCCCAAGGGTCAAAACAGCTCTAACGACCCAACCAAACATCCGAATCTTGAACCGAAGGCACCTCAAAAACTGGAATAGAAAACTAGGCTGTTACAGTGAAGCTTTGGGAGAAGACACAAGGCAAGAGGCTTGGGAGAATGGGGGTTGGAAGGCAAGGTATTTGGAGGAAGAAAAAAGAATGAAAAACCTATTTTCTTTTCTTTTAATCAAACACACCAAAATCCCAAAAACCCAAAGCAAACGAGGACATACCGCGGAATGAACAACAAAAGCACCCGGTGGCCCAACTGGCAGGACCACACCTCTGACTCCCTGACCACCCGGGTTCGAAACCCAACAACAGCACTTTAAAACCACTAATTTATCTTTGCATCTCTTCATGCCCAAACACATCCACAAAGCAACCCAAACCCTAGATTTGACCATCCAAAAATATTAACAGTTGGAAAAGACAGAAACGACCCTAACGGCCCTACCAAATTACCAAAATTCCCTTAGGACTTACCTGGAAGACCGGGATGAAAACCTGGGCCGTTACATTGAGTGATGCAAAAGTGTAAAAATAAGAGTTTCGCTGGAATAAAAGTGCTTCAGCTGGGATTCGAGCTCGGGTGGCTAGGAAGTTAGCAGTGAGGTTCTGCTAGTCGAGCCACAGGTAGTTGTTGATACTCAATCTGTAGGACATCTTGGTTTGCCTTGGTTTTCGGGATTTAAGTGAGTTTGATTAAAAAGGAAAAAGAAATAGGTTTTTCTCCTTTCCTTCTTCCCCAAGTCCCTTTCCGCACATCCATCCTCTCCAAGCCCTCTTGTCGTGCATTTTCCTCCCAATAGCATCGACCGATCATCCCGACCGAGTAGCCCATCGTGCCGTCGCCCAACCAGATCGCAGCCCCTACTCGTCGTCGCTCGCCCAGCCAGATCGTAGCCCCCGCTTGTCGCGTCGCCAGCCTACAGCGCCCAACGCCTATTGCAGCCCCTGTCCGTTCGTATCGCCTAGCCTGCAGCTCCCCAGCAAGATCGCAGCCCCTGCCCGATCACACCCAGCTCGCTCGCACGCCCAGCCACACGCCAGCACAGCCCGATCGCCCGCACTCCCAGCCGCACGCACGCGCAGCCCTAGTGCCCAAGCAGCGCGTCTGCACGCTCTACAGCACCCCAGGGCCCATTGTAGCCCCTTCCTCACACACAGTGCGCAGCCTGTCCGCACACCATCGCCGAGCTGCGTGCCTTGCAGCTTGGCCGTCAGCGCGCCATCCCTGTGCCGTGTGAGTTGCTCCCGACCGAGCCGAGTTCTGTTTGCATTTTTGCCTAAGTCTTATAAATTGTGGTGTTTGTTGTTTGTCTGTTAGGTTCCCGATAGATAGCTCGAGTTCGGTTGCTGCTTAGGATCTTTCTTGTGTGTTGTTTGCCTTCCGACCTAGGTGAGGATTTCTTACCGGAGTTGTGTGGGCCCTGCGGTATTTTCTGTGATTGTTGATTGTATGTATGTGTATGTTTATCAGCATGTTAGTGGATGGGTGCTCTGTTCTGAATTCCAACTGGCATGATTCTCGTGTTATTTCTCATGTTAGTTCCATGCTAGGTTGTTCTATTCTGGCATGTTCGTTATCTGTTCTTGCTTCGTAGTATCATGCTAGGTTCATTGTTTATGTTGAGCACGTATTAGTATGTTTGTTGTTAGCTGTTTATAGCTTAGAGTTCTGATAGGTAGTTCCATCCGGGCGAGGATGCATAACGTAACTTGCATCCGTGGCAGGGACGTGCGAGGCAGTACTCCGTCCCTGATCCGTCGTTAGGGTTTAGCTAACTCTAACGGCAGCCCAGTGCAATCTTGGGTGAGGGTGGCAGACTGTTAAATGCCCCAACGGTCGGAGGAATGACGAGGCATTGCCTTGTCCCCGGCAGTCGACACGACCTCAGCGTATCGGCAGTAGCCCTTTGATTGCCACCTGATAGGGCAAGGACCGGTTCCTGGTGTAAGCCTACCACGACCGGTTTCTTAGCAGTAGGTGCGGTGGTGCAGGCTGACATAGTCATAGTGTCCTGGTCTCACATCACTATTTTCAGTGACACCGATCCAGAGATTCTTTTGGGCATGCGTACTGGACCAGGGCAGCATGCCCTAGACCCAACACCTCCCCGTTTTTGTGCGAACATGCGGTGCGCGCGCACGCTCATTCTGGCGGCCGGTGGTGGAGAGCTCCTTGGGATCTTGAGTTCAGTGCACCTTTTGTATCGACAGTAGTAGGAAAGCCTAGGCCGAGATTAGTTTCTCGTAGAGTATTGAGACTGGTTGTAGTTTTCCGGAGTAAGACCATAAGATGGCATCCGTGGTTTATGTATGGATAAAAGTGATGTGCTCTCTTCTATGTTGTATTCATATCTTGCATACTTTCTGCTAGATGACCAGTTGTATCGTATTGTACCCCGGTTGGGGATTCTTACTGAGTAATTTGTTACTCACCCTTATTTTGTTGTTTTCCACACGTAATTAGGGCACGAGACAGGATGGCTGATGGAGGAGCTGCGGATCATGGAACTACTGTTGTTTTAAACTCTGAGTTTATATTTATGTTTTTAGTTTGTCCTCTGAATGCATGTAGTTGGGCACGGAGCCCGTAGGATGTTTTCTGGTTGTTTCTGGATTCTGATACTGTTGTAAACTGTTAGGGGTTTTGAATGTTTGAATAAATCTTTGATCAGAGTATGTTTTAAACTGCTTTTAGCTTGGAACAGGTGATTGGAAACAGGGACAGGTTTCAGGACATTTTATATTTGATTTTTGAATGGATGTTTACAAGTTTTTGTTTTCATTCAGAATCTGGAAAACGATCTTGCATATTATCTTTAAGTTTTAAAAGCATGCATTGAGGTAAAGGCCTAGTTTAGGACCTCTTTCAGGTCGGGTCTTTACAGACGGGGACAAGGGCCCTCCAAACAAGAATCTCAACACTCGAGCAGTCTAACCTCTTGCATCTCGTCTAACAGACATGCCACGGTCTACTCTTGCATCCCATTCGATGCTCAACAAATACTCAAGCCAACCCTCGGGAGACAGCAACTAGCTCCACTTTTGGAACATGTTAACAAAAGAGTACTTCTCTCTACTGGCCAACTGGAAGCCACAGACGGATTAAGTCTCGAAAAGAAAACTTCACACTACACCCTGGCTACGGGGTACTAACCGAACTGGCTGCAAAACAATAGCAGGCTTGCAGGAGGTCAAAAATGCCTCTACATCTTCCTCAAAAGCTACTAACTCGTTAGCCACTCTCTCGGTAACTTGTCAATCGACCAGGTGGCTAGTGGAGTCTCTGCTGGTCCACCTCTCTCAGGGGACTTTCACCACCAAGTTGCTGCATCAAACAACACTAGAACCACACGCCTCGGCCTCTGAACATCAGGCATCCCAACACTCGGATGATAAATTCGATCCTGGCCAACCACCTCACTGCTACAACGGGTTCTCGAAACATCAAGCTCTACAGGCTTCCACTTGCCAAAGACCTTGAGCCACTTGCCGTACTCGGCTGGCTCCATCCACATCATCTGCCTCAACAATAGGCTCCTACTGATCATGTGCTCTCGGTGAACCTCTAGGGCTATTGGAGCTACTGGGGGGGGTACCTGCTGAATACGCTGGGTCGGCTGGGCTATCTGTGCCCAAGACTCCTCTCTCTGCACTACTCACTGTGCCTCGATCTCAGCTATCTAATCATGTAGCGACCCAATTTTCCATGCTAGTTTCCCAGGTGTTTTGGGTCCATGATTCGGATGTTCGGTTGGGCCATTAGAGCTATTTTAACCCTTAGGGGTATTTTGGTCATTTTTCTCCTCAATCAGGGTTTGTGGATTTTCAGGATTCCAAGGTCTTTCCTGCCTTTTTTTCGAGGCTTGACTGTTGTTGGTTGCAAGACCCAAGAAGTTTTGATGCTTGATTGGAAGCTTGGAGGTTGTTCGGGAAATTATGAATTTAAAAGGGATTAAAGTGCTTCCATTCGGATTTGAACCCTTGACTTAAGGGGGATTTGGAGGCTTGGATTAAATGAGTTTAAATCAAGGGAAATTATTGCTGCAGCTGGGACTCAAAAAGGGAAGGCCTAGGAGTTGGAATCGTAAAACCTATTCAGGAAAAGGAGAAGGAATCTTTAATTTATTCTCATTCACCCTCTCCTTGCCGAATAAAGTTCCCTCACCCTTCCCATCTTCTTGCCGATTTCTCAAGAAGCGAAGATCAAGAAATCGTGTGGAGAGCCTTCTTCTTCTTCTTCTTTGTAACAACCCAGTTTTCTATTCCGGTTTCCCAGGTGTTTCTGGTTCAATATTCGGTTGTTTGGTTGGGCCGTTAAAGCTATTTTAACCCTTAGGGGTATTTTGGTCTTTTGCTCTCCAGTCAGGGTTTGTGGATTTTCAGGATTCCAGGGTCATTTCTGCCCTTTATCGAGGCTTGATTGTTGTTGGTTGCAAGATCCAAGAAGTTTGTGCTAGTTGTTTGGAAGTTTGGAGGTGATTGGTTATTAGCAAAATTAATGTTAATTAAAGTGCTTCCATTGGGATTTGAACCCTTGATCTAATGGTGATTTGGAAGTTTGATTTAAATGAGTTTTAATAAAGAGAAAAGATTGATTCAGCTGGGACTCGAAGGGGGGAAGCCCTAGGAAGGGACTTTAGGTCACCAAAGCCTAATTAAATTAGGAAAAAGGAAAAGAAATCAAGAAACCCTATTTCTCCTTGCTCTAGCCGAGTTCCCTCTCTCACCCTTGCCAAAATCACACTATCATTCACTCCCCTTTCCGAACACAATCTCTTCCCCTCTTTGCCTTCATCCTCTTGCCGAGTTCATCAAGATCAAGAATCGAGTCCAAAAACGTGTAATTCTTCCCTTATTTTTCTTCCTTCTCGGCCGAGAGCAGCCCTAACCGCCGGGCGTGTGTTGTCGCTTGACCTGGCGCCATACGCAGTAAGCGCACCACACCCCAGCGCGCCGCGCAAAGAAGAACCCTCGTTCTTCGCGCAGCAGCAGCCGAGCAGCCCAGACGCCACCGCTCAGCCCCTGCATCGCGCCCAGACGCCCATCGCCCGCTTGCACCGCGTCCCAGCGCAAGCTCGCCCGCATCGCTCTTCTGCGTCTGCGGGCCAGCGCGCCCGTGTCGCCGTCGCCCTTTTGCGCGCAGCTCTGCGCCTCAACGCCCGTGCTAGCGCCCGTTCACGCGTAGCTCAGCGCCCCAGCTTCAGCGCGAGCCGTCCGCGCGTGCATCCCCCTGCCGCTCCAGCGCGCCCAGCAGCGCCCAACCTGTTCGCCCCAGCCTCACGTTCTGCCTGCCCACTTGCCGCCTAGAGCCTATTTTGCCGAGAGAGTTGGGCTGAGACCTAGTGCCTTCTCGGTTGGTAATTCCCGAGCCTCTACTCTTTTGGACCCTAAGATGTTAGCTATTGTTTGTTTAATTAGGGTGATTTTATTGATTGCTTAGGTTGCTCGGGTTCACTTAGAAGCTCGAGGGTTGCTTGTTGGTTGTGGTAGTTATTTTCTGCTTGTTTCTAGGTAAGGATTCCTTACCGGGGTTGTGTGGACCGTGCGAAGCTTTCAGGATTGTGCCTTGTATGCTTAGTTACTATTATGAGCATGTTAGCCATAGGACAGCTTGTGTTCGAATTCTTGCTAGCATGTTGCTTGTTGTTCATGTTAGTGCCATGCTACGTTTGTTCTTCCAGCATGTTAGTGCCATGCTAGATTTCTTATTCTGGCATACCCAAGTTCCTGTTCGTTATCTGCTAGTTTATGCTAGGGTTAGACAGGTAATGTTTTATTGTCTGATTGTTAGACTAGCTTGTGTTCCTGTACTTAGGAGACCGTTAGGGGTTACTAGTTTAGGTCTCGCTTGGGTAAGTCCCCGATGGGCACCAATGCGTTGCTAGTGTACGTAAGTCCCCGATGGGCACTACACTGTTGGCATTATGTGTAAGTCCCCGATGGGCATCATAATGTAGCTAGGAAGTGTAAGACCCCGATGGGCATCTCCGTGTTCCTAGCTGGAGTAAGACCCTGATGGGCATCCTAGATGTGTAAGACCCTGTTGGGCATCATTTATTTGTGGAGTAAGACCTCGATGGGCATCCGTATGTGTAAGACCCCGATGGGCATCATTGATTTGTGGAGTAAGACCCCGATGGGCATCCGTATGTGTAAGACCCAATGGGCATCATTGGTTTGTGGAGTAAGACCCCGATGGGCATCCTTGTGTGTAAGTCCCCGATGGGCATCACTGTGTCTAGCAGGAATAAGACCCCGATGGGCATCCTTATGTGTAAGACCCCGATGGGCATCATCGCGTCCTAGGTTGTGTAAGACCCCGATGGGCATCAAGGTGTAGAACCTAGTGTAGGTGTGGTTGTAAGTCCTGGAATAGGCAATTTCTAGATCGGCGGATAGCCTGAGCCAGCTTGTTGCTTCTGAGCTCGTATTTGTTTGCATGTATACTAGGGTGCTAGATGACTGATGTATCGTATTTTACCCCGGTTGGGGATTCTTACTGAGTATGTTTATACTCACCCTTATTTTTGTGGTTTTTCCACCAGGTAACTTGAGACAGCACCGGGACGGCTAGGGGAGGGAGCTGATTGATCATGGGAGCTGCCGGCACTCTGTCGTTTATTATTTGCATTATTTGTTCAGCATGTAAATGGATAGGAGTCCTAGGGGAATGTTGTTAAAAGTTGTTTAAACCGTTTTGAGTGTTTTTTTTATAAATACTGGCCAGGCTTGTTTTTACTTTGTTGGATTTGCTTAATGAAAATTGTTGGTTATGTTTTAAGTGTTCCCCGTTCTCAAATGTTTTGAAAAGTTTTAAATATGAGCACTAAACCGCTTGTTGAAATATTTAACTTGCATGTTGAGTGAGAACCTAGGTTTAGGACCGTGTTTCAGGTCGAGTTCTTACATTCTTCTTCTTCATCTCTAGCCGAATCCTTCCCTTTGTTGTGTTCAGCCAAGCCCTAATCGGTGGTTGTGCGTGTGTGCCTATCCCCAAGCCGAGCCAAGAATCAAGTGTGTTGTAAGTGAGTTTCTACCCAGGCGTTTGCCCCAGCAGCACCCGTGAAGCCGCAGCGAACACAGCCAAGCCCCTTGTTGCCGCTCGACAAGCAGCAGCTACTGCGCATCCCCGTCCATTTGCCCCAGCGAAGCCGCAACAAAGGCAACCGATCGCCCTTGCACGCAGCGCCCTTCGCCCCAGCCAGCACCAGTGTAGAGACCCGACCCGAAAGAGGTCCTAAACTAGGCCTTTACCTCAATGCATGCTTTAAAAACTTAAAACAATACGCAAGATGGTTTTCCACATTCTGAATGAAAACTAAAAACTTGTAAACATCCATTCATAAATCAAATATAAAATGTAAAGACCCGACCCGAAAAACGGTCTCCAACCTAGATCCTTACTTAGCATGCATAATTAAAAGTGTGAAATCACTCATCCAGAGTACCAATTTAAAACTTTTCTTTCAACACAACTAAATCAAAGCATAAAATTCATTAAGCAAAACCAACAAGTAAAGTGACTGATCAGTACTTTCTTAAAATCAAAGGAAACGGTTCGAGAAATCTTAAACAAGTTTTTGCATGAATGATATTCTAAGGACTCAAGTCCAACTACATGCTAAACCAAAATCAAATAAAGATAAAATAGTCTCAGAGTTCGGCCATCCATGATCATCCAGCAGCCTCCTCCTAGCCATCCTGCCTCTGTCCCAAGTTACCTGGTGGAAAGCCACCGAAAATAAGGGTGAGCAACGAGTTACTCAGTAAGAATCCCCAACCGGGGTACAATACGAAAACATATCATTTAGCACACCGACATGCAACCATACAATGACTTAGAGCAAAACGGTTGGTTTAGGCTATGTGCTCACACTAGAGCTAGCCTATCAAGGGCTTACAACTACAGCCTATCCTAGGTTCTACACCTGGATGCCCATCGGGGTCTTACACAACCTAGGATACAATGACACAATGATGCCCATCGGGGACTTACACATACGGATGTCCATCGGGGTCTTACACCTCAATCAATGATGCCCATCGGGGTCTTACACATACGGATGCCCATCGGGGTCTTACACCTCTAGCTATCAATGCTGCCCAACGGGGTCTTACACATCTAGGATGCCCATCGGGGTCTTACTCCAGCTAGGATCACAGAGATGCCCATCGGGGTCTTACACTCTCTAGCAACCTTATGATGCCCATCGGGGTCTTACACATACGGGAACAGTGCAGTGCCCATCGGGGACTTACCTACACTATAGATCACCTGCCTGGCCCTAGCATGGAACTATCAGAATATAACAGGAACAAGAATATCCCAGGATAAAGAGACCCTAGCCTGGAACTAATATAACAGAAACACAATTACAACACAAACCTGGAAGCAAGAGAAAACATGTAACCTATCCACTAGAAATTTCATACAATCACAAGATATGGCATGCTATCAATTATTCGCAAGGTCCACACAACCCCGGTAAGAAACCCTTACCAGGAAGCAAGCAGAGAATATCAATCACACCAAACAAGTGACCCTCGAGCTTCTAAGTGAACCCGAGCAACCTAAGCAAGTAATAAAAATCACCTTAATTAAAAAAATCAGCAGCTATTATCTTAAGGTCCAAAAGAGTGGAGGCTCGGGAATTACCAACCGAGAAGACACCAGGCTCGGCACCAAGCTGTCTCGGCTAGGCAGGCTCATGACAAGGCTGCGTGCGGCAGAGACGAGCAGACAGGGGATCTGCTGGGGCGCTGAGCGCTGTCGCTCGGCGCAATCGTGCAGACACGACGACGTTGGGGAGCTGTCGTACGGATGCGGGCGATCGGAGGGACGCGGCGAGCTAGTGCTGGGACGGCGCGGAGGATGGGCGGAGCGACGCGGCGAGATCGCGCTGGGACGCGTCGAGGATGGGCGGAGCGACGCGGCGAGATCGGGCTGGGATGGCACGGAGGATGGGCGGAGCGACGCGGTGAGATCGCGCTGCTCTGCGGGCTGGCTGCGACCGCTGTGGTGGGGCCTTTGCACGGCCGCTTGCGCAGTGGTCTTGGTCGGCGGCGCGGGCGGCGGCAAGCAGGCGAGGCGGCGCGCGGCGGCGCGTCGAGTGGTGAGGCAAGAGGCTGGGCGACGGCGGCAAGGTGAGAGGGAGAGGGTGGGCGGCAAGCTAGGGTTTCTTCTTCTCTTTCTTTTCTTTTTTTTTCTTTTCCTTTTTAAATAAGCTTTGGGGAATCCCAAAATCCCTTCCCAAGGCTTCCCTCCTTCAAGTCCTAGCTGACGCTTTATTTTTTCTTAATTAAATCCAAGCTTCCAAATTCCTTAGGTCCAGGGTTCGAATCTCCCAAGGAGCACCTTTTAAAAAAATTCCAATTTTACACCTGACCAATAAACCTCCATAAACCTTAATAAATCCAACTGCTCCTGGAAACACTGCTTAAAAACCTTATTTCACAATTAATAGAAATTCGGGCTGTTACATAAAATGACCTGGAACCTGTCCCTATTTCCAAGCACCTATTCCAAGCTAAAAGCAGTTTAAAACATACTCTGATCAGAGATTTATTCAAACATTCAGAAATCCAAAACAGTTTACAATAGTACCAGAATCCAGAAACAATTAGAAAATATCATAAGGGCTCCGTGCCCAACTACATGTGTTCAGAGGACAACAAAACATAAAAACATAAACTTAGAGTTTTTAAACAGCTGGTTTCCATGATCAGCAGCTCCTCCTACAACCATTCTGTCTCGCGCCCTGGTTACCTGTGGAAAACCACAAAATAAGGGTGAGTAACGAATTACTCAGTAAGAATCCCCAACCGGGGTACAATACGATATAAATGGTCATCTAGCAGAAAGTATGCAAGCTATGAATATAAACACAGAAGAGAGCACATCACTTTTATCCATTCATAAACCACGGATGCCATCTTACGGTCTTACTCCAGAAAACTACAACGCGTCTCGATACTCTACGAGAAACTAATCTCGGCCTCAGCTTTCCAACTACTGTCGATACGAAAGGTGCATTGAACTCAAGATCTAGAGGAGCTCTCGATTGGGCGCCAGAATGAGCGTGTGTGCGCGCGCGACCGCATCTTCTTTGGAAACCGTGGAGGTGTTGGGTCTAGGGCATCTTTGCCACTGGTCCGAAGACGCATGCCTAAAAGAATCTCTGGATCGGTGTCACTGAACATAGTGATGTGAGACCAGGACACTATGACTATGTCAGCCTGTACCACCGCACCTCAGGCTAAGAAACCGGCCGTGGTAGGCTTACACTAGGAACCGATCCTTGCCCTATCAGGTGGCAATCAAGGGCTACTACCGACACGCTGAGGTCGTGTCGACTGCCGGGGACAAGGCAATGCCTCGTCATTCCCCTGACCGTT
Organism: Sicyos edulis; assembly: GCA_036507275.1. Taxonomy (NCBI): domain Eukaryota; kingdom Viridiplantae; phylum Streptophyta; class Magnoliopsida; order Cucurbitales; family Cucurbitaceae; genus Sicyos; species Sicyos edulis. Next base: position 19,492,665 of record CM071857.1, on the reverse strand, counting down.
GGGGCATTTAACAGTCTGCCACCCTCACCCAAGATTGCACTGGGCTGCCGTTAAGGTTAACTAAACCCTAACTACGGATCAGGGACGGAGTACTGCCTCGCACGTCCCTGCCACGGATGCAAGTTACGTTATGCATCCTCTCTCGGATGATACTACCTATCATAATTCTAAGCTATAAACAGATAACAACAAACATTCCAATACTCGCTCAGCAGAAACAATGAACCTAGCATGATACTACGAAGCAAGAACAGATAACGAGCATGCCAGAACAGAACAACCTAGCATGGAACTAACATGAGAAATAACACGAGAATCATGCCAGTCGGACTTCAGAACAGAGCACCTATCCACTAACATGGTGATAAACATAAACATACATAACAACAATTACCAGGCGATAAATCAGATGGCACCGTTTGAGGAACTGTACGGTAAACGATGTAGGTCCCCTGTATTCTGGGAAGAGGTAGGCGACATACAGGTTTTGGGTCCAGAGTTGCTTCAGTTGACCAACGAGGCAGTGCAGAAGATCCGAGCTCGTATTTTGACTGCTCAGAGTAGGCAGAAGAGCTACGCCGATGTTAGGTGTAGAAGCTTAGAGTTTGAGGTGGGGCAACATGTCTTCCTGAAGGTAGCACCGATGCGTGGAGTACTGAGATTTGGTAAACGGGGCAAGCTGAGTCCCAGGTTCGTTGGACCTTTTGAGATACTTGAGCGAATCGGTCCAGTGGCGTACCGATTAGCTTTGCCTTCGTCGTTGGCTTCTGTGCATAGCGTATTCCATGTATCGATGTTACATCAGTATGTTGCAGACCCGTCCCACATAGTTTATTTTGAGTTGTTACAGCTGAACAAGGACTTGAGCTTTGAGGAGAAACTGGTGCAGATTTTAGCCCTGGAGCGCAAGGTTTTGCGTAACCGGGTGTAACGACCCGACCCAAAAGGGGTTCTAAAATAGGCCGTTGCCTCAATGCATGCATTCAAATCTACAGAAAATTTGCAAAATGGTGTTCGGATTCTAAGTAAAAACTAAAACATAAAACATACATTTAAAAGTCAACATAATTTCCTGAAACATTTCCCTGTTTCCAAGCACCTGTTCCAAGAAAAATACATTTACAAAACCCACTCTGATCAGAGATTTATTTAAAACATACAAGCTTTGCAATAGTTACAACAATGCTAGAATCCGGAAATACATTCAGAAAACACCCTAGGGCTCCGTCCCCAACTACATGCATTCAGAGGACATTTAAAACATAAACATAAACACAAGACTCAGAGTTGAACAACGGGTTTCCATGATCATAGCTCCTCCTCCAGCCATCCTGTCTCGCACCATGGTTACCTGTGGAAAAACCACAAAAATAAGGGTGAGTAACGAATTACTCAGTAAGAATCCCCAACCGGGGTACAATACGATATAATCAGTCATATAGCACCCTAGCATGCAAGCAAACAGCTACCAACACAGATCATAGCTCAACGAGCTTACAAGGCAAGATCTGGAATCATCGGAAGTCTCCTACTTCCGGCCTAATGATTGGTTATCCTAACCAATCCCGGGACATCTCAAAGGGTCTATCTCCCTCGGCCAGCTGATCAGCTTAAACACTGATCCCGGGGATGTCCTCAAGGGTCTCTTACCCTTGCTAACAAATCTGGACTTACGGGAGAGTACCCGAAGTCTGGCTCTAACTGGAAGGAATGGTGTACTCACGACATTAGCCCGGGGGAGCTCTCCGAACCGGCAACTAACGCGTGTGTGCGCACACCGCATGCTGCTGCAACCGGCGTAAATGTGGGGGCCTAAGGACAAACTACGCGGGCCAGGTATGCATGCCTAAGACTCGGAGCGGTGTCGCGATCACGATGAGTGCGAGGCCCTCGACACTCATCTCATGCGGCATGTACCACCACCACTGAAGCTAAGAACCGCCAGGCGAGCTTACATCGATGGCGTGGTTCGCTCTAGCGGGCTACAAACTAGGCTTACGCCGATGTGGGTAGCTAAATCCACATCGGCGGTCGGGGGGGGAAGCAATGTACGTTATGCTTCGCGCGCTCTACTCCCAACCGGTGGGGACAAAGTACGTTATGTCCGCTCTCAGCCTCTGGATGATGACAAACCCTACAACTCTAGCTAAGAGTACAGAGAAAATAAATGATTCCTGGCTAGCAAACAATAACCGACATCAATCACACTTACCTAGCATGATACTACGAACTTAAGCAGGAATCATAAGCATGCTGGAAGAACAAACCTAGCATGGCACTAACATGTAAAATCAGGCAAACATGCTAGCAAGAGATCAAACAAAGCTGCCCTATCACTATCATGCTCATAACAGTCAACAAGCATACAAGGCACATCATGAAAATATCGCAGGGCCCACACAACTCCGGTAAGAAATCCTTACCTGGTCAGAAGGCAACAACAAGCAAGAAACCTAAGCTGCGATCAAACCCGAGCAACCTAAAGCGAACCAAACAAACACAACAATAATCACAAAATAGGCCTAAATATAATAAAATAACAGGGCTTGGCTCGGGAGCAACTCACGAGGCGGTGGCCGACACGCTGAACGAGCCGGGCCAGACGGCGCGGGTGCTGGGCGCCGAGGGGCGCGAGATGGGCATATTTGGTGCGACATGTGGGCAATGGCGCAATGGCGCGGCGCGGCCAAGATGAGGACGGCGCGCTTTCTGGCGACGCGGCGAGCTATAGGGACACGCGCGCACGGCGACGCGACGCGACGGCTTTAGGGAGCACGATCTGGCACGAGGCGGGGGTGGCGCGCATTGCGGCGCTCAAGACTATGCGGGCGGTCGGCGGCGGCCAGCACCGCTTGCGCTTGTTGCTCGGCATAGTCTTGTGATTAGGCGACACGGATCAGGGTGATCTGGCGCGGGGATGGTCTGGGCGAGGGCTGTGCGACGCGGCCTTGGCAGGGGCGACTCGGGCTGGGCGGCTTGGGGGCTGGGCGACGCGAGCTGAGATGCTAGGGGCTCGGGCTTGGGCTTAGGCGAGCTGGGGCTCGGGCTTGGGCGAGCTGGGCGGCTAGGTTGGGCGACCTGGGGGGGCTGGCTTGGGCTGGAGGAGAGAGAGAGAGAGAGAGAGAAAAGGGAAAAAAGGGAAAAATGGGAAAAAAAAGGGAAAATGGAATTTTTGCTATTTTTCCAACCTTATCCATTTTTAAATACCCTTAAAATCCTTAAAATCCTATTTCCCGGCTTCCTCCTTCGAGACCCGACCGAAGCAAACTTTTCCAATAAATAAAACTCACTTAAATCCAACTCCCAAATTAACAATAAGGGCCCGGGCTCGAATCCCAAAGGAAGCACACAACCAACCATAACTTGGCCAAAAACCCAAACCACAACCGAACTTCCAAACGACTAGCCCAAACATCTCGGGACTCGCAACCAACAACAAACAAGCCTCGACAAAGGCAGGAGCGACCTCGAAGTCCTAAAATCCATAAATCCTGCCCGAGTAGCCAAAAGACCAAAATACCCCTAAGGGTCAAAACAGCTCTAACGACCCAACCGAACAACCAAATCTTGAACCGAAGGCACCTCGAAAATTGGAATAGAAAACTGGGCTGTTACACCGGGAGATCAGTTTAGTAAAAGTTCAGTGGAGAAACCAAAGAGTAGAAGAAGCCACTTGGGAACTTGAGGATGAGATGAGGATGCACTACTTGGAGTTGTTTTAGCTTTAGGACTTTCGGGGACAAAAGTCTTAAAATAGGGAATACTGTAACAGCCCAAGTTTTCCTTCCGGCTCTCAAGGTATGTTTGGTAGCTTTCTAGCTTTGTTAGGGGCTGTTAGGGCTTCTTGAGCCTTCAGGGCATTTTGGTCATTTTACCCTCTAGGGGTATTTTGGTCATTTTACCCTCTAGGGGTATTTTGGTCATTTTGTCATCCGAGTTGTCCTCACAGTTACTCAGGGTTTCAGGAATGTTTGTGTTGGTTTTGGACTTCAGTTTTCCTCCGGTTTTCGTTTCCAAGGCAAGAGCTCCATTTTAGGAAAGTTTGGTGGTCTCCCGGGTGAATGGAGAAAATTAAAAATAAATTGGGGTTGAGCTAGGATTTGATCCTTGGTGTGTGGTGGTCGAATTGGAGGCAAGTGTGGAGGGAAAATAAAATGTTTTTAAAAGGTGTTGGAGTTGGGACTCGAAGGAGGAACCTCATTTGACACTTGTCAAATGGAGGGATTGTTTAGGATTTTAAAATAAGAAAAAATCAGCCTTTTCTCCTTCCCTTTCCCAACCCTAGCCAACCACCTCACCACCCTCTCTCTTTGTCTTCTTCTTTTTCCTCTCTTGGCCGAGCAAGCAATCCCTCATCTCCATTGTTGTTCCAAGCTAGTTGCATCTCCCTTTTTCTCTTGCTAGTGTAGATCCGAAAGGCTTCATCTTCTCCATTGTGTTGGATCTAGCCTAGCTCAAGATCTCCATCTTCAATCCTCCTCCATTGCTGAGACCTCAAGGTAGGTGTTTGTTTGGTTTTGCTTGCTTGAAGAGTAGATCTAGCCGAGAGACACCATTGTTGGGTGTGTGTGTTCTAATCAAGCCCATATTGTTGTTTTTTCATAGCCTAGCCGAGATCTCCTTTGCTCTTGCAACACTTCCTTGGCCGAGATCCTTAAGGTAAGTGTGTTGTATCTTTGCTCTTGTTTTTGTTGTCCAAATGGTTGGAGGTTGGTTCACTCAAGTGTTCTTCTTGTTTGTGTAAGTTGAAGCCTAGCCAAAATCTCAAGCTTGTGGTGTGTTGTCGAGACCTCTTGTGTTCTCTCCTTGGCCGAGACTACAAGGTGAGTTGGTGTGATGTTGATGTTTGAATTTTGCCCTAAATCCCCTTGGTGGCCGAGAGCAGCATGTGGAAGGGTTTCGCTTGTGTGTTGTGTGTAGGCAAAACTAACCTATGTTTGGTGTTGTGTTGTATGCCCTAGCCGAGAGTGAAGAGGGAAGGGCATGAAATTCTCTTGTGTGTTGTTGGACTCCCTTGGCAGAGACCACCCTTGGAGGTTGAGGTCTTGCTCGGGTTCCGGTAAAGCCCTAACTCCTGGTGTTTGGTTGTTGTGGTTTGGTTGTGACTTGATTGTTCTATTGTTAAGTTAACAGGTGGGGTTCTTCAGCTTGTGGATTCATTCTGGGATTTGGGATTCTACTGTTGTCAGGTAAGGGTTCCTTGTCAGGGTTGTGTGGGCCCTACGCACCTCATTGATAACTCCCTGTTGTGTGTCGTATTGAACTGTTAGTGGATAGGCTTCTATGCAGGTTGTTTGGATTTATATAAATTGTTAGTGGATAGGTTTTCTGCAGGTTGTCTGGATTTATTTAAACGGTTAGTGGATAGGTTTTCTGTAGGTTGTCTGGATTTATATAAACGGTTAGTGGATAGGTTTTCTGTAGGTTGTCTGGATTTATACAAACTGTTAGTGGTTAGGATTTTGCAGGTTCCTTGGAGGAAGTATAAGCTTGTAGATGCTTAGCCCTGTTCATTATCTCTTGTGTGTAAAATGGAATTGTATGTTGTATATGTTCTGTGATGATGTATGTTTTAGCATGATTGTAGCTAGGTTCTTCTTGGATTATTGTTAGGGTTGGCATGTAGAATATATCCTGTTTATGTGCTTCTCTACCTATTGACTGCTTATCTGTCCGCTTTACATCCTTATATCCTGAACATAGTAATTATTATACCATGATTGTAATAGTGTGTTAGAGTCATTAGGGAGTCCCGAGTGTCAGTCGGGTTGTGTGCTGGCTCGGTTTGTTTAGGACTGCCCAGTGTGTTGCAGTCCAGGACTAGCCCAGTGTGAGTTGTTCCTTGTTGGCCCTGAGAGTACTGACCAGTTGCTAGGATTGGCCCAGTGTGTTGTTGATCCCAGGAATAGCCCAGTGTGTGTTGTCCCTATTAGCCGAGTGTGTGTTGTCCCTATTAGCCCAGGGTGTTGTTAATCAGGTAGAGTAGTTCTGCCCAGTGTGTTGCAGTTCTGGGCTGCCCAGTGTGTTGTAGCCAGGACTAGCCCAGTGTGTTACTGTCCTTAAATAGCCCAAGGTGTGCTAATCTTGTTTACTGTGCTGTCATAGCTTGAGAATTACTTGAATTGTACTCCTGTTAGTTAGCCTAGTGTGTGCTAACCATTGTCTGGCTGTGAGCTTAGACCATGTTGATGATTATCCTGCTGTACTATTTAAGACTGCCATGTTATGTTCTATTATTTGTATGCTAGGGTGTTAGGTGATTTGTTGTGCGTATTGTACCCCGGTTGGGGGATCCTTACTGAGTGCAATTTTTACTCACCCTTTCTGTGGTTTTCTCCACCAGGTAACTTGGTACAACATCGAGGTGGCTAGAGGAGGGAGCTGATGGATCATGGGCAGGCCGCTGCATAGTCTGAGTCTTTATAATGCATCTTGAAAGTGTTTTGGGAACTTTGTACTGTTGAACTTGGATTTATGTTTTTGTTATTTGTAATGTTTGTAAACTCTGGCCAGAGAGTGTTTATTATTTTCCATTTGAAGAATTTCCAAACGGATTTTATGATTCCAATGTTTTAATAAAGTGTTCTTTTCCAGCCCTTGAATGATTTTCACTGAATTTTACATGTTTAGTAAGGGCTTTTAGGGCTGTTTAGTGTCTGGTCCTTACATACAGAGGTCGATTGTGTGTACCGAAGGTTGCAGGACTGCGAGCAGAGTTGCTTTCAGAGCCTCATTGTTCACCGTTTGCTTGGCACCCCTGAGGTACCAAGATGTATCAGGATCTTAAGCAAACGTTCTGGTGGATGGGCATGAAGAGAGACATTGCAGAGTTTGTTGCTTGAAGATCTTACTTGTCGCAAGTGAAGGCACCTAAGCGAAGCCACCGGTGGTTTCTTTGCAGCTACATTGAGCGTGTCTCAGTGGAAATGGGAAGAGATCTCCATGGACTTTATTTCTAGATTGTCGAGGACACCGAGAGGGTTTACTCAGATCTGGGTGATTGTTGACCGCGTGACTAAGAGCGCACACTTCATTCCCTGTAGAGTCACTTATACCGTGGAGCAGTGGGCGCAGTTGTTTTTGGACCAGATTATCCGTTACCATGGTGTGCCTATGAGGATTGTGTCGGACCGTGATTTGCGGTTCACTTCCCGTTTCTGGAGAGCGCTCCAGAAAGACTTAGGCACCGAGGGCAGTTTTAGTACGGCTTTTCACCCTCAGACAGATAGACAGACTAAGAGGGTGAACCATATTCTTGAGGATATGATGAGAGCCTGCGTGTTAGACTTCCCGGGCAGTTGGGACCAGTACTTGTATCTGATGGAGTTCGCTTACAATAACAGTAATCAGTCGACGATCCAGATGGCTCCATTTGAGGCTTTGTATGGTAAGCGTTGCCGATTTTGTAACGGCCCAGGTTTTCATCCCGGTCTTCCAAGTATGCCCTAGGGGTATTTTGGTAATTTGGTCGGGTCGTCAGGGCCGTTTATGTCTTTTTCAGTTGCTAAAATTATTGGATGGTCTTATGTAGGATTTTGTTGCTTTGTGGATGTGTTTGGGCATGGTGAGATGCAAAAGTAAAATTGAGAAATAAAGGTGTGTTTGTTGGGGTTCAAACCCAGGTTGTCTGGGAGGTCAGTTGTATGTGGTTGCCGGTTGTGCCTCGAGCTGTTATTGATGCTCATTCTGCGGTATGTCTTGGTTAGCTATGGGTCTTTGGGGGTTTGGTGCATTTGACTAAATGAAGGGAAATTAGGGTTGTTTGTGTTTTCTTCTCCAAACCCACCCTAGCCGCCCAAGCTCTCTCTTCCAAGCTCCTTGTCGTGCATCATCTCAACGAGCAGCCCTTCGATCGATTGTCATCCCAGGTAAGAGTTCTCTTCTTCTTCTTCTTCTTCTTCTTCTTCCGTTTGGTGCCCTTGCTGGCCGAGAGAAAAAGGAGGTGAGTTTGTGTTATGTTGCAACTAGCCGAGAGGGGAGCACCAAGAAGATGCCGTCGCCAAGCCCAACCGCCCACATCGCCCAACGCCTAACACCGCCGGCCCCTGCCGTCACACGGCGGCTCCATCGCAAGAAATGACGCTCGCCCAGCAGACGCCCGCCCGAGCAAACCGGCCTGCATCGCCCGAGCGAAGCCAGACGCGCCAGAGTCGCCACGGCCGTCGCATGCCGGCGCTCGTCGTGATGCCCGACGCCCGCCTACGCGCTCGCGCAAGATCGCACCAAGAACCCCGCCTTGGCGCGTCTCGCCCGCATCCCGTCCTCGCGCCCGCGTAGCCGTGCAAGACGCTTTCGGCCGCGCAGACCCCTGCCGCCCAAGAGAGCTCAAGAAGAAGACCACGCACCGTCGCGGCACTGCTTACCTCGCATGTCACCGCGGTTGTGTGAGTTGCTCCCGAGCTGAGCCCTGTTTGATTTATTAGTTTAGGCCTATTGATTGTAAAATTTGTTGTTATTTGCTAGGTACCCGATAGCTAGCTCGGGGTTCTATCGCAGCATAGGATCTTTGTGTGTAGTTGCCTCCCGACCAAGGTAAGGATTTCTTACCGGAGTTGTGTGGGCCCTGCGATATAATATGTGATTGCTGTTTGTATGCTTGTTTGTGTTTATCAGCATGTTTAGCGATAGGTGCTCTGTTCTGAATTCCCGACTGGCATGATTCTCGTGTTGTTTCTCATGTTAGTTCCATGCTAGGTTGTTCTGTTCTAGCATGCTCGTTATCTGTTCTACTTCGTAGTTTCATGCTGGGTTTGTTGTTTCTGCTGAGCACGTATTGGATTGTTTGTTGTATCTGTTATAGTTCGAATTATGATAGGTAGCATCATCCGGTGAGGATGCATAACGTAACTTGCATCCGTGTCAGGGACGTTCGAGGCAGTACTCCATCCCTGATTCGTCGTTAGGGTTTAGCTAACCCTAACAGCAACCCTTTGCAATCTTGGGTGAGGGTGGCAGACTGTTAAATGCCCCAACGGTCGGAATGATGACAAGGAATTGCCTTGTCCCCGGCAGTCGGCACATCCTTAGCGTGTTCGGCCGTAGCCCTTGATTGCCACCTATTAGGGCAAGGACCGCTTCCTGGTGTAAGCCTACCACGACCGGTTCCTTAGCCTCAGGTGCGGTGGTTCAGGCTGACATAGTTCACGTGTCCAGGTCTCACACCCCTATGTCAGTGACACCGATCCAGAGATTAGTTAGGCATGAGTACTGGACCAGGGCAGCTTGCCACTAGACTCGGCACCCCCCATGGTTTGCAGCAGCATGCGGTGCGCGCACACGCTCATTACAGCGTCGACCGGAGAGCTCCTCGGGATCTTGAGTTCAGTGTACCTTTCGTATCGACAGTAGACAGGCTGAGGCCGAGACTTGCTTCTCGTATAGGATCGTATCGCGTGGTAGATTTTCTGGAGTAAGACCCTGAGATGGCATCTGAGCTTTATGTATAGATTTAAGCTATGTGCTCTCTTGTGTGTTTATATTCATAGCTTGCATACCTTTCTGCTAGATGACCATGTATATCGTATTGTACCCCGGTTGGGGATTCTTACTGAGTAATTCGTTACTCACCCTTATTTTGTGGTTTTTCCACAGGTAATCATGGTGCGAGACAGGATGGCTGAAGGAGGAGCTGTGATCATGGAAACCATCTGATTAAACTCTGAGTCTTTAATGTTTTATATTTTATTGTCCTCTGAATGCATGTAGTCGGGCACGGAGCCCTTAGGATGTTTTCTGATTGTTTCTGGATTCTGACACTGTTGTAAATCGTTTGATGTTTTGAATGTTTGAATAAATCTCTGATCATAGTATATTTTGGAAATGTATTTGGCTTGGAACAGGTGCTTGGAAACAGGGACAGGTTTTAGGAATTAAATGTTGTCTTTTAAAACAGATGTTGTATGTTTTGGGTTTTAATTCAGAATCTAGAATACAATCCTGCATCGTGTTGTAAAATTTTAAAAGCATGCATTGAGGTAAAGGCCTATTTTAGGACCCCATTCGGGTCGGGTCTTTACAGGTTTCCTGTATTCTGGGAAGAGGTTGGAGATAGACAGGTTTTGGGTCCTGAGTTTCTTCAGGTGACTAATGCTGCAGTGCAGAAGATCAGGGCTCGTATCTTGACAGCGCATAGCAAGCAGAAGAGTTACGCCGATGTTCGGCGCAGGGACTTGGAGTTTGAGGTAGGGCAGCATGTATGGCTGAGGGTTGCACCAATGCGTGGTGTTCTGAGGTTTGGTAAACGAGGGAAGTTGAGTCCCAGATTTGTTGGTCCGTTTGAGTTACTGGAGAGGATTGGCAGAGTTGCATATCGGTTAGCCTTACCTCCGTCGTTGTCAGCAGTGCACAGTGTTTTTCACGTATCGATGTTGAGACAGTATGTGTCGGACCCGTCGCATATTGTAGGCTTTGAGCCTTTGCAGCTGAATGAGGATTTGAGCTTCGAGGAGAAGCCTGTTGAGGATTCTAGCCTTTGAGACTAAGACGTTGCGTAACCGAGAAATCCGTTTGGTAAAGGTTCAGTGGAGGAGTCAGAGTATTGAGGAGGCTACCTGGGAATGGGAGGACGAGATGAGATTGCACTATCCTGAGTTGTTCCAGTCTTAAGGACTTTCGGGGATGAAAGTCATAAAAAGGAGGGAATACTGCAACGGCCCAGGTTTTCATCCCGGTCTTCCAGGTGTGGCCTGAGGGTATTTTGGTAATTTGGTGGGATATTTCTGTCTTTTCTCAACTAAATATATTCTTGGTTGTTCACAATTAGGGTTTGGTTGCATTCCAGTTGAGTTTGGGTGTTGGGAGTTACAAAAAAATAAGAATTAGGGTTTTGGAAGAAAATTAAAGTGCAACAGTTGAGGCTTGAACCAAGGTGGCCTAGTTAGATAGTAGCAGGGCTTTACCAGTTGAACTACAGGTATATCTTGAAACTTATTTTGCAGGAATATTGTTTTGACCTTGGTTGCCGCCCCAACTTAAGTGAGTTTAATTAAAAGTAGGTTTTATTTTATTTCCTCCCAAAAAGAAAAGACCTAGCCGCACGCCTCTTCTCCCATTTGCGATTTCTCCCGTGGGTTTTCTCTCTTGTCGTGCGACTTCTTCATCCCGAACCCGAGCTCCGTCATCCGATCGACCTCTCCTTCTGGGTAAGTCTTCTCCTTGCCGAATGTAGCCTAGGTTTTGTTTCCTTGTTGATTTCGACCAAGATTTGTGCAAGTTATGGCCGAATCCCTTGCTTGGCAGAGAGGAATGGTTGTTGTCGTTTGAGTTGGTTGTTGAGTGTTTGTTTGTTGTGTGCAGCCCCAGATTCGCATGAATTCAAGCCAAGAAGCAAGCCCTTGCAGCAAGCACCCTAGCCGAGACTACCCCTAGCCCTATCCCTAGCCGAGAGGCACTCAAACCCTAGTCTAGCCGCAAGCATCTTGGCCTTGTGTTGCCGCGAGCCTTGTCCCTTGCCGAGGCTACTTCTTGCCAAGTTCTTTGCTGAGCCGAGACTTCATCCTTGCTGGTTGGTTGAGACACTCCTTGCCCGGGCATCCATTTTGGGGTTCGTACCTTCCCGACCTAACTTGTTAGTTAAATTAGTTAGGTAGTTAGTTAGTTAACTATAGTTATATGTACTATTTGATTGTTAGGTTTCCGTTAGCTAGCTCGTGTTTGTTTGCAGCTCAAGGATTACGTTGTGTTTACTACCCTCCGACCCAGGTAAGGATTTCTTACAGGAGTTGTGTGGGCCCTGCGATATTTCTGTGATTGTTGTTTGTATGTCTGCTTCTGATTACCGGCATGTTTAGTTATTAGGTGCTTTGTTCTGAATTCCAACTGGCATGACTTCTCGTGATTATTCACGTGTTAGTTCCATGGTAGGTTGTTCTGTTCTGGCATGTTCGTATTATGTTCTTGTTTTGTAGTACCATGCTAGGTTCGTTGATTCTGCTGAGCACGTGTTAGTATGTTTATTGTTAGCTGTTTATAGAATAGTGTCATGATAGGTAGCATCATCCGGGCGAGGGTGCATAACGTAACTTGCATCCGTGGCAGGGACGCGCGAGGTAGTACTCCGTCTTTGATCCGTCGTTAGGGTTTAGCTAACCTAACGGCAGCCCAGTCGTAATCTTGGGTGAGGGTGGCAGACTGTTAAATGCCCCAACTGTCGGGGGAATGACGAGGCATTGCCTTGTCCCCAGCAGTCGACACGACCTCAGCGTGTCGACAGTAGCCCTTGATTACCACTTGATAGGGCAAGGACTGATCTCTGGTGTAAGCCTACCACGGACGGTTTCTTAGCCTCAAGTGCAGTGGTATAGGCTGACATAGTCATAGTGTCCTGGTCTCACACCACTATGTTCAGTGACACCGATCCAGAGATTCTTTTAGGCATGCGTACTAGACTAGGGCAGCTTGCCCGAGACCTAGCACCTCCCGGGTTTGCAGTAGCATGCGGTGTGCGTTCACGCTCATTACAGCACCGACTGGAGAGCTCCTCTGGATCTTGAGTTCAGTGCACCTTTCGTATAGTCAGTATAGCAGAAAAGCTGAGGCCGAGACTAGTTTCTCGTAGAGTTCCGAGTTTTAAGATAACTCTCGGAGTAAGACCGTAAGGTGGCATCCGTTTATAGTTATGTATGGATTAAAGTAAAGTGCTCTCTTTAGTGTTTGTATTTATAGCCTGCATACATTCTACTAGATGACCAGCTATATCGTATTGTACCCCGGTTGGGGATTCTTACTGAGTAAATCGTTACTCACCCTTACTTTTGTGGTTGCCACAGGTAACCAGGGCGCAAGACCGGTTGGTTGAAGAAGGAGCTGCTGATCATGGAATCCTGTTGTTTTATCTCTGAGTCTTATGTTACGGTTTTTTCTTTATATATTCTTGAATGCATGTAGTTAGGTCACGGAGCCCTCAGGATGTTTTGGATTGTATCTGGATTCTGTCTTTTCATTGAAATGATTTGGAACTGAATGTTTGAAATAAATCTCTGATCAGAGTACGTTTTGAATTATTTATAGCTTGAAACAGGTGCTTGGAAACAGGGATAGGTTTTAGGATGTTTTTATGCTTGTTAGTTTAATGGATGATTACAAGTTTTAAATTTATACAGAATCTGGAAGGCAATCTTGCATAACTTGTTTAGGTTTTAAAAGCATGCATTGAAGTAAAGGCCTAGGTTAGACTTCTTTCGGGTCGGGTCTTTACAGAAAACATGCTAGCAAGAAGTCAACACAAGTTGTCTTAATCTAAAGTGCTCATAACAGTCAACAAACATACAAGGCACATCATGATAATATCGCAGGGTTCACACAACCACGGTAAGAAATCCTTACCTAGAAACAAGGAGAAGAACATTAACATAAATTAAGAGCTCCTCGAGCTGCAGGCTACCAACAAGGCACAACACACCTAACATCAACATTAAGACGATTAATACACCTGCAAGCATCTAACTTAACCAAGAACGCAAGGGGAACAGAGGTTACCCAAACCGAGAACCAGAAGGCAACTAGAGAAAACAACTCCACTGCCTCGGGGCTTTGCTGGGGCAAAGCTTTGCCTGGCGAAGAGGCACTGCTATGCGGGCTGGCAACGCGGCTGCACACTGCGAAGAGGCTCAACTGCAGGTGAAGCGACGCGAATGTGTGGCTGCTGTGCGCTACGGCTGGATGCAGGATCAAGGGCGAGGCGAGGGCTACTGTGCATGTCGTTGCGGCGAGGTGACGTGCGGAGAAGCCTCAACCGGAACGGAGAGGGCGCGCGACGCCAGCGAACAAGCAGCAGGGGCGCAGGGGAGCTGGGCTGCGATTGCCGCGCGAAGGGCTAGGCAAGGCTGCGTGCGGCTGGGGGCCTGGCGACGGCGCGTTCGCTGGGGCAACAGCATGAGGGCGATGCGGCAAGGCTTGGTGCGGGCGAACGGGCGATGTTGGCGCTGGGCTACGACGAAGGGCGCTATTGCAAGAGCAAGCGGCAGCCATCACGGAGGTTTCATTGGGGCGAACGGTCGGGGCTGTGCAACAGCTGTTGCTGGTCATTTGTGGGGCTACTCTCGGCTGGAAGAAGACATACACACACACACTCAACATCAGCGGATAGAGCTTGGCCAAGCAACAAGGAGGAGGATTTTCGGCAAAGGAAAATAAGAAGAAAAGGAAGAAGAAGGCTCACCTTAAGGTTCTTGGTCTTGGGTTATTGAAGAAACGACAAGATGTTGGTGGGAAGATGGGGGACGATGGTGTGGGTGTGTGTAAAGACCCGACCCAAAAAGGGCTCTAAATAGGCCTTTACCCCAATGCATGCATTCAAAGTAAAGGACAATATGCAAATAATTTTCGGATTCCCAATTAAAAAAAAACAATCAAGGTTCAATAAAAAATAAAGATAGTTTGCTGAAACCTGTCCCTGACTCCAAGCACCTGTTTCAAGGCAAATACATTTCCAAAACGTACACTCTGATCAGAGATTTCTTAAAACATTTGAAACATCCTCAAATTCAATAAAGCAGGAATCCACGAAAACATTCAGAAAACATCCTAGGGCTCCGTGCCCGACTACATGCATTCAGGGGAAAATAAAAGACAAGAGTCATAGAAATAAAAAGTCGAGAGACGACAAAGAGTTCCCATGATCACGGCTCCTCCTTGACCATCTTGTCTCGCACCTTGGTTACTGTGGAAAACCACAAAATAAGGGTGAGTAACGAATTACTCAAGAAGAATCCCCAACCGGGGTACAATACGATGCACATGGTCATCTAGATGAGTGTATGCAAGCTATGAATATAAACACGAGAATAGAGCACATAGCTTAAGTCCACACTTGGACCTCGGATGCCAACTCGTGGTCTTAGTCCGAGATAAATCACCACACAATACGCCCTATACGAAACGAGTCCCGGCCTCGGCACTGTCTCATCGTCGATATGAAAGGTGCACTAGCTCAAGATCCCGATGAGCTCCGGTCGGCGCTTTAATGAGCGTAAGCGCGCGCGCGCGTGCTCACTGCAGAACTATGGAAGTGCCGGGTCTAGTGGCAAGTCGCCCATGTCCGACCACCACGCCTAACTAAATCTCCGGATCGGTGTCACCGACATAGGGGTGTGAGACACGGACACGCGGAACTATGTCACTGAACCACCGCACTTTGAGGCTAAGGAACCGGTCGTGGTAGGCTTACACCAGAAGCGGTCCTTGCCCTAACAGTGGCTATCAAGGGCTACGGCCGAACACGCCGAGGACGTGCCGATCGCCGGGATGAGGCGATGCCAAGTCATCATCCCGACCGTTGGGGCATTTAACGATCCGCCACCCTCACCCAAGATTTCGGTGGCCTACCGGTCGGGTTAGCTAAACCCTAACGGGGTCCAGGGACGGAGTACTACCTCGTGACGTCCCCGCCATGGATGCAAGATACTTTATGCATCGGGCCCGGATGATGATGCTACCTACCTACACTCTAACCTATCATATCAATAACATACAATCCAATACAATCCAAAACGTGCTCAACAGATACAACGAACCTAGCATGGTACTATGAAGCAAGAACAGATAAGAGCATGCCAGAACGGAACAACCTAGCATGGACTAACATGAGAGAACAACATACGAAGTCATGCTAGTCAGGAATTCAGAACAGAGCACCTAAACTATACATGCTGATAATCACAAACAAACATACAAACAAAAATCACATAGAACATCGCAGGGTCCACACAACTCCTGTAAGAAATCCTTACCTTGGTCGGAAGACTTCTACACACAAATTCCTAAGCTGCGAACACTCCCGAGCTAGCTATCGAGAACCTACAAACATAGTAACAATCACAACCATAGCCCTAAAAATATAATAAAACAGCAAGCTCGGCTCGGGAGCACTCACACGGCACGACGACACGAGGCTGGGCACCGGCCGGTGTCTGATGCAGATGGACTGGCGCTGGGCGCGGCTGCATGGCGACACTGTACCGGGCACGCCACGCGAGGCGCGCGCGCGAAGCGGGCGTCCGCTCGGCCGATCCGGTCGCGCACGACGAGGCGGGCGCGGCGAGAAGCGTCTCGCTCGGCCGATCTGGTGCGACGACGAGGCTGGGCGTGCGACGAGCGTTAGATCTGGGCGTGCGACAGGTCTGGGACGCGCGACGGGCGAGCGAGGGCTGCTTCTCGGTTGTGCGGATTGAGCTGCGGCGGCAGGTCTAGGGCTGCGACAGGCGGATCCGGCGGCCTGGGCGTGCTGCTCGGGCGGCTGGTGCGATGGTGGCTGGCGGGCTCTCAAGCGGATCTGGCGGTGTGTGGGCGATCGGCAAGAATTTCGCCGCACCAAACACAAACACACACACACTTCCTTACCTTCGGCAAGCAAAACAACCAATCGAGAAGAGGAAGAGGATGAAGACTTACTCGGAATGATGATCGAACAACGGAGCAGCGAAGGGGATGAAGAAATCGACAAGGAGGCTAGGGAGAACTTGGCTTGGATGGCTAGGAGATGTGTTGGAGAAGAAGACATGGCAAACCTATTTTCTTTTCATTTACCAAATGCACCAAAACTCCAAACTCCAAGGCTAACCATAAAATGACCCGGAAAGAGCAACAAGAGCTCTCACTAGCTCATCTGGCACGCATCCCCACAAGCTTCCCTTGAGACCCGGGTTCAAAACCCAGCTGCAGCACAATTTCTTTTCTTTTTACTTTTGCATCAAACCTTGCTCAAACCCTTCCACGAAGCCTCACAAACCTACATAAATCCATCCAATAATTTTAGCAACTGGAAAAGACATAAACGGCCCTGACGGCCCGACCAAATTACCAAAATACCCCTAGGGCATACCTGGAAGACCGGGATGAAAACCTGGGCTGTTACAGTGTGCGGCAAGAAGGAGAATGAGGAAATAAAAATACGATTTCTCTTTTCCTTTTCCTTTTAGGTTTTACGATTCCAACTCCTGGGCTTTCCCCCTTTGAGTCCCAGCTGCAGCAACTATTTCCCTTGATTTAAACTCATTTAATCCAAGCCTCCAAACCCCTTCAGGTCAAAGATTCGAATCTTACAAGCATCACCTTTTATTTTTCTCTTTTTAAAACTCTTTTAAACCAAGCTTCCAACTCCAAAACGACCAAGGTTTGAGCCTTGGCAAGCGCACTTTTATTTTCTACTTTACAAAACACTTGTAGCCAAAAGCTTCTCAAATCCACCCAGGTTCGAATCCCAACAGGCGCTCTTTTAATTCTTTAATTTATAATTAACCAAACTACCTTCAAACTTCCGAGCAACCAACACAAACTCTTGGAACTTGCAACCAACAATCAATCAACATCGGCTAAAGACAAGAACAACCCTGGAATCCTGATTATCCACAAAACCGAGTCCCGAGGAAAGAATGACCAAAATGCCCTTAAGGGTTAAAATAGCTCTAACGGCCCAACCGAACATCCAAATCATGAACCGGATAAGCCGAGTCAGCCCCTGGCCTTTTATAGCTGAAAGAAAATAGTGGAAATAACTCCAGAGTGAGTGGGATCAGTGGACAGCATGGAAAACTTGGTCGTTACAACACACGCTAGCTGTTTTGCTCAAACAAAAGTGACAATGCCCACTAATGGATTTCACAACAGACTGAACCACCAACTCAGAACTAGTAGTACTCACCCAAACGTCGAAGGAAGGGTCAACTCCCAAAACTCTCCGAACAGGAACAAGTCCTCATGGCAACGCCCGCTTTCTCCAACCAAGCTAGCTCTTGAAACAACATGGAAACCACACCTTGGTCAACACCAAGCACCATCTTGCTAACCACTCCGAAACCACCCGCGGAGGTACTAAGAACAACTCTAGCTTGTTAACCGACTACTAGCTTCCAGCAACTCAACCGAGGTAAACTGCCTGGGTCTGACTGAGCTCTAGTGAGGCTCTCCACAACTTAGGGTTCCTCCGACCACCCTCGGACACACACTGTCGTCAAACAGTCAACTGGCTACACGGGCAACAACTCCCTCCAGCATTTTATCTATGCTAGCCAGCTCCAACTCCTAGAAAACCAAGAAGACCAAAAACGCTACAGATGTGTCATCCTCCTACTCAAAGCATCAACCACATCGTAGCTTCTACCCAGGGTAAGGATTCGAACAACACTTTTAGGAACGACGGACAAAAACTACGCGGCTTCGCTATAATCGCTCTTGTTAAGTACCATCTGAACTCCAACCAACAATAACAAGAGGTTTCCCTAACCAGGTCAAGGTCCAAGTAGCGAAACTTGCCTAACAATAACCCGGCTACGAGCACGGTATCCTTACAACTTAACCTAGGACACCTTGACATCTAACTAAAGCCCTAAAACCTCGAGGACTGAGTACTGGCTCCACAACACGAACCACACGTGGTTCCTAAAACTTACACCACGGAACGAGCTACAAAACGTACACCGACGTGTACAGCTTCCTCTTGTTTCCTTAATATCCAAGTCCAATAAGTACTCTCACACAAAGGAAACATTTGCCTCCTATTAGAGCCACAGCTAACAAAAATGCATCAGGAGTCCAAACTCCACACGAGGTCAACTCACAATGAAACACAACATTGGCCAACTTACTCTACAAGAGCATAATAACACCAAACTAACATACCTCGTACCAATGTGTCCACTAGATGTGCTCCGCACAAACCAACCAACTCATGGCTCCACTGCTAGATCAATCTTGCATCATCGATGCTGACTCTACTCCGACTAAGGTAACTCAAGGGTAGTGGAATCGCACTACCAACAAACTGGCTCACATGACCACAACACAAGCGCGAGAACTTGGACGCACTAGCCCTTAACAATCTTCAACATCCTTCGTACCCAACTCTCGGTAACCTTGGAAAAGCTCCTACTTTCCCTCGAACGTCCTTACACTTGTAGTCATCAGACTACCACCGAGCTAGATCCCTCAAACCACCCAAACAGGTGCAACCACAGTAAACGGGGTACAACGACTAGTGGGGATGCTGAACTCCAGGTGGGTCATAGAACCACCTGCACCACTGGTGCGAACTGGCCTGAACATTGGCCTCCTCGCAAAGCTTGGTGCCAACAAGCACTAAATCCTTTACAACACAAAACATCTACAACCGGGCCCCACGTCTTACTGTAGGTAGGACCAGGAAGGTCACAACTCCAGGAGACGAGAGCACTAGCACTCCAACAAGAATCTCGACACTCGAGCAATCTAGTCTCTGGCATCTTGTCTAACAGATGTGCCATAGCCTACTCTTGCATCTCCACTCGATGCTCAGCAAATACTCCAGCCAACTCTCGGAAGGCAGCAACTAACTCCACTTTAGAAGCATGCTAACAGAAGAGTGTTACACTCTACTAGCCAACTGGAAGCCACCGACGGATCAAATCCCGACAAGTAAACTTCACGTTGCACTCTGGCTACGAGGTACTAACAGAACTGGCTGTAAACAACAGCAGGCTTGCAAGTGGTCAAAGATGACTCTACATCTTCCTCAAAAGCTACTAACTCGGTAGCCACTCTTTGGGTAACTTGTCAATCGACAAAGGTTCAAGATCTACATTTGAACCACCCAGGCTAGTCCACACTTGGACCTACTCTACTAGCAACCGAACACAAGAAAAGCCAAATAAACTCCACTACGGGAGTTGCGCTCTGAGGCAAAGTGGCTTCCACCTCCTCTATGAGGGAACTAACAACTAGGCCAAACTTGGCCTTCATGTCGGGCCAACCCTAGACGCGGTCTTAAACACAATTGGCTCAATGCCAACTCCTCGGCTGGCAGTACCGGGAGTCCCTGCTCTACTACATGTAACTGGCACACTGGCGGTCTACACCCAGACCTCAAGGGTCAGTCCACTCTCGGACTTTCGCTGCCACAACAAAGAAACAACAAACCATGCATGTATACTAGACACGGTATTGCAACAAAAACCTTTAAACAACAAACTTGGACGTACCTGACGGTCGTTAGAGAGCTGATGATCATGGGGACAAACAACCTACAAAGCAGGTTAGTCTACAGAATCTATGATTCCACGCTCTGATACCAACTGTAAGAACCCGACCTGAATAATGGTCCTAAACTGGGTTCTCGCACAGCATGCATGCATAAAAGTGACACAATTTCAAAACATAGTTTATAACTCAAAGAAATCACATTTAAACCTTGGACTCCGTGTTCACTACATGCTGAATAAACATAAATATTAAAACAGAAATAGAGTAAGCGTCGGTAGCTCCCATGATCATCAAGACTCCTTCGCTAGCCGTCCTGGTGTCGTCCCAAGATACCTGGTGGAAAACCACAGAAATAAGGGTGAGTACAAAAGCACTCAGTAAGAATCCCCAACCGGGGTACAGTACGAACATCAATCATACAACATACTAGTTGTAAGAACCCGACCCAAAACACGGTCCTAAACCTAGGTTCTCACTCAACATGCAAGTTAAATACTTCATCAAGCGGTTTAGTGCTCATATTTAAAACCTTTCAAAACATTTAAAAGCGGGGACACTTAAAACATAAACAACAACCTTCATTTAAGCAAAGCCAACAAAGTAAAACAAGCCTGGCCAGTGTTTATAAAATCATAGAATACAATTTAAACAACTTTTAAAAACGTCCCCCTAGGACTCCTGTCCGTCTACATGCTGAACAAATTATGCAAACAATAAAAGACAGAGTGCCTGGCGCGCTCCCATGATCAATCGGCTCCTCCGCTAGCCCCCCGGTGTTGTTCCAAGTTACCGTGGAAAACCACAGAAATAAGGGTGAGTATAAACATACTCGGTGAAGAATCCCCAACCGGGTACAATACGATACATCAATCATCTGGCACCCTAGTATACATGCAAACAGTTACCAACACAGATCATAGCTCAACGAGCTTACAAGGCAGAATCTGGAATCCTCAGAAGTCTCCTACTTTCGGCCTAATGAGCTCTCAAAACCAATCCCGGGACATCTCCGAGGGTCTTTCTCCCTCGGCCAATTGATCAGCTCAAAAACCGATCCCAAAGATGTCCGACACCCTCGAGGGTCTTTCTCCCTCGACCATATGATCAGCTCAAAAGCCAATCCCAATGGGTGTCCTCAAGGGCCTCTTACCCTCGCTAACAAATCTGGACTATCGGGAGAGTACCCGAAGTCTGGCTCTAAACTGGAAGGAACTAGTGTACTCACGAACATTAGCCCGGGGGAGCTCTCCGAACCGGCGACTAACGCGTGTGCGCGCACACCGCATGTTGCTGCAACCGGCGTAAATGTGGGGGCCTATGTACAAACTACGCCGGCCAGGTACGCATGCCTAAAGACTCGAAAACGGTGTCACTGAACACAGTAGTGCGAGGCCCTCGACACTCATCTGTGCAGCCTGTACCACCGACCTGAAGCTAAGAACCGGCCAAGGCAGGCTTGCACCGTTGGCAGGGTTCCGCTCTAGCAGGCTACAAACTAGGCTTATGCCGATGTGGTAGCTAAATCCACATCGGCTGCCGGGGGGAAGCAATGTACGTTATGCTTCGCTCTACACCCGACCGGTGGGGACAAAGTACGTTATGTCCGCTCTCAGCCTCTGGATGATGACAAACCCTACTATACTAGCTAGGAGTACAAAATAACTTATTCCTGGCTAAACATACATATCAACATCAATCACACATAACCTAGCATGATACTACGAACTTAAAGCAGGAATCATAAGCATGCTGGAAGAACAAACCTAGCATGGCACTAACATGTACAATCAGGCAAACATGCTAGCAAGAGATCAAACATAGTTGTCCCTATCACTATCATGCTCATAATAGTCAACAAGCATACAAAGCACATCATGATAATGTCGCAGGGTCCACACAACCACGGTAAGAAATCCTTACCTGGAAACAAGTAGAAAATAACTACCATAAGCCAACCAAGCGACTCCCGAGCTTCTAAGTGAACCCGAGCAACCTAAGCATTTAATAAAAATATCGTAACTAAATAACAACAGCCAATCAACTTAGGGTCCAAAAGAGTGGAGGCTCGAGAATTACCAACCGAGAAGGTACAAGGTCTCGGCCCCAACAATTTTGGCAAAACAAAGCCTCGGCGGCAAGTGGGCGGCGGGACGTGGTACCGGGCGAGCAGATCGGGCGGCTGGCGGCGCTGGGCGCTGGGCTGGCACGCTGGCGCTGGGCGAGGGACCGGCGCTGCACGGCGACACGGCATCGGGCGCTGGGTAGGGACAGCGCGGCGGACGGACGCTGGCGACCCGGTCGTGTAGGCGCGGACGGCGCGCTGGCGCGCAGAAGCAGACGGAGGCGCCCGACGCGGGCGCGCTGGCGATGGGCGACGGTCGGCGACGAGCTCTTCAAGCGTCGAGCGTCGGGCGACGGGCTTCCCGGCCGCGACAGCGCGTCTGGGCCGCTCGGCTAGGCGATGTGGTCGATGGTCGGGCGATCGGGCCGATGGTCGGGCGACAGGATGATGGCGGCGGGGGCTGCCGCTGGGTCAGTGGCTCGGGGCGGCTCGGTGCGGCTCGGTTGGGTTTCTTGGTGAGGTCGGCAAGAAGAGAGAGAGAGAAAGAGAGAGAGAGAGAGAGAGAGAGAGAGAGAGAGAGGTAAAACAAGGGGAATGGGATTTTCTTGGTTTTCTTTCCTTTTCCTAATTTAAATAGGTCTTGGTGACCTAAATCTCTTCCCCGGGCTTCCTTTTTCGAGTCACGGCTGAAGCAACCTTTTCTCCTTATTAAAACTCATTTAAACCAAGCTCCCAAATCACCATCAAGGGCAAGGGTTCAAATCCCAATGGAAGCACTTAAATTAACAATAATTTTGTTAATTACCAAATCACCTCCAAACTTCCAACCAACTAGCCCGAACTTCTTGGGTCCTGCAACCAACAACAATCAAGCCTCGACAAGGGCATGAGTGACCCTGGAATCCTAAAAATCCACAAAACCCTGACCGGGGGCAAAAAGACCGAAATACCCCTAAGGGTTAAAATAGCTCTAACGGCCCATCCGAGCATCCGCATAATGTCCCGAAAACACCTGGGAAACTGAAATAGAAAACTGGGCCGTTACACTAGTATACATACAACCGCTACCAACACAGATCAAACCCTTGAGTCAATCATACGACTCCTCAATCATCGGGGTCTCTAACCACCGGCCTAGTGATCAGCTCTCTAACTGATCCTGAAAACTGGGACAAGAATGTCCAACATCTGGGACCCGAAGGCCCAATCATCTGGGACACGAATGTCCAATCACTAGGACAAGATACGTTATGTCCAAACTGTTGACCAGCTCTCCAAACTAGTCCTGGACACACAGGAGAGTACCCGGTGTCTGGCTTTAGACTCGAAAAGGAATGGTGTACTGTAAGCATTATCCCGGGGGAGCTCTCCTCCAGGTGCCTAATGCCCGTGCTCGCACACCGCATGCTGCTGCAAACCGTGTAAGGACGTGGGACCTAAACGTGCTACACCGGTCCAGGTATGCATGCCTACAACTCGGAGCAATGTCACTGAACAAACAGTAGTGCGAGGTCCTCCACATTCAAATGTAAGCAGCATAAGACTACCGCACGCCTGAAGCTAAGAACCGGCCACAACAGGCTTACACTGTCTGCTGGGTTCTGCTCTAGCAGGCTACAAACTATGCCGATACGGGAGCTAATCTATATCAGCTATAGGGGTGGAAGCATCAACAAGTCGTGCAACTCGCGATCCCAGCCCGTGGGGGCCGCTCTCAGCCTCTAGATGAAGACAAACCCTAACAAGTCTATCTAAGAGTTCCACCCCGTGCTTTAACAGGTCAAACAAGCTCAACAGATAACAATGGAATGCATGCCAGGGAATAACCTAGCATGGTACTAACATGCAATAGAAATATCATACATGCTAGCCAAACAAGACAGGATAATAATCATAACATGCTCATTCACAAACAAGAAACCTATCCACTAACATGTTCATAGCAATCAAACATACACAAGTAGCAATCATGATGAACACAGGGCCCACACAACCCTTGGTAAGAAATCCTTACCTGGAAACAAGTAGTAAACAATCATAACCATAACTAATGTCTCCCTAAGCTGCAGAACCAACACAAACAACCTACGCAATAATAATGCATAACTCATATTAACACCAACGAGTTAAACAAATAAGCCACAAGAGACAAAGGGTTCGAGAACTACCCAAACAAAAGGGAGATAACTCGGCAGCAAGGTCTCGGCAAGGCAAGGGTCCACGGCAAGGTTGCTGGACGCGTGCGGCAGCGACGAGCAAGGCTGCTATGCGGCTGGTGCGAAGCTCAGCGAAACAAGGAACTCAGCAGTGGCGAAGGCGAAGCTGGCTCGGCGAAGATGGGGAACCGCGTGCCTCGAGGGTTCACTGGGGCGAAACTGTGCCTGGCGAAGAAGCACGCTGAGCAGGGCACGAGTGAAGGTTGCAGCTGCATGGGCGAAGCTCAGCAAAGGCGAGCAGCAAGGGTGCGTACGGATGTGATCACGGGGCTGCGTTGCGGCGAAGCGGCTGTGCAATGTTGCACTGATCAAATCGACTACATAGGCTGCACTGCGGTGAAGAGGTTGGGCGCTCCGTGCGTGCGGATCAGATCGACTGTATAGGCTAAGGAGATGCTGCTTGTGATGAAGGCGATGCGGACGACAAACAGCGGGCTGAGCAAGCGGTTTTGCTGGGGCGATGACATGCACAGCAAGAGGAACCACGGTTAGGAACAACCAACCAGTAAAGGAAAAGATCTCGGCTAGGGAAGAAGGCTTACCTCACGGATCTCGGCTTGGCTGCTTGAAGAAGCTCTTGGCAAGATGGAGGGGAGACGAATTCGGTGAACAAACCAGAAGAACGAGAAGGAGAGGGAGAGAATGGCGAGATCGGCACCTTGGAAGACAAGATAAAGCCGGCAAGAAGGAAGAGAGGACGAGAAATCGCAAAAAGGTAAGGCTCTGGGAGAAATCGTAACCTTCTGGAAGACAAACGGCATAATGGATACGGATTCCTTCCCCTAATCGCCAACTCAATGCACACGTGCCACGTGTCCCTTTTGATTTGTCTATTCCAACCCCTGGCCATCTCCCATTCAAGTCCCAGCTGCAACACAATATCATCCTATTTTAATCGTTTTAGATCTAGCCTCCAAACCACCAAGGGACAAGTAAATTAATAACCGAGACAAGAACATACCTTCTAACATTGGCTCGACTGGAACTAGCATCTTTTTGCAAACGGCTACTACTAGACTAACCCGGGTTCGAGCCCACCTTTTTAATTTTCATTTTCTCAAACAAGCTTCCAATCTTAGTTGGTCACAGGTTCGAATCCTAACAGCAACACTAATTAATTCCTAATTAAACAACAACCAACTTCAACTCCTAGTCACCTGGGTTCGAATCCCAACAGGAACACTTTTAATCTCTTATTTTATCTAAAAGCCAAACTCCCAAATCCAACACCCTTCGAGTCCCAACAACCACACAGTAAATTCTTATTTTTTTCCTTTAACCAAAACGCCACCAAACTTCTCAAAATGCATTCCAACCCTAGAAACCGGAAATCGAAGACACAACCAATCTTAACGAATGGCAAGAACAACCCTGAAATCCTGGCTATTTGCAAAACCGGCCCTCAGTGAAAAATGACCAAAATGCCCCTAAGGGCTAAATCTGCCCTAACGGCACAACCGAACATACCTAGGGAACCAGAACAGAAACCTAAGCCGTTACAGGTTTTCAAACTCATCCCAACAATAGTTGAATTAAAAATAATAATAATTTTAAAAAAACTTATTTCAACAACAATTCAGTCTTTTTTCGAATTTGATTACTTAAGAGATGATTATGCTTATGAATTTTTGAATTTTTTGAGTTTAGTTGATTAAATAGTATACAATTTTTCAAATAATATATGTTTTCTGTCATTATATCCATATTGGAAAAAGAAATATAAAGTGAGAAATAAGAAAAATCATTTTGGAGTAAGATTTTTTTAAAAATATTTCTGAGCCGTTAATGACATATTTATTTAAACAAAATTTTAACATTTTTCATTCAAAATTCAAGGGTGAATGTTTTTTTTAAAGTTTTTATAACCAAATTTAACCGTTTATATCCAAAGTTAGGGGTATTTTTGAAACTTTTCAAAGTTCAAGAGTAATGTTGAAACAAATTCCATAATTTATGGATATGTT
This sequence comes from Sicyos edulis, assembly GCA_036507275.1. Classification (NCBI taxonomy): domain Eukaryota; kingdom Viridiplantae; phylum Streptophyta; class Magnoliopsida; order Cucurbitales; family Cucurbitaceae; genus Sicyos; species Sicyos edulis. The sequence goes on along the minus strand of CM071857.1, from coordinate 19,466,473 downwards.
TGATAATTTAGCCTTATAGTTACATGTTAAGCTAATTATAGAGTATTGAACAAGAAATATTTTTTTTTTCAACAAAATTTAGGGTTAGGTTTTGAATTGTATAATCTCTTATTTACTAGGTCCTATATAATACCATAAGAGCTTTATTCCTTTTGACTCAAAATATAGATTTTAAGCTAATGAATTATTATATATTTAATTATTACTTTTTTATGTATCCAAAGTTTTAAATATCAATGCTAATAAAAATGTTTGTAACTCAATTCCTAGAAAAATTATAGCTAGAAATAAGAAAATTGGTAAAAATTATTTTAAAGGGGATTTTGCATGTATAATAAAAAAATGGCAAAATATTTTCATCTATAGCACAAAATCAAAACTAATTCATTTGTAGCACAAAAACTCCAAATTGACTTTCATCATTGGTTGGATTCTATCAGTGTTAAAATTAAAAAATGGTCGCCCAGCTGTTGAGGCTAAGGACTTCAAGGCATGTTTCCTTGAGAGATCAGTTGTTCGAGGTCACTAGAAAATGCTTAAACTAGAATATCCTTAGAAGTATCCTGATACCACAGTCTAAGGACGGGCCAGTGGTGCTCCGGGTATAAGGGGCGAAGCTCTAATTTCCCGATTTTCAAAAAAAAAGAAGTGGTAGACTCATTTTATCACTGGTTGAGTTGGTTGAGTTCTATCAGTGATAGAATATTTATTCTATCACTGGGTGAGTTCTAATTTTTTTATAAAAGATACTTATATAGAAAGAGGAAAGAAAAGATGAGGAGCAAAACACTCAAGGAGCTACATGAAGGAGTGCCAATTAAGAGCAATCATAGAAACAGAATAATTCTTAAAAAAAATTAGATTTGATGAACTATTCCACAACAGAGAGTGCGATATCTGTTGGGAAAAAACCTTCCCTAATAACAGCAGGAATAAGCAGAAAAATACTGAGAAATTAAAAGGAAAAACAAAATAGAGGACACAAGAATTTACGTGGAAAAACTCCAAGTTGGAGAAAAAAACCCACGGACGAAAAGAATTTCTACTATGTGAAAAATTGCTACAATCACACAAAATTCTCTCTCCCGACCCCAATTACATAAACACTCTCTTCAAAGCTTATACTACTTATACCATTTGCCCCACTCTCCACAAGAGAATACAAAAGGAATTTAACTAGAGTCAGTACACCAAGCTTAAAGTGCTTCTAACTAGGATGCTTTGAAACCAAAGCCTTATGCTCCTTTTATAGTGCTGGGAGCACACCACTACCTTGCATCTTTCCGATGTGGGATAAATTTACTTCTAATATCTTGCCAAAAACCCAACAAATTCCACCTTGGCAAGATATTTGAAGAATCTACATCTTCTGCTGCAACATTGTCTTCTCTGACAATCATAATTCTCAACCCTGAGAATTATAACATACTCCACCATAAAAAGTATAACACTTGAAATCTCACATTCCAAGATTTTTCTTCTTCGTCACATGTCGATAAACCTTGCTGAAATTTATGGTGCAACTTCCATCTACTTGGCTTACCTGGAAGTTCTTCAGCCATCGACATAACTTCCACCACACACCTTGCATAACTGCCAAGCCAATGCTCGTGTGCAAACTTGTGTAACCGCTGACATCACATCCTCTACCGTGGTAAAGCAGACATACCATGAGGATGATTTCTTTCTTTCTTCAGAGGGCATCACCAGATCCCTGGACGAGAGAAACCACATCAGCATCCAAACCAGAACCCTTTGATGAACTTGCTCTGTTAGGACAATTGTTTCTCATGTGACCAGGTTGTCCACATTCCCAGCAACTTCTTTTTTGCACAAGGTTTCTCTTCTTCTTCCAATTGCCAATTACCAGTGTTGAATCCTCTTGTGAAGTACGCTCATCAAGCTTCAGCCTTCTTTCTTCCGATAGAAGTTTACTAGTAGCCTCTGCAAAATTTAAAGACTCTTTTCCGTACATCAAGATTGGCTTCATATGTTCATAAGAAGGGGGAAGTGACAAGATAAGCCTTAGTGCCTTATCCTCGTCATCTATCTTCACACCAATTACCTCCAGCTCAGAGACAACACCATTGAGAACACTCAGATGATCTGAGATTTTCGTACCTTCTTCCATTCACAATGTGTAAAATTGCTCCTTCAGGTACAACCGATTTGAAATGTTTTTTGCCTGATACATTGCTTCAAGCTTCTCCCAAAGCTCTTTGGCTGTAGATATTCCATGCACATTAGCAAGAACATTTTTAGCCAAATTTAATCTGATGGCACTTGCAGCTCTCAAATCCATTTCCTCCCATTCGTCATCACTCATGATGGACTTCTTAGAACCTTTGCTAGAACCACCACTGGACTCTGTTGAACCACCATCACCGCTTGATTTTTCAGAATCACCACCACTTGGTCTTCCCTTCAAAGCCTTGTGTTATCCAGATTGTATCAACACATCTTTGACTTTCACTTGCCACAAGCCAAAATTCATCCTTCCATCAAATTTCTCCACATCAAACTTCACTGAACTCATAAAGCTTTCCATTTTCTACTTCAATCCTAGCAAAACTGCAAATAATGAACCACCCAGTTGTAACTCGTTTCAAGAATTCTTTTCTGATGTGGAAGCTCAGACAAAGCCGCAACCACAGAGCATACTCAGAAATTCAAGAAACTACAAACCTAAAGCTCTGATACCACTTGTTGGGAAAAAACCTTCCCTAATAACAACAGGAATAAGCAGAAAAATTCTGAGAAATTAAAAGGAAAAACAAAATAGAGGACATAAGAATTTACGTGGAAAAACTCCAAGCTGGAGAAAAAAACCACGGACGAAAAGAATTTCTACTATGTGAAAAATTGCTACAATCGCACAAAATTCTCTCTCTCGACCCCAATTACATAAACACTTTCTTCAAAGCTTATACTACTTACACCCTTTGCCCCACTCTCCATAAGAGAATACAAAAAGAATTTAACTAGAGTCAGTACACCAAGCTTAAAGTGCTTCTAACTGGGATGCTTTGAAACCAAAGTCTTATGCTCCTTTTATAGTGCTTGGAGCACACCACTACCTTGCATCTTTCCGATGTGGGACAAATTCACTTCTAATATTTTGCCAAAAACCCAACAATATCTTCCCAAAGAAAAGAGGGAGATTTTCAATTGTAATCAGGCGAGAAAAGTCTTCCATTCTTTTCTTTCCATATCCACCATAAAACCGTACCTCTCAAATTAGTGGTCACCTCCAAACGTTGTGTAGTAGCTTTAAAACAGAAAAAGCTCGTGAGCAGATGACCCATGTCTTCGAAGTTATCAATGCTTGTCATGTAAGAAGAAGGAAATTTGGACCATATTGCTTGAGCAAACAGGTGAGTTCTAATATTATGTGCTATAAATGAATTATTTCAAAAATTGTGCTATAAATATAATAGCAAAGGTAGAATGTGCTGCTAATGGTAAATTTCTTATTTTAAATTAATGAATAAGCTTCTACCACCAATATAAAATTATTATTATTATTTTACTTCTACCATAATTAGAAGTGGAGATTTAAATTCATGACTACTTGAATATATACCGACACCACCGAGCTTCTGCTTGTCGGCACATTTATATAATTTGATGAAAACTCTTATCATTAGTATTATCCCTAACGAATAAAATGAAAATGCATAAAAACTATCCAACGAATAAGAATTAAGTGTGATTAAATAGAAGTTTATAGATCTTATCAATATTCATAACCCAACTAATATGATTGCCTAGAGACCCCTTTCTCTCTATATATGTTTTAAATAAGTTGATGAAACCCTCAAAATTATTCTTGAAGCATTAATTTGTAAATTCTCAATGTTTTAGGGAATGACTCAATCAATCTCTTACTTGATGTATGACTTTGATTGGTCTGTTGTGTGATTAAAATAGATATGATTAACTTTATAAAAGTTGGCTTTTAGTGGCTGAAATTTTATACCATATGGTTCAGGAATATATGCAGCTGTGCACATAACCCTATAACCAAAGAAGGGGCCTTGCAAAAATCTTAACTTTAACTTTGCCTTTAGATGGAAATTAGTCAAGCACAATTTTTAATCGTTAACTTTATTCTACATTTCTCATGTTATAAGTTTAAATTGGAAGTAGACTCTATAATATGAGGGTTTGATTGTTTAAGAGTAACTTTTGTATTTAGTAATATTTAAGGACATAATTGTAAAAAATAAAAAATAAAACATTCAATTTGATAAGTTTGAGGGATGTAATGTCTTTGAGTTTCATGGGCTATAACAACATATTAAATAATACATTCATCTCAATATGAATTAGTAATTCACTTATCTTATAAAAGTTAGGAAGTTACTTTAATTTTCAATGTGGGATCTTTAACAAGTCATTTGGCTTATTTGTTGGTGTCATGCATTCATATCAACGTCACCTACAACCATCTCAAAGGCTCGAATCATATAGATAACAAGAAACATTGCAATCAAACTCATTTGAGAGTTTCGAATATGAAACTTGATGAGAACATACCTTTTAGACCCATGCTTCTTCGAACAACCATAATAGGATATTTTCTTTAAAAAATCACCTTTTTGTTTTTTATGGTGTATAGAGAATTTCTTTAACCACTTTTAATCATCGAAAATTTATAAAAACACTTATAATTTTACGAAAACACTTTTAACTACTTTCTAAAACTAATACTACAATTCAAGAAAGATATCCCTTCAGTCGTGACAAGCACTTCAAGAAAAGACACATCAAACACACATTCAGTAACAAGACATTAATGGATGACAACAATTCTCCAAGTTGGTACTACATTTTCAAACTTCTTTCAGCAACCTTTCATTTCATTTATAATTTTTTTTAAAAAAAACTTAAGTGTACAAAACAAGTAATAGACAGCATTATCAATTTTGCTGTCTGTTATTATAAATAAGAGATATGCTCCAACACACTTTCCCACAAGGCCCTTGAATCCCTTCTTTGATTTGACAACACTCGTTCGTTCTAAATAGCTCCTATTACTTTCTCTCAACAATGGAAATGGGGTCTGATGAAAAAGTAGGGCTAATGAGTAGAGGGTTTATATGGCTGAATGAATGGCTAAAGGGCTTAGTTGCAAAATTAGAGGAAGTTGCAACCAAGGCAAAAGCTTTGGGAAAAGATGACCCAAGAAGGGTGATTCATTCACTTAAACTAGGGCTTGCACTCACAATTGTGTCACTACTTTACTATTACAAGCCACTTTATGACAACTTTGGAGTTTCTGCTATGTGGGCTGTCATGACTGTTGTTGTTGTTTTTGAATTCTCAGTAGGTATGATCATGACTTTTTTTAACTTTTTTTTTTTCACTATTGAAACTTTTGTCTTTTTGACTCTCTTCTTGTTTTTTGGATTTTCAGTGTGTTATCACTTTTTACACTTCTTTTTACCCACCATCTAAGTATAAAGCTTAGCCATGTGGGCTGATTTTTTCTTTTATCTACCAAGAAAAAACAGATGGGAATCTTCCCCCATCTGGCCAGATTTTACTGGTCAAAAGCAAGTTTTATTTGCTTTGGCCAGTAAGCACACAGGTAAGTTTTAGCTTTAGATACATTTTTTTTTTAAAGAAAAAGACATTGTTACAAAGTTCTGTTTGATAAATATTAAGAATAGAAAAAAAAAAATTGGCTTTCCATTATCATTTTTTCTTTTTTTGAAATTCATTGTTTTCTTTCAAAATTTAGATTTTGAGGCGGGTTCAAGTTTTCCAAATATGCGTAGTGAGCAACTATTAAGCCAAATGATCGTTTAGAGATGCAACTCTTATGACTGTATCATAAAAAAGTGTTTTTTGAAACATTTCTATAACATTTAATTTTGAGATGAGAGTACAATGTTATCAAATTATGATTGAAAATATCTTTCAGGGGCAACACTGGGAAAAGGGCTGAATAGGGCATTTGCAACAATGTCTGCTGGTGCTTTAGGAGCTGGAGCTCATCAGTTGGCTGCCTTATCTGGACATGTTGCCCAGCCAATCGTAACCAGTATCTTTGTCTTTCTACTAGGTATTTTTTCTTTGTAATTTAAATTCTTTTTTATGGAAAAAAAACTCCACAATAATATATCTAACAAAAACAAAGACTTTAATAAATTTAATTTAAAGAATTCGTTTTGGCGGGGATTTAACAGCCTGCACATTGACGTTTCTGAGATTCTTTCCAAGCATCAAAGCAAAATATGATTATGGAATGATGATCGGCATCTTAACATTCTCTTTGGTATCGATATCTGGGATTCGAGAGTATGAAATATTAGAGCTTGTTGAGAAGAGGATATCAACAATCTTCCTTGGTGTCTGTGTTTGTCTCATCATATCTATTTCCATTTCCCCTGTTTGGGCTGGTCAAGATCTCCATAATCGAATTGTTCTCAATATTGAAAAGTTGGCCATGTTCTTGGAAGGTATATAAAATCTACCGTTGATCTACTACAATACTTTATATTCCTTATAATAAAGTATGTGATAGGATTTCTTTAGACCTAATAGAGAAAGAAGAAACTAATCTTGTGAATTAGGGGTTTATTAAAGTTGTGTAACATCCACCTTACTTTTAAACTGTGCTCAATCTTTCATATTCCATCTTTGAGCATACTTTTAAACTAGTGAAATCGAAGACATATCTCCCTAATATGGTATGATACTTTTGAAAATAAGTTCTCATGAATTTGTTTTCTATTTATTAAAAAGGTGGGTCTTATTAGTGAGGGGAGATACTTTATTAGCCACTTAATGATCTTTTCCTTATTTAGCTTATATGAAAATTTTGTTTCATTCCTAACCATCTTTTTCTTGAACAAAATACCACCAAGCCTCCCTCGAATTGTAGTCGTCTAGCCAAAATCTGATAGAGCTCTTTACCACGAATCTCCACTTATCACGATATTTCCAAACTCCTCTACTTTTTTCTTGACATTCGAAAATTCAACTCTCCCCTTGAATAAAATTATATCATTGAGCTTCCCTTCAAATTGCAGTCGTCTATATCCGTCTAGAATCGAGGTCAATTTTTTTTCTCTAAAACACAACCTTTTGTTCAATAGATCTTAACCACAGATCTCTTCTATGATCGTGTGAACAAGGCTTCTTACTTTTTATTGTTCGACACCCAAATGTTTTACCGAAATGAAATAACTAAGTAAAGCATTATTTTAATATCACTTGTTATGAACATCGACCCTCAATGGTATCTCCCATTGACATTATTAAGGAAAACTCCATATTATTAATACAACTTCTAACAATTTTGTTCCAAAAAGAAAGAATAAAAGTTTCTCACACGGCTCGTACCAATAGCTCATATACCACCCTCTTTTTTAACATGAACTCAAAAGAATATTGGTAGTGACATCTTTTAAACGTTTTGTATCAGTACATGGTTTGAGTTGAGAGACATTTTTAGGCCAACACAAAAATTAAGATGGGTGAGTTTTTCAATTCAACCCAGCCCTTATATTTTGGGGTTGGGTTGAGTTGGATCATCGGGTTCATCTATACATTGCAAATATAAATATTCTTTCATGAAATTAGTCATGCATCATACATAAAAAAATACCATCCCTAACCATTATCATATCAATATAATTAAATGGGTATAAATATTGTCACCCACCAAACCCTACAGAGGGCACAAATGCTCTTAAATAATTTGAGAGGTGAAATTGAAATAGATTAATACCAAATAGATAACTAATTGTGCCATTGATCCTCCGTAAAAGTCACTCACCATTTGCTATACATTCATAATTCATATAAAAGATCGATCCTAACTATAAAACATGACAACAAATGCATTTAAAACTCCAAAAAGTAAATAAGTAATTAAAACATTAAAAATAAATGACATAATTCGAGTTTCAGAAAGCAAATAGATATTTAAAATCAACAAAAATAGATGATATAATTTTATTATATATTTTTATCATGGTGTATACATTTTATTATGGTGACTATATATTTTTATCATGGTGTATACATATAGAAGATCCCTTCATGATTGTAGTCACTCAATTAAAAAAAAATACTATCCCCTAAATCATATATCTTAAGTACTTAAACAGTAGTGCCACCCATATAGAAAAACGAAACTCTAATTTCCCAATTTTCAAAAAATAAAATATATCTCAAGTTAAAAGAACTATTTTTGTTTAAATAGTTAGTGTAGCAACTGCTGAATAACGTTATGGAACATGCAATTGACAGGATATGGATCAATTGAAAACTCGAAAAGTTCACAAGATAAACCAGAGGCTAGAGATGAAAAATTTAGTGAAGCATATAAATGTGTAATGAAATCAAGTGGCATTGAAGAGACATTGGTATAAAAATGCCTCTATCTGATTTATTTATTTATATATATATATATATAAAGTAAGAAAATTGTGTTAATAATTAATGGAAGAGTTTTTCAGTATAATTATGCAAAGTGGGAGCCTGGGCATGGATGTTTCCAGTTTCGTCATCCATGGAAACAGTACCTTAAAATTGGAGCCTTAACTCATCAATGTGCCTTTACAATTCATGCCCTTCATCGCAATCTCGCTTCTTCTAATTTCCAAGTAATTAAATCTCTCAAATATCTTCTTATTTCAAATTTATATTGTTTTTTTCAATATATATATATATATATATAAAAGAGAACTATTTCTCTTTTCACCAATTAATTTTGAGATAGAATTCTAGAAACTAACTGTTTTGTTTGAAATTAAATAAAGATCATATGAGTTTTTTTCTAAAAATTTAAGAAACGTATATTTATATTATTGTGCAGTTTCTTGAATGAAGATTATTTTTTTTTCCTAACAAATAGATCAAAGATTAACTCTAAATTGGTGACACGATGATTGAAGTCTTGAGTTCATCTATGACATTAATTTATAAACATCTCACGCTGTCTTAAGTTAGAGAGACAAACATAGTTACCCCAAATATGGTTGAACAAAGCTCCAATTTTCCAATATTAAAAAAAAAAGATCAAAAATTAATGATAGAGATTACTTTTAAAAATTGAACTTTAAATAACACTATGGTCATTCAACTTTTAAGTTTTTTTTTTTTTTGAAAATAACTTTTAACATTGGTTTGTGTTTTTAGAATACTTTTAAGATTTATTTTAGTTGGGCTCTTAGAGTTCAAAATCTAACATCTTCAAAATTTAAAATAAAAGACATTTCAACCATACTCCAAAGATCACTAAGATAAAAAATCAAAATCTTAAGGAACAAATGAAATTAAATTTGGACATTAAATTTACATGGACCAAGTCTTTTAATATCAATTCTTTCTTCTAAGTAGAAACCATTATTTGTGGCAGCTTTCAGAAAAACTTGAAACAGAAATCCAAGAACCATGCACGGAAATGAGCATAGAATCAGGGAAAACCCTGAGGCAACTGGTTTTATCCCTAAGGGAAATGACTCAACCAACTCAAGCACAAATCCACACACACAACTTCAAAGTAGCAGCCAAAAAGCTCAAAGCCTCACTTAGATCATCATGTTTGTGGGAAGATTGTGACCTCTCGACCCTCATCCCAGCTGCCACCGTCGGGTCGCTGCTTGTCGACGTTGTCGAATGTACTGAGAAAATCGCAGAGGCCGTTCAAGAGCTCGCATCTTTGGCCCATTTCAAGAGTGTCAAGCCTGTTGAGATCTCTTTGGAGAAATTAGAGGGAGCACGAACTGAAAAGGAAATAGTGCAGCCCAATATTAGTATTTCTTTTGTTACAATACCAATGAGTACAGGGTGAGAAAATTTGATTGTGTAATTAGATAAAAATGAAACTGACAATTATCAGCTTTTGGGTTGATGTTGTTAGTTGATCTTCAAAAAGCTTATTTTGGGTAGTTTATGGCAGTGATCCAAAATAACATTATATTATTTTTGTTTGAGAAGTAGACTGTTGTGATGATTATTTATAAAACAATAGAGAGATTTCTGATTGGTGTGTAAAAGTTGAACTAACACACAAGCAAATATAAATATAATTTGACAATTGTATGGTAGGGTTAGGATTAGTTAAACTGTACGCAAGTATTAAACAATTTCGTATGATTAGATGTTAAAGGGGATTTTGCATGTACAATTATAAAAAAAAAAAAAACAACGTAATTACATGTATAACTGTAAAGACCCAACCCAAAAAGGGGTTCTAAAATAGGCCTTTACCTCAATGCATGCGTTCAAAACTCAAAGACAATATGCAAGAATAGTTTTTCGGATTCTAAGTGAAAACTAAAACATACAAACATCCATTTAAAAAGTCAATATAAATTCCTGAAACCTGTCCCTGTTTCCAAGCACCTGTTCCAAGACCAATACATTTCCAAAACTCACTCTGATCAGAGATTTATTTAAAACATTCAAAACTTCCAACAGTTACAACAGTGCTAGAATCCGGAAAAGCAGTCAGAAAACAACCTAAGGCTCCGTGCCCAGCTACATGCATTCAGAGGAAAATAAGACATAAAGAATCATAGATAAAAATTCAGAGTTCGACAGGTGGTTTCCATGATCATAGTTCCTTCTTCAGCCATCCTGTCTCGCACCTTGGTTACCTGTGGAAAACCACAAAATAAGGGTAAGTAACGAATTACTCAATAAGAATTCCCAACCGGGGTACAATACGATATAACTGGTCATCTAGCAGAATGGTATGCAAGCTATGAATATAAACACAGAAGAGAGCACATAGCTTAAATCCACACATAAACTTCGGATGCCATCTCAGGGTCTTACTCCGGAATAATCCACCACACGATACGATCCTATACGAGAAACAAGTCTCGGCCTCAGCCGATACTGTCGATACGAAAGGTGCACTGAACTCAAGATCCCGAGGAGCTCTCCGGTCGGCGTTGTAATGAGCGTGTGCGAACACCGCATGCTACTGCAAACCATGGGGGGTGCGGGGTCTAGTGGCAAGTCGCCCTGAGTCCGATCCACCATGCCTAACTAATCTCGGATCGGTGTCACCGACATAGGGTGTGAGACACGGACATGTGAACTATGTCGGCTGAACCACCGCACTTTGAGGCTAAGGAACCGATCGTGGTAGGCTTACACCAGAAGTCGTCCTTGCCCTATCGGTGGCAATCAAGGGCTACTGGCCGAACACAGCCGAGGACGTGCCGATCGCGGGACAAGGCAATGCCTAGTCATCATCCCGACCGTTAAGGCATTTAACAGTCTGCCACCCTCACCCAAGATTGTAGGGCCTGCCGTTAGGGTTAGCTAAACCCTAACGGTGGATCGAGGACGAGTCTTCGCCAGACGTCATGCGCTGTGGATGCAAGTTACGTTATGCATCCCGCCCGGATGATGCTACCTATCTGAACTCTAAACTATAACATACACAGCAAACATTCCAAACGTGCTCAACAGAAACAACGAACCTAGCATGGTACTACGAAGCAAGAACAGATATCGAGCATGCCAGAATAGGACAACCTAGCATGGAACTAACATGAGAAACAATACGAGATTCATGGCAGTCAGAATTCAGAACAGAGCACCTATACACTAACATGCTGATAAACATAGTCAAGCAAACAAACAGCAATCACATATCATATCGCAAGGCCCACACAACTCCGGTAAGAAATCCTTACCTTGGTCGGAAGGCAACTACACACAAGAATCCTAAGTTGCGATCGATCCCGAGCTAGCTAATGAGAACCTAACAAGCACAACAATAATCACAATCCATAGGCCTAAATATAATAAAACAAATATGGCTAGGCTCGGGAGCACTCACACGGCTTGCGGGTTGGCGCGAACAGATGAAATTTCTTTGGCGTCTTTGGTGCTGCGGGTGCAGGCGCGCAGACGCGAGCTGCGTTGGCGCTTGGCTTGCGCGCTTGCGGCGCTGGGATCGAGCGCGCGCGTGGCTGCGCGCGCGCGGAGGGGCTCGCTGGGCGCAGGCACGCTGGCGCGGACGAGATGCTGGCGAGAAGCAGGCGCGCGGGCAGATGCGGACGGGCGAGACGCGGGCGCTGAGAGCGCATAATGCTGGGACGCGACGCGACGCAGGCGGGGCGTCTGGTGCGGCACAACCCGGCTGCTGGCGCGACGGGCAGGTGACACGATGCGAGGCCGCTTCTTGGGCGTATACTGGTCTGCGACGGTGCAGGGCGATCCGCCGCTCATTTGGTCTCCTCTCGGCTAGTCGGGATGACACGATGGGGCTGCTAGGGAGATGGAAATCAGCTTTGAGCTTGGGAGAGAAGGGCTTGGGCGGCTATGGGTGATTTGGAGAAGAAACACAACAACCCTATTTTTCCTTCCTTTTAATCAAATGCACCAAAACCCTAAGGACTCAAGGCTAACCAAGATATGCCGCAGAAAGAGTAACAAGAGCTCCTAATAGCTCAACTGGCACGCAACCCAATAGACTTCCCAGAGACCTGAGTTTGAATCCCAACCACAGCACATTTATTTCTCATTTTTACTTTTGCATCCCACCATGCCCAAACACATCCACAAGTATCAAAATCCTACTTAAGTCCATCCAATAATTTTAATAACTGAAAAAAGACATAAACGGCCCTGACAGTCCGACCAAATTACCAAAATACCCCTAGGGCATACCTGGAAGACCAGGATGAAAACCTTGGCCGTTACAATAACACAATTTTCAAACTAATTTATTCGTTGGAGAAAAAAGAAACGAAGGCTGAAAAGAACCAAAATGACCACTTTAATCAATTTGTTAATCATTGAATCTATCGTTTTTCTAGTGATTGAATCTATCTATTTGCTAGTGATTAACTCTATCAATTTACTCGTGATTGAATCTATCAATTTCCTAGTGATTGAATCAATTATTCTTTACTTTGGGTTTCAATTAGTTTTTGGTTGAACTTCAGTCACACACACACGGTTGGTGCTTAAATCAAATTTTGGTTTGAGTCTGTTTCAATCGGTTTGGTTTCCTCTATTTCAATTGATTGCATGTTGATTCAATCGGTTTTATTCTATCAGTAAGTACTTGGTGCATGTTAGGTATGTTGCATGTTGTTCCAATAGTTTTTATTCACTTGGTTTGTTTCCTCTATTTTCAATCAATCAGAATTGGGTGGTCCCGATAAAAATATCATAATGCCCACACTTCAACCAGTTTTTTGCTTGATAGTCTTTAATCAGTTTCAGCTAACCTTCAACCGTTTTAACAAATAGAAACCAAATCGATTAAATAATTTTCGATTTTCTCCCACTACAACAAACAAAGTCTGTGATGGAAATTTCTGTCACAAAAAGTGTTGTCTTTCGTCGCGAAAGCCTTTGCGATAGAAATACTTCCGTTGCCAATTTCTCTGGGGAAAGCTTGTGGCAGTAGGCTATCACCATGGAAGAATTGATTATGTCGCCGAAAATCCACAATTTCGTCGGGGGAATGTTCCGTCGTGGTAGATACATATCGCGACAGAAACAATTTCCGTCGCGATAGGTTTCTACAACGACATAATGGACTTTCGTCGCCCATCATGAAAGGTATCTACTGCAACAGAATATTCCATCGCCTTAGCACTACATATTTTTTTTTTTAATTTCCATTTTTGTTTACCTATTCATTCTTTACCATCAACATTAGCCATCAACACAAAATTCCATACAAGGTTTAAATACCAAATGTTACTAATTCAATACAAACCAATTCAACACAAAAGTATGTACAAATGTTACTTAAAACATATTTCAACACAAAGTTCATATATGCATGACACCACCTCCCATGATCGTGATTGTAGATGACTACCTGAATCAAACAAAACAACTATAAGTTTTTTAAGTTAGAAGTTATAAATTTGGAATCTTTAAATTCTATATACATTTCGGCAGCATGCCAAGGATTTCGCTTAAGCGAAGTTTGTTCAATCGGCAGAATATGCTCAGAAAAACATCCAAGCCAAGGACGTGTGTCAAAGATCTGAGAAACACCTTTTAATCTCAGTTGTCGCTTCGTGTCCGCTCTGACGCAGCCGACAATGCAGATCGTGAAGTGATAACTCTCAAAGAAAGCATATTTTAGGTTGTTTAGGATGCATTATTTTAATAATTGGGCAAAGAATATCTGCGTTCTTAGAGAGAATACAGAGAAATAACTTGGAAAATCAACATGCATTCATAACATCGCATCCAAAGCATGAATGTACACTTTAGCACAAATCGCAATTCAACTGTGCCTAATTTACGCTTTTTAGCAGAATTTCGCGCAGCATCAAGAAAAAGGCAATGATGCAGACACTAAGCGGATCACGCAGATACGCTGAACCCAGGAAGGAATAAAGGTTGACAAAGTTTCGTCTACAAGGAAAGAATCAGAAGAATCAACTATGCAATAAGGCAATACCAATCGAATAAATCCCGACGAAAATAATAGAATATGCATTAATGATGATTTGTACAGCTCACCTCTACTTGCGGACCACGAAATTCAATCCTATAAATATCACAGCAAGGAGCGGAATCCATTGAGCTGGTCGGTTGGCCATAAGCCAATTGAGGGACTTAAGTATACTACGAAGAAGCTAATGGTGGTGCTGTGGGAACTGATGATAAGGAGACTACTCACCTTCCACTGTGCCAATTCCATTTATTGTTTTTATTAGGAGTAGTTGTAGTACTTAAACATTATTTTAGTTGCGATAAAATCGTCTGGTTTAAACTTCTACTTTGTGTTTATTTACTATGATTGCGATATAGGAGTTATGGTGATTAAGTATGAATAGAGCATGTTATTAGTGTAGGTCTTTGAATGTTATACTGCTGAATATTTACTTATATATATATATATATATATATATATGTGTGTGTGTGTGTGTGTGTGTGTGTGTGTGTGTGTGTGTGTGTGTGTGTGTGTGTGTGTGTGTGTGTGTGTGTGTGTGTGTGTGTGTGTGTGTGTGCGTCGATTAGCTACCCACGCATGTACCTTGCGAAGAATCCAAAGAGGAATCGCATGACCTAGTACGCTACTCTAGGTTGACTGAACAACTGTTCATCATTTAGGGCGTTAGAAATAACCCCACTACAACTTACGTCGCCCTGTTCTTAGTATGGTGTTCGTAGCAGAAGCTGGTTCACTCATAAATCATGAGTCACATAAGTGATAATTGTTAGGGAAGTAAGACATTCATTGGCTAGTCCGCACTCTTAGCATTTTCTAGGAATACATAGTTAGCATTACTCATTGCATGCATTTTATTTCTTTACTTCATTTTATTTTATCTTATTAAACAAAATAAAACCACTTTATGTATATTCTATTTTACTTTCGCACGACTTTGACTTAAGTTGTATTTACTCTAGACATCAATCTCTATGGGATCGATAAAATTATATGCTTATTACTTGCTGCAATTTCGCGTATACTTGCTCGTAAGTGATTCCTATTGCGTTTCGCATAAGAATTAGTTATTGTTCAATATATTAGCAGTGGAATCGCGAGGTCAAGTTTTTGGCGCCGTTGCTGGGGATTGATTATTTAGAGTTAATATACTTAGGAATGAGTAGTTCTTAATTGTTTAACGATTAAATTCTTTTTGATTTCAGGGAAACGTGAAGTCCGAATTAGTTTCATCAACAGGGAACAGAGAACTAGAGAAAATTCATCACCACGACTAATAAATGGAGCCTAATCAGCTTACCAGTCAGTAATGGACGCAGTACTATATTCTGCACTATTTACACAACTTTCAGCAACAAGGCTATGCAGAGAATTTTAACGGAGCATATCTTCGTACAAATAAAATTTTCCAGTCGCAATATTGGGAAGACAATAGCAGCTTCTATCAGCAACAGTTTAATTCGTAAGGAGATCCCAGCAACAGGAGTTATACTTGGGATTCCAGGAGTCATGAACCTAGGAATCACATGTATACTTCTGGGCAGTCTTCGATGGATATGACTGTAGAGGAAGAAGAACACGATGGTCGAGGGACAATGGTATTATATCAGAACCTCAGCAACCCCGTAATACAAACCAGTACTCTCTGCGGAAACCAGAAGGAACCTATGCAACAAGGAGTAGGCGAGCGGAAGAATCATATCTAGAGGCTGATATACTTAACGAGGAGGCATTGGATTTGCTCTATGAGAAAGATCTCTCATGGGCGAACTTCCGAGCAGCCACCATAACCAAAGCACAAGAGGCCAAAGAACTACAACTTACAGAAATAGAAATAGAGCAAGAGTGCCGATATAGGGAACAAGAAGAAGCTTAGGAAAGGTTCGCCACCCTAGCAGCTTCAGAAGTAGATGAAACAGAAGATGCTGAGGAAAACAACAAAGAAAGTTTCATGACCAATGTTAAAAAGACGACTGAAGATGAAAACAGCCAACATGAGGGCATACCGGGTGATCAACCTAAAAGGGAATATGTGGACTCTATCCATCTGCAAGAAGAAGAATATAATGTTGAAAACCTCAATTTACCATTAATGGTAACTGAGTTCTTCTATTTAACAACAGAGCACACATCACATGAATTGATTCGTCGAAGTAGCGACACGTGGGCAGTTCAACGAAGTTTACGTATAATCTACATCCTATGAGTCTTGTATGTGATAGAAGGTCTACGCATTAAGGCGCATGGAGAAGAAAGGCAGGAGAAGGCGGCTAAAGATGGTGTCGCCCCCAAAATCATAATATGGCCAAAATATGGATGACCTATGCCGGGCGAAATTAGCACAAACATTCCACCTAGATCTGCTCAATATCATTCCTGGAATGCGAAAATCTGATATCTCTGACTTTGCGCACAAAATTTATTTGCTTCTTAGGAAATTTTATTTTATTTCGTAATTATAGGAATTATTTCTATTTTCTGAATTTACCATTTTTATAGTATTCATTTAGTAAGGAATTGGAGCGAATAATTTTAGATACTTTCCTTGAACATTGATTGTTTTCCTTATTCGAGGATTCTGAATTGAATACTCAGCCTCTATATAAACTCGGTGTGAGGAAACTCGAACACCGCACTCCATACTTGTCTCATCCAAAAGTTAAGCATTTTACATCCTTCTCAAATGGCCTCAAGCAACGCTCTGCACCGTAAGGAACAAAAGGGTGAAAGGAGAATGGAACAAGGTGCAACAAAATCTGCTGATGCGAGCTATGCTCCATTACTAGAGAAGAGGTTTTGGAGAGATCAAGTGTAAGAACCCGACCCAAAACACGGTCCTAAACCTAGGTTCTCACTCAGCATGCAAGTTAAATACTTCATCAAGCGGTTTAGTGCTCATATTTAAAACCTTTCAAAACATTTAAAAGCGGGGACACTTAAAACATAAACAACAACCTTCATTTAAGCAAAGCCAACAAAGTAAAACAAGCCTGGCCAGTGTTTATAAAATCATACCATACAATTTAAACAACTTTTAAAAACGTCCCCCTAGGACTCCTGTCCGACTACATGCTGAACAAATTATGCAAACAATAAAAGACAGAGTCCCGGCGGCTCCCATGATCAATCGCTCCTCCGCTAGCCGTCCCGGTCTTTGTCCCCAAGTTACACGGGTGGAAAACCACGAGAAATAAGGGTGAGTATAAACATACTCAAGAAGAATCCCGACGGGTACAATACGATACATCAATCATCCGCACCCTAGTATACATGCAAACGATTACCAACATGGATCATAGCTCAACGAGCTTACAAAGCGCGAATCTGGAATCCTCGGAAGTCTCCTACTTCCGCCTAATGATTGGCTCTCATAACCAATCCCGGACATCTCCGAGGGTCTTTCTCCTCGGCCAATTGATCACTCAAAAACCGATCCCAAAGATGTCCGACACCCTCGAGGGTCTTTCTCCTCGACCATATGATCACTCAAAAGCCAATCCCAATGGGTGTCCTCAAGGGCCTCTTACCCTCGCTAACAAATCTTGACTATCGGGAGAGTACCCAAGTCCGGCTCTAAACTGGAAAGAACGGGTGTACTCAAGAACATTAGCCCGGGGAGATCTCCGAACCGGCGACTAACGCGTGCAGGCGCGCGCACACCGCATGCTTCGCCGCAACCGGCGTAAATGTGGGGCCTAAGTACAAACTACGCGGGCCGTGCACGCATGCCTAAAGACTCGGAAAGCGGTGTCACCGAACACGATGAGTGCGAGGCCCTCGGCTCATCATCGTGCAAACTGTACCACCAACTTGAAGCTAAGAACCGGCCAAGCAAAGCTTCCACCGTTGGCGTGGTTCCGCTCTAGCGAGCTACAAACTAGGCTTATGCCGATGTGGTAGCTAAATCCACATCATTTGCCGGGGAAGCAATGTACGTTATGCTTCGCTCTACACCCGACCGGTGGGGACAAAGTACGTTATGTCCGCTCTCGGCCTACGGATGATGACAAACCCTACTATACTAGCTAGGAGTACAAAATAAGCGATTCTGGCTAAACATACATATCAACATCAATCACACATAACCTAGCGTGATACTACGAACTTAAAGCAGAATCTCAAGCATGCTTTGGAAGAACAATCCTAGCATGGCACTAACATGTACAAACAGCAAACATGCTAGCAAGAATGCAATCACAAGTCTGTCCTATCCACTAATCATGTTCATACAAGTAAACATGCATATAAGGCACAATCAAGAAAGCATCGCAGGGTCCACACAACCACGGTAAGAAATCCTTACTTGGAAACAAGCAGAAAATAACTACCATAAGCCAACCAAGCGACTCTCGAGCTTCTAAGTGAACCCGAGCAACCTAAGCATTTAATAAAAATATCCTAATTAAATAACAACAGCCAATCAACTTAGGGTCCAAAAGAGTGGAGGCTCGGGAATTACCAACCGAGAAGGTACAAGGTCTCGCCACAACAATTTTGGCAAAATAGGCTCGGGCAAGCAAGTGGGCGGCGGGGACGCGGTACCGGGCGAGTAGACTAGGCGCTGCTGGGCACGCTGGCGCGGCAGGGGACCGGCGCTGGCACGGCGACACGGGCGCTTGTGCGGCAGGGGACAGGCGCGCGGACGAACGCTGGCGACACGGTCGTGCAGGCGCGCTGGCGCATGTGAGCGAGACGGAGACGCCCGACTCGGCGACCGGCGCTGGCGACGGGCTGCGCGCGCACACATTCTTTGGCGCTCGGGCGTTTGGGTGACGGGCTGCCGGCTGCGACAGACGTCTGGGCTGCTCGGCTGGGCGACAGAGCTGATGTCTAGGCGATCGGGGCCGATGGTCGGGCGACAGGGATGGCGATGGCGGTGGCTGTGTCTTGGGTCAGTGGCTCGGGGCGGCTCGGTGCAGCTCGGTTGGGTTTCTTGGTGAGGTCGGCAAGGGGAGAGAGAGAGAAAGAGAGAGAGAGAGAGAGAGAGAGAGAGAGAGAGAGGTAAAACAAGGGGAATGAGATTTTCTTGATTTTCTTTCCTTTTCCTAATTTAAATAGGTCTTGGTGACCTAAATCTCTTCCCCGGGCTTCCTCCTTCGAGTCCCGGCTGAAGCAACCTTTTCAACTTATTAAAACTCATTTAAACCAAGCTCCCAAATCACCATCAAGGGCAAGGGTTCAAATCCCAATGGAAGCACTTAAATTAACAATAATTTTGTTAATTACCAAATCACCTCCAAACTTCCAACCAACTAGCCCGGACTTCTTGGGTCCTGCAACCAATAACAATCAAGCCTTGACAAGGGCAGGAGTGACCCTGGAATCCTGAAAATCCACAAAACCCTGACCGGGGGCAAAAAGACCAAAATACCTCTAAGGGTTAAAATAGCTCTAACGGCCCATCCGAACATCCGCATAATGTCCCGAAAACACCTGGGAAACCGAAATAGAAAACTGGGCCGTTACATCAAGGATGGCCAAATGCATTCATGACCCAAGCTACTTTCCAAAAGATAGATAGCTTAGGTTGGAGAAGTCTGGCCACACCAAGAATCGACACAAAACAAGATTGGGTTAGCCAATTCTACGCGAATCTAAATAAAGAGATGAAGTTCTTCTTTTGAGTAGAAGGGAAACTAATTGACTGTAGCTCGGTGACTTTTAATGAAGTCTTCTATCTACCAAATGAATATAGAGACGAAGGACGACAGCTGCTGAGAAAACCAAGCGCAACTGCAAGAATGCGTTCTGGTGTAGAAGGGGCCAAATGGAGAAACCGCTGGACATTCATGATGAAGGATGTCAAGCCTGAGTCACGAGGATGGATTACTTTCATAAAAAATGCAGACATACCCTCGAAAAATGCATGGATAGTCAACAGAGAGAAAGCACTGCTACTTTTTGCTATCAAAAGCGGAGTAAGTGTTAACTTAGGAAAGATAATGAAATGACAGATTCAGGGATGGCCTTCAGCTAATCGTAGGAAACTATTTTCCCCGCACACTATTACACAACTATGCAGAGATCAAGGAGTGCAACCGAAGCCAACTGACAAATTGTTAAAAATTTAACCAAGAAAGGTGGAAATCATGGACGAAAAAGACAAGGAAGGAAATGAATAGATGCTCATAAATATAGATAGCCTAGTGCATCAGTTTAACAAGTTATGCAAAAACTCGGAAGGCTATTGAAGTTATACACTTGCAAGAGATGTGCTAATTCTGAAAGCTGCTAAAGCATTACATGAGTACTCCGAGTGGGCTGAAATATCAAAACACGCAGAAAATTCAGAGTCTATCAAGGGAAAGAGGAAGAAAAGCAGCAGAGCAACAAAGTGGATAGAAGTCTCGCTCCCTTTTTATTGGCTTTTCTTATGTTTTGTTTTACTTCAGCATGCATTTCATGATTAGATGCTTATTAGGATCATGCATTTAGGACACTATTTTACTTTATTTTTATGGTATTACTTTAATCCAGTAGTTCTTTTCTTTTGAAAGTCTGATAAGTGTTTTTATCACAATAATTAAATCTAGCAAAAACATTAGTTCAAGTTATAGAATTCTTAAGTTCCCTCAAGTTCAAACCTAACTCTAGAATAATCCTCATCATAAATAAGAAGGTCGTTACTGGCGTATGAGCCCAAGGATACCTTAAGTATTCTGCTGTCTACATCAGCGCAAGCTTGAAATTCCTTTGCTAGGCGAAATTGTTTTATGCTCAAATGATTTACGCTAAGAATTAAAGAATTTAGTAGATATGAGTGCAACTTGCGAGAAATGCGAAAAGCATAATAGAAAAATCCTCAAAAGACACAAGGACCGGAAGAGATACCTTCGGAGAGTAAGTTGGGAAAACTTTGAATTAGATGCGATTCCAAAACAATGGGTTGAGCATTGCCTTAAGTGTCAGTCATGATAGGGAAAATTTTAGGATTTAAACTGAATCTCTTGAAAAGTTTGAAAATTGCTAGGAGAATGAAGTTCTTCCTGTAAATAAGATGTGTGTTAAAAATCATGAAAGTAGACGAAAAAAAATATAGAAATGTTGAGTTAATGAAATAAGCACCTTAAGTAGATAAGCATTGCTTGAGGACAAGCAATGATGTAAGTTTGGGGGTGTTATAATGTTACGGCCCAGGTTTTCATCCCGGTCTTCCAAGTATGTGCTAGGGGTATTTTGGTAATTTGGGTTGGGTCGTCGAGGCTGTTTGAGCCCCTTGCTGAGTTTGGGGATTTTCTGTGTGTGCAGGTTCTATGCCCCGGGAGTGTTTGGAGAGGTTTGTGACCTTGGTTTGCAAATCAGAAATTAAAAAAAAGAAAAGGTGTTCTAGGCAAGGATCAAATCCGGGTTATCTTGGTTGTGGCAGCTAGCAAAAGGAGGTGTTTCCAGTTGTGCCAAGTAAGTAGTTTGTGTTCTTGTTTCGTTGGTGTTTTGCATATCCCGTGGTTGCTTGGGATTTGGAGTAAAATTAGAAGTTTAGGGGTTTTGGGGTTGCTTCATTTGATCCAAGAATTACAGATTGGTCTCTCCCTCTCCCTCTCCCAATTCGCATCCCCTCTCCAGGCACCGTCTCCGATCGTTCAAGCCGAGATGGTAAGCTCTCGTCTTTACTTTTTGTTCTCCCAGTTTCTATTCGTTTCATCTCCATTCTGGCCTAATTTGTAACAGCCGAAATTTTCATCCCGGTCTTCCAGGTATGTCCTAAGGGTATTTTGGTAATTTGGTCAGGCCGTTAGGGCTGTATCTGTCTTTTCTCAACTAATCATATCCTTGGTTGTTCTCAGTTGGATTGTGGTGGCATTCCGGTGGAGTTTGAGTGTTGGGGGTTGCAAAAATAAAAATGGGGTTTTGCAGGAGTAAAGGTGCAGCAGCTGAGGCTTGAACCAGGGTGCCCTGGGTAGATAGCAGTAGGGCCTTGCCGGTTGACCTGCAGGTGATTTCTGTTTCTTTTTGCACAGGATACATTCTTTGGCCGTGGCTTTAGAACTTAAGTGGGATTTATTTGATAAATAGGTTTTATTCTTTTCTCTCCCAAATCCCAAGATCAATTCGCCGTTCTCCTCAATCTCTTCGTGCTTTGCGATTCCACCATCTCCTGAGAACAGCCCCATCGTCGCTAATCGTCGCCAAGCCGCAAGCGTCAGCCCGTCTTTGTTCATCGCCGCTCACCGGCGCCGATCGATCGCGCCATCACATCCCTGCCTGCGCAAAGACCGTCGCCGATCCGTGCGCGCGCGCGACATCGCCAATTGCTTTGCATCGCCTTCATGCCCACGCGAGCCGCAACCCCTTCACGTCGGTCGCACGCTCGTTCGCTCGCGCCTGCATCTTGTCGCTCAGCCGCTCGATCGCCAGCCCTGCAGCGGCCCATCACCGATTGCAGCCCCTCGCGATCGCCCGCACGCCCGCGCCTTGCCCAGCCTGCAGCAGCAATCGCACCCGCATGCACACCCGCTACCGCCGGTGTGCACCAACAACCGCAGAAGAAGACACACGCCGCACCACGCACTGCCGTGCAGCTGACCCCCATTCATCGCCACGGCACGCCGCGACGCCTGCTGAGCCTTGCCGCTCACGCCGCGAGCAAATTGTCTCAGACGCCCGGCTCCCGCAGTGTGCCTTATAAACGTAGATCGTAACGGCCCAAGTTTTCATCCCGGTCTTCCAGGTTTGTCCTAAGGGTATTTTGGTAATTTGGTCGGGCCGTTAGGGCCGTTTCTGTCTTCTCAGCTGTTTATATTCTTGGATGTTCAAAATTAGGGTTTGGTTGCATTCTGGTTGAGTTTGGGTGTTGAGAGTTGCAAAAATAAAATAAGGGTTTTTGGCAGAAAATAGATGCAGCAGCTAAGGCTTGAGCCAGGGTGGCTGGGAAGATAATAGTGAGGTTTTGCCAGTCAAGCTACAAGTAGTTTTTGATACACATTCCGCAGGTTATCTTAGTTTGCCTTGGTTGTCATGACTTAAGTGAGTTTGATTAAAAATAGGTTTTATTCTCCTTCTCCTTCCCAAACTCCTTGCCGCAAATCCTTTCCTCCAAGCTCATCGCCTCGCTTCGCCCTCGCAGCCCGCAGCCCCTTCGCACACCCTCGCCGCAGCGAAGCGCTCGCCTTCGGTGTTCGCTGCCCAGCCGCACAGCAGCCCAGCCATCGCCCCTTTCTCTCACACGCCCAGCCGCACGTCGCCCAGCCGTGTGGCTTGCAGCCCGTCTGTCCTTGTGCCAGCTCCTTACCGAGTGCCTTGCAGCCGAGACAACACTGGTGTTTGGCCGAGCCGTGTGAGTTGCTTCTGACCGAGCTGAGCTTCTGTTGTACTTTATTTAGAGTCTATAGTTAGTGATGTATTTGCTATTTGTTTGTTAGGGTTCCATTAGCTAACTCGAGTTCATTTCCAGCTTGGGAGTCCGCTTGTATGCTTGTTTGCCTTCCGATTCAGGTAAGGATTTCTTACCAGAGTTGTGTGGGCCCTGAATTACTTCTGTGATTGTTGATTGTATGCCTGTTATGTTTACCAGCATGATAGTTGAGAGGTGTTTTGTTCTGAATTCCGACTGGCATGATTCTCGTGTTTATTCTCATGTTAGTTCCATGCTAGGTTGCTCTGTTCTGGCATGTTCGTAATATGTTATTGTTTCGTAGTACCATGTAAGGTTCTTTGTTTCTGCTAAACATGTGTTAAGTATGATTTTTCTTAGCCGTTTATAGTATAGTTTTCTGATAGGTAGCATCATCCAAGCGAGGATGCATAACGTAACTTGCATCCGTGGCAGGGAAGTGCGAGGCAGTACTCCGTCCCTGATCCGTCGTTAGGGTTTAGTTAACCTTAACGGCAGCCCAGTGCAATCTTGGGTGAGGGTGGCAGACTGTTAAATGCCCCAACGGCCGGGGGGTATGAAGAGGCATTACCTTGTGTAACGGCCCAATTTTCTATTCCGGTTTCCCAGGTGTTTTCGGTTTAATATTCGGTTGTTCTGTTGGGCCGTTAAAACTATTTTAACCCTTAGGGGTATTTTGGTCTTTTTGCTCCCCGGTTAGGGTTTGTGGATTTGTAAGGTTCCAGGGCTGTTTCTGTTCTTTGCTGAGATCTGTGGATCTGTTGGTGGCATTTTTCCAAGAGTTATGTTATTTGATAGGGTTTTGAAGGTGTTCCGGTTATTACAAAATAGGAGATTAAAAAGGTGTTGCTTGTGGGTTTTGAACCCTTGACCTGCAAGTGGATTGGAGGCTTGGAATAAATAATTGTTAATCAAAAGAAATACTTGCTTCAGCTAGGACTCGAAGGGGGAAAGCCCAGGACTTCAATCGACTAAAAGATAAAAACAAAGAATCATATTTTTGCTTCTCCTAAAAGTTGCCGCAAGAAACTTCACCCTCTCTTGCCGATTCCAACTCTTCCCCTTCATCCTCTTGTCGAGTTCATCAAGATCAAGAACCGAGTCCAAGAACGTCTAAGTCTTCTCTTATTCTTTTCTTTCTTCTCGGCCGAGAACAGCCCTGACCGCCAGCGTGTGTGTGTTGCCGCCCAGCCGAGACCGGTAGAGTCGCCGCCTAGCCTGCCCGCGCGCCGCCGCACTGTCTCCATTTCAAAGATCTGCGACGCTGCCGCCGCCCCGACCCAGCCGCATCGAGCCAGCCTGTCTATGGAGCCTTATCGAGTCGTGCCAGCGAGACGCCATCGCCCTCTTGCCTAGCGGCAGCACAGCAGCCCTCGCAATGCCCGCGCCAGCGCACAGTAGCCCCGCCGTCTCCGCCGCTTGCTGCAGCCTGCCTGCCTCACACAGCCTTGCCGTGAGCCTTGTCTTGCCGAGATAGCTTGGTGTCGAGCCCTAGTGCCTTCTCGGTTGGTTTTCCTAAGCTTTGATTCTTGACCCTTAGATGTTCTAGCTGCTAGCTCTTAATTGAGTTGACTTGGTTGATTCCCTAGGTTGTTCCTGTTGACTTTGAAGCTCGAGGGTCGCTTGTTTGTTTGTTGTGATTGCTTTCTTGCTTGATCCAGGTAAGGATTTATTATCGGGGTTGTGTGGACCCTGCGATGCTTTCAGGATTGTGCCTTGTATGCTTGGTTACTATTATGAGCATGTTAGCCATAGGACAGCTTGTGTTCGAATTCTTGCTAGCATGTTGCTTGTTGTTCATGTTAGTGCCATGCTAGGTTTGTTCTTTCAGCATGCTTTTGATTCCTGCTTAAGTTTGTAGTATCATGCTAGGGATTTTTCTTATTCTGGTATACCCATGTTCCTGTTCGTAATCTGTAGTTTCATGCTAGGGTTAAACAGGTAATGATTATTGTCTGATTGTTAGGCTAGTTTGTGTTCCTGTACTTAGGAGACCGTTAGGGGTTACTAGTTTAGGTCTTGCTTGGGTAAGACCCCGATGGGCACCAATGCGTTGCTAGTGTACGTAAGTCCCCGATGGGCACTACACTGTTGGCATTATGTGTAAGTCCCCGATGGGCTTCATAATGTAGCTAGTGAGTGTAAGACCCTGATGGGCATCTTCGTGTTCCTAGATGGAGTAAGACCCCGATGGGCATCCTAGATGTGTAATACCCTGATGGGCATCATTGACTTGTGGAGTAAGACCCCGATGGGCATCCTAGATGTGTAAGACCCCGATGGGCATCATTGACTTATGGAGTAAGACCCCGATGGGCATCCGTATGTGTAAGACCCCGATGGGCATCATTGGTTTGTGGAGTAAGACCCTGATGGGCATCTTTGTGTGTAAGTCACCGATGGGCATCATTGTGTCTAGCAGGAGTAAGACCCCGATGGGCATCCTTATGTGTAAGACCCCGATGGGCATCATCGCGTCCTAGGTTGTGTAAGACCCCGATGGGCATCAAGGTGTAGAACCTAGTGTAGGTTGCGGTAGTAAGTCCTTGAATAGGCAAGTTCTAGAACGGCGATTAGCCTGAGCCAGGTTGTTGCTTCTGAGCTCGTTTTCGTTTGCATGTATGCTAGGGTGCTAGATGACTGATGTATCCTATTGTACCCCGGTTGGGGATTCTTACTGAGTATGTTTATACTCACCCTTATTTTTGTGGTTTTTCCACCAGGTAACTTAGGCAAAGCAGGGACAAACTAAGCGGAGGAGCTGTTTGATCATGGGAGCTGCCGGCACTCTGTCGTTTATTATTTGCATTATTTGTTCAGCATGTAGATGGACATGAGTCCTAGGGGAACTTTGTTAAAAGTTGTTTAAACTGTTTTGAGTGTTTTTATAAATGTTGGCCAGACTTGTTTTTACTTTGTTGGTTCTGCTTAATGAAAATTGTTGGTTATGTTTTAAGTGTTCCCCGTTCTCAAATATTTTGAAAATTTTTAAATATGAGTACTAAACCGCTTGTTGACATATTTAACTTGCATGCTGAGTGAGAACCTAGGTTTAGGACCGTATTTCAGGTTGGGTTGTTACCGTTGGTATCAGAGCACAGAGTCATAGATTCTATAGACTAACCTGCTTTGTAGGTTGTTGTCCCCATGATCATCAACACTCCCCGGTCGTCAGGTTTTTCTAAGTTCATTAAGCTAAGGGTTTTATTTTACAATACTGCATCTAGTATACATGTGTTCCCCCTGTTGGGCAGTGAGAGTCCCAATGTGGACTAGCTTTGTGTTTAGTGTAGATCGCGTATGCTGATTACACATAGAGGAGCAGGGACGTTTGGTATTTCCAACCGAGGAGTTGAATTGCGCATGTTGATGTTGAGACCACGTCCATGGTTGTCTAGACCCATAGGCCACCTTTGGCCCTGGCAGTTGAGTTGCCAAGAGAAGGGGGTAGAGGCTAGCATGCCTCAGAGTGAGACTCCTTGAGCAAGAGTGTGCTCCAGCCATGAGAGAGTCGATGGCAGGTCTTATTAGCTAATAGAGAGCGGAGACCCAGGCGTAGGTTGTAGCGCGCAGTGAGGAGTCCCGAGCACAGATAGCCCAAGCAGCAAAGTTTATTAGGAGACACCCCCAGTAGCTCTAGTAGCCCCAGAGGTTCCCCGGAAGGGCAGGATCAGCAGGTTTAGGCTGATGAATTAGATGGCGTTGATGGAGTCGCCGAGTTTGGCAAGTGGAAGCCTGTAGAGCTTTTCATCCGAGTGTTGGGATGACCTGATGTTCAGAGGCCGAGATGTGCTGCTCGTGAGCTGTTGATACAGCAGTTTGGTGGTGAAGTCCACCGGGAGAGGTGGACTAGTAGAGTCTCCACCAGCCACATGGTCGTATGGCAAGTTGTCGAGTTAGTAGCTTCTGAGGAAGATGTAGAGACATCTTGACCCCTGCAAGCCTGTCGTTGTTTTGCAGCCTATCCTGTTAGTACCCCGTGGCCAGGGTGTAGTGTGAAGTTTGCTTGTCAGGACTTAATCCGTCTTTGGATTTCAGTTGGCTAGTAGAGTGGAACACTCTTTTTGTTAGCATGTTCCAAATGTGGAACTAATTGTTGCCACCCGAGGGTTGGCCTGAGTATTTGTTGAGCATCAAGTGGGATGCAAGAGTAGGCTGTGGCATGTCTATTAGACGAGAAGCCAAAGATTAGACTGGTCGAGTGTTGGGCTTCTTGTTTTGAGTGCCTTTGTCCCCGTCACCTGGAGTGTGACCTTTCCTACCTTTAGCGGGACGTAGAGCTCGTAAATAGTTGTTTTATGTTGTAAGAGATGTAGTGCTTGTTGGCACAAAGCTTGGCAAGGAGGCCTAGTTTTGGCCAGTTCGCACCAGACGTGCTTGTGGTTCTATGACCCACACGGAGTTTAGCATCCCCACTAGTCTTGTACCCATTTCCTGAGGTTGCACCTGTTTGGGTTGCATAAGAGATCTATCTCGGTGGTAGTCAAAGAACTACAAGTGTGAGGTCATTTGAGGGAAAGTAGGAGCTTTTCAAGGTCACCGAGAGTTGGGTGCGAAGGATGCTGTAGGTTGTTAATGGCTAGCGCGTCCGAGTTCTCGCGCCTGTGTTGTGGCTTTGTGAGCCAATTTGTTGGTAGAGTGATTCAACTACCCTCGAGTTTCCTTAGTATGAGTAGAGTTGGCATCGATGATACGTGGTTGATCCAACGTTGGAGCCATGAGTTGGATGGATTGTGCGGAGCACATTTGGTGGACACATTGGTATGAGGTATGTTAGCTTGGTGTGGTTATGCTCTTGTAGAGTGAGTTGGCCAATGTGGCGTTTCGTGGTGAGTTGACCCCGAGTGGGTTTGAACTCTTGTTGCTCCCTTGCTAGTTGTGGCTCTATTTGGAGGCAAAAGTTGCCTTGTGTGAGAGTTCTTGTTGGATCTTAAGGAATCAAGTTGGAGCTGTACACGCCAGTGTACTTTTGTGTAGCTCGTTCCGTGGTGTGTGATTTGGGAACCACAAAAGGTTCGTGTTGAGAAACCAGTGCTCAGTCCTTGAGGTGTTAGGGCTTTAGTTCTTGACAAGTGCCCTAACTTTGGTTGTAAGGATACCGTGCTTGTAGCCGAGTTGTTGCTTAGGCAAGTTATGCTAGTTGGCCCTTGACGTGGGTAGAGGAATTTCTTGTTGATCGATGGTTGGGTTCAGTTGGAACTGAACAAGGGTGGGGGTAGCAAAATCGTGTAGTTTCTGACTGTCATTGCTAAGAGTGTTGTTCGGATCCTTACCCTGGGTAGAAGCTACGATGTGGCTGACGCTTTGAGTACGAGGATGACACGTTCTGTAGCGTTTCTGGTCTTCTTGGTTTTTTTAGAAGTTAGAGCGGGCCAACATAGTTGAGATGCTGGAGGGAGTTGTGCCGTGTAGTTAGTGAACTGTTAGACCGTTTGACGACAGTGTGTGTAGGAGGGTGATCGGAGGAACCCTAGGTTGTGGAGAGCCTCACCAGAGCTCAGTCAGACCCAGGTAGTGTTCCTCGGTTGAGTTGTTGGATGCTTGTAGTCGGTTGACAAGCTAGTGTGGTTCTTAGTAACCTCCGCGTTGGTTTTTGGAATTCTCAGCAAGGTGGTGCTTGGTGTTGACCAAGGTGTGGTTTCCATGTTGTTTCAAGAGCTAGCTTGGTTCGAGTAAGCGGGCGTTGCCCTGAGGATTTGTTCCTAGTCAGGAAGTTTCGGAAGTTGCCCCTCCCTCGGAGATTAAGTAAGTACTGCTAGTTCTAAGTTGGTGGTTCAATCGACTGTTGGATCCCTCGGTTGTTGCTTCCTAGAGAATTGGTTGTTGTTGCCTTTGATGAGAAAGACAGCGAGCGTGTGTGAAGTTCGCTGTCCTTCGAAAGTTCGCTTGCTAGTGAATCGTCCCCATCTAGGAGGAGTCAGCGTAGCTCTTGAGTTGTGTAGTTGAACAGGGTGGCACAGCGGTCAGCCCAGCCAGAGGAATTCCTGTGTGGTGTTGATAGCAAACGGCAAGTTGTTCGACCCTGTGAGGATGGTGGTCAGCCAGTTTTAATGGTTGAGTTGCTGCTAGAAGTTGTTGGATCATTGAAGTTTGAGGAACCCCTAGCTCTCTATGGTCATTGAGTTGCACCGTGGGTGCCAGCCTCGAGCCTTAACTTTTGAGGTAGCCTTGCAATTCGCCAGCATCGTGGTTTTCGTTATTCATATTCCTTGCGATGTTTTGGGTGTGGAGTTTCTGGTTGGAAGATGTGATAGGCCTAAGCAAAAAGGAGGAAGTCTTTTGATTAGCCAGTTGGACTTGAGAGTTGCATGTCCTTGGAGGCGAGCTTCGCCCGTTGTAACCTTGGGTTGAGTTCTGCAGAGCAAGCCTTTCTCAGGCTTTGCTCCTAGTTGCACGTTCGTAGTTGGCATTTAGTTGAGCCAAAGTTGAGTGGGTTGGCATAGTGGTGTCGTGGCATTGGTTGGTTAGACCTTTGAGTTGTTATTCTCAAGATGTTGAGTTGCAGGTAGCCCCGTGTTGTTTTCTTCCTTACTTCTCGAGATTTCCATGAGAGGATTGTTGGTTGCTTCCTTGGCTGGCGATGTTCACTTAGGCTAGTTGCTGGTAGGATTGCATTGGAAAGTTTGTGGTCGACCGATGGGGGGCTCCAGTTTGTTGGTTTGGCTGAGTGGAGCCTGTGCCTGGACCTTGTCGTTTAGAGGTGGCCGCAGCTGAAGTTTCAGTTGGTGTGAGTGGTGTTAGCCGTCTGGTGAACCAGGAATGTGCCCCTTGTCTTTGGTGCGACGATTTCTCTTTAAGATGGTTGCTTAAGTGTTGTGAACGCATGCTAGTTGGAGAAGTTTGCCTTTGGGATCAGTCGCCAGTTGGTGGTTCAATTGGATTTCGTTAAGGCTTGTAGGCAAACATTGGGGTTCGTTGGTCTCTTGTGAAGTAAGAGTAGGCCAATTAGTTTCTAGAACCTGGGAGGTTCAGTTGTTTGGCCAGCATGGTGTAGGGTTGAGGTTGCTCGTTAACAGCTATGAGCTTTAAGAGAAGTTACGTCGGTGCGTGGCATAGAGTTTTAGAGCTCGTGTCCAGTCCACAAGTTTGTTGAGAGTAGCGCCGTAGAGAGGCATTCTGAGTTGGGTCAGCAGGGATAAGTGAGCCCTAGGGTCGTAAGACCGTTTGAGAGTTGGTGCGAGTTTGAGGATGTGGCTTACCGACTAGCACTATCGCATCTCTTTCTTCAGAGTTCACTGTATGTCCAGTCTTGGTTGAGATAGTTTGTGGCAGACTCGATGTCATTATGGCTTTGAGCCTTTGGGAACCCAAGAGGGTTTGGGTTTTGAAGAAGATCTAGTGTTGTCTTAACCGGGAGTTCGGTTGGTTAAGGATCAGTGGAGATTTCCTAGAGTTATTTTCGTCTTAGGACTTTTGGGGACGAAAGCCTTAAAAGGAGGGAGTATTGTAACGACCCAGTTTTCTATTCTGGTTTCCCAGGTGTTTTCGGTTCAATATTCGGTTGTTCGGTTGGGCCGTTAAAACTATTTTAACCCTTAGGGGTATTTTGGTCTTTTTGCTCCCCGATTAGGGTTTGTGGATTTGTAAGGTTCCAGGGCTGTTTCTGTCCTTTGCTGAGATCTGTGGATCTGTTGGTGGCATTTTTCCAAGAGTTATGTTGTTTGATAGGGTTTTGAAGGTGTTCCGGTTATTATAAAATAGGAGATTAAAAAGGTGTTGCTTGTGGGTTTTGAACCCTTGACCTACAAGTGGATTGGAGGCTTGGAATAAATAATTGTTAATCAAAAGAAATACTTGCTTCAGCTGGGACTCGAAGGGGGAAAGCCCAAGACTTCAATCGACTAAAAGATAAAAACAAAGAATCGTATTTTTGCTTCTCCTAAAAGTAGCCGCAAGAAACTTCACCCTCTCTTGCCGATTCCAACTCTTCCCCTTCATCCTCTTGTCGAGTTCATCAAGATAAAAAATTGAGTCCAAGAACGTGTAAGTCTTCTCTTATTCTTTTCTTTCTTCTCGGCAAGAAGAAACGCCCCGATCACGGCGGCGTGTGTGTGTTGCCTCCGCCGAGAGACCGTCACCGCCGACCCACCGCCGCCGCAAGACGTTGTTGTCGCCGACCCAGCGCCGCGACGTCACGCCAGCCCCAGCCTATCTACGGAGCCTTGCCGCGTCGCGCCAGCGAGACGCCATCGCCCTCGTGCCTGCGAGTTCGCCTGGTCGCTCGCGCCTGCTCGCCTCACCTTTGCACCAGCGCGCCCGTGCCTAGAGGAAGCACAACATCCCTCGCAACTCCCGCGCCAGCGCACAGCATCCCTGCCGTCCCCGCCGCTTGCTACAGCCTGCCTGCCGCTCGCTGCGGCATGCAGCCTTGCCGTGAGCCCTGTCTTGCAGAGATAGCTTGGTGCCGAGCCCTAGTGCCTTCTCGGTTGGTTTTCCCGAGCTTTGATTCTTGACCCTTAGATGTTCTAGCTTCTAGCTCTTAATTGAGTTGACTTGGTTGATTCCCTAGGTTGTTCCTGTTGACATTGAAGCTCGAGGGTCGCTTGTTTGTTTGTTGTGATTGCTTTCTTGCTTGATCCAGGTAAGGATTTCTTATCGGGGTTGTGTGGACCTGCAATGCTTTTAGGATTGTGCCTTGTATGCTTGGTTACTGTTATGAGCATGTTAGCCATAGGACAGCTTGTGTTCGAATTCTTGATAGCATGTTGCTTGTTGTTCATGTTAGTGCCATGCTAGGTTTGTTCTTCCAGCATGCTTTTGATTCCTGCTTAAGTTCGTAGTATCATGCTCGGGATTTTTCTTATTCTGGCATACCCATGTTCTTGTTCGTAATCTGTAGTTTCATTCTAGAGTTAGACAGGTAATGATTATTGTCTGATTGTTATGCTAGTTGTGTTCCTGTACTTAGGAGACCGTTAGGGGTTACTAGTTTTGGTCTCGCTTGGGTAAGACCCCGATGGGCACCAATGCATTGCTAGTGTATGTAAGTCCCCGATGGGCACTACACTGTTGGCATTATGTGTAAGTCCCCGATGGGCTTCATAATGTAGCTAGTGAGTGTAAGACCCCGATGGGCATCTCCGTGTTCCTAGCTGGAGTAAGACCCCGATGGGCATCCTAGATGTGTAAGACCCTGATGGGCATCATTGACTTGTGGAGTAAGACCCCGATGGGCATCCTAGATGTGTAAGACCCCGATGGGCATCCATATGTGTAAGACCCCGATGGGCATCATTGGTTTGTGGAGTAAGACCCCGATGGGCATCCTTGTGTGTAAGTCCCCGATGGGCATCCTTATGTGTAAGACCCCGATGGGCATCATCGCGTCCTAGGTTGTGTGACCCCGATGGGCATCAAGGTGTAGAACCTAGTGTAGGTTGCGGTAGTAAGTCCTTTAATAGGCAAGTTCTAGAACGGCGGTTAGCCTGAGCCAGGTTGTTGCTTCTGAGCTCGTTTTCGTTTCCATGTATGCTAGGGTGCTAGATGACTGATGTATCGTATTGTACCCCGGTTGGGGATTCTTACTGAGTATGTTTATACTCACCCTTATTTTTGTGGTTTTTCCACCAGGTAACTTGGGACAGCACCGAGACGGTGAGCGGAGGGAGCTGTTTGATCATGGGAGCTGCCGACACTCTGTCGTTTATTATTTGCATTATTTGTTCAGCATGTAGATGGACAGGAGTCCTAGGGGAACGTTGTTAAAAGTTGTTTAAACTGTTTTGAGTGTTTTTATAAATACTGGCCAGGCTTGTTTTTACTTTGTTGGTTCTGCTTAATGAAAATTGTTGGTTATGTTTTAAGTGTTCCCCGTTCTCAAATGTTTTAAAAAGTTTTAAATATGAGTACTAATCCGCTTGTTGACATATTTAACTTGTATGCTGAGTGAGAACCTAGGTTTAGGACCGTATT
Source organism: Sicyos edulis (assembly GCA_036507275.1). Taxonomy (NCBI): domain Eukaryota; kingdom Viridiplantae; phylum Streptophyta; class Magnoliopsida; order Cucurbitales; family Cucurbitaceae; genus Sicyos; species Sicyos edulis. The sequence goes on along the minus strand of CM071857.1, from coordinate 19,432,823 downwards.
TCAAGTTGGGTTGTTACACCTTGCCCCCAGGCAGTCGACACGACCTCAGCGTGTCGGCAGTAGCCCTTGATTGCCACCTGATAAGGCAAGGGCCGGTTCCTGGTGTAAGCCTACCACGGACGGTTTCTTAGCCTCAGGTACGGTGTTACAGGCTGACATAGTCATAGTATTCTGGTATCACACCTCTATGTTCAGTGACACCGATCCAGAGATTTGTTAGGCATGCATGTGATTGGACCGTGGCAAAGATGCCCTAGACCCAAGACTTCGGTTTGCAAAGAAGATGCGGTGTGCGCACACGCTCATTACAGCGTCGACTGGAGAGCTCCTCGGGATCTTGAGTTCAGTGCACCTTACGTATCGACAGTAGGAAGGCTGAGGCCGAGACTAGTTTCTCGTATAGTATCGTAAAGCGTTGTAGTTTTCCAGAGTAAGACCGTAAGATGGCATCCGAGGTTTATGTATGGATTAAAGTAATGTGCTATCTTCTGTGTTTATATTCATAGCTTGCATACATTTTGCTAGATGACCAGTTATATCGTATTGTACCCCAGTTGGGGATTCTTACTGAGTGATTCGTTACTCACCCTTATTATGTGGTTTTCCACAGGTAACCATGGAGCGAGACAGGATGGCTGAAGGAGGAGCTGCTGATCATGGAAACCAGCTGATTAAACTCTAAGTCTTAGATTCTATAGACTAACCTTTTGTTGTAGGTCGTTTTTCCATGATCATCAGCACTCCGACAGTCATCAGGTACGCCTAAGTTTACTGTTTTAGAAAAGGTTTAAGAATTTACAATACTTTTACATCTAGTGTATGCCTTGTTTAGTGGTGTAGAGCGGAGACGAGCAGGTTCGACTCGTTGTTGGTCTGGGTGTAGATCGCCAGCATGCCAACTACCTGCACAGGAAGAGGAGGTTCGAGAGCAGTTAGTCAGGGTATCAGGATTGGTTCAGATACCGCTAGGGCCCAGATTTTTCATCCCGGTCTTCCAGGTATGTCCTAAGGGTATTTTAGTAATTTGGTCTGGTCGTTAGGGTCGTTTCTGTCTTTTCTAGCTGTTAATATTTTTTGTTGGTCAAATGTAGGGTTTGGGTTGCTTTGTGGATGTGTTTGGGCATGGGGAGATGCTTAAATAAAATAGAGGTTTAATTGTGCTGTTGTAACGGCCCAGGTTTTCATCCCGGTCTTCCAGGTATGCCCTAGGGGTATTTTGGTAATTTGGGCGGGCCGTCAGGGCCGTTTATGTCTTTCGCAGTTGCTAAAATTATTGGATGGGTTTATGTAGGTTTTTAGGCTTTGTGGATGGGTTTGAGCAAGGATAGATGCAAAAGTAAAAATAAATGAAAATTGTGATGCAGCTGGGATTCGAACCCAGGTCTCCAGGAAAGCCTGTGGGGATGCGTGCCAGATGAGCTATGGAGAGGTCTTGTTACTCTTTCTGCGACATATCTTGGTTAGCCTTGGATCTTTGGAGTTTTGGTGCATTTGGTTAAATAAAAAGAAATTAGGTTTTGTTTTGTCTTCTTCTCCAAAAGCATTGTGGCCGCCCAAGCTTGTCTCCCTAGCTCCCCAAGCCGAATTTCTTCTCCTTAGCAGCCCCGAGATCCGATCGTCATTCTAGGTAAGTTTCATCGTCTCTTCTCCTTCTCCGATTTGGGTTTACTTTTGCTGGTCGAGTGAAGAGTGGTTGTGTGTGGGTGTGTTGTGTGCAGCCAGCCGAGAGAAGCCCCAGCCAACAGCCCATCGAGCCTCTATCGCACCCAGCAGCAAGCCCAGCCGGCCAGATCGCGCCCAGATTGCCATTGCAGCCCGCCTAGATCGCACCAGCAGCACAAAGCCGCCCAAAGAAGAAGCCCACACAGCCCCTCGCCGCGACGCCCAGAAGCCCTCGCGCCGCCCAGACGCCAGCGCCGAGGCGGCTCGTCGATAGCGCGCCCAGCAAGCGCCTGCGCTGCGCCGCCGCTCACCCGCTCGTGTCCAGCCCATCAGTGCCCACCAGCGCGCCCAGCGTTCCCAGCGCGGCGCCCCCGCGCCATCAACGCCAAAGAAGCAGCCACACTGCAACTCGTCCGTCGTGCGCACGCCACCGTGCGCGTGAGTTGCTCCCGAGCCGAGTCCTATTTATTTTATTATATTTAGGCCTATGGGTTGTGATTATTATTATGTTTGTTAGGTTCTCGTTAGCTAGCTCGGGATCGATCGCAGCTTAGGATTTTGTGTGTAGTTGTCTCCCGGCCAAGTAAGGATTTCTTACCGGAGTTGTGTGGGCCCTGCGATATTATATGTGATTGTTGTTTGTATGCTTGTTTGTGATTATCAGCATGTTTAGTGTTAGGTGCTCTGTTCTGAATTCCCGACTGGCATGATTTCTTATGTTGTTTCTCATGTTAGCCCATGCTAGGTTGTTATGTTCTGGCATGCTCGTTATATGTTCTTGCTTCGTAGTATCATGCTAGGTTCGTTGTATCTATTGAGCACGTATTGGATTATTTGTTGTTGATGTTATAGCTTAGAGTCCAGATAGGTAGCATCATCCGGGCCAGAATGCATAAAGTATCTTGCATCCATGGCAGGGACGCACGAGGTAATACTCCGTCCCTGGACCCCGTTAGGGTTTAGCTAACCCTACCGGTAGGCTCTACAATCTTGGGTGAGGGTGGTAGTCTGTGCGATGCCCCAACGGTCGGGATGATGACTTGGCAATGCCTAGTCCCCGGCAGCCGGCACGTCCTCAGCGTGTTCGGCAGTAGCTCTTGATTGCCACCTGTTAGGGCAAGGATGGCTTCCTAGTGTAAGCCTACCACGACCGATTCCTTAGCCTCAGGTGCGGTGGTTCAGGCTGACATAGTTCACGTGTCCAGGTCTCACACCCCTATGTCAGTGACAGCAATCCAGAGATTTAGTTAGGCATGGTGACTGGGCCTGGGTAGCTTGCCACTAGACTCGGCACCCCCCCAGAGTCTGCAGTAGCATGCGGTGTGCGCATACGCTCATTACAGCGCCAACTGAAGAGCTCCTCGAGATTGTGAGCGGTGCACCTTTCAGATCGATGATGTAGGGCGCCGAGGCCGAGACTTGTTTCTCGTATAGGGCGTATTGTGTGGTGGTTTTTCCGGACTAAGACCCTGAGTTGGCATCCGAGGTTTGTAAGTGGATTTAAGCTATGTGCTCTATTCTGTGTTTATATTCATAGCTTGCATACATTCATCTAGATGACCATGTATATCGTATTGTACCCCGGTTGGGGATTCTTACTGAGTAATTCGTTACTCACCCATATTTTGTGGTTTTCCACAGGTAACCAAGGTGCGAGACAGGATGGCTGAAGGAGGAGCTGTGATCATGGGAACCAGTTGTCAAACTCTGATTTTATGTTATGACTCTTTGTCTTTTTATTTCCTCTAAATGCATGTAGTCGGGCACGGAGCCCTAGGTTGTTTTTTGAATGTTTTTACTGATTCCAGTACTGTTGTAACTACTGAAAGTTTTGAATGCTTTAATAAATCTCTTATTAGAGTAAACTTTTGGAACGTATTTATCTTGAAACAGGTGCTTGGAGACAGGGACAGGTTTCAGGAAATTGTTTTGACTTTGAATTGAATGTTTGAATGTTTTGGTTTTAATTGGAATCCAAAAGCCATTCCTGCATATTTTTTTTAGTTTTGATTGCATGCATTGAGGTAAAGCCCCATTTAGAGCCCCTTTTTGGGTCGGGTCTTTACAGCTGTTGTTGGGTTTCGAACCCCGGTGGCCAAGGAGTCAGAGGTGAGGTCTTGCCAGTTGGGCCACCGGGTGCTTTTGTTGTTCATTCCGCAGCATGTCTAGGTTTGCTTTGGGTTCTTGGGATTTTGGTGTGTTTGATTAAAAGAAGAGAAAATAGGTTTTCTCCTTTTTGTTTCTCCAAATTCCCTAGCCGCCCAACCCCTTTCCCTCAAGCTCCTTGCCGTGCACTTTCTCCCAAGCAGCCTCGCCGTTGTCGCGTTCTTCCCGGGTAAGTGGTCTCAATCTCTTTTCCTCTTTCATTTTGGGTGTTGTCCTTGCTGGCCGAGAGAAGAAGAGGCTAATTTTTGTTGTTGTGCAACCAGCCGAGCAGCAGCCCCATCGCCCCTACCGTCGCACCCTCAGCCCCTACAGTGCCGTCGCACGCCCAGCCCTGCAGCGCCATCGCACGCCCATCGCACTAGCAGCCATCGCGTTACCCAGCCGAGCAGACCCCACAGTCGCATCGCAGGCCAGCAGCCGGATCGTGTCGCAGGGCCCACGTCGCATCTCCCATCCGCGCACATCCCTATAGTGCCCAGCCCCTGTCGCATCGCCAGCGCCGTCGCTCTCCTCGCCTGCATCGCGCCCAGCGTCGAATCTCCGTCCGCGCAGCCTTAGCGTCAGCGTCGCTCCGCCCATCCTCGCACAACCAGCTATCGCGTCAGCACGCCCAGCAGGGCGTGCGCACCACCGTCCCATGGGCCAGCACCGCGCAGCAGTGGCGCCCACCATCGGTGCAACCCGTCTGTCCGCGTGCCAACCGTGCCATGTGAGTTGCTCCCAAGCCGAGCCCTGTTTGTATTATTATTTTAGACCTATTGTAAAGACCCGACCCAAAAGGGGCTCTAAATGGGCCTTTACCCCAATGCATGTAGTGAAAATAAAAGACATTATGAAAAATACATTTCGGATCCCAAGTAAAAACAGAAACATTCAACAACCAAAACATACATTTCTAAAAGCATACTCACGATCGAGATTTATTTAAACCATTTAGACAATCCACAAGTACAAATATCTTTGGAATCCATAAAACGTAAGAAAACATCCCGGGCTCTGTGCCCGTCTACATGCATTCAGGGGAAATAACAAAACTCAAGAGTCATGATAAAATAAAATGGTCGAGATGACAAAGCAGGATTCCATGATCACAGCTCCTCCTTGACCATCTGTCTCGGCTTGATTACCCGTGGAAAACCACGTAATAAGGGTGAGTAACGAATTACCCAAAGAAGAATCCCCAAGGGGTACAATACGATATACATGATCATCTAGAAGAATGTATGCAAGCTATGAGTACAAACACAGAGCGGAGCACATAGCTAAGTCCACACTTGGACCTCGGATGCCAACTCGTGGTCTTAGTCCGGAAATACCACAACACACTATACGCGCTATACGGGAACAAGTCCGGCCTCGGCTGTCTCATCGCCGATCACGAAAGGTGCACTAGCTCAAGATCCCGAGGAGCTCTCCGGTCGACGTTGTAATGAGCGTAAGCATGCACCGCGTGCTTCTACTGGACTATGGGGGTGCCGGTCCAGTGGCAAGTCGCCCATATCCGGATACCACGCCTAACTAAATCTCCGGATCGGTGTCACCGACATAGGGGTGTGAGACACGGACACGTGAACTATGTCACTGTACCACCGCACTTTGAGGCTAAGGAACGGGTCATGGTAGGCTTACACCAGAAGCCGTCCTTACCTTAACAGTGGCAATCAGGGCTACCGCGAACACGCCGAGGACGCGTGTGTTTGCAGGGACTAGGCATTGCCAAGTCATCATCCCGACCGTTGGGGTATCGCTAGACTACCACCCTCACCCAAGATTGCGCGGGGCCTACCGGTTGGGATAGCTAATCCCTCACGGGGTCCAAGGACGGAGAACTGTCTCGAACGTCCTTGCCATAGATGCAAGATACTTTATGCATCGGGCCCGGATGATGCTATCTACGAATTCTAACCTTGCCTTAACAATCGGCAAACAATCCAATACGTGCTCGAAAGAATACAAAGCAGACCTAGCATGGTACTACAGAACAAGAATGAATATGAGCATGCCGAGCGGAACAACCTAGCATGGACTAACATGAAAGAACAACATACGAAGTCATGCCATCAGAATTGCAACGAGCACCTAAACTATACATGCTGATAATCACAAACAAACATACAACATCAATCACATAGAACATCGCAGGTCCACACAACCCCGGTGAAGAAATCCTTACCTTGGTGGAAGTCTTCTACACACAAATTCCTAGGTCGCGAACACTTCCGAGCTAGCTATCAAGAACCTACAAACATGGTAACAATCATAACCATATCCCTAAAAATATAATAAAGCAAAGAGGCTCGGCTCAGGAGCACTCACACGCGGCATCGCGACACGGCAAGGGCGCTGGCTGGCAGCCGGGTACTGGCCGAAGCTGGGCTGGGCCGCGTTGCTGGCACGGCGCCTGGCGCGTCATGAGCGCGGATGGGCGCTGGGCGCGGCCTTGGCGCGACGGACAGACGGAACTTCGGCAGCGAAGCAGCGGCACGGCGCACGGCAGCGGCGGCGCGGCGATGCGGACACGGCGAGTGCGCGCGGACACGGCGAGGCGTGCAATGGGGCGATCGCGTGCAATGGGCGAGCTTCGGCTGGGCGTCGGCGACGGCGAGCGACTTCGGCGATGGCTTCCCTCAGTGCGACTGGCGCGGCGATAAGTCTGGTGCGATGGCGCAGATCCGGGCGAGGACACGGGGGCGTCGCGACAGCGATCTCGCGATCCTCGGCCGGATCTCGTGCACCGCTGGTCGAGGGCGCTCTGCGGCGGCAAGGCGGTGCGACAGCGCGATCTGCGATCCTCGACCGGATCTCGTGCAATTTCTTTGGTCGAATCGAAAGGCTCCGCTCGGCGAAAAGGGGCACACTGGACACCTGCAACAACACACACACACACACAAGCTCTCCTTCTTACCTTCGGCCAAAGCAAGAACACCAAACGAGAAGATGAAGAGGATGAAAACTTACCCGGAATGATGATGGAGTCTCGAAACGCAAAAAGGAATGAAGAAATCGGCAAGGAGAGCTTGGGAGAAAGCTTCAGGCCACAACTCTTTTGGAGAAGAAAACACAACAAACCTAATTCCTTTTCATTTAATCAAATGCACCAAACACCAAAGATCCAAGGTTAACTAAGATGTGATGCAGAAAGAGCAACAAGAGCAACTAATGGCTCAATTGGTACACATCTCCACAAGCTTCCCAGGAGACCCGGGTTCAAACCCCAGTGCAAAGACAATTCCCTTTATTTTTACTTTTGCATCAAACCTTGCTCAAACCAAACCACAAACCCTTCCAAAAACCTACAAAACCATCCAATAATTTTAGTAATCTGGAAAGACACAAACGACCTGACGACGGCCCGACCAAATTACCAAATTACCCCTAGGGCATACGGAAGACCGGGAAGAAAAACACGGGTCGTTACAATATTCCCTCCTTTTTATGACTTTCGTCCCTCGAAAGTCCTTAAGATGTAAAATGTACTCGGGGTAATGCAATCTCATCTCGTCTTCCCGCTCCCAAGTGGCTTCCTCAAAACCCCGATTCTTCCATCGAACCTTTACTAAACGAATCTCGCGACACGCAACGTCTTGGTCTCAAAGGCAAGGATCCTCACTGGCTTCTCCTCGAAGTTCAAATCCTCATTCAGCTGCAAAGGCTCAAAGTCCACAATGTGCGACGGGTCCGGCACATATTGCCTCAACATCGATACATGGAAAACACTATGCACCGCTGATAGTGACGGAGGTAGGGCTAACCGGTAAGCAACTCGCCAATCCTCTCTAGGATCTCAAACGGACCAACAAAACGGGGACTCAACTTCCCACGCTTACCAAACCTCGAACACCTCGCATCGGAGCAACCTTAAGGAACACATGCCGACCAACCTCAAACTCCAAATCTCGACGCCGAACATCGGCGTAACTCTTCTGCTCGCTCCGAGTTTGTCAACATACGAGCTCTAATCTTCTCGTGACTCGCACCATTGGTCAAGCTCGCAGAGCTCGGGACCCAAAACTGTCTATCACCAACCTCTTCCCGAACACGGGGACCGATAACGCTTACCATACAAAGCCTCGAATGGAGCCATCTCAATCGCCGATTGGTAATCGTTGTTATAGGCAAACTCCATCAAATCTGATATCTGGTCCCAATCGCTGGGAAATCCAAAGACACAAGCCCTCAACATATCCTCTCGAGAACTGGTTCACCCTCTCACCGCCCATCCGTCTGGGGGTGAAAAGTCATCTTTGAAATCGCACTCGTGCCTAAACCTTTCTGGAGCGCCCTCCAGAATCGAGAAGTGAACCGCGAGTCACGATCGGACACAATTCTCACAGCACACCATGGTAACGAATGATCTGCTCCAAAAACAATCGCGCCACTGTTCCACGGTATAAGTGTCTCTACAGGGAATGAAGTGTGCGCTCTTGGTCAACCGATCGACTATCACCCGGATCGAGAGAACTTCCTGAGTCCTTGGCAAACCGAGAGATAAAGTCCATGGAGATCTCTTCCCATTTCCACTGGGCACACTCTGGTCGTGCAACAAACCGGTGGCCTCTCGCTGGTGCCTTCACTTGGCGACAAGTGAGACACGGTGACGAAACTCTGCCACATCTCTCTTCATTCCCATCCACCGTAAGGTGCGCTTGAGGTCTCGATACATCTTGGTACCCCTAGGGTGCCAAGCAAAAAGGGGAATGGGCCTCGAGAGCAACTCGCTCGCAAACCCGCAATATCCGGAACGCACAACCGCCTCTATAAGTCAACCCATGTCTCGTGAATATACAAAGTCAAAGTCACCGTCAACACTAACTCTGTCAACCAATCTCTTAAGTGCGGGGTCACCCAACTGGCCGTCTATAATCCACGCCTAATCGCCAATTTGAGCAATCCAATCGAGCTACCACAGCGGTAACCTCACCCAACAACATCGCAACCTCGGCCCGCTCGAACTCTCTCCGCAAACTGGCTGGGAACTCAACAACGCCGCAGAGTGCGACGTCTTTCTACTCAAAGCATCGGCCACTACATTGGCTTTACCCGGATGGTACAAAATCTCGCAGATCATAATCCTTTACCAACTCTAACCATCTCCTGCGCTCATATTCAACTCCTTACGAGTAAACAGATACTTGAGGCTCGGTGATCGGTAAACATCCGAATCCGCTCACCATACTGGGTAATGCCTCCAAATCTTGATTGCAAACACCACTGCACGCCAACTCCATATCATGAGTCGGGTAGTTCTGCTCATACGGCTTGGTGACGGGAAGCATAGGCAATGACCTTCCCCGTCTTTGCATCAACACACAACCTAATCCAAACTTGGAAGCATCGGTGTAGACCACGAAACCACTGTCCCCTCCGGATCGCCAACATCGTGTTGAAGTCAAACTACGCTTGAGCTCGGCAAAGCTCTCATCACACTGCTGTCCCAAACAAACTCGACACCCTTCCTCGTCGACGACGAGTGAGGGGCGAGGCTAAAGTCGAAAAGTCCTGACGAACCGACGGTAGTAACTCCGCCAAACCCGTAAAGTCGCGAATCTCGGCAATCTGAAGTCGGCTTGGCCCATGAACTCACGGCCTCAATCTTCGCGGGGTCCACGGCTATACCATCTCTCGAAACCACGTGGCCTAGGAAGGCCACCGCTCCAACCAGAAATCACATTTGGAAAACTTCGCATAAAGTGGTTTTCCTCAAAGCCGCCAATACTCGCCTCGGATGCTCTGCATGGTCTTCTTTAGACCTCGAATAAATCGAATATCGTCAATGAACACAATGACGAAGCCGTCCAAAAATGATTTGAACACCCTATCCATCATGTCCATGAACGCGGCGGTGGGCATTGGTCAATCCAAACGACATAACCACAAACTCATAGTGACCATATCTGGACTCGAAAAGTCGTCTTAGGAATGTCGGCATCCACGATCCGCAATCGATGGTAACCGGATCTCAAATCTATCTTGGAGAACACGGAAGCTCCCTGAAGCTGATCAAACAAGTCATCAATACGGGGCAACGGGTACTTATTCTTCACCGTCACCTTATTAAGCTCGCGATAATCGATACATAAGCGCATAGAACCATCCTTCTTTTTCACAAACAGAACTGGTGCTCCCCACGGGGACACACTCGGACGGATGAACCCTCGGTCTAACATCTCCTGCAACTGAATCTTCAGTTCCTTTAACTCCGCTGGCGCCATGCGATACGGAGCCTTCGAGATAGGGAGGGTCACGGCTCGAGCTCAATAATGAACTCAACCTCTCTCTTTGGGGCAACCCCGGTAACTCCTCAGGAAACACATCCGCGAACTCCTGCACGACCGGCACCTGATCGACAGTCAGCAAGGGACGGCTCTCCACAGACAACTTGGCTAGGTAACCCCAAGCTCCATGAGCTAGCAAACGACGAGCTTTCACAGCTGACACCATTGGCGGGCAGACTCCACCTTGGACTCCACGAAACTTAAAACTAGGCCGACCGTGTGGCTCGAACACCACTTCTTTCCGGTGGCGATCAATCGACGCGTGGTTAGCAAAACTAACCACTCCATACCAAGAATCACATCTAAACCACTCATAGGCGTAACTATGAGTGTGGCTACAAGCAACTCTCCGGATATCTCGATCCGGCCATCCTTAATCTTATCTCTAGCTAACATACTAACTCCCGAAGGAGTTGCAATGAGATAACTCGAAACCTAGAGGCTCTAGTCTCAACTTAGCATGCTCAACCAAACAACACGAGATACAAATGAATGCGTAGAAACAGAATCAAACAAGACAAATGCGCAGATGATCTAAAACAAGAAGCGCACTCGCCACAGCGGCATCCGTGACGCTCGGCCTCTGATGGGTCGTAGCAAACACCCGACCACGCCGCCGCTGCGCTGGCCGAGGATGTAAACGGATCATATGTCCTCTTTACCACAACGAAAACACACTCGGGCCCCTGTCTCGCAAGCTCGGTGTGGGTCCTCCCCAAGAAGCACAAGCAGAGAACTCGCTCGGGACCGCCTCTGCTGGCGAGGTGAAAACGGATCGGGGCCCTATGCCGATCCCGGTTTTGGAATCGCCTTGGCGACGCTGGCGCCACCCCTAAACTCAAACTTTTTCTCGCCCCACCGCAGTGGGAACAGACGCTGCCGAGCAGAGCGGCAACCACCCGCCAAGCAGGATACTTCCCATTATAGATCGTGGCCAATCTGGATGACCCTAGCATAAGTGTCGGGGCCCGAGCCCGACATCGGGAAACACCGCCTCAATCCAGATATGAACTTCCGAATCATCGGCCGGGGTGGCAATCAATCGAGGAGCAAAATATCCATACTACGAGAACTTGCGCCATAATCCTCAATGGAATCAGAACCCGCTTGTGTTCTGGAAGAGCTCCACCATCTTCTCTTGAGCCTCATCACCGATGAACTTTACCTTAAACTCGGCCTTGAAGAACTCCCAAGTAGCGGGTGGAGACCCGGTGGTCTCTCGCTCAAGGTGGACTCCCACCACCATCTCGCTGTGCCTCCCAAAGCACATGAGCCGCACACCTCGGCCTCTCGAATATCGGGGCACACCATGATCGGAAGGTGTACTCCAAATGGGCAATCCACTGGCCGCCGCTAACGCATCACCGGTGGCATCAAACTTCTCGAGCTTCCACTTCACAAAATCCTTCACCACCTACCCAATTCCTCGGCACCCTCGCCATATCTCGCCTGCGGGCTACTTGCCCCCGAGGAGCCTGGAGGTGCTATCGAGCTCTCTTTGAACCAATCGAGTCACCGCTCGATCCGGGCTCGGGACTCTTCCATGCATTGCGCCAATAAGGCCTAGGTCTCGCCCTCTGGTCACTCAACATGCCGACCATAAAAGCCCTCATAGACTCAAGAAACTCTGCTCCAGAGCGATCTCACGGCGCTCGATCGCCTCAACGCCCGCTCTAGGCGTAACAGGAGGAGCTGCTGGTGGAATGCCATCGATCTCGGCTTGGGACGATGTCCTGCGAGATCGATCCGATCCTCGATACCTCGACCGCTCTCGAACCTCCTCTCCCGATGACGGGGTGGTAGCATCTTTGGCGATCTACATCCAAACCAACAACGAATCAAAACTCACTGTCACCACCCACAACACCAAACAAGGCATACACTAGATGATAGGTATTGTAAATTCTTAACCCTTTTTCAACAACAAATAGTAAACTTAGGCGCACTGATGGTCGCTTGAGTGCCGATGATCATGGAAAAATGACCTACACAAAAAGGTCGGGTCTACAGAATCTATGACTCGAGCTCGATACTAAATCAGAAGACCCGACCCAAAAGGGGCTCTAAATGGGCCTTTACCCCAATGCATGTAGTGAAAATAAAAGACATTATGAAAAATACATTTCGGATCCCAAGTAAAAGCGAAACATTCAACAACCAAAACATACATTTCTAAAAGCATACTCGATCAGAGATTTATTTAAACCATTTAGACAATCCACAAGTACAAATATCTTTGGAATCCATAAAACGTAAGAAAACATCCACGGGCTTTGTGCCCGTCTACATGCATTCAGGGAAATAAACAAAAGTCAAGAGTCATGATAAAATAAAATGGTCAGAGATGACAGTGAGGATTCCATGATCACAGCCTCCTCCTTGACCATCCTGTCTCCCGCCTTGATTACCCTGTGGAAAACCACGAGAATAAGGGTGAGTAACGAATTACCCAAAGAAGAATCCCCAACCGGGTACAATACGATATACATGATCATCTAGAAGAATGTATGCAAGCTATGAGTACAAACACAGAGCGGAGCACATAGCTAAGTCCACACTTGGACCTCGGATGCCAACTCGTGGTCTTAGTCCGGAAATACCACAACACACTATACGCGCTTATACGAGAACAAGTCCCGCCTCACCTGCTGTCATCGTCGTCGACGAAAGGTGCACTAGCTCAAGATCCCGAGGAGTTCTCCGGTCGATTTGTAATGAGCGTAAGCATGCACCGCGTGCTTCTACAGACTATGGGGGTGCCGGGTCCAGTGGCAAGTCGCCCATATCCGGATACCACGCCTAACTAAATCTCGGATCGGTGTCACCGACATAGGGGTGTGAGACCGGACACGTGAACTATGTCACCTGTACCACCGCACTTTGAGGCTAAGGAACGGGTCATGGTAGGCTTACACCGGAAGCCGTCCTTACCTTAACAGTGGCAATCAGGGCTCTTTGCCGAACACGCCGAGGACGTGTTTCGGCCGGGGACTAGGCATTGCCAAGTCATCATCCCGACCGTTGGGGTATCGCTTAGACTACCACCCTCACCCAAGATTGCGGGGCCTACCGGTTGGGATAGCTAATCCTCACGGGTCCAAGGATCGAGAACTGTCTCGAGCGTCCTTGCCATAGATGCAAGATACTTTATGCATCGGGCCCAGATGATGCTATCTACCGAATTCTAACCGCCTTAACAATCAAGCAAACAATCCAATACGTGCTCGAAAGAATACAATGAGACCTAGCATGGTACTACAGAACAAGAATGAATATGAGCATGCCGAGCAGAACAACCTAGCATGGACTAACATGAAAGAACAACATACGAAGTCATGCCATCAGAATTGCAGAGCAGAGCACCTAAACTATACATGCCGATAATCACAAACAAACATACAACATCAATCACATAGAACATCGCAGGGGTCCACACAACCCCGGTAAGAAATCCTTACCTTGGTGGAAGACTTCTACACACAAATTCCTAGGTGCGAACACTTCCGAGCTAGCTATCGAGAACCTACAAACATGGTAACAATCATAACCATATCCCTAAAAATATAATAAAAAGCAGCAGTGCTCGGCTCGGAGCACTCACATGGCACCGCGACACGAAGCAAGGGCGCTGCTTGGGCAAGCGGGCACGGGTGAAGCTGGCGCTGGCCGCGCTGTGCACGGCGCTGGCGCGTCTCGTGGCGCGGATGGGCGCTGGGCGCGCATTGGTATCTTGCGACTGGACAGACGGAACTTCGGCAGCGGCGAGCGGCACGCAAGACGGGCGCACGGGCGCTGGCGTCGCGATGCGGACACGGCGAAAGCGCGCGACACGGCGAGGGCGTGCGATGGGGCGATCTGCGTGCAATGGGCGAGCTTGGCTGGGCGGCGGCGACGGCGAGCGACTTCGGCGATGGCTTCCTCGGCCGCGACTGGGCGCGGCGACAAAGTTGGTGCGATGGCGACAGATCCGGGCGCAGACACTGGGGCGTCGGCGACAGCGATCTCGCGATCCTCGGCCGGATCCGTGCAATTGGCTTTGGTCGAGGGCGTCTGCGGCGGCAAGGCAGTGGCTGCGACAGCGATCTGGCGATCCTCGGCCGGATCCGTGCAAATTCTTTGGTCGAATCCGAAAGGTCTGGCTCGGCAACAAGGCGGACTGGACGTGACTGCAACAACACACACACACACAAGCTCTCCTTCTTACCTTCAGCCAGCAAGAACACCCAAACGAGAAGATGAAGAGGATGAAAACTTACCCGGAATGATGATGGAGTCTCGAGCTGCAAAGGGAATGAAGAAATCGGCAAGGAGAGCTTGGGAGAAAGCTTGGGCGGCCACAACTCTTTTGGAGAAGAAAACACAACAAACCTAATTCCTTTTCATTTAATCAAATGCACCAAACACCAAAGATCCAAGGTTAACTAAGATGTGATGCAGAAAGAGCAACAAGAGCAACTAATGGCTCAATTGGTACACATCTCCACAAGCTTCCCAGAGACCCGGGTTCAAACCCCCAGTGCCAAGACAATTCCCTTTTATTTTTACTTTTGCATCAAACCTTGCTCAAACCAAACCACAAACCCTTCCAAAAACCTACAAAAACCATCCAATAATTTTAGTAACTGGAAAAGACACAAACGACCCTGACGGCCCGACCAAATTACCAAATTACCCCTAGGGCATACCTGGAAGACCGGGAAGAAAAACCTGGGTCGTTACACCTATAGGTTATGATATTTGTTGTTGCTTGTTAGGTTCCCGTTAGCTAGCTCGGGGTCGATTGCAGCATAGGATCTTTGTGTGTTGTTGCCTCCCGACCAAGGTAAGGATTTCTTACCGAAGTTGTGTGGGCCCTACGATGTATTCTGTGATTGTTGTTTGTATGCATGTTTATGTTTATCAGCATTTAGTGGATAGGTGCTCTGTTCTGAATTCCGACTGACATGATTTCTGTATTGTTTCTCATGTTAGTTCCATGCTAGGTTGTCCTGTTCTGGCATGCTCGTTATCTATCCTTGCTTTGTAGTACCATGCTAGGTTCGTTGTTTCTGCTGAGCACGTATTGGATTGTTTGCTGTTATCTGTTATGGTTTAGAATTCTGATAGGTAGCATCATCCGGACGAGGATGCATAACGTAATTTGCATCCATGGCAGGGATGTGCGAGGCAGTACTCCATGTCTGATCCGTCGTAGAGTTTAGCTAACCCTAACAGCAGCCCAGTGCAATCTTGGGTGAGGGTGGCAGACTGTTAAATGCCCCAATGGTCGGGGGAACGACGAGGCATTGCCTTGTCCCTAGCAGTCGACACGTCCTCAACGTGTCGGCAGTAGCCCTTGATTGCCACATGATAGGGCAAGGACCGATTCTTGGTGTAAGCCTACCACGGCCGGTTTCTTAGCCTCAGGTGCGGTGGTACAGGCTGACATAGTCATAGTGTCCAGGTCTCACACCACTATGTTCAGTGACACCGATCCAGAGATTTGTTAGGCATGCGTGATTGGACGAGGCAAAGATGCCCTAGACCCAAAGACCCCTCGGTTTGCGCAAAGATAGGATCTTGAGTTTCGTGCACCTTTCGTATCGACTGTAGGAAGGCTGATGCAGAGACTAGTTTCTCGTATAGTATCGTAAAGCATTGTAGTTTTCTGGAGTAAGACCACAAGATGGCATCCGAGGTTTATGTATGGATTAAAGTAATGTGCTCTCTTCTGTGTTTATATTTATAGCTTGCATACTTTCTGCTAGATGACCAGTTATATCGTATTGTACCCCGATTGGGGATTCTTACTGAGTGATTCGTTACTCACCCTTATTATGTGGTTTTCCACAGGTAACCATGGAGCGAGACATGATGGCTGAAAGAGGAGATGCTGATCATGGAAACCAGCTGATTAAACTCTGAGTCTTATGTTTATGTTTTTTTCATGTTTTTATTGTCCTGTGAATGCATGTAGTTGGGCACGAAGCCCTTAGGTTGTTTTCTAGATTCTGACACTCATGTAACTGTTTTGGATTTTGAATGTTGAATTAAATCTCTGATCAGAGTACTTTTAAATTGTATTTAGCTTGGAACAAGTACTTGGAAACAGGAACAGGTTTCAGGAAAATTTTATTTGACTTCTGAATGGAAGTTTACCGTTTTTAGTTTTCATTCAGAATCTAGCATACAATCCTGCATATTGTCCTTAAGTTTTAAAAGCATGCATTGGGGTAAAGCCCTAGTTTGGAACCCCTTTCGGGTCGGGTCTTTACAGTTGGTATCAGAGCTCAGAGTCATAGATTTTGTAGACTGACCTTTTGTTGTAGGTCATTTTTTCCATGATCATCAGCACTCTGACTGTCATCAGGTACGCCTAAGTTTACAGTTTTAGAAAAGGGTTAAGAATTTACAATACTTTTCATCTAGTGTATACCTTGTTTAGTGTTGTAGAGCGGAGACGAGCAGGTTTTGACTCCTTGTTGGTTTGGGTGTAGATCTCCAGCATGCCAATTACCAGCGCAGGAAGAGGAGGTTCGAGAGCAGGTCAGAGTATTAGGATTGGTTCTGATACTGCAGGGACATCGTCCCAAGCTGAGACTGATGGTGTACCACCAGTAGCTCCCCCTGTTGTGCCTAGAGTAGGCGTTGAGGCGACCCAGCGCCGAGAGACTACTCTTGGAGCAGAGTTTTCTTATTCTATGAGGGCCATGATGGTCAGCCTGTTGAGTGACCAGAGGGCAGAGACCCAGGCATTGTTGGCAGCGCAGCGGGAATAGTCCCGAGCCTAGATCGAGCAGTTGACTCGGATGTTTTAGAAGGGCACTGCAGCCCCACCAGCTCAACAGGAACAAGCAGCCACAGAGGCAGTTGTGGCAGAGGGTGCCGAGGAGCTTGGAAGATGGCTAAAAGACTTCGTGAAGTGGAAGCCAGAGAAGTTTGATGCCTTGGGAGATCCTTTAGCAGCAGCCAGTTGGATTGCCCATCTGGAGTACACCTTTCTGATTATGGTGTGTCCTGATGTTCAGAGGCCGAGATGTGCAGCTCATGTGCTAGGAGGCACATCTAGATGGTGGTGGGAGTCCACTCTGAGTGAGAGACCAGCTGGGTCTCCACCTGCCACCTGGGAGTTCTTTAAGCTGAGTTCAAGGCCAAGTATATTAGTGATGAGGCCTAGGAAAAGATGGTAGAGCTGTTTCAGAACCTGAAGCAAGGATCTGATTCTATTGAGAAGTATGAGAGGAAATTCTTAGAGTATGGGTATTTTGCTCCGCAGCTGATTGCTACCCCTGAGTTGAAGATACAGAAGTTTATTTCAGGTATGAGGCAGGGTGTATCTCAGGATGTCAGAGGACAGGCCCCTGACACTTTTGCTAGAGCAGTTCAGTTGGCGACCATTGATAATGGGAAGTACCCAGTTGAGCAGGTTGTCACCGCTCCGGTTCAGCGTCCTGTCCCAGCTTCAGTGGGGAAAAAGAGGAAGTTTGATTTCAGAGGAGGCGGCCAGCGCCGCCAAGGGCAGTTTTAGAATCGGGATCAGCGTAGAGCTCTAGTTCACTTCCAACCTCGCCAGCAGGGCGGTCCTCGACAGATTCCCTTATGTGCTACTTGTGGGAGAGCCCACACTGGAGTTTGTCAAGCAAGGACCAGGCTGTTTTATCGTTGTGGCAAGAAGGGGCATCTGGCCCGTTTTTGTAATTAGCTTGACATGATGACTCATTTCTCACCACCCGGCCAGCAGCAGCAGTAGGGGTCGGGTGTTTGCTACGACCCAACAGAGAGGTCGAGCGCATGAGATCTTTGTTGTAAGCGTGCACGTTACTTGTTTTAGATCACTGTGCATTTGTCTTGTTTGATTCTGGTTCTACGCATTCGTTTGTATCTGTTATGTTTGCTGAGCATGCTAGTTTGAGATTAGAGCCTCTAGGTTTTGAGCTGTCTGTTGCAACTCCTTCGGGAGTTAGTATGCTAGCTAGAGATAAGGTTAAGGATGGCCAGATCGAGATATCCGGAGAGTTGCTTATAGCTACGCTCATAGTCCTGCCTATGAGCGGCTTTGATGTGATTCTTGGTATGGAGTGGTTAGCTGCTAACCACGCGTTGATTGACTGCCACCGAAAAGAAGTAGTGTTCAGGCCGCCAGGTCGGCCCAACTTTACGTTTCAAGGAGTCCAGGGCGTAGTTTGCCCGCCGATGGTGTCATCTGTGGAAGCTCGTCGTCTGTTAGCTCGTGGAGCTTGGGGCTACCTAGCCAAGTTGTCTTGGGAGAGCCGCCCCCCGTTGACTGTTGATCAGGTACCGGTCGTGCAGGAGTTTGCGGATGTGTTTCCTGAGGAGTTACCGGGGTTGCCCCCGAAGAGAGAGGTTGACTTCACAATCGAGCTCGAGCCAGGGACCCTCCCTATCTCGAAGGCTCCGTATCGTATGGCGCCAGCAGAGTTAAAGGAACTGAAGGTTCTGTTGTAGGAGATACTAGATCGAGGGTTCATCCGTCCGAGTGTGTCCCCGTGGGGAGCACCATTCTATTTGTAAAGAAGAAGGATGGTTCGATGCACTTATGTATTGATTATCGTGAGCTTAATAAGGTTACAGTGAAAAATAAGTACCCGTTGCCCTGTATTGATGATTTGTTCGACCAGCTTCAGGGAGCTTCCGTGTTCTCCAAGATAGATTTGAGATCCGGTTACCATCAGTTGCGGATCAGGGATGCCGACATTCCTAAGACAGCTTTCAGGTCTAGATATGGTCACTATGAGTTTGTGGTCATGTCGTTCGGATTGACTAACGCCCCAGCAGCGTTCATGGACATGATGGATAGGTGTTCAAATCATTTTTGGACAGCTTCGTCATCGTGTTCATTGACGACATTCTGATCTATTCGGGACGAAGGGGGATCATGCAGAGCATTTGAGGCGAGTGTTGACAGCTTTGAGGGAAAACCAGCTTTATGCGAAGTTTTCCAAGTGTGACTTTTGGTTGGAGCAGGTGGCCTTCCTAGGTCATGTAGTTTCGAGAGATGGTATAGCCGTGGACCCCGCAAAGATTGAGGCTGTGAGTTCGTGGGTCAAGCCGACTTCAGTTGCCGAGATTCGCAGCTTTCTGGGTTTGGCAGGTTACTATCGTCGGTTCGTCAAGGACTTTTCCGCCATAGCCTCGCCCCTCACTCATTTGACGAGGAAGGGTGTCGAGTTTGTTTGGGATAGAAAGTATGATGAGAGCTTTGCCAAGCTCAAGTGATAAGGCAACCCTAATTCTCAGCCCAAAGATCCAAGCTTATGATGAAGCAAGAACCCTTGAATTAAGAGATTAACACCTCTTTATAGATTTGGGAACAACCAAGAGAAAATGCTAGAATTTGATTACCCCTTAAGATCAATGATCTAGAAGCAAGATATGGAAGATCTTGTTCTAGATTGAGTCACTCCACAATCAAGCTTGATCAAGGCTGGATTGAATGGCTCAAATGCATTCTATCACAAGATTGCAAGGGAAACTTAGAAAAAGAGACAAAGAACATGCCCAAAAATTCTAAGAAAATGATCTCTTGTAGAGATTTTCATTCAATCAAAATCTGAGTTTTACAACTTACTTCATGGCTATTTATAGCCTATGAAAGTTAAACCTAAAATAAAGAAACCAACATAATTACCATAATGCCATTGTTGCAAAATATAACCTAAAACATTAAAAACAAGATTTTAAACATAGACTTGCATAAAAGCTCCTAAAATCTGAAAATTGATGTTTGTGTTGCCAACTCTAACATTTGTATTTCCCCTTGTCGAATGATTAAGACATTTAAATCAAGTCAAATGTCATTAATTCCATGGACAACTTCAATCTTGCATACATTGACTTCCAAAGCATCAAATGGTTCCTCTTCCCTTGAAATGGTCTCTAGCACATGAAATGAATTTTGAATTGAAGATATCCACTGTCGAAGGTGAAAAATGAATGCTTGTTGAATCTTCTTTGCTTTGGATCGTGTAATAGGTCCAAGTGCAACTTGTGGAACTCCATGATCCTTATCATCAAGCGTAGTTTGACTTCAGTACCAGTGTTAGCAGTCCCGGAGGGGATAGGTGATTTCGTAGTCTACAACGATGCTTCCAAGTTTGGATTAGGTTGTGTGTTGATGCAGCACGGGAAGGTAATTGCTTACGCTTCTCGTCAGTTGAAACCATATGAGCAGAACTACCCGACTCATGATATGGAGTTGGCAGCTGTAGTGTTCGCATTGAAGATTTGGAGGCATTCCCTGTATGGTGAGCGGATTTAGATGTTTATTGATCACCAGAGCCTCAAGTATCTGTTTACTCAGAAGGAGTTGAATATGAGGCAAAAGAGGTGGTTGGAGTTGGTAAAAGATTATGACTGCGAGATTTTGTACCATCCGGGTAAAGCCAATATAGTGGCTGATGCTTTGAGTAGAAAGATGTCGCACTCTGCGGCGTTGTTGAGTTCCCAGCCCAGATTGAGGAAAGAGTTCGAGCGGGCCGAGGTTGCAGTGTTGTTGGGTGAGGTTACTGCCAGAGTAGCTCGATTGATGGTTCGCTCACCGCCGATCGACAACGGATTATTGATAGCCACTCGGTGATCCAAAGACTTAAGAGATTGGTTGACTGAGTTAGTGCTGACGGAGACTTTGACTTCGTGTATTCACCAGACAGTGGGTTGACTTACAGAGGTCGGTTGTGTGTTCCGGAGGTTGCAGGATTGCGAGCAGAGTTACTCTCAGAGGCCCACAGTTCTCCATTTGCTTGGCACCCCGGGGGTACTAAGATGTATCAGGATCTTAAGCAGACGTTCTGGTGGATGGGTATTTAGAGAGACGTTCAAGATTTTGTTAGTCGGTGCTTCACTTGTCAGCAAGTGAAGGCACCCAGGCAGAGGCCAGCCGGTTTGTTGCAGCTGCTGAGTGTGCCTCAGTGGAAATGGGAAGAGATCTCCATGGACTTTATTTCTGGTTTGCTGAGGACTCCAAGGAAGTTCTCTCAGATCTGGGTGATTGTAGATCGCTTGACTAAGAGCGCACACTTCCCGGTAGAGACACTTATACCGTGGAACAGTGGGCGCAGTTGTTTTTGGAGCAGATCTGTAAAGACTTGTCCCGAATGGGGTCCTAAACTAGGCCTTTACCTCAATGCATGCTTTAAAAACTTAGAAACAATATGGAGGATTGTATTCCAGATTCTGAATGAAAACTAAAAACACATAAACATCTATTTTTAAAGTCAAACATTAAATTCCTAAAACCTGTCCCTGTTTCCAAGCACCTGTTCCAAGCCAAATACATTTCCAAAACATGCTCTGATCAGAGACTTATTCAATCATTCAAAACTTCAAACGGTTTACAGCAGTGTCAAAATCCAGAAAACAATCATAAAACACCCTAAGGGCTCCGTGCCCAACTACATGCATTCAGAGGATAATAGTAGCATAAAACATAAACATAAGACTCAGAGTGAAACAGCTGGTCCCCATGATCAGCAGCTACTCCTTCAGCCATCCTGTCTCACACCATGGTTACCTGTGGAAAACTACATAATAAGGGTGAGTAACGAGTACTCAGTAAGAATCCCCAACCGGGGTACAATACGATAAAACTGGTCATCTAGCAGAAAGTATGCAAGCCATGATTATAAACACATAGGAGAACACATCACTTTAATCAACATATAAACCTCGGATGCCATCTCAAGATCTTACTCCAGAAAACTACCACGCGATACGATACTATACGAGAAACTAGTCTCGGCCTCAGCCTTCCTACTGTCGATACGAAAGGTGCACTGAACTCAAGATCCCTAGGAGCTCTCCAGTCGGCGCTGTAATGAGTGTAAGCGCGCACCGCATGCTGCTGCAAACCAGGGGCGTGCTGGGTCTAGAGCAAGCTGCCCTAGTCTAGTACTCATGTCTAACAAATCTCTGGATCGGTGTCACTGAACATAGGGGTGTGAGACCAGAACACGTAAACTATGTCAGCCTGTACCACCGCACCTGAGGCTAAGGAACCGGTCGTGGTAGGCTTACACCAGGAAACGGTCCTTGCCCTATCAGGTGGCAATCAAGGGCTACTGCCGACATGCTGAGGACGTGTCGACTGCCGGGGACAAGGCGATGCCTCGTCATTCCCCCGACCGTTGGGGCATTTAACAGTCTGCCACCCTCACCCAAGATTGCAAAGGGCTGCCGTTAGGGTTAGGTAAACCCTAACGACGTATCAGGGACGGAGTACTGCCTCGTACGTCCCTGCCACGGATGCAAGTTACGTTATGCATCCTCGCCCGGATGATGCTACCTATCAGAACTCTAAGCTATAACAGATAACAACAAACAATCCAATATGTGCTCAACAGAATCAATGAACCTAGCATGATACTACACAACAAGAACAGATAACGAGCATGCCAGAACAGAACAACCTAGCATGGAACTAACATGAGGAACAACACAGGAATCATGCCAGTCGGAATTCAGAACAGCGCACCTATCCACTAAACATGCTGATAAACATAAACAAGCACACAAACAGCAATCACATAATATATCGTAGGGCCCACACAACTCGGTTAAGAAATCCTTACCTTAGTCGGAAGGCAACTACACACAAATATCCTATGCTGCGATCGACCCCGAGCTAGCTAACGGGAACCTAACAAGCAACAACAATTATTACAATCTATAGGCCTAAATATAGTAAAACAAACAAGGTTCGACTCGGGAGCAACTCACACGGCATGGCTGACGCGCGGACGGACAAGCTGCACGGTCACTGGCTGCTGCTGGGCGTGCTGGTGCAGCAGGGCTGCGCGCGCGGACATAGGCGCTGGGGCACTGGGCTGCGCTGCGGGTGTGGTGTCTTGAGTGCGGCAAAGGGGTTGCGAGAGCGACGGGCTCGGCTGGGCGCGTGAGTGCGCAGACGGACTGATGCTGGGCGCGCGCGCGCGTCGAGGACGAGGCAGCGTCGCGGCGAGCTAGAGTTGGGATGACGGGCGAATGGGCGACGACGCTGGCACTGCAGGGGCGATGCAGCTGCTGGCGACTCGACACGGGCTGGCCTCGATGGCGCGCGAGCTGCTGCTGCAGGCGATGGGCGTCTAGCGCGATGGCAGGGCTGATCGATGGGCGTCTGGGTGTGCGACGGGCAGGGGCTGGACGCTGGGCTGCTCGGCTGGGCGATGGGCGTTTGGGGGCTGCTGTTGGGCGTTGGGCGACGCGATCTGCTGTTGGTGTGATGCAACAGGATGTGCGATGCGCTGCTGGTGGTCCTCTCGGCTAGCTGCAACAAAACCAAAGCTCACCTCTTCTTCTCTCGGCCAGTAAGAATACACCAAACGAAAAAGAAGAAGGGATCGAGGACACTTACCCGGGGCGACGAACGATGGAGCTTTGGGAAGGAGAGCACGGCAAGGAGCTTGGGAGGATGGGTTGAATGGCTAGGGAGTTTGGAGGAACA
Organism: Sicyos edulis; assembly: GCA_036507275.1. Classification (NCBI taxonomy): domain Eukaryota; kingdom Viridiplantae; phylum Streptophyta; class Magnoliopsida; order Cucurbitales; family Cucurbitaceae; genus Sicyos; species Sicyos edulis. The sequence continues at coordinate 19,409,282 of CM071857.1, read as the reverse complement.
AAAGAACAACAAACCTATTTTCCTTTCCTTTTAATCAAACACACCAAAATCCCAAAAACCCATAGCTAACCAAGACATACCGCGGAATGAGCATCAATAACGACTAGTGGCACAACCGGCAACACCACTCATCTGACCACCCAGGCAACTCGGGTTCGAAACGCAACAATAGCACCTTTACTACTCTAATTTACTTTTGCATCCCACCATGCCCAAACACATCCACAAAGCATAAAAAACCCTACATAAGACCATCCAATAATTTTAACAACTAAAAGAGACAGAAACGGCCCTGACGGCCCGACCAAAATTACTAAAATACCCCTAGGGCATACCTGGAAGACCGGGATGAAAACCTGGGCCGTAACAATAGCCCTCTTTGCCGTGCACTTCTTCCCAAGAGCCTCACCGTCTTGTTCATCCCGAGTAAGTGTCTCGATCTCTCTTTCTCTTTTCGTTGTTGGTGTGGTTCTTGCTGGCCGAGAGAGGAAGAGGCTGAATTTTGGTGTTGTGCGACCAATGAGCGGACCAGCTGACCCCATCGCCCAACCCCTCTGATGACTGGGTCGCACGCCCAAACGCCCAACCCTGCAAAGACTGCTAGCACGCCCATCGCACCAAAGAAATTTCTATCGCGACGCAACCTTCGTGATCGTGTAGCCGCCGAGCCCCTAGCCGATAACGAATTGCGGCCCGCCGCCGCCGCCGATCGGCTGATCGCGTCGCAGCCAGCGTCCGATAGCAGCCATCACCGCGGGAGCAGCAGCCCCGTCCGCGCACAGCCTGCGCGCCCAGTCCCAGCGCTAGCACGCCCGCATCGTCGATCCCGTCCGCGTGCAACGCCAGCGCCCGTGTCGCGTCGCCCAGCTCCAACGCGAGCCCGTCGGCGCGAGCGCCCTGTCGCGCTAAAGACTTCAAAGCAGCGCCTTCGCCATTGTGCGGTGCCCGTCGTGTGTGCACAAGCCTCCCGCAGCACAAAGACGCTTAGCGCGGCGCCGCGCGGCCGCCCGTCGCGCGCGCCAAGGCCCAGTCTTTGTGTGAGTTGCTCCCGAGCCGAGCCCTTTTGTATTATTATTTTAGACCTATAGGTTGTGATATTTTCTGTTGTTTGTCAGGTTCCCGTTAGCTAGCTCGGGTTCGATCGCAGCATAGGATCTTTATGTGTTGTTGCCTTCCGACCAAGGTAAGGATTTCTTACCGAAGTTGTGTGGGCCTTGCGATATATTCTGTGATTGTTGTTTGTATGCATTTTTGTGTTTATCAGCATGTTAGTGGATAGGTGCTCTGTTCTGAATTCTGACCAGCATGATTTCCGTATTGTTTCTCATGTTAGTTCCAAGCTAGGTTGTCCTGTTCTGGCATGCTCGTTATCTGTTCTTGCTTCGTAGTACCATGCTAGGTTCGTTGTTTCTACTGAGCACGTATTGGATTGTTTGTTATTATCTGTTTATAGACTAGAATTCTGATAGGTAGCATCATCCGGGCGAGGATGCATAACGTAATTTGCATCCGTGGCAGGGACGTGCGAGGCAGTACTCCGTCCCTTATCCGTCGTTAGGGTTTAGCTAACCCTAACGGCAGCCCAGTGCAATCTTGGGTGAGGGTGGCAGACTGTTAAATGCCCCAACGATCGGGGGAATGACGTGGCATTGCCTTGTCCCTGGCAGTCGACACGTCCTCAGCGTGTCGGCGTAGCCCTTGATTGCAACCTGATAGAATAAGGATCGGTTCCTGGTGTAAGCCTACCACGGCCGATTTCTTAGCCTTAGGTGCGGTGGTACAGGCTGACATAGTCTTAGTGTCCTGGTCTCACACCACTATGTTCAGTGACACCGATCCAAAGATTTGTTAGGCATGCGTACTGGACCAGGGAAGCATGCCCTAGACCCAGCACCCCCATGGTTTGCAACAGCATGCGGTGCGCGCACACGCTCATTACAGCTCCGACTGGAGAGCTCCTCGGGATCTTGAGTTTAGTGCACCTTTCGTATCGACAGTAGGAAGGCTGAGGCCGAGACTAGTTTCTCGTATAGTATCGTAAAGCGTTGTAGTTTTCCGGTGTAAGACCGTAAGATGGCATCCGAGGTTAATGTATGGAATAAACTGATGTGCTCTCTCTTCTGTGTTTATATTCATAGCTTGCATACATTCTGCAAGATGAACAGTTATGTCGTATTGTACCCCGATTGAGAATTTGACATTGTGTTTAACAAGTTCATTCTACTCTGAGGCTATGCTAATAAAATCCTCGATAAACCTCGTATGGAAACTAGCTAAGCGATGAAGAATGTTACCTCCGTTTGATTTGCGGGTGCTGTCCTCACTTAGAATTTCTCTTTTGGAGCTTCATTTGGAAGCTATAAGCTTTCATGATGCTCGTGGGTAACAAACTCTCTTGGCAACAATTAAGGTTGCGAAACTTGCAAAGCCCTCACTAGTGCATGTAGTTCTTGTTCAAATGACGCGTATTTAGGATGTGCTCCATTCAGCTTTTCACGAAGATATATGATTGTCCTGGTTAATAGTATCAAAACGGCTCTTATACCTATTCCATTTGCATAACATTCAATCTAAAAAAGATCAATAAAAGTTAGAAAGAGCAAGGCATGGTGCATTGGTCAATTTTTCTCTTAGTTCATTGAATGCTTTCTCTTGCATTCTCTTGCATTTGAATCACTACACATGTCATTTGCCGCTTAGGATTTCGTGTTTAATCGCCCCCTGACCAAGGTAAGGATTTCTTACCGGAGTTGTGTGGACCCTGCGATATATTATGTGATTGCTGATTGATTGCTTGTTTGTGCATTGACATGTGTAGTGATAAGTGCTCTATTCTGAATTCCCGACTGGCATGAATTCCTACGTTGTTTATCATGTTAGTCCATGCTAGGTTGTTCCTTTCTGGCATGCTCGTATCTGTTCTTGCTTCGTAGTATCATGCTAGGTTCGTTGTATTCTTATTGAGCACGTATTGGAATATATTGGATTGTTTGCTGATTGCTATGACAGGTTAGAGTGCAGGTAGATAGCATCATCCGGGTCGGGTGCATAACGAACCTTGCATCCCCGACAGGGACGTACGAGATGGTGCTCCGTCCCTGATCCCGTTAGGGATTAGCTAACCCTAACGGCTGGCCCTGCAATCTTGGGTGAGGGTGGCAGACTGTTAAATGCCCCAACTGTCAGGATGATGACTTGGCATTGCCTCGTCCCCGACAGTCGGCACGTCCTCAGCGTGTTCGGCCGTAGCCCTTGATTGCCACCTGTTAGGGCAAGGACGGCTTCCTCGTGTAAGCTCGCCACGACCGGTTCCTTAGCCTCAAGTGCGGTGGTTCAGCCGACATAGTTCACGTGTCGTGTCTCACACCCTATGTCGGTGACACCGATCCGAGAGATTTAGTTAGGCGTGGTGATGGACATGGGCGACTTGCCACTAGACCCGGCACCCCTCATAGTTTGCGTGAGCACGCGGTGCGCGCGCTTACGCTCATTACAACGCCCGGAGAGCTCCTCGGGATCTTGAGTTAGTGCACCTTTCATTCGACAAAAGAGACAGCCGAGGGCGGACTCATTTCTCCTATAGGGCGTATTGTGTGGTGGATTATTCCGGACTAAGACCCTAAGTTGGCATCCAAGGTCCAAGTATGGACTCAAGTGATGTGCTCTATTCTGTGTTTATACTCATAGCTTGCATACACTCATCTAGATGACCATGTATATCGTATTGTACCCCGGTTGGGGATTCTTCTTGAGTAATTCGTTACTCACCCTTATTTTTGTGGTTTTTCCACAGTAATCGAGATGCGAGACGGGATGGGTGAAGGAGGAGTCGTGATCATGGGGACCGACCATCAAACTCGATTTTGTGTTATGACTCTTGTCTTTTATTTTCCCCCTGAATGCATGTAGCGGGCACGAGCCCTAGGATGTTTCCTAAATGTTTTGTGGATTCCAGCATTGTTGTATCTAGGAAGGTTTTGAATGATTTTAATAAATCTCTTATCAGAGTAAACTTTGGAAATGTATTTGTCCTGAAACAGGTGCTTGGAGACAGGAACAGGTTTCAGCAAAATTGTCTTGACTTGAATTGAATGGTTGAATGTTTTGTTTTTTAATTGGAATCCGAAATCATATTTGCATATTGTCCTTTACTTTGAATGCATGCATTGGGGTAAAGGCCCATTTAGAGCCTCATTCGGGTCGGGTCTTTACAGAAAGCCACTAAAATCCTTAATAAACTTCCTGTAGAATCTACCAAACCATGTAAGACCTTGCCTCGGTTGCATTTGTGGGTGATGGCCACTTCGAATGTCTCTTGTTGAGCTTTTTTTGGCTCCAAAGATTCTTCAAGCTTTCATGATCTGTGTGGATGACAAAGTCTTTTTACGACAAGTAAGGTATCCAAACTTGCAAAGTCCTCACAAGTGAATGTGGTTCTTTCTCATATGGCACGTATGTGAGTAGCGCTCTATTTCGCTTTTAACTAATAAACAGGATTGGCCTTGTGTTGTGTCTTTGAAATAGCTTTTATGGCTATTCCATTTGCATCTCAATAAATCTCAAGTGGTCGGTGAAATTCAGGTGGAGCAAGACGAGGTGCATTGGTCGGTTTTTCTTTTAGTTCATTGAATGCGTCCTCTTGCTTTTGATTCCATTAGAATTTGACATTGTGTTTAACAAGTTCATTCTACTCTAAGGCTATGCTAATAAAATCCTCGATAAACCTCGTATGGAAGCTAGCTAAGCGATGAAGAATGTTATCTCCGTTTGATTTGCGGGTGTTGTCCTCACTTAGAATGTCTCTTTTGGAGCTTCATTTGGAAGCTATAAGCTTTTATGATGCTCGTGGGTAACAAACTCACTTGGCAACAATTAAGGTTGCGAAACTTGCAAAGCCCTCACTAGTGCATGTAGTTCTTGTTCAAATGACGCGTATTTAGGATGTGCTCCATTCAGCTTTTCACGAAGATATATGATTGTCCTGGTTTATAGTATCAAAACGGCTCTTATACCTATTCCATTTGCATAACATTCAATCTAAAAAAGATCAATAAAAGTTAGAAAGAGCAAGGCATGGTGCATTGGTCAATTTTTCACTTAGTTCATTGAATGCTTTCTCTTGCATTTGCTTTCCTGGACATAATGTTCTTTTTACGATGGTGAGGCTAGGCTACTGAAAGTCCTAATAACCCTCCTGTAGAAACTAGCAAAATAATTTGAAGATCTTACCTTCGTTGCATTTGTCGCCGTTGCCAACGAGCATGTCTCTTTTATAACTTTGTTTTGCTCTAGAGATGCCTAAAGCCATCATGATCGATCCGTGTGGATGTCAGACTCCTTTGCCACAATTAAGGTTTCCAGACACCCAAAGACCTTACAATTGCATGTAGTTCTTTCTCAAACGACGCGTATTTAAGTTGTGCTCCATTTTGTGTTTCATTAAAAGACATGATTGGACTTTTTCTTTTTTTCTTTTTCTAGTATCGAAACAGCTCTTATACCTAATCTCTTTCATTATATTCAATCTCATGAGATCGATCAAAGTTAGTTGTGGCAAGACGGTGCACACTGGCTAATAATTCTTCAAATACATTGAATGCTTTGTTTTGCTTTCATTTTCGTTCAAAGTTCACGGTTCTTTGAACACATTCCGTCGATGGTTAGGCAAAGCCACTAAAATCCTTAATAAACTTCCTGTAGAATCTACCAAACCATGTAAGACCTTGCCTCGGTTGCATTTGTGGGTGTTGGCCACTTCGCATGTCTCTTGTTGAGCTTTTTTTGGCTCCAAAGATTCTTCAAGCTTTCATGATCTGTGTGGATGACAAAGTCTTTTTACGACAAGTAAGGTATCCAAACTTGCAAAGTCCTCACAAGTGAATGTGGTTCTTTCTCATATGGCACGTATGTGAGTAGCGCTCTATTTCGCTTTTAACTAATAAACAGGATTGGCCTTGTGTTGTGTCTTTGAAATAGCTTTTATGGCTATTCCATTTGCATCTCAATAAATCTCAAGTGGTCGGTGAAATTCAGGTGGAGCAAGACGAGGTGCATTGGTCGGTTTTTCTTTTAGTTCATTGAATGCGTTCTCTTGCTTTTGCTTCCATTAGAATTTGACATTGTGTTTAACAAGTTCATTCTACTCTGACGCTATGCTAATAAAATCCTCGATAAACCTCGTATGGAAACTAGCTAAGCGATGAAGAATGTTACCTCCGTTTGATTTGCGGGTGTTGTCCTCACTTAGAATGTCTCTTTTGGAGCTTCATTTGGAAGCTATAAGCTTTCATGATGCTCGTGGGTAACAAACTCTCTTGGCAACAATTAAGGTTGCGAAACTTGCAAAGCCTTCACTAGTGCATGTAGTTCTTGTTCAAATGACGCGTATTTAGGATGTGCTCCATTCAGCTTTTCACGAAGATATATGATTGGCTATTCCATTTGCATAACATTCCATCTAAAAAAGATCAATAAATGTTAGAAAGAGCAAGGCATGGTGCATTGGTCAATTGTTCTCTTAGTTCATTGAATGCTTTCTCTTGCATTAGCTTTCCTGGACATAATGTTCTTTTTACGATGGTGAGTGATATGAATTCAACTACCAACCTATTGCATTCACATGAAGGAGCAATTACAAGAAGAAGGAAAAGAAGATTCCAAGAGGATTATAAAAAAAATTAAATGGAAGAATTTTAAATAAAGAAATTTCTAGATTTCTTATTTTCGGACTTTTTGATTTCAATGCTTGCTAACCATGCTCATTATTGCAAGAGACATTCTAGAAGAGTTGGTTGAGTGTATTTAAAGCATATCTACCCTTTTGTCTAGCATTTAAGCCATGCAATTGAGTTTTGGTTTCCTAGGCCTTATTTTCTACAAAATGCATTTAATAGCTTTTTGAGTCCTTTAGTATTCCAAGGCATGCACGAATTTTTTTGCCTTTAAAATGGCTTGTAATACATCATTTTGGACAGATTTGATGAATGAAAAACTTGTGTTTTCTTAGACCCCATTTGGTGTTGTCTTTCTTTCAAATCTTGCTTTAGGTTTGAAGTTAAATCAATTCATTGGATTAGTCTTGATCAAACTAATTCTGGAGTGAGTTGTCTTAGGATCTAAGAGTGACCATTTTAGATTTTGAGTGTGATCTAAGTTAGCCTTCATTGTTAGTTTTTACAAGGATCCTAGAAGGACCTCTAGCTTTGTAAAATTCAAGCAAGGATCGGCGCTTATCAGTGAGGCTATGCTACTGAAAGTTCTAATAACCCTCCTGTAGAAACTAGCAAAATAATTTGAAGATCTTACCTTCGTTGCATTTGCGGCCGTTGCCAATTAGCATGTCTCTTTTATAACTTTGTTTTGCTCTAGAGATGCCTAAAGCTATCATGATCGATCCGTGTGGATGTCAGACTCCTTTGCCACAATTAAGGTTTCCAGACACCCAAAGGCCTTACAATTGCATGTAGTTCTTTCTCAAATGTCGCGTATTTAAGTTGTGCTCCATTTAGTGTTTCATTAAAAGACATGATTGGACTTTTTCTTTTCTTTCTTTTTCTAGTATCGAAACAGCTCTTATACCTAATCACTTTCATTATATTCAATCTCATGAGATCGATCAAAGTTAGTTGTGGCAAGACGGTGCACACTGGCTAATAATTCTTCAAATACATTGAATGCTTTGTTTTGCTTTCATTTTCGTTCAAAGTTCACGGTTCTTTGAACACATTCCGTCGATGGTTAGGCAAAGTGTAACGGCCCGGGTTTTTCATCCCGGTCTTCCCGGTATGCCCCAGGGGTATTTTGGTAATTTGGTCGGGCCGACAGGGCCGGTTATGTCTTTTCCAATTGCCAAAAAAATTATGAGATGGATTAAATAGGATTGGGAAGCTTTGTGAAGGTATTTGGGCTTGGTAAAATGCAAAATTAAATGGGGAATTAAATAGTGCGTCAGGTGGGATTCGAACCTTGATGGCTTGGGAGGCTAGTTGGGTGTCATTGCCAATTGAGCTTCCAACGCTCTTGTTAATATGTATGCATCACCTTGTACTTAAGCCGTGATTCAAAGGAATTTTGAATTTCAGTTTAAAAGAGGAATTTCGCCCGAGCCTTCTTCTTCCTCATTCTTCTTCGACCGACCGAGTTTTCTCTCGCGATTTCTCCCTCGCCGACCCCAATTCGACGGAGCTCTCCTTCCCCAATTCAAAGTCGATTCTTGTCTCAAGCAGCCGGTAAGCTTCTTCTCCTTCTTCTTCTCCTTCGACCTTCTCCCCTATTTTCGGTTTGGCCATTGATGGCCGAAAGAGTGATGAGAGTTGTTGGTGTGTGTGTGTGAAGTTCTTGTGCAGCTAGCCGAGAGGAACCAGCAGCAATTCGCTAGCCCCATCGCGCCAATTCGCCCGAGCTCGCCAGTTCCATCGTCGCCTCGATCGCTCGAGCTCGCTAGCTCAATAGCGCGCAGAAGCCAGCTCCCGCTCTAGATCGCCAGTTCGCCCAGACGAGCCGCGTCGCGCCCGAGCGCCTGCTCTGTCCGCGCGCAGCCCGCGCCCCAGCGCCGTTGTAACGGCCCAGGTTTTCATCCCAGTCTTCCAGGTATGCCCAAGGGGTATTTTGGTAATTTGTCGGGCCGTCAGGGTCGTTTATGTCCTTTCTAGTTGCTAAAAATATTGGATGGATTTATGTAGGTTTGTGAGGCTTCGTGGAAGGATCTGAGCAAGGTTTGATGCAAAAGTAAAAAGAAAGGAAAATTTTGCTGTAGCTAGGGTTTGAACCCGGGTCTCCTGAAATGCTTGTGGGGATGTGTGCCAATTGAGCCATTAGGTGCTCTTGTTGCTCTGTCCGTATCATTTTATGGTTAGCCTTGGATTTTAGAGTTTTGGTGCATTTGGTTAAATGAAAAGAAAATAGGTTTTGCCATATCTTCTTCTCCAAAATCTTGTGGCCGCCCAAGCTTTCTCCCAAGCTCTCTTGCCGAACCTTCATTCTCTTTGCATCTCCTTGGCTCGATCATCACCATTCCGGGTAAGACTTCGTCTTCTTCATCTTCTCATTTGGGTGTTCTTGCTGGCCGAAGGTAAGAAGAAGTGTTGTGTGTGTGTGTGTTTGTTGCAGCCGCCGTCGCCGCCAGATACTGCCATCGCCCAAGAAGACGCCCAGAGCCCCGTCGCAGCCGAGCCGCCCGGATCATTGTCGCGCGGCACACAGCGCGCCAGATCGCCAGTTCGCCGTCGCAGAAGGTCGCCCGCGCCCGCATCGCACGCTCAGCGCCGCGCGCCTTCGCTCCGAGCCGCTCGCCCACACGCCCAGACGCTCGCCGTGTCCGAGTCGCACGCCCACCGCCCGCGCGCCTTCGCTCCAAGCCGCTCGCCCGCACGCCCAGACGCTCGCCCGTGTCGGCGCCGCACGCTCAGCTCTGTGTCGTGCCGCTCGCCTGCCGTGTCCTGCCCGTCCGCGCGCTCAGTCGCGCCCAGCGCCATGCCAGCGCGCAGCCAGCGCCCAGCCCAGCCGCATCAGCCTGCCAGCAGCGCCTAGCCTCGTGTCGCCGTGTCGTGTGAGTGCTCCCGAGCCGAGCCTGCTGTTTTATTATATTTTTAGGGCTATGGTTGTGATTGTTACTATGTTTGTAGGTTCTCGATAGCTAGCTCGGGAGTGTTCGCAACTTAGGAAATTTGTGTGTAGAAGTCTTCCGACCAAGGTAAGGATTTCTTATCGGAGTTGTGTGGACCCTGCGATGTTCTTTGTGATTGATGTTGTATGTTTGTTTGTGATTATCGGCATGTATAGTTTAGGTGCTCATATATATTCTGATCGCATGACTTCGCATATTGTTCTTTCATGTTAGTCCATGCCAGGTTGTTCCGTTCTGGCAAGCTCGTGTTTATTCTTGCTCCGTAGTACCATGCTAGGTTCGCTGTACTCTTTGAGCACGTGTTGGATTATATCGCTTGTTTGCTGATTGTTAAGGCAGGTTAGAGTTCAGGAAGATAGCATCATCCGGGCCTGATGCATAAAGTATCTTGCATCCATGGCAAGGACGTTCGAGACAGTTCTCCGTCCTTGGACCCCGTGAGGGATTAGCTATCCCAACCGGTAGGCCCTGCAATCTTGGGTGAGGGTGGTAGTCTAAGCGATGCCCCAACGGTCGGGATGATGACTTGGCAATGCCTAGTCCTCGGCAGCCGGCACGTCCTCAGCGTGTTCGGCAGTGGCCCTTGATTGCCACCTGTTAAGGTAAGGACGGCTTCCTGGTGTAAGCCTACCACGACCCGTTCCTTAGCCTCAAGTGCGGTGGTACAGGCTGACATAGTTCACGTGTCCAGGTCTCACATCCCTATGTCAGTGACACCGATCCAGAGATTTAGTTAGGCGTGGTATCCAGATATGGGCAGCTTGCCACTAGACCCGGCACCCCCCCATAGTCTGTAGAAGCACGCGGTGCATGCTTACGCTCATTAAGCGTCGACCGGAGAGCTCCTCGGGATCTTGAGCTAGTGCACCTCTCATTCGTCGAGATGAAGCCGAGGCCGGGACTTGTTTCTCGTATAGGGCGATTTGTGTGGTTATGGCAGTTAATTCTGGACTCAGACCCAGAGTTGGCATCCGAGGTCCAAGTGTGGACTCCAGCTATGTGCTCTATTCTGTGTTTATGATCATAGCTTGCATACACTCATCTGGATGACCATGTGCATCGTATTGTACCCCGGTTGGGGATTCTTACTGGGTAATTCGTTACTCACCCTTATTTTGTGGTTTTCCACAGGTAACCAAGGAGCGAGACAGGATGGCTGAAGGAGGAGCTGAGATCATGGGAACGTGTTGTCGTCGCTGTCTTTTATTTCTATGACTCTTGTCTTTAATTTTTCCCCTGAATGCATGTAGCCGGGCACGGAGCCCTAGGATATTTTTATGAATGTTTTGTGGATTCCTGTTTTTTGAATGGAGGATTGTTTTCAAATGTTTTAAGAAATCTACGATCGAGTGTACGCTTGGAAATGTATTTGCTTTGAAACAGTGCTTGGAGCAGAGGGCGAGTTTCAAACAAACTTTATTGTTTGCAGATTGAACTTTGTTTTGTTTCACTTGGGAATCCGAAATTTATTTTCATAATGTCCTTTACTTTGAATGCATGCATTGGGGTAAAGGCCTATTTAGAGCCCTTTTGGGTGGTCTTTCTGATTGGTATAAGAGCTCGAGTCATAGATTCGTAGAGTGACCTTTTGTTGTAGGTCGTTTTCCCATGATCATCAAGCACTCCGACAGTCATCAGGTACGCTTAAGTTTACTGTTTTAGAAAAGGGGTTAAGAATTTACAATACCTTTTATCTAGTGTATGCCTTGCTTAGTGTTGTCGAGCGGGGACGAGCAGGTTCTGACTCGTTGTTGGTTTGGGTGTAGATCGCCAACATGCTCGTCACCGTCTTGGGAGAGGACGTCCGAGAGCGGGACGAGGTACCGAGGATCAGTCGACATCTGCGGGGACATCGTCCCCAAGCCGAGGCCAGTGGCATTCCGCCAGTAGCTCCCCCTGTCGAGCCTAGAGTAGGCGTTGAGGCGACTGAGCGCCGTGGGACTGCTCCTGGAGCAGAGTTGGCTGATTCTATGAGGGCTTTTATGGTCAGCATGCTGAGTGACTAGAGGGTCGAGACCAGGCCTTGTTGGCGTGTGGCGGAAGAGTCCCGAGCCCAGATCGAGCGGTGACCCGCATGTTTTTTAGCGAGAGAAGAAGCTTCCCCTGACTCCTCGGGAGCAAGTAGACCCCGAGGCGGATGTAGAGAGGGTGCGGTGGAGCTTGGTAGATGGTTAAAGGACTTTGTGAAGTGGCAGCCGGAGAAGTTTGATGCCACTGGGGATGCGTTAGCGGTGAGCCAGTTGGATTGCCCATATGGAGTACACCTTCACGATCATGGTGTGCCCCGATATCCAGAGACCGAGGTGTGCGGCCCATGCACTAGGGAGGCACTTGCTAGATGGTGGTGGGAGTCCACCACGAGTGAGAGGCCGGTGGGTCTCCACCGCCACTGGGAGTTCTTTAAGTCCGAGTTCAGTGGTCAAATATATTAGTGATGAGGCCCGGGAAAAGATGGTAGAGCTTTTGAGAATGAAAGCGGGGTTCGATTCCATAGAGGAGTATGAGAGAAAGTTTTTACGAGTATGGGTATTTTACTCCTCGGTTGATAGCTACCCACGAGTTAAAAATTCGAAAGTTTATTCTTTGGTTTGAGGCAGGGGTATGTCTTAGGATGTCGGGGCACGGGCCCTCGACACTTATGCTAGAGCGATGCGGCTAGCCACCATTTATAATGGGAAGTATCTGTTGAGCGGGTTGTTGCGCTCGGTTCAATCGTCTGTTCCGGTGCAGTGGGGCGTAAGAGGAAGTTTGAGTTTAGGGGTGGCGGCGGCGCCGCCAAGGGCGATTCGAGGCGGGATCGGCATAGGCCCCGAACCGTTTTCGGCCTTTTGCCAGGCGGTCCCGAGCGAGTTCCGCTTGTGCTTCTTGCGGGAGGACCCACACTGGAGCTTGCCGGACAAGGCCCCAGTGTGTTTTCGTTGTGGTAAAGAGGGGCATATGATCCGTTTTTGTCCTCGGCCGGTAAGCAGCAGCAGTAGGGGTGTTTGCTACGACCGTCAGAGGCCGAGCGTCTGAGATGCGGTGGCGGTGTACGCTTCTTGTTTTAGATCATCTGCGCATTTGTTTTGTTTGATTCTCAGTTCTGCGCATTCATTTTGTATCTGTGTTGTTTCTTTGAGCATGCTAAGTTGAGACTAGAGCCTCTAGGTTTTGAGTTATCTGTTGCAACTCCTTCGGGAGTTAGTATGTTAGCTAGAGATAAGATTAAGGATGGCCGGATCGAGATATCCAGGAGAGTTGCTTGTAGCCACACTCATAGTTACGCCTATGAGTGGTTTTGATGTGATCCTTGGTATGGAGTGGTTAGTTTGCTAACCACGCGTTGATTGACCGCCACGGAAAGAAGTGGTGTTCGGGCCACACAGTCGGCCTAGTTTTAAGTTTCGTGGAGCCCAAGGTGGAGTCCGCCCGCCAATGGTGTCGGTGTGAAAGCTCGTCGTTTGGTAGCTCATGGAGCTTGGGGTTACCTAGCCAAGTTTTATGCGTGGAGAGCCGTCCCTTGCCTGATTGCTGATCAGTGCCGGTCGTGCAGGAGTTCGCGGATGTGTTTTCGAGGAGTTCTGGGGTTGCCCTCAAGAGAGAGGTTGACTTCACTATTGAGCTCGAGCCAGGACCCTCCCTATCTCGAAGGCTCCGTATCGCATGGCGCCAGTGAGTTAAAGGAACCGAAGATTCGATTGCAGGAGATGTTAGATCGAGGGTTCATCCGTCCGAGTGTGTCCCGTGGGGGAGCACGATTCTGTTTGTGAAAAGAAGGATGGTTCTATGCGCTTATGTATTGATTATCGCGAGCTTAATAAGGGTGATGAAGAATAAGTACCCGTTGCCCGTATTGATGACTTGTTTGATCGGCTCCAGGAGCTTCCGTGTTCTCAAGATAGATTTGAGATCCGGTGACCATCGATTGCGGATCGGGGATGCCGACATTCCTAAGACGACTTCGAGTCCAGATATGGTCACTATGAGTTTGTGGTTATGTCGTTTGGATTGACCAATGCCCCACCCGCGTTCATGGACATGATGGATAGGGTGTTCAAATCATTTTTGGACGGCTTCGTCATTGTGTTCATTGGCGATATTCGATTTATTCAAGGTCTAAGGAGGACCATGCAGAGCATTTGAGGCGAGTATTGGCAACTTTGAGGAAAACCAAACTTTATGCGAAGTTTTCCAAATGTGATTTCAGGTTGGAGCGGTGGCCTTCCTAGGCCACGTAGTTTCGAGAGATGGTATAGCCGTGGACCCCGCGAAGATTGAGGCTTTGAGTTCGTAGGCCAAGCCGACTTGATTCTTGCCGAGATACGCGACTTTGCGGGTTTGGCGGAGTTACTATCGTCGATTTGTTAAGGACTTTTCGCCATAGCCTCGCCCCACTCGTCCCGATGAGGAAGGGTGTCGAGTTTGTTTGGGACGAGAGGTGTGATGAGAGCTTTGCGAGGCTCAAGCGAAGTTTGACTTCAGCACCGTGTTGGCGATCCGAGGGGACAGGTGGTTTCGTAGTTTCAAATGATGCTTCCAAGTTTGGGTTAGGTTGTGTGTTGATGCAAAGACGGAAGGTCATTGCCTATGCTTCCCGACAGCTGAAGCCGTATGAGCAGAACTACCCGACTCATGATATGGAGTTGGCAGCAGTGGTGTTTGCACTGAAGATTTGGAGGCATTACTTGTATGGCGAGCGGATTCAGATGTTTACCGACCACCAGAGCCTCAAGTATCTGTTTACTCAGAAGGAGTTGAATATGAGGCAGAGGAGATGGTTAGAGTTGGTAAAGGATTATGACTGCGAGATTTTGTACCATCCGGGTAAAGCCAATGTAGTGGCTGATGCTTTGAGTAGGAAGACGTCGCACTCCGCGGCGTTGTTGAGTTCCCAGCCTGGATTGCGGAAAGAGTTCGAGCGGGCCGAGGTTGCCGTGTTGTTGGGTGAGGTTACCGCCAGGGTAGCTCGATTGTGATTCACCACCGATTAGACAACGGATTATTGATAGCCAGTTGAGTGACCCCGCACTTAAGAGATTGGTTGACAGAGTTAGTGCTGACGGAGACTTTGACTTCGTATATTCACCAGACAGTGGGTTGACTTATAGAGGCCGGTTGTGTGTTCCGGACATTGCAGGATTGCGAGCAGAGTTGCTCTCAGAGGCCCACAGTTCCCCATTTGCTTGGCACCCCGGGGGTACCAAGATGTATCAGGACCTCAAGCAGACCTTCTGGTGGATGGGAATGAAGAGAGATGTGGCAGAGTTTGTCAGCCGGTGTCTCACTTGTCAGCAAGTGAAGGCACCCAGGCAGAGGCCAGCTGGTTTGTTGCAGCCGCTGAGTGTGCCTCAGTGGAAATGGGAAGAGATCTCCATGGACTTTATTGCTGGTTTGCCAAGGACTCCGAGGAAGTTCTCTCAGATCTGGGTGATAGTCGATCGGTTGACCAAGAGCGCACACTTCATTCCCGGTAGAGACACTTATACCGTGGAACAGTGGGCGCAGTTGTTTTTGGAGCAGATCATTCGTTACCATGGTGTGCCTGTGAGGATTGTGTCAGACCGTGATTCGCGGTTCACTTCTCGATTCTGGAGGGCGCTCCAGAAAGGTTTAGGCACTGAGTGCGATTCAAAGATGACTTTTCACCCTCGCAGATGGGCGCATCGAGAGGTGAACCGATTCTCGAGGATATGTTGAGGGCTTGTGTGTTGGACTTCCCGGCGATTGGGACCCGATATCAGATTCGATGGAGTTTGCCTATAACAACGATTATCGATCGGCGATTGGATGGCTCCATTCGAGGCTTTGTATGGTAAGCGTTGTCGTCCCCCGTGTTCGGGAAGAGGTTGGTGATAGGCGTGTTTTGGGTCCCGAGTTGCTGCAGATTGACTAATGGAGCAAGCAGCAAAAGATTAGAGCTCGTATGTTGACGGCTCGAGAGCAGCGCAGAAAGTTACGCCGATGTTCGGCGTCGAGATTTGGAGTTTGAGGTTGGCCAGCATGTGTTCCTAAAGGTTGCTCCAATGCGTGGTGTTTTGAGGTTTGGTAAGCGAGGGAAGTTGAGTCCCCGTTTTGTCGGGCCGTTTGAGATTCTGGAGAGGATTGGCAGAGTTGCTTATCGGTTAGCCCTACCTCCGTCGTTGTCAGCAGTGCACAGTGTTTTTCATGTATCGATGTTGAGGCAGTATGTACCGGACCCGTCGCACATTGTGGACTTTGAGCCTTTGCAGCTGAATGAGGATTTGAGCTTCGAGGAGAAGCCAGTGGGGATCCTTGCATTTGAGACAAAGACGTTGCGTAACCGCGAGATTCGGTTGGTAAAGGTTCAGTGGAGGAGTCAGAGTTCCGAGGAAGCCACTTGGGAGCGGGAAGACGAGATGAGATTGCATTATCCCGAGTATTTCCAGTCTTAAGGACTTTCGAGGACGAAAGTCATAAAAGGAGGAATATTGTAACGGCCTGAGTTTTCATCCCGATCTTCCGAGTATGCCCAAGGGGTATTTTGGTAATTTGTCGGGCTGTCAGGGTCGTTTATGTCCTTTCTAGTTGCTAAAAATATTGGATGGATTTATGTAGGTTTGTGAGGCTTCGTGGAAGGGTTTGAACAAGGTTTGATGCAAAAGTAAAAAGAAAGGAAAATTGTGTTGCAGCTGGGGTTTGAACCCGGGTCTCCTGGAAAGCTTGTGGGGATGTGTGCCAATTGAGCCATTAGGTGCTCTTGTTGCTCTGTCCGTATCATTTTATGGTTAGCCTTGGATTTTGGAGTTTTGGTGCATTTGGTTAAATGAAAAGAAAATAGGTTTTGCCATATCTTCTTCTCCAAAATCTTGGGGCAGCCCAAGCTTTCTCCCAAGCTCTCTTGCCGAACCTTCATTCTCTTTGCATCTCCTTGGCTCGATCATCACCATTCCGGGTAAGACTTCGTCTTCTTCATCTTCTCATTTGGGTGTTCTTGCTGGCCGAAGGTAAGAAGAAGTGTTGTGTGTGTGTGTGTTTGTTGCAGGCCGCCCGTCGCTGCCCAGACAGCCCCTGTCGCAGCCCTGCAGCACACCCAGAGCCCCCGTCGCAGCCTAGGCCGCCCAGATGGCTGTCGCAGCACACCAGCGCCCAGATCGCCAGTTCGCCATCGCAGAAGGTCGCCCGCATCGCACGCTCAGCTCCGCGCGCCTTCGCTCCGAGCCGCTCGCCCGCACGCCTAGCGCCCGAGCGCCTTCGCTCCGAGCCGCTCGCCCGCACGCCCAGACGCTCGCCCGTGTCCGCGCCGCACGCTCAGCGCCGTGCCGTGCCACTCGCCTGCCGTGTCCTGCCCATCCGCGCGCGCGCAGCCGCGCCCAGCGCCGTGCCAGCGCCCAGCCCAGCCGCATCAGCCTGCCAGCAGCGCCTAGCCTCGTGTCGCCATGTCGTGTGAGTGCTCCCGAGCCGAGCCTGCTGTTTTATTATATTTTTAGGGCTATGGTTGTGATTGTTACTATGTTTGTAGGTTCTCGATAGCTAGCTCGGGAGTGTTCGCAACTTAGGAAATTTGTGTGTAGAAGTCTTCCGACCAAGGTAAGGATTTCTTACCGGAGTTGTGTGGACCTTGCGATGTTCTTTGTGATTGATGTTGTATGTTTGTTTGTGATTATCGGCATGTATAGTTTAGGTGCTTTGTTATGTATTCCTGACTGGCATGACTTCCCATATTGTTCTTTCATGTTAGTCCATGCTAGGTTGTTCCGTTCTGGCATGCTCGTGTTTATTCTTGCTCCGTAGTACCATGCTAGGTTCGCTGTACTCTTTGAGCACGTGTTGGATTATATCGCTTGTTTGCTGATTGTTAAGGCAGGTTAGAGTTCAGGTAGATAGCATCATCCGGGCCTGATGCATAAAGTATCTTGCATCCATGGCAAGGACGTTCGAGACAGTTCTCCGTCCTTGGACCCCGTGAGGGATTAGCTATCCCAACCGGTAGGCCCTGCAATCTTGGGTGAGGGTGGTAGTCTAAGCGATGCCCCAACGGTCGGGATGATGACTTGGCAATGCCTAGTCCCCGGCAGCCGGCACGTCCTCAGCGTGTTCGGCAGTAGCCCTTGATTGCCACCTGTTAAGGTAAGGACGGCTTCCTGGTGTAAGCCTACCACGACCCGTTCCTTAGCCTCAGGTGCGGTGGTACAGGCTGACATAGTTCACGTGTCCAGGTCTCACACCCCTATGTCAGTGACACCGATCCAGAGATTTAGTTAGGCGTGGTATCAGAATATGGGCAGCTTGCCACTAGACCCGGCACCCCCCCATAGTCTATAGAAGCACGCGGTGGATGCTTACGCTCATTATAGCATCGACTGGAGAGCTCCTCGGGATCTCGAGCTAGTGCACCTCTCATTCGTCAGTAGACAGGCTGAGGCCGGGACTTGTTTCTCGTATAGGGCGATTTGTGTGGTTATGGTAGTTAATTCTGGACTAAGACCCTGAGGTTGCATCCGAGGTCCAAGTGTGGACTCCAGCTATGTGCTCTATTCTGTGTTTATGATCATAGCTTGCATACACTCATCTGGATGACCATGTGCATCGTATTGTACCCCGGTTGGGAATTCTTACTGGGTAATTCGTTACTCACCCTTATTTTGTGGTTTTCCAGAGGTAACCAAGGAGCGAGACAGGATGGCTGAAGGAGGAGCTGAGATCATGGGAACCTGCTGTCGTCGCTGTCTTTTATTTCTATGACTCTTGTCTTTCATTTTTCCCCTGAATGCATGTGGCAAGGCACGAGCCCTAGGATATTTTTATGAATGTTTTGTGGATTCCTGTTTTTTGAATGGAGGATTGTTTTCAAATGTTTTAAGAAATCTCTGATCAGAGTGTACGCTTGGAAATGTATTTGCTTTGAAACAGGTGCTTGGAGACAGGGACAGGTTTCAGCAAACTTTATTGTTTGCAGATTGAACTTTGTTTTGTTTCACTTGGGAATCCGAAATTTATTTTCATAATGTCCTTTACTTTGAATGCATGCATTGGGGTAAAGGCCTATTTAGAGCCCTTTTGGGTCGGGTCTTTACACCGCTTCATCGCTCGCTGCAGCCCCGTGTGCCTGTGGCCGTGCCGCTTGTATCATGCTGGGCACCTACTCGCCGAAACGTGTGAGTGCTCCCGAGCCGAGCCTATTTGTTTTGTTTAATTTGGATTATGGTTTGTAATTGGTTGTGCTTGTTAGGTTCTCGGTAGCTAGCTCGAGTTCGTTCGCAGCTTAGGAATTCGTGTTTAATCGCCCCCCGACCAACGTAAGGATTTCTTACCGGAGTTGTGTGGACCCTGCGATATATTATGTGATTGCTGATTGATTGCTTGTTTGTGTTTATTGACATGTGTAGTGATAAGTGCTCTATTCTGAATAACCGATTGGCATGAATTCCTACGTTGTTTCTCATGTTAGTCCATGCTAGGTTGTTCCTTTCTGGCATGCTCGTATCTGTTCTTGCTTCGTAGTATCATGCTAGGTTCGTTGTATTCTTATTGAGCACGTATTGGAATTTATTGGATTGTTTGCTGATTACTATGACAGGTTAGAGTGCAGGTAGATAGCATCATCCGGGCTGGGTGCATAACGAACCTTGCATCCCCGCAGACGCGCACGAGATGGTGCTCGTCCCGATCCCGTTAGGGATTAGCTAACCCTAACTACCGACAATCGCAATCTTGGGTAAGGGTGGCGATCGTTAAATGCCCCAACGGTCGGGATGATGACTTGGCATTGCCTCGTCCCCGGTAGTCGGCACGCCCTCGGCGTGTTCGGCCGTAGCCCTTGATTACCACTGTTAGGGCAAGGGCGGCTTCACGTGTAAGCTTCGCCACGACCGGTTCCTTAGCCTCAAAGTGCGGTGGTTCAGCCGACATAGTTCACGTGTCCGGGTCTCACACCCCTATGTCAGTGACACCGATCCAGAGATTTAGTTAGGCGTGGTGACTGGACATGGGCAGCTTGCCACTAGACCCGGCACCCCTCATAGTTTGCAGTAGCACGCGGTGCGCGCTTACGCTCATTACAGCGCCGACCGGAGAGCTCCTCGGGATCTTGAGTTAGTGCACCTTTCATTCGACAGTAGACAGGCTAAGGCCGGGACTCATTTCTCCTATAGGGCGTATTGTGTGGTGGATTATTCCGGACTAAGACCCTAAGTTGGCATCCAAGGTCCAAGTATGGACTCAAGTGATGTGCTCTATTCTGTGTTTATACTCATAGCTTGCATACACTCATCTAGATGATCATGTATATCGTATTGTACCCCGGTTGGGGATTCTTACTGAGTAATTCGTTACTCACCCTTATTTTTGTGGTTTTTCCACAGGTAACCGAGATGCGAGACAGGATGGCTGAAGAAGGAGTTGTGATCATGGGGACCAGCCATCAAACTCTGATTTTGTGTTATGACTCTTGTCTTTTATTTTCCCCTGAATGCATGTAGCCGGGCACGGAGCCCTAGGATGTTTCCTAAATGTTTTGTGGATTCCAGCATTGTTGTATCTAGGAAGGTTTTGAATGATTTTAATAAATCTCTTATCAGAGTAAACTTTGGAAATGTATTTGTCCTGAAACAGGTGCTTGGAGACAGGAGCTTCATTTGGAAGCTATAAGCTTTTATGATGCTCGTGGGTAACAAACTCACTTGGCAACAATTAAGGTTGCGAAACTTGCAAAGCCCTCACTAGTGCATGTAGTTCTTGTTCAAATGACGCGTATTTAGGATGTGCTCCATTCAGCTTTTCACGAAGATATATGATTGTCCGGGTTTATAGTATCAAAATGGCTCATATACCTATTCCATTTGCATAACATTCAATCTAAAAAAGATCAATAAAAGTTAGAAAGAGCAAGGCATGGTGCATTGGTCAATTTTTCTCTTAGTTCATTGAATGCTTTCCCTTGCACTTTCTTTCCAGGACATAATGTTCTTTTTACGATGGTGAGGATATGCTACTGAAAGTCCTAATAACCCTCCTGTAAAAACTAGCAAAATAATTTGAAGATCTTACCTTCGTTGCATTTGCGGCCGTTGCCAATTAGCACGTCTCTTTTATAACCTTGTTTTGCTCTAGAGATGCATAATGCCATCATGATCGATCCGTGTGGATGTCAGACTCCTTTGCCACAATTAAGGTTTCTAGACACCCAAAGACCTTACATTTGCATGTAGTTCTGTCTCAAATGTTGCGTATTTAAGTTGTGCTCCATTTAGTGTTTCATTAAAAGACAAGATTGGACTTTTTCTTATTTTTCTTTTTCTAGTATCGAAACAGCTCTTATACCTAATCACTTTCATTATATTCAATCTCATGAGATCGATCAAAGTTAGTTGTGGCAAGATGGTGCACACTGGCTAATAATTCTTCAAATACATTGAATGTTTTGTTTTGCTTTCATTTTCGTTCAAAGTTCACGGTTCTTTGAACACATTCCGTCGATGGTTAGGCAAAGCCACTAAAATCCTTAATAAACTTCCTGTAGAATCTACCAAACCGTGTAAGACCTTGCCTCGGTTGCATTTGTGGGTGTTGGCCACTTCGCATGTCTCTCGTTGAGCTTTTTTTTTGCTCCAAAGATTCTTCAAGCTTTCATGATCTGTGTGGATGACAAATTCTTTTTACAACAAGTAAGGTATCCAAACTTGCAAAGTCCTCACAAGTGAATGTGGTTCTTTCTCATATGGCACGTATGTGAGTAGCGCTCTATTTCGCTTTTAACTAATAAACAGGATTGGCCTTGTGTTG
The DNA here is from genome assembly GCA_036507275.1 of Sicyos edulis. Taxonomy (NCBI): domain Eukaryota; kingdom Viridiplantae; phylum Streptophyta; class Magnoliopsida; order Cucurbitales; family Cucurbitaceae; genus Sicyos; species Sicyos edulis. The sequence continues at coordinate 19,387,936 of CM071857.1, read as the reverse complement.
TGTCTTCGAAATAGCTTTTATGGCTATTCCATTTGCATCTCAATAAATCTCAAGTGGTCGGTGAAATTCAGGTGGAGCAAGACGAGGTGCATTGGTCGGTTTTTCTTTTAGTTCATTGAATGCGTTCTCTTGCTTTTGATTCCATTAGAATTTGACATTGTGTTTAATAAGTTCATTCTACTCTGAGGCGATGCTAATAAAATCCTCGATAAACCTCGTATGGAAGCTAGCTAAGCGATGAAGAATGTTACCTCCGTTTGACTTGCGGGTGTTGTCCTCACTTAGAATGTCTCTTTTGGAGCTTCATTTGGAAGTTATAAGCTTTCATGATGCTCGTGGGTAACAAACTCTCTTGGCAACAATTAAGGTTGCGAAACTTGCAAAGCCCTCACTAGTGCATGTAGTTCTTGTTCAAATGACGCGTATTTAGGATGTGCTTCATTCAGCTTTTCACGAAGATATATGATTGGCCTGGTTTATAGTATCAAAACGGATCTTATACCTACTCCATTTGCATAACATTCGATCTAAAAAAGATCAATAAATGTTAGAAGGAGCAAGGCATGGTGCATTGGTCAATTTTTCTCTTAGTTCATTGAATGCTTTCCCTTGCATTTTCTTTCCAGGACATAATGTTCTTTTTACGATGGTGAGGCTATGCTACTGAAAGTCCTAATAACCCTCCTGTAGAAACTAGCAAAATAATTTGAAGATCTTACCTTCGTTGCATTTGCGGCCGTTGCCAATTAGCACGTCTCTTTTATGACCTTGTTTTGCTCTAGAGATGCCTAAAGCCATCATGATCGATCCGTGTGGATGTCAGACTCCTTTGCCACAATTAAGGTTTCTAGACACCCAAAGACCTTACATTTGCATGTAGTTCTTTCTCAAATGTCGCGTATTTAAGTTGTGCTCCATTTAGTGTTTCATTAAAAGACATGATTGGACTTTTTCTTTTTTTTCTTTTTCTAGTATCGAAACAGCTCTTATACCTAATCACTTTCATTATATTCAATCTCATGAGATCGATCAAAGTTAGTTGTGGCAAGACGGTGCACACTGGCTAATAATTCTTCAAATACATTGAATGCTTTGTTTTGCTTTCATTTTCGTTCAAAGTTCACGGATCTTTGAACACATTCCGTCGATGGTTAGGCAAAGCCACTAAAATCCTTAATAAACTTCCTGTAGAATCTACCAAACCGTGTAAGACCTTGCCTCGGTTGCATTTGTGGGCTTCGCACGTCTCTCGTTGAGCTTTTTTTGCTCCAAAGATTCTTCAAGCTTTCATGATCTGTGTGGATGACAAAGTCTTTTTACAACAAGTAAGGTATCCAAACTTGCAAAGTCCTCACAAGTGAATGTGGTTCTTTCTCATATGGCACGTATGTGAGTAGCGCTCTATTTCGCTTTTAACAATTAAACAGGATTGGCCTTGTGTTGTGTCTTCGAAATAGCTTTTATGGCTATTCCATTTGCATCTCAATAAATCTCAAGTGGTCGGTGAAATTCAGGTGGAGCAAGACGAGGTGCATTGGTCGGTTTTTCTTTTAGTTCATTGAATGCGTTCTCTTGCTTTTGATTCCATTAGAATTTGACATTGTGTTTAACAAGTTCATTCTACTCTGAGGCTATGCTAATAAAATTTTCGATAAACCTCGTATGGAATCTAGCTAAGCGATGAAGAATGTTACCTCCGTTTGACTTGCGGGTGTTGTCCTCACTTAGAATGTCTCTTTTGGAGCTTCATTTGGAAGCTATAAGCTTTCATGGTGCTCGTGGGTAACAAACTCTCTTGGCAACAATTAAGGTTGCGAAACTTGCAAAGCGCTCACTAGTGCATGTAGTTCTTGTTCAAATGACGCGTATTTAGGATGTGCTCCATTCAGCTTTTCACGAAGATATATGATTGGCCTGGTTTATAGTATCAAAACGGCTCTTATACCTACTCCATTTGCATAACATTCGATCTAAAAAAGATCAATAAATGTTAGAAGGAGCAAGACATGGTGCATTGGTCAATTTTTCTCTTAGTTCATTGAATGCTTTCCCTTGCATTTTCTTTCCAGGACATAATGTTCTTTTTACGATGGTGAGGCTATGCTACTGAAAGTCCTAATAACCCTCCTGTAGAAACTAGCAAAATAATTTGAAGATCTTACCTTCGTTGCATTTGCGGCCGTTGCCAATTAGCACGTCTCTTTTATAACCTTGTTTTGCTCTAGAGATGCCTAAAGCCATCATGATCGATCCGTGTGGATGTCAGACTCCTTTGCCACAATTAAGGTTTCTAGACACCCAAAGACCTTACATTTGCATGTAGTTCTTTCTCAAATGTCGCGTATTTAAGTTGTGCTCCATTTAGTGTTTCATTAAAAGACATGATTGGACTTTTTCTTTTTTTTCTTTTTCTAGTATCGAAACAGCTCTTATACCTAATCACTTTCATTATATTCAATCTCATGAGATCGATCAAAGTTAGTTGTGGCAAGACGGTGCACACTGGCTAATAATTCTTCAAATACATTGAATGCTTTGTTTTGCTTTCATTTTCGTTCAAAGTTCACGGATCTTTGAACACATTCCGTCGATGGTTAGGCAAAGCCACTAAAATCCTTAATAAACTTCCTGTAGAATCTACCAAACCGTGTAAGACCTTGCCTCGGTTGCATTTGTGGGCTTCGCACGTCTCTCGTTGAGCTTTTTTTTTGCTCCAAAGATTCTTCAAGCTTTCATGATCTGTGTGGATGACAAAGTCTTTTTACAACAAGTAAGGTATCCAAACTTGCAAAGTCCTCACAAGTGAATGTGGTTCTTTCTCATATGGCACGTATGTGAGTAGCGCTCTATTTCGCTTTTAACTAATAAACAGGATTGGCCTTGTGTTGTATCTTCGAAATAGCTTTTATGGTTATTCCATTTGCATCTCAATAAATCTCAAGTGGTCGGTGAAATTCAGGTGGAGCAAGACGAGGTGCATTGGTCGGTTTTTCTTTTAGTTCATTGAATGCGTTCTCTTGCTTTTGATTCCATTAGAATTTGACATTGTGTTTAACAAGTTCATTCTACTCTGAGGCTATGCTAATAAAATCCTCGATAAACCTCGTATGGAAGCTAGCTAAGCGATGAAGAATGTTACCTCCGTTTGACTTGCGGGTGTTGTCCTCACTTAGAATGTCTCTTTTGGAGCTTCATTTGGAAGCTATAAGCTTTCATGGTTCTCGTGGGTAACAAACTCTCTTGGCAACAATTAAGGTTGCGAAACTTGCAAAGCCCTCACTAGTGCATGTAGTTCTTGTTCAAATGACGCGTATTTAGGATGTGCTCCATTCAGCTTTTCACGAAGATATATGATTGGCCTGGTTTATAGTATCAAAACGTCTCTTATACCTACTCCATTTGCATAACATTCTGATATGGATCAGAATGTGACTCAACATTTTACCTTCAAGCTACTTAGAAGGGATCTTCATTTACTTGTTGATGGATACAAAATCATGAAGAATGCTTTAGAAACTATCAATTTTCATATTTATGGCTATTTACATTTAATTTTAGGTTTAAAATTTTCATTTATGTGTTTTTAGGTTAAATTTTGCAACAATGGCATTATGGTAATTATGTTAGTTTCTTTATTTTAGGTTTAACTTTCCTAGGCTATAAATAGCCATGAAGTAAGTTGTAAAACTCAGATTTTGAATGAATGAAAATTAGTTCTCTCCAAGAGATCATTTTCTTAGAATTTTAGGGCATGTTCTTTGTCTCTTTTTCTAAGTTTCCCTTGCAATTTTGTGATAGAATGCATTTGAGCCATTCAATCCAGCCTTGATCAAGCTTGATTGTGGAGTGACTCAATCTAGAACAAGATCTTCCATATCTTGTTTCTAGATCATTGATCTTAAGAGGTAATCAAATTCTAGCCTTTTCTCTTGGTTGTTCCCAAATTTATAAGGAGGTGTTAATCTCTTAATTCAAGGGTTCTTTCTTCATCATATGCTTGGATCTTTAATGAGAATTAGGGTTGCCTTATCATTTGTATCGAGCATAGGTTGCATCTTTGTGGCCGGCTCTAGATTTGATTTTATCTTTAACTTTCAGCAATTCGTTCATCTTCTTGTTCAGATCTTGTTTCTCTGTTTTTTCATCATTTTTGGATCTATAAAAAAAAAAGTTCATGGTTCGATCTTGAATTATTCTTGTCCAATTTTAAACTACTGCATTGAATGCTTATATTTTCGATTGTAATACCTCGATAACGATCGATTTTGACAAACTGTTCTTCTGCAAATATTTAGATCAGTACGTTATCTTTAATTCTTAAGAAGACGACTTATTCCAATTAGTATCGTAAAGCATTCGTTTGTGGGTTTCTTTTTCAGTGTGTAATTTACCCGAAAAAAAAAAAAATTGCCAGATATTTATCTTTCTTTTCCATCAAATTCCTTGTGGCCTACTCTAGATTTGATTTCATTATATCCATGTGGCCAACCCTATATTTGAATTGATTTTATCTTTTATTTTATCCTTGTGGCCTACTTTTGTTTTCAGTTCTAACACCTCGCTAACAACCGAATTTGACAAATTATCCTTCTGCAAAAGTTTAGATCGGTGCATTATCTATCTTTCTTTCTATTTCTTTTTGTTCTTGATTTTTTTTATTTCGTAATCTTTCTTGTCTTGGCTGATTTGTAAGGCTCACTATTACAAGATTTGCTTTATCCATATTAACCTACCTTTATCAAAATTTAGCCACTTTCCCAAATAGCCTACCTTTGTGTGTGACAAACACGAGCGTTCCAAGTGTAAAATCAGTAAAGGAGTGCTTGTGAGGTCTACTTTGTGTTTATTTTTAAGAGCAATGCCTCAAAAGGATTTTGCTAGGCTTCATCGAAGCATGGAGCATACAACTATTCAATTTCAAAAGTTGGATTCAAGAACGAAATTTGCTGAGAAACAATCAGCCTATGTATCTAACGAGAGATCCGATTTCTCGCACCATATAGAATATTGGAAAGTAAAGGGAAGAGCACATGGAGGAGAATTTCAAGTTGTCCAAGAGAGAAATCAAAGTGGAGTTTATAAAATTGAATACAACTTGGGAAGCATGAAGCCAAAACTTCCTAAATTCTATGGAAGTCCAGGCCCAACGGAGTACATTCAATGGGAAAGGCAAGTTAATTATGTCTTTGATTGTTACACTCTTGATGATGAAGAAAAGGTAAAACTCGTTGTGTCTCATCTTAGAGAATATGGCATTATTTGGTGGGATAACTTATTTTCTAGGAGGAGGAAGCTAAATCGTCCAATTAAATCATGGAATGTTCTTAAGCAATTGATGCGAGAGCAATTTGTTCCTAAGTTTTTCCATAGCTTACAAACTTTGAGACAAGAGAGCAAAAGTGTGGAGACTTACTACATGGAGATGAAAAAGTTGCTTGAGGATCTAGAAATATATGAGGACGAGCAAGTAACAATGGGTCGATTCTTTAGAGGGCTTAACAAGGAGATTTCCATTCAACTTGATCTTCAACCTTATGAAGATTTACAAAGGATGGTGAGCATGGCAATAAAGATTGAGAAGCATCTCCAAATGAAGACTACAAGGTACACTAAACTTATACAAAACTCAAAGGTTCATTCATCTTCAGAAACAGTTAGTTTGTGTACTAAAACTAAGTCTATTGTTGAGAAACAAAGTGGTGACAATCAAAATGAATTACTTCGTAATTTAGTTTCAACACATGCTTATGAGCTTAGTAGGAAATTAGATTGCAAAGGCTTATTCATTTGTAAACCTTCCACTATTGTAGCACCTACTCCTAATGATGTACATGATGATGTGTGTGAGTTAGGAAAAAAGGCACAAATGGTCAAAACAAAAGCATGTGAATTTATAAGGAGGTGTTAATCTCTTAATTCAAGGGTTCTTGCTTCATCATATGCTTGGATCTTTGGGCTGAGAATTAGGGTTGCCTTATCATTTGGTATCAGAGCATAGGTTGCATCTTTGTGGCCGGCTCTAGATTTGATTTTATCTTTAACTTTCAGCAATTCGTTCATCTTCTTTTTCAGATCTTGTTTCTCTGTTTTTTTTCATCATTGTTGGATCTATAAAAAAAAAAAAAAAAAAAGTTCATGGTTCGATCTTGAATTATTCTTGTCTAATTTTAAACTGTTGCATTGAATGCTTATATTTTCGATTGTAATACCTCGATAACGATCGAATTTGACAAACTGTTCTTCTGCAAATATTTAGATCAGTACGTTATCTTTAATCCTTAAGAAGATGACTTATTCAAATTAGCATCGTAAAGCATTCGTTTGTGGGTTTCTTTTTCAGTGTGTAATTTACCCGAAAAAAAAAAAAATTGCCAGATATTTATCTTTCTTTTCCATCAAATTCCTTGTGGCCTACTCTAGATTTGATTTCATTATATCCTTGTGGCCAACCCTATATTTGAATTGATTTTATCTTTTATTTTTATCCATGTGCCTACTGTTGTTTCCAGTTATAACACCTTGCTAACGATCGAATTTGTCAAATTGTCCGTCTACAAAAATTTAGATCGGTGTGTTATCTATATTCTTCAAGAAGGCCATATACTCAAATTAGTAATTTCAAACGTCCATTTGTTTGTTTCCTTCTGAGTGTTCCATATATCCGAAAAAAAAAAATCTGAACAACATTTATCTTTCTTTCTATTTCTTTTTGTTCTTGATTTTGTTATTTCATAATTTTTCTTGTCTTGGCTGATTTGTAAGGCTCACTATTACAAGATTTGCTTTATCCATATTAGCCTACCTTTATCAAACTTTAGCCACTTTCCCAAATAGCCTACCTTTGTGTGTGATAAACACGAGCTGCCCGAGTGTAAAATTCAGTGAGTTGAGTGTGTGAGGTCCTTCATATATATTTTACTATTTTACAACCATGAATCAAGATGGGAGAGATGGAGAGGAGATTAGTGAAAGCTAGGTGGAGAGAAGCTCAAAGTGGGGTCATTAATCGTTTAACTCAAGTTGTTAATTCCTTAAGCGATAGGTTGGAGCGAATGGAAGTAGCTTTAGGAAATCCTCAAGGGAGGGAGGATAACTTTAATTATGAAGGAGTTGAAAATGAAGATGGAGAAGATAATGTTAACCTCTTAGCGGGATACAATCCACGGGGAGGGAGAGTTTTAGGTCGAGGGGGACGAGGAGGAAGAAGAGGGGGTAGGGAAATTATAGCACCTAGAAGGGTCGAAAGGGAGAACCAATATGAAAGAGGAGTAGGGGGAGTAAAGCTTAAAATTCCTACTTTCCATGGAAAATCTGATCCGGAGGAGTATTTGCAATATGAGAGCAAAATTGAGCATGTTTTCGATTGCAACAACTTTAGTGAAGAAAGGAAGTTGAAACTTGTCATTGCTGAATTTTGTGATTATGCCAATATTTGGTGGGCTTCTTTGAAATCCGAATGGAGGAGAAATTTTGAAGAACCAATTGAAACATGGGAGGAGTTGAAGACACTAATGAGAAAAAGGTACATTCCTAAACATTATTCTCGAGAACTCAAGCAAAAGCTCTATACTTTGCAACAGGGATCCAAAAGTGTAGAGGATTATTACAAGGAAATGGAGGTCCTTATGAACAGAGCATGCATTAACGAAGATGAGGAGGATACAATGGCTAGGTTCCTTGGCGGGTTGAACCGACAATTGGCTCATCAAGTTGATAGACAACCTTACTTTGATATGAAGGAATTGTTACACCTTGCTGTCAAAATTGAAGGACAATTAGCATGGGAGAAGGAGAATTCCAAGAGGTACTCTTCTTCTAAGTCTACTACTTTTTCTGCCAATACTTGGAAAAAGAATGCAAATAATGTTAAGGTTGAATTGAAGCCAAAAGGCAAGTATGAGTTTGACAAAAAGAACAATGCCGAAAGTTCTAAAGGTAAGGATAAAATGGAAGGATATAAGGAGGTGTTAATCTCTTAATTCAAGGGTTCTTGCTTCATCATATGCTTGGATCTTTGGGCTGAGAATTAGGGTTGCCTTATCATTTGGTATCAGAGCATAGGTTGCATCTTTGTGGCCGGCTCTAGATTTGATTTTATCTTTAACTTTCAGCAATTCGTTCATCTTCTTGTTCAGATCTTGTTTCTTTGTTTTTTCATCATTTTTGGATCTATAAAAAAAAAAAAAGTTCATGGTTCGATCTTGAATTATTCTTGTCCAATTTTAAACTGCTGCATTGAATGCTTATATTTTCGATTGTAATACCTCGATAACGATCGATTTTGACAAACTGTTCTTCTACAAATATTTAGATCAGTACGTTATCTTTAATTCTTAAGAAGACGACTTATTCAAATTAGTATCGTAAAGCATTCGTTTGTGGGTTTCTTTTTCAGTGTGTAATTTACCGAAAAAAAAAAACAAATTGCCAGATATTTATCTTTCTTTTCCATCAAATTCCTTGTGGCCTACTCTAGATTTGATTTCATTATATCCATGTGGTCAACCCTATATTTGAATTGATTTTATCTTTTATTTTATCCTTGTGGCCTACTTTTGTTTTCAGTTCTAACACCTCGCTAACAACCGAATTTGACAAATTATCCTTCTGCAAAAGTTTAGATCGGTGCATTATCTATATTCTTCAAGAAGGCCATTTACTCAAATTAGTAATTTCAGACGTTCATTTGTTTGTTTCCTTCTGAGTGTTCGATATATCCGAAAAAGAAAAAAAAACAAATTAGAACATTTATCTTTCTTTCTATTTCTTTTTGTTCTTGATTTTTTTTATTTCGTAATCTTTCTTGTCTTGGCTGATTTGTAAGGCTCACTATTACAAGATTTGTTTTATCCATATTAACCTACCTTTATCAAAATTTAGCCACTTTCCCAAATAGCCTACCTTTGTGTGTGACAAACACGAGCGTTCCAAGTGTAAAATCAGTAAAGGAGTGCTTGTGAGGTCTACTTTGTGTTTATTTTTAAGAGCAATGCCTCAAAAGGATTTTGCTAGGCTTCATCGAAGCATGGAGCATACAACTATTCAATTTCAAAAGTTGGATTCAAGAACGAAATTTGCTGAGAAACAATCAGCCTATGTATCTAACGAGAGATCCGATTTCTCGCACCATATAGAATATTGGAAAGTAAAGGGAAGAGCACATGGAGGAGAATTTCAAGTTGTCCAAGAGAGAAATCAAAGTGGAGTTTATAAAATTGAATACAACTTGGGAAGCATGAAGCCAAAACTTCCTAAATTCTATGGAAGTCCAGGCCCAACGGAGTACATTCAATGGGAAAGGCAAGTTAATTATGTCTTTGATTGTTACACTCTTGATGATGAAGAAAAGGTAAAACTCGTTGTGTCTCATCTTAGAGAATATGGCATTATTTGGTGGGATAACTTATTTTCTAGGAGGAGGAAGCTAAATCGTCCAATTAAATCATGGAATGTTCTTAAGCAATTGATGCGAGAGCAATTTGTTCCTAAGTTTTTCCATAGCTTACAAACTTTGAGACAAGAGAGCAAAAGTGTGGAGACTTACTACATGGAGATGAAAAAGTTGCTTGAGGATCTAGAAATATATGAGGACGAGCAAGTAACAATGGGTCGATTCTTTAGAGGGCTTAACAAGGAGATTTCCATTCAACTTGATCTTCAACCTTATGAAGATTTACAAAGGATGGTGAGCATGGCAATAAAGATTGAGAAGCATCTCCAAATGAAGACTACAAGGTACACTAAACTTATACAAAACTCAAAGGTTCATTCATCTTCAGAAACAGTTAGTTTGTGTACTAAAACTAAGTCTATTGTTGAGAAACAAAGTGGTGACAATCAAAATGAATTACTTCGTAATTTAGTTTCAACACATGCTTATGAGCTTAGTAGGAAATTAGATTGCAAAGGCTTATTCATTTGTAAACCTTCCACTATTGTAGCACCTACTCCTAATGATGTACATGATGATGTGTGTGAGTTAGGAAAAAAGGCACAAATGGTCAAAACAAAAGCATGTGAATTTATAAGGAGGTGTTAATCTCTTAATTCAAGGGTTCTTGCTTCATCATATGCTTGGATCTTTAATGAGAATTAGGGTTGCCTTATCATTTGGTATCGAGAGCATAGGTTGCATCTTTGTGGCGGCTCTAGATTTGATTTTATCTTTAACTTTCAGCAATTCGTTCATCTTCTTTTTCAGATCTTGTTTCTCTGTTTTTTTTCATCATTGTTGGATCTATAAAAAAAAAAAAAAAAAAAGTTCATGGTTCGATCTTGAATTATTCTTGTCTAATTTTAAATCTGTTGCATTGAATGCTTATATTTTCGATTGTAATACCTCGATAACGATCGAATTTGACAAACTGTTCTTCTGCAAATATTTAGATCAGTACGTTATCTTTAATCCTTAAGAAGATGACTTATTCAAATTAGCATCGTAAAGCATTCGTTTGTGGGTTTCTTTTTCAGTGTGTAATTTACCCGAAAAAAAAAAAAATTGCCAGATATTTATCTTTCTTTTCCATCAAATTCCTTGTGGCCTACTCTAGATTTGATTTCATTATATCCTTGTGGCCAACCCTATATTTGAATTGATTTTATCTTTTATTTTTATCCATGTGCCTACTGTTGTTTCCAGTTATAACACCTTGCTAACGATCGAATTTGTCAAATTGTCCGTCTACAAAAATTTAGATCGGTGTGTTATCTATATTCTTCAAGAAGGCCATATACTCAAATTAGTAATTTCAAACGTCCATTTGTTTGTTTCCTTCTGAGTGTTCCATATATCCGAAAAAAAAAAATCTGAACAACATTTATCTTTCTTTCTATTTCTTTTTGTTCTTGATTTTGTTATTTCATAATTTTTCTTGTCTTGGCTGATTTGTAAGGCTCACTATTACAAGATTTGCTTTATCCATATTAGCCTACCTTTATCAAACTTTAGCCACTTTCCCAAATAGCCTACCTTTGTGTGTGATAAACACGAGCGTTCCGAGTGTAAAATTCAGTGAGTTGAGTGTGTGAGGTCCTTCATATATATTTTACTATTTTACAACCATGAATCAAGATGGGAGAGATGGAGAGGAGATTAGTGAAAGCTAGGTGGAGAGAAGCTCAAAGTGGGGTCATTAATCGTTTAACTCAAGTTGTTAATTCCTTAAGCGATAGGTTGGAGCGAATGGAAGTAGCTTTAGGAAATCCTCAAGGGAGGGAGGATAACTTTAATTATGAAGGAGTTGAAAATGAAGATGGAGAAGATAATGTTAACCTCTTAGCGGGATACAATCCACGGGAGGGAGAGTTTTAGGTCGAGGGGACGAGGAGGAAGAAGAGGGGTAGGGAAATTATAGCACCTAGAAGGGTCGAAAGGGAGAACCAATATGAAAGAGGAGTAGGGGGAGTAAAGCTTAAAATTCCTACTTTCCATGGAAAATCTGATCCGGAGGAGTATTTGCAATATGAGAGCAAAATTGAGCATGTTTTCGATTGCAACAACTTTAGTGAAGAAAGGAAGTTGAAACTTGTCATTGCTGAATTTTGTGATTATGCCAATATTTGGTGGGCTTCTTTGAAATCCGAATGGAGGAGAAATTTTGAAGAACCAATTGAAACATGGGAGGAGTTGAAGACACTAATGAGAAAAAGGTACATTCCTAAACATTATTCTCGAGAACTCAAGCAAAAGCTCTATACTTTGCAACAGGGATCCAAAAGTGTAGAGGATTATTACAAGGAAATGGAGGTCCTTATGAACAGAGCATGCATTAACGAAGATGAGGAGGATACAATGGCTAGGTTCCTTGGCGGGTTGAACCGACAATTGGCTCATCAAGTTGATAGACAACCTTACTTTGATATGAAGGAATTGTTACACCTTGCTGTCAAAATTGAAGGACAATTAGCATGGGAGAAGGAGAATTCCAAGAGGTACTCTTCTTCTAAGTCTACTACTTTTTCTGCCAATACTTGGAAAAAGAATGCAAATAATGTTAAGGTTGAATTGAAGCCAAAAGGCAAGTATGAGTTTGACAAAAGAACAATGCCGAAAGTTCTAAAGGTAAGGATAAAATGGAAGGATATAAGGAGGTGTTAATCTCTTAATTCAAGGGTTCTTGCTTCATCATATGCTTGGATCTTTTTAATGAGAATTAGGGTTGCCTTATCATTTGGTATCAGAGCATAGGTTGCATCTTTGTGGCCGGCTCTAGATTTGATTTTATCTTTAACTTTCAGCAATTCGTTCATCTTCTTGTTCAGATCTTGTTTCTTTGTTTTTTCATCATTTTGGATCTAAAAAAAAAGTTCATGGTTCGATCTTGAATTATTCTTGTCCAATTTTAAACTGCTGCATTGAATGCTTATATTTTCGATTGTAATACCTCGATAACGATCGATTTTGACAAACTGTTCTTCTACAAATATTTAGATCAGTACGTTATCTTTAATTCTTAAGAAGACGACTTATTCAAATTAGTATCGTAAAGCATTCGTTTGTGGGTTTCTTTTTCAGTGTGTAATTTACCCGAAAAAAAAAAACAAATTGCCAGATATTTATCTTTCTTTTCCATCAAATTCCTTGTGGCCTACTCTAGATTTGATTTCATTATATCCATGTGGTCAACCCTATATTTGAATTGATTTTATCTTTTATTTTATCCTTGTGGCCTACTTTTGTTTTCAGTTCTAACACCTCGCTAACAACCGAATTTGACAAATTATCCTTCTGCAAAAGTTTAGATCGGTGCATTATCTATATTCTTCAAGAAGGCCATTTACTCAAATTAGTAATTTCAGACGTTCATTTGTTTGTTTCCTTCTGAGTGTTCGATATATCCGAAAAAGAAAAAAAAAACAAATTAGAACATTTATCTTTCTTTCTATTTCTTTTTGTTCTTGATTTTTTTTATTTCGTAATCTTTCTTGTCTTGGCTGATTTGTAAGGCTCACTATTACAAGATTTGTTTTATCCATATTAACCTACCTTTATCAAAATTTAGCCACTTTCCCAAATAGCCTACCTTTGTGTGTGACAAACACGAGCGTTCCAAGTGTAAAATCAGTAAAGGAGTGCTTGTGAGGTCTACTTTGTGTTTATTTTTAAGAGCAATGCCTCAAAAGGATTTTGCTAGGCTTCATCGAAGCATGGAGCATACAACTATTCAATTTCAAAAGTTGGATTCAAGAACGAAATTTGCTTTGAGAAACAATCAGCCTATGTATCTAACGAGAGATCCGATTTCTCGCACCATATAGAATATTGGAAAGTAAAGGGAAGAGCACATGGAGGAGAATTTCAAGTTGTCCAAGAGAGAAATCAAAGTGGAGTTTATAAAATTGAATACAACTTGGGAAGCATGAAGCCAAAACTTCCTAAATTCTATGGAAGTCCAAGCCCAACGGAGTACATTCAATGGGAAAGGCAAGTTAATTATGTCTTTGATTGTTACACTCTTGATGATGAAGAAAAGGTAAAACTCGTTGTGTCTCATCTTAGAGAATATGGCATTATTTGGTGGGATAACTTATTTTCTAGGAGGAGGAAGCTAAATCGTCCAATTAAATCATGGAATGTTCTTAAGCAATTGATGCGAGAGCAATTTGTTCCTAAGTTTTTCCATAGCTTACAAACTTTGAGACAAGAGAGCAAAAGTGTGGAGACTTACTACATGGAGATGAAAAAGTTGCTTGAGGATCTAGAAATATATGAGGACGAGCAAGTAACAATGGGTCGATTCTTTAGAGGGCTTAACAAGGAGATTTCCATTCAACTTGATCTTCAACCTTATGAAGATTTACAAAGGATGGTGCGCATGGCAATAAAGATTGAGAAGCATCTCCAAATGAAGACTACAAGGTACACTAAACTTATACAAAACTCAAAGGTTCATTCATCTTCAGAAACAGTTAGTTTGTGTACTAAAACTAAGCCTATTGTTGAGAAACAAAGTGGTGACAATCAAAATGAATTACTTCGTAATTTAGTTTCAACACATGCTTATGAGCTTAGTAGGAAATTAGATTGCAAAGGCTTATTCATTTGTAAACCTTCCACTATTGTAGCACCTACTCCTAATGATGTACATGATGATGTGTGTGAGTTAGGGAAAAAGGCACAAATGGTCAAAACAAAAGCATGTGATGTACGTAATGCCAACCGATTTATTAGGAAGCAAAGCACAAAATTTACACGAAAGATCATGCATGGCAGCAACCATAAGGTGTTCAAACCAGGTGATTGGGTTTGGAGGCACTTTTGGAAGGATCGATGTTCATTTGACAAGAAACCTAAATGGAATTCAGTAGACAATTTACCATGGACATCTCATGACTTCAAGTTTGTTCTACAACGAGAGAATGATGTTGAATACATTTTCAATGCTACTGATTTTCGCCCATTTGATGTAGGCGATCATTTAGATTCGAGGACGAATCTTCTCGAAGAAAGGGAGAAGAGATCATTTTCTTAGAATTTTTGGGCATGTCCTTTGTCTCTTATTCTAAGTTTCCCTTGCAATCTTGTGATAGAATGCATTTGAGCCATTCAATCCAGCCTTGATCAAGCTTGATTGTGGAGTGACTCAATCTAGAACAAGATCTTCCATATCTTGCTTCTAGATCATTGATCTTAAGGGGTAATCAAATTCTAGCCTTTTCTCTTGGTTGTTCCCAAATCTATAAGGAGGTTCGAGAGAGAAATAGAGATATCAAATGTTGGAAATGTCAAGGGAGTGGACATATTAGTCGTGATTGTCCTAACAAGAGAGTCATGATCATTATAAATGGACAAGTTGTCACCGATGGAGAGGACAGCGACGAAGATGAGTTAATTGATGAAAAAGAAAATGAGAATGAGGAGGAATTGGAAGATGGGAGTCATTTGGCCCTTGTAACAAGAAGACTCCTTACCACTCAAATTAAGGAGAATGATGTTGATGACTAAAGAGACAACTTATTCCATACACGATGTCTCGTTAATGGGACTCCTTGTAGTCTTGTTATTGATAGTGGAAGTTGCACCAACGTCGTAAGTACATTTTTGATCAAGAGGTTGCAAATTCCAATTCAACACCATCCTAAACCATACAAGCTCCAATGGCTCAATGATAGTGGGGCAATGAAGGTAGTTTCTAAAGCTTTAATTACTTTTTCTTTAGGAAAATATCAAGATGAGATTCTTTGTGATGGGTTACCTATGCTCGCTGGAGATATATTGCTTGGTAGACCTTGGCAATTTGATAGGAAGGTCATGTATGATGGTTATTTGAATAGGTATTCTTTCACAAAAGATGGAAGAAAAACAACTCTTGTACCTTTAAGTTCTAATGATGTATATATTGATCAACTGAAGTTGGAGGAAAAAAAGAGAGAGTATGAAGAAAAAGAATTAAACCTAAAATAAAGAAACTAACATAATTACCATAATGCCATTGTTGCAAAATTTAACCTAAAAACACATAAATGAAAATTTTAAACCTAAAATTACATGTAAATAGCCATAAATATGAAAATTGATAGTTTCTAAAGCATTCTTCATGATTTTGTATCCATCCACAAGTAAATGAAGATCCCTTCTAAGTAGCTTGAAGGTAAAATGTTGAGTCACATTCTGATCCATATCACATTCGATCTAAAAAAGATCAATAAATGTTAGAAGGAGCAAGGCATGGTGCATTGGTCAATTTTTCTCTTAGTTCATTGAATGCTTTCTCTTGCATTTTCTTTCCAGGACATAATGTTCTTTTTACGATGGTGAGGCTATCCTACTGAAAGTCCTAATAACCCTCCTGTAGAAACTAGCGAAATAATTTGAAGATCTTACCTTCGTTGCATTTGCGGCCGTTGCCAATTACATGTCTCTTTTATAACCTTGTTTTGCTCTAGAGATGCCTAAAGCCATCATGATCGATCCGTGTGGATGTCAGACTCCTTTGCCACAATTAAGGTTTCTAGACACCCAAAGACCTTACATTTGCATGTAGTTCTTTCTCAAATGTCGCGTATTTAAGTTGTGCTCCATTTAGTGTTTCATTAAAAGACATGATTGGACTTTTTTTTTTTTCTTTTCTAGTATCAAAAACAGCTCTTATACCTAATCACTTTCATTATACTCAATCTCATGAGATCGATCAAAGTTAGTTGTGGCAAGACGGTGCACACTGGCTAATAATTCTTCAAATACATTGAATGCTTTGTTTTGCTTTCATTTTCGTTCAAAGTTCACGTTTCTTTGAACACATTCCGTCGATGGTTAGGCAAAGCCACTAAAATCCTTAATAAACTTCCTGTAGAATCTACCAAACCGTGTAAGACCTTGCCTCGGTTGCATTTGTGGGTGTTGGCCACTTCACACGTCTCTTGTTGAGCTTTTTTTTTGCTCCAAAGATTCTTCAAGCTTTCATGATCTGTGTGGATGACAAAGTCTTTTTACAACAAGTAAGGTATCCAAACTTGCAAAGTCCTCACAAGTGAATGTGGTTCTTTCTCATATGGCACGTATGTGAGTAGCGCTCTATTTCGCTTTTAACTAATAAACAGGATTGGCCTTGTGTTGTGTCTTTGAAATAGCTTTTATGGCTATTCCATTTGCATCTCAATAAATCTCAAGTGGTCGGTGAAATTCAGGTGGAGCAAGACGAGGTGCATTGGTCGGTTTTTCTTTTAGTTCATTGAATGCGTTCTCTTGCTTTTGATTCCATTAGAATTTGACATTGTGTTTAACAAGTTCACTCTACTCTGAGGCTATGCTAATAAAATCCTCGATAAACCTCGTATGGAAGCTAGCTAAGCGATGAAGAATGTTACCTCCGTTTGACTTGCGGGTGTTGTCCTCACTTAGAATGTCTCTTTTGGAGCTTCATTTGGAAGCTATAAGCTTTCATGGTGCTCGTGGGTAACAAACTCCCTTGGCAACAATTAAGGTTGCGAAACTTGCAAAGCCCTCCCTAGTGCATGTAGTTCTTGTTCAAATGACGCGTATTTAGGATGTGCTCCATTCAGCTTTTCACGAAGATATATGATTGGCCTGGTTTATAGTATCAAAACGGCTCTTATACCTACTCCATTTGCATAACATTCGATCTAAAAAAGATCAATAAATGTTAGAAGGAGCAAGGCATGGTGCATTGGTCAATTTTTCTCTTAGTTCATTGAATGCTTTCTCTTGCATTTTCTTTCCTGGACATAATGTTCTTTTTACGATGGTGAGGCTATGCTACTGAAAGTCCTAATAACCCTCCTGTAGAAACTAGCGAAATAATTTGAAGATCTTAGCTTCGTTGCATTTGCGGCCGTCACCAATTAGCATGTCTCTTTTATAACCTTGTTTTGCTCTAGAGATGCCTAAAGCCATCATGATCGATCCGTGTGGATGTCAGACTCCTTTGCCACAATTAAGGTTTCTAGACACCCAAAGACCTTACATTTGCATGTAGTTCTTTCTCAAATGTCGCGTATTTAAGTTGTGCTCCATTTAGTGTTTCATTAAAAGACATGATTGGACTTTTTCTTTTTTTCTTTTTCTAGTATCGAAACAGCTCTTATACCTAATCACTTTCATTATACTCAATCTCATGAGATCGATCAAAGTTAGTTGTGGCAAGACGGTGCACACTGGCTAATAATTCTTCAAATACATTGAATGCTTTGTTTTGCTTTCATTTTCGTTCAAAGTTCACGGTTCTTTGAACACATTCCGTCGATGGTTAGGCAAAGCCACTAAAATCCTTAATAAACTTCCTGTAGAATCTACCAAACCGTGTAAGACCTTGCCTCGGTTGCATTTGTGGGTGTTGGCCACTTCGCACGTCTCTCGTTGAGCTTTTTTTTTGCTCCAAAGATTCTTCAAGCTTTCATGATCTGTGTGGATGACAAAGTCTTTTTACAACAAGTAAGGTATCCAAACTTGCAAAGTCCTCACAAGTGAATGTGGTTCTTTCTCATATGGCACGTATGTGAGTAGCGCTCTCTTTCGCTTTTAACTAATAAACAGGATTGACCTTGTGTTGTGTCTTTGAAATAGCTTTTATGGCTTTTCCATTTGCATCTCAATAAATCTCAAGTGGTCGGTGAAATTCAGGTGGAGCAAGACGAGGTGCATTGGTCGGTTTTTCTTTTAGTTCATTGAATGCGTTCTCTTGCTTTTGATTCCATTAGAATTTGACATTGTGTTTAACAAGTTCACTCTACTCTGAGGCTATGCTAATAAAATCCTCGATAAACCTCGTATGGAAGCTAGCTAAGCGATGAAGAATGTTACCTCCGTTTGACTTGCGGGTGTTGTCCTCACTTAGAATGTCTCTTTTGGAGCTTCATTTGGAAGCTATAAGCTTTCATGGTGCTCGTGGGTAACAAACTCCCTTGGCAACAATTAAGGTTGCGAAACTTGCAAAGCCCTCCCTAGTGCATGTAGTTCTTGTTCAAATGACGCGTATTTAGGATGTGCTCCATTCAGCTTTTCACGAAGATATATGATTGGCCTGGTTTATAGTATCAAAACGGCTCTTATACCTACTCCATTTGCATAACATTCGATCTAAAAAAGATCAATAAATGTTAGAAGGAGCAAGGCATGGTGCATTGGTCAATTTTTCTCTTAGTTCATTGAATGCTTTCTCTTGCATTTTCTTTCCTGGACATAATGTTCTTTTTACGATGGTGAGGCTATGCTATCGAAAGTCCTAATAACCCTCCCTGTAGAAACTAGCGAAATAATTTGAAGATCTTACCTTCGTTGCATTTGCGGCCGCCGCCAATTAGCATGTCTCTTTATAACCTTGTTTTGCTCTAGAGATGCCTAAAGCCATCATGATCGATCCGTGTGGATGTCGACTCCTTTGCCACAATTAAGGTTTCTAGACACCCAAAGACCTTACATTTGCGTGTAGTTCTTTCTCAAATGTCGCGTATTTAAGTTGTGCTCCATTTAGTGTTTCATTAAAAGACATGATTGGACTTTTTCTTTTTTTCTTTTTCTAGTATCGAAACAGCTCTTATACCTAATCACTTTCATTATACTCAATCTCATGAGATCGATCAAAGTTAGTTGTGGCAAGACGGTGCACACTGGCTAATAATTCTTCAAATACATTGAATGCTTTGTTTTGCTTTCATTTTCGTTCAAAGTTCACGGTTCTTTGAACACATTCCGTCGATGGTTAGGCAAAGCCACTAAAATCCTTAATAAACTTCCTGTAGAATCTACCAAACCGTGTAAGACCTTGCCTCGGTTGCATTTGTGGGTGTTGGCCACTTCGCACGTCTCTCGTTGAGCTTTTTTTTTGCTCCAAAGATTCTTCAAGCTTTCATGATCTGTGTGGATGATAAAGTCTTTTTACAACAAGTAAGGTATCCAAACTTGCAAAGTCCTCACAAGTGAATGTGGTTCTTTCTCATATGACACGTATGTGAGTAGCGCTCTATTTCGCTTTTAACTAATAAACAGGATTGGCCTTGTGTTGTGTCTTTGAAATAGCTTTTATGGCTATTCCATTTGCATCTCAATAAATCTCAAGTGGTCGGTGAAATTCAGGTGGAGCAAGACGAGGTGCATTGGTCGGTTTTTCTTTTAGTTCATTGAATGCGTTCTCTTGCTTTTGATTCCATTAGAATTTGACATTGTATTTAACAAGTTCACTCTACTCTGAGGCTATGCTAATAAAATCCTCGATAAACCTCGTATGGAAGCTAGCTAAGCGATGAAGAATGTTACCTCCGTTAGATTTGCGGGTGTTGTCCTAACTTAGAATGTCTCTTTTGGAGCTTCATTTGGAAGCTATAAGCTTTCATGATGCTCGTGGGTAACAAACTCTCTTGGCAACAATTAAGGTTGCGAAACTTGCAAAGCCCTCACTAGTGCATGTATTTCTTTTTCAAATGACGCGTATTTAGGATGTGCTCCATTCAGCTTTTCACGAAGATATATGATTGGCCTGGTTTATAGTATCAAAACGGCTCTTATACCTACTCCATTTGCATAACATTCGATCTAAAAAAGATCAATAAATGTTAGAAGGAGCAAGGCATGGTGCATTGGTCAATTTTTCTCTTAGTTCATTGAATGCTTTCTCTTGCATTTTCTTTCCAGGACATAATGTTCTTTTTACGATGGTGAGGCTATGCTACTGAAAGTCCTAATAACCCTCCTGTAGAAACTAGCGAAATAATTTGAAGATCTTACCTTCGTTGCATTTCCGGCCGTTGCCAATTAGCATGTCTCTTTTATAACCTTGTTTTGCTCTAGAGATGCCTACAGCCATCATGATCGATCCGTGTGGATGTCAGACTCCTTTGCCACAATTAAGGTTTCTAGACACCCAAAGACATTACATTTGCATGTAGTTCTTTCTCAAATGTCGCGTATTTAAGTTGTGCTCCATTTAGTGTTTCATTAAAAGACATGATTGGACTTTTTCTTTTTTTTCTTTTTCTAGTATCGAAACAGCTCTTATACCTAATCACTTTCATTATACTCAATCTCATGAGATCGATCAAAGTTAGTTGTGGCAAGACGGTGCACACTGGCTAATAATTCTTCAAATACATTGAATGCTTTGTTTTGCTTTCATTTTCGTTCAAAGTTCACAGTTCTTTGAACACATTCCGTCGATGGTTAGGCAAAGCCACTAAAATCCTTAATAAACTTCCTGTAGAATCTACCAAACCGTGTAAGACCTTGCCTCGGTTGCATTTGTGGGTGTTGGCCACTTCGCACGCCTCTCGTTGAGCTTTTTTGGCTCCAAAGATTCTTCAAGCTTTCATGATCCGTGTGTGGATGACAAAGTCTTTTTACAACAAGTAAGGTATCCAAACTTGCAAAGTCCTCACAAGTGAATGTGGTTCTTTCTCATATGGCACGTATGTGAGTAGCGCTCTATTTCGCTTTTAACTAATAAACAGATTGGCCTTGTGTTGTGTCTTGAAATAGCTTTTATGGCTATTCCATTTGCATCTCAATAAATCTCAAGTGGTCGGTGAAATTCAGGTGGAGCAAGACGAGGTGCATTGGTCGGTTTTTCTTTTAGTTCATTGAATGCGTTCTCTTGCTTTTGATTCCATTAGAATTTGACATTGTCTTTAACAAGTTCACTCTACTCTGAGGCTATGCTAATAAAATCCTCGATAAACCTCGTATGGAAGCTAGCTAAGCGATGAAGAATGTTACCTCCGTTTGACTTGCGGGTGTTGTCCTCACCTAGAATGTCTCTTTTGGAGCTTCATTTGGAAGCTATAAGCTTTCATGGTGCTCGTGGGTAACAAACTCTCTTGGCAACAATTAAGGTTGCGAAACTTGCAAAGCCGTCACTAGTGCATGTAGTTCTTGTTCAAATGACGCGTATTTAGGATGTGCTCCATTCAGCTTTTCACGAAGATATATGATTGGCCTGGTTTATAGTATCAAAACGGCTCTTATACCTACTCCATTTGCATAACATTCGATCTAAAAAAGATCAATAAATGTTAGAAGGAGCAAGGCATGGTGATATGGATCAGAATGTGACTCAACATTTTACCTTCAAGCTACTTAGAAGGGATCTTCATTTACTTGTGGATAGATACAAAATCATGAAGAATGCTTTAAAACTATCAATTTTCATATTTATGGCTATTTACATGTAATTTTAGGTTTAAAATTTTCATTTATGTGTTTTTAGGTTAAATTTTGCAACAATGGCATTATGGTAATTATGTTAGTTTCTTTATTTTAGGTTTAACTTTCCTAGGCTATAAATAGCCATGAAGTAAGTTGTAAAACTCAGATTTTGATTGAATGAAAATTAGCTCTCTACAAGAGATCATTTTCTTAGAATTTTTGGGCATGTTCTTTGTCTCTTTTTTTAAGTTTCCCTTGCAATCTTGTGATAGAATGCATTTGAGCCATTCAATCCAGCCTTGATCAAGCTTGATTGTGGAGTGACTCAATCTTGAACAAGATCTTCCATATCTTGCTTCTAGATCATTGATCTTAAGGGGTAATCAAATTCTAGCCTTTTCTCTTGGTTGTTCCCAAATCTATAAGGAGGTGTTAATCTCTTAATTCAAGGGTTTTTGCTTCATCATAAGCATGGATCTTTGGGCTGAGAATTAGGGTTGCCTTATCACATGGTGCATTGGTCAATTTTTCTCTTAGTTCATTGAATGCTTTCTCTTGCATTTTCTTTCCAGGACATAATGTTCTTTTTACGATGGTGAGGCTATGCTACTGAAAGTCCTAATAACCCTCCTGTAGAAACTAGCGAAATAATTTGAAGATCTTACCTTCGTTGCATTTGCGGCCGTTGCCAATTAGCATGTCTCTTTTATAACCTTGTTTTGCTCTAGAGATGCCTAAAGCCATCATGATCGATCCGTGTGGATGTCAGACTCCTTTGCCACAATTAAGGTTTCTAGACACCCAAAGACCTTACATTTGCATGTAGTTCTTTCTCAAATGTCGCGTATTTAAGTTGTGCTCCATTTAGTGTTTCATTAAAAGACATGATTGGACTTTTTCTTTTTTTCTTTTTCTAGTATCGAAACAGCTCTTATACCTAATCACTTTCATTATACTCAATCTCATGAGATCGATCAAAGTTAGTTGTGGCAAGACGGTGCACACTGGCTAATAATTCTTCAAATACATTGAATGCTTTGTTTTGCTTTCATTTTCGTTCAAAGTTCACGGTTCTTTGAACACATTCCGTCGATGGTTAGGCAAAGCCACCAAAATCCTTAATAAACTTCCTGTAGAATCTACCAAACCGTGTAAGACCTTGCCTCGGTTGCATTTGTGGGTGTTGGCCACTTCGCACGTCTCTCGTTGAGCTTTTTTTTGGCTCCAAAGATTCTTCAAGCTTTCATGATCTGTGTGGATGACAAAGTCTTTTTACAACAAGTAAGGTATCCAAACTTGCAAAGTCCTCACAAGTGAATGTGGTTCTTTCTCATATGGCACGTATGTGAGTAGCGCTCTATTTCGCTTTTAACTAATAAACAGGATTGGCCTTGTGTTGTGTCTTTGAAATAGCTTTTATGGCTATTCCATTTGCATCTCAATAAATCTCAAGTGGTCGGTGAAATTCAGGTGGAGCAAGACGAGGTGCATTGGTCGGTTTTTCTTTTAGTTCATTGAATGCGTTCTCTTGCTTTTGATTCCATTAGAATTTGACATTGTCTTTAACAAGTTCACTCTACTCTGAGGCTATGCTAATAAAATCCTCGATAAACCTCCTATGGAAGCTAGCTAAGCGATGAAGAATGTTACCTCCGTTTGACTTGCGGGTGTTGTCCTCACTTAGAATGTCTCTTTTGGAGCTTCATTTGGAAGCTATAAGCTATCATGGTGCTCGTGGGTAACAAACTCTCTTGGCAACAATTAAGGTTGCGAAACTTGCAAAGCCCTCACTAGTGCATGTAGTTCTTGTTCAAATGACGCGTATTTAGGATGTGCTCCATTCAGCTTTTCACGAAGATATATGATTGGCCTGGTTTATAGTATCAAAACGGCTCTTATACCTACTCCATTTGCATAACATTCGATCTAAAAAAGATCAATAAATGTTAGAAGGAGCAAGGCATGGTGCATTGGTCAATTTTTCTCTTAGTTCATTGAATGCTTTCTCTTGCATTTTCTTTCCTGGACATAATGTTCTTTTTACGATGGTGAGGCTATGCTACTGAAAGTCCTAATAACCCTCATGTAGAAACTAGCGAAATAATTTGAAGATCTTACCTTCGTTGCATTTGCGGCCGTCGCCAATTAGCATGTCTCTTTTATAACCTTGTTTTGCTCTAGAGATGCCTAAAGCCATCATGATCGATCCGTGTGGATGTCAGACTCCTTTGCCACAATTAAGGTTTCTAGACACCCAAAGACCTTACATTTGCATGTAGTTCTTTCTCAAATGTCGCGTATTTAAGTTGTGCTCCATTTAGTGTTTCATTAAAAGACATGATTGGACTTTTTCTTTTTTTCTTTTTCTAGTATCGAAACAGCTCTTATACCTAATCACTTTCATTATACTCAATCTCATGAGATCGATCAAAGTTAGTTGTGGCAAGACGGTGCACACTGGCTAATAATTCTTCAAATACATTGAATGCTTTGTTTTGCTTTCATTTTCGTTCAAAGTTCACGGTTCTTTGAACACATTCCGTCGATGGTTAGGCAAAGCCACTAAAATCCTTAATAAACTTCCTGTAGAATCTACCAAACCGTGTAAGACCTTGCCTCGGTTGCATTTGTGGGTGTTGGCCACTTCGCACGTCTCTCGTTGAGCTTTTTTTTGGCTCCAAAGATTCTTCAAGCTTTCATGATCTGTGTGGATGACAAAGTCTTTTACAACAAGTAAGGTGTCCAAACTTGCAAAGTCCTCACAAGTGAATGTGGTTCTTTCTCATATGGCACGTATGTGAGTAGCGCTCTATTTCGCTTTTAACTAATAAACAGATTGGCCTTGTGTTGTGTCTTTGAAATAGCTTTTATGGCTATTCCATTTGCATCTCAATAAATCTCAAGTGGTCGGTGAAATTCAGGTGGAGCAAGACGAGGTGCATTGGTCGGTTTTTCTTTTAGTTCATTGAATGCGTTCTCTTGCTTTTGATTCCATTAGAATTTGACATTGTGTTTAACAAGTTCACTCTACTACGAGGCTATGCTAATAAAATCCTCGATAAACCTCGTATGGAAGCTAGCTAAGCGATGAAGAATGTTACCTCCGTTTGACTTGCGGGTGTTGTCCTCACTTAGAATGTCTCTTTGGAGCTTCATTTGGAAGCTATAAGCTTTCATGGTGCTCGTGGGTAACAAACTCTCTTGGCAACAATTAAGGTTGCGAAACTTGCAAAGCCCTCACTAGTGCATGTAGTTCTTGTTCAAATGACGCGTATTTAGGATGTGCTCCATTCAGCTTTTCACGAAGATATATGATTGGCCTGGTTT
Organism: Sicyos edulis; assembly: GCA_036507275.1. NCBI lineage: Eukaryota > Viridiplantae > Streptophyta > Magnoliopsida > Cucurbitales > Cucurbitaceae > Sicyos > Sicyos edulis. The sequence continues at coordinate 19,363,017 of CM071857.1, read as the reverse complement.
ATAGTATCAAAAGCGGCTCTTATACCTACTCCATTTGCATAACATTCGATCTAAAAAGATCAATAAATGTTAGAAGGAGCAAGGCATGGTGCATTGGTCAATTTTCTCTTAGTTCATTGAATGCTTTCTCTTGCATTTTCTTTCCAGACATAATGTTCTTTTTTACGATGGTGAGGCTATGCTATTGAAAGTCCTAATAACCTCATGTAGAAACTAGCGAAATAATTTGAAGATCTTACCTTCGTTGCATTTGCGGCCGTCGCCAATTAGCATGTCTCTTTTATAACCTTGTTTTGCTCTAGAGATGCCTAAAGCCATCATGATCGATCCGTGTGGATGTCAGACTCCTTTGCCACAATTAAGGTTTCTAGACACCCAAAGACCTTACATTTGCATGTAGTTCTTTCTCAAATGTTGCGTATTTAAGTTGTGCTCCATTTAGTGTTTCATTAAAAGACATGATTGGACTTTTTTTTTTTCTTTTCTAGTATCGAAACAGCTCTTATACCTAATCACTTTCATTATACTCAATCTCATGAGATCGATCAAAGTTAGTTGTGGCAAGACGGTGCACACTGGCTAATAATTCTTCAAATACATTGAATGCTTTGTTTTGCTTTCATTTTCGTTCAAAGTTCACGGTTCTTTGAACACATTCCGTCGATGGTTAGGCAAAGCCACTAAAATCCTTAATAAACTTCCTGTAGAATCTACCAAACCGTGTAAGACCTTGCCTCGGTTGCATTTGTGGGTGTTGGCCACTTCGCACGTCTCTCGTTGAGCTTTTTTTTGGCTCCAAAGATTCTTCAAGCTTTCATGATCTGTGTGGATGACAAAGTCTTTTTACAACAAGTAAGGTGTCCAAACTTGCAAAGTCCTCACAAGTGAATGTGGTTCTTTCTCATATGGCACGTATGTGATTAGCGCTCTATTTCGCTTTTAACTAATAAACAGGATTGGCCTTGTGTTGTGTCTTTGAAATAGCTTTTATGGCTATTCCATTTGCAACTCAATAAATCTCAAGTGGTCGGTGAAATTCAGGTGGAGCAAGACGAGGTGCATTGGTCGGTTTTTCTTTTAGTTCATTGAATGCGTTCTCTTGCTTTTGATTCCATTAGAATTTGACATTGTGTTTAACAAGTTCACTCTACTCTGAGGCTATGCTAATAAAATCCTCGATAAACCTCGTATGGAAGCTAGCTAAGCGATGAAGAATGTTACCTCCGTTTGACTTGCGGGTGTTGTCCTCACTTAGAATGTCTCTTTTGGAGCTTCATTTGGAAGCTATAAGCTTTCATGGTGCTCGTGGGTAACAAACTCTCTTGGCAACAATTAAGGTTGCGAAACTTGCAAAGCCCTCACTAGTGCATGTAGTTCTTGTTCAAATGACGCGTATTTAGGATGTGCTCCATTCAGCTTTTCACGAAGATATATGATTGGCCTGGTTTATAGTATCAAAACGGCTCTTATACCTACTCCATTTGCATAACAATCGATCTAAAAAATATCAATAAATGTTAGAAGGAGCAAGGCATGGTGCATTGGTCAATTTTTCTCTTAGTTCATTGAATGCTTTCTCTTGCATTTGCTTTCCAGGACATAATGTTCTTTTTACGATGGTGAGGCTATGCTCTTTGAAAGTCCTAATAACCCTCATGTAGAAACTAGCGAAATAATTTGAAGATCTTACCTTCGTTGCATTTGCGGCCGTCGCCAATTAGCATGTCTCTTTTATAACCTTGTTTTGCTCTAGAGATGCCTAAAGCCATCATGATCGATCCGTGTGGATGTCAGACTCCTTTGCCACAATTAAGGTTTCTAGACACCCAAAGACCTTACATTTGCATGTAGTTCTTTCTCAAATGTCGCGTATTTAAGTTGTGCTCCATTTAGTGTTTCATTAAAAGACATGATTGGACTTTTTCTTTTTTTCTTTTTCTAGTATCGAACAGCTCTTATACCTAATCACTTTCATTATACTCAATCTCATGAGATCGATCAAAGTTAGTTGTGGCAAGACGGTGCACACTGGCTAATAATTCTTCAAATACATTGAATGCTTTGTTTTGCTTTCATTTTCGTTCAAAGTTCACGGTTCTTTGAACACATTCCGTCGATGGTTAGGCAAAGCCACTAAAATCCTTAATAAACTTCTTGTAGAATCTACCAAACCGTGTAAGACCTTGCCTCGGTTGCATTTGTGGGTGTTGGCCACTTCGCACGTCTCTCAGTGAGCTTTTTTTTGGCTCCAAAGATTCTTCAAGCTTTCATGATCTGTGTGGATGACAAAGTCTTTTTACAACAAGTAAGGTGTCCAAACTTGCAAAGTCCTCACAAGTGAATGTGGTTCTTTCTCATATGGCACGTATGTGAGTAGCGCTCTATTTCGCTTTTAACTAATAAACAGGATAGGCCTTGTGTTGTGTCTTTGAAATAGCTTTTATGGCTATTCCATTTGCATCTCAATAAATCTCAAGTGGTCGGTGAAATTCAGGTGGAGCAAGACGAGGTGCATTGGTCGGTTTTTCTTTTAGTTCATTGAATGCGTTCTCTTGCTTTTGATTCCATTAGAATTTGACATTGTGTTTAACATGTTCACTCTACTCTGAGGCTATGCTAATAAAATCCTCGATAAACCTCGTATGGAAGCTAGCTAAGCGATGAAGAATGTTACCTCCATTTGACTTGCGGGTGTTGTCCTCACTTAGAATGTCTCTTTTGGAGCTTCATTTGGAAGCTATAAGCTTTCATGGTGCTCGTGGGTAACAAACTCTCTTGGCAACAATTAAGGTTGCGAAACTTGCAAAGCCCTCACTAGTGCATGTAGTTCTTGTTCAAATGACGCGTATTTAGGATGTGCTCCATTCAGCTTTTCACGAAGATATATGATTGGCCTGGTTTATAGTATCAAAACGGCTCTTATACCTACTCCATTTGCATAACAATCGATCTAAAAAATATCAATAAATGTTAGAAGGAGCAAGGCATGGTGCATTGGTCAATTTTTCTCTTAGTTCATTGAATGCTTTCTCTTGCATTTGCTTTCCAGGACATAATGTTCTTTTTACGATGGTGAGGCTATGCTACTGAAAGTCCTAATAACCCTCATGTAGAAACTAGCGAAATAATTTGAAGATCTTACCTTCGTTGCATTTGCGGCCGTCGCCAATTAGCATGTCTCTTTTATAACCTTGTTTTGCTCTAGAGATGCCTAAAGCCATCATGATCGATCCGTGTGGATGTCAGACTCCTTTGCCACAATTAAGGTTTCTAGACACCCAAAGACCTTACATTTGCATGTAGTTCTTTCTCAAATGTCGCGTATTTAAGTTGTGCTCCATTTAGTGTTTCATTAAAAGACATGATTGGACTTTTTCTTTTTTTCTTTTTCTAGTATCGAAACAGCTCTTATACCTAATCACTTTCATTATACTCAATCTCATGAGATCGATCAAAGTTAGTTGTGGCAAGACGGTGCACACTGGCTAATAATTCTTCAAATACATTGAATGCTTTGTTTTGCTTTCATTTTCGTTCAAAGTTCACGGTTCTTTGAACACATTCCGTCGATGGTTAGGCCAAGCCACTAAAATCCTTAATAAACTTCCTGTAGAATCTACCAAACCGTGTAAGACCTTGCCTCGGTTGCATTTGTGGGTGTTGGCCACTTCGCACGTCTCTCGTTGAGCTTTTTTTTGGCTCCAAAGATTCTTCAAGCTTTCATGATCTGTGTGGATGACAAAGTCTTTTTACAACAAGTAAGGTGTCCAAACTTGCAAAGTCCTCACAAGTGAATGTGGTTCTTTCTCATATGGCACGTATGTGATTAGCGCTCTATTTCGCTTTTAACTAATAAACAGGATTGGCCTTGTGTTGTGTCTTTGAAATAGCTTTTATGGCTATTCCATTTGCATCTCAATAAATCTCAAGTGGTCGGTGAAATTCAGGTGGAGCAAGACGAGGTGCATTGGTCGGTTTTTCTTTTAGTTCGTTGAATGCGTTCTCTTGCTTTCGATTCCATTAGAATTTGACATTGTGTTTAACAAGTTCACTCTACTCTGAGGCTATGCTAATAAAATCCTCGATAAACCTCGTATGGAAGCTAGCTAAGCGATGAAGAATGTTACCTCCGTTTGACTTGCGGGTGTTGTCCTCACTTAGAATGTCTCTTTTGGAGCTTCATTTGGAAGCTATAAGCTTTCATGGTGCTCATGGGTAACAAACTCTCTTGGCAACAATTAAGGTTTCGAAACTTGCAAAGCCCTCACTAGTGCATGTAGTTCTTGTTCAAATGACGCGTATTTAGGATGTGCTCCATTCAGCTTTTCACGAAGATATATGATTGGCCTGGTTTATAGCATCAAAACGGCTCTTATACCTACTCCATTTGCATAACATTCGATCTAAAAAAGATCAATAAATGTTAGAAGGAGCAAGGCATGGTGCATTGGTCAATTTTTCTCTTAGTTCATTGAATGCTTTCTCTTGCATTTTCTTTCCTGGACATAATGTTCTTTTTACGATGGTGAGGCTATGCTACTGAAAGTCCTAATAACCCTCATGTAGAAACTAGCGAAATAATTTGAAGATCTTACCTTCGTTGCATTTGCGGCCGTCGCCAATTAGCATGTCTCTTTTATAACCTTGTTTTGCTCTAGAGATGCCTAAAGCCATCATGATCGATCCGTGTGGATGTCAGACTCCTTTGCCACAATTAAGGTTTCTAGACACCCAAAGACCTTACATTTGCATGTAGTTCTTTCTCAAATGTTGCGTATTTAAGTTGTGCTCCATTTAGTGTTTCATTAAAAGACATGATTGGACTTTTTCTTTTTTTCTTTTTCTAGTATCGAAACAGCTCTTATACCTAATCACTTTCATTATACTCAATCTCATGAGATCGATCAAAGTTAGTTGTGGCAAGACGGTGCACACTGGCTAATAATTCTTCAAATACATTGAATGCTTTGTTTTGCTTTCATTTTCGTTCAAAGTTCACGGTTCTTTGAACACATTCCGTCGATGGTTAGGCAAAGCCACTAAAATCCTTAATAAACTTCCTGTAGAATCTACCAAACCGTGTAAGACCTTGCCTCGGTTGCATTTGTGGGTGTTGGCCACTTCGCACGTCTCTCGTTGAGCTTTTTTTTGGCTCCAAAGATTCTTCAAGCTTTCATGATCCGTGTGGATGACAAAGTCTTTTACAACAAGTAAGGTGTCCAAACTTGCAAAGTCCTCACAAGTGAATGTGGTTCTTTCTCATATGGCACGTATGTGAGTAGCGCTCTATTTCGCTTTTAACTAATAAACAGGATTGGCCTTGTGTTGTGTATTTGAAATAGCTTTTATGGCTATTCCATTTGCATCTCAATAAATCTCAAGTGGTCGGTGAAATTCAGGTGGAGCAAGACGAGGTGCATTGGTCGGTTTTTCTTTTAGTTCATTGAATGCGTTCTCTTGCTTTTGATTCCATTAGAATTTGACATAGTGTTTAACAAGTTCACTCTACTCTGAGGCTATGCTAATAAAATCCTCGATAAACCTCGTATGGAAGCTAGCTAAGCGATGAAGAATGTTACCTCCGTTTGACTTGCGGGTGTTGTCCTCACTTAGAATGTCTCTTTTGGAGCTTCATTTGGAAGCTATAAGCTTTCATGGTGCACGTGGGTAACAAACTCTCTTGGCAACAATTAAGGTTGCGAAACTTGCAAAGCCCTCACTAGTGCATGTAGTTCTTGTTCAAATGACGCGTATTTAGGATGTGCTCCATTCAGCTTTTAACGAAGATATATGATTGGCCTGGTTTATAGTATCAAAACGGCTCTTATACCTACTCCATTTGCATAACATTCGATCTAAAAAAGATCAATAAATGTTAGAAGGAGCAAGGCATGGTGCATTGGTCAATTTTTCTCTTAGTTCATTGAATGCTTTCTCTTGCATTTTCTTTCCAGGACATAATGTTCTTTTTACGATGGTGAGGCTATGCTACTGAAAGTCCTAATAATCCTCATGTAGAAACTAGCGAAATAATTTGAAGATCTTACCTTCGTTGCATTTGCGGCCGTCGCCAATTAGCATGTCTCTTTTATAACCTTGTTTTGCTCTAGAGATGCCTAAAGCCATCATGATCGATCCGTGTGGATGTCAGACTCCTTTGCCACAATTAAGGTTTCTAGACACCCAAAGACCTTACATTTGCATGTAGTTCTTTCTCAAATGTCGCGTATTTAAGTTGTGCTCCATTTAGTGTTTCATTAAAAGACATGATTGGACTTTTTCTCTTTTTCTTTTTCTAGTATCGAAAACAGCTCTTATACCTAATCACTTTCATTATACTCAATCTCATGAGATCGATCAAAGTTAGTTGTGGCAAGACGGTGCACACTGGCTAATAATTCTTCAAATACATTGAATGCTTTGTTTTGCTTTCATTTTCGTTCAAAGTTCACGGTTCTTTGAACACATTTCGTCGATGGTTAGGCAAAGCCACTAAAATCCTTAATAAACTTCCTGTAGAATCTACCAAACCGTGTAAGACCTTGCCTCGGTTGCATTTGTGGGTGTTGGCCACTTCGCACGCCTCTCGTTGAGCTTTTTTGGCTCCAAAGATTCTTCAAGCTTTCATGATCTGTGTGGATGACAAAGTCTTTTTACAACAAGTAAGGTATCCAAACTTGCAAAGTCCTCACAAGTGAATGTGGTTCTTTCTCATATGGCACGTATGTGAGTAGCGCTCTATTTCGCTTTTAACTAATAAACAGATTGGCCTTGTGTTGTGTATTTGAAATAGCTTTTATGGCTATTCCATTTGCATCTCAATAAATCTCAAGTGGTCGGTGAAATTCAGGTGGAGCAAGACGAGGTGCATTGGTCGGTTTTTCTTTTAGTTCATTGAATGCGTTCTCTTGCTTTTGATTCCATTAGAATTTGACATAGTGTTTAACAAGTTCACTCTACTCGAGGCTATGCTAATAAAATCCTCGATAAACCTCGTATGGAAGCTAGCTAAGCGATGAAGAATGTTACCTCCGTTTGACTTATGGTGTTGTCCTCACCTAGAATGTCTCTTTTGGAGCTTGGTTGGAAGCTATAAGCTTTCATGGTGCTCGTGGGTAACAAACTCTCTTGGCAACAATTAAGGTTGCGAAACTTGCAAAGCCCTCACTAGTGCATGTAGTTCTTGTTCAAATGACGCGTATTTAGGATGTGCTCCATTGACTTTTCACGAAGATATATGATTGGCCTGGTTTATAGTATCAAAACGGCTCTTATACCTACTCCGTTTGCATAACATTCGATCTAAAAAAGATCAATAAATGTTAGAAGGAGCAAGGCATGGTGCATTGGTCAATTTTTCTCTTAGTTCATTGAATGCTTTCTCTTGCATTTTCTTTCCAGGACATAATGTTCTTTTTACGATGGTGAGGCTATGCTACTGAAAGTCCTAATAACCCTCCTGTAGAAACTAGCGAAATAATTTGAAGATCTTACCTTCGTTGCATTTGCGGCCGTCGCCAATTAGCATGTCTCTTTTATAACCTTGTTTCGCTCTAGAGATGCCTAAAGCCATCATGATCGATCCGTGTGGATGTCAGACTCCTTTGCCACAATTAAGGTTTCTAGACACCCAAAGACCTTACATTTGCATGTAGTTCTTTCTCAAATGTCGCGTATTTAAGTTGTGCTCCATTTAGTGTTTCATTAAAAGACATGATTGGACTTTTTCTTTTTTTCTTTTTCTAGTATCGAAACAGCTCTTATACCTAATCACTCTCATTATACTCAATCTCATGAGATCGATCAAAGTTAGTTGTGGCAAGATGGTGCACACTGGCTAATAATTCTTCAAATACATTGAATGCTTTGTTTTGCTTTCATTTTCGTTCAAAGTTCACGGTTCTTTGAACACATTCCGTCGATGGTTAGGCAAAGCCACTAAAATCCTTAATAAACTTCCTGTAGAATCTACGAAACCGTGTAAGACCTTGCCTCGGTTGCATTTGTGGGTGTTGGCCACTTCGCACGTCTCTCGTTGAGCTTTTTTTTGGCTCCAAAGATTCTTCAAGCTTTCATGATCTGTGTGGATGACAAAGTCTTTTTACAACAAGTAAGGTATCCAAACTTGCAAAGTCCTCACAAGTGAATGTGGTTCTTTCTCATATGGCACGTATGTGAGTAGCGCTCTATTTCGCTTTTAACTAATAAACAGGATTGGCCTTGTGTTGTGTCTTTGAAATAGCTTTTATGGCTATTCCATTTGCATCTCAATAAATCTCAAGTGGTCGGTGAAATTCAGGTGGAGCAAGACGAGGTGCATTGGTCGGTTTTTCTTTTAGTTCATTGAATGCGTTCTCTTGCTTTTGATTCCATTAGAATTTGACATTGTGTTTAACAAGTTCACTCTACTCTGAGGCTATGCTAATAAAATCCTCGATAAACCTCGTATGGAAGCTAGCTAAGCGATGAAGAATGTTACCTCCGTTTGACTTGCGGGTGCTGTCCTCACCTAGAATGTCTCTTTTGGAGCTTCAGTTGGAAGCTATAAGCTTTCATGGTGCTCGTGGGTAACAAACTCTCTTGGCAACAATTAAGGTTGCGAAACTTGCAAAGCCCTCACTAGTGCATGTAGTTCTTGTTCAAATGACGCGTATTTAGGATGTGCTCCATTCAGCTTTTCACGAAGATATATGATTGGCCTGGTTTATAGTATCAAAACGGCTCTTATACCTACTCCATTTGCATAACATTCGATCTAAAAAAGATCAATAAATGTTAGAAGGAGCAAGGCATGGTGCATTGGTCAATTTTTCTCTTAGTTCATTGAATGCTTTCTCTTGCATTTTCTTTCCAGGACATAATGTTCTTTTTACGATGGTGAGGCTATGCTACTGAAAGTCCTAATAACCCTCCTGTAGAAACTAGCGAAATAATTTGAAGATCTTACCTTCGTTGCATTTGCGGCCGTCGCCAATTAGCATGTCTCTTTTATAACCTTGTTTCGCTCTAGAGATGCCTAAAGCCATCATGATCGATCCGTGTGGATGTCAGACTCCTTTGCCACAATTAAGGTTTCTAGACACCCAAAGACCTTACATTTGCATGTAGTTCTTTCTCAAATGTCGCGTATTTAAGTTGTGCTCCATTTAGTGTTTCATTAAAAGACATGATTGGACTTTTTCTTTTTTCTTTTTCTAGTATCAAACAGCTCTTATACCTAATCACTCTCATTATACTCAATCTCATGAGATCGATCAAAGTTAGTTGTGGCAAGATGGTGCACACTGGCTAATAATTCTTCAAATACAATGAATGCTTTGTTTTGCTTTCATTTTCGTTCAAAGTTCACGGTTCTTTGAACACATTCCGTCGATGGTTAGGCAAAGCCACTAAAATCCTTAATAAACTTCCTGTAGAATCTACGAAACCGTGTAAGACCTTGCCTCGGTTGCATTTGTGGGTGTTGGCCACTTCGCACGTCTCTCGTTGAGCTTTTTTTTGGCTCCAAAGATTCTTCAAGCTTTCATGATCTGTGTGGATGACAAAGTCTTTTTACAACAAGTAAGGTATCCAAACTTGCAAAGTCCTCACAAGTGAATGTGGTTCTTTCTCATATGGCACGTATGTGAGTAGCGCTCTATTTCGCTTTTAACTAATAAACAGGATTGGCCTTGTGTTGTGTCTTTGAAATAGCTTTTATGGCTATTCCATTTGCATCTCAATAAATCTCAAGTGGTCGGTGAAATTCAGGTGGAGCAAGACGAGGTGCATTGGTCGGTTTTTCTTTTAGTTCATTGAATGTGTTCTCTTGCTTTTGATTCCATTAGAATTTGACATTGTGTTTAACAAGTTCACTCTACTCTGAGGCTATGCTAATAAAATCCTCGATAAACCTCGTATGGAAGCTAGCTAAGCGATGAAGAATGTTACCTCCGTTTGACTTGCGGGTGCTGTCCTCACCTAGAATGTCTCTTTTGGAGCTTCAGTTGGAAGCTATAAGCTTTCATGGTGCTCGTGGGTAACAAACTCTCTTGGCAACAATTAAGGTTGCGAAACTTGCAAAGCCCTCACTAGTGCATGTAGTTCTTGTTCAAATGACGCGTATTTAGGATGTGCTCCATTCAGCTTTTCACGAAGATATATGATTGGCCTGGTTTATAGTATCAAAACGGCTCTTATACCTACTCCATTTGCATAACATTCGATCTAAAAAAGATCAATAAATGTTAGAAGGAGCAAGGCATGGTGCATTGGTCAATTTTTCTCTTAGTTCATTGAATGCTTTCTCTTGCATTTTCTTTCCGAGGACATAATGTTCTTTTTACGATGGTGAGGCTATGCTCTTTGAAAGTCCTAATAACCCTCCTGTAGAAACTAGCGAAATAATTTGAAGATCTTACCTTCGTTGCATTTGCGGCCGTCGCCAATTAGCATGTCTCTTTTATAACCTTGTTTCGCTCTAGAGATGCCTAAAGCCATCATGATCGATCCGTGTGGATGTCAGACTCCTTTGCCACAATTAAGGTTTCTAGACACCAAAGACCTTACATTTGCATGTAGTTCTTTCTCAAATGTCGCGTATTTAAGTTGTGCTCCATTTAGTGTTTCATTAAAAGACATGATTGGACTTTTTCTTTTTTTCTTTTTCTAGTATCGAAACAGCTCTTATACCTAATCACTCTCATTATACTCAATCTCATGAGATCGATCAAAGTTAGTTGTGGCAAGACGGTGCACACTGGCTAATAATTCTTCAAATACATTGAATGCTTTGTTTTGCTTTCATTTTCGTTCAAAGTTCACGGTTCTTTGAACACATTCCGTCGATGGTTAGGCAAAGCCACTAAAATCCTTAATAAACTTCTGTAGAATCTACCAAACCGTGTAAGACCTTGCCTCGGTTGCATTTGTGGGTGTTGGCCACTTCGCACGTCTCTCGTTGAGCTTTTTTTTGGCTCCAAAGATTCTTCAAGCTTTCATGATCTGTGTGGATGACAAAGTCTTTTTACAACAAGTAAGGTATCCAAACTTGCAAAGTCCTCACAAGTGAATGTGGTTCTTTCTCATATGGCACGTATGTGAGTAGCGCTCTATTTCGCTTTTAACTAATAAACAGGATTGGCCTTGTGTTGTGTCTTTGAAATAGCTTTTATGGCTATTCCATTTGCATCTCAATAAATCTCAAGTGGTCGGTGAAATTCAGGTGGAGCAAGACGAGGTGCATTGGTCGGTTTTTCTTTTAGTTCATTGAATGCGTTCTCTTGCTTTTGATTCCATTAGAATTTGACATTGTGTTTAACAAGTTCACTCTACTCTGAGGCTATGCTAATAAAATCCTCGATAAACCTCGTATGGAAGCTAGCTAAGCGATGAAGAATGTTACCTCCGTTTGACTTATGTGTTGTCCTCACCTAGAATGTCTCTTTTGGAGCTTTCAGTTGGAAGCTATAAGCTTTCATGGTGCTCGTGGGTAACAAACTCTCTTGGCAACAATTAAGGTTGCGAAACTTGCAAAGCCCTCACTAGTGCATGTAGTTCTTGTTCAAATGACGCGTATTTAGGATGTGCTCCATTCAGCTATTCACGAAGATATATGGTTGGCCTGGTTTATAGTATCAAAACGGCTCTTATACCTACTCCATTTGCATAACATTCGATCTAAAAAAGATCAATAAATGTTAGAAGGAGCAAGGCATGGTGCATTGGTCAATTTTTCTCTTAGTTCATTGAATGCTTTCTCTTGCATTTTCTTTCCAGGACATAATGTTCTTTTTACCATGGTGAGGCTATGCTACTGAAAGTCCTAATAACCCTCCTGTAGAAACTAGCGAAATAATTTGAAGATCTTACCTTCGTTGCATTTGCGGCCGTTGCCAATTAGCATGTCTCTTTTATAACCTTGTTTTGCTCTAGAGATGCCTAAAGCCATCATGATCGATCCGTGTGGATGTCAGACTCCTTTGCCACAATTGAGGTTTCTAGACACCCAAAGACCTTACATTTGCATGTAGTTCTTTCTCAAATGTCGCGTATTTAAGTTGTGCTCCATTTAGTGTTTCATTAAAAGACATGATTGGATTTTTTCTTTTTTTTCTTTTTCTAGTATCGAAACAGCTCTTATACCTAATCACTTTCATTATATTCAATCTCATGAGATCGATCAAAGTTAGTTGTGGCAAGACGGTGCACACTGGCTAATAATTCTTCAAATACATTGAATGCTTTGTTTTGCTTTCATTTTCGTTCTAAGTTCACGGTTCTTTGAACACATTCCGTCGATGGCTAGGCAAAGCCACTAAAATCCTTAATAAACTTCCTGTAGAATCTACCAAACCGTGTAAGACCTTGCCTCGGTTGCATTTGTGGGTTTTGGCCACTTCGCATGTCTCTCGTTGAGCTTTTTTTTGGCTCCAAAGATTCTTCAAGCTTTCATGATCTGTGTGGATGACAAAGTCTTTTTTACAACAAGTAAGGTATCCAAACTTGCAAAGTCCTCACAAGTGAATGTGGTTCTTTCTCATATGGCACGTATGTGAGTAGCGCTCTATTTCGCTTTTAACTAATAAACAGGATTGGCCTTGTGTTGTGTCTTTGAAATAGCTTTTATGGCTATTCGATTTGCATCTCAATAAATCTCAAGTGGTCGGTGAAATTCAGGTGGAGCAAGACGAGGTGCATTGGTCGGTTTTTCTTTTAGTTCATTGAATGCGTTCTCTTGCTTTTGATTCCATTAGAATTTGACATCGTGTTTAACAAGTTCATTCTACTCTGAGGCTATGCTAATAAAATCCTCGATAAACCTCGTATGGAAGCTAGCTAAGCGATGAAGAATGTTACCTCCGTTTGACTTGCGGGTGTTGTCCTCACTTAGAATGTCTCTTTTGGAGCTTCATTTGGAAGCTATAAGCTTTAATGATGCTCGTGGTTAACAAACTCTCTTGGCAACAATTAAGGTTGCGAAACTTGCAAAGCCCTCACTAGTGCATGTAGTTCTTGTTCAAATGACGCGTATTTAGGATGTGCTCCATTGACTTTTCACGAAGATATATGGTTGGCCTGGTTTCTGATATCAAAGCGGCTCTTATACCTACTCCATTTGCATGACATTCGATCTAAAAAAGATCAATAAATGTTAGAAGGAGAAAGGCATGGTGCATTGGTCAATTTTTCTCTTAGTTCATTGAATGCTTTCTTTTGCATTTGCTTTCCTGGACATAATGTTCTTTTTACGATGGTGAGGCTATGCTACTGAACGTCCTAATAACCCTCCTGTAGAAACTAGCAAAATAATTTGAAGATCTTTCCTTCGTTGCATTTGCGGCCGTTGCCAATTAGCATGTCTCTTTTATAACCTTGTTTTGCTCTAGAGATGCCTAAAGCCATCATGATCGATCCGTGTGGATGTCAGACTCCTTTGCCACAATTGAGGTTTCTAGACACCCAAAGACCTTACATTTGCATGTAGTTCTTTCTCAAATGTCGCGTATTTAAGTTGTGCTCCATTTAGTGTTTCATTAAAAGACATGATTGGACTTTTTCTTTTTTTTCTTTTTCTAGTATCGAAACAGCTCTTATACCTAATCACTTTCATTATACTCAATCTCATGAGATCGATCAAAGTTAGTTGTGGCAAGACGGTGCACACCGGCTAATAATTCTTCAAATACATTGAATGCTTTGTTTTGCTTTCATTTTCGTTCTAAGTTCACGGTTCTTTGAACACATTCCGTCGATGGCTAGGCAAAGCCACTAAAATCCTTAATAAACTTCCTGTAGAATCTACCAAACCGTGTAAGACCTTGCCTCGGTTGCATTTGTGGGCGTTGGCCACTTCGCATGTCTCTCGTTGAGCTTTTTTTTGGCTCCAAAGATTCTTCAAGCTTTCATGATCTGTGTGGATGACAAAGTCTTTTTACAACAAGTAAGGTATCCAAACTTGCAAAGTCCTCACAAGTGAATGTGGTTCTTTCTCATATGGCACGTATGTGAGTAGCGCTCTATTTCGCTTTTAACTAATAAACAGGATTGGCCTTGTGTTGTGTCTTTGAAATAGCTTTTATGGCTATTCCATTTGCATCTCAATAAATCTCAAGTGGTCGGTGAAATTCAGGTGGAGCAAGACGAGGTGAATTGGTCGGTTTTTCTTTTAGTTCATTGAATGCGTTCTCTTGCTTTTGATTCCATTAGAATTTGACATCGTGTTTAACAAGTTCATTCTACTCTGAGGCTATGCTAATAAAATCCTCGATAAACCTCGTATGGAAGCTAGCTAAGCGATGAAGAATGTTACCTCCGTTTGACTTGCGGGTGTTTTCCTCACTTAGAATGTCTCTTTTGGAGCTTCATTTGGAAGCTATAAGCTTTAATGATGCTCGTGGTTAACAAACTCTCTTGGCAACAATTAAGGTTGCGAAACTTGCAAAGCCCTCACTAGTGCATGTAGTTCTTGTTCAAATGACGCGTATTTAGGATGTGCTCCATTCAGCTTTTCACGAAGATATATGGTTGGCCTGGTTTCTGATATCAAAACGGCTCTTATACCTACTCCATTTGCATGACATTCGATCTAAAAAAGATCAATAAATGTTAGAAGGAGCAAGGCATGGTGCATTGGTCAATTTTTCTCTTAGTTCATTGAATGCTTTCTCTTGCATTTGCTTTCCTGGACATAATGTTTTTTTTACGATGGTGAGGCTATGCTCTGAAAAGTCCTAATAACCCTCCTGTAGAAACTAGCAAAATAATTTGAAGATCTTTCCTTCGTTGCATTTGCGGCCGTTGCCAATTAGCATGTCTCTTTTATAACCTTGTTTTGCTCTAGAGATGCCTAAAGCCATCATGATCGATCCGTGTGGATGTCAGACTCCTTTGCCACAATTGAGGTTTCTAGACACCCAAAGACCTTACATTTGCATGTAGTTCTTTCTCAAATGTCGCGTATTTAAGTTGTGCTCCATTTAGTGTTTCATTAAAAGACATGATTGGACTTTTTCTTTTTTTCTTTTTCTAGTATCGAAACAGCTCTTATACCTAATCACTTTCATTATACTCAATCTCATGAGATCGATCAAAGTTAGTTGTGGCAAGACGGTGCACACCGGCTAATATATCTTCAAATACATTGAATGCTTTGTTTTGCTTTCATTTTCGTTCAAAGTTCACGGTTCTTTGAACACATTCCGTCGATGGTTAGGCAAAGCCACTAAAATCCTTAATAAACTTCCTGTAGAATCTACCAAACCGTGTAAGACCTTGCCTCGGTTGCATTTGTGGGTGTTGGCCACTTCGCACGTCTCTCGTTGAGCTTTTTTTTGGCTCCAAAGATTCTTTAAGCTTTCATGATCTGTGTGGATGACAAAGTCTTTTTACAACAAGTAAGGTATCCAAACTTGCAAAGTCCTCACAAGTGAATGTGGTTCTTTCTCATATGGCACGTATGTGAGTAGCGCTCTAATTCGCTTTTAACTAATAAACAGGATTGGCCTTGTGTTGTGTCTTTGAAATAGCTTTTATGGCTATTCCATTTGCATCTCAATAAATCTCAAGTGGTCGGTGAAATTCAGGTGGAGCAAGACGAGGTGCATTGGTCGGTTTTTCTTTTAGTTCATTGAATGCGTTCTCTTGCTTTTGATTCCATTAGAATTTGACATTGTGTTTAACAAGTTCACTCTACTCTGAGGCTATGCTAATAAAATCCTCGATAAACCTCGTATGGAAGCTAGCTAAGCGATGAAGAATGTTACCTCCGTTTGACTTGCGGGTGTTGTCCTCACTTAGAATGTCTCTTTTGGAGCTTCATTTGGAAGCTATAAGCTTTAATGATGCTCGTGGGTAACAAACTCTGATAAGGCAACCCTAATTCTCAGCCCAAAGATCCAAGCTTATGATGAAGCAAGAACCCTTGAATTAAGAGATTAACACCTCCTTATAGATTTGGGAACAACCAAGAGAAAAGGCTAGAATTTGATTACCCCTTAAGATCAATGATCTAGAAGCAAGATATGGAAGATCTTGTTCTAGATTGAGTCACTCCACAATCAAGCTTGATCAAGGCTGGATTGAATGGCTCAAATGCATTCTATCACAAGATTGCAAGGGAAACTTAGAAAAAGAGACAAAGAACATGCCCAAAAATTCTAAGAAAATGATCTCTTGTAGAGAGCTAATTTTCATTTAATCAAAATCTGAGTTTTACAACTTACTTCATGGCTATTTATAGCCTATGAAAGTTAAACCTAAAATAAAGAAAACCAACATAATTACCATAATGCCATTGTTGCAAAATATAACCTAAAACATTAAAAACAAGATTTTAAACATAGACTTGCATAAAAGCTCCTAAAATCTGAAAATTGATGTTTGTGTTGCCAACTCTAACATTTGTATTTCCCCTTGTCGAATGATTAAGACATTTAAATCAAGTCAAATGTCATTAATTCCATGGACAACTTCAATCTTGCATACATTGACTTCCAAAGCATCAAATGGTTCCTCTTCCCTTGAAATGGTCTCTAGCACTTGAAATGAATTTTGAATTGAAGCTATCCCTTCGTCGAAGGTGAAGAATGAATGCTTGTTGAATCTTCTTTGCTTTGGATCGTGTAATAGGTCCAAGTGCAACTTGTGGAACTCCATGATCCTTATCATCTTCCCCCTCTTGAACGGATTCGTCCTCGAATCTGGAAAATCATCACCTACATCAAAAGGACTCAAGTCAAGCAACATTAAAAGTAGAACTCTTTGAAAAGTCACACGGAAGATCGATTTTGTAGGCATTGTTGTTAATCCTCTCAAGAACTTGAAAAGGACCATCTCCTCTTGCATGTAACTTGGTCGCCTTTGAGATGGAAATCTCTCCTTTCGAAAATGAACCCAAACCCAATCTCTGGTTTAAAAATGAGTTCCTTTCGTCCTTTGTTAATTCATGAAGCAACTTGGAAATTTTGTTTCTCAATTCTCTCTTTCACATCCTTGTGCAAATTCTTGATCAAATCTGCCTTATTTGTTCTTTGCATCACTCACAAAAACATTAGACGGAATAGGAAGCAAATCAAGAGGTGTAAGTGGATTAAATCCATAAACAACTTCAAAAGGAGAACAATGAGTGGTACTATGAATTGCTCTATTGTATGCAAACTCTACAAATGGCAAGCATTCCTCCCAAGACTTAATGTTCTTAGAAATAATAGCTCTAAGCAAAGTTCCTAAAGTTCTATTAACCACCTCGGTTTGCCCATCGGTTTGAGGATGACATGTGGTTGAAAACAGTAGTTTAGTGCCTAATTTACCCCATAATACTTTCCAAAAGTGACTTAAAAATTTAACATCCCTATCACTAACAATAGTTTTAGGAATTCCATGTAATCTTACTACTTCTCTAAAGAAAATATCAGCCACTTGCTTTGCATCATCCGTTTTGTTACATGCTATAAAATGAGCCATTTTACTAAATCTATCAACCACAACAAAAATACTATCTTTACCCCTTTTGGTTCGCGGCAAACCAAGGATAAAATCCATAGATATATCAGTCCATGGTTCATTAGGTACATTCAAAGGAGTATACAATCCATTTGGTTGGGTTCTAGACTTAGCCGCTTTGCATTTAAAACATTGACTACAAACCTTATGAACATCATGTTTCATCTTAGGCCAAAAAAAATGTTCATGCAACATATCATAAGTTTTATGAATCCCAAAATGTCCCATTAAGCCACCACCATGGGCCTCTTTCACAAGTAAATCTCTTATAGAACAATTAGGAACACAAAGTTTATTTTTCTTAAACAAATATTCATGAAAGACATAATAATCATCCAAAACTTTTCCAACTCGACAAGATGCAAAAATTGGTCCAAAATCTTTGTCAGATTTATATAGCTCTTTAATGTGCTCAAATCCAAGAATTTTTGCAGTAAGAGAAGTAAAGAGATTGTACCTTCTTGACAATGCATCAGCCACGATATTATCTTTACCTTGCTTATATTTGATCACATAGGGAAATGTTTCAATAAATTCTACCCACTTTGCATGCCGGCGGTTCAATTTACTTTGACCCTTAAGATGCTTCAAGCTCTCATGATCGGTGTGAATCACGAACTCTCTAGGCCATAAGTAGTGTTGCCATACTGCTGCAATGTACGAACTAAAGCAAACAATTCTTTATCATAGGTAGGATAGTTCAATGCTGCCCCATTTAGTTTTTCACTAAAGTACATCAAAGGCCTTCCATCTTGCATTAAAAACAGCACCTATGCCCAAACCACTTGCATCACACTCAATTTCAAATGTCTTTTCAAAGTTAGGCAAGACAAGCAATGGTGCATTGGTTAATTTCTCCTTAAGTTCATTAAAGGCTTTATCTTGCATTTCCCCCCATTGGAACACAACATTTTTTTACCAAATCATTCAATGGTGCAGCTATGGTACTAAAGTCCTTTATAAACCGCCTATAAAAGCTAGCTAACCCATGAAAACTCCTTACCTCACTTGCATTTGTTGGCGTTGGCCAATCGCGAATTGCCTTAACTTTCTCAATGTCCACTTCTACTCCATTTTTACCAACTATAAATCCAAGAAAGTTAACTTTTTCCATGCAAAAACAACACTTATTCAAATTAGCATAAAGTTCCTCATTTCTAAGTGTAGTTAGAACAGACCTAACATGTTCGACATGTTCAAGCAAAGTCTTTGAATAAATTAGAATATCATCAAAATACACAACAACATACTTTCCTAAATATTCTCTCAAAACATAGTTCATTAAAGCGCATAAATGTGCTAGGAGCATTAGTTAGTCCAAAAGGCATAACAAGCCATTCATACAACCCAAACTTAGTTTTGAAAATTTGTTTTCCATTCATCACCTACATGCATTCTAATTTGATGATATCCAGATTTTAAATCAATCTTTGTAAATAAGCACGAACCATGCAATTCATCAAACATATCATCTAGTCTAGGAATAGGATGTCGATACTTTTACAGTGATTTTGTTGATGGCTCTACAATCCACACACATGCGCCAAGTTCCATCTTTCTTTGGCACCAATATATGGCAGTCTTGAGCATGGACTCAAACTCTCTCGTACATAGCCTTTATCAATGAGCTCCTCCACTTGTCTTTGAATTTCCTTGGTCTCGGTTGGATTGGCTCTATAAGCTGGCCTATTGGGAATGACAGCCCCTGGAATGAAGTCTATTTTGTGTTCAATTCCTCGAATGGGAGGTAGTCCTTTAGGTACTTCATCTTGGAACACATCCTCAAAATCCTGTAAAAGAGATTGAAACACACTAGGCAAAGAAAGAGTATTATCGTTAGAAGCCAAATATCCTTCCTTGTACATAAGCACAAAGATTGGTTTTTGGGAAAACATTGCCCTTCTCACCTCTCCCACTCTAGCAAAACAGCTCACTTTTTTTGACTTTTTTTCATTTTCATCACTTTTTTCACTCTCCCTACCACTTTTTTTTCTCTCTTTTATTTTTCGCTATTTTCTCACTCACTTCTTTTTTTTCTTTTAATTCTTTTTCTTCATACTCTCTCTTGTTTTTCCTCCAACTTCAGGTTGATCAATATATACATCATTAGAACTTAAAGGTACAAGAGTTGTTTTTCTTCCATCTTTTGTGAAAGAATACCTATTCAAATAACCATCATACATGACCTTCCTATCAAATTGCCAAGGTCTACCAAGCAATATATCTCCAATGAGCATAGGTAACACATCACAAAGAATCTCATCTTGATATTTTCCTAAAGAAAAAGTAATTAAAGCTTGAGAAACTACCTTCATTGCCCCACTATCATTGAGCCATTGGAGCTTGTATGGTTTAGGATGGTGTTGAATTGGAATTTGCAACCTCTTGATCAAAAATGTACTTACGACGTTGGTGCAACTTCCACTATCAATAACAAGACTACAAGGAGTCCCATTAACGAGACATCGTGTATGGAATAAGTTGTCTCTTTGGTCATCAACATCATTCTCCTTAATTTGAGTGGTAAGGAGTCTTCTTGTTACAAGGGCCAAATGACTCCCATCTTCCAATTCCTCCTCATTCTCATTTTCTTTTTCATCAATTAACTCATCTTCGTCGCTGTCCTCTCCATCGGTGACAACTTGTCCATTTTTAATGATCATAACTCTCTTGTTAGGACAATCACGACTAATATGTCCACTCCTTGACATTTCCAACATTTGATATCTCTATTTCTCTCTCGAACCTCCTTATATCCTTCCATTTTATCCTTGCCTTTAGAACTTTCGGCATTGTCCTTTTTGTCAAACTCATACTTGCCTTTTGGCTTCAAATCAACCTTAACATTATTTGCATTCTTTTTCCAATTATTGGCAGAAAAAGTAGTAGACTTAGAAGAAGAGTACCTCTTGGAATTCTCCTTCTCCCATGCTAATTGTCCTTCAATTTTGTGACAAGGTGTAACAATTCCTTCATATCAAAGTAAGGTTGTCTATCAACTTGATGAGCCAATTGTCGGTTCAACCCGCCAAGGAACCTAGCCATTGTATCCTCCTCATCTTCGTTAATGCATGCTCTGTTCATAAGGACCTCCATTTCCTTGTAATAATCCTCTACACTTTTGGATCCCTGTTGCAAAGTATAGAGCTTTTGCTTGAGTTCTCGAGAATAATGTTTAGGAATGTACCTTTTTCTCATTAGTGTCTTCAACTCCTCCCATGTTTCAATTGGTTCTTCAAAATTTCTCCTCCATTCGGATTTCAAAGAAGCCCACCAAATATTGGCATAATCACAAAATTCAGCAACGGCAAGTTTCAACTTCCTTTCTTCACTAAAGTTGTTGCAATCGAAAACATGCTCAATTTTGCTCTCATATTGCAAATACTCCTCCGGATCAGATTTCCCATGGAAAGTAGGAATTTTAAGCTTTACTCCCCCTACTCCTCTTTCATATTGGTTCTCCCTTTCGACCCTTCTAGGTGCTATAATTTCCCTACCCCCTCTTCTTCCTCCTCGTCCCCCTCGACCTAAAACTCTCCCTCCCCGTGGATTGTATCCCGCTAAGAGGTTAACATTATCTTCTCCATCTTCATTTTCAACTCCTTCATAATTAAAGTTATCCTCCCTCCCTTGAGGATTTCCTAAAGCTACTTCCATTCGCTCCAACCTATCGCTTAAGGAATTAACAACTTGAGTTAAACGATTAATGACCCCACTTTGAGCTTCTCTCCACCTAGCTTCACTAATCTCCTCTCCATCTCTCCCATCTTGATTCATGGTTGTAAAATAGTAAAATATATATGAAGGACCTCACACACTCAACTCACTGAATTTTACACACGGGAACGCTCGTGTTTATCACACACAAAGGTAGGCTATTTGGGAAAGTGGCTAAAGTTTGATAAAGGTAGGCTAATATGGATAAAGCAAATCTTGTAATAGTGAGCCTTACAAATCAGCCAAGACAAGAAAAATTATGAAATAACAAAATCAAGAACAAAAAGAAATAGAAAGAAAGATAAATGTTCAGATTTTTTTTTTTTTTTTCGGATATATGGAACACTCAGAAGGAAACAAACAAATGGGCGTTTGAAATTACTAATTTGAGTAAATGGCCTTCTTGAAGAATATAGATAACACACCGATCTAAATTTTTGTAGATGGACAATTTGACAAATTCGATCGTTAGCAAGGTGTTATAACTGGAAACAACAGTAGGCACATGGATAAAAATAAAAGATAAAATCAATTCAAATATAGGGTTGGCCACAAGGATATAATGAAATCAAATCTAGAGTAGGCCACAAGGAATTTGATGGAAAAGAAAGATAAATATCTGGCAATTTTTTTTTTTTTCGGGTAAATTACACACTGAAAAAGAAACCCACAAACGAATGCTTTACGATGCTAATTTGAATAAGTCGTCTTCTTAAGTATTAAAGATAACGTACTGATCTAAATATTTTCAGAAGAACAGTTTGTCAAATTCGATCGTTATCGAGGTATTACAATCGAAAATATAAGCATTCAATGCAGCAGTTTAAAATTGGACAAGAATAATTCAAGATCGAACCATGAACTTTTTTTTTTTTTTTTTTTTTTTTTTATAGATCCAACAATGATGAAAAAAACAGAGAAACAAGATCGAACAAGAAGATGAACGAATTCTTTGAAAGTTAAAGATAAAATCAAATCTAGAGCCGGCCACAAAGATGCAACCTATGCTCTGATACCAAATGATAAGGCAACCCTAATTCTCAGCCCAAAGATCCAAGCTTATGATGAAGCAAGAACCCTTGAATTAAGAGATTAACACCTCCTTATAGATTTGGGAACAACCAAGAGAAAAGGCTAGAATTTGATTACCCCTTAAGATCAATGATCTAGAAGCAAGATATGGAAGATCTTGTTCTAGATTGAGTCACTCCACAATCAAGCTTGATCAAGGCTGGATTGAATGGCTCAAATGCATTCTATCACAAGATTGCAAGGGAAACTTAGAAAAAGAGACAAAGAACATGCCCAAAAATTCTAAGAAAATGATCTCTTGTAGAGAGCTAATTTTCATTTAATCAAAATCTGAGTTTTACAACTTACTTCATGGCTATTTATAGCCTATGAAAGTTAAACCTAAAATAAAGAAAACCAACATAATTACCATAATGCCATTGTTGCAAAATATAACCTAAAACATTAAAAACAAGATTTTAAACATAGACTTGCATAAAAGCTCCTAAAATCTGAAAATTGATGTTTGTGTTGCCAACTCTAACATTTGTATTTCCCCTTGTCGAATGATTAAGACATTTAAATCAAGTCAAATGTCATTAATTCCATGGACAACTTCAATCTTGCATACATTGACTTCCAAAGCATCAAATGGTTCCTCTTCCCTTGAAATGGTCTCTAGCACTTGAAATGAATTTTGAATTGAAGCTATCCACTGTCGAAGGTGAAGAATGAATGCTTGTTGAATCTTCTTTGCTTTGGATCGTGTAATAGGTCCAAGTGCAACTTGTGGAACTCCATGATCCTTATCAAACTCTCTTGGCAACAATTAAGGTTGCGAAACTTGCAAAGCCCTCACTAGTGCATGTAGTTCTTGTTCAAATGACGCGTATTTAGGATGTGCTTCATTCAGCTTTTCACGAAGATATATGGTTGGCCTGGTTTACAGTATCAAAACGGCTCTTATACCTACTCCATTTGCATGACATTCGATCTAAAAAAGATCAATAAATGTTAGAAGGAGCAAGGCATGGTGCATTGGTCAATTTTTCTCTTAGTTCATTGAATGCTTTCTCTTGCATTTGCTTTCCTGGACATAATGTTCTTTTTACGATGGTGAGGCTATGCTACTGAAAGTCCTAATAACCCTCCTGTAGAAACTAGCAAAATAATTTGAAGATCTTTCCTTCGTTGCATTTGCGGCCGTTGCCAATTAGCATGTCTCTTTTATAACCTTGTTTTGCTCTAGAGATGCCTAAAGCCATCATGATCGATCCGTGTGGATGTCAGACTCCTTTGCCACAATTGAGGTTTCTAGACACCCAAAGACCTTACATTTGCATGTAGTTCTTTCTCAAATGTCGCGTATTTAAGTTGTGCTCCATTTAGTGTTTCATTAAAAGACATGATTGGACTTTTTCTTTTTTTCTTTTTCTAGTATCGAAACAGCTCTTATACCTAATCACTTTCATTATACTCAATCTCATGAGATCGATCAAAGTTAGTTGTGGCAAGACGGTGCACACCGGCTAATAATTCTTCAAATACATTGAATGCTTTGTTTTGCTTTCATTTTCGTTCTAAGTTCACGGTTCTTTGAACACATTCCGTCGATGGCTAGGCAAAGCCACTAAAATCCTTAATAAACTTCCTGTAGAATCTACCAAACCGTGTAAGACCTTGCCTCGGTTGCATTTGTGGGCGTTGGCCACTTCGCATGTCTCTCGTTGAGCTTTTTTTTGGCTCCAAAGATTCTTCAAGCTTTCATGATCTGTGTGGATGACAAAGTCTTTTTACAACAAGTAAGGTATCCAAACTTGCAAAGTCCTCACAAGTGAATGTGGTTCTTTCTCATATGGCACGTATGTGAGTAGCGCTCTATTTCGCTTTTAACTAATAAACAGGATTGGCCTTGTGTTGTGTCTTTGAAATCGCTTTTATGGCTATTCCATTTGCATCTCAATAAATCTCAAGTGGTCGGTGAAATTCAGGTGGAGCAAGACGAGGTGCATTGGTCGGTTTTTCTTTTAGTTCATTGAATGCGTTCTCTTGCTTTTGATTCCATTAGAATTTGACATCGTGTTTAACAAGTTCATTCTACTCTGAGGCTATGCTAATAAAATACTCGATAAACCTCGTATGGAAGCTAGCTAAGCGATGAAGAATGTTACCTCCGTTTGATTTGCGGGTGTTGTCCTCACTTAGAATGTCTCTTTTGGAGCTTCATTTGGAAGCTATAAGCTTTCATGATGCTCGTGGGTAACAAACTCTCTTGGCAACAATTAAGGTTGCGAAACTTGCAAAGCCCTCACTAGTGCATGTAGTTCTTGTTTAAATGACGCGTATTTAGGATGTGCTCCATTCAGCTATTCACGAAGATATATGGTTGGCCTGGTTTGTAGTATCAAAACGGCTCTTATACCTACTCCATTTGCATGACATTCGATCTAAAAAAGATCAATAAATGTTAGAAGGAGCAAGGCATGGTGCATTGGTCAATTTTTCTCTTAGTTCATTGAATGCTTTCTCTTGCATTTGCTTTCCTGGACATAATGTTCTTTTTACGATGGTGAGGCTATGCTACTGAAAGTCCTAATAACCCTCCTGTAGAAACTAGCAAAATAATTTGAAGATCTTACCTTCGTTGCATTTGCGGCCGTTGCCAATTAGCATGTCTCTTTTATAACCTTGTTTTGCTCTAGAGATGCCTAAAGCCATCATGATCGATCCGTGTGGATGTCAGACTCCTTTGCCACAATTGAGGTTTCTAGACACCCAAAGACCTTACATTTGCATGTAGTTCTTTCTCAAATATCGCGTATTTAAGTTGTGCTCCATTTAGTGTTTCATTAAAATACATGATTGGACTTTTTCTTTTTTTTCTTTTTCTAGTATCGAAACAGCTCTTATACCTAATCACTTTCATTATATTCAATCTCATGAGATCTATCAAAGTTAGTTGTGGCAAGACGGTGCACACTGGCTAATAATTCTTCAAATACATTGAATGCTTTGTTTTGCTTTCATTTTCGTTCTAAGTTCACGGTTCTTTGAACACATTCCGTTGATGGCTAGGCAAAGCCACTAAAATCCTTAATAAACTTCCTGTAGAATCTACCAAACCGTGTAAGACCTTGCCTCGGTTGCATTTGTGGGTGTTGGCACTTCGCATGTCTCTCGTTGAGCTTTTTTTTGGCTCCAAGGATTCTTCAAGCTTTCATGATCTGTGTGGATGACAAAGTCTTTTTACAACAAGTAAGGTATCCAAACTTGCAAAGTCCTCACAAGTGAATGTGGTTCTTTCTCATATGGCACGTATGTGAGTAGCGCTCTATTTCGCTTTTAACTAATAAACAGGATTGGCCTTGTGTTGTGTCTTTGAAATAGCTTTTATGGCTATTCCATTTGCATCTCAATAAATCTCAAGTGGTCGGTGAAATTCAGGTGGAGCAAGACGAGGTGCATTGGTCGGTTTTTCTTTTAGTTCATTGAATGCGTTCTCTTGCTTTTGATTCCATTAGAATTTGACATCGTGTTTAACAAGTTCATTCTACTCTGAGGCTATGCTAATAAAATCCTCTATAAACCTCGTATGGAAGCTAGCTAAGCGATGAAGAATGTTACCTCCGTTTGATTTGCGGGTGTTGTCCTCACTTAGAATGTCTCTTTTGGAGCTTCATTTGGAAGCTATAAGCTTTCATGATGCTCGTGGGTAACAAACTCTCTTGGCAACAATTAAGGTTGCGAAACTTGCAAAGCCCTCACTAGTGCATGTAGTTCTTGTTCAAATGACGCGTATTTAGGATGTGCTCCATTCAGCTATTCACGAAGATATATGGTTGGCCTGGTTTGTAGTATCAAAACGGCTCTTATACCTACTCCATTTGCATGACATTCGATCTAAAAAAGATCAATAAATGTTAGAAGGAGCAAGGCATGGTGCATTGGTCAATTTTTCTCTTAGTTCATTGAATGCTTTCTCTTGCATTTGCTTTCCTGGACATAATGTTCTTTTTACGATGGTGAGGCTATGCTACTGAAAGTCCTAATAACCCTCCTGTAGAAACTAGCAAAATAATTTGAAGATCTTACCTTCGTTGCATTTGCGGCCGTTGCCAATTAGCATGTCTCTTTTATAACCTTGTTTTGCTCTAGAGATGCCTAAAGCCATCATGATCGATCCATGTGGATGTCAGACTCCTTAGCCACAATTGAGGTTTCTAGACACCCAAAGACCTTACATTTGCATGTAGTTCTTTCTCAAATGTCGCGTATTTAAGTTGTGCTCCATTTAGTGTTTCATTAAAAGACATGATTGGACTTTTTCTTTTTTTTCTTTTTCTAGTATCGAAACAGCTCTTATACCTAATCACTTTCATTATATTCAATCTCATGAGATCGATCAAAGTTAGTTGTGGCAAGACGGTGCACACTGGCTAATAATTCTTCAAATACATTGAATGCTTTGTTTTGCTTTCATTTTCGTTCTAAGTTCACGGTTCTTTGAACACATTCCGTCGATGGCTAGGCAAAGCCACTAAAATCCTTAATAAACTTCCTGTAGAATCTACCAAACCGTGTAAGACCTTGCCTCGGTTGCATTTGTGGGTGTTGGCCACTTCGCATGTCTCTCGTTGAGCTTTTTTGGCTCCAAAGATTCTTCAAGCTTTCATGATCTGTGTGGATGACAAAGTCTTTTACAACAAGTAAGGTATCCAAACTTGCAAAGTCCTCACAAGTGAATGTGGTTCTTTCTCATATGGCACGTATGTGAGTAGCGCTCTATTTCGCTTTTAACTAATAAACAGGATTGGCCTTGTGTTGTGTCTTTGAAATAGCTTTTATGGCTATTCCATTTGCATCTCAATAAATCTCAAGTGGTCGGTGAAATTCAGGTGGAGCAAGACGAGGTGCATTGGTCGGTTTTTCTTTTAGTTCATTGAATGCGTTCTCTTGCTTTTGATTCCATTAGAATTTGACATCGTGTTTAACAAGTTCATTCTACTCTGAGGCTATGCTAATAAAATCCTCGATAAACCTCGTATGGAAGCTAGCTAAGCGATGAAGAATGTTACCTCCGTTTGATTTGCGGGTGTTGTCCTCACTTAGAATGTCTCTTTGGAGCTTCATTTGGAAGCTATAAGCTTTCATGATGCTCGTGGGTAACAAACTCTCTTGGCAACAATTAAGGTTGCGAAACTTGCAAAGCCCTCACTAGTGCATGTAGTTCTTGTTCAAATGACGCGTATTTAGGATGTGCTCCATTCAGCTATTCACGAAGATATATGGTTGGCCTGGTTTGTAGTATCAAAACGGCTCTTATACCTACTCCATTTGCATGACATTCGATCTAAAAAAGATCAATAAATGTTAGAAGGAGCAAGGCATGGTGCATTGGTCAATTTTTCTCTTAGTTCATTGAATGCTTTCTCTTGCATTTGCTTTCTGGACATAATGTTCTTTTTACGATGGTGAGGCTATGCTCTGAAAGTCCTAATAACCCTCCTGTAGAAACTAGCAAAATAATTTGAAGATCTTACCTTCGTTGCATTTGCGGCCGTTGCCAATTAGCATGTCTCTTTTATAACCTTGTTTTGCTCTAGAGATGCCTAAAGCCATCATGATCGATCCGTGTGGATGTCAGACTCCTTTGCCACAATTGAGGTTTCTAGACACCCAAAGACCTTACATTTGCATGTAGTTCTTTCTCAAATGTCGCGTATTTAAGTTGTGCTCCATTTAGTGTTTCATTAAAAGACATGATTGGACTTTTTCTTTTTTTCTTTTTCTGGTATCGAAACAGCTCTTATACCTAATCACTTTCATTATATTCAATCTCATGAGATCGATCAAAGTTAGTTGTGGCAAGACGGTGCACACTGGCTAATAATTCTTCAAATACATTGAATGCTTTGTTTTGCTTTCATTTTCGTTCTAAGTTCACGGTTCTTTGAACACATTCCGTCGATGGCTAGGCAAAGCCACTAAAATCCTTAATAAACTTCCTGTAGAATCTACCAAACCGTGTAAGACCTTGCCTCGGTTGCATTTGTGGGTGTTGGCCACTTCGCATGTCTCTCGTTGAGCTTTTTTTTGGCTCCAAAGATTCTTCAAGCTTTCATGATCTGTGTGGATGACAAAGTCTTTTACAACAAGTAAGGTATCCAAACTTGCAAAGTCCTCACAAGTGAATGTGGTTCTTTCTCATATGGCACGTATGTGAGTTGCGCTCTATTTCGCTTTTAACTAATAAACAGGATTGGCCATGTGTTGTGTCTTTGAAATAGCTTTTATGGCTATTCCATTTGCATCTCAATAAATCTCAAGTGGTCGGTGAAATTCAGGTGGAGCAAGACGAGGTGCATTGGTCGGTTTTTCTTTTAGTTCATTGAATGCGTTCTCTTGCTTTTGATTCCATTAGAATTTGACATCGTGTTTAACAAGTTCATTCTACTCTGAGGCTATGCTAATAAAATCCTCGATAAACCTCGTATGGAAGCTAGCTAAGCGATGAAGAATGTTACCTCCGTTTGATTTTGCGGGTGTTGTCCTCACTTAGAATGTCTCTTTTGGAGCTTCATTTGGAAGCTATAAGCTTTCATGATGCTCGTGGGTAACAAACTCTCTTGGCAACAATTAAGGTTGCGAAACTTGCAAAGCCCTCACTAGTGCATGTAGTTCTTGTTCAAATGACGCGTATTTAGGATGTGCTCCATTCAGCTATTCACGAAGATATATGGTTGGCCTGGTTTGTAGTATCAAAACGGCTCTTATACCTACTCCATTTGCATGACATTCGATCTAAAAAAGATCAATAAATGTTAGAAGGAGCAAGGCATGGTGCATTGGTCAATTTTTCTCTTAGTTCATTGAATGCTTTCTCTTGCATTTGCTTTCCTGGACATAATGTTCTTTTTACGATGGTGAGGCTATGCTACTGAAAGTCCTAATAACCCTCCTGTAGAAACTAGCAAAATAATTTGAAGATCTTACCTTCGTTGCATTTGCGGCCGTTGCCAATTAGCATGTCTCTTTTATAACCTTGTTTTGCTCTAGAGATGCCTAAAGCCATCATGATCGATCCGTGTGGATGTCAGACTCCTTTGCCACAATTGAGGTTTCTAGACACCCAAAGACCTTACATTTGCATGTAGTTCTTTCTCAAATGTCGCGTATTTAAGTTGTGCTCCATTTAGTGTTTCATTAAAAGACATGATTGGACTTTTTCTTTTTTTTCTTTTTCTAGTATCGAAACAGCTCTTATACCTAATCACTTTCATTATATTCAATCTCATGAGATCGATCAAAGTTAGTTGTGGAAAGACGGTGCACACTGGCTAATAATTCTTCAAATACATTGAATGCTTTGTTTTGCTTTCATTTTCGTTCTAAGTTCACGGTTCTTTGAACACATTCCGTCGATGGCTAGGCAAAGCCACTAAAATCCTTAATAAACTTCTGTAGAATCTACCAAACCGTGTAAGACCTTGCCTCGGTTGCATTTAGGTGTTGGCCACTTCGCATGTCTCTCGTTGAGCTTTTTTGGCTCCAAAGATTCTTCAAGCTTTCATGATCTGTGTGGATGACAAAGTCTTTTACAACAAGTAAGGTATCCAAACTTGCAAAGTCCTCACAAGTGAATGTGGTTCTTTCTCATATGGCACGTATGTGAGTTGCGCTCTATTTCGCTTTTAACTAATAAACAGGATTGGCCTTGTGTTGTGTCTTTGAAATAGCTTTTATGGCTATTCCATTTGCATCTCAATAAATCTCAAGTGGTCGGTGAAATTCAGGTGGAGCAAGACGAGGTGCATTGGTCGGTTTTTCTTTTAGTTCATTGAATCGTTCTCTTGCTTTTGATTCCATTAGAATTTGACATCGTGTTTAACAAGTTCATTCTACTCGAGGCTATGCTAATAAAATCCTCGATAAACCTCGTATGGAAGCTAGCTAAGCGATGAAGAATGTTACCTCCGTTTGATTTGCGGGTGTTGTCCTCACTTAGAATGTCTCTTTTGGAGCTTCATTTGGAAGCTATAAGCTTTCATGATGCTCGTGGGTAACAAACTCTCTTGGCAACAATTAAGGTTGCGAAACTTGCAAAGCCCTCACTAGTGCATGTAGTTCTTGTTCAAATGACGCGTATTTAGGATGTGCTCCATTCAGCTATTCACGAAGATATATGGTTGGCCTGGTTTGTAGTATCAAACGGCTCTTATACCTACTCCATTTGCATGACATTCGATCTAAAAAGATCAATAAATGTTAGAAGGAGCAAGGCATGGTGCATTGGTCAATTTTTCTCTTAGTTCATTGAATGCTTTCTCTTGCATTTGCTTTCCTGGACATAATGTTCTTTTTACGATGGTGAGGCTATGCTACTGAAAGTCCTAATAACCCTCCTGTAGAAACTAGCAAAATAATTTGAAGATCTTACCTTCGTTGCATTTGCGGCCGTTGCCAATTAGCATGTCTCTTTTATAACCTTGTTTTGCTCTAGAGATGCCTAAAGCCATCATGATCGATCCGTGTGGATGTCAGACTCCTTTGCCACAATTGAGGTTTCTAGACACCCAAAGACCTTACATTTGCATGTAGTTCTTTCTCAAATGTCGCGTATTTAAGTTGTGCTCCATTTAGTGTTTCATTAAAAGACATGATTGGACTTTTTCTTTTTTTTCTTTTTCTAGTATCGAAACAGCTCTTATACCTAATCACTTTCATTATATTCAATCTCATGAGATCGATCAAAGTTAGTTGTGGCAAGACGGTGCACATTGGCTAATAATTCTTCAAATACATTGAATGCTTTGTTTTGCTTTCATTTTCGTTCTAAGTTCACGGTTCTTTGAACACATTCCGTCGATGGCTAGGCAAAGCCACTAAAATCCTTAATAAACTTCCTGTAGAATCTACCAAACCGTGTAAGACCTTGCCTCGGTTGCATTTGTGGGTGTTGGCCACTTCGCATGTCTCTCGTTGAGCTTTTTTTTGGCTCCAAAGATTCTTCAAGCTTTCATGATCTGTGTGGATGACAAAGTCTTTTTACAACAAGTAAGGTATCCAAACTTGCAAAGTCCTCACAAGTGAATGTGGTTCTTTCTCATATGGCACGTATGTGAGTTGCGCTCTATTTCGCTTTTAACTAATAAACAGGATTGGCCTTGTGTTGTGTCTTTGAAATAGCTTTTATGGCTATTCCATTTGCATCTCAATAAATCTCAAGTGGTCGGTGAAATTCAGGTGGAGCAAGACGAGGTGCATTGGTCGGTTTTTCTTTTAGTTCATTGAATGCGTTCTCTTGCTTTTGATTCCATTAGAATTTGACATCGTGTTTAACAAGTTCATTCTACTCTGAGGCTATGCTAATAAAATCCTCGATAAACCTCGTATGGAAGCTAGCTAAGCGATGAAGAATGTTACCTCCGTTTGATTTGCGGGTGTTGTCCTCACTTAGAATGTCTCTTTTGGAGCTTCATTTGGAAGCTATAAGCTTTCATGATGCTCGTGGGTAACAAACTCTCTTGGCAACAATTAAGGTTGCGAAACTTGCAAAGCCCTCACTAGTGCATGTAGTTCTTGTTCAAATGACGCGTATTTAGGATGTGCTCCATTCAGCTATTCACGAAGATATATGGTTGGCCTGGTTTGTAGTATCAAAACGGCTCTTATACCTACTCCATTTGCATGACATTCGATCTAAAAAAGATCAATAAATGTTAGAAGGAGCAAGGCATGGTGCATTGGTCAATTTTTCTCTTAGTTCATTGAATGCTTTCTCTTGCATTTGCTTTCCTGGACATAATGTTCTTTTTACGATGGTGAGGCTATGCTCTTTGAAAGTCCTAATAACCCTCCTGTAGAAACTAGCAAAATAATTTGAAGATCTTACCTTCTTTTGCATTTGCGGCCGTTGCCAATTAGCATGTCTCTTTTATAACCTTGTTTTGCTCTAGAGATGCCTAAAGCCATCATGATCGATCCGTGTGGATGTCAGACTCCTTTGCCACAATTGAGGTTTCTAGACACCCAAAGACCTTACATTTGCATGTAGTTCTTTCTCAAATGTCGCGTATTTAAGTTGTGCTCCATTTAGTGTTTCATTAAAAGACATGATTGGACTTTTTCTTTTTTTTCTTTTTCTAGTATCGAAACAGCTCTTATACCTAATCACTTTCATTATATTCAATCTCATGAGATCGATCAAAGTTAGTTGTGGCAAGACGGTGCACACTGGCTAATAATTCTTCAAATACATTGAATGCTTTGTTTTGCTTTCATTTTCGTTCTAAGTTCACGGTTCTTTGAACACATTCCGTCGATGGCTAGGCAAAGCCACTAAAATCCTTAATAAACTTCCTGTAGAATCTACCAAACCGTGTAAGACCTTGCCTCGGTTGCATTTGTGGGTGTTGGCCACTTCGCATGTCTCTCGTTGAGCTTTTTTTTGGCTCCAAAGATTCTTCAAGCTTTCATGATCTGTGTGTGGATGACAAAGTCTTTTTACAACAAGTAAGGTATCCAAACTTGCAAAGTCCTCACAAGTGAATGTGGTTCTTTCTCATATGGCACGTATGTGAGTTGCGCTCTATTTCGCTTTTAACTAATAAACAGGATTGGCCATGTGTTGTGTCTTTGAAATAGCTTTTATGGCTATTCCATTTGCATCTCAATAAATCTCAAGTGGTCGGTGAAATTCAGGTGGAGCAAGACGAGGTGCATTGGTCGGTTTTTCTTTTAGTTCATTGAATGCGTTCTCTTGCTTTTGATTCCATTAGAATTTGACATCGTGTTTAACAAGTTCATTCTACTTTGAGGCTATGCTAATAAAATCCTCGATAAACCTCGTATGGAAGCTAGCTAAGCGATGAAGAATGTTACCTCCGTTTGATTTGCGGGGGTGTTGTCCTCACTTAGAATGTCTCTTTTGGAGCTTCATTTGGAAGCTATAAGCTTTCATGATGCTCGTGGGTAACAAACTCTCTTGGCAACAATTAAGGTTGCATGTAGTTCTTGTTCAAATGACGCGTATTTAGGATGTGCTCCATTCAGCTATTCACGAAGATATATGGTTGGCCTGGTTTGTAGTATCAAAACGGCTCTTATACCTACTCCATTTGCATGACATTCGATCTAAAAAAGATCAATAAATGTTAGAAGGAGCAAGGCATGGTGCATTGGTCAATTTTTCTCTTAGTTCATTGAATGCTTTCTCATTTGCATTTGCTTTCTGGACATAATGTTCTTTTTACGATGGTGAGGCTATGCTCTTTGAAAGTCCTAATAACCCCTCCTGTAGAAACTAGCAAAATAATTTGAAGATCTTACCTTCGTTGCATTTGCGGCCGTTGCCAATTAGCATGTCTCTTTTATAACCTTGTTTTGCTCTAGAGATGCCTAAAGCCATCATGATCGATCCGTGTGGATGTCAGACTCCTTTGCCACAATTGAGGTTTCTAGACACCCAAAGACCTTACATTTGCATGTAGTTCTTTCTCAAATGTCGCGTATTTAAGTTGTGCTCCATTTAGTGTTTCATTAAAAGACATGATTGGACTTTTTCTTTTTTTCTTTTTCTAGTATCGAAACAGCTCTTATACCTAATCACTTTCATTATATTCAATCTCATGAGATCGATCAAAGTTAGTTGTGGCAAGACGGTGCACACTGGCTAATAATTCTTCAAATACATTGAATGCTTTGTTTTGCTTTCATTTTCGTTCTAAGTTCACGGTTCTTTGAACACATTCCGTCGATGGCTAGGCAAAGCCACTAAAATCCTTAATAAACTTCCTGTAGAATCTACCAAACCGTGTAAGACCTTGCCTCGGTTGCATTTGTGGGTGTTGGCCACTTCGCATGTCTCTCGTTGAGCTTTTTTTTGGCTCCAAAGATTCTTCAAGCTTTCATGATCTGTGTGGATGACAAAGTCTTTTTACAACAAGTAAGGTATCCAAACTTGCAAAGTCCTCACAAGTGAATGTGGTTCTTTCTCATATGGCACGTATGTGAGTTGCGCTCTATTTCGCTTTTAACTAATAAACAGGATTGGCCTTGTGTTGTGTCTTTGAAATAGCTTTTATGGCTATTCCATTTGCATCTCAATAAATCTCAAGTGGTCGGTGAAATTCAGGTGGAGCAAGACGAGGTGCATTGGTCGGTTTTTCTTTTAGTTCATTGAATGCGTTCTCTTGCTTTTGATTCCATTAGAATTTGACATCGTGTTTAACAAGTTCATTCTACTCGAGGCTATGCTAATAAAATCCTCGATAAACCTCGTATGGAAGCTAGCTAAGCGATGAAGAATGTTACCTCCGTTTGATTTGCGGGTGTTGTCCTCACTTAGAATGTCTCTTTTGGAGCTTCATTTGGAAGCTATAAGCTTTCATGATGCTCGTGGGTAACAAACTCTCTTGGCAACAATTAAGGTTGCGAAACTTGCAAAGCCCTCACTAGTGCATGTAGTTCTTGTTCAAATGACGCGTATTTAGGATGTGCTCCATTCAGCTATTCACGAAGATATATGGTTGGCCTGGTTTGTAGTATCAAAACGGCTCTTATACCTACTCCATTTGCATGACATTCGATCTAAAAAG
Organism: Sicyos edulis; assembly: GCA_036507275.1. Classification (NCBI taxonomy): domain Eukaryota; kingdom Viridiplantae; phylum Streptophyta; class Magnoliopsida; order Cucurbitales; family Cucurbitaceae; genus Sicyos; species Sicyos edulis. The sequence continues at coordinate 19,328,212 of CM071857.1, read as the reverse complement.
ATCAATAAATGTTAGAAGGAGCAAGGCATGGTGCATTGGTCAATTTTTCTCTTAGTTCATTGAATGCTTTCTCTTGCATTTGCTTTCTGGACATAATGTTCTTTTTACGATGGTGAGGCTATGCTACTGAAAGTCCTAATAACCCTCCTGTAGAAACTAGCAAAATAATTTGAAGATCTTACCTTCGTTGCATTTGCGGCCGTTGCCAATTAGCATGTCTCTTTTATAACCTTGTTTTGCTCTAGAGATGCCTAAAGCCATCATGATCGATCCGTGTGGATGTCAGACTCCTTTGCCACAATTGAGGTTTCTAGACACCCAAAGACCTTACATTTGCATGTAGTTCTTTCTCAAATGTCGCGTATTTAAGTTGTGCTCCATTTAGTGTTTCATTAAAAGACATGATTGGACTTTTTCTTTTTTTTTCTTTTTCTAGTATCGAAAAGCTCTTATACCTAATCACTTTCATTATATTCAATCTCATGAGATCGATCAAAGTTAGTTGTGGCAAGACGGTGCACAATGGCTAATAATTCTTCAAATACATTGAATGCTTTGTTTTGCTTTCATTTTCGTTCTAAGTTCACGGTTCTTTGAACACATTCCGTCGATGGTTAGGCAAAGCCACTAAAATCCTTAATAAACTTCCTGTAGAATCTACCAAACCGTGTAAGACCTTGCCTCGGTTGCATTTGTGGGTGTTGGCCACTTCGCATGTCTCTCGTTGAGCTTTTTTTTGGCTCCAAAGATTCTTCAAGCTTTCATGATCTGTGTGGATGACAAAGTCTTTTTACAACAAGTAAGGTATCCAAACTTGCAAAGTCCTCACAAGTGAATGTGGTTCTTTCTCATATGGCACGTATGTGAGTAGCGCTCTATTTCGCTTTTAACTAATAAACAGGATTGGCCTTGTGTTGTGTCTTTGAAATAGCTTTTATGGCTATTCCATTTGCATCTCAATAAATCTCAAGTGGTCGGTGAAATTCAGGTGGAGCAAGACGAGGTGCATTGGTCGGTTTTTCTTTTAGTTCATTGAATGCGTTCTCTTGCTTTTGATTCCATTAGAATTTGACATCGTGTTTAACAAGTTCATTCTACTCGAGGCTATGCTAATAAAATCCTCGATAAACCTCGTATGGAAGCTAGCTAAGCGATGAAGAATGTTACCTCCGTTTGATTTGCGGGTGTTGTCCTCACTTAGAATGTCTCTTTTGGAGCTTCATTTGGAAGCTATAAGCTTTCATGATGCTCGTGGGTAACAAACTCTCTTGGCAACAATTAAGGTTGCATGTAGTTCTTGTTCAAATGACGCGTATTTAGGATGTGCTCCATTCAGCTATTCACGAAGATATATGGTTGGCCTGGTTTATAGTATCAAAACGGCTCTTATACCTACTCCATTTGCATGACATTCGATCTAAAAAAGATCAATAAATGTTAGAAGGAGCAAGGCATGGTGCATTGGTCAATTTTTCTCTTAGTTCATTGAATGCTTTCTCTTGCATTTGCTTTCCTGGACATAATGTTCTTTTTACGATGGTGAGGCTATGCTCTTTGAAAGTCCTAATAACCCTCCTGTAGAAACTAGCAAAATAATTTGAAGATCTTACCTTCGTTGCATTTGCGGCCGTTGCCAATTAGCATGTCTCTTTTATAACCTTGTTTTGCTCTAGAGATGCCTAAAGCCATGATGATCGATCCGTGTGGATGTCAGACTCCTTTGCCACAATTAAGGTTTCTAGACACCCAAAGACCTTACATTTGCATGTAGTTCTTTCTCAAATGTCGCGTATTTAAGTTGTGCTCCATTTAGTGTTTCATTAAAAGACATGATTGGACTTTTTCTTTTTTTTTTCTTTTTCTAGTATCGAAACAGCTCTTATACCTAATCACTTTCATTATATTCAATCTCATGAGATCGATCAAAGTTAGTTGTGGCAAGACGGTGCACACTGGCTAATAATTCTTCAAATACATTGAATGCTTTGTTTTGCTTTCATTTTCGTTCTAAGTTCACGGTTCTTTGAACACATTCCGTCGATGGCTAGGCAAAGCCACTAAAATCCTTAATAAACTTCCTGTAGAATCTACCAAACCGTGTAAGACCTTGCCTCGGTTGCATTTGTTGGTGTTGGCCACTTCGCATGTCTCTCGTTGAGCTTTTTTTTGGCTCCAAAGATTCTTCAAGCTTTCATGATCTGTGTGGATGACAAAGTCTTTTTACAACAAGTAAGGTATCCAAACTTGCAAAGTCCTCACAAGTGAATGTGGTTCTTTCTCACATGGCACGTATGTGAGTAGCGCTCTATTTCGCTTTTAACTAATAAACAGGATTGGCCTTGTGTTGTGTCTTTGAAATAGCTTTTATGGCTATTCCATTTGCATCTCAATAAATCTCAAGTGGTCGGTGAAATTCAGGTGGAGCAAGACGAGGTGCATTGGTCGGTTTTTCTTTTAGTTCATTGAATGCGTTCTCTTGCTTTTGATTCCATTAGAATTTGACATCGTGTTTAACAAGTTCATTCTACTCTGAGGCTATGCTAATAAAATCCTCGATAAACCTCGTATGGAAGCTAGCTAAGCGATGAAGAATGTTACCTCCGTTTGATTTGCGGGTGTTGTCCTCACTTAGAATGTCTCTTTTGGAGCTTCATTTGGAAGCTATAAGCTTTCATGATGCTCGTGGGTAACAAACTCTCTTGGCAACAATTAAGGTTGCATGTAGTTCTTGTTCAAATGACGCGTATTTAGGATGTGCTCCATTCAGCTATTCACGAAGATATATGGTTGGCCTGGTTTATAGTATCAAAACGGCTCTTATACCTACTCCATTTGCATGACATTCGATCTAAAAAAGATCAATAAATGTTAGAAGGAGCAAGGCATGGTGCATTGGTCAATTTTTCTCTTAGTTCATTGAATGCTTTCTCTTGCATTTGCTTTCCTGGACATAATGTTCTTTTTACGATGGTGAGGCTATGCTACTGAAAGTCCTAATAACCCTCCTGTAGAAACTAGCAAAATAATTTGAAGATCTTACCTTCGTTGCATTTGCCGTTGCCAATTAGCATGTCTCTTTTATAACCTTGTTTTGCTCTAGAGATGCCTAAAGCCATCATGATCGATCCGTGTGGATGTCAGACTCCTTTGCCACAATTAAGGTTTCTAGACACCCAAAGACCTTACATTTGCATGTAGTTCTTTCTCAAATGTCTCGTATTTAAGTTGTGCTCCATTTAGTGTTTCATTAAAAGACATGATTGGACTTTTTCTTTTTTTTTTCTTTTTCTAGTATCGAAACAGCTCTTATACCTAATCACTTTCATTATATTCAATCTCATGAGATCGATCAAAGTTAGTTGTGGCAAGACGGTGCACACTGGCTAATAATTCTTCAAATACATTGAATGCTTTGTTTTACTTTCATTTTCGTTCTAAGTTCACGGTTCTTTGAACACATTCCGTCGATGGTTAGGCAAAGCCACTAAAATCCTTAATAAACTTCCTGTAGAATCTACCAAACCGTGTAAGACCTTGCCTCGGTTGCATTTGTGGGTGTTGGCCACTTCGCATGTCTCTCGTTGAGCTTTTTTTTGGCTCCAAAGATTCTTCAAGCTTTCATGATCTGTGTGGATGACAAAGTCTTTTTACAACAAGTAAGGTATCCAAACTTGCAAAGTCCTCACAAGTGAATGTGGTTCTTTCTCATATGGCACGTATGTGAGTAGCGCTCTATTTCTCTTTTAACTAATAAACAGGACTGGCCTTGTGTTGTGTCTTTGAAATAGTTTTTATGGCTATTCCATTTGCATCTCAATAAATCTCAAGTGGTCGGTGAAATTCAGGTGGAGCAAGACGAGGTGCATTAGTCGGTTTTTCTTTTAGTTCATTGAATGCGTTCTCTTGCTTTTGATTCCATTAGAATTTGACATTGTGTTTAACAAGTTCATTCTACTCGAGGCTATGCTAATAAAATCCTCGATAAACCTCGTATGGAAGCTAGCTAAGCGATGAAGAATGTTACCTCCGTTTGATTTGCGGGTGTTGTCCTCACTTAGAATGTCTCTTTTGGAGCTTCATTTGGAAGCTATAAGCTTTCATGATGCTCGTGGGTAACAAACTCTCTTGGCAACAATTAAGGTTGCATGTAGTTCTTGTTCAAATGACGCGTATTTAGGATGTGCTCCATTCAGCTATTCACGAAGATATATGGTTGGCCTGGTTTATAGTATCAAAACGGCTCTTATACCTACTCCATTTGCATGACATTCGATCTAAAAAAGATCAATAAATGTTAGAAGGAGCAAGGCATGGTGCATTGGTCAATTTTTCTCTTAGTTCATTGAATGCTTTCTCTTGCATTTTCTTTCCTGGACATAATGTTCTTTTTACGATGGTGAGGCTATGCTACTGAAAGTCCTAATAACCCTCCTGTAGAAACTAGCAAAATAATTTGAAGATCTTACCTTCGTTGCATTTGCGGCCGTTGCCAATTAGCATGTCTCTTTTATAACCTTGTTTTGCTCTAGAGATGCCTAAAGCCATCATGATCGATCCGTGTGGATGTCAGACTCCTTTGCCACAATTGAGGTTTCTAGACACCCAAAGACCTTACATTTGCATGTAGTTCTTTCTCAAATGTCGCGTATTTAAGTTGTGCTCCAATTAGTGTTTCATTAAAAGACATGATTGGACTTTTTCTTTTTTTTTCTTTTTCTAGTATCAAAACAGCTCTTATACCTAATCACTTTCATTATATTCAATCTCATGAGATCGATCAAAGTTAGTTGTGGCAAGACGGTGCACACTGGCTAATAATTCTTCAAATACATTGAATGCTTTGTTTTGCTTTCATTTTCGTTCTAAGTTCACGGTTCTTTGAACACATTCCGTCGATGGCTAGGCAAAGCCACTAAAATCCTTAATAAACTTCTGTAGAATCTACCAAACCGTGTAAGACCTTGCCTCGGTTGCATTTGTGGGTGTTGGCCACTTCGCATGTCTCTCGTTGAGCTTTTTTGGCTCCAAAGATTCTTCAAGCTTTCATGATCTCGTGTGGATGACAAAGTCTTTTTACAACAAGTAAGGTATCCAAACTTGCAAAGTCCTCACAAGTGAATGTGGTTCTTTCTCATATGGCACGTATGTGAGTAGCGCTCTATTTCGCTTTTAACTAATAAACAGGATTGGCCTTGTGTTGTGTCTTTGAAATAGCTTTTATGGCTATTCCATTTGCATCTCAATAAATCTCAAGTGGTCGGTGAAATTCAGGTGGAGCAAGACGAGGTGCATTGGTCGGTTTTTCTTTTAGTTCATTGAATGCGTTCTCTTGCTTTTGATTCCATTAGAATTTGACATCGTGTTTAACAAGTTCATTCTACTCTGAGGCTATGCTAATAAAATCCTCGATAAACCTCGTATGGAAGCTAGCTAAGCGATGAAGAATGTTACCTCCGTTTGATTTGCGGGTGTTGTCCTCACTTAGAATGTCTCTTTTGGAGCTTCATTTGGAAGCTATAAGCTTTCATGATGCTCGTGGGTAACAAACTCTCTTGGCAACAATTAAGGTTGCGAAACTTGCAAAGCCCTCACTAGTGCATGTAGTTCTTGTTCAAATGACGCGTATTTAGGATGTGCTCCATTCAGCTATTCACGAAGATATATGGTTGGCCTGGTTTGTAGTATCAAAACGGCTCTTATACCTACTCCATTTGCATGACATTCGATCTAAAAAAGATCAATAAATGTTAGAAGGAGCAAGGCATGGTGCATTGGTCAATTTTTCTCTTAGTTCATTGAATGCTTTCTCTTGCATTTGCTTTCTGGACATAATGTTTTTTTTTTTACGATGGTGAGGCTATGCTACTGAAAGTCCTAATAACCCTCCTGTAGAAACTAGCAAAATAATTTGAAGATCTTACCTTCGTTGCATTTGCGGCCGTTGCCAATTAGCATGTCTCTTTTATAACCTTGTTTTGCTCTAGAGATGCCTAAAGCCATCATGATCGATCCGTGTGGATGTCAGACTCCTTTGCCACAATTGAGGTTTCTAGACACCCAAAGACCTTACATTTGCATGTAGTTCTTTCTCAAATGTCGCGTATTTAAGTTGTGCTCCATTTAGTGTTTCATTAAAAGACATGATTGGACTTTTTCTTTTTTTTTCTTTTTCTAGTATCGAAACAACTCTTATACCTAATCACTTTCATTATATTCAATCTCATGAGATCGATCAAAGTTAGTTGTGGCAAGACGGTGCACACTAGCTAATAATTCTTCAAATACATTGAATGCTTTGTTTTGCTTTCATTTTCGTTCTAAGTTCACGGTTCTTTGAACACATTCCGTCGATGGCTAGGCAAAGCCACTAAAATCCTTAATAAACTTCCTGTAGAATCTACCAAACCGTGTAAGACCTTGCCTCGGTTGCATTTGTGGGTGTTGGCCACTTCGCATGTCTCTCGTTGAGCTTTTTTTTGGCTCCAAAGATTCTTCAAGCTTTCATGATCTGTGTGGATGACAAAGTCTTTTTACAACAAGTAAGGTATCCAAACTTGCAAAGTCCTCACAAGTGAATGTGGTTCTTTCTCATATGGCACGTATGTGAGTAGCGCTCTATTTCGCTTTTAACTAATAAACAGGATTGGCCTTGTGTTGTGTCTTTGAAATAGCTTTTATGGCTATTCCATTTGCATCTCAATAAATCTCAAGTGGTCGGTGAAATTCAGGTGGAGCAAGACGAGGTGCATTGGTCGGTTTTTCTTTTAGTTCATTGAATGCGTTCTCTTGCTTTTGATTCCATTAGAATTTGACATCGTGTTTAACAAGTTCATTCTACTCTGAGGCTATGCTAATAAAATCCTCGATAAACCTCGTATGGAAGCTAGCTAAGCGATGAAGAATGTTACCTCCGTTTGATTTGCGGGTGTTGTCCTCACTTAGAATGTCTCTTTTGGAGCTTCATTTGGAAGCTATAAGCTTTCATGATGCTCGTGGGTAACAAACTCTCTTGGCAACAATTAAGGTTGCGAAACTTGCAAAGCCCTCACTAGTGCATGTAGTTCTTGTTCAAATGACGCGTATTTAGGATGTGCTCCATTCAGCTTTTCACGAAGATATATGGTTGGCCTGGTTTATAGTATCAAAACGGCTCTTATACCTACTCCATTTGCATGACATTCGATCTAAAAAAGATCAATAAATGTTAGAAGGAGCAAGGCATGGTGCATTGGTCAATTTTTCTCTTAGTTCATTGAATGCTTTCTCTTGCATTTGCTTTCCTGGACATAATGTTCTTTTTTTACGATGGTGAGGCTATTCTACTGAAAGTCCTAATAACCCTCCCGTAGAAACTAGCAAAATAATTTGAAGATCTTACCTTCGTTGCATTTGCGGCCGTTGCCAATTAGCATGTCTCTTCTATAACCTTGTTTTGCTCTAGAGATGCCTAAAGCCATGATGATCGATCCGTGTGGATGTCAGACTCCTTTGCCACAATTAAGGTTTCTAGACACCCAAAGACCTTACATTTGCATGTAGTTCTTTCTCAAATGTCGCGTATTTAAGTTGTGCTCCATTTAGTGTTTCATTAAAAGACATGATTGGACTTTTTCTTTTTTTTTCTTTTTCTAGTATCGAAACAGCTCTTATACCTAATCACTTTCATTATATTCAATCTCATGAGATCGATCAAAGTTAGTTGTGGCAAGACGGTGCACACTAGCTAATAATTCTTCAAATACATTGAATGCTTTGTTTTGCTTTCATTTTCGTTCAAAGTTCACGTTTCTTTGAACACATTCCGTCGATGGCTAGGCAAAGCCACTAAAATCCTTAATAAACTTCCTGTAGAATCTACCAAACCGTGTAAGACCTTGCCTCGGTTGCATTTGTTGGTGTTGGCCACTTCGCATGTCTCTCGTTGAGCTTTTTTTTGGCTCCAAAGATTCTTCAAGCTTTCATGATCTGTGTGGATGACAAAGTCTTTTTACAACAAGTAAGGTATCCAAACTTGCAAAGTCCTCACAAGTGAATGTGGTTCTTTCTCACATGGCACGTATGTGAGTAGCGCTCTATTTCGCTTTTAACTAATAAACAGGATTGGCCTTGTGTTGTGTCTTTGAAATAGCTTTTATGGCTATTCCATTTGCATCTCAATAAATCTCAAGTGGTCGGTGAAATTCAGGTGGAGCAAGACGAGGTGCATTGGTCGGTTTTTCTTTTAGTTCATTGAATGCGTTCTCTTGCTTTTGATTCCATTAGAATTTGACATCGTGTTTAACAAGTTCATTCTACTCTGAGGCTATGCTAATAAAATCCTCGATAAACCTCGTATGGAAGCTAGCTAAGCGATGAAGAATGTTACCTCCGTTTGATTTGCGGGTGTTGTCCTCACTTAGAATGTCTCTTTTGGAGCTTCATTTGGAAGCTATAAGCTTTCATGATGCTCGTGGGTAACAAACTCTCTTGGCAACAATTAAGGTTGCGAAACTTGCAAAGCCCTCACTAGTGCATGTAGTTCTTGTTCAAATGACGCGTATTTAGGATGTGCTCCATTCACTATTCACGAAGATATATGGTTGGCCTGGTTTATAGTATCAAACGGCTCTTATACCTACTCCATTTGCATGACATTCGATCTAAAAAGATCAATAAATGTTAGAAGGAGCAAGGCATGGTGCATTGGTCAATTTTTCTCTTAGTTCATTGAATGCTTTCTCTTGCATTTGCTTTCTGGACATAATGTTCTTTTTACGATGGTGAGGCTATGCTCTTGAAAGTCCTAATAACCCTCCCAGTAGAAACTAGCAAAATAATTTGAAGATCTTACCTTCGTTGCATTTGCGGCCGTTGCCAATTAGCATGTCTCTTCTATAACCTTGTTTTGCTCTAGAGATGCCTAAAGCCATCATGATCGATCCGTGTGGATGTCAGACTCCTTTGCCACAATTAAGGTTTCTAGACACCCAAAGACCTTACATTTGCATGTAGTTCTTTCTCAAATGTCGCGTATTTAAGTTGAGCTCCATTTAGTGTTTCATTAAAAGACATGATTGGACTTTTTCTTTTTTTTCTTTTTCTAGTATCGAAACAGCTCTTATACCCAATCACTTTCGTTATATTCAATCTCATGAGATCGATCAAAGTTAGTTGTGGCAAGACGGTGCACACTGGCTAATAATTCTTCAAATACATTGAATGCTTTGTTTTTACTTTCATTTTCGTTCTAAGTTCACGGTTCTTTGAACACATTCCGTCGATGGTTAGGCAAAGCCACTAAAATCCTTAATAAACTTCCTGTAGAATCTACCAAACCGTGTAAGACCTTGCCTCGGTTGCATTTGTGGGTGTTGGCCACTTCGCATGTCTCTCGTTGAGCTTTTTTTTGGCTCCAAAGATTCTTCAAGCTTTCATGATCTGTGTGGATGACAAAGTCTTTTTACAACAAGTAAGGTATCCAAACTTGCAAAGTCCTCACAAGTGAATGTGGTTCTTTCTCATATGGCACGTATGTGAGTAGCGCTCTATTTCTCTTTTAACTAATAAACAGGACTGGCCGTGTGTTGTGTCTTTGAAATAGCTTTTCTGGCTATTCCATTTGCATCTCAATAAATCTCAAGTGGTCGGTGAAATTCAGGTGGAGCAAGACGAGGTGCATTAGTCGGTTTTTCTTTTAGTTCATTGAATGCGTTCTCTTGCTTTTGATTCCATTAGAATTTGACATTGTGTTTAACAAGTTCATTCTACTCTGAGGCTATGCTAATAAAATCCTCGATAAACCTCGTATGGAAGCTAGCTAAGCGATGAAGAATGTTACCTCCGTTTGATTTGCGGGTGTTGTCCTCACTTAGAATGTCTCTTTTGGAGCTTCATTTGGAAGCTATAAGCTTTCATGATGCTCGTGGGTAACAAACTCTCTTGGCAACAATTAAGGTTGCGAAACATGCAAAGCCCTCACTAGTGCATGTAGTTCTTGTTCAAATGACGCGTATTTAGGATGTGCTCCATTCAGCTATTCACGAAGATATATGGTTGGCCATGTTTATAGTATCAAAACGGCTCTTATACCTACTCCATTTGCATGACATTCGATCTAAAAAAGATCAATAAATGTTAGAAGGAGCAAGGCATGGTGCATTGGTCAATTTTTCTCTTAGTTCATTGAATGCTTTCTCTTGCATTTGCTTTCCTGGACATAATGTTCTTTTTACGATGGTGAGGCTATGCTACTGAAAGTCCTAATAACCCTCCTGTAGAAACTAGCAAAATAATTTGAAGATCTTACCTTCGTTGCATTTGCGGCCGTTGCCAATTAGCATGTCTCTTTTATAACCTTGTTTTGCTCTAGAGATGCCTAAAGCCATCATGATCGATCCGTGTGGATGTCAGACTCCTTTGCCACAATTAAGGTTTCTAGACACCCAAAGACCTTACATTTGCATGTAGTTCTTTCTCAAATGTCGCGTATTTAAGTTGTGCTCCATTTAGTGTTTCATTAAAAGACATGATTGGACTTTTTCTTTTTTTCTTTTTCTAGTATCAAAACAGCTCTTATACCTAATCACTTTCATTATATTCAATCTCATGAGATCGATCAAAGTTAGTTGTGGCAAGACGGTGCACATGGCTAATAATTCTTCAAATACATTGAATGCTTTGTTTTACTTTCATTTTTCGTTCTAAGTTCACGTTTCTTTGAACACATTCCGTCGATGGCTAGGCAAAGCCACTAAAATCCTTAAAAACTTCCCTGTAGAATCTACCAAACCGTGTAAGACCTTGCCTCGGTTGCATTTGTTAGTGTTGGCCACTTCGCATGTCTCTCGTTGAGCTTTTTTGGCTCCAAAGATTCTTCAAGCTTTCATGATCTCGTGTGGATGACAAAGTCTTTTTACAACAAGTAAGGTATCCAAACTTGCAAAGTCCTCACAAGTGAATGTGGTTCTTTCTCACATGGCACGTATGTGAGTAGCGCTCTATTTCGCTTTTAACTAATAAACAGGATTGGCCTTGTGTTGTGTCTTTGAAATAACTTTTATGGCTATTCCATTTGCATCTCAATAAATCTCAAGTGGTCGGTGAAATTCAGGTGGAGCAAGACGAGGTGAATTGTTCGGTTTTTCTTTTAGTTCATTGAATGCGTTCTCTTGCTTTTGATTCCATTAGAATTTGACGTCGTGTTTAACAAGTTCATTCTACTCTGAGGCTATGCTAATAAAATCCTCGATAAACCTCGTATGGAAGCTAGCTAAGCGATGAAGAATGTTACCTCCGTTTGATTTGCGGGTGTTGGCCTCACTTAGAATGTCTCTTTTTGAGCTTCATTTGGAAGCTATAAGCTTTCATGATGCTCGTGGGTAATAAACTCTCTTGGCAACAATTAAGGTTGCGAAACTTGCAAAGCCCTCACTAGTGCATGTAGTTCTTGTTCAAATGACGCGTATTTAGGATGTGCTCCATTCAGCTTTTCACGAAGATATATGGTTGGCCATGTTTATAGTATCAAAACGGCTCTTATACCTACTCCATTTGCATGACATTCGATCTAAAAAAGATCAATAAATGTTAGAAGGAGTAAGGCATGGTGCATTGGTCAATTTTTCTCTTAGTTCATTGAATGCTTTCTCTTGCATTTGCTTTCCTGGACATAATGTTCTTTTTACGATGGTGTGGCTATGATACTGAAAGTCCTAATAACCCTCCCGTAGAAACTAGCAAAATAATTTGAAGATCTTACCTTCGTTGCATTTGCGGCCGTTGCCAATTAGCATGTCTCTTCTATAACCTTGTTTTGCTCTAGAGATGCCTAAAGCCATGATGATCGATCCGTGTGGATGTCAGACTCCTTTGCCACAATTAAGGTTTCTAGACACCCAAAGACCTTACATTTGCATGTAGTTCTTTCTCAAATGTCGCGTATTTAAGTTGTGCTCCATTTAGTGTTTCATTAAAAGACATGATTGGACTTTTTCTTTTTTTTTCTTTTTCTAGTATCGAAACAGCTCTTATACCTAATCACTTTCATTATATTCAATCTCATGAGATCGATCAAAGTTAGTTGTGGCAAGACGGTGCACACTGGCTAATAATTCTTCAAATACATTGAATGCTTTGTTTTGCTTTCATTTTCGTTCAAAGTTCACGGTTCTTTGAACACATTCCGTCGATGGTTAGGCAAAGCCACTAAAATCCTTAATAAACTCCCCTGTAGAATCTACCAAACCGTGTAAGACCTTGCCTCGCTTGCATTTGTAGGTGTTGGCCACTTCGCATGTCTCTCGTTGAGCTTTTTTTGGCTCCAAAGATTCTTCAAGCTTTCATGATCTGTGTGGATGACAAAGTCTTTTACAACAAGTAAGGTATCCAAACTTGCAAAGTCCTCACAAGTGAATGTGGTTCTTTCTCATATGGCACGTATGTGAGTAGCGCTCTATTTCGCTTTTAACTAATAAACAGGATTGGCCTTGTGTTGTGTCTTTGAAATAGCTTTTATGGCTATTCCATTTGCATCTCAATAAACCTCAAGTGGTCGGTGAAATTTCGGTGGAGCAAGACGAGGTGCATTGGTCGGTTTTTCTTTTAGTTCATTGAATGCGTTCTCTTGCTTTTGATTCCATTAGAATTTGACATCGTGTTTAACAAGTTCATTCTACTGAGGCTATGCTAATAAAATCCTCGATAAACCTCGTATGGAAGCTAGCTAAGCGATGAAGAATGTTACCTCCGTTTGATTTGCGGGTGTTGTCCTCACTTAGAATGTCTCTTTTGGAGCTTCATTTGGAAGCTATAAGTTTTCATGATGCTCGTGGGTAACAAACTCTCTTGGCAACAATTAAGGTTAAGAAACTTGCAAAGCCCTCACTAGTGCATGTAGTTCTTGTTCAAATGACGCGTATTTAGGATGTGCTCCATTCAGCTTTTCACGAAGATATATGGTTGGCCTGGTTTATAGTATCAAAACGGCTCTTATACCTACTCCATTTGCATGACATTCGATCTAAAAAAGATCAATAAATGTTAGAAGGAGCAAGGCATGGTGCATTGGTCAATTTTTCTCTTAGTTCATTGAATGCTTTCTCTTGCATTTGCTTTCCTGGACATAATGTTCTTTTTACGATGGTGAGGCTATGCTACTGAAAGTCCTAATAACCCTCCCGTAGAAACTAGCAAAATAATTTGAAGATCTTACCTTCGTTGCATTTGCGGCCGTTGCCAATTAGCATGTCTCTTCTATAACCTTGTTTTGCTCTAGAGATGCCTAAAGCCATCATGATCGATCCGTGTGGATGTCAGACTCCTTTGCCACAATTAAGATTTCTAGACACCCAAAGACCTTACATTTGCATGTAGTTCTTTCTCAAATGTCGTGTATTTAAGTTGTGCTCCATTTAGTGTTTCATTAAAAGACATGATTGGACTTTTTCTTTTTTTCTTTTTCTAGTATCGAAACAGCTCTTATACCAAATCATTTTCATTATATTCAATCTCATGAGATCGATCAAAGTTAGTTGTGGCAAGACGGTGCACACTGGCTAATAATTCTTCAAATACATTGAATGCTTTGTTTTGCTTTCATTTTCGTTCAAAGTTCACGGTTCTTTGAACACATTCCGTCGATGGTTAGGCAAAGCCACTTAAATCCTTAATAAACGTCCTGTAGAATCTACCAAACCGTGTAAGACCTTGCCTCGCTTGCATTTGTGGGTGTTGGCCACTTCGCATGTCTCTCGTTCAGCTTTTTTTTTGCTCCAAAGATTCTTCAAGCTTTCATGATCTGTGTGGATGACAAAGTCTTTTTACAACAAGTAAGGTATCCAAACTTGCAAAGTCCTCACAAGTGAATGTGGTTCTTTCTCATATGGCACGTATGTGAGTAGCGCTCTATTTCGCTTTTAACTAATAAACAGGATTGGCCTTGTGTTGTGTCTTTGAAATAGCTTTTATGGCTATTCCATTTGCATCTCAATAAACCTCAAGTGGTCGGTGAAATTCAGGTGGAGCAAGACGAGGTGCATTGGTCGGTTTTTCTTTTAGTTCATTGAATGCGTTCTCTTGCTTTTGATTCCATTAGAATTTGACATCGTGTTTAACAAGTTCATTCTACTCTGAGGCCATGCTAATAAAATCCTCGATAAACCTCGTATGGAAGCTAGCTAAGCGATGAAGAATGTTACCTCCGTTTGATTTGCGGGTTGTCCTCACTTAGAATGTCTCTTTTGGAGCTTCATTTGGAAGCTATAAGTTTTCATGATGCTCGTGGGTAACAAACTCTCTTGGCAACAATTAAGGTTGCGAAACTTGCAAAGCCCTCACTAGTGCATGTAGTTCTTGTTCAAATGACGCGTATTTAGGATGTGCTCCATTCAGCTTTTCACGAAGATATATGGTTGGCCTGGTTTATAGTATCAAAACGGCTCTTATACCTACTCCATTTGCATGACATTCGATCTAAAAAAGATCAATAAATGTTAGAAGGAGCAAGGCATGGTGCATTGGTCAATTTTTCTCTTAGTTCATTGAATGCTTTCTCTTGCATTTGCTTTCCTGGACATAATGTTCTTTTTACGATGGTGAGGCTATGCTACTGAAAGTCCTAATAACCCTCCCGTAGAAACTAGCAAAATAATTTGAAGATCTTACCTTCGTTGCATTTGCGGCCGTTGCCAATTAGCATGTCTCTTCTATAACCTTGTTTTGCTCTAGAGATGCCTAAAGCCATGATGATCGATCCGTGTGGATGTCAGACTCCTTTGCCACAATTAAGATTTCTAGACACCCAAAGACCTTACATTTGCATGTAGTTCTTTCTCAAATGTCGTGTATTTAAGTTGTGCTCCATTTAGTGTTTCATTAAAAGACATGATTGGACTTTTTTTTTTCTTTTTCTAGTATCGAAACAGCTCTTATACCTAATCATTTTCATTATATTCAATCTCATGAGATCGATCAAAGTTAGTTGTGGCAAGACGGTGCACACTGGCTAATAATTCTTCAAATACATTGAATGCTTTGTTTTACTTTCATTTTCGTTCTAAGTTCACGGTTCTTTGAACACATTCCGTCGATGGCTAGGCAAAGCCACTAAAATCCTTAATAAACTTCCTGTAAAATCTACCAAACCGTGTAAGACCTTGCCTCGGTTGCATTTGTTGGTGTTGGCCACTTCGCATGTCTCTCGTTGAGCTTTTTTTTGGCTCCAAAGATTCTTCAAGCTTTCATGATCTGTGTGGATGACAAAGTCTTTTTACAACAAGTAAGGTATCCAAACTTGCAAAGTCCTCACAAGTGAATGTGGTTCTTTCTCACATGGCACGTATGTGAGTAGCGCTCTATTTCGCTTTTAACTAATAAACAGGATTGGCCTTGTGTTGTGTCTTTGAAATAGCTTTTATGGCTATTCCATTTGCATCTCAATAAATCTCAAGTGGTCGGTGAAATTCAGGTGGAGCAAGACGAGGTGCATTGGTCGGTTTTTCTTTTAGTTCATTGAATGCGTTCTCTTGCTTTTGATTCCATTAGAATTTGACATCGTGTTTAACAAGTTCATTCTACTCTGAGGCTATGCTAATAAAATCCTCGATAAACCTCGTATGGAAGCTAGCTAAGCGATGAAGAATGTTACCTCCGTTAGATTTGCGGGTGTTGTCCTAACTTAGAATGTCTCTTTTGGAGCTTCATTTGGAAGCTATAAGCTTTCATGATGCTCGTGGGTAACAAACTCTCTTGGCAACAATTAAGGTTGCGAAACTTGCAAAGCCCTCACTAGTGCATGTAGTTCTTGTTCAAATGACGCGTATTTAGGATGTGCTCCATTCAGCTTTTTACGAAGATATATGGTTGGCTTGGTTTATAGTATCAAAACGGCTCTTATACCTACTCCATTTGTAGGACATTCGATCTAAAAAAGATCAATAAATGTTAGAAGGAGCAAGGCATGGTGCATTGGTCAATTTTTCTCTTAGTTCATTGAATGCTTTCTCTTGCATTTGCTTTCCCGGACATAATGTTCTTTTTACGATGGTGAGGCTATGCTACTGAAAGTCCTAATAACCCTCCCGTAGAAACTAGCAAAATAATTTGAAGATCTTACCTTCGTTGCATTTGCGGCCGTTGCCAATTAGCATGTCTCTTCTATAACCTTGTTTTGCTCTAGAGATGCCTAAAGCCATCATGATCGATCCGTGTGGATGTCAGACTCCTTTGCCACAATTAAGGTTTCTAGACACCCAAAGACCTTACATTTGCATGTAGTTCTTTCTCAAATGTCGCGTATTTAAGTTGAGGTTCATTTAGTGTTTCATTAAAAGACATGATTGGACTTTTTCTTTTTTTTCTTTTTCTAGTATCGAAACAGCTCTTATACCCAATCACTTTCATTATATTCAATCTCATGAGATCGATCAAAGTTAGTTGTGGCAAGACGGTGCACACTGGCTAATAATTCTTCAAATACATTGAATGCTTTGTTTTGCTTTCATTTTCGTTCAAAGTTCACGGTTCTTTGAACACATTCCGTCGATGGTTAAGAAAAGCCACTAAAATCCTTAATAAACTTCCTGTAGAATCTACAAACCGTGTAAGACCTTGCCTCGGTTGCATTTGTGGGTGTTGGCCACTTCGCATGTCTGTCGTTGAGCTTTTTTTTTGCTCCAAAGATTCTTCAAGCTTTCATGATCTGTGTGGATGACAAAGTCTTTTTACAACAAGTAAGGTATCCAAACTTGCAAAGTCCTCACAAGTGAATGTGGTTCTTTCTCATATGGCACGTATGTGAGTAGCGCTCTATTTCGCTTTTAACTAATAAACAGGATTGGCCTTGTGTTGTGTCTTTGAAATAGCTTTTATGGCTATTCCATTTGCATCTCAATAAACCTCAAGTGGTCGGTGAAATTCAGGTGGAGCAAGACGAGGTGCATTGGTCGGTTTTTCTTTTAGTTCATTGAATGCGTTCTCTTGCTTTTGATTCCATTAGAATTTGACGTCGTGTTTAACAAGTTCATTCTACTCTGAGGCTATGCTAATAAAATCCTCGATAAACCTCGTATGGAAGCTAGCTAAGCGATGAAGAATGTTACCTCCGTTTGATTTGCGGGTGTTGTCCTCACTTAGAATGTCTCTTTTGGAGCTTCATTTGGAAGCTATAAGCTTTCATGATGCTCGTGGTTAACAAACTCTCTTGGCAACAATTAAGGTTGCGAAACTTGCAAAGCCCTCACTAGTGCATGTAGTTCTTGTTCAAATGACGCGTATTTAGGATGTGCTCCATTCAGCTTTTCACGAAGATATATGGTTGGCCTGGTTTATAGTATCAAAACGGCTCATATACCTACTCCATTTGCAGGACATTCCATCTAAAAAAGATCAATAAATGTTAGAAGGAGCAAGGCATGGTGCATTGGTCAATTTTTCTCTTAGTTCATTGAATGCTTTCTCTTGCATTTGCTTTCCTGGACATAATGTTCTTTTTACGATGGTGAGGCTATGCTACTGAAAGTCCTAATAGCCCTCCCGTAGAAACTAGCAAAATAATTTGAAGATCTTACCTTCGTTGCATTTGCGGCCGTTGCCAATTAGCATGTCTCTTCTATAACCTTGTTTTGCTCTATAGATGCCTAAAGCCATCATGATCGATCCGTGTGGATGTCAGACTCCTTTGCCACAATTAAGGTTTCTAGACACCCAAAGACCTTACATTTGCATGTAGTTCTTTCTCAAATGTCGCGTATTTAAGTTGTGCTCCATTTAGTGTTTCATTAAAAGACATGATTGGACTTTTTCTTTTTTTTTCTTTTTCTAGTATCGAAACAGCTCTTATACCTAATCACTTTCATTATATTCAATCTCATGAGATCGATCAAAGTTAGTTGTGGCAAGACGGTGCACACTGGCTAATAATTCTTCAAATACATTGAATGCTTTGTTTTACTTTCATTTTCGTTCTAAGTTCACGGTTCTTTGAACACATTTCGTCGATGGCTAGGCAAAGCAACTAAAATCCTTAATAAACTTCCTGTAGAATCTACCAAACCGTGTAAGACCTTGCCTCGGTTGCATTTGTTGGTGTTGGCCACTTCGCATGTCTCTCGTTGAGCTTTTTTTTGGCTCCAAAGATTCTTCAAGCTTTCATGATCTGTGTGGATGACAAAGTCTTTTTACAACAAGTAAGGTATCCAAACTTGCAAAGTCCTCACAAGTGAATGTGGTTCTTTCTCATATGGCATGTATGTGAATAGCGCTCTATTTCGCTTTTAACTAATAAACAGGATTGGCCTTGTGTTGTGTCTTTGAAATAGCTTTTATGGCTATTCCATTTGCATCTCAATAAATCTCAAGTGGTCGGTGAAATTCAGGTGGAGCAAGACGAGGTGCATTGGTCGGTTTTTCTTTTAGTTCATTGAATGCGTTCTCATGCTTTTGATTCCATTAGAATTTGACATCGTGTTTAACAAGTTCATTCTACTCTGAGGCTATGCTAATAAAATCCTCGATAAAACTCGTATGGAAGCTAGCTAAGCGATGAAGAATGTTACCTCCGTTTGATTTGCGGGTGTTGTCCTCACTTAGAATGTCTCTTTTGGAGCTTCATTTGGAAGCTATAAGTTTTCATGATGCTCGTGGGTAACAAACTCTCTTGGCAACAATTAAGGTTGCGAAACTTGCAAAGCCCTCACTAGTGCATGTAGTTCTTGTTCAAATGACGCGTATTTAGGATGTGCTCCATTCAGCTTTTCACGAAGATATATGGTTGGCCTGGTTTATAGTATCAAAACGGCTCTTATACCTACTCCATTTGCATGACATTCGATCTAAAAAAGATCAATAAATGTTAGAAGGAGCAAGGCATGGTGCATTGGTCAATTTTTCTCTTAGTTCATTGAATGCTTTCTCTTGCATTTGCTTTCCTGGACATAATGTTCTTTATACGATGGTGAGGCTATGCTACTGAAAGTCCTAATAACCCTCCCGTAGAAACTAGCAAAATAATTTGAAGATCTTACCTTCGTTGCATTTGCGGCCGTTGCCAATTAGCATGACTCTTCTATAACCTTGTTTTGCTCTAGAGATGCCTAAAGCCATGATGATCGATCCGTGTGGATGTCAGACTCCTTTGCCACAATTAAGATTTCTAGACACCCAAAGACCTTACATTTGCATGTAGTTCTTTCTCAAATGTCGTGTATTTAAGTTGTGCTCCATTTAGTGTTTCATTAAAAGACATGATTGGACTTTTTCTTTTTTTCTTTTTCTAGTATCGAAACAGCTCTTATACCTAATCATTTTCATTATATTCAATCTCATGAGATCGATCAAACTTAGTTGTGGCAAGACGGTGCGCACTGGCTAATAATTCTTCAAATACATTGAATGCTTTGTTTTGCTTTCATTTTCGTTCAAAGTTCACGGTTCTTTGAACACATTCCGTCGATGGTTAGGCAAAGCCACTTAAATCCTTAATAAACGTCCTGTAGAATCTACCAAACCGTGTAAGACCTTGCCTCGCTTGCATTTGGGGGTGTTGGCCACTTCGCATGTCTCTCGTTCAGCTTTTTTTTGCTCCAAAGATTCTTCAAGCTTTCATGATCTGTGTGGATGACAAAGTCTTTTTACAACAAGTAAAGTATCCAAACTTGCAAAGTCCTCACAAGTGAATGTGGTTCTTTCTCATATGGCACGTATGTGAGTAGCGCTCTATTTCGCTTTTAACTAATAAACAGGATTGGCCTTGTGTTGTGTCTTTGAAATAGCTTTTATGGCTATTCCATTTGCATCTCAATAAACCTCAAGTGGTCGGTGAAATTCAGGTGGAGCAAGACGAGGTGCATTGGTCGGTTTTTCTTTTAGTTCATTGAATGCGTTCTCTTGCTTTTGATTCCATTAGAATTTGACATCGTGTTTAACAAGTTCATTCTACTCTGAGGCTATGCTAATAAAATCCTCGATAAACCTCGTATGGAAGCTAGCTAAGCGATGAAGAATGTTACCTCCGTTTGATTTGCGGGTGTTGTCCTCACTTAGAATGTCTCTTTTGGAGCTTCATTTGGAAGCTATAAGTTTTCATGATGCTCGTGGGTAACAAACTCTCTTGGCAACAATTAAGGTTGCGAAACTTGCAAAGCCCTCACTAGTGCATGTAGTTCTTGTTCAAATGACGCGTATTTAGGATGTGCTCCATTCAGCTTTTCACGAAGATATATGGTTGGCCTGGTTTATAGTATCAAAACGGCTCTTATACCTACTCCATTTGCATGACATTCGATCTAAAAAAGATCAATAAATGTTAGAAGGAGCAAGGCATGGTGCATTGGTCAATTTTTCTCTTAGTTCATTGAATGCTTTCTCTTGCATTTGCTTTCCGACATAATGTTCTTTTTACGATGGTGAGGCTATGCTACTGAAAGTCCTAATAACCCTCCCGTAGAAACTAGCAAAATAATTTGAAGATCTTACCTTCGTTGCATTTGCGGCCGTTGCCAATTAGCATGTCTCTTCTATAACCTTGTTTTCCTCTAGAGATGCCTAAAGCCATGATGATCGATCCGTGTGGATGTCAGACTCCTTTGCCACAATTAAGATTTCTAGACACCCAAAGACCTTACATTTGCATGTAGTTCTTTCTCAAATGTCGTGTATTTAAGTTGTGCTCCATTTAGTGTTTCATTAAAAGACATGATTGGACTTTTTTTTTTTTCTTTTTCTAGTATCGAAACAGCTCTTATACCTAATCATTTTCATTATATTCAATCTCATGAGATCGATCAAAGTTAGTTGTGGCAAGACGGTGCGCACTGGCTAATAATTCTTCAAATACAATGAATGCTTTGTTTTGCTTTCATTTTCGTTCAAAGTTCACGGTTCTTTGAACACATTCCGTCGATGGTTAGGCAAAGCCACTAAAATCCTTAATAAACGTCCTGTAGAATCTACCAAACCTTGTAAGACCTTGCCTCGCTTGCATTTGTGGGTGTTGGCCACTTCGCATATCTCTCGTTGAGCTTTATTTTTGCTCCAAAGATTCTTCAAGCTTTCATGATCTGTGTGGATGACAAAGTCTTTTTACAACAAGTAAGGTATCCAAACTTGCAAAGTCCTCACAAGTGAATGTGGTTCTTTCTCATATGGCACGTATGTGAGTAGCTCTCTATTTCGCTTTTAACTAATAAACAGGATTGGCCTTGTGTTGTGTCTTTGAAATAGCTTTTATGGCTATTCCATTTGCCTCTCAATAAATCTCAAGTGGTCGGTGAAATTCGGGTGGAGCAAGACGAGGTGCATTGGTCGGTTTTTCTTTTAGTTCATTGAATGCGTTCTCTTGCTTTTGATTCCATTAGAATTTGACATCGTGTTTAACAAGTTCATTCTACTCTGAGGCTATGCTAATAAAATCCTCGATAAACCTCGTATGGAAGCTAGCTAAGCGATGAAGAATGTTACCTCCGTTTGATTTGCGGGTGTTGTCCTCACTTAGAATGTCTCTTTTGGAGCTTCATTTGGAAGCTATAAGTTTTCATGATGCTCGTGGGTAACAAACTCTCTTGGCAACAATTAAGGTTGCGAAACTTGCAAAGCCCTCACTAGTGCATGTAGTTCTTGTTCAAATGACGCGTATTTAGGATGTGCTCCATTAAGCTTTTCACGAAGATATATGGTTGGCCTGGTTTATAGTATCAAAACGGCTCTTATACCTACTCCATTTGCATGACATTCGATCTAAAAAAGATCAATAAATGTTAGAAGGAGCAAGGCATGGTGCATTGGTCAATTGTTCTCTTAGTTCATTGAATGCTTTCTCTTGCATTTGCTTTCCTGGACATAATGTTCTTTTTACGATGGTGAGGCTATGCTACTGAAAGTCCTAATAACCCTCCCGTAGAAACTAGCAAAATAATTTGAAGATCTTACCTTCGTTGCATTTGCGGCCGTTGCCAATTAGCATGTCTCTTCTATAACCTTGTTTTGCTCTAGAGATGCCTAAAGCCATGATGATCGATCCGTGTGGATGTCAGACTCCTTTGCCACAATTAAGGTTTCTAGACACCCAAAGACCTTACATTTGCATGTAGTTCTTTCTCAAATGTCGTGCATTTAAGTTGTGCTCCATTTAGTGTTTCATTAAAAGACATGATTGGACTTTTTCTTTTTTTTCTTTTTCTAGTATCGAAACAGCTCTTATACCTAATCATTTTCATTATATTCAATCTTATGAGATCGATCAAAGTTAGTTGTGGCAAGACGGTGCACACTGGCTAATAATTCTTCAAATACATTGAATGCTTTGTTTTGCTTTCATTTTTGTTCAAAGTTCACGGTTCTTTGAACACATTCCGTCGATGGTTAGGCAAAGCCACTAAAATCCTTAATAAACGTCCTGTAGAATCTACCAAACCGTGTAAGACCTTGCCTCGCTTGCATTTGTGGGTGTTGGCCACTTCGCATGTCTCTCGTTGAGCTTTTTTTTTGCTCCAAAGATTCTTCAAGCTTTCATGATCTGTGTGGATGACAAAGTCTTTTTACAACAAGTAAGGTATCCAAACTTGCAAAGTCCTCACAAGTGAATGTGGTTCTTTCTCATATGGCACGTATGTGAGTAGCGCTCTATTTCGCTTTTAACTAATAAACAGGATTGGCCTTGTGTTGTGTCTTTGAAATAGCTTTTATGGCTATTCCATTTGCATCTCAATAAATCTCAAGTGGTCGGTGAAATTCAGGTGAAGCAAGACGAGGTGCATTGGTCGGTTTTTCTTTTAGTTCATTGAATGCGTTCTCTTGCTTTTGATTCCATTAGAATTTGACATCGTGTTTAACAAGTTCATTCTACTCTGAGGCTATGCTAATAAAATCCTCGATAAACCTCGTATGGAAGCTAGCTAAGCGATGAAGAATGTTACCTCCGTTTGATTTGCGGGTGTTGTCCTCACTTAGAATGTCTCTTTTGGAGCTTCATTTGGAAGCTATAAGCTTTCATGATGCTCGTGGATAACAAACTCTCTTGGCAACAATTAAGGTTGCGAAACTTGCAAAGCCCTCACTAGTGCATGTAGTTCTTGTTCAAATGACGCGTATTTAGGATGTGCTCCATTCAGCTTTTCACGAAGATATATGGTTGGCCTGGTTTATAGTATCAAAATGCCTCTTATACCTACTCCATTTGCATGACATTCGATCTAAAAAAGATCAATAAATGTTAGAAGGAGCAAGGCATGGTGCATTGGTCAATTCTTCTCTTAGTTCATTGAATGCTTTCTCTTGCATTTGCTTTCCTAGACATAATGTTCTTTTTACGATGGTGAGGCTATGCTACTGAAAGTCCTAATAACCCTCCCGTAGAAACTAGCAAAATAATTTGAAGATCTTACCTTCGTTGCATTTGCGGCCGTTCCCAATTAGCATGTCTCTTCTATAACCTTGTTTTGCTCTAGAGATGCCTAAAGCCATGATGATCGATCCGTGTGGATGTCAGACTCCTTTGCCACAATTAAGGTTTCTAGACACCCAAAGACCTTACATTTGCATGTAGTTCTTTCTCAAATGTCGTGTATTTAAGTTGTGCTCCATTTAGTGTTTCATTAAAAGACATGATTGGACTTTTTCTTTTTTTTTCTTTTTCTAGTATCGAAACAGCTCTTATACCTAATCACTTTCATTATATTCAATCTCATGAGATCGATCAAAGTTAGTTGTGGCAAGACGGTGCACACTGGCTAATAATTCTTCAAATACATTGAATGCTTTGTTTTGCTTTCATTTTCGTTCAAAGTTCATGGTTCTTTGAACACATTTCGTCGATGGTTAGGCAAATGAAAAAAAACAGAGAAACAAGATCTGAACAAGAAGATGAACGAATTGCTGAAAGTTAAAGATAAAATCAAATCTAGAGCTGGCCACAAAGATGCAACCTATGCTCTGATACCAAATGATAAGACAACCCTAATTCTCAGCCCAAAGATCCAAGCTTATGATGAAGCAAGAACCCTTGAATTAAGAGATTAACACCTCCTTATAGATTTGGGAACAACCAAGAGAAAATGCTAGAATTTGATTACCTCTTAAGATCAATGATCTAGAAGCAAGATATGGAAGATCTTGTTCTAGATTGAGTCACTCCACAATCAAGCTTGATCAAGGCTGGATTGAATGGCTCAAATGCATTCTATCACAAATTGCAAGGGAAACTTAGAAAAAGAGACAAAGAACATGCCCAAAAATTCTAAGAAAATGATCTCTTGTAGAGAGCTAATTTTCATTCAATCAAAATCTGAGTTTTACAACTTACTTCATGGCTATTTATAGCCTAGGAAAGTTAAACCTAAAATAAAGAAACTAACATAATTACCATAATGCCATTGTTGCAAAATTTAACCTAAAAACAAATAAATGAAATAGGTCCAAAGCATCAAATGGTTCCTCTTCCCTTGAAATGGTCTGTAGCACATGAAATGAATTTTGAATTGAAGCTATCCACTGTCGAAGGTGAAGAATGAATGCTAGTTGAATCTTCTTTGCTTTGGATCGTGTAATAGGTCCAAGTGCAACTTGTGGAACTCCATGATCCTTATCAATCTGTGTGGATGACAAAGTCTTTTTACAACAAGTAAGGTATCCAAACTTGCAAAGTCCTCACAAGTGAATGTGGCTCTTTCTCATATGGCACGTATGTGAGTAGCGCTCTATTTCGCTTTTAACTAATAAACAGGATTGGCCTTTTGTCGTGTCTTTGAAATAGCTTTTATGGCTATTCCATTTGCATCTCAATAAATCTCAAGTGGTCGGTGAAATTCAGGTCGAGCAAGACGAGGTGCATTGGTCGATTTTTCTTTTAGTTCATTGAATGCGTTCTCTTGCATTTGATTCCATTAGAATTTGACATTGTGTTTAACAAGTTCATTCTACTCTTAGGCTATGCTAATAAAATCCTCGATAAACCTCGTATGGAAACTAGCTAAGCGATGAAGAATGTTACCTCCGTTTGATTTGCGGGTGTTGTCCTCACTTAGAATGTCTCTTTTGGAGCTTCATTTGGAAGCTATAAGCTTTCATGATGCTCGTGGGTAACAAACTCTCTTGGCAACAATTAAGGTTGCGAAACTTGCAAAGCCCTCACTAGTGCATGTAGTTCTTGTTCAAATGACGCGTATTTATGATGTGCTCCATTTAGCTTTTCACGAAGATATACGATTGGCCTGGTTTATAGTATCAAAACGACTCTTATACCTATTCCATTTGCATAACATTCAATCTAAAAAAGATCAATAAATGTTAGAAAGAGCAAGGCATGGTGCATTGGTCAATTTTTGTCTTAGTTCATTGAATGCTTTCTCTTGCATTTGCTTTCCTGGACATAATGTTCTTTTTACGATAGTGAGGCTATGCTACTGAAAGTCCTAATAACCCTCCTGTATAGAAACTAGCAAAATAATTTGAAGATCTTACCTTCGTTGCATTTGCGGCCGTTGCAAATTAGCATGTCTCTTTTATAACTTTGTTTTGCTCCAGATATGCCTAAAGCCATCATGATCGATCCGTGTGGATGTCAGACTCCTTTGCCACAATTAAGGTTTCTAGACACCCAAAGAAGACCTTACATTTGCATGTAGTTCTTTCTCAAATGTCGCGTATTTAAGTTGTGCTCCATTTAGTGTTTCATTAAAAGACATGATCAGACTTTTTCTTTTTTTCTTTTTCTAGTATCGAAACAGCTCTTATACCTAATCACTTTCATTATATTCAATCTCATGAGATCGATCAAAGTTAGTTGTGGCAAGACGGTGCACACTGGCTAATAATTCTTCAAATACATTGAATGCTTTGTTTTGCTTTCATTTTCGTTCAAAGTTCACGGTTCTTTGAACACATTCCGTCGATGGTTAGGCAAAGCCACTAAAATCCTTAATAAACTTCCAGTTGAATCTACCAAACCGTGTAAGACCTTGCCTCGTGTAAAGACCCAGGTAAACTAACGGTCTCTAACCTAGATCCTTACTTATCATGCATAATTGAAATCTGAAATCACTTATAGAGAGTACCAATTTAAAACTTTTCATTCAACACAACAGAAGTTCAAGCATAAAATCCATTAAGCAAAACCAACAAGTAAAGTGACTGTTCGGTACTTTTAAGAAAAATCAAGGAAACAGTCCGAGAAGTCTTAAACAATTTTTTGAATGAATGATATTCTAGTGACTCCAGTCTAACTACATGCTAAAACAACAAAAACATAATAAAGTGAAATAGTCTCAGAGTTGGGCCGTCCATGATCATCCAGCAGCCTCCTCCTAGCCATCCTGCCTCTGTCCCATGTTACCTGGTGGAAGGACACAGAAAAATAAGTGTGAGCAACGTATTACTCAGTAAGAATCCCCCAACCGGGGTACAATACACAAACATAGCATTTAGCACACCGACATGCAACCATACAATGACTTAGGACAAACCAGTTATTTAGGCTAAGAGCTAACACCAGAGCTGGCCTGCCAAGGGCTTACAATTACAACCTGCCCTAGGTTCTACACCTGGATGCCCATCGGGGTCTTACACATACGGATGCCCATCGGGGTCTTACACCTCAATCAATGATGCCCATCGGGGTCTTACACATATGGATGCCCATCGGGGTCTTACACCTCAGTCAATGATGCCCATCGGGGTCTTACACATACGGATGCCCATCGGGGTCTTACACCTCAATCAATGATGCCCATCGGGGTCTTACACATACGGATGCCCATCAGGGTCTTACACCTCAATCAATGATGCCCATCGGGGTCTTACACATACGGATGCCCATCGAGGTCTTACACCTCTAGCCATCAATGCTGCCCGACGGGGTCTTACACATCTAGGATGCCCTTCGGGGTCTTACTCCAGCTAGGATCTCAGAGATGCCCATCGGGGTCTTATACTCTCCAGCTACATACGAAAGCTTGATGCGGTGCCCATCTGGGACGTACCTACTTTTAGATCACCGCCAAGCACTAACATGGAACCAACAGATTATAATAGGAACACCAAAGACAACACAAACACGAAGCAAGAGGAAATATGTAACCTATCCACTAGAAATTTATACAATCACAAGGTAAGACTTGCTAGCAATTATACGCAGGATCCACACACCCTCGGTAAGGAACCCTTACTTGGAAGCAAGCAGAGAAATATCAATCACACCCAACAAGTGACCCTCGAGCTTCTATGCGAACCCAAGCAACCTAAATCACCCTAATTAAACAATTAGCAGCTATTATCTCAAGGTTCAAGAGAGTGGAGGCTCGAGATTTACCAACCGAGAAGGCAACAGGCTCGGCACCAAGCTATCGCGGCCAGCAGCTCGGCAGGCAGCGCGCGGCGGCAGCGAGCGCGCGGGCTCGGTGGGGCCACGGCGCGCACATCGCTCCCGACGCAAACGCGCAGACACGACCACGATCGGCTGGCGCGGCACTAGCGCAATCGCGCAGACACGATGGCGCTGGGCGCCTGGCGTCTGGACGTGGCGCGTGGAGTGATGCGGCGAGCTCATGCTGGGGGCGGCGCTGGCGACGGGCTGGGTTACGCGGCGAGATCACGCTGGGACGGTGCGAAGGACAGCGGGGCGACTCGGGCAGGCTGCGACCGCTGCGATGGAGCTGCTGCAGGGTTGCTCGATGCGGCTTGGGCTGGCGGCTGCGCGCGCTGAGGCAGAGCGTCGACGGCGCGATCACGCTGGGCCGGTGCGAAGGACGGCGGCGAGCAAGGGCGACGACGGCGCTGGGCGGCGAGGCAAGGGCTGGGCGACGGCTAGGGTGAGAAGGAGAGGGTGGGCGGCTAGGGTTTCCTTTTTCCTTCTCTTTTTCCTCTTTTTCTTTTCCTTCCTAAAATTAAATCAACTTTGGAGAATCTCAAAATCCCTTCCCAAGGCTTCCCTCCTTCGAGTCCTAGCTGACGCTTTATTTTCCTTTAATTAAATCCAAGCTTCCAATTCCCTTAAGTCTAGGGCCCGAATCTCCCAAGGAACCCTTAAAAGAAATTTCCTATTTCACCCCCGACCAATAAACCGCCAAAAACCTTAACAATTCCAACTGCTCCTGGAAACAATGCTACAAAAAACCTTATCTCACAATTAACAGAAATCCGGGCTGTTACAATACTCCCTCCTTAGAAGACTTCCGTCCCCGGAAGTCGCTGTACTAGAATAACTCCGGGTAGTTTCTCCTCATCTCCCCTTCCAACTCCCAAGTAGCTTCCTCAACTCCCTGATTCCGCCACTGCACTTTCACTAAATCAATGGCTCGGTTCCTCAAAACCTTTTTCTCGAATGCTAAAATCTCTATGGGTTTCTCCTCAAAGCTCAGGTCACTGTTCAACTGCAAGGGCTCAAAATCTATGATGTGCGAAGGATCTGCCACGTACTGGCGGAGCATCGAAACATGGAACACACTATGCACTGCAGCCAAGGACGGCGGCAGTGCCAACCGGTAAGCTACAGCCCCAACTCTCTCCAGAATCTCAAAAGGTCCAACA
Source organism: Sicyos edulis (assembly GCA_036507275.1). Lineage (NCBI taxonomy): Eukaryota > Viridiplantae > Streptophyta > Magnoliopsida > Cucurbitales > Cucurbitaceae > Sicyos > Sicyos edulis. The sequence goes on along the minus strand of CM071857.1, from coordinate 19,299,721 downwards.
AACCTGGGGCTCAGCTTCCCCTTCTTACCAAGCCTCAGAACTCCACGCATAGGAGCTACCTTGAGGAAGACATGCTGGCCAACTTCAAATTCTAACTCTCTACGCCTGACGTCGGCGTAGCTTTTCTGCCTGCTCTGGGCAGTCAACATACGAGCCCTAATCTTTTAGACCGCTTCATTGGTCAATTGGAGCAACTCCGGACCCAAAACTTGCCTGTCTCCAACCTCTTCCCAAAAGACCGGGGATCTGCAACGCTTACCATACAACGCCTCAAACGGTGCCATCTGAATGGTTACCTGATAACTGTTGTTGTAGGCAAACTCCATCAAATATAAGTACTGGTCCCAACTGCCCGGAAAGTCTAACACACAGGCTCGCAACATATCTTCTAAGATCCGATTTACGCCGCTCTGTCGACCATCGGTCCGAGGGTGGAAAAGCGGTACTATAGTGCACACTGTGCCCAATCCGGCTGAAGGGCTTTCCAAAACCGGGACGTAAAATGGGAGTCTCGATCAGAGATAATCTTAACTGGCACTCCGTGGTACCTAACTATCTGCTCTAGGAACAACTGTGCCCACTGCTCCACGATATAATTTATCCTGCCAGGGATGAAGTGCGCACTCTTGGTCAACCTGTCGACGATCACCCAAATTTGTGCATAACCTCTCGGGTGTCCCGGGCGGACCGAGATAAAGTCCATGGTAATCTCCTCCCACTTCCACTGCGGCACCTAAGTGATCGCAATAACCTCGCTGGTTTACGCTTAGGTGCCTTCACTTGCTGACAAGTGAGACATCGACTGACAAACTGGGCAATATCCCGCTTCATTCCCATCCACCAAAAAGTTTGTTTAAGATCTTGGTACATTTTGTTACCCCTTGGGTGCCATGCAAAAGGCGAGGTGTGAGCCTCGGTCAACAACTCTCTGTGCGAAATGCCGCCTATTTGGGACACATAGTCGACCCTTATATCTCAAGCCACCATCTGCAGATACTACAAAATTGAAGTCACCATCGATCTGAACTCTTTCGAACAAACTCTTTAACTTTGGGTCATTCAGCTGGCCATCGATAATCCTTTGCCTTATCTACGGCTGGATGGTCAACTGAGCTACCTTGGCGGCAACTTCTCCTAACAACACTGTTATTCCTGCCCTCTCAAGGTCTTTCCTTATATTACTTCTGGGGTTTGACAGCGTTGCAAAATGCGAGGTCTTCCTACTCAGTGCATCTGCTACAACATTAGCCTTCCTAGGGTGATACAAGATTTCACAGTCGTAATCCTTTACAAGCTCCAACCACCTCCTCTGTCGCATGTTCAGGTTTTTCTGGGTAAAGAAATATTTGAGGCTCTGGTGGTCCGAGAAAATTTGAATCTTTTCCCCATACAGGTAATGCCTCCAAATCTTAAGAGCGAAGACGACAGCTGCCAACTCCATATCATGGGTCGGATAATTCTGCTCATGCGGTTTCAACTGCCTCGAGGCATACGCTATTACTTTACCGTGCTGCATCAGAACACAGCCTAAACCAAACTTGATATGGATCAGAATGTGACTCAACATTTTACCTTCAAGCTACTTAGAAGGGATCTTCATTTACTTGTGGATGAATACAAAATCATGAAGAATGCTTTAGAAACTATCAATTTTCATATTTATGGCTATTTACATGTAATTTTAGGTTTAAAATTTTCATTTATGTGTTTTTAGGTTAAATTTTGCAACAATGGCATTATGGTAATTATGTTAGTTTCTTTATTTTAGGTTTAACTTTCCTAGGCTATAAATAGCCATGAAGTAAGTTGTAAAACTCAGATTTTGATTGAATGAAAATTAGCTCTCTACAAGAGATCATTTTCTTAGAATTTTTGGGCATGTTCTTTGTCTCTTTTTCTAAGTTTCCCTTGCAATCTTGTGATAGAATGCATTTGAGCCATTCAATCCAGCCTTGATCAAGCTTGGTTGTGGAGTGACTCAATCTAGAACAAGATCTTCCATATCTTGCTTCTAGATCATTGATCTTAAGGGGTAATCAAATTCTAGCCTTTTCTCTTGGTTGTTCCCAAATCTATAAGGAGGTGTTAATCTCTTAATTCAAGGGTTCTTGCTTCATCATAAGCTTGGATTTTTGGGCTGAGAATTAGGGTTGCCTTATCATTTGGTATCAGAGCATAGGTTGCATCTTTGTGGCCGGCTCTAGATTTGATTTTATCTTTAACTTTCAGCAATTCGTTCATCTTCTTGTTCAGATCTTGTTTCTCTGTTTTTTCATCATTTTTGGATCTATAAAAAAAAAAAAAAAAGTTCATGGTTCGATCTTGAATTATTCTTGTCCAATTTTAAACTGCTGCATTGAATGCTTATATTTTCGATTGTAATACCTCGATAACGATCGAATTTGACAAACTGTTCTTCTGTAAATATTTAGATCAGTACGTTATCTTTAATCCTTAAGAAGACGACTTATTCAAATTAGCATGGTAAAGCATTCGTTTGTGGGTTTCTTTTTCAGTGTGTAATTTACCCGAAAAAAAAAAAAATTGCCAGATATTTATCTTTCTTTTCCATCAAATTCCTTGTGGCCTACTCTAGATTTGATTTCATTATATCCTTGTGGCCAACCCTATATTTGAATTTATTTTATCTTTTATTTTATCCATGTGCCTACTGTTGTTTCCAGTTATAACACCTTGCTAACGATCGAATTTGTCAATCTGTCCATCTACAAAAATTTAGATCGGTGTGTTATCTATATTCTTCAAGAAGGCCATTTACTCAAATTAGTAATTTCAAACGTCCATTTGTTTGTTTCCTTCTGAGTGTTCCATATATCCGGAAAAAAAAAAAATCTGAACATTTATCTTTCTTTCTATTTCTTTTTGTTCTTGATTTTGTTATTTCATAATTTTTCTTGTCTTGGCTGATTTGTAAGGCTCACTATTACAAGATTTTCTTTATCCATATTAACCTACCTTTATCAAAATTTAGCCACTTTCCCAAATAGCCTACCTTTGTGTGTGACAAACACGAGCGTTCCAAGTGTAAAATCAGTAAAGGAGTGCTTGTGAGGTCTACTTTGTGTTTATTTTTAAGAGCAATGCCTCAAAAGGATTTTGCTAGGCTTCATCGAAGCATGGAGCATACAGCTATTCAATTTCAAAAGTTGGATTCAAGAACGAAATTTGCTGAGAAACAATCAGCCTATGTATCTAACGAGAGATCCGATTTCTCGCACCATATAGAATATTGGAAAGTAAAGGGAAGAGCACATGGAGGAGAATTTCAAGTTGTCCAAGAGAGAAATCAAAGTGGAGTTTATAAAATTGAATACAACTTGGGAAGCATGAAGCCAAAACTTCCTAAATTCTATGGAAGTCCAGGCCCAACGGAGTACATTCAATGGGAAAGGCAAGTTAATTATGTCTTTGATTGTTACACTCTTGATGATGAAGAAAAGGTAAAACTCGTTGTGTCTCATCTTAGAGAATATGGCATTATTTGGTGGGATAACTTATTTTCTAGGAGGAGGAAGCTAAATCGTCCAATTAAATCATGGAATGTTCTTAAGCAATTGATGCGAGAGCAATTTGTTCCTAAATTTTTCCATAGCTTACAAACTTTGAGACAAGAGAGCAAAAGTGTGGAGACTTACTACATGGAGATGAAAAAGTTGCTTGAGGATCTAGAAATATATGAGGACGAGCAAGTAACAATGGGTCGATTCTTTAGAGGGCTTAACAAGGAGATTTCCATTCAACTTGATCTTCAACCTTATGAAGATTTACAAAGGATGGTGCGCATGGCAATAAAGATTGAGAAGCATCTCCAAATGAAGACTACAAGGTACACTAAACTTATACAAAACTCAAAGGTTCATTCATCTTGTAAAAGCAGTTAGTTTGTGTACTAAAACTAAGCCTATTGTTGAGAAACAAAGTGGTGACAATCAAAATGAATTACTTTGTAATTTAGTTTCAACACATGCTTATGAGCTTAGTAGGAAATTAGATTGCAAAGGCTTATTCATTTGTAAACCTTCCACTATTGTAGCACCTACTCCTAATGATGTACATGATGATGTGTGTGAGTTAGGGAAAAAGGCACAAATGGTCAAAACAAAAGCATGTGAATTTATTAAAAAAAAATCTTGTGAGAAAAAGAGTGAGAGAGAAAAGCAAGAGAATAGTTTATGGCCAATAAAAAAATGAGAGAAAAGCCAATGATGTGAGCTTATATCTGAAAAAGCATGTGAGGTTAAATCTATTTTATTTTCAAAGAAAAATATTTTTAGTCTCTTACATGAAGGGATTTGTTTTCTAACTGGTGAGTTCAAACCATGTTTCTCTAGTGTTTCTTTTGAGTTCATTCAGGAGGCGAAAGAACTTATACAACGTCTTAAACTAAAGATTCCTTTGAAAGTCAACAATCACAACAAACGTAATGCCAACCGATTTATTAGGAAGCAAAGCACAAAATTTACATCAAAGATCATGCATGGCAGCAACCATAAGGTGTTCAAACCAGGTGATTGGGTTTGGAGGCACTTTTGGAAGGATCGATGTTCATTTGACAAGAAACCTAAATGGAATTCATGTAGACAATTTACCATGGACATCTCATGACTTCAAGTTTGTTCTACAACGAGAGAATGATGTTGAATACATTTTCAATGCTACTGATTTTCGCCCATTTGATGTAGGCGATCATTTAGATTCGAGGACGAATCTTCTCGGAGAAAGGGAGAATGATATGGATCAGAATGTGACTCAACATTTTACCTTCAAGCTACTTAGAAGGGATCTTCATTTACTTGTGGATGAATACAAAATCATGAAGAATGCTTTAGAAACTATCAATTTTCATATTTATGGCTATTTACATGTAATTTTAGGTTTAAAATTTTCATTTATTTGTTTTTAGGTTAAATTTTGCAACAATGGCATTATGGTAATTATGTTAGTTTCTTTATTTTAGGTTTAACTTTCCTAGGCTATAAATAGCCATGAAGTAAGTTGTAAAACTCAGATTTTGATTGAATGAAAATTAGCTCTCTACAAGAGATCATTTTCTTAGAATTTTTGGGCATGTTCTTTGTCTCTTTTTCTAAGTTTCCCTTGCAATCTTGTGATAGAATGCATTTGAGCCATTCAATCCAGCCTTGATCAAGCTTGGTTGTGGAGTGACTCAATCTAGAACAAGATCTTCCATATCTTGCTTCTAGATCATTGATCTTAAGGGGTAATCAAATTCTAGCCTTTTCTCTTGGTTGTTCCCAAATCTATAAGGAGGTGTTAATCTCTTAATTCAAGGGTTCTTGCTTCATCATAAGCTTGGATTTTTGGGCTGAGAATTAGGGTTGCCTTATCATTTTTATAGCCTAGGAAAGTTAAACCTAAAATAAAGAAACTAACATAATTACCATAATGCCATTGTTGCAAAATTTAACCTAAAAACACATAAATGAAAATTTTAAACCTAAAATTACATGTAAATAGCCATAAATATGAAAATTGATAGTTTCTAAAGCATTCTTCATGATTTTGTATTCATCCACAAGTAAATGAAGATCCCTTCTAAGTAGCTTGAAGGTAAAATGTTGAGTCACATTCTGATCCATATCAAAACTTGCTGGCATCACTGTACACTACGAAACCCCCTGTTCCCCTCGGGACTGCCAACACCGGTGCGGACGTCAAACTGCTCTTCAGCTTAGCGAAACTCTCGTCGCACTTCTCATCCCAAACGAAATCGACGCCCTTCCTCGTCAACCGAGTAAGCGGTGAAGCTATAGTAGAAAAGTTCCGAACGAAACGGCGGTAATATCCGGCCAGACCCAGAAAACTACGAATCTCTGACACGGTTGTCGGTCTAGCCCACGAACTAACTGCCTCAATTTTCGAAGGGTCCACAGCCACTCCCTCCTTGGACACAACGTGCCCTAGAAAAGCTACCTCCTCGAGCCAAAAGTCACACTTAGAAAACTTCGCATAAAGCTGGTTCTCGCGCAAGGCTGAAAAAATCTGCCTTAGATGCGAAGCATGGTCCTCCTTAGACTTAGACTACACAAGAATGTCATCTATGAACACGATGACAAAGCGGTCCAAGAACGCCTTGAACACTCTGTCCATCATGTCCATGAATGCAGCTGGGGCGTTCGTTAGTCCGAAAGACATGACTACGAACTCATAATGACCATACCTCGACCTGAAAGCTGTCTTAGGGATATCTGCATCCCGGATCCTTAACTGGTGGTAGCCCGACCTCAATTCAATCTTTGAAAACACACATGCTCCCTGGAGCTGGTCAAATAGATCATCAATGCGCGACAGTGGATACTTGTTCTTGATGGTTACCTTATTCAATTCCTTGTAATCGATGCATAGACGCATCGAGCCATCCGTTTTCTCAACAAACAGCACGGGTGCTCCCCACGAGGACACACTCGGTCTGATAAATCCTCTGTCAAGCAACTCCTGTAATTGCTCCTTTAACTCTTTCGATTTCATTTGGCGCCATACGATCACGGAGCCTTCGAGATAGGGCGAGTCCTGCTCGAGCTCTATTGAGAAATCTACCTCCCTCCTTGGAGGCGGACGTGCAACTCTTCAGAAAAACATCCGCAAACTCTTGCACAATGGGCACTTGCTTAATGAGATAATCGACCACGACTTACTCCGGACAGCTTAGCTACAAAGCCCCAAGCTCCTCGAGCTAGCAAACGGTGAGCTTTAACTGCCGAAATCACTGGCAGACACAACCCGCTATGGGTGCCACGAAATTTAAAGCTAGGCCTGATCGGCGGCCTGAACACTACCTCCTTCCGGCGGCAGTCAATCATCGCGTGGTTATCAGCTAACCAATCCATGTCGAGGATTACATCAAAATCACTCATAGCCAGACTATGAGCGTAAACTCGCAGAGACTCGCTTGAGACTCAGATCCAACCGTCCTTTACTTTCTCGATGGCCAACATACTAGCTCCAGGAAGGGGTAGCCACAGATAACTTAAAACCTAGGGGTTCTAAAATCATGCAAGCATGCTCAGCAAAAACGGCAGAAACAAAAGAATGCGTGGAACCCGAATCAAACAACACAAAGGCAAAGTGATCAAGAACTAGGAGCGTACCTGCCACTGCGGCCCCGGCTTGCTCAGCCTCCCGAAGGGTTGTAGCATATACTCGCCCCTGCTGCTGAGTTGGCTGCGCAACTACCGCTTTCTGGTTGCAATACCGGGCCTGATGCCCTTCCTTACCACAGTTATAGCAAGCCCTAGAGTTACCTCCACAAGGACCCCAATGCGGCTTCCCACAGGGTTTACAAAACGGTGGCGGCCTCCCTACGCCCTGCTGGCGAGGCTGATCACGGCTGCGGTTCCGATGCTGGTCTTGGCCCTGATAAGAACCCTGGTGGCGCTGACCGCCCACACGACCATTGCCTCCGGAGTCAAACTTACGCTCGCCCGAGCACGCTGCTGGGGCCTTTACGCCTGCAAAGACTAGCAACTTGTTTCGGAGGATACTTTCCATCATAAATCGTTGCTACCGCCGGCCTTGGCAAAAGTCTCTCGGGATCGTGTTCTAACGCCCCGAGACACTCTCGTCTCAAGCCCGCAATAAACTTCCTGATCTTCAGTTCAGGGGTAGCAATCAGCTGCGGCGCGAAGTACCCATACTCTGAAAACTTTTTCTCATAAACCTCGATTGAATCGGAACCTTGCTTAAGGTTTGAAAATAGCTCAATCATCTTCTCTTGGGCTTCTTCACTGATAAATTTTGCCTTGAACTCCGCCTTGAAGAACTCCCAGGTGGCCGGTGGGGACCCGGCCGGTCTCTCACTCAAGGTGGAATCCCACCACCACTTAGTGCACCAGCTAACACATGAGTCGCACAACGAGCTCATTGCACCTCAGACAAGCCATCACCATGAAGGTGTACTCTAGCTCGGCTATCCATCTAGCCGCTACCACCAGCGGTTTCTCCAGGCCACTAAACTTCTCAGGCTTCCATTTGACAAAATCCTTCAGCCACTTGCCTAGGTCCTCAGCACCTTCCACCACAACGGCCTCATTCACAATCGGTTCCTGTGGAGCTGGCTGTGCTCGTGGCACTACAGTCCTCTGCTGAACCAACTCAGTCAGCTGCTCTATCTGAACTCGGGACTCTTCCCTCTGCGCGGCTAACAAAGCCCGTGTTTCACTCTCTCTCTGTTCGCCCTCGGTCGCCTAGCAACCCAACCATAAGAGCCCTCATGGACTCCACAAAAGCTACTCCCGGTGCAGCCTCTCGAGGCTCAGATGCCTCCACGCCCTCCCTGGGCAACACAACAGAAGGGCCTGCATGTGGCCTAACATCGCGCCGGCTTGGGACGACATCCTCCGGTGTCGAATCGTCACGAATGCCTGAGCGGTCGGCCTCGACCCTCCCGCCCTCGCGAGATGGCGGCATTTCGACAATGCACTCAACTAACAATGAGTCGAATCTGGTTTTCTCGCCTACAACAACAAGTCATGATCATGCAAGTGCAAATAGTATTGTAATTCTTAGCCCTTAACCTTATGGACAAACTTGATGGCTGTCGGAGCGCTGATGATCATGGAAAACAACCTACAATTGCTGGTCAGTCTACAGAACCTATGACTCTGAGCTCTGATACCAACTGTAAAGACCAAGGTAAACTAACGGTCTCTAACCTAGATCCTTACTTAGCATGCATAATTGAAATCTGAAATCACTTATAGAGAGTACCAATTTAAAACTTTTCATTCAACACAACAGAAGTTCAAGCATAAAATCCATTAAGCAAAACCAACAAGTAAAGTGACTGTTCGGTACTTTTAAGAAAAATCAAGGAAACAGTCCGAGAAGTCTTAAACAAGTTTTTGAATGAATGATATTCTAGTGACTCCAGTCTAACTACATGCTAAACCAACAAAAACATAATAAAGTGAAATAGTCTCAGAGTTGGGCCGTCCATGATCATCCAGCAGCCTCCTCCTAGCCATCCTGCCTCTATCCCATGTTACCTGGTGGAAGGACACAGAAAAATAAGGGTGAGCAACGTATTACTCAGTAAGAATCCCCCAACCGGGGTACAATACGCAAACATAGCATTTAGCACACCGACATGCAACCATACAATGACTTAGGACCAAACCAGTTATTTAGGCTAAGAGCTAACACGAGAGCTGGCCTGCCAAGGGCTTACAATTACAACCTGCCCTAGGTTCTACACCTGGATGCCCATCGGGGTCTTACACATACGGATGCCCATCGGGGTCTTACACCTCAATCAATGATGCCCATTGGGGTCTTACACATATGGATGCCCATCGGGGTCTTACACCTCAATCAATGATGCCCATCGGGGTCTTACACATACGGATGCCCATCAGGGTCTTACACCTCAATCAATGATGCCCATCGGGGTCTTACACATACGGATGCCCATCGGGGTCTTACACCTCAATCAATGATGCCCATCGGGGTCTTACACATACGGATGCCCATCGGGGTCTTACACATCTAGGATGCCCTTCGGGGTCTTACTCCAGCTAGGATCTCAGAGATGCCCATCGGGGTCTTATACTCTCCAGCTACATACGGAAACTGTGCAGTGCCCATCGGGGACTTACCTACTTTTTAGATCACCTGCCAAGCACTAACATGGAACCAACAGATTATAATAGGAACACCAGCACAACACAAACTTGGAAGCAAGAGGAAATATGTAACCTATCCACTAGAAATTTATACAATCACAAGGTAAGACTTGCTAGCAATTATACGCAGGATCCACAAACCCTCGGTAAGGAACCCTTACCTGGAAGCAAGTAGAGAAATATCAATCACACCCAACAAGTGACCCTCGAGCTTCTATGCGAACCCAAACAACCTAAGCAAGTAATAAAAATCACCCTAATTAAACAATCAGCAGCTATTATCTCAAGGTTCAAGAGAGTGGAGGCTCGGGATTTACCAAACGAGAAGGCAACAGGCTCGGCACCAAGCTATCGCGCGGCGCAGAGCTCGGTAGAGGCGGCGCAGGCGAGAGAGGCGAGCGCGATGGCACGGTGGGGCGCTGGCGCCACATCGCTCGGGACGCAAACGCGCAGACACGACGGCACTGGGCGCAATCGCGCAGACACGACGGCGCTGGGGCGCTGGCGTACGGACGCGAGCGTACGGAGTGATGCGGCGAGCTCGCGCTGGGACGACGCGAAGGACGGGCTGGGCGACGCGGCGAGATCACGCTGAGACGGTGCGAAGGACGGCGGGGCGACGCGAGCTGGCTGCGACTGCTGCGATGGAGCTGCTGCACGGTTGCTCGATGCGGCCTGGGCTGGCGGCTACGCGCGCTGAGGCAGAGCGTCGACGACGCGATCACGCTGGGCCGGGGAGAAGGACGGCTGCGAGCAAGGGCGACGACGGCGCTGGGCGGCGAGGCAAGGGGTGGGCGACGGCTAGGGTGAGAAGGAGAGGGTGGGCGGCTAGGGTTTCCGTTTCCCTTCTCTTTTTCCTCTTTTTCTCTTCCTTCCTAAAATTAAATCAACTTTGGAGAATCTCAAAATCCCTTCCCAAGGCTTCCCTCCTTCGAGTCCTAGCTGACGCTTTATTTTCCTTTAATTAAATCCAAGCTTCCAATTCCCTTAAGTCTAGGGCCCGAATCTCCCAAGGAACCCTTAAAAGAAATTTCCTATTTCACCCCCGACCAATAAACCGCCAAAAACCTTAACAATTCCAACTGCTCCTGGAAATAATGCTACAAAAAACCTTATCTCACAATTAACAGAAATCTGGGCTGTTACTCCTCGGTTGCATTTGTGGGTGTTGGCGACTTCGCATGTCTCTCGTTCAGCTTTTTTTGGCTCCAAAGATTCTTCAAGCTTTCATGATCTGTGTGGATGACAAAGTCTTTTTACAACAAGTAAGGTATCCAAACTTGCAAAGTCCTCACAAGTGAATGTGGTTCTTTCTCATATGGCACGTATGTGAGTAGCGCTCTATTTCGCTTTTAACTAATAAACAGGACTGGCCTTGTGTCGTGTCTTTGAAATAGCTTTTATGGCTATTCCATTTGCATCTCAATAAATCTCAAGTGGTTGGTGAAATTCAGGTGGAGCAAGACGAGGTGCATTGGTCGGTTTTTCTTTTAGTTCATTGAATGCGTTCTCTTGCTTTTGATTCCATTAGAATTTGACATTGTGTTTAACAAGTTCATTCTACTCTGAGGCTATGCTAATAAAATCCTCGATAAACCTCGTATGGAAACTAGCTAAGCGATGAAGAGTGTTACCTCCGTTTGATTTGCGGGTGTTGTCCTCACTTAGAATGTCTCTTTTGGAGCTTCATTTGGAAGCTATAAGCTTTCATGATGCTCGTGGGTAACAAACTCTCTTGGCAACAATTAAGGTTGCGAAACTTGCAAAGCCCTCACTAGTGCATGTAGTTCTTGTTCAAATGACGCGTATTTAGGATGTGCTCCATTCAGCTTCTCACGAAGATATACGATTGGCCTGGTTTATAGTATCAAAACGGCTCTTATACCTATTCCATTTGCATAACATTCGATCTAAAAAAGATCAATAAATGTTAGAAAGAGCAAGGCATGGTGCATTGGTCAATTTTTCTTTTAGTTCATTGAATGCTTTCTCTTGCATTTGCTTTCCTGGACATAATGTTCTTTTTACGATGGTGAGGCTATGCTACTGAAAGTCCTAATAACCCTCCTGTATAGAAACTAGCAAAATAATTTGAAGATCTTACCTTCGTTGCATTTGCGGCCGTTGCCAATTAGCATGTCTCTTTTATAACTTTGTTTTGCTCTAGAGATGCCTATAGCCATCATGATCGATCCGTGTGGATGTCAGACTCCTTTGCCACAATTAAGGTTTCTAGACACCCAAAGACCTTACATTTGCATGTAGTTCTTTCTCAAATGTCGCGTATTTAAGTTGTTCTCCATTTAGTGTTTCATTAAAAGACATGATTGGACTTTTTCTTTTTTTCTTTTTCTAGTATCGAAACAGCTCTTATACCTAATCACTTTCATTATATTCAATCTCATGAGATCGATCAAAGTTAGTTGTGGCAAGACGGTGCACACTGGCTAATAATTTTTCAAATACATTGAATGCTTTGTTTTGCTTTCATTTTCGTTCAAAGTTCACGGTTCTTTGAACACATTCCGTCGATGGTTAGGCAAAGCCACTAAAATCCTTAATAAACTTCCTGTAGAATCTACCAAACCGTGTAAGACCTTGCCTCGGTTGCATTTGTGGGTTGTAACGGCCCGGAATTTCATCCCGTTCTTCCCGGTGTTCCCTAGGGGTATTTTGGTAATTTGGTCGGGCCGACAGGGCCGTTTATGTCTTTTCCAATTGCCAAAAAAATTATGAGATGGATTAATTAGGATTGGGAAGCTTTGTGAAGGTATTTGGGCTTGGTAAAATGCAAAATAAAATAGGGAATTAAAATGTGCGTCGGGTGGGTTTAGAACCTTAGTGGCTAGGGAGGCTAGTTGGGTGTCATTGCCAATTGAGCTTCCAAGCTCTCTTGTTAATCTTTTTGCACCACCTAGTACTTAAGCCTTGGTTCAAATGAGTTTGAATTTTAGTTTAAATAAGAAATCGGCCCCGAGTCTTCTTCTTCGCGATTTTTCTTCCTCGACCGACCAGCACCTTCGCGATTTCTCCCTCGCCGACCAGCATTCGCCCGAGCTCTCCTTCCCCAATTCCAAGCCAATACTCATCTCGAGCAGCCGGAGGTCCGAACGTCATCCCGGTAAGCCCTCTTCTCCTTCTTCTTCTCCTTCATCATCTTCCCTTGTTTTCGTTTAACTCGTTGCTGGCCGAGAGAGTGAAGAGGGTGTGGTTGTGAATCTTGTGCAGCTAGTGGAGAGGAATCAACCAGCGCCGAATCGCCCGAGCTCGCCAGTTCCATCGTCGCCTCGATCGCCCGAGCTCGCCAGCTCAATCGAGCGCAGCAGCCGGCCAGCTCGCCCCCTCGATCGCGCGTAGAAGCCAGCTCCACCCGCCAGATAGCCGAGCCGCGTCGCGCACCGAATCACGCCAATGCGCCGTCCCAGCGCCGTGCGTCGCGCGCAGCGCCGCGCGTCCGTGCTACGGCTGCGCCCAGCTGCCGTGCCACCTTCTGTCTCGCAGACTCGCTCGCCTCGCCATTGTCGAGTGTCTCTCGTCATGACCAGTAGCGCCCGCCCCGTGTCGTCGAGCCGTGTGAGTGCTCCCGAGCTGAGCCTATTAGTTTTGTTAAATTTAGGTTATGGTTTGTAATTGTTGTTGTGCTTGTTAGGTTCTCGGTAGCTAGCTCGAGTTCGTTCGCAGCGTAGGATTTCGTGTTAATCGCCTCCCGACCAAGGTAAGGATTTCTTACCGGAGTTGTGTGGACCCTGCGATATATTATGTGATTGTTGATTGATTTCTTATTTGTGTTTATTGACATGTGTAGTGATAAGTGCTCTATTCTAAATTCCCGACTGGCATGAATTCCTACGTTGTTTCTCATGTTAGTCCATGCTAGGTTGTTCTTTTCTGGCACGCTCGTATCTGTTCTTGCTTCGTAGTATCATGCTAGGTTCGTTGTATTCTTATTGAGCACGTATTGGAATGTATTGGATGTTTCTTTGATTGCTATAGCGAGTTAGAGTGCGGTAGATAGCATCATCCGGCCGGGTGCATAACGAACCTTGCATCCCGGCGAGGGGACGTCACGAGATGGTGCTCGTCCCGATCCCGTTAGGGACTAGCTAACCCTAACGGCCGCCCCGCAATCTCGGGTGAGGGTGGCGGATCGTTAAATGCCCCAACGGTCGGGATGATGACTTGGCATTGCCTCATCCCGGCGATCGGCGCGTCCGCGGCGTGTTCGGCCGTAGCCCTTGATTGCCACTGTTAGGGCAAGGGCGGCTTCTGGTGTAAGTCTACCACGACCGTTCCTTAGCCTCAAAGTGCGGTGGTTCAGGTGACATAGTTCACGTGTCGAGTCTCACACACCCTATGTCGGTGACACCGATCCGAGATTTAGTTAGGTGTGGTGATGGACATGGGCGACTTGCCACTAGACCCGGCACCTTCATAGTCTGCGCAGAGCAGCACGCGCGGTGCGCGCTTACGCTCATTATAAATACGATCGAGAGCTCCTCGGGATCTTGAGTTAGTGCACCTTTCGTATCGACAGTAGACATGCTGAGGCCGGGACTTGTTTCTCGTATAGGGCGTATTGTGTGGTGGATTATTCCGGACTAAGACCCTGAGTTGGCATCCGAGGTCCAAGTATGGACTTAAGCTATGTGCTCTATTCTGTGTTTATACTCATAGCTTGCATACACTCATCTAGATGACCATGTATATCGTATTGTACCCCGGTTGGGGATTCTTACTGAGTAATTCGTTACTCACCCTTATTATGTGGTTTTTCCACAGGTAACCGAGATGCGAGACAGGATGGCTGTAGAAGGAGCTGTGATCATGGGGACTAGCCGTGTAATGGCCCAGGTTTCTGTCCCGGTTCTCGAGGAGCTTCCGGTTCAGATTCAATGGTTCGGTTGGGCCGTTAGAGCTGTTTTGACCCTTAGGGGCATTTTGGTCTTTTTGCTCCCCGGGCAGGATTTGTGGTTTTTCAGGGCTTCGAGGCAGCTCCTGCCTTTGTTGAGGTTTGTTTGTTGTGGACTGCGAGTCCCGAGATGTATGGGTTATTCGTTTGGGAGTTCGGTTGTGATTTGGGTTTTGGGCAAAGTGATGGTTGTTTGGGTGTTTCCTTTGGGATTCGAGCTTGGGCCTTCAGTGTTGATTTGGGAGGTTGATTTCAGTGAGATTTGTTGTTTGGAAAGGTTGCTTCAGTCGGGTCTCGAAGGAGGAAGCCGAGAAATGGGATTTAAGGATTTTAAGGATTTTTGGAAAATTGGATAAAATGGTTTTGGATAAGGATAAAAAGAAAAAAGGAAATTTCTTTTTTTTATTTAAAAATCCCATTTTCCTTTATTTTTCCCATTTTTCCCCAAAATTCCATTTTTCCCCTTTCTCGCTCCTCCAGCCCGACCCCAGCCCTCCTCCTCCCCGCCGAGCACTGGTCGCCCACCCAGCCATTACGCCCACGCCCGAGCCGACCGAGCCCAGCCCACCAAGATAAAGCCGTGCGCGTCGCGCCTGTGAGTCCGCCCGCCTCGCCTTGGCCTGCCCCGTCGCGTCGCGACTGATGTCGCGCCACGCCGCGTCGCCCAGCTCGCCCAGGTCCGTGTCGCGTCGCCCGAGCCCTGGCCGCACAGTGTCGCGTCACCCAGCCCTCGCCCAGGCCGTCCCCGCACCAGACCGAGCGTCCCTGAGTCGTCGCGTTGCGTCGTCCCCGCGCGTGCCCCTTAGTAGTCGTGTCGTGGTCGTGCCCGCCCGCCGTTCCTCGTCTTGCCGAGCGCGCGCCGCCGCGCGGCGTCGGCCGCTACTCTCTCTCCGCGCGCCCGCGCAGACTCGCACCCCATCGCCCAGCCTCTGCGCCCCTGCCCTGCGCCCCAGCCAGCCTAGCCCTTGCGCCCAGCCTGCCCTGTTGTGTGCTAGTTGGCCCGAGCCTTGTGGCTTCTCGGATGGTATTTCCTGAGTCTTTTCTTCGTTGGGCCCGGATTTATTGGCTGCTGGTTATGGATTTATTGGGCTGTTTATGTATTTGATTTGGGTGCTTTGTTTGATGTTTAGGCTGTTCGGGATCGATTAGAGGCTCGAGGATTCGCTCGTAGATTTATTATAATTATTGTTTTTCCTGCTAGTTCCAGGTAAGGATTTCTTACCGTGGTTGTGTGGACCCTGTGATATATCTCGATATGCCTTGCTTGTTTGCTTGCTGTTATGAGCATGTTAGAGATAGAAGCGATTGATTGATTTCTTGCTAGCATGTTTGCTCGATTTTACATGTTAGTGCCATGCTAGGTTTGTTTCGCGGCATGCTTATGATTCCCGCTTAAGTTGTAGTATCATGCTAGGTAATGTGATTTATGTCGGTCATTGCTTGCTAGCCAGAATCATTGATTTTTGCTCTGTACTCTTAGATAGAGTTGTAGGGTTTGTCATCATCCGCAGGTGAGCGGACATAACGTACTTTGTCCCCGAAGAGCTCAGTCGGGAGTAAAGTGTGCGCAGAGATAACGTATCTTGCTACCCCCGACCCATCGGTTGTGGACTTAGCTACCCACTTCGGCATAGCCTAGTTTGTAGCTGCTAGAGCGGAACCACGCCAGCGGTGTAAGCCTACCTTGGCGGTTCTTAGCTTCGTGTCGGTGGATCAGCCGCACGGATGAGCGCGAGGGCCTCGCGCGCATCGTGATCGTGACACCGCTCCGAGTCATAGGCATGTGCACTGCCCGCGTAGTTTGCCCTTAGGCCCCGCATTTACGCCGGTTGCAGAGGAGCATGCGGTGTGCGCGACACGCAGCGTTAGTTGCTTGTTCGGAGAGCTCCCCGGGCTAATGTCGTGAGTACACCATTCTTTCTGTTAGAGCGACTTGGGTACTCTCCGTAAGTCTAGATTAGTGCAAGGGCAAGGAGGCCCTTGAGGACATTTTAGGGATCGGTGTATTCCCGAGTGTGAGATACCTCGGTGATGTCCCGAGATTGGTCGATGTATCCAATACCGTTAAGTAGGAAGTAAGAGACTTATGATGGCTCCAGATCTTGTTTTATGAGCTCGTTGAGCTATGATCTGTGTTGATAGCTGTTTGCTTGCATGTTGAGGTGCTAGATGACTGATGTATTGTATTGTACCCCGGTTGGGGATTCTTACTGAGTATCTTTATACTCACCCTTATTTATTTTTCAGGTAACTTGGGACAACACCAGGAGGGCTAGCGGAGGGAGCTGATTGATCATGGGGAGCCGCCGGCACTCTGTCTTTTATTATTGCATTGTTTATTCAGCATGTAGATGGACAGGAGTCCTAGGGGAACATTGTTTAAAACGTTGTTTAAATTGTATTGTATATATTTGTAAATACTGGCCAGGATGTTTTACCTCGTTGGATTCTTTAAATGAAAACTGTGGTTTATGTTTTAAGGGTTCCCCCTTCTCATATGTTTGAAATGATTTTTAAATATGAGCACTAAACTGCTTGATATCATATTTAACTTGCATGCTGAGTGAGAACCCCGGTTTAGGACCATGTTTTGGGTCGGGTTCGTCACAAGCCGTCAAACTCTGATTTTGTGTTATGACTCTTTATGATTTGTTTCCTCTGAATGTATGTAACCGGGCACGGAGCCTGGGATGTTTTCTGAATGTTTTCACGGATTCCAGCATCGTTGCAACTGTCGAAAGTTTTGAATGCTTTAATAAATCTCTGATCAGAGTAATCTTTTGGAAACGTATTTATCTTGGAACAGGTGCTTGGAGACAGGGACAGGTTTCAGGAAAATTGTCTTGACTTTGAATGGATTGTTTTGAATGTTTTGTTTTAATTGGAATCCGAAAGTCATTCCTGCTTATTGTCTTTAAATTTGAATGCATGCATTGAGGTAAAGTCTCATTTAGAGCCCCATTCGGGCCGGGTCCTTACAGTTGGTATCAGAGCTCAGAGTCATAGATTCTGTAGACTGACCTTTTGTTGTAGGTCGTTTTTCCCATGATCACCAGCACTACGAAAGTCATCAGGTACGCCTAAGTTTACTATTTGTTTTAGAAAAAGGGTTAAGAATTTACAATACCTTTCATCTAGTGTATGCCTTGTATAGTGTTGTAGAGCGGAGACGAGCAGGTTCTGACTCGTTGTTGGTTTGAGCGTAGATCGCTAGCATGCCAATTCCCCGCGCCGGAAGAGGAGGTGCGAGAGCAGGTCGAGGTATCAGGATCGGATCTGATACTGCAGGGACATCGTTCCAAGCTGAGACTGATAGCATTCCGCCTGTAGCTCCCCCTGTTGCGCCCAGAGTAGGCGTTGAGGCGTCTGAGCGCCGTGAGACTGCTCCTGGAGCAGAATTTGCTGATTCTATGAGGGCTATGGTGGTCGACCTATTGAGTGACCAGAGGGCAGAGACCCAGGCCTTGTTGGCCGCACAGCGGGAAGAGTCCCGAGCCCAGATCGAGTAGTTGACTAGCTTGTTTCAGCAGGGTGTAGCTCCGCAGGAGCCAGCAGCCCTTGTGGCAGAGGGTGCCGAGGAGCTTGGCAAATGGTTGAAGGACTTCGTGAAGTGGAAGCCAGAGAAGTTCGATGCCTCAGGTGATGCTTTAGCAGCAGCCAGATGGATTGCCCATTTGGAGTACACCTTCCTGATTATGGTGTGCCCCGATGTTCAGAGACCGAGGTGTGCAGCCCATGTGCTAGGAGGCACAGCTAGATGGTGGTGGGAGTCCACTCTGAGTGAGAGACCAGCTGGGTCTCCACCTGCCACCTGGGAGTTCTTCAAGTCTGAGTTCAGGGTCAAGTATATTAGTGATGAGGCCCAGGAGAAGATGGTAGAGCTTTTCCAGAACCTGAAGCAGGGTTCTAATTCTATAGAGGAGTATGAGAGAAAGTTCTCGGAGTATGGTTATTTTGCTCATGATTGATAGCCACCCACGAGTTGAAGATTCGGAAGTTCATTTCTGGTTTGAGGCGGGTGTGTCTCGGGATGTCGTGGCTCGGTGCTCGACACTTATGCTAGAGCTGTTCAGCTAGCCACCATTTACAATGGAAAGTATCCAGTTGAGCGGATTGTTGCTGCTCCGGTTCAGCGTCCTATCCCAGCTGTAGTGGGGCAGAAGAGAAAGTTTGATTTCAGAGGAGGCGACCAGCGCCGTCAGGGGCAATTTCAGAACCGGGATCAGCGTAGAGTTCCGGCTCGTTTCCAGCCTCGCCGGCAAAGGCATCGTCCCAGCGATTCCACTGTGCTACTTGTGGAAGAGCCCACTTTGGAGCTTGTCGACGGGCCTAGGTGTGTTTTCGATGTGGTAGAGAGGGCATCCGGCCCGTTTTGTGATCGGCCGGCTATGGCGATTCGGCCCGATCTGCGGCAGCGAGTTAGTAGGTCGGGTGTTTGCTACGAACCGTCATGAGGCCGAGCGTGCGGATGCCGCTGTGGCAGGTACGCTTCTTGCTTTGGATCATTGCGCATTTGTCTTGTTTGATTCTGGTTCTACGCATTCGTTTGTATCTGTATTGTTTGCTGAGCATGCTAGGTTGAGATTAGAGCCTCTAGGTTTTGAGTTATCTGTTGCAACTCCTTCGGGGGTTAATATGTTAGCTAGGGATAAGATTAAGAATGGCCGGATCGAGATATCCGGGGAATTGCTTGTAGCTACGCTCATAGTTTTGCCTATGAGCGGTTTCGATGTGATTCTTGGAATGGAGTGGTTAGCTGCTAACCACGCATTGATTGACTGCCACCGGAAAGAAGTAGTGTTCAGGCCGTCGGGTCGGCCCAGCTTCAAGTTTCGTGGAGTCCAGGGTGGAGGTTGCCCGCCGATGGTGTCAGCTGTGAAAGCTCGTCGTTTGCTAGCTCATGGAGCTTGGGGCTACCTAGCCAAGTTGTCCGGAGAGAGCCGCCCCTCACTGACTGTTGATCAGGTGCCGGTCGTGCGAGAGTTTGCGGATGTGTTTCCTGAGGAATTGCCGGGGTTGCCCCCGAGCAGAGAGGTTGACTTCACAATTGAGCTCGAGCCAGGGATCCTCCCTATCTCGAAGGCTCCGTATCGTATGGCGCCGGTAGAGTTAAAGGAGGCGAAGGTTCGATTGCAAGAGATGTTGGATCGAGGGTTCATCCGTCCGAGTGTGTCCCCGTGGGAGCACCGATTCATTTGTGAAGAAAAAGGATGGTTCGATGCGCTTATGTATTGATTATCGCGAGCTTAATAAGGTGACAGTGAAGAATAAGTATCCGTTGCCCCGTATTGACGATTTGTTCGACCATCTTCAGGGAGCTTCCGTGTTCTCCAAGATAGATTTGAGATCCGGTTATCATCAGTTGCGGATCAGGGACGCCAACATTCCTAAGACAGCTTTCAGGTCTAGATATGGACACTATGAGTTTGGGGTCATGTCGTTTGGATTGACTAATGCCCCAGCAGCGTTCATGGACATGATGGACAGGGTGTTCAAATCATTTTTGGACAGCTTCGTCATCGTGTTCATTGACGATATTCTAATCTATTCGAGGACCAGGGAGGATCATGCAGAGCATTTGAGGCAAGTGTTGGCAGCTTTGAGGGAAAACCAGCTTTATGCGAAGTTTTCCAAATGCGATTTCTGGTTGGAGCAAGTGGCCTTCCTAGGTCACGTAGTTTCGAGGGACAGTATAGCCGTGGACCCCACGAAGATTGAGGCCGTGTGTTCGTGGGCCAAACCGACTTCAGTTACCGAGATACGCAGCTTTCTGGATTTGGCAGGTTACTACCGTCGGTTCGTTAAGGACTTTTCCGCCATAGCCTCATCCTCACACACGCACGACGAGGAAGGGTGTCGAGTTTATTTGGGGACGATAAGTGTGATGAGAGCTTTGCGAGCTCAAGCGCAGATTTGATTTCAAGACGATGTTGGCGATCCGGAGGGGACAGTGGTTTCGTGGTCTACTGCCGATGCTTCCAAGTTCGGGTTAGGTTGTGTGTTGATACAAAGACGGGAAGGTCATTGCTTATGCTTCCGCCAATTTGAAGCCATATGAGCAGAACTACCCGACTCATGATATGGAGTTGGCAAAGAGTGGTGTTCACTTTGAAGATTTGGAGGCATTACCGTATGGTGAGCGGATTCGAGATGTTTACCGATCACGAGCCTCAAGTATCTGTTTACTCATAAGGAGTTGAATATGAGGTAGAGGAGATGGTTAGAGTTGGTAAAGGATTATGACCTGCGAGATTTTGTACCATCGGGTAAAGCCAATGTTGTAGCTGATGCTTTGAGTAGGAAGACGTCGCACTCCGCGGTGTTGTTGAGTTCCCGCCCAGTTGCGGAGAGAGTTCGAGCGGTGAGGTTTGATGTTGTTGTTGGGCGAGGTTCTTTGGCGAGTAGCTCGATTGATGATTTAGCCATCGATTAGGCAATGGATTATCGATAGCCGGTGAGTGACCCGCCTTAAGAGATTGTTTGATAGAGTTAGTCTTGACGAGATTTTGACTTCGTATATTCACGACAGGTGGTGACTTACGAGAGGTGGTTGTGCGTTCCGGATGTGGCAGGATTGCGAGCAGAGTTTCTCTCTGAGGCCCACAGTTCTCCGTTTGCTTGGCATCCCGGGGGTACCAAGATGTATCAGGACCTTAAGCAGACATTCTGGTGGATGGGTATGAAAAGAGATGTTGCGGAGTTTGTCAGTCGGTGTCTCACTTGTCAGCAAGTGAAGGCATCCAGGCAGAGACCAGCCGGTTTGTTGCAGCCGCTGAGTGTGCCTCAATGGAAATGGGAAGAGATCTCCATGGAATTTATTTTTGGTTTGCCGAGGACTCAGAGGAAGTTCTCTCAGATTTGGGTGATAGTCGACCGATTGACTAAGAGCGCACACTTCATTCCCGGTAGAGACACTTATACCGTGGAACAATGGGCGCAGTTGTTTTTGGAGCAGATCATTCGTTATCATGGTGTGCCTGTGAGGATTGTGTCTGACCGTGATTCGAGGTTCACTTCTCGTTTCTTGAAAGCGCTCCAGAAAGGTTTAGGCACTGAGTGTAGTTTCAAGCCATGACTTTTCACCCTCATGCAGATGGAGCATCGAGAGGGTGAACCAGATTCTCGAGGACATGTTGAGGGCTTGTGTGTTGGATTTCCCGGGCAGTTGGGACTAGTATTTGTATCTGATGGAGTTTTCCTATAACAATAGTTATCAGTTGACGATTCAGATGGCTCCATTCGAAGCTTTGTATGGTAAGCGTTGCCGGTCTCCTGTGTTCTGGGAAGAGGTTGGGGATAGACAGGTTTTGGGTCCCGAGTTGCTGCAGTTGACTAATGGTGTCATGCAGAAGATTAGGCTCGCATGTTGTGACTCAGGCGAGAGCGAGTAAGAGTTACTACGATGTGCGGCGCGAGACTTGGAATTTGAGGTTGGACAGCATGTGTTCCTAAAGGTTGCACCGATGCGAGGTGTTTTGAGGTTTGGTAAGTGTGGAAAGCTGAGTCCCCGTTTTGTTGGTCCGTTTGAGATTCTGGAGAGGGTTGGCAAAGTTGCTTATCGGTTGGCCCTGCCTCCGTCATTGTCAGCGGTGCACGGTGTTTTTCATTTTTCGATGTTGAGGCAGTACGTGCCGGACCCGTCGCACATTGTTGACTTTGAGCCTTTGCAGCTGAATGAGGATTTGAGCTTCGAGGAGAAGCCAGTGGGGATTCTTGCCTTGGAGACGAAGGCGTTGCGTAATCGTGAGATCCGTTTGGTAAAAGTTCAGTGGAGAAGTCAGAATTCAGAGGAAGCCACTTGGGAGCGGGAAGATGAGATGAGATTGCATTATCCCGAGCTGTTCCAGTCTTAGGGACTTTCGAGGACGAAAGTCATAAAAAGGAGGGAATATTGTAACGGCCCGGAATTTCATCCCGGTCTTCCCGGTGTCCCTAGGGGTATTTTGGTAATTTGGTCGGGCCGACAGGGCCGTTTATGTCTTTTCCAATTGCCAAAAAAATTATGAGAAGGATTAAATAGGATTGGGAAGCTTTGTGAAGGTATTTGGGCTTGGTAAAATGCAAAATAAAATAGGGAATTAAAAAGTGCATCGGGTGGGTTTCGAACCTTGGTGGCTTAGGAGGCTAATTGGGTGTCATTGCCAATTGACCTTCCAAGCGCTCTTGTTAATATTTCTGCACCACCTAGTACTTAAGCCTTGGTTAAAATGAGTTTGAATTTTAGTTTAAAAGAAGAAATCGGCCCCGAGTCTTCTTCTTCGCAATTTTTCTTCCTCGACCGACCAGCACCTTTGCAATTTCTCCCTCGCCGACCAGCATTCGCCCGAGCTCTCCTTCCCCAATTCCAAGCCAATTCTCATCTCGAGCAGCCAGAGGTCCGAACGTCATCCCGGTAAGCCTTCTTTTCCTTCATCTTCTTCCCTTGTTTTCGTTTACCTCGTTGCTGGCCGAGAGAGTGAAGAGGGTGTGGTTGTGAATCTTGTGCAGCTAGTGGAGAGGAATCAACCAGCGCCGGATCGCCCGAGCTCGCCAGTTCCATCATCGCCTCGATCGCCCGAGCTCGCCAGCTCAATCGCACGCAGCAGCCGGCCAGCTCGCCAGCTCAATCGCGCGCAGCAGCCGGCCAGCTCGCCCCCTCAATCGCGTAGAAGCCAGCTCCACCGCGCCAGTTAGCCGAGCGGCGTCGCGAACCGAATCGAGCCAGCGTGCCATCAGCGCCCGCTGCGTCGCGCGCGCAGCGCGCCGCTTCGTCTGCGCGCAGCCCGCTCCCTCCCAAGCGTGCCACCTTACATGTCGCCCACGCGCTGCTTTCGCCGCGCGCCGTTATCGCATGTCTTGTCGCTGACCAGTAGCGCGCTTGACCCGTGTCGTCGAGCCGTGTGAGTTCTCCCGAGCCGAGCCTATTTTTTTTGTTAAATTTAGGTTATGGTTTGTAATTGTTGTTGTGCTTGTTAGGTTCTCGGTAGCTAGCTCGAGTTCGTTCGCAGCTTAGGATTTCGTGTTAATCGCCTCCCGACCAAGGTAAGGATTTCTTACCGGAGTTGTGTGGACCCTGCGATATATTATGTCATTGCTGATTGATTGCTTGTTTGTGTTTATTGACATGTGTAGTGATAAGTGCTCTATTCGAATCCCGATGGCATGAATTCCTACGTTGTTTCTCATGTTAGTCCATGCTAGGTTGTTCCTTTCTGGCATGCTCGTATCTGTTCTTGCTTCGTAGTATCATGCTAGCTTCGTTGTATTCTTATTGAGCACGTATTGGAATGTATTGGATTGTTTGATGATTGCTATGACAGGTTAAAGTGCAGGTAGATAGCATCATCCGGGCCGGGTGCATAACGAACCTTGCATCCGCTGGCGTGGACGCACGAGATGGTGCTCCGTCCCCGATCCCGTTAGGGGACTAGCTAACCCTAACGGTGGCCCCGCAATCACGGGTGAGGGTGGCGATCGTTAAATGCCCCAACGGTCGGGATGATGACTTGGCATTGCCTCGTCCCCGGCAGTCGGCACGTCCTCAGCATGTTCGGCCGTAGCCCTTGATTGCCACCTGTTAGGGCAAGGACGGCTTCCTGGTGTAAGGCTACCACCACCGGTTCCTTAGCCTCGGTGCGGTGGTTGGTGACATAGTTCAAGTGTCCAGTGTCACACCCCTATGTCGGTGACACCGATCGAGAGATTTAGTTAGGTGTGGTGGACTGGACATGGGCGACTTGCCACTAGACCCGGCACCCCCATAGTCTGCAGAGAGCGCGCGGCGCGCGCTACGCTCATTACACAGCTCGACCGGAGAGCTCCTCGGGATCTTGAGTTAGTGCACCTTTCGTATCGACAGTAGACAGGTTGAGGCCGAGACTTGTTTCTCGTATAGGGCGTATTGTGTGGTGGATTATTCCAGACTAAGACCCTGAGTTGGCATTCGAGGTCCAAGTATGGACTTAAGCTATGTGCTCTATTCTGTGTTTATACTCATAGCTTGCATACACTCATCTAGATGACCATGTATATCGTATTGTACCCCGGTTGGGGATTCTTACTGAGTAATTCGTTACTCACTCTTATTTTGTGGTTTTTCCACAGGTAACCGAGATGCGAGACAGGATGGCTGAAGGAAGAGCTGTGATCATGGGGACCAGCCGTCAAACTCTGATTTTGTGTTATGACTCTTTATGTTTTGTTTCCTCTGAATGTATGTAACCGGGCACGGAGCCTGGGACGTTTTCTGAATGTTTTCACGGATTCCAGCATCGTTGCAACTGTCGAAAGTTTTGAATGCTTTAATAAATCTCTGATCAAAGTAATCTTTTGGAAACGTATTTATCTTGGAACAGGTGCTTGGAGACAGGGACAGGTTTCAGGAAAATTGTCTTGACTTTGAATGAATTGTTTTGAATGTTTTGTTTTAATTGGAATCTGAAAGTCATTCCTGCTTATTGTCTTTAACTTTGAATGCATGGATTGAGGTAAAGTCCCATTTAGAGCCCCATTCGGGCCGGGTCCTTACATGGGTGTTCGCCACTTCGCATGTCTCTCGTTGAGCTTTTTTGGCTCCAAAGATACTTCAAGCTTTCATGATCTGTGTGGATGACAAAGTCTTTTTACAACAAGTAAGGTATCCAAACTTGCAAAGTCCTCACAAGTGAATGTGGTTCTTTCTCATATGGCACGTATGTGAGTAGCGCTCTATTTCGCTTTTAACTAATAAACAAGATTGGCCTTGTGTTGTGTCTTTGAAATAGCTTTTATGGCTATTCCATTTGCATCTCAATAAATCTCAAGTGGTCGGTGAAATTCAGGTGGAGCAAGACGAGGTGCATTGGTCGGTTTTTCTTTTAGTTCATTGAATGCGTTCTCTTGCTTTTGATTCCATTAGAATTTGACATTGTGTTTAACAAGTTCAATCTACTCTGAGGCTATGCTAATAAAATCCTCGATAAACCTCGTATGGAAACTAGCTAAGCGATGAAGAATGTTACCTCCGTTTGATTTGCGGGTGTTGTCCTCACTTAGAATGTCTCTTTTGGAGCTTCATTTGGAAGATATAAGCTTTCATGATGCTCGTGGGTAACAAACTCTCTTGGCAACAATTAAGGTTGCGAAACTTGCAAAGCCCTCACTAGTGCATGTAGTTCTTGTTCAAATGACGCGTATTTAGGATGTGCTCCATTCAGCTTCTCACGAATATATACGATTGGCCTGGTTTATAGTATCAAAACGGCTCTTATACCTATTCCATTTGCATAACATTCAATCTAAAAAAGATCAATAAATGTTAGAAAGAGCAAGGTATGGTGCATTGGTCAATTTTTCTCTTAGTTCATTGAATGCTTTCTCTTGCATTTGCTTTCCTGGACATAATGTTCTTTTTACGATGGTGAGGCTATGCTACTGAAAGTCCTAATAACCTCCCTGAGAAACTAGCAAAATAATTTGAAGATCTTACCTTCGTTGCATTTGCGGCCGTTGCCAATTAGCATGTCTCTTTTATAACCTTGTTTTGCTCTAGAGATGCCTAAAGCCATCATGATCGATCCGTGTGGATGTCAGACTCCTTTGCCACAATTAAGGTTTCTAGACACCCAAAGACCTTACATTTGCATGTAGTTCTTTCTCAAATGTCGCGTATTTAAGTTGTGCTCCATTTAGTGTTTCATTAAAAGACATGATTGGACTTTTTCTTTTTTCTTTTTCATTATCGAAACGACTCTTATACCTAATCACTTTCATTATATTCAATCTCATGAGATCGATCAAAGTTAGTTGTGGCAAGACCGTGCGCACTGGCTAATAATTCTTCAAATACATTGAATGCTTAGTTTTGCTTTCATTTTCGTTCAAAGTTCAGGGTTCTTTGAACACATTCAGTCGATGGTTAGGCAAAGCCACTAAAATCCTTAATAAACTTCCTGTAGAATCTACCAAACCGTGTAAGACCTTGCCTCGGTTGCATTTGTGGGTGTTGGCCACTTCGCATGTCTCTCGTTGAGCATTTTTTTGGCTCCAAAGATTCTTCAAGCTTTCATGATCTGTGTGGATGACAAAGTCTTTTTACAACAAGTAAGGTATCCAAACTTGCAAAGTCCTCACAAGTGAATGTTGTTCTTTCTCATATGGCAGCTATGTGAGTAGCGCTCTATTTCGCTTTTAACTAATAAACATGACTGGCCTTGTGTTGTGTCTTTGAAATAGCTTTTATGGCTATTCCATTTGCATCTCAATAAATCTCAAGTGGTCGGTGAAATTCAGGTGGAGCAAGACGAGGTGCATTGGTCGGTTTTTCTTTTAGTTCATTGAATGCGTTCTCTTGCTTTTGATTCCATTAGAATTTGTCATTGTGTTTAACAAGTTCATTCTACTCTGAGGCTATGCTAATAAAATCCTCGATAAACCTCGTATGGAAGCTAGCTAAGCGATGAAGAATGTTACCTCCGTTTGATTTGCGGGTGTTGTCCTCCTTAGAATGTCTATTTTGGAGCTTCATTTGGAAGCTATAAGCTTTCATGATGCTCGTGGGTAACAAACTCTCTTGGCAACAATTAAGGTTGCGAAACTTGCAAAGCCCTCACTAGTGCATGTAGTTCTTGTTCAAATGACGTATATTTAGTATGTGCTCCATTCAGCTTTTCACGAAGATATATGATTGGCCTGGTTTATAGTATCAAAAAGGCTCTTATACCTACTCCATTTGCATAACATTCAATCTAAAAAAGATCAATAAATGTTAGAAGGAGCAAGGCATGCATGGTGCATTGGTCAATTTTTCTCTTAGTTCATTGAATGCTTTCTCTTGCATTTGCTTTCCTGGACATAATGTTCTTTTTACGATGGTGAGGATATGCTACTGAAAGTCCTAATAACCCTCCTGTAGAAACTAGCAAAATAATTTAAAGATCTTACCTTCGTTGCATTTGCGGCCGTTGCCAATTAGCATGTCTCTTTTATAACCTTGTTTTGCTCTAGAGATGCCTAAAGCCATCACGATCGATCCGTGTGGATGTCAGACTCCTTTGCCACAATTAAGGTTTCTAGACACCCAAAGACCTTACATTTGCATGTAGTTCTTTCTCAAATGTCGTGTATTTAAGTTGTGCTCCATTTAGTGTTTCATTAAAAGACATGATTGGACGTTTTCTTTTTTTCTTTTTCTAGTATCGAAACAGCTCTTATACCTAATCACTTTCATTATATTCAATCTCATGAGATCGATCAAAGTTAGTTGTGGCAAGACGGTGCACACTGGCTAATAATTCTTCAAATACATTGAATGCTTTGTTTTGCTTTCATTTTCGTTCAAAGTTCACGGTTCTTTGAACACATTCCGTCGATGGTTAGGCAAAGCCACTAAAATCCTTAATAAACTTCCTATAGAATCTACCAAACCGTGTAAGACCTTGCCTCGGTTGCATTTGTGGGTGTTGGCCACTTCGCATGTCTCTCGTTGAGCTTTTTTTTGGCTCCAAAGATTCTGCAAGCTTTCATGATCTGTGTGGATGACAAAGTCTTTTTACAACAAGTAAGGTATCCAAACTTGCAAAGTCCTCACAAGTGAATGTGGTTCTTTCTCATATGGCACGTATGTGAGTAGCGCTCTATTTCGCTTTTAACTAATAAACAGGAATGGCCTTGTGTTGTGTCTTTGAAATAGCTTTTATGGCTATTCCATTTGCATCTCAATAAATCTCAAGTGGTCGGTGAAATTCAGGTGGAGCAAGACGAGGTGCATTGGTCGGTTTTTCTTTTAGTTCATTGAATGCGTTCTCTTGCTTTTGATTCCATTAGAATTTGACATCGTGTTTAACAAGTTCATTCTACTCTGAGGCTATGCTAATAAAATCCTCGATAAACCTCGTATGGAAGCTAGCTAAGCGATGAAGAATGTTACATCCGCTTGATTTGCGTGTGTTGTCCTCACTTAGAATGTCTCTTTTGGAGCTTCATTTGGAAGCTATAAGCTTTCATGATGCTCGTGGGTAACAAACTCTCTTGGAAACAATTAAGGTTGCGAAACTTGCAAATCCCTCACTAGTGCATGTAGTTCTTGTTCAAATGACGCGTATTTAGGATGTGCTCCATTCAGCTTTTCACGAAGATATATGATTGGCCTGGTTTATAGTATCAAAACGGCTCTTATACCTACTCCATTTGCATAACATTCAATCTAAAAAAGATCAATAAATGTTAGAAGGAGCAAGGCATGCATGGTGCATTGGTCAATTTTTCTCTTAGTTCATTGAATGCTTTCTCTTGCATTTGCTTTCCTGGACATAATGTTCTTTTTACGATGGTGAGGCTATGCTACTGAAAGTCCTAATAACCCTCCTGTAGAAACTAGCAAAATAATTTGAAGATCTTACCTTCGTTGCATTTGCGGCCGTTGCCAATTAGCATGTCTCTTTTATAACTTTGTTTTGCTCTAGAGATGCCTAAAGCCATCACGATCGATCCGTGTGGATGTCAGACTCCTTTGCCACAATTAAGGTTTCTAGACACCCAAAGACCTTACATTTGCATGTAGTTCTTTCTCAAATGTCGTGTATTTAAGTTGTGCTCCATTTTGTGTTTCATTAAAAGACATGATTGGACGTTTTCTTTTTTTCTTTTTCTAGTATCGAAACAGCTCTTATACCTAATCACTTTCATTATATTCAATCTCATGAGATCGATCAAAGTTAGTTGTGGCAAGACGGTGCACACTGGCTGATAAGGATCATGGAGTTCCACAAGTTGCACTTGGACCTATTACACGATCCAAAGCAAAGAAGATTCAACAAGCATTCATTCTTTACCTTCGACAGTGGATAGCTTCAATTCAAAATTCATTTCATGTGCTAGAGACCATTTCAAGGGAAGTGGAACCATTTGATGCTTTGGATGTCAATGTATGCAAGATTGAAGTTGTCCATGGAATTAATGACATTTGACTTGATTTAAATGTCTTTATCTTTCGACAAGGGGAAATACAAATGTTAGAGTTAGCAACACAAACATCAATTTTCAGATTTTAGGAGCTTTAGTGCAAGTCTATGTTTAAAATCTTGTTTTTAATGTTTTAGGTTATATTTTGCAACAATGGCATTATGGTAATTATGTTGGTTTCTTTATTTTAGGTTTAACTTTCATAGGCTATAAATAGCCATGAAGTAAGTTGTAAAACTCAGATTTTGATTGAATGAAAATTAGCTCTCTACAAGAGATCATTTTCTTAGAATTTTTGGGCATGTTCTTTGTCTCTTTTTCTAAGTTTCCCTTGCAATCTTGAGATAGAATGCATTTGAGCCATTCAATCCAGCCTTGATCAAGCTTGATTGTGGAGTGACTCAATCTAGAACAAGATCTTCCATATCTTGCTTCTAGATCATTGATCTTAAGAGGTAATCAAATTCTAGCCTTTTCTCTTGGTTGTTCCCAAATCTATAAGGAGGTGTTAATCTCTTAATTCTAGGGTTCTTGCTTCATCATAAGCTTGGATATTTGGGCTGAGAATTAGGGTTGCCTTATCATTTGGTATCAAAGAATAGGTTGCATCTTTGTGGCCGGCTCTAGATTTGATTTTATCTTTAACTTTCAGCAATTCGTTCATCTTCTTGTTCAGATCTTGTTTCTCTGTTTTTTTCATCATTGTTGGATCTATAAAAAAAAAAAAAGTTCATGGTTCGATCTTGATTTATTCTTGTCCAATTTTAAACTGCTGCATTGAATGCTTATATTTTCGATTGTAATACCTCGATAACGATCGAATTTGACAAACTGTTCTTCTGCAAATATTTAGATCAGTACGTTATCTTTAATCCTTAAGAAGACTACTTATTCAAATTAGTATCGTAAAGCATTCGTTTGTGGGTTGCTTTTTCAGTGTGTAATTTACCCGGAAAAAAAAATTGCCAGATATTTATCTTTCTTTTCCATCAAATTCCTTGTGGCCTACTCTAGATTTGATTTCATTATATCCTTGTGGCCAACCCTATATTTGAATTGATTTTATCTTTTATTTTATCCATGTGCCTACTGTTGTTTCCAGTTATAACACCTTGCTAACGATCGAATTTGTCAAATTGTCCATCTACAAAAATTTAGATCGGTGTGTTATCTATATTCTTCAAGAAGGCCATTACTCAAATTAGTAATTTCAAACGTTCATTTGTTTGTTTCCTTCTGAGTGTTCCATATATCCGAAAAAAAGAAAAAGAAATCTGAACATTTATCTTTCTTTCTATTTCTTTTTGTTCTTGATTTTGTTATTTCATAATTTTTCTTGTCTTGGCTGATTTGTAAGGCTCACTATTACAAGATTTGCTTTATCCATATTAGCCTACCTTTATCAAACTTTAGCCACTTTCCCAAATAGCCTACCTTAGTGTGTGATAAACACGAGCGTTCCGAGTGTAAAATTCAGTGAGTTGAGTGTGTGAGGTCCTTCATATATATTTTACTATTTTACAACCATGAATCAAGATGGGAGAGATGGAGAGGAGATTAGTGAAGCTAGGTGGAGAGAAGCTCAAAGTGGGGTCATTAATCGTTTAACTCAAGTGGTTAATTCCTTAAGCGATAGGTTGGAGCGAATGGAAGTAGCTTTAGGAAATCCTCAAGGGAGGGAGGATAACTTTAATTATGAAGGAGTTGAAAATGAAGATGGAGAAGATAATGTTAACCTCTTAGCGGGATACAATCCACGGGGAGGGAGAGATTTAGGTCGAGGGGGACGAGGAAGAAGAAGAGGAGGTAGGGAAATTATAGCACCTAGAAGGGTCGAAAGGGAGAACCAATATGAAAGAGGAGTAGGGGGAGTAAAGCTTAAAATTCCTACTTTCCATGGGAAATCTGATCCGGAGGAGTATTTGCAATATGAGAGCAAAATTGAGCATGTTTTCGATTGCAACAACTTTAGTGAAGAAAGGAAGTTGAAACTTGCCGTTGCTGAATTTTGTGATTATGCCAATATTTGGTGGGCTTCTTTGAAATCCGAATGGAGGAGAAATTTTGAAGAACCAATTGAAACATGGGAGGAGTTGAAGACACTAATGAGAAAAAGGTACATTCCTAAACATTATTCTCGAGAACTCAAGCAAAAGCTCTATACTTTTGCTTGAGGATCCAAAAGTGTAGAGGATTATTACAAGGAAATGGAGGTCCTTATGAACAGAGCATGCATTAACGAAGATGAGGAGGATACAATGGCTAGGTTCCTTGGTGGGTTGAACCGACAATTGGCTCATCAAGTTGATAGACAACCTTACTTTGATATGAAGGAATTGTTACACCTTGCTGTCAAAATTGAAGGACAATTAGCATGGGAGAAGGAGAATTCCAAGAGGTACTCTTCTTCTAAGTCTACTACTTTTTCTCGCCAATACTTGGAAAAAGAATGCAAATAATGTTAAGGTTGATTTGAAGCCAAAAGGCAAGTATGAGTTTGACAAAAAGGACAATGCCGAAAGTTCTAAAGGCAAGGATAAAATGGAAGGATATAAGGAGGTTCGAGAGAGAAATAGAGATATCAAATGTTGGAAATGTCAAGGGAGTGGACATATTAGTCGTGATTGTCCTAACAAGAGAGTCATGATCATTAAAAATGGACAAGTTGTCACCGATGGAGAGGACAAATGACGAAGATGAGTTAATTGATGAAAAGAAAATGAGAATGAGGAGGAATTGGAAGATGGGAGTCATTTGTCCCTTGTAACAAGAAGACTCCTTACCACTCAAATTAAGGAGAATGATGTTGATGACCAAAGAGACAACTTATTCCATACACGATGTCTCGTTAATGGGACTCCTTGTAGTCTTGTTATTGATAGTGGAAGTTGCACCAACGTCGTAAGTACATTTTTGATCAAGAGGTTGCAAATTCCAATTCAACACCATCCTAAACCATACAAGCTCCAATGGCTCAATGATAGTGGGGCAATGAAGGTAGTTTCTCAAGCTTTAATTACTTTTTCTTTAGGAAAATATCAAGATGAGATTCTTTGTGATGTGTTACCTATGCTCATTTGGAGATATATTGCTTGGTAGACCTTGGCAATTTGATAGGAAGGTCATGTATGATGGTTATTTGAATAGGTATTCTTTCACAAAAGATGGAAGAAAAACAACTCTTGTACCTTTAAGTTCTAATGATGTATATATTGATCAAATGAAGTTGGAGGAAAAAAAGAGAGAGTATGAAGAAAAGAATTAAAAGAAAAAAAAGAAGTGAGTGAGAAAATAGCGAAAAATAAAAGAGAGAAAAAGTGGTAGGGAGAGTGAAAAAGTGATGAAAATGAAAAAAGTAAAAAAAGTGAGCTGTTTTGCTAGAGTGGGAGAGGTGAGAAGGGCAATGTTTTCCCAAAAACCAATCTTTGTGCTTATGTACAAGGAAGGATATTTGGCTTCTAACGATAATACTCTTTCTTTACCTAGTGTGTTTCAATCTCTTTTACAGGAATTTGAGGATGTGTTCCAAGATGAAGTACCTAAAGGACTACCTCCCATTCGAGGAATTGAACACCAAATAGACTTCATTCCAGGGGCTGTCATTCCCAATAGGCCAGCTTATAGAGCCAATCCAACCGAGACCAAGGAAATTCAAAGACAAGTGGAGGAACTCATTGATAAAGGCTATGTACGAGAGAGTTTGAGTCCATGCTCAGTACCTGTCATATTGGTGCCAAAGAAAGATGGAACTTGGCTCATGTGTGTGGACTGTAGAGCCATAAACAAAATCACTATAAAGTATCGACACCCTATTCCTAGACTAGATGATATGTTTGATGAATTGCATGGTTCATGCTTATTTACAAAGATTGATTTAAAATCTGGATATCATCAAATTAGAATGCATGTAGGTGATGAATGGAAAACAGCTTTCAAAACTAAGTTTGGGTTGTATGAATGGCTTGTTATGCCTTTTGGACTAACTAATGCTCCTAGCACATTTATGCGTTTAATGAACTATGTTTTGAGAGAATATTTAGGAAAGTATGTTGTTGTGTATTTTGATGATATTCTAATTTATTCAAAGACTTTGCTTGAACATGTCGAACATGTTAGGTCCTGTTTCTAACTACACTTAGAAATGAGGAACTTTATGCTAATTTGAATAAGTGTTGTTTTTGCATGGAAAAGTTAACTTTCTTGGATTTATAGTTGGTAAAAATGGAGTAGAAGTGGACATTGAGAAAGTTAAGGCAATTCGCGATTGGCCAACACCAACAAATGCAAGTGAGGTAAGGAGTTTTCATGGGTTAGCTAGCTTTTATAGGAGGTTTATAAAGGACTTTAGTACCATAGCTGCACCATTGAATGATTTGGTAAAAACAAATGTTGTGTTCCAATGGGGGGAAATGCAAGATAAAGCCTTTAATGAACTTAAGGAGAAATTAACCAATGCACCATTACTTGTCTTGCCTAACTTTGAAAAGACATTTGAAATTGAGTGTGATGCAAGTGGTTTGGGCATAGGTGCTGTGTTTTAATGCAAGATGGAAGGCCTTTGATGTACTTTAGTGAAAAACTAAATGGGGCAGCATTGAACTATCCTACCTATGATAAAGAATTGTTTGCTTTAGTTCGTACATTGCAGGTATGGCAACACTACTTATGGCCTAGAGAGTTCGTGATTCACACTGATCATGAGAGCTTGAAGCATCTTAAGGGTCAAAGTAAATTGAACCGCCGGCATGCAAAGTGGGTAGAATTTATTGAAACATTTCCCTATGTGATCAAATATAAGCAAGGTAAAGATAATATCGTGGCTGATGCATTGTCAAGAAGGTACAATCTCTTTACTTCTCTTACTGCAAAAATTCTTGGATTTGAGCACATTAAAGAGCTATATAAATCTGACAAAGATTTTGGACCAATTTTTGCATCTTGTCGAGTTGGAAAAGTTTTGGATGATTATTATGTCTTGTTTAAGAAAAATAAACTTTGTGTTCCTAATTGTTCTATAAGAGATTTACTTGTGAAAGAGGCCCATGGTGGTGGCTTAATGTGACATTTTGGGATTCATAAAACTTATGATATGTTGCATGAACATTTTTTTTTTGCCTAAGATGAAACATGATGTTCATAAGGTTTGTAGTCAATGTTTTAAATGCAAAGAGGCTAAGTCTAGAACCCAACCAAATGGATTGTATACTCCTTTGAATGTACCTAATGAACCATGGACTGATATATATATGGATTTTATACTTGGTTTGCCGCGAACAAAAAGGGGTAAAGATAGTATTTTTGTTGTGGTTGATAGATTTAGTAAAATGGCTCATTTTATAGCATGTAACAAAACGGATGATGCAAAGCAAGTGGCTGATATTTTCTTTAGAGAAGTAGTAAGATTACATGGAATTCCTAAAACTATTGTTAGTGATAGGGATGTTAAATTTTTAAGTCACTTTTGGAAAGTATTATGGGGTAAATTGGGCACTAAACTACTGTTTTCAACCACATGTCATCCTCAAACTGATGGGCAAACTGAGGTGGTTAATAGAACTTTAGGAACTTTGCTTAGAGCTATTATTTCTAAGAACATTAAGTCTTGGGAGGAATGCTTGCCATTTGTAGAGTTTGCATACAATAGAGCAATTCATAGTACCACTCATTGTTCTCCTTTTGAAGTTGTTTATGAATTTAATCCACTTACACCTCTTGATTTGCTTCCTATTCCTTCTAATGTTTTTGTGAGTGATGCAGCTACAAATAAGGCAGATTTGATCAAGAATTTGCACAAGGATGTGAAAGAGAGAATTGAGAAACAAAATTTCCAAGTTGCTTGCGAATTAACCAAAGGACGAAAGGACTTATTTTTAAACCAGGAGATTGGGTTTGGGTTCATTTTCGAAAGGAGAGATTTCCATCTCAAAGGAAGACCAAGTTACATCCAAGAGGAGATGGCCCTTTTCAAGTTCTTGAGAGGATTAACAACAATGCCTACAAAATCGATCTTCTAGGTGACTTTTCAGTGAGTTCTACTTTTAATGTTGCTGACTTGAGTCCTTTTGATGTAGGTGATGATTTTCCAGATTCGAGGACGAATCCTTTCGAAGAGGGGGAAGATGATAAGGATCATGGAGTTCCACAAGTTGCACTTGGACCTATTACACGATCCAAAGCAAAGAAGATTCAACAAGCATTCATTCTTCACCTTCGATAGTGGATAGCTTCAATTCAAAATTCATTTCATGTGCTCACCATTTCAAGGGAAGAGGAACCATTTAATGCTTTGGAAGTCAATGTATGCAAGATTGAAGTTGTCCATGGAATTAATGACATTTGACTTGATTTAAATGTCTTAATCATTCGACAAGGGGAAATACAAATGTTAGAGTTGGCAACACAAACATCAATTTTTAGATTTTAGGAGCTTTTATGCAAGTCTATGTTTAAAATCTTGTTTTTAATGTTTTAGGTTATATTTTGCAACAATGGCATTATGGTAATTATGTTGGTTTCTTTATTTTAGGTTTAACTTTCATAGGCTATAAATAGCCATGAAGTAAGTTGTAAAACTCAGATTTTGATTGAATGAAAATTAGCTCTCTACAAGAGATCATTTTCTTAGAATTTCTGGGCATGTTCATTGTCTCTTTTTCTATGTTTCCCTTGCAATCTTGTGATAGAATGCATTTGAGCCATTCAATCCAGCCTTGATCAAGCTTGATTGTGGAGTGACTCAATCTAGAACAAGATCTTCCATATCTTGCTTCTAGATCATTGATCTTAAGAGGTAATCAAATTCTAGCCTTTTCTCTTGGTTGTTCCCAAATCTATAAGGAGGTGTTAATCTCTTAATTCAAGGGTTCTTGATTCATCATAAGCTTGGATCTTTGGGATGAGAATTATGGTTGCCTTATCAGCATAACTTAAATACGCGACATTTGAGAAAGAACAACATGTAATTGTAAGGGCTTTGGATGTTTGGAAACCTTATATGTGGCAAAGAAGTTTGGCATCCACACGGATCGATCATGACAGCTTTAGGCATCTTAAGAGCAAAATAAAGATACAAAAGAGACATGCGAAGCGGCAACGACCACAAATGCAATGAAGGTGAGATCTTTAAATGATTTAGCTAGTTTCTACAGGAGGTTCATCATGACTTTCAAGAGCATAGCCTCATCCTCGGAAAAGCAACTTTATATATTCAGGAAAGCAAGTGCAACAGAAAGCATTCGATGAATTAAAAGGAAAATTGACTAATGCACCATGTCTTGCTCTTTCTAACTCTTATTGATCTTTTGAGATTGAATGAGATGCCAATGGAATAGACGTATAAGAGCTGTTTTGATAATAGAAAATGGGCCAATCATATATCTTCGTGAAAAGCTAAATGGAGCACATCATTAAGACGTGTCATTTGAATAAGAACTACATGCACTAGTTAGGGCTTTTGCAAGTTTCGTGACCCTAATTGTGGCCAAAAGAGCCAAATAAAGCTCCAAAAGAGACATTCTAAGTGAGGACGACACCCACAAATTTAACCGAGGTAAGATCCTTCTTTGTTTAGCTAATTTCTATACGAGGTTTCTCAAGGTATTTATTAGCATAGCCTGATAGTAGAATGAACGTGTTTAAAAGATTGTCAAATTCTTGTGGAATCAGAAGCAAGAGAATGCATTCAAAGAACGAAAAGAAAAACCGACCAATGCACCGTGTCATGCTCTACCTAACTTTGATCGATCATTTGAGATTTAATGAGATGCAAATGGAATAGGCATAAGAGCTATTTCAAAGCCACAACACATGGCCAATCCTGTTTATTAGTAAAAAGCGAAACAGAGAGCTACTCGAATATGTGCCATATGAGAAAAAACCACATGCACTTGTGAGGGGTTTGCAAGTTTGGATACCTTACTTGTGGCAAAAAGAGTTTGTCATCCACACATACAATGAAAGCTCGAAGAAATTTAGGAGCCAAACAAAGCTCAACAAGAGGCACATTAAGTGGCCAACACCCCACATATATGCAACCGAGGCAAGATCCTACATGGTCTAGAAGTTTCTACAGGATGTTTATTAAGGATTTCCGTTGCATTATCTAACCATCGAAGGAACGTGTTAAAAGAACTGTGAAATTGGAATGAAAATGATAGCAAAAGAAGGCATTCAATGTATTGAAAGAATTATTAACAAGTGCTCCGTCTCGCTACACCTACTTTGATCGATCTTTTGAGATTGAATATAATAAAAGTGATTAGGTTAATAGCTTTATCAATACTAGAAAAAAAAAAGGCCAATCATGCCTTTTAGCGAAACATTGAATGGAGCACAACTTAAATACGCGACATTTGAGAAAGAACAACATGCAATTGTAAGGGCTTTGGATGTCTGGAAACCTTATTTGTGGAAAAGGAGTTTGACATCCACACGGATCGATCATGACAGCTTTAGGCATCTTAAGAACAAAATGAAGCTACAAAAGACACATGCGAAGCAGCAACGGTCACAAATGCAATGAAGGTGATATCTTTAAATGATTTAGCTAGTTTCTACAGGAGGTTTATCATGACTTTCAGGAGCATAGCCTCATCCTCGGAAAAAAAACTTTATATATTCAGGAAAGCAAGTACAACAGAAAGCATTCGATGAATTAAAAGAAAAATTGACGAATGCACCATGTCTTGCTCTTTCTAACTCTTATTGATCTTTTGAGATTGAATGAGATGCAAATGGAATAGACGTATAAGAGCTGTTTTGATAATAGAAAATGGGCCAATCATATATCTTCGTGAAAAGCTAAATCGAGCACATCATTAAGACGTGTCATTTGAATAAGAACTACATGCACTAGGTAGGGCTTTTGCAAGTTTCGTGACCCTAATTGTGGCCAAAAGACCCAAATAAAGCTCCAACAGAGACATTCTAAGTGAGGACGACACCCACAAATTTAACCGAGGTAAGATCCTTCTTTGTTTAGCTAATTTCTATACGAGGTTTCTCAAGGTATTTATTAGCATAGCTTGATAGTAGAATGAACGTGTTAAAAAGATTGTCAAATTCTTGTGGAATCAGAAAGCAAGAGAATGCATTCAAAGAACGAAAAGAAAAACCGACCAATGCACCGTGTCATGCTCTACCTAACTTTGATCGATCATTTGAGATTTAATGATATGCAAATGGAATAGGCATAAGAGCTATTTCAAAGCCACAACACATGGCCAATCCTGTTTATTAGTAAAAAGCGAAACAGAGAGCTACTCGAATATGTGCCATATGAGAAAAATCCACATGCACTTGTGAGGGGTTTGCAAGTTTGGATACCTTACTTGTGGCAAAAAGAGTTTGTCATCCACACATACAATGAAAGCTCGAAGAATTTTAGGAGCCAAACAAAGCTCAACAAGAGGCACATTAAGTGGCCAACACCCCACATATATGCAACCGCGGCAAGATCCTACATGGTCTAGCAGTTTCTACAAGATGTTTATTAAGGATTTCAGTGGCATTATCTAACCATCGAAGGAACGTGTTAAAAGAACCGTGAAATTGGAATGAAAATGATAGCAAAAAAAGGCATTCAATGTATTGAAAGAATTATTAACAAGGGCTCCGTCTCGCTACACCTACTTTGATCGATCTTTTGAGATTGAATATAATAAAAGTGATTAGGTTAATAGCTTTATCAATACTAGAAAAATAAAAGGCCAATCATGCCTTTTAGCGAAACATTGAATGGAGCACAACTTAAATACGCGACATTTGAGAAAGAACAACATGCAATTGTAAGGGCTTTGGATGTCTGGAAACCTTATGGTGGCAAAGGAGTTTGGCATCCACACGGATCGATCATGACAGCTTTAGGCATCTTAAGAGCAAAATAAAGCTACAGAAGAGACATGCGAAGCAGCAACGGCCGCAAATGCAATGAAGGTTAGATGTTTAAATGATTTAGCTAGTTTCTACAGGAGGTTCATCATGACTTTCAGGAGCATAGCCTCATCCTCGGAAAAGCAACTTTATATATTCAGAAAAGCAAGTGCAACAGAAAGCATTCGATGAATTAAAAGAAAAATTGACCAATGCACCATGTCTTGCTCTTTCTAACTCTTATTGATCTTTTGAGATTGAATGAGATGCAAATGGAATAGACGTATAAGAGCTGTTTTGATAATAGAAAATGGGCCAATCATATATCTTCGTGAAAAGCTAAATGATAAGGCAACCCTAATTCTCAGCTCAAAGATCCAAGCTTATGATGAAGCAAGAACCCTTGAATTAAGAGATTAACACCTCCTTATAGATTTGGGAACAACCAAGAGAAAAGGCTAGAATTTGATTACCCCTTAAGATCAATGATCTAGAAGCAAGATATGGAAGATCTTGTTCTAGATTGAGTCACTCCACAATCAAGCTTGATCAATTTGGATTGAATGGCTCAAATGCATTCTATCACAAGATTGCGAGGAAACTTAGAAAAAGAGACAAAGAACATGCCCAAATATTCTAAGAAAATGATCTCTTGTAGAGAGCTAATTTTCATTCAATCAAAATTTGAGTTTTACAACTTACTTCATGGCTATTTATAGCCTATGAAAGTTAAACCTAAAATAAAGAAAACCAACATAATTACCATAATGCCATTGTTGCAAAATATAACCTAAAACATTAAAAACAAGATTTTAAACATAGACTTGCATAAAAGCTCCTAAAATCTGAAAATTGATGTTTGTGTTGCCAACTCTAACATTTGTATTTCCCTTGTCGAATGATTAAGACAAATCAAGTCAAATGTCATTAATTCCATGGACAACTTCAATCTTGCATACATTGACTTCCAAAGCATCAAATGGTTCCTCTTCCTTGAAATGGTCTCTAGCACATGAAATGAATTTTGAATTGAAGCTATCCTTTCGTCGAAGGTGAAGAATGAATGCTTGTTGAATCTTCTTTGCTTTGGATCGTGTAATAGGTCCAAGTGCAACTTGTGGAACTCCATGATCCTTATCATCTTCCCCCTCTTCGAAAGGATTCGTCCTCGAATCTGGAAAATCATCACCTACATCAAAAGGACTCAAGTCAGCAACATTAAAAGTAGAACTCTTTGAAAAGTCATTTGGAAGATCGATTTTGTAGGCATTGTTGTTAATCCTCTCAAGAACTTGAAAAGGACCATCTCCTCTTGCATGTAACTTGGTCTTCCTTTGAGATGGAAATCTCTCCTTTCGAAAATGAACCCAAACCCAATCTCTGGTTTAAAAATGAGTTCCTTTCGTCCTTTGTTAATTCGCGAAGCAACTTGGAAATTTTGTTTCTCAATTCTCTCTTTCACATCCTTGTGCAAATTCTTGATCAAATCTGCCTTATTTGTTGCTGCATCACTCACAAAAACATTAGACGGAATAGGAAGCAAATCAAGAGGTGTAAGTGGATTAAATCCATAAACAACTTCAAAAGGAGAACAATGAGTGGTACTATGAATTGCTCTATTGTATGCAAACTCTACAAATGGCAAGCATTCCTCCCAAGACTTGATGTTCTTAGAAATAATAGCTCTAAGCAAAGTTTATTTTTTTTAAACAAATATTCATGAAAGACATAATAATCATCCAAAACTTTTCCAACTCGACAAGATGCAAAAATTGGTCCAAAATCTTTGTCAGATTTATATAGCTCTTTTATGTTCTCAAATCCAAGAATTTTTGCATAAAGAAGAGAAGTAAAGAGATTGTACCTTCTTGACAATGCATCAGCCACGATATTATCTTTACCTTGCTTATATTTGATCACATAGGGAAATGTTTCAATAAATTCTACCCACTTTGCATGTCGGCGGTTCAATTTACTTTGACCCTTAAGATGCTTCAAGCTCTCATGATTAGTGTGAATCACGAACTCTCTAGGCCATAAGTAGTGTTGCCATACCTGCAATGTACGAACTAAAGCAAACAATTCTTTATCATAGGTAGGATAGTTCAATGCTGCCCCATTTAGTTTTTCACTAAAGTACATCAAAGGCCTTCCATCTTGCATTAAAACAGCACCTATGCCCAAACCACTTGCATCACACTCAATTTCAAATGTCTTTTCAAAGTTAGGCAAGACAAGCAATGGTGCATTGGTTAATTTCTCCTTAAGTTCATTAAAGGCTTTATCTTGCATTTCCCCCCATTGGAACACAACATTTGTTTTTACCAAATCATTCAATGGTGCAGCTATGGTACTAAAGTCCTTTATAAACCGCCTATAAAAGCTAGCTAACCCATGAAAACTCCTTACCTCACTTGCATTTGTTGGTGTTGGCCAATCGCGAATTGCCTTAACTTTCTCAATGTCCACTTCTACTCCATTTTTACCAACTATAAATCCAAGAAAGTTAACTTTTTCCATGCAAAAACAACACTTATTCAAATTAGCATAAAGTTCCTCATTTCTAAGTGTAGTTAGAACAGACCTAACATGTTCGACATGTTCAAGCAAAGTCTTTGAATAAATTAGAATATCATCAAAATACACAACAACATACTTTCCTAAATATTCTCTCAAAACATAGTTCATTAAACGCATAAATGTGCTAGGAGCATTAGTTAGTCCAAAAGGCATAACAAGCCATTCATACAACCCAAACTTAGTTTTGAAAGTTGTTTTCCATTCATCACCTACATGCATTCTAATTTGATGATATCCAGATTTTAAATCAATCTTTGTAAATAAGCACGAACCATGCAATTCATCAAACATATCATCTAGTCTAGGAATAGGATGTCGATACTTTATGATGATTTTGTTGATGGCTCTACAATCCACACACATGCGCCAAGTTCCATCTTTCTTTGGCACCAATATGACAGGTACTGAGCATGGACTCAAACTCTCTCGTACATAGCCTTTATCAATGAGCTCCTCCACTTGTCTTTGAATTTCCTTGGTCTCGGTTGGATTGGCTCTATAAGCTGGCCTATTGGGAATGACAGCCCCTGGAATGAAGTCTATTTTGTGTTCAATTCCTCGAATGGGAGGTAGTCCTTTAGGTACTTCATCTTGGAACACATCCTCAAATTCAGAAAAGAGATTGAAACACACTAGGCAAAGAAAGAGTATTATCGTTAGAAGCCAAATATCCTTCCTTGTACATAAGCACAAAGATTGGTTTTTGGGAAAACATTGCCCTTCTCACCTCTCCCACTCTAGCAAAACAATTCACTTTTTTTTTACTTTTTTTCATTTTCATCACTTTTTTCACTCTCCCTACCACTTTTTTTCTCTCTTTTATTTTTCGCTATTTTCTCACTCACTTCTTTTTTTTCTTTTAATTCTTTTTCTTCATACTCTCTCTTTTTTTCCTCCAACTTCAGTTGATCAATATATACATCATTAGAACTTAAAGGTACAAGAGTTGTTTTTCTTCCATCTTTTGTGAAAGAATACCTATTCAAATAACCATCATACATGACCTTCCTATCAAATTGCCAAGGTCTACCAAGCAATATATCTCCAAATGAGCATAGGTAACACATCACAAAGAATCTCATCTTGATATTTTCCTAAAGAAAAAGTAATTAAAGCTTGAGAAACTACCTTCATTGCCCCACTATCATTGAGCCATTGGAGCTTGTATGGTTTAGGATGGTGTTGAATTGGAATTTGCAACCTCTTGATCAAAATGTACTTACGACGTTGGTGCAACTTCCACTATCAATAACAAGACTACAAGGAGTCCCATTAACGAGACATCGTGTATGGAATAAGTTGTCTCTTTGGTCATCAACATCATTCTCCTTAATTTTAGTGGTAAGGAGTCTTCTTGTTACAAGGGCCAAATGACTCCCATCTTCCAATTCCTCCTCATTCTCATTTTCTTTTTCATCAATTAACTCATCTTCGTCGCTGTCCTCTCCATCGGTGACAACTTGTCCATTTTTAATGATCATGACTCTCTTGTTAGGACAATCACGACTAATATGTCCACTCCCTTGACATTTCCAACATTTGATATCTCTATTTCTCTCTCGAACCTCCTTATATCCTTCCATTTTATCCTTGCCTTTAGAACTTTTTTGGCATTGTCCTTTTGTCAAACTCATACTTGCCTTTTGGCTTCAAATCAACCTTAACATTATTTGCATTCTTTTTCCAATTATTGGCAGAAAAAGTAGTAGACTTAGAAGAAGAGTACCTCTTGGAATTCTCCTTCTCCCATGCTAATTGTCCTTCAATTTTGACAGCAAGGTGTAACAATTCCTTCATATCAAAGTAAGGTTGTCTATCAACTTGATGAGCCAATTGTCGGTTCAACCCGCCAAGGAACCTAGCCATTGTATCCTCCTCATCTTCGTTAATGCATGCCTGTTCATAAGGACCTCCATTTCCTTGTAATAATCCTCTACACTTTTGGATCCTGTTGCAAAGTATAGAGCTTTTGCTTGAGTTCTCGAGAATAATGTTTAGGAATGTACCTTTTTCTCATTAGTGTCTTCAACTCCTCCCATGTTTCAATTGGTTCTTCAAAATTTCTCCTCCATTCGGATTTCAAAGAAGCCCACCAAATATTGGCATAATCACAAAATTCAGCAACGGCAAGTTTCAACTTCCTTCCTTCACTAAAGTTGTTGCAATCGAAAACATGCTCAATTTTGCTCTCATATTGCAAATACTCCTCCGGATCAGATTTCCCATGGAAAGTAGGAATTTTAAGCTTTACTCCCCCTACTCCTCTTTCATATTGGTTCTCCCTTTCGAACCCTTCTAGGTGCTATAATTCCCTACCCCCTCTTCTTCCTCCTCGTCCCCTCGACCTAAAACTCTCCCTCCCGTGGATTGTATCCCGCTAAGAGGTTAACATTATCTTCTCCATCTTCATTTTCAACTCCTTCATAATTAAAGTTATCCTCCCTCCCTTGAGGATTTCCTAAAGCTACTTCCATTCGCTCCAACCTATCGCTTAAGGAATTAACAACTTGAGTTAAACGATTAATGACCCCACTTTGAGCTTCTCTCCACCTAGCTTCACTAATCTCCTCTCCATCTCTCCCATCTTGATTCATGGTTGTAAAATAGTAAAAT
This sequence comes from Sicyos edulis, assembly GCA_036507275.1. NCBI lineage: Eukaryota > Viridiplantae > Streptophyta > Magnoliopsida > Cucurbitales > Cucurbitaceae > Sicyos > Sicyos edulis. The sequence continues at coordinate 19,255,168 of CM071857.1, read as the reverse complement.
ATATATGAAGGACCTCACACACTCAACTCACTGAATTTTACACTCGGAACGCTCGTGTTTATCACACACAAAGGTAGGCTATTTGGGAAAGTGGCTAAAGTTTGATAAAGGTAGGCTAATATGGATAAAGCAAATCTTGTAATAGTGAGCCTTACAAATCAGCCAAGACAAGAAAAATTATGAAATAAAAAAATCAAGAACAAAAAGAAATAGAAAGAAAGATAAATGTTCTGTGATTTTTGATTTTTTTTTCCGGATATATGGAACACTCAGAAGGAAACAAACAAATAGACGTTTGAAATTACTAATTTGAGTAAATGGACTTCTTGAAGAATATAGATAACACACCGATCTAAATTTTTGTAGATGGACAATTTGACAAATTCGATCGTTAGCAAGGTGTTATAACTGGAAACAACAGTAGGCACATGGATAAAAATAAAAGATAAAATCAATTCAAAATATAGGGTTGGCCACAAGGATATAATGAAATCAAATCTAGAGTAGGCCACAAGGAATTTGATGGAAAAGAAAGATAAATATCTGGCAATTTTTTTTTTTTTTTCTGGTAAATTACACACTGAAAAAGAAACCCACAAACGAATGCTTTACGATGCTAATTTGAATAAGTCATCTTCTTAAGGATTAAAGATAACGCATCTGATCTAAATATTATCAGAAAGAACAGTTTGTCAAATTCGATCGTTATCGAGGTATTACAATCGAAAATATAAGCATTCAATGAAGCAATTTATAATTGGACAAGAATAATTCAAGATCGAACCATGAACTTTTTTTTTTTTTTTTTTTTTTTTTATAGATCCAACAATGATGAAAAAAACAGAGAAACAAGATATGAACAAGAAGATGAACGAATTGCTGAAAGTTAAAGATAAAATCAAATCTAGAGCCGGCCACAAAGATGCAACCTATGCTCTGATACCAAAAGATAAGGCAACCCTAATTCTCAGCCCAAAGATCCAAGCTTATGATGAAGCAAGAACCCTTGAATTAAGAGATTAACACCTCCTTATAGATTTGGGAACAACCAAGAGAAAAGGCTAGAATTTGATTACCCCTTAAGATCAATGATCTAGAAGCAAGATATGCAAGATCTTGTTCTAGATTGAGTCACTCGACAATCAAGCTTGATCAAGGCTGGATTGAATGGCTCAAATGCATTCTATCACAAGATTGCAAGGGAAACTTAGAAAAAGAGACAAAAAACATGCCCAAATATTCTAAGAAAATGATCTCTTGTAGAGAGCTAATTTTCATTCAATCAAAATCTGAGTTTTACAACTTACTTCATGACTATTTATAGCCTATGAAAGTTAAACCTAAAATAAAGAAAACCAACATAATTACCATAATGCTAAATGGAGCACATCATGAAGACGTGTCATTTGAATAAGAACTACATGCACTAGTTAGGGCTTTTGCAAGTTTCGTGACCCTAATTGTGGCCAAAAGAGCCAAATAAAGCTCCAAAAGAGACATTCTAAGTGAGGACGACACCCACAAATTTAACCCAGGTAAGATCCTTCTTTGTTTAGCTAATTTCTATACGAGGTTTCTCAAGGTATTTATTAGCATAGCCTGATAGTAGAATGAACGTGTTAAAAAGATTGTCAAATTCTTGTGGAATCGAATAAGAGAATGCATTCAAAGAACGAAAAAAAAAAACCGACCAATGCACCGTGTCATGCTCTACCTAACTTTGATCGATCATTTGAGATTTAATGAGATGCAAATGGAATAGGCATAAGAGCTATTTCAAAGCCACAACACAAGGCCAATCCTGTTTATTAGTAAAAAGCGAAACAGAGAGCTACTCGAATATGTGCCATATGAGAAAAAACCACATGCACTTGTGAGGGGTTTGCAAGTTTGGATACCTTACTTGTGGCAAAAAGAGTTTGTCATCCACACATACCATGGAAGCTCAAGAATTTTAGGAGCCAAACAAAGCTCAACAAGAGGCATATTAAGTGGCCAACACCCCACATATATGCAACCGAGGCAAGATCCTACATGGTCTAGCTGTTTCTACAGGATGTTTATTAAGGATTTTCAAATGGCATTATCTAACCATCGAAGGAACGTGTTAAAAGAACCGTGAAATTGGAATGAAAATGATAGCAAAAGAAGGCATTCAATGTATTGAAAGAATTATTAACAAGTGCTCCGCGTCTCGCTACACCTACTTTGATCGATCTTTTGAGATTGAATATAATAAAAGTGATTAGGTTAATAGCTTTATCAATACTGGAAAGAAAAGGCCAATCATGTCTTTTAGCGAAACATTGAATGGAGCACAACTTAAATACGCGACATTTGAGAAAGAACAACATGCAATTGTAAGGGCTTTGGATGTTTGGAAACCTTATTTGTGGCAAAGGAGTTTGGCATCCACACGGATCGATCATGACAGCTTTAGGCATCTTAAGAGCAAAATAAAGCTACAAAAGAGACATGCGAAAGCGGCAGCGGCCACAAATGCAATGAAGGTGAGATCTTTAAATGATTTAGCTAGTTTCTACAGGTGGTTCATCATGACTTTCAGGAGCATAGCCTCATCCTCGGAAAAGCAACTTCATATATTCTGGAAAGCAAGTGCAACAGAAAGCATTCGATGAATTAAAAGAAAAATTGACCAATGCACCATGTCTTGCTCTTTCTAACTCTCATTGATCTTTTGAGATTGAATGAGATGCAAATGGAATAGACGATAAATGTTTTGATAATAGAAAATGGGCCAATCATATATCTTCGTGAAAAGCTAAATGGAGCACATCATGAAGACGTGTCATTTGAATAAGAACTACATGCACTAGTTAGGGCTTTTGCAAGTTTCGTGACCCTAATTGTGGCCAAAAGAGCCAAATAAAGCTCCAAAAGAGACATTCTAAGTGAGGACGACACCCACAAATTTAACCCAGGTAAGATCCTTCTTTGTTTAGCTAATTTCTATACGAGGTTTCTCAAGGTATTTATTAGCATAGCCTGATAGTAGAATGAACGTGTTAAAAAGATTGTCAAATTCTTGTGGAATCAGAAGCAAGAGAATGCATTCAAAGAACGAAAAGAAAAACCGACCAATGCACCGTGTCATGCTCTACCTAACTTTGATCGATCATTTGAGATTTAATGAGATGCAAATGGAATAGGCATAAGAGCTATTTCAAAGCCACAACACAAGGCCAATCCTGTTTATTAGTAAAAAGCGAAACAGAGCTACTCGAATATGTGCCATATGAGAAAAAACCACATGCACTTGTGAGGGGTTTGCAAGTTTGGATACCTTACTTGTGGCAAAAAGAGTTTGTCATCCACACATACCATGGAAGCTCGAAGAATTTTAGGAGCCAAACAAAGCTCAACAAGAGGCATATTAAGTGGCCAACACCCCACATATATGCAACCGAGGCAAGATCCTGCATGGTCTAGCAGTTTCTACAGGATGTTTATTAAGGATTTTCAGTGGCATTATCTAACCATCGAAGGAACGTGTTAAAAGAACCGTGAAATTGGAATGAAAATGATAGCAAAAGAAGGCATTCAATGTATTGAAAGAATTATTAACAAGTGCTCCGTCTCGCTACACCTACTTTGATCGATCTTTTGAGATTGAATATAATAAAAGTGATTAGGTTAATAGCTTTATCAATCTTTGGAAAGAAAAAGGCCAATCATGTCTTTTAGCGAAACATTGAATGGAGCACAACTTAAATACGCGACATTTGAGAAAGAACAACATGCAATTGTAAGGGCTTTGGATGTTTGGAAACCTTATTTGTGGCAAAGGAGTTTGGCATCCACACGGATCGATCATGACAGCTTTAGGCATCTTAAGAGCAAAATAAAGCTACAAAAGAGACATGCGAAGCGGCAACGGCCACAAATGCAATGAAGGTGAGATCTTTAAATGATTTAGCTAGTTTCTACAGGAGGTTCATCATGACTTTCAGGAGCATAGCCTCATCCTCGGAAAAAGCAACTTCATATATTCGGAAAGCAAGTGCAACAGAAAGCATTCGATGAATTAAAAGAAAAATTGACCAATGCACCATGTCTTGCTCTTTCTAACTCTCATTGATCTTTTGAGATTGAATGAGATGCAAATGAATAGACGTATAAATGGATAATAGAAAATGGGCCAATCATATATCTTCGTGAAAAGCTAAATGGAGCACATCATGAAGACGTGTCATTTGAATAAGAACTACATGCACTAGTTAGGGCTTTTGCAAGTTTCGTGACCCTAATTGTGGCCAAAAGAGCCAAATAAAGCTCCAAAAGAGACATTCTAAGTGAGGACGACACCCACAAATTTAACCGAGGTAAGATCCTTCTTTGTTTAGCTAATTTCTATACGAGGTTTCTCAAGGTATTTATTAGCATAGCCTGATAGTAGAATGAACGTGTTAAAAAGATTGTCAAATTCTTGTGGAATCAGAAGCAAGAGAATGCATTCAAAGAACGAAAAGAAAAACCGACCAATGCACCGTGTCATGCTCTACCTAACTTTGATCGATCATTTGAGATTTAATGAGATGCAAATGGAATAGGCATAAGAGCTATTTCAAAGCCACAACACAAGGCCAATCCTGTTTATTAGTAAAAAGCGAAACAGAGAGCTACTCGAATATGTGCCATATGAGAAAAAACCACATGCACTTGTGAGGGGTTTGCAAGTTTGGATACCTTACTTGTGGCAAAAAGAGTTTGTCATCCACACATACCATGGAAGCTCGAAGAATTTTAGGAGCCAAACAAAGCTCAACAAGAGGCATATTAAGTGGCCAACACCCCACATATATGCAACCGAGGCAAGATCCTGCATGGTCTAGCAGTTTCTACAGGATGTTTATTAAGGATTTTCAGTGGCATTATCTAACCATCGAAGGAACGTGTTAAAAGAACCGTGAAATTGGAATGAAAATGATAGCAAAAGAAGGCATTCAATGTATTGAAAGAATTATTAACAAGTGCTCCGTCTCGCTACACCTACTTTGATCGATCTTTTGAGATTGAATATAATAAAAGTGATTAGGTTAATAGCTTTATCAATACTGGAAAAAAAAAGGCCAATCATGTCTTTTAGCGAAACATTGAATGGAGCACAACTTAAATACGCGACATTTGAGAAAGAACAACATGCAATTGTAAGGGCTTTGGATGTTTGGAAACCTTATTTGTGGCAAAGGAGTTTGGCATCCACACGGATCGATCATGACAGCTTTAGGCATCTTAAGAGCAAAATAAAGCTACAAAAGAGACATGCGAAGCGGCAACGCCACAAATGCAATGAAGGTGAGATCTTTAAATGATTTAGCTAGTTTCTACAGGAGGTTCATCATGACTTTCAGGAGCATAGCCTCATCCTCGGAAAAGCAACTTCATATATTCAGGAAAGCAAGTGCAACAGAAAGCATTCGATGAATTAAAAGAAAAATTGACCAATGCACCATGTCTTGCTCTTTCTAACTCTCATTGATCTTTTGAGATTGAATGAGATGAGATGCAAATGGATAATAGAAAATGGGCCAATCATATATCTTCGTGAAAAGCTAAATGGAGCACATCATGAAGACGTGTCATTTGAATAAGAACTACATGCACTAGTTAGGGCTTTTGCAAGTTTCGTGACCCTAATTGTGGCCAAAAGAGCCAAATAAAGCTCCAAAAGAGACATTCTAAGTGAGGACGACACCCACAAATTTAACCCAGGTAAGATCCTTCTTTGTTTAGCTAATTTCTAAACGAGGTTTCTCAAGGTATTTATTAGCACAGCCTGATAGTAGAATGAACGTGTTAAAAAGATTGTCAAATTCTTGTGGAATCAGAAGCAAGAGAATGCATTCAAAGAACGAAAAGAAAAACCGACCAATGCACCGTGTCATGCTCTACCTAACTTTGATCGATCATTTGAGATTTAATGAGATGCAAATGGAATAGGCATAAGAGCTATTTCAAAGCCACAACACAAGGCCAATCCTGTTTTTTAGTAAAAAGCGAAACAGAGAGCTACTCGAATATGTGCCATATGAGAGAAAAACCCATGCACTTGTGAGGGGTTTGCAAGTTTGGATACCTTACTTGTGGCAAAAAGAGTTTGTCATCCACACATACCATGGAAGCTCGAAGAATTTTAGGAGCCAAACAAAGCTCAACAAGAGGCATATTAAGTGGCCAACACCCCACATATATGCAACCGAGGCAAGATCCTACATGGTCTAGCTGTTTCTACAGGATGTTTATTAAGGATTTTCAGTGGCATTATCTAACCATCGAAGGAACGTGTTAAAAGAACCGTGAAATTGGAATGAAAATGATAGCAAAAGAAGGCATTCAATGTATTGAAAGAATTATTAACAAGTGCTCCGTCTCGCTACACCTACTTTGATCGATCTTTTGAGATTGAATATAATAAAAGTGATTAGGTTAATAGCTTTATCAATACTGGAAAGAAAGGGCCAATCATGTCTTTTAGCGAAACATTGAATGGAGCACAACTTAAATACGCGACATTTGAGAAAGAACAACATGCAATTGTAAGGGCTTTGGATGTTTGGAAACCTTATTTGTGGCAAAGGAGTTTGGCATCCACACGGATCGATCATGACAGCTTTAGGCATCTTAAGAGCAAAATAAAGCTACAAAAGAGACATGCGAAGCGGCAACGGCCACAAATGCAATGAAGGTGAGATCTTTAAATGATTTAGCTAGTTTCTACAGGTGGTTCATCATGACTTTCAGGAGCATAGCCTCATCCTCGCAAAAGCAACTTCATATATTCAGGAAAGCAAGTGCAACAGAAAGCATTCGATGAATTAAAAGAAAAATTGACCAATGCACCATGTCTTGCTCTTTCTAACTCTCATTGATCTTTTGAGATTGAATGAGATGCAAATGGAATAGAAAATGGGCCAATCATATATCTTCGTGAAAAGCTAAATGGAGCACATCATGAAGACGTGTCATTTGAATAAGAACTACATGCACTAGTTAGGGCTTTTGCAAGTTTCGTGACCCTAATTGTGGCCAAAAGAGCCAAATAAAGCTCCAAAAGAGACATTCTAAGTGAGGACGACACCCACAAATTTAACCCAGGTAAGATCCTTCTTTGTTTAGCTAATTTCTATACGAGGTTTCTCAAGGTATTTATTAGCATAGCCTGATAGTAGAATGAACGTGTTAAAACGATTGTCAAATTCTTGTGGAATCAGAAGCAAGAGAATGCATTCAAAGAACGAAAAGAAAAACCGACCAATGCACCGTGTCATGCTCTACCTAACTTTGATCGATCATTTGAGATTTAATGAGATGCAAATGGAATAGGCATAAGAGCTATTTCAAAGCCACAACACAAGGCCAATCCTGTTTATTAGTAAAAAGCGAAACAGAGAGCTACTCGAATATGTGCCATATGAGAAAAAACCACATGCACTTGTGAGGGGTTTGCAAGTTTGGATACCTTACTTGTGGCAAAAAGAGTTTGTCATCCACACATACCATGGAAGCTCGAAAAATTTTAGGAGCCAAACAAAGCTCAACAAGAGGCATATTAAGTGGCCAACACCCCACATATATGCAACCGAGGCAAGATCCTGCATGGTCTATTTGTTTCTACAGGATGTTTATTAAGGATTTTCAAAGTGGCATTATCTAACCATCGAAGGAACGTGTTAAAAGAACCGTGAAATTGGAATGAAAATGATCGCAAAAGAAGGCATTCAATGTATTGAAAGAATTATTAACAAGTGCTCCGTCTCGCTACACCTACTTTGATCGATCTTTTGAGATTGAATATAATAAAAGTGATTAGGATAATAGCTTTATCAATACTGGAAAGAAAGGGCCAATCATGTCTTTTAGCGAAACATTGAATGGAGCACAACTTAAATACGCGACATTTGAGAAAGAACAACATGCAATTGTAAGGGCTTTGGATGTTTGGAAACCTTATTTGTGGCAAAGGAGTTTGGCATCCAAACGGATCGATCATGACAGCTTTAGCCATCTTAAGAGCAAAATAAAGCTACAAAAGAGACACATGAAGAAGGCAACGGCCACAAATGCAATGAAGGTGAGATCTTTAAATGATTTAGCTAGTTTCTACAGGAGGTTCATCATGACTTTCAGGAGCATAGCCTCATCCTCGGAAAAGCAACTTCATATATTCAGGAAAGCAAGTGCAACAGAAAGCATTCGATGAATTAAAAGAAAAATTGACCAATGCACCATGTCTTGCTCTTTCTAACTCTCATTGATCTTTTGAGATTGAATTGAATGAGATGCAAATGGAATAGAAAATGGGCCAATCATATATCTTCGTGAAAAGCTAAATGGAGCACATCATGAAGACGTGTCATTTGAATAAGAACTACATGCACTAGTTAGGGCTTTTGCAAGTTTCGTGACCCTAATTGTGGCCAAAAGAGCCAAATAAAGCTCCAAAAGAGACATTCTAAGTGAGGACGACACCCACAAATTTAACCCAGGTAAGATCCTTCTTTGTTTAGCTAATTTCTAAACGAGGTTTCTCAAGGTATTTATTAGCACAGCCTGATAGTAGAATGAACGTGTTAAACGATTGTCAAATTCTTGTGGAATCAGAAGCAAGAGAATGCATTCAAAGAACGAAAAGAAAAACCGACCAATGCACCGTGTCATGCTCTACCTAACTTTGATCGATCATTTGAGATTTAATGAGATGCAAATGGAATAGGCATAAGAGCTATTTCAAAGCCACAACACAAGGCCAATCCTGTTTATTAGTAAAAAGCTAAAGCAGAGAGCTACTCGAATATGTGCCATATGAGAAAAAACCACATGCACTTGTGAGGGGTTTGCAAGTTTGGATACCTTACTTGTGGCAAAAAGAGTTTGTCATCCACACATACCATGGAAGCTCGAAAAATTTTAGGAGCCAAACAAAGCTCAACAAGAGGCATATTAAGTGGCCAACACCCCACATATATGCAACCGAGGCAAGATCCTACATGGTCTATTTGTTTCTACAGGATGTTTATTAAGGATTTTCAGTGGCATTATCTAACCATCGAAGGAACGTGTTAAAAGAACCGTGAAATTGGAATGAAAATGATAGCAAAAGAAGGCATTCAATGTATTGAAAGAATTATTAACAAGTGCTCCGTCTCGCTACACCTACTTTGATCGATCTTTTGAGATTGAATATAATAAAAGTGATTAGGTTAATAGCTTTATCAATCTTTGGAAAGAAAGGGCCAATCATGTCTTTTAGCGAAACATTGAATGGAGCACAACTTAAATACGCGACATTTGAGAAAGAACAACATGCAATTGTAAGGGCTTTGGATGTTTGGAAACCTTATTTGTGGCAAAGGAGTTTGGCATCCACACGGATCGATCATGACACTTTAGGCATCTTAAGAGCAAAATAAAGCTACAAAAGAGACATGCGAAGCGGCAACGGCCACAAATGCAATGAAGGTGAGATCTTTAAATGATTTAGCTAGTTTCTACAGGTGGTTCATCATGACTTTCAGGAGCATAGCCTCATCCTCGCAAAAGCAACTTCATATATTCGGGAAAGCAAGTGCAACAGAAAGCATTCGATGAATTAAAAGAAAAATTGACCAATGCACCATGTCTTGCTCTTTCTAACTCTCATTGATCTTTTGAGATTGAATGAATGAGATGCAAATGGAATAGAAAATGGGCCAATCATATATCTTCGTGAAAAGCTAAATGGAGCACATCATGAAGACGTGTCATTTGAATAAGAACTACATGCACTAGTTAGGGCTTTTGCAAGTTTCGTGACCCTAATTGTGGCCAAAAGAGCCAAATAAAGCTCCAAAAGAGACATTCTAAGTGAGGACGACACCCACAAATTTAACTGTGTAAGATCCTTCTTTGTTTAGCTAATTTCTATACGAGGTTTCTCAAGGTATTTATTAGCATAGCCTCGATAGTAGAATGAACGTGTTAAAACGATTGTCAAATTCTTGTGGAATCGAAGCAAGAGAATGCATTCAAAGAACGAAAAAGAAAAACCGACCAATGCACCGTGTCATGCTCTACCTAACTTTGATCGATCATTTGAGATTTAATGAGATGCAAATGGAATAGGCATAAGAGCTATTTCAAAGCCACAACACAAGGCCAATCTGTTTATTAGTAAAAAGCGAAACAGAGAGCTACTCGAATATGTGCCATATGAGAAAAAACCACATGCACTTGTGAGGGGTTTGCAAGTTTGGATACCTTACTTGTGGCAAAAAGAGTTTGTCATCCACACATACCATGGAAGCTCGAAGAATTTTAGGAGCCAAACAAAGCTCAACAAGAGGCATATTAAGTGGCCAACACCCCACATATATGCAACCGAGGCAAGATCCTACATGGTCTATTTGTTTCTACAGGATGTTTATTAAGGATTTTCAGTGGCATTATCTAACCATCGAAGGAACGTGTTAAAAGAACCGTGAAATTGGAATGAAAATGATAGCAAAAGAAGGCATTCAATGTATTGAAAGAATTATTAACAAGTGCTCCGTCTCGCTACACCTACTTTGATCGGATTTTGAGATTGAATATAATAAAAGTGATTAGGTTAATAGCTTTATCAATACTGGAAAGAAAGGGCCAATCATGTCTTTTAGCGAAACATTGAATGGAGCACAACTTAAATACGCGACATTTGAGAAAGAACAACATGCAATTGTAAGGGCTTTGGATGTTTGGAAACCTTATTTGTGGCAAAGGAGTTTGGCATCCACACGGATCGATCATGACAACTTTAGGCATCTTAAGAGCAAAATAAAGCTACAAAAGAGACATGCGAAGCGGCAACGGCCACAAATGCAATGAAGGTGAGATCTTTAAATGATTTAGCTAGTTTCTACAGGTGGTTCATCATGACTTTCAGGAGCATAGCCTCATCCTCGCAAAAGCAACTTCATATATTCAGGAAAGCAAGTGCAACAGAAAGCATTCGATGAATTAAAAGAAAAATTGACCAATGCACCATGTCTTGCTCTTTCTAACTCTCATTGATCTTTTGAGATTGAGATTGAATGAGATGCAAATGGAATAGAAAATGGGCCAATCATATATCTTCGTGAAAAGCTAAATGGAGCACATCATGAAGACGTGTCGTTTGAATAAGAACTACATGCACTAGTTAGGGCTTTTGCAAGTTTCCTGACCCTAATTGTGGCCAAAAGAGCCAAATAAAGCTCCAAAAGAGACATTCTAAGTGAGGACGACACCCACAAATTTAACCCAGGTAAGATCCTTCTTTGTTTAGCTAATTTCTATACGAGGTTTCTCAAGGTATTTATTAGCATAGCCTGATAGTAGAATGAAGCGTGTTAAAACGATTGTCAAATTCTTGTGGAATCGAAGCAAGAGAATGCATTCAAAGAACGAAAAGAAAAAACCGACCAATGCACCGTGTCATGCTCTACCTAACTTTGATCGATCATTTGAGATTTAATGAGATGCAAATGGAATAGGCATAAGAGCTATTTCAAAGCCACAACACAAGGCCAATCCTGTTTATTAGTAAAAAGCGAAACAGAGAGCTACTCGAATATGTGCCATATGAGAAAAAACCACATGCACTTGTGAGGGGTTTGCAAGTTTGGATACCTTACTTGTGGCAAAAAGAGTTTGTCATCCACACATACCATGGAAGCTCGAAGAATTTTAGGAGCCAAACAAAGCTCAACAAGAGGCATATTAAGTGGCCAACACCCCACATATATGCAACCGAGGCAAGATCCTACATGGTCTAGCTGTTTCTACAGGATGTTTATTAAGGATTTTCAGTGGCATTATCTAACCATCGAAGGAACGTGTTAAAAGAACCGTGAAATTGGAATGAAAATGATAGCAAAAGAAGGCATTCAATGTATTGAAAGAATTATTAACAAGTGCTCCGTCTCGCTACACCTACTTTGATCGATCTTTTGAGATTGAATATAATAAAAGTGATTAGGTTAATAGCTTTATCAATACTGGAAAGAAAGGGCCAATCATGTCTTTTAGCGAAACATTGAATGGAGCACAACTTAAATACGCGACATTTGAGAAAGAACAACATGCAATTGTAAGGGCTTTGGATGTTTGGAAACCTTATTTGTGGCAAAGGAGTTTGGCATCCACACGGATCGATCATGACAGCTTTAGGCATCTTAAGAGCAAAATAAAGCTACAAAAAAGAGACACATGCGAAGCGGCAACGCCACAAATGCAATGAAGGTGAGATCTTTAAATGATTTAGCTAGTTTCTACAGGTGGTTCATCATGACTTTCGGGAGCATAGCCTCATCCTCGCAAAAGCAACTTCATATATTCAGGAAAGCAAGTGCAAGAAAGCATTCGATGAATTAAAAGAAAAATTGACCAATGCACCATGTCTTGCTCTTTCTAACTCTCATTGATCTTTTGAGATTGAATGAGATGCAAATGGAATAGAAAATGGGCCAATCATATATCTTCGTGAAAAGCTAAATGGAGCACATCATGAAGACGTGTCATTTGAATAAGAACTACATGCACTAGTTAGGGCTTTTGCAAGTTTCGTGACCCTAATTGTGGCCAAAAGAGCCAAATAAAGCTCCAAAAGAGACATTCTAAGTGAGGACGACACCCACAAATTTAACCCAGGTAAGATCCTTCTTTGTTTAGCTAATTTCTATACGAGGTTTCTCAAGGTATTTATTAGCATAGCCTGATAGTAGAATGAACGTGTTAAAACGATTGTCAAATTCTTGTGGAATCAGAAGCAAGAGAATGCATTCAAAGAACGAAAAGAAAAACCGACCAATGCACCGTGTCATGCTCTACCTAACTTTGATCGATCATTTGAGATTTAATGAGATGCAAATGGAATAGGCATAAGAGCTATTTCAAAGCCACAACACAAGGCCAATCCTGTTTATTAGTAAAAAGCGAAAAGCAGAGCTACTCGAATATGTGCCATATGAGAAAAAACCACATGCACTTGTGAGGGGTTTGCAAGTTTGGATACCTTACTTGTGGCAAAAAGAGTTTGTCATCCACACATACCATGGAAGCTCGAAGAATTTTAGGAGCCAAACAAAGCTCAACAAGAGGCATATTAAGTGGCCAACACCCCACATATATGCAACCGAGGCAAGATCCTACATGGTCTAGCTGTTTCTACAGGATGTTTATTAAGGATTTTCGGTGGCATTATCTAACCATCGAAGGAACGTGTTAAAAGAACCGTGAAATTGGAATGAAAATGATAGCAAAAGAAGGCATTCAATGTATTGAAAGAATTATTAACAAGTGCTCCGTCTCGCTACACCTACTTTGATCGATCTTTTGAGATTGAATATAATAAAAGTGATTAGGTTAATAGCTTTATCAATACTGGAAAGAAAGGGCCAATCATGTCTTTTAGCGAAACATTGAATGGAGCACAACTTAAATACGCGACATTTGAGAAAGAACAACATGCAATTGTAAGGGCTTTGGATGTTTGGAAACCTTATTTGTGGCAAAGGAGTTTGGCATCCACACGGATCGATCATGACAGCTTTAGGCATCTTAAGAGCAAAATAAAGCTACAAAAGAGACATGCGAAGCGGCAACGGCCACAAATGCAATGAAGGTGAGATCTTTAAATGATTTAGCTAGTTTCTACAGGTGGTTCATCATGACTTTCAGGAGCATAGCCTCATCCTCATAAAAGCAACTTCATATATTCAGGAAAGCAAGTGCAACAGAAAGCATTCGATGAATTAAAGAAAAATTGACCAATGCACCATGTCTTGCTCTTTCTAACTCTCATTGATCTTTTGAGATTGAATGAGATGCAAATGGAATAGAAAATGGGCCAATCATATATCTTCGTGAAAAGCTAAATGGAGCACATCATGAAGACGTGTCATTTGAATAAGAACTACATGCACTAGTTAGGGCTTTTGCAAGTTTCGTGACCCTAATTGTGGCCAAAAGAGCCAAATAAAGCTCCAAAAGAGACATTCTAAGTGAGGACGACACCCACAAATTTAACCTGTAAGATCCTTCTTTGTTTAGCTAATTTCTATACGAGGTTTCTCAAGGTATTTATTAGCATAGCCTGATAGTAGAATGAACGTGTTAAAACGATTGTCAAATTCTTGTGGAATCAGAAGCAAGAGAATGCATTCAAAGAACGAAAAGAAAAACCGACCAATGCACCGTGTCATGCTCTACCTAACTTTGATCGATCATTTGAGATTTAATGAGATGCAAATGGAATAGGCATAAGAGCTATTTCAAAGCCACAACACAAGGCCAATCCTGTTTATTAGTAAAAAGCGAAACAGAGAGCTACTCGAATATGTGCCATATGAGAAAAAACCACATGCACTTGTGAGGGGTTTGCAAGTTTGGATACCTTACTTGTGGCAAAAAGAGTTTGTCATCCACACATACCATGGAAGCTCGAAGAATTTTAGGAGCCAAACAAAGCTCAACAAGAGGCATATTAAGTGGCCAACACCCCACATATATGCAACCGAGGCAAGATCCTACATGGTCTAGCTGTTTCTACAGGATGTTTATTAAGGATTTTCAGTGGCATTATCTAACCATCGAAGGAGCGTGTTAAAAGAACCGTGAAATTGGAATGAAAATGATAGCAAAAGAAGGCATTCAATGTATTGAAAGAATTATTAACAAGTGCTCCGTCTCTCGCTACACCTACTTTGATCGATCTTTTGAGATTGAATATAATAAAAGTGATTAGGTTAATAGCTTTATCAATACTGGAAAGAAAGGGCCAATCATGTCTTTTAGCGAAACATTGAATGGAGCACAACTTAAATACGCGACATTTGAGAAAGAACAACATGCAATTGTAAGGGCTTTGGATGTTTGGAAACCTTATTTGTGGCAAAGGAGTTTGGCATCCACACGGATCGATCATGACAGCTTTAGGCATCTTAAGAGCAAAATAAAGCTACAAAAGAGACATGCGAAGCGGCAACGGCCACAAATGCAATGAAGGTGAGATCTTTAAATGATTTAGCTAGTTTCTACAGGTGGTTCATCATGACTTTCAGGAGCATAGCCTCATCCTCGCAAAAGCAACTTCATATATTCAGGAAAGCAAGTGCAACATAAAGCATTCGATGAATTAAAAGAAAAATTGACCAATGCACCATGTCTTGCTCTTTCTAACTCTCATTGATCTTTTGAGATTGAATGAGATGCAAATGGAATAGAAAATGGGCCAATCATATATCTTCGTGAAAAGCTAAATGGAGCACATCATGAAGACGTGTCATTTGAATAAGAACTACATGCACTAGTTAGGGCTTTTGCAAGTTTCGTGACCCTAATTGTGGCCAAAAGAGCCAAATAAAGCTCCAAAAGAGACATTCTAAGTGAGGACGACACCCACAAATTTAACCCAGGTAAGATCCTTCTTTGTTTAGCTAATTTCTATACGAGGTTTCTCAAGGTATTTATTAGCATAGCCTGATAGTAGAATGAACGTGTTAAAACGATTGTCAAATTCTTGTGGAATCAGAAGCAAGAGAATGCATTCAAAGAACGAAAAGAAAAACCGACCAATGCACCGTGTCATGCTCTACCTAACTTTGATCGATCATTTGAGATTTAATGAGATGCAAATGGAATAGGCATAAGAGCTATTTCAAAGCCACAACACAAGGCCAATCCTGTTTATTAGTAAAAAGCGAAACAGAGAGCTACTCGAATATGTGCCATATGAGAAAAAACCACATGCACTTGTGAGGGGTTTGCAAGTTTGGATACCTTACTTGTGGCAAAAAGAGTTTGTCATCCACACATACCATGGAAGCTCGAAGAATTTTAGGAGCCAAACAAAGCTCAACAAGAGGCATATTAAGTGGCCAACACCCCACATATATGCAACCGAGGCAAGATCCTACATGGTCTAGCTGTTTCTACAGGATGTTTATTAAGGATTTTCAGTGGCATTATCTAACCATCGAAGGAACGTGTTAAAAGAACCGTGAAATTGGAATGAAAATGATAGCAAAAGAAGGCATTCAATGTATTGAAAGAATTATTAACAAGTGCTGCTCCGTCTCTCGCTACACCTACTTTGATCGATCTTTTGAGATTGAATATAATAAAAGTGATTAGGTTAATAGCTTTATCAATACTGGAAAGAAAGGGCCAATCATGTCTTTTAGCGAAACATTGAATGGAGCACAACTTAAATACGCGACATTTGAGAAAGAACAACATGCAATTGTAAGGGCTTTGGATGTTTGGAAACCTTATTTGTGGCAAAGGAGTTTGGCATCCACACGGATCGATCATGACAGCTTTAGGCATCTTAAGAGCAAAATAAAGCTACAAAAGAGACATGCGAAGCGGCAACGCCACAAATGCAATGAAGGTGAGATCTTTAAATGATTTAGCTAGTTTCTACAGGTGGTTCATCATGACTTTCGGGAGCATAGCCTCATCCTCGCAAAAGCAACTTCATATATTCGGAAAGCAAGTGCAACAGAAAGCATTCGATGAATTAAAAGAAAAATTGACCAATGCACCATGTCTTGCTCTTTCTAACTCTCATTGATCTTTTGAGATTGAATGAGATGCAAATGGAATAGAAAATGGGCCAATCATATATCTTCGTGAAAAGCTAAATGGAGCACATCATGAAGACGTGTCATTTGAATAAGAACTACATGCACTAGTTAGGGCTTTTGCAAGTTTCGTGACCCTAATTGTGGCCAAAAGAGCCAAATAAAGCTCCAAAAGAGACATTCTAAGTGAGGACGACACCCACAAATTTAACCCAGGTAAGATCCTTCTTTGTTTAGCTAATTTCTATACGAGGTTTCTCAAGGTATTTATTAGCATAGCCCGATAGTAGAATGAACGTGTTAAACGATTGTCAAATTCTTGTGGAATCGAAGCAAGAGAATGCATTCAAAGAACGAAAAAGAAAAACCGACCAATGCACCGTGTCATGCTCTACCTAACTTTGATCGATCATTTGAGATTTAATGAGATGCAAATGGAATAGGCATAAGAGCTATTTCAAAGCCACAACACAAGGCCAATCCTGTTTATTAGTAAAAAGCGAAGCAGAGCTACTCGAATATGTGCCATATGAGAAAAAACCACATGCACTTGTGAGGGGTTTGCAAGTTTGGATACCTTACTTGTGGCAAAAAGAGTTTGTCATCCACACATACCATGGAAGCTCGAAGAATTTTAGGAGCCAAACAAAGCTCAACAAGAGGCATATTAAGTGGCCAACACCCCACATATATGCAACCGAGGCAAGATCCTACATGGTCTAGCTGTTTCTACAGGATGTTTATTAAGGATTTTCAGTGGCATTATCTAACCATCGAAGGAGCGTGTTAAAAGAACCGTGAAATTGGAATGAAAATGATAGCAAAAGAAGGCATTCAATGTATTGAAAGAATTATTAACAAGTGCTCCGTCTCGCTACACCTACTTTGATCGATCTTTTGAGATTGAATATAATAAAAGTGATTAGGTTAATAGCTTTATCAATACTGGAAAGAAAGGGCCAATCATGTCTTTTAGCGAAACATTGAATGGAGCACAACTTAAATACGCGACATTTGAGAAAGAACAACATGCAATTGTAAGGGCTTTGGATGTTTGGAAACCTTATTTGTGGCAAAGGAGTTTGGCATCCACACGGATCGATCATGACAGCTTTAGGCATCTTAAGAGCAAAATAAAGCTACAAAAGAGACATGCGAAGCGGCAACGGCCACAAATGCAATGAAGGTGAGATCTTTAAATGATTTAGCTAGTTTCTACAGGTGGTTCATCATGACTTTCAGGAGCATAGCCTCATCCTCGCAAAAGCAACTTCATATATTCGAGGAAAGCAAGTGCAAATGTAGAAAGCATTCGATGAATTAAAAGAAAAATTGACCAATGCACCATGTCTTGCTCTTTCTAACTCTCATTGATCTTTTGAGATTGAATGAGATGCAAATGGAATAGAAAATGGGCCAATCATATATCTTCGTGAAAAGCTAAATGGAGCACATCATGAAGACGTGTCATTTGAATAAGAACTACATGCACTAGTTAGGGCTTTTGCAAGTTTCGTGACCCTAATTGTGGCCAAAAGAGCCAAATAAAGCTCAAAAGAGACATTCTAAGTGAGGACGACACCCACAAATTTAACCCAGGTAAGATCCTTCTTTGTTTAGCTAATTTCTATACGAGGTTTCTCAAGGTATTTATTAGCATAGCCTGATAGTAGAATGAACGTGTTAAAACGATTGTCAAATTCTTGTGGAATCAGAAGCAAGAGAATGCATTCAAAGAACGAAAAGAAAAACCGACCAATGCACCGTGTCATGCTCTACCTAACTTTGATCGATCATTTGAGATTTAATGAGATGCAAATGGAATAGGCATAAGAGCTATTTCAAAGCCACAACACAAGGCCAATCCTGTTTATTAGTAAAAAGCGAAAAACAGAGAGCTACTCGAATATGTGCCATATGAGAAAAACCACATGCACTTGTGAGGGGTTTGCAAGTTTGGATACCTTACTTGTGGCAAAAAGAGTTTGTCATCCACACATACCATGGAAGCTCGAAGAATTTTAGGAGCCAAACAAAGCTCAACAAGAGGCATATTAAGTGGCCAACACCCCACATATATGCAACCGAGGCAAGATCCTACATGGTCTAGCTGTTTCTACAGGATGTTTATTAAGGATTTTGGTGGCATTATCTAACCATCGAAGGAACGTGTTAAAAGAACCGTGAAATTGGAATGAAAATGATAGCAAAAGAAGGCATTCAATGTATTGAAAGAATTATTAACAAGTGCTCCGTCTCGCTACACCTACTTTGATCGATCTTTTGAGATTGAATATAATAAAAGTGATTAGGTTAATAGCTTTATCAATACTGGAAAGAAAGGGCCAATCATGTCTTTTAGCGAAACATTGAATGGAGCACAACTTAAATACGCGACATTTGAGAAAGAACAACATGCAATTGTAAGGGCTTTGGATGTTTGGAAACCTTATTTGTGGCAAAGGAGTTTGGCATCCACACGGATCGATCATGACACAGCTTTAGGCATCTTAAGAGCAAAATAAAGCTACAAAAGAGACATGCGAAGCGGCAACGCCACAAATGCAATGAAGGTGAGATCTTTAAATGATTTAGCTAGTTTCTACAGGTGGTTCATCATGACTTTCAGAGCATAGCCTCATCCTCGCAAAAGCAACTTCATATATTCAGAAAGCAAGTGCAACAGAAAGCATTCGATGAATTAAAAGAAAAATTGACCAATGCACCATGTCTTGCTCTTTCTAACTCTCATTGATCTTTTGAGATTGAATGAGAGATGCAAATGGAATAGAAAATGGGCCAATCATATATCTTCGTGAAAAGCTAAATGGAGCACATCATGAAGACGTGTCATTTGAATAAGAACTACATGCACTAGTTAGGGCTTTTGCAAGTTTCGTGGACCCTAATTGTGGCCAAAAGAGCCAAATAAAGCTCCAAAAGAGACATTCTAAGTGAGGACGACACCCACAAATTTAACCTGGTAAGATCCTTCTTTGTTTAGCTAATTTCTATACGAGGTTTCTCAAGGTATTTATTAGCATAGCCTGATAGTAGAATGAACGTGTTAAAACGATTGTCAAATTCTTGTGGAATCAGAAGCAAGAGAATGCATTCAAAGAACGAAAAGAAAAACCGACCAATGCACCGTGTCATGCTCTACCTAACTTTGATCGATCATTTGAGATTTAATGAGATGCAAATGGAATAGGCATAAGAGCTATTTCAAAGCCACAACACAAGGCCAATCTGTTTATTAGTAAAAAGCGAAACAGAGAGCTACTCGAATATGTGCCATATGAGAAAAAACCACATGCACTTGTGAGGGGTTTGCAAGTTTGGATACCTTACTTGTGGCAAAAAGAGTTTGTCATCCACACATACCATGGAAGCTCGAAGAATTTTAGGAGCCAAACAAAGCTCAACAAGAGGCATATTAAGTGGCCAACACCCCACATATATGCAACCGAGGCAAGATCCTACATGGTCTATTTGTTTCTACAGGATGTTTATTAAGGATTTTCAGTGGCATTATCTAACCATCGAAGGAACGTGTTAAAAGAACCGTGAAATTGGAATGAAAATGATAGCAAAAGAAGGCATTCAATGTATTGAAAGAATTATTAACAAGTGCTCCGTCTCGCTACACCTACTTTGATCGATCTTTTGAGATTGAATATAATAAAAGTGATTAGGTTAATAGCTTTATCAATACTGGAAAGAAAGGGCCAATCATGTCTTTTAGCGAAACATTGAATGGAGCACAACTTAAATACGCGACATTTGAGAAAGAACAACATGCAATTGTAAGGGCTTTGGATGTTTGGAAACCTTATTTGTGGCAAAGGAGTTTGGCATCCACACGGATCGATCATGACAGCTTTAGGCATCTTAAGAGCAAAATAAAGCTACAAAAGAGACATGCGAAGCGGCAACGGCCACAAATGCAATGAAGGTGAGATCTTTAAATGATTTAGCTAGTTTCTACAGGTGGTTCATCATGACTTTCGGAGCATAGCCTCATCCTCGCAAAAGCAACTTCATATATTCGGAAAGCAAGTGCAACAGAAAGCATTCGATGAATTAAAAGAAAAATTGACCAATGCACCATGTCTTGCTCTTTCTAACTCTCATTGATCTTTTGAGATTGAATGAGATGCAAATGGAATAGAAAATGGGCCAATCATATATCTTCGTGAAAAGCTAAATGGAGCACATCATGAAGACGTGTCATTTGAATAAGAACTACATGCACTAGTTAGGGCTTTTGCAAGTTTCGTGGACCCTAATTGTGGCCAAAAGAGCCAAATAAAGCTCCAAAAGAGACATTCTAAGTGAGGACGACACCCACAAATTTAAACCTGTAAGATCCTTCTTTGTTTAGCTAATTTCTATACGAGGTTTCTCAAGGTATTTATTAGCATAGCCTGATAGTAGAATGAACGTGTTAAAACGATTGTCAAATTCTTGTGGAATCAGAAGCAAGAGAATGCATTCAAAGAACGAAAAGAAAAACCGACCAATGCACCGTGTCATGCTCTACCTAACTTTGATCGATCATTTGAGATTTAATGAGATGCAAATGGAATAGGCATAAGAGCTATTTCAAAGCCACAACACAAGGCCAATCCTGTTTATTAGTAAAAAGCTAAAAGCAGAGCTACTCGAATATGTGCCATATGAGAAAAACCACATGCACTTGTGAGGGGTTTGCAAGTTTGGATACCTTACTTGTGGCAAAAAGAGTTTGTCATCCACACATACCATGGAAGCTCGAAGAATTTTAGGAGCCAAACAAAGCTCAACAAGAGGCATATTAAGTGGCCAACACCCCACATATATGCAACCGAGGCAAGATCCTACATGGTCTAGCTGTTTCTACAGGATGTTTATTAAGGATTTTCAGTGGCATTATCTAACCATCGAAGGAACGTGTTAAAAGAACCGTGAAATTGGAATGAAAATGATAGCAAAAGAAGGCATTCAATGTATTGAAAGAATTATTAACAAGTGCTCCGTCTCGCTACACCTACTTTGATCGATCTTTTGAGATTGAATATAATAAAAGTGATTAGGTTAATAGCTTTATCAATACTGGAAAGAAAGGGCCAATCATGTCTTTTAGCGAAACATTGAATGGAGCACAACTTAAATACGCGACATTTGAGAAAGAACAACATGCAATTGTAAGGGCTTTGGATGTTTGGAAACCTTATTTGTGGCAAAGGAGTTTGGCATCCACACGGATCGATCATGACAGCTTTAGGCATCTTAAGAGCAAAATAAAGCTACAAAAGAGACATGCGAAGCGGCAACGCCACAAATGCAATGAAGGTGAGATCTTTAAATGATTTAGCTAGTTTCTACAGGTGGTTCATCATGACTTTCAGGAGCATAGCCTCATCCTCGCAAAAGCAACTTCATATATTCAGGAAAGCAAGTGCAACAGAAAGCATTCGATGAATTAAAAGAAAAATTGACCAATGCACCATGTCTTGCTCTTTCTAACTCTCATTGATCTTTTGAGATTGAATGAGATGCAAATGGAATAGAAAATGGGCCAATCATATATCTTCGTGAAAAGCTAAATGGAGCACATCATGAAGACGTGTCATTTGAATAAGAACTACATGCACTAGTTAGGGCTTTTGCAAGTTTCGTGGCCCTAATTGTGGCCAAAAGAGCCAAATAAAGCTCCAAAAGAGACATTCTAAGTGAGGACGACACCCACAAATTTAACCCAGGTAAGATCCTTCTTTGTTTAGCTAATTTCTATACGAGGTTTCTCAAGGTATTTATTAGCATAGCCTGATAGTAGAATGAACGTGTTAAAACGATTGTCAAATTCTTGTGGAATCAGAAGCAAGAGAATGCATTCAAAGAACGAAAAGAAAAACCGACCAATGCACCGTGTCATGCTCTACCTAACTTTGATCGATCATTTGAGATTTAATGAGATGCAAATGGAATAGGCATAAGAGCTATTTCAAAGCCACAACACAAGGCCAATCCTGTTTATTAGTAAAAAGCGAAACAGAGAGCTACTCGAATATGTGCCATATGAGAAAAAACCACATGCACTTGTGAGGGGTTTGCAAGTTTGGATACCTTACTTGTGGCAAAAAGAGTTTGTCATCCACACATACCATGGAAGCTCAAGAATTTTAGGAGCCAAACAAAGCTCAACAAGAGGCATATTAAGTGGCCAACACCCCACATATATGCAACCGAGGCAAGATCCTACATGGTCTAGCTGTTTCTACAGGATGTTTATTAAGGATTTTTGGTGGCATTATCTAACCATCGAAGGAACGTGTTAAAAGAACCGTGAAATTGGAATGAAAATGATAGCAAAAGAAGGCATTCAATGTATTGAAAGAATTATTAACAAGTGCTCCGTCTCGCTACACCTACTTTGATCGATCTTTTGAGATTGAATATAATAAAAGTGATTAGGTTAATAGCTTTATCAATACTGGAAAGAAAGGGCCAATCATGTCTTTTAGCGAAACATTGAATGGAGCACAACTTAAATACGCGACATTTGAGAAAGAACAACATGCAATTGTAAGGGCTTTGGATGTTTGGAAACCTTATTTGTGGCAAAGGAGTTTGGCATCCACACGGATCGATCATGACAGCTTTAGGCATCTTAAGAGCAAAATAAAGCTACAAAAGAGACATGCGAAGCGGCAACGGCCACAAATGCAATGAAGGTGAGATCTTTAAATGATTTAGCTAGTTTCTACAGGTGGTTCATCATGACTTTCAGGAGCATAGCCTCATCCTCGCAAAAGCAACTTCATATATTCAGGAAAGCAAGTGCAAGAAAGCATTCGATGAATTAAAAGAAAAATTGACCAATGCACCATGTCTTGCTCTTTCTAACTCTCATTGATCTTTTGAGATTGAATGAGATGCAAATGGAATAGAAAATGGGCCAATCATATATCTTCGTGAAAAGCTAAATGGAGCACATCATGAAGACGTGTGCATTTGAATAAGAACTACATGCACTAGTTAGGGCTTTTGCAAGTTTCGTGACCCTAATTGTGGCCAAAAGAGCCAAATAAAGCTCCAAAAGAGACATTCTAAGTGAGGACGACACCCACAAATTTAACCTGTAAGATCCTTCTTTGTTTAGCTAATTTCTATACGAGGTTTCTCAAGGTATTTATTAGCATAGCTCGATAGTAGAATGAACGTGTTAAAACGATTGTCAAATTCTTGTGGAATCAGAAGCAAGAGAATGCATTCAAAGAACGAAAAGAAAAACCGACCAATGCACCGTGTCATGCTCTACCTAACTTTGATCGATCATTTGAGATTTAATGAGATGCAAATGGAATAGGCATAAGAGCTATTTCAAAGCCACAACACAAGGCCAATCCTGTTTATTAGTAAAAAGCGAAACAGAGAGCTACTCGAATATGTGCCATATGAGAAAAACCACATGCACTTGTGAGGGGTTTGCAAGTTTGGATACCTTACTTGTGGCAAAAAGAGTTTGTCATCCACACATACCATGGAAGCTCGAAGAATTTTAGGAGCCAAACAAAGCTCAACAAGAGGCATATTAAGTGGCCAACACCCCACATATATGCAACCGAGGCAAGATCCTACATGGTCTAGCAGTTTCTACAGGATGTTTATTAAGGATTTCAGTGGCATTATCTAACCATCGAAGGAACGTGTTAAAAGAACCGTGAAATTGGAATGAAAATGATAGCAAAAGAAGGCATTCAATGTATTGAAAGAATTATTAACAAGTGCTCCGTCTCGCTACACCTACTTTGATCGATCTTTTGAGATTGAATATAATAAAAGTGATTAGGTTAATAGCTTTATCAATACTGGAAAAAAAAGGCCAATCATGTCTTTTAGCGAAACATTGAATGGAGCACAACTTAAATACGCGACATTTGAGAAAGAACAACATGCAATTGTAAGGGCTTTGGATGTTTGGAAACCTTATTTGTGGCAAAGGAGTTTGGCATCCACACGGATCGATCATGACACCTTTAGGCATCTTAAGAGCAAAATAAAGCTACAAAAGAGACATGCGAAGCGGCAACGGCCACAAATGCAATGAAGGTGAGATCTTTAAATGATTTAGCTAGTTTCTACAGGTGGTTCATCATGACTTTCAGGAGCATAGCCTCATCCTCGCAAAAGCAACTTCATATATTCAGGAAAGCAAGTGCAACAGAAAGCATTCGATGAATTAAAAGAAAAATTGACCAATGCACCATGTCTTGCTCTTTCTAACTCTCATTGATCTTTTGAGATTGAATGAGATGCAAATGGAATAGAAAATGGGCCAATCATATATCTTCGTGAAAAGCTAAATGGAGCACATCATGAAGACGTGTCATTTGAATAAGAACTACATGCACTAGTTAGGGCTTTTGCAAGTTTCGTGGCCCTAATTGTGGCCAAAAGAGCCAAATAAAGCTCCAAAAGAGACATTCTAAGTGAGGACGACACCCACAAATTTAACCCAGGTAAGATCCTTCTTTGTTTAGCTAATTTCTATACGAGGTTTCTCAAGGTATTTATTAGCATAGCCTGATAGTAGAATGAACGTGTTAAAACGATTGTCAAATTCTTGTGGAATCAGAAGCAAGAGAATGCATTCAAAGAACGAAAAGAAAAACCGACCAATGCACCGTGTCATGCTCTACCTAACTTTGATCGATCATTTGAGATTTAATGAGATGCAAATGGAATAGGCATAAGAGCTATTTCAAAGCCACAACACAAGGCCAATCCTGTTTATTAGTAAAAAGCGAAACAGAGAGCTACTCGAATATGTGCCATATGAGAAAAAACCACATGCACTTGTGAGGGGTTTGCAAGTTTGGATACCTTACTTGTGGCAAAAAGAGTTTGTCATCCACACATACCATGGAAGCTCGAAGAATTTTAGGAGCCAAACAAAGCTCAACAAGAGGCATATTAAGTGGCCAACACCCCACATATATGCAACCGAGGCAAGATCCTACATGGTCTAGCTGTTTCTACAGGATGTTTATTAAGGATTTTCAGTGGCATTATCTAACCATCGAAGGAACGTGTTAAAAGAACCGTGAAATTGGAATGAAAATGATAGCAAAAGAAGGCATTCAATGTATTGAAAGAATTATTAACAAGTGCTCCGTCTCGCTACACCTACTTTGATCGATCTTTTGAGATTGAATATAATAAAAGTGATTAGGTTAATAGCTTTATCAATACTGGAAAGAAAGGGCCAATCATGTCTTTTAGCGAAACATTGAATGGAGCACAACTTAAATACGCGACATTTGAGAAAGAACAACATGCAATTGTAAGGGCTTTGGATGTTTGGAAACCTTATTTGTGGCAAAGGAGTTTGGCATCCACACGGATCGATCATGACAGCTTTAGGCATCTTAAGAGCAAAATAAAGCTACAAAAGAGACATGCGAAGCGGCAACGGCCACAAATGCAATGAAGGTGAGATCTTTAAATGATTTAGCTAGTTTCTACAGGTGGTTCATCATGACTTTCAGGAGCATAGCCTCATCCTCGCAAAAGCAACTTCATATATTCAGGAAAGCAAGTGCAACAGAAAGCATTCGATGAATTAAAAGAAAAATTGACCAATGCACCATGTCTTGCTCTTTCTAACTCTCATTGATCTTTTGAGATTGAATGAGATGCAAATGGAATAGAAAATGGGCCAATCATATATCTTCGTGAAAAGCTAAATGGAGCACATCATGAAGACGTGTCATTTGAATAAGAACTACATGCACTAGTTAGGGCTTTTGCAAGTTTCGTGGCCCTAATTGTGGCCAAAAGAGCCAAATAAAGCTCCAAAAGAGACATTCTAAGTGAGGACGACACCCACAAATTTAACCCATGTAAGATCCTTCTTTGTTTAGCTAATTTCTATACGAGGTTTCTCAAGGTATTTATTAGCATAGCCTGATAGTAGAATGAACGTGTTAAAACGATTGTCAAATTCTTGTGGAATCAGAAGCAAGAGAATGCATTCAAAGAACGAAAAGAAAAACCGACCAATGCACCGTGTCATGCTCTACCTAACTTTGATCGATCATTTGAGATTTAATGAGATGCAAATGGAATAGGCATAAGAGCTATTTCAAAGCCACAACACAAGGCCAATCCTGTTTATTAGTAAAAAGCGAAACAGAGCTACTCGAATATGTGCCATATGAGAAAAACCACATGCACTTGTGAGGGGTTTGCAAGTTTGGATACCTTACTTGTGGCAAAAAGAGTTTGTCATCCACACATACCATGGAAGCTCGAAGAATTTTAGGAGCCAAACAAAGCTCAACAAGAGGCATATTAAGTGGCCAACACCCCACATATATGCAACCGAGGCAAGATCCTACATGGTCTAGCTGTTTCTACAGGATGTTTATTAAGGATTTTTGGTGGCATTATCTAACCATCGAAGGAACGTGTTAAAAGAACCGTGAAATTGGAATGAAAATGATAGCAAAAGAAGGCATTCAATGTATTGAAAGAATTATTAACAAGTGCTCCGTCTCGCTACACCTACTTTGATCGATCTTTTGAGATTGAATATAATAAAAGTGATTAGGTTAATAGCTTTATCAATACTGGAAAGAAAGGGCCAATCATGTCTTTTAGCGAAACATTGAATGGAGCACAACTTAAATACGCGACATTTGAGAAAGAACAACATGCAATTGTAAGGGCTTTGGATGTTTGGAAACCTTATTTGTGGCAAAGGAGTTTGGCATCCACACGGATCGATCATGACAGCTTTAGGCATCTTAAGAGCAAAATAAAGCTACAAAAGAGACATGCGAAGCGGCAACGGCCACAAATGCAATGAAGGTGAGATCTTTAAATGATTTAGCTAGTTTCTACAGGTGGTTCATCATGACTTTCAGGAGCATAGCCTCATCCTCGCAAAAGCAACTTCATATATTCAGGAAAGCAAGTGCAACAGAAAGCATTCGATGAATTAAAAGAAAAATTGACCAATGCACCATGTCTTGCTCTTTCTAACTCTCATTGATCTTTTGAGATTGAATGAGATGCAAATGGAATAGAAAATGGGCCAATCATATATCTTCGTGAAAAGCTAAATGGAGCACATCATGAAGACGTGTCATTTGAATAAGAACTACATGCACTAGTTAGGGCTTTTGCAAGTTTCGTGGCCCTAATTGTGGCCAAAAGAGCCAAATAAAGCTCCAAAAGAGACATTCTAAGTGAGGACGACACCCACAAATTTAACCCAGGTAAGATCCTTCTTTGTTTAGCTAATTTCTATACGAGGTTTCTCAAGGTATTTATTAGCATAGCCTGATAGTAGAATGAACGTGTTAAAACGATTGTCAAATTCTTGTGGAATCAGAAGCAAGAGAATGCATTCAAAGAACGAAAAGAAAAACCGACCAATGCACCGTGTCATGCTCTACCTAACTTTGATCGATCATTTGAGATTTAATGAGATGCAAATGGAATAGGCATAAGAGCTATTTCAAAGCCACAACACAAGGCCAATCCTGTTTATTAGTAAAAAGCGAAAAGCAGAGCTACTCGAATATGTGCCATATGAGAAAAAACCACATGCACTTGTGAGGGGTTTGCAAGTTTGGATACCTTACTTGTGGCAAAAAGAGTTTGTCATCCACACATACCATGGAAGCTCGAAGAATTTTAGGAGCCAAACAAAGCTCAACAAGAGGCATATTAAGTGGCCAACACCCCACATATATGCAACCGAGGCAAGATCCTACATGGTCTAGCAGTTTCTACAGGATGTTTATTAAGGATTTTCAGTGGCATTATCTAACCATTGAAGGAACGTGTTAAAAGAACTGTGAAATTGGAATGAAAATGATAGCAAAAGAAGGCATTCAATGTATTGAAAGAATTATTAACAAGTGCTCCGTCTCGCTACACCTACTTTGATCGATCTTTTGAGATTGAATATAATAAGTGATTAGGTTAATAGCTTTATCAATAGCAAAGAAGATTCAACAAGGAAAGAAAAGGCCAATCATGTCATTTTAGAAACCATTTGAAACATTGAATGGTCCAGTAAGGGGTAATCAAATTCTAGCCTTTTCTCTTGGTTGTTCCCAAATCTATAAGGAGGTGTTAATCTCTTAATTCAAGGGTTCTTGCTTCATCATAAGCTTGGATCTTTGGGCTGAGAATTAGGGTTGCCTTATCATTTGGTATCAGAGCATAGGTTGCATCTTTGTGGCCGGCTCTAGATTTGATTTTATCTTTAACTGTCAGCAATTCGTTCATCTTCTTGTTCAGATCTTGTTTCTCTGTTTTTTTCATCATTGTTGGATCTATAAAAAAAAAAAAAAAAAAAAAGTTCATGGTTCGATCTTGAATTATTCTTGTCCAATTTTAAACTGCTGCATTGAATGCTTATATTTTCGATTGTAATACCTCGATAACGATCGAATTTGACAAACTGTTCTTTTGCAAGTATTTAGATCTGTACGTTATCTTTAATCCTTAAGAAGACGACTTATTCAAATTAGCATAGTAAAGCATTCGTTTGTGGGTTTCTTTTTCAGTGTGTAATTTACCCGAAAAAAAAAAATTTGCCAGATATTTATCTTTCTTTTCCATCAAATTCCTTGTGGCCTACTCTAGATTTGATTTCATTATATCCTTGTGGCCAACCCTATATTTGAATTGATTTTATCTTTTATTTTATCTATGTGCCTACTGTTGTTTCCAGTTATAACACCTTGCTAACGATCGAATTTGTCAAATTGTCCATCTACAAAAATTTAGATCGGTGTGTTATCTATATTCTTCAAGAAGGCCATTACTCAAATTAGTAATTTCAAACGTTCATTCGTTTGTTTCCTTCTGAGTGTTCCATATATCCGAAAAAAAGAAAAAAAAAATCTGAACATTTATCTTTCTTTCTATTTCTTTTTGTTCTTGATTTTGTTATTTCATAATTTTTCTTGTCTTGGCTGATTTGTAAGGCTCACTATTACAAGATTTGATTTATCCATATTAGCCTACCTTTATCAAACTTCAGCCACTTTCCCAAATAGCGTACCTTTGTGTGTGATAAACACGAGCGTTCCGAGTGTAAAATTCAGTGAGTTGAGTGTGTGAGGTCCTTCATATATATTTTACTATTTTACAACCATGAATCAAGATGGGAGAGATGGAGAGGAGATTAGTGAAGCTAGGTGGAGAGAAGCTCAAAGTGGGGTCATTAATCGTTTAACTCAAGTGGTTAATTCCTTAAGCGATAGGTTGGAGCGAATGGAAGTAGCTTTAGGAAATCCTCAAGGGAGGGAGGATAACTTTAATTATGAAGGAGTTGAAAATGAAGATGGAGAAGATAATGTTAACCTCTTAGAGGGATACAATCCACGGGGAGGGAGAGTTTTCGGTTGAGGGGGATGAGGAGGAAGAAGAGGGGGTAGGGAAATTATAGCACCTAGAAGGGTCGAAAGGGAGAACCAATATGAAAGAGGAGTAGGGGGAGTAAAGCTTAAAATTCCTACTTTCCATGGGAAATCTGATTTGGAGGAGTATTTGCAATATGAGAGCAAAATTGAGCATGTTTTCGATTGCAACAACTTTAGTGAAGAAAGGAAGTTGAAACTTGTCGTTGCTGAATTTTGTGATTATGCCAATATTTGGTGGGCTTCTTTGAAATCCGAATGGAGGAGAAATTTTGAAGAACCAATTGAAACATGGGAGGAGTTGAAGACACTAATGAGAAAAAGGTACATTCCTAAACATTATTCTCGAGAACTCAAGCAAAAGCTCTATACTTTGCAACATAGATCCAAAAGTAATGAGGATTATTACAAGGAAATGGAGGTCCTTATGAATAGAGCATGCATTAACGAAGATGAGGAGGATACAATGGCTAGGTTCCTTGGCGGGTTGAACCGACAATTGGCTCATCAAGTTGATAGACAACCTTACTTTGATATGAAGGAATTGTTACACCTTGCTGTCAAAATTGAAGGACAATTAGCATGGGAGAAGGAGAATTCCAAGAGGTACTCTTCTTCTAAGTCTACTACTTTTTCTGCCAATACTTGGAAAAAGAATGCAAATAATGTTAAGGTTGATTTGAAGCCAAAAGGCAAGTATGAGTTTGACAAAAAGGACAATGCCAAAAGTTTTAGGCAAGGATAAAATGGAAGGATATAAGGAGGTTCGAGAGAGAAATAGAGATATCAAATGTTGGAAATGTCAAGGGAGTGGACATATTAGTCGTGATTGTCCTAACAAGAGAGTCATGATCATTAAAAATGGACAAGTTGTCACCGATGGAGAGGACAGCGACGAAGATGAGTTAATTGATGAAAACGAAAATGAGAATGAGGAGGAATTGGAAGATGGGAGTCATTTGGCCCTTGTAACAAGAAGACTCCTTACCACTCAAATTAAGGAGAATGATGTTGATGACCAAAGAGACAACTTATTCCATACACGATGTCTCGTTAATGGGACTCCTTGTAGTCTTGTTATTGATAGTGGAAGTTGCACCAACGTCGTAAGTACATTTTTTATCAAGAGGTTGCAAATTCCAATTCAACACCATCCTAAACCATACAAGCTCCAATGGCTCAATGATAGTGGGGCAATGAAGGTAGTTTCTCAAGTTTTAATTACTTTTTCTTTAAGAAAATATCAAGATGAGATTCTTTGTGATGTGTTACCTATGCTCGCTGGAGATATATTGCTTGGTAGACCTTGGCAATTTGATAGGAAGGTCATGTATGATGGTTATTTGAATAGGTATTCTTTCACAAAAGATGGAAGAAAAACAACTCTTGTACCTTTAAGTTCTAATGATGTATATATTGATCAACTGAAGTTGGAGGAAAAAAAGAGAGAGTATGAAGAAAAAGAATTAAAAGAAAAAAAAGAAGTGAGTGAGAAAATAGCGAAAAATAAAAGAGAGAAAAAAAGTGGTAGGGAGAGTGAAAAAAGTGATGAAAATGAAAAAAAGTAAAAAAAAAAAAAAGTGAGCTGTTTTGCTAGAGTGGGAGAGGTGAGAAGGGCAATGTTTTCCCAAAAAACCAATCTTTGTGCTTATGTACAAGGAAGGATATTTGGCTTCTAACGATAATACTCTTTCTTTGCCTAGTGTGTTTCAATCTCTTTTACAGGAATTTGAGGATGTGTTCCAAGATGAAGTACCTAAAGGACTACCTCCCATTTGAGGAATTGAGCACAAAACATACTTCATTCCAGGGGCTGTCATTCCCAATAGGCCAGCTTATAGAGCCAATCCAACCGAGACCAAGGAAATTCAAAGACAAGTGGAGGAGCTCATTGATAAAGGCTATGTACGAGAGAGTTTGAGTCCATGCTTGGTACCTGTCATATTGGTGCCAAAGAAAGATGGAACTTGGCGCATGTGTGTGGATTGTAGAGCCATCAACAAAATCATCAGAAAGTATCGACATCCTATTCCTAGACTAGATGATATGTTTGATGAATTGCATGGTTCGTGCTTATTTACAAAGATTGATTTAAAATCTGGATATCATCAAATTAGAATGCATGTAGGTGATGAATGGAAAACAACTTTCAAAACTAAGTTTGGGTTGTACGAATGGCTTGTTATGCCTTTTGGACTAACTAATGCTCCTAGCACATTTATGCGTTTAATGAACTATGTTTTTAGAGAATATTTAGGAAAGTATGTTGTTGTGTATTTTGATGATATTCTAATTTATTCAAAGACTTTGCTTGAACATGTCGAACATGTTAGGTCAGTTCTAACTACACTTATAAATGAGGAACTTTATGCTAATTTGAATAAGTGTTGTTTTTGCATGGAAAAAGTTAACTTTCTTGGATTTATAGTTGGTAAAAATGGAGTAGAAGTGGACATTGAGAAAGTTAAGGCAATTCGCGATTGGCCAACACCAACAAATGCAAGTGAGGTAAGGAGTTTTCATGGGTTAGCTAGCTTTTATAGGAGGTTTATAAAGGACTTTAGTACCATAGCTGCACCATTGAATGATTTGGTAAAAAAAAATGTTGTGTTCCAATGGGGGGAAATGCAAGATAAAGCCTTTAATGAACTTAAGGAGAAATTAACCAATGCACCATTACTTGTCTTGCCTAACTTTGAAAAGACATTTGAAATTGAGTGTGATGCAAGTGGATTGGGCATAGGTGCTGTTTTAATGCAAGATGGAAGGCCTTTGATGTACTTTAGTGAAAAACTAAATGGGGCAGCATTGAACTATCCTACCTATGATAAAGAATTGTTTGCTTTAGTTCGTACATTGCAGGTATGGCAACACTACTTATGGCCTAGAGAGTTCGTGATTCACACTGATCATGAGAGCTTGAAGCATCTTAAGGGTCAAAGTAAATTGAACCGCCGGCATGCAAAGTGGGTAGAATTTATTGAAACATTTCCCTATGTGATCAAATATAAGCAAGGTAAAGATAATATCGTGGCTGATGCATTGTCAAGAAGGTACAATCTCTTTACTTCTCTTACTGCAAAAATTCTTGGATTTGAGCACATTAAAGAGCTATATAAATCTGACAAAGATTTTGGACCAATTTTTGCATCTTGTCGAGTTGGAAAAGTTTTGGATGATTATTATGTCTTTCATGAATATTTGTTTAAGAAAAATAAACTTTGTGTTCCTAATTGTCTATAAGAGATTTACTTGTGAAAGAGGCCCATGGTGGTGGCTTAATGGGACATTTTGGGATTCATAAAACTTATGATATGTTGCATGAACATTTTTTTTTGGCCTAAGATGAAACATGATGTTCATAAGGTTTGTAGTCAATGTTTTAAATGCAAAGAGGCTAAGTCTAGAACCCAACCAAATGGATTGTATACTCCTTTGAATGTACCTATGAACCATGGACTGATATATCTATGGATTTTTATCCTTGGTTTGCCGCGAACAAAAAGGGGTAAAGATAGTATTTTTGTTGTGGTTGATAGATTTAGTAAAATGGCTCATTTTATAGCATGTAACAAAACGGATGATGCAAAGCAAGTGGCTGATATTTTCTTTAGAGAAGTAGTAAGATTACATGGAATTCCTAAAACTATTGTTAGTGATAGGGATGTTAAATTTTTAAGTCACTTTTGGAAAGTATTATGGGGTAAATTGGGCACTAAACTACTGTTTTCAACCACATGTCATCCTCAAACTAATGGGCAAACTGAGGTGGTTAATAGAACTTTAGGAACTTTGCTTAGAGCTATTATTTCTAAGAACATTAATTCTTGGGAGGAATGCTTGCCATTTGTAGAGTTTGCATACAATAGAGCAATTCATAGTACCACTCATTGTTCTCCTTTTGAAGTTGTTTATGGATTTCATCCACTTACACCTCTTGATTTGCTTCCTATTCCTTCTAATGTTTTTGTGAGTGATGCAGCTACAAATAAGGCAGATTTGATCAAGAATTTGCACAAGGATGTGAAAGAGAGAATTGAGAAACAAAATTTCCAAGTTGCTTCGCGAATTAACAAAGGACGAAAGGAACTCATTTTTAAACCAGGAGATTGGGTTTGGGTTCATTTTCGAAAGGAGAGATTTCCATCTCAGAGGAAGACCAAGTTATGTCTCTTGTTGAGCTTTTTTGGCTCCAAAGATTCTTCAAGCTTTCATGATCTGTGTGGATGACAAAGTCTTTTTACAACAAGTAAGGTATCCAAACTTGCAAAGTCCTCACAAGTGAATGTGGTTCTTTCTCATATGGCACGTATGTGAGTAGCTCTCTATTCCGCTTTTAACTAATAAACAGGATTGGCCTTGTGTTGTGCCTTTGAAATAGCTTTTATGGCTATTCCATTTGCATCTCAATAAATCTCAAGTGGTCGGTGGAATTCGGGTGGAGCATGACGAGGTGCATTGGTCGGTTTTTCTTTTAGTTCATTGAATGCGTTCTCTTGCTTTTGATTCCATTAGAATTTGACATTGTGTTTAACAAGTTCATTCTACATTCTACCCGAGGCTATGCTAATAAAATCCTCGATAAACCTCGTATGGAAACTAGCTAAGCGATGGAGAATGTTACCTCCGTTTGATTTGCGGGTGTTGTCCTCACTTAAAATGTCTCGTTTGGAGCTTCATTTGGAAGCTATAAGCTTTCATGATGCTCGTGGGTAACAAACTCTCTTGGCAACAATTAAGGTTGCGAAACTTGCAAAGCCCTCACTAGTGCATGTAGTTCTTGTTCAAATGACGCGTATTTAGGATGTGCTCCATCACTTCTCACGAAGATATACGATTGGCCTGGTTTATAGTATCAAACGGCTCTTATACCTATTCCATTTGCATAACATTCAATCTAAAAAGATCAATAAATGTTAGAAAGAGCAAGGCATGGTGCATTGGTCAATTTTTCTCTTAGTTCATTGAATGCTTTCTCTTGCATTTGCTTTCTGGACATAATGTTCTTTTTACGATGGTGAGGCTATGCTACTGAAAGTCCTAATAACCCTCCCGTAGAAACTAGCAAAATAATTTGAAGATCTTACCTTCGTTGCATTTGCGGCCGTTGCCAATTAGCATGTCTCTTTTATAACTTTGTTTTGCTCTAGAGATGCCTAAAGCCATCATGATCGATCCGTGTGGATGTCAGACTCCTTTGCCACAATTAAGGTTTCTAGACACCCAAAGACCTTACGTTTGCATGTAGTTCTTTCTCAAATGTCGCGTATTTAAGTTGTGCTCCATTTAGTGTTTCATTAAAAGACATGATTGGACTTTTTCTTTTTTTTTCTTTTTCTAGTATCGAAACAGCTCTTATACCTAATCACTTTCATTATATTCAATCTCATGAGATCGATCAAAGTTAGTTGTGGCAAGACGGTGCACACTGGCTAATAAATCTTCAAATACATTGAATGCTTTGTTTTGCTTTCATTTTCGTTCAAAGTTCACGGTTCTTTGAACACATTCCGTCGATGGTTAGGCAAAGCCACTAAAATCCTTAATAAACTTCCTGCAGAATCTACCAAACCGTGTAAGACCTTTCCTCTGTTGCATTTGTGGGTGTTGGCCATTTCGCATGTCTCTTGTTGAGCTTTTTTTGGCTCCAAAGATTCTTCAAGCTTTCATGATCTGTGTGGATGACAAAGTCTTTTTACAACAAGTAAGGTATCCAAACTTGCAAAGTCCTCACAAGTGAATGTGGTTCTTTCTCATATGGCACGTATGTGAGTAGCTCTCTATTCCGCTTTTAACTAATAAACAGGATTGGCCTTGTGTTGTGCCTTTGAAATAGCTTTTATGGCTATTCCATTTGCATCTCAATAAATCTCAAGTGGTCGGTGGAATTCAGGTGGAGCATGACGAGGTGCATTGGTCGGTTTTTCTTTTAGTTCATTGAATGCGTTCTCTTGCTTTTGATTCCATTAGAATTTGACATTGTGTTTAACAAGTTCATTCTACTACTCGAGGCTATGCTAATAAAATCCTCGATAAACCTCGTATGGAAACTAGCTAAGCGATGGAGAATGTTACCTCCGCTTGATTTGCGGGTGTTGTCCTCACTTAAAATGTCTCGTTTGGAGCTTCATTTGGAAGCTATAAGCTTTCATGATGCTCGTGGGTAACAAACTCTCTTGGCAACAATTAAGGTTGCGAAACTTGCAAAGCCCTCACTAGTGCATGTAGTTCTTGTTCAAATGACGCGTATTTAGGATGTGCTCCATTCAACTTTTCTCACGAAGATATACGATTGGCCTGGTTTATAGTATCAAAACGGCTCTTATACCTATTCCATTTGCATAACATTCAATCTAAAAAAGATCAATAAATGTTAGAAAGAGCAAGGCATGGTGCATTGGTCAATTTTTCTCTTAGTTCATTGAATGCTTTCTCTTGCATTTGCTTTCCTGGACATAATGTTCTTTTTACGATGGTGAGGCTATGCTACTGAAAGTCCTAATAACCCTCCTGTAGAAACTAGCAAAATAATTTGAAGATCTTACCTTCGTTGCATTTGCGGCCGTTGCCAATTAGCATGTCTCTTTTATAACTTTGTTTTGCTCTAGAGATGCCTAAAGCCATCATGATCGATC
Source organism: Sicyos edulis (assembly GCA_036507275.1). Taxonomy (NCBI): domain Eukaryota; kingdom Viridiplantae; phylum Streptophyta; class Magnoliopsida; order Cucurbitales; family Cucurbitaceae; genus Sicyos; species Sicyos edulis. The sequence goes on along the minus strand of CM071857.1, from coordinate 19,218,505 downwards.
CGTGTGGATGTCGACTCCTTTGCCACAATTAAGGTTTCTAGACACCCAAAGACCTTACGTTTGCATGTAGTTCTTTCTCAAATGTCGCGTATTTAAGTTGTGCTCCATTTAGTGTTTCATTAAAAGACATGATTGACTTTTTCTTTTTTTCTTTTTCTAGTATCGAAAACAGCTCTTATACCTAATCACTTTCATTATATTCAATCTCATGAGATCGATCAAAGTTAGTTGTGGCAAGACGGTGCACACTGGCTAATAAATCTTCAAATACATTGAATGCTTTGTTTTGCTTTCATTTTCGTTCAAAGTTCACGGTTCTTTGAACACATTCCGTCGATCGATGGTTAGGCAAAGCCACTAAAATCCTTAATAAACTTCCCCGCAGAATCTACCAAACCGTGTAAGACCTTTCCTCTGTTGCATTTGTGGGTGTTGGCCCTTTTCGCATGTCTCTTGTTGAGCTTTTTTTGGCTCCAAAGATTCTTCAAGCTTTCATGATCTGTGTGGATGACAAAGTCTTTTTACAACAAGTAAGGTATCCAAACTTGCAAAGTCCTCACAAGTGAATGTGGTTCTTTCTCATATGGCACGTATGTGAGTAGCTCTCTATTCCGCTTTTAACTAATAAACAGGATTGGCCTTGTGTTGTGCCTTTGAAATAGCTTTTATGGCTATTCCATTTGCATCTCAATAAATCTCAAGTGGTCGGTGGAATTTGGTGGAGCATGACGAGGTGCATTGGTCGGTTTTTCTTTTAGTTCATTGAATGCGTTCTCTTGCTTTTGATTCCATTAGAATTTGACATTGTGTTTAACAAGTTCATTCTACTCTGAGGCTATGCTAATAAAATCCTCGATAAACCTCGTATGGAAACTAGCTAAGCGATGGAGAATGTTACCTCCGTTTGATTTGCGGGTGTTGTCCTCACTTAAAAATGTCTCGTTTGGAGCTTCATTTGGAAGCTATAAGCTTTCATGATGCTCGTGGGTAACAAACTCTCTTGGCAACAATTAAGGTTGCGAAACTTGCAAAGCCCTCACTAGTGCATGTAGTTCTTGTTCAAATGACGCGTATTTAGGATGTGCTCCATTCAGCTTCTCACGAAGATATACGATTGGCCTGGTTTATAGTATCAAAACGGCTCTTATACCTATTCCATTTGCATAACATTCAATCTAAAAAAGATCAATAAATGTTAGAAAGAGCAAGGCATGGTGCATTGGTCAATTTTTCTCTTAGTTCATTGAATGCTTTCTCTTGCATTTGCTTTCCTGGACATAATGTTCTTTTTACGATGGTGAGGCTATGCTATTGAAAGTCCTAATAACCCTCCCCAGAGAAACTAGCAAAATAATTTGAAGATCTTACCTTCGTTGCATTTGCGGCCGTTGCCAATTAGCATGTCTCTTTTATAACTTTGTTTTGCTCTAGAGATGCCTAAAGCCATCATGATCGATCCGTGTGGATGTCAGACTCCTTTGCCACAATTAAGGTTTCTAGACACCCAAAGACCTTACGCTTGCATGTAGTTCTTTCTCAAATGTCGCGTATTTAAGTTGTGCTCCATTTAGTGTTTCATTAAAAGACATGATTGGACTTTTTTTTTTTTTTCTTTTTCTAGTATCGAAAACAGCTCTTATACCTAATCACTTTCATTATATTCAATCTCATGAGATCGATCAAAGTTAGTTGTGGCAAGACGGTGCACATGGCTAATAAATCTTCAAATACATTGAATGCTTTGTTTTGCTTTCATTTTCGTTCAAAGTTCACGGTTCTTTGAACACATTCCGTCGATGGTTAGGCAAAGCCACTAAAATCCTTAATAAACTTCCCGCAGAATCTACCAAACCGTGTAAGACCTTTCCTCTGTTGCATTTGTGGGTGTTGGCCATTTCGCATGTCTCTTGTTGAGCTTTTTTGGCTCCAAAGATTCTTCAAGCTTTCATGATCCGTGTGGATGACAAAGTCTTTTTACAACAAGTAAGGTATCCAAACTTGCAAAGTCCTCACAAGTGAATGTGGTTCTTTCTCATATGGCACGTATGTGAGTAGCTCTCTATTCCGCTTTTAACTAATAAACAGGATTGGCCTTGTGTTGTGCCTTTGAAATAGCTTTTATGGCTATTCCATTTGCATCTCAATAAATCTCAAGTGGTCGGTGGAATTCAGGTGGAGCATGACGAGGTGCATTGGTCGGTTTTTCTTTTAGTTCATTGAATGCGTTCTCTTGCTTTTGATTCCATTAGAATTTGACATTGTGTTTAACAAGTTCATTCTACTCTGAGGCTATGCTAATAAAATCCTCGATAAACCTCGTATGGAAACTAGCTAAGCGATGGAGAATGTTACCTCCGCTTGATTTGCGGGTGTTGTCCTCACTTAAAATGTCTCGCTTGGAGCTTCATTTGGAAGCTATAAGCTTTCATGATGCTCGTGGGTAACAAACTCTCTTGGCAACAATTAAGGTTGCGAAACTTGCAAAGCCCTCACTAGTGCATGTAGTTCTTGTTCAAATGACGCGTATTTAGGATGTGCTCCATTCAATTTTCTCACGAAGATATACGATTGGCCTGGTTTATAGTATCAAAACGGCTCTTATACCTATTCCATTTGCATAACATTCAATCTAAAAAAGATCAATAAATGTTAGAAAGAGCAAGGCATGGTGCATTGGTCAATTTTTCTCTTAGTTCATTGAATGCTTTCTCTTGCATTTGCTTTCCTGGACATAATGTTCTTTTTACGATGGTGAGGCTATGCTACTGAAAGTCCTAATAACCCTCCTGTAGAAACTAGCAAAATAATTTGAAGATCTTACCTTCGTTGCATTTGCGGCCGTTGCCAATTAGCATGTCTCTTTTATAACTTTGTTTTGCTCTAGAGATGCCTAAAGCCATCATGATCGATCCGTGTGGATGTCAGACTCCTTTGCCACAATTAAGGTTTCTAGACACCCAAAGACCTTACGTTTGCATGTAGTTCTTTCTCAAATGTCGCGTATTTAAGTTGTGCTCCATTTAGTGTTTCATTAAAAGACATGATTGGACTTTTTCTTTTTTTTTTCTTTTTCTAGTATCGAAACAGCTCTTATACCTAATCACTTTCATTATATTCAATCTCATGAGATCGATCAAAGTTAGTTGTGGCAAGACGGTGCACACTGGCTAATAAATCTTCAAATACATTGAATGCTTTGTTTTGCTTTCATTTTCGTTCAAAGTTCACGGTTCTTTGAACACATTCCGTCGATGGTTAGGCAAAGCCACTAAAATCCTTAATAAACTTCCTGCAGAATCTACCAAACCGTGTAAGACCTTTCCTCTGTTGCATTTGTGGGTGTTGGCCATTTCGCATGTCTCTTGTTGAGCTTTTTTTGGCTCCAAAGATTCTTCAAGCTTTCATGATCTGTGTGGATGACAAAGTCTTTTACAACAAGTAAGGTATCCAAACTTGCAAAGTCCTCACAAGTGAATGTGGTTCTTTCTCATATGGCACGTATGTGAGTAGCTCTCATTCCGCTTTTAACTAATAAACAGGATTGGCCTTGTGTTGTGCCTTTGAAATAGCTTTTATGGCTATTCCATTTGCATCTCAATAAATCTCAAGTGGTCGGTGGAATTCGGTGTGGAGCATGACGAGGTGCATTGGTCGGTTTTTCTTTTAGTTCATTGAATGCGTTCTCTTGCTTTTGATTCCATTAGAATTTGACATTGTGTTTAACAAGTTCATTCTACTCTGAGGCTATGCTAATAAAATCCTCGATAAACCTCGTATGGAAACTAGCTAAGCGATGGAGAATGTTACCTCCGTTTGATTTGCGGGTGTTGTCCTCACTTAAAATGTCTCGTTTGGAGCTTCATTTGGAAGCTATAAGCTTTCATGATGCTCGTGGGTAACAAACTCTCTTGGCAACAATTAAGGTTGCGAAACTTGCAAAGCCCTCACTAGTGCATGTAGTTCTTGTTCAAATGACGCGTATTTAGGATGTGCTCCATTCAGCTTCTCACGAAGATATACGATTGGCCTGGTTTATAGTATCAAAACGGCTCTTATACCTATTCCATTTGCATAACATTCAATCTAAAAAAGATCAATAAATGTTAGAAAGAGCAAGGCATGGTGCATTGGTCAATTTTTCTCTTAGTTCATTGAATGCTTTCTCTTGCATTTGCTTTCTGGACATAATGTTCTTTTTACGATGGTGAGGCTATGCTACTGAAAGTCCTAATAACCCTCCTGTAGAAACTAGCAAAATAATTTGAAGATCTTACCTTCGTTGCATTTGCGGCCGTTGCCAATTAGCATGTCTCTTTTATAACTTTGTTTTGCTCTAGAGATGCCTAAAGCCATCATGATCGATCCGTGTGGATGTCAGACTCCTTTGCCACAATTAAGGTTTCTAGACACCCAAAGACCTTACGTTTGCATGTAGTTCTTTTTCAAATGTCGCGTATTTAAGTTGTGCTCCATTTAGTGTTTCATTAAAAGACATGATTGGACTTTTTCTTTTTTTTTCTTTTTCTAGTATCGAAACAGCTCTTATACCTAATCACTTTCATTATATTCAATCTCATGAGATCGATCAAAGTTAGTTGTGGCAAGACGGTGCACATCAACTGGCTAATAAATCTTCAAATACATTGAATGCTTTGTTTTGCTTTCATTTTCGTTCAAAGTTCACGGTTCTTTGAACACATTCCGTCGATGGTTAGGCAAAGCCACTAAAATCCTTAATAAACTTCCCGCAGAATCTACCAAACCGTGTAAGACCTTTCCTCTGTTGCATTTGTGGGTGTTGGCCATTTCGCATGTCTCTTGTTGAGCTTTTTTTGGCTCCAAAGATTCTTCAAGCTTTCATGATCTGTGTGGATGACAAAGTCTTTTTACAACAAGTAAGGTATCCAAACTTGCAAAGTCCTCACAAGTGAATGTGGTTCTTTCTCTTATGGCACGTATGTGAGTAGCTCTCTATTCCGCTTTTAACTAATAAACAGGATTGGCCTTGTGTTGTGCCTTTGAAATAGCTTTTATGGCTATTCCATTTGCATCTCAATAAATCTCAAGTGGTCGGTGGAATTCGGGTGGAGCATGACGAGGTGCATTGGTCGGTTTTTCTTTTAGTTCATTGAATGCGTTCTCTTGCTTTTGATTCCATTAGAATTTGACATTGTGTTTAACAAGTTCATTCTACTCGAGGCTATGCTAATAAAATCCTCGATAAACCTCAGATGGAAACTAGCTAAGCGATGGAGAATGTTACCTCCGTTTGATTTGCGGGTGTTGTCCTCACTTAAAATGTCTCGTTTGGAGCTTCATTTGGAAGCTATAAGCTTTCATGATGCTCGTGGGTAACAAACTCTCTTGGCAACAATTAAGGTTGCGAAACTTGCAAAGCCCTCACTAGTGCATGTAGTTCTTGTTCAAATGACGCGTATTTAGGATGTGCTCCATTCAATTTTCTCACGAAGATATACGATTGGCCTGGTTTATAGTATCAAAACGGCTCTTATACCTATTCCATTTGCATAACATTCAATCTAAAAAAGATCAATAAATGTTAGAAAGAGCAAGGCATGGTGCATTGGTCAATTTTTCTCTTAGTTCATTGAATGCTTTCTCTTGCATTTGCTTTCCTGGACATAATGTTCTTTTTACGATGGTGAGGCTATGCTCACTGAAAGTCCTAATAACCCTCCTGTAGAAACTAGCAAAATAATTTGAAGATCTTACCTTCGTTGCATTTATGCCGTTGCCAATTAGCATGTCTCTTTTATAACTTTGTTTTGCTCTAGAGATGCCTAAAGCCATCATGATCGATCCGTGTGGATGTCGACTCCTTTGCCACAATTAAGGTTTCTAGACACCCAAAGACCTTACGTTTGCATGTAGTTCTTTCTCAAATGTCGCGTATTTAAGTTGTGCTCCATTTAGTGTTTCATTAAAGACATGATTTTTTTTTTTTTTTTTTTTTTTTCTAGTATCGAAAAAACAGCTCTTATACCTAATCACTTTCATTATATTCAATCTCATGAGATCGATCAAAGTTAGTTGTGGCAAGACGTGTGCACATCTGGCTAATAAATCTTCAAATACATTGAATGCTTTGTTTTGCTTTCATTTTCGTTCAAAGTTCACGGTTCTTTGAACACATTCCGTCGATGGTTAGGCAAAGCCACTAAAATCCTTAATAAACTTCCCGCAGAATCTACCAAACCGTGTAAGACCTTTCCTCTGTTGCATTTGTGGGTGTTGGCCATTTCGCATGTCTCTTGTTGAGCTTTTTTTGGCTCCAAAGATTCTTCAAGCTTTCATGATCTGTGTGGATGACAAAGTCTTTTTACAACAAGTAAGGTATCCAAACTTGCAAAGTCCTCACAAGTGAATGTGGTTCTTTCTCATATGGCACGTATGTGAGTAGCTCTCTATTCCGCTTTTAACTAATAAACAGGATTGGCCTTGTGTTGTGCCTTTGAAATAGCTTTTATGGCTATTCCATTTGCATCTCAATAAATCTCAAGTGGTCGGTGGAATTCGTGGTGGAGCATGACGAGGTGCATTGGTCGGTTTTTCTTTTAGTTCATTGAATGCGTTCTCTTGCTTTTGATTCCATTAGAATTTGACATTGTGTTTAACAAGTTCATTCTACTCGAGGCTATGCTAATAAAATCCTCGATAAACCTCGTATGGAAACTAGCTAAGCGATGGAGAATGTTACCTCCGCTTGATTTGCGGGTGTTGTCCTCACTTAAAATGTCTCGTTTGGAGCTTCATTTGGAAGCTATAAGCTTTCATGATGCTCGTGGGTAACAAACTCTCTTGGCAACAATTAAGGTTGCGAAACTTGCAAAGCCCTCACTAGTGCATGTAGTTCTTGTTCAAATGACGCGTATTTAGGATGTGCTCCATTCAGCTTCTCACGAAGATATACGATTGGCCTGGTTTATAGTATCAAAACGGCTCTTATACCTATTCCATTTGCATAACATTCAATCTAAAAAAGATCAATAAATGTTAGAAAGAGCAAGGCATGGTGCATTGGTCAATTTTTCTCTTAGTTCATTGAATGCTTTCTCTTGCATTTGCTTTCTGGACATAATGTTCTTTTTACGATGGTGAGGCTATGCTACTGAAAGTCCTAATAACCCTCCTGTAGAAACTAGCAAAATAATTTGAAGATCTTACCTTCGTTGCATTTGCGGCCGTTGCCAATTAGCATGTCTCTTTTATAACTTTGTTTTGCTCTAGAGATGCCTAAAGCCATCATGATCGATCCGTGTGGATGTCAGACTCCTTTGCCACAATTAAGGTTTCTAGACACCCAAAGACCTTACGTTTGCATGTAGTTCTTTCTCAAATGTCGCGTATTTAAGTTGTGCTCCATTTAGTGTTTCATTAAAAGACATGATTGGACTTTTTCTTTTTTTTTCTTTTTCTAGTATCGAAAAAAAAGCTCTTATACCTAATCACTTTCATTATATTCAATCTCATGAGATCGATCAAAGTTAGTTGTGGCAAGACGGTGCACATGGCTAATAAATCTTCAAATACATTGAATGCTTTGTTTTGCTTTCATTTTCGTTCAAAGTTCACGGTTCTTTGAACACATTCCGTCGATGGTTAGGCAAAGCCACTAAAATCCTTAATAAACTTCCCGCAGAATCTACCAAACCGTGTAAGACCTTTCCTCTGTTGCATTTGTGGGTGTTGGCCATTTCGCATGTCTCTTGTTGAGCTTTTTTGGCTCCAAAGATTCTTCAAGCTTTCATGATCTGTGTGGATGACAAAGTCTTTTACAACAAGTAAGGTATCCAAACTTGCAAAGTCCTCACAAGTGAATGTGGTTCTTTCTCATATGGCACGTATGTGAGTAGCTCTCTATTCCGCTTTTAACTAATAAACAGGATTGGCCTTGTGTTGTGCCTTTGAAATAGCTTTTATGGGCTATTCCATTTGCATCTCAATAAATCTCAAGTGGTCGGTGGAATTGTGGTGGAGCATGACGAGGTGCATTGGTCGGTTTTTCTTTTAGTTCATTGAATGCGTTCTCTTGCTTTTGATTCCATTAGAATTTGACATTGTGTTTAACAAGTTCATTCTACTCGAGGCTATGCTAATAAAATCCTCGATAAACCTCGTATGGAAACTAGCTAAGCGATGGAGAATGTTACCTCCGCTTGATTTGCGGGTGTTGTCCTCACTTAAAATGTCTCGTTTGGAGCTTCATTTGGAAGCTATAAGCTTTCATGATGCTCGTGGGTAACAAACTCTCTTGGCAACAATTAAGGTTGCGAAACTTGCAAAGCCCTCACTAGTGCATGTAGTTCTTGTTCAAATGACGCGTATTTAGGATGTGCTCCATTCAAACTTCTCACGAAGATATACGATTGGCCTGGTTTATAGTATCAAAACGGCTCTTATACCTATTCCATTTGCATAACATTCAATCTAAAAAAGATCAATAAATGTTAGAAAGAGCAAGGCATGGTGCATTGGTCAATTTTTCTCTTAGTTCATTGAATGCTTTCTCTTGCATTTGCTTTTCTGGACATAATGTTCTTTTTACGATGGTGAGGCTATGCTACTGAAAGTCCTAATAACCCTCCTGTAGAAACTAGCAAAATAATTTGAAGATCTTACCTTCGTTGCATTTATGCCGTTGCCAATTAGCATGTCTCTTTTATAACTTTGTTTTGCTCTAGAGATGCCTAAAGCCATCATGATCGATCCGTGTGGATGTCAGACTCCTTTGCCACAATTAAGGTTTCTAGACACCCAAAGACCTTACGTTTGCATGTAGTTCTTTCTCAAATGTCGCGTATTTAAGTTGTGCTCCATTTAGTGTTTCATTAAAAGACATGATTGACTTTTTTTTTTTTTTTTTTTTCTAGTATCGAAACAGCTCTTATACCTAATCACTTTCATTATATTCAATCTCATGAGATTCGATCAAAGTTAGTTGTGGCAAGACGGTGCACATGGCTAATAAATCTTCAAATACATTGAATGCTTTGTTTTGCTTTCATTTTCGTTCAAAGTTCACGGTTCTTTGAACACATTCCGTCGATGGTTAGGCAAAGCCACTAAAATCCTTAATAAACTTCCTGCAGAATCTACCAAACCGTAAGACCTTTCCTCTGTTGCATTTGTGGGTGTTGGCCATTTCGCATGTCTCTTGTTGAGCTTTTTTGGCTCCAAAGATTCTTCAAGCTTTCATGATCGTGTGGATGACAAAGTCTTTTTACAACAAGTAAGGTATCCAAACTTGCAAAGTCCTCACAAGTGAATGTGGTTCTTTCTCATATGGCACGTATGTGAGTAGCTCTCTATTCCGCTTTTAACTAATAAACAGGATTGGCCTTGTGTTGTGCCTTTGAAATAGCTTTTATGGCTATTCCATTTGCATCTCAATAAATCTCAAGTGGTGGTGGTGGAATTCAGTGTGGAGCATGACGAGGTGCATTGGTCGGTTTTTCTTTTAGTTCATTGAATGCGTTCTCTTGCTTTTGATTCCATTAGAATTTGACATTGTGTTTAACAAGTTCATTCTACTCGAGGCTATGCTAATAAAATCCTCGATAAACCTCGTATGGAAACTAGCTAAGCGATGGAGAATGTTACCTCCGTTTGATTTGCGGGTGTTGTCCTCACTTAAAATGTCTCGTTTGGAGCTTCATTTGGAAGCTATAAGCTTTCATGATGCTCGTGGGTAACAAACTCTCTTGGCAACAATTAAGGTTGCGAAACTTGCAAAGCCCTCACTAGTGCATGTAGTTCTTGTTCAAATGACGCGTATTTAGGATGTGCTCCATTCAACTTTCTCACGAAGATATACGATTGGCCTGGTTTATAGTATCAAAACGGCTCTTATACCTATTCCATTTGCATAACATTCAATCTAAAAAGATCAATAAATGTTAGAAAGAGCAAGGCATGGTGCATTGGCAATTTTTCTCTTAGTTCATTGAATGCTTTCTCTTGCATTTGCTTTCTGGACATAATGTTCTTTTTACGATGGTGAGGCTATGCTACTTGAAAGTCCTAATAACCCTCCTGTAGAAACTAGCAAAATAATTTGAAGATCTTACCTTCGTTGCATTTGCGGCCGTTGCCAATTAGCATGTCTCTTTTATAACTTTGTTTTGCTCTAGAGATGCCTAAAGCCATCATGATCGATCCGTGTGGATGTCAGACTCCTTTGCCACAATTAAGGTTTCTAGACACCCAAAGACCTTACGTTTGCATGTAGTTCTTTCTCAAATGTCGCGTATTTAAGTTGTGCTCCATTTAGTGTTTCATTAAAAGACATGATTGGACTTTTTCTTTTTTTTTCTTTTTCTAGTATCGAAACAGCTCTTATACCTAATCACTTTCATTATATTCAATCTCATGAGATCGATCAAAGTTAGTTGTGGCAAGACGGTGCACATGGCTAATAAATCTTCAAATACATTGAATGCTTTGTTTTGCTTTCATTTTCGTTCAAAGTTCACGGTTCTTTGAACACATTCCGTCGATGGTTAGGCAAAGCCACTAAAATCCTTAATAAACTTCCCAGAATCTACCAAACCGTGTAAGACCTTTCCTCTGTTGCATTTGTGGGTGTTGGCCATTTCGCATGTCTCTTGTTGAGCTTTTTTTGGCTCCAAAGATTCTTCAAGCTTTCATGATCTGTGTGGATGACAAAGTCTTTTTACAACAAGTAAGGTATCCAAACTTGCAAAGTCCTCACAAGTGAATGTGGTTCTTTCTCATATGGCACGTATGTGAGTAGCTCTCTATTCCGCTTTTAACTAATAAACAGGATTGGCCTTGTGTTGTGCCTTTGAAATAGCTTTTATGGCTATTCCATTTGCATCTCAATAAATCTCAAGTGGTCGGTGGAATTCAGGTGGAGCATGACGAGGTGCATTGGTCGGTTTTTCTTTTAGTTCATTGAATGCGTTCTCTTGCTTTTGATTCCATTAGAATTTGACATTGTGTTTAACAAGTTCATTCTACTCTGAGGCTATGCTAATAAAATCCTCGATAAACCTCGTATGGAAACTAGCTAAGCGATGGAGAATGTTACCTCCGTTTGATTTGCGGGTGTTGTCCTCACTTAAAATGTCTCGTTTGGAGCTTCATTTGGAAGCTATAAGCTTTCATGATGCTCGTGGGTAACAAACTCTCTTGGCAACAATTAAGGTTGCGAAACTTGCAAAGCCCTCACTAGTGCATGTAGTTCTTGTTCAAATGACGCGTATTTAGGATGTGCTCCATTCAGCTTCTCACGAAGATATACGATTGGCCTGGTTTATAGTATCAAAACGGCTCTTATACCTATTCCATTTGCATAACATTCAATCTAAAAAAGATCAATAAATGTTAGAAAGAGCAAGGCATGGTGCATTGGTCAATTTTTCTCTTAGTTCATTGAATGCTTTCTCTTGCATTTGCTTTCCTGGACATAATGTTCTTTTTACGATGGTGAGGCTATGCTACTGAAAGTCCTAATAACCCTCCTGTAGAAACTAGCAAAATAATTTGAAGATCTTACCTTCGTTGCATTTGCGGCCGTTGCCAATTAGCATGTCTCTTTTATAACTTTGTTTTGCTCTAGAGATGCCTAAAGCCATCATGATCGATCCGTGTGGATGTCAGACTCCTTTGCCACAATTAAGGTTTCTAGACACCCAAAGACCTTACGTTTGCATGTAGTTCTTTCTCAAATGTCGCGTATTTAAGTTGTGCTCCATTTAGTGTTTCATTAAAAGACATGATTGGACTTTTTCTTTTTTTTTCTTTTTCTAGTATCGAAACAGCTCTTATACCTAATCACTTTCATTATATTCAATCTCATGAGATCGATCAAAGTTAGTTGTGGCAAGACGGTGCACACTGGCTAATAAATCTTCAAATACATTGAATGCTTTGTTTTGCTTTCATTTTCGTTCAAAGTTCACGGTTCTTTGAACACATTCCGTCGATGGTTAGGCAAAGCCACTAAAATCCTTAATAAACTTCCTGCAGAATCTACCAAACCGTGTAAGACCTTTCCTCTGTTGCATTTGTGGGTGTTGGCCATTTCGCATGTCTCTTGTTGAGCTTTTTTTGGCTCCAAAGATTCTTCAAGCTTTCATGATCTGTGTGGATGACAAAGTCTTTTTACAACAAGTAAGGTATCCAAACTTGCAAAGTCCTCACAAGTGAATGTGGTTCTTTCTCATATGGCACGTATGTGAGTAGCTCTCTATTCCGCTTTTAACTAATAAACAGGATTGGCCTTGTGTTGTGCCTTTGAAATAGCTTTTATGGCTATTCCATTTGCATCTCAATAAATCTCAAGTGGTCGGTGGAATTCAGGTGGAGCATGACGAGGTGCATTGGTCGGTTTTTCTTTTAGTTCATTGAATGCGTTCTCTTGCTTTTGATTCCATTAGAATTTGACATTGTGTTTAACAAGTCATTCTACTCGAGGCTATGCTAATAAAATCCTCGATAAACCTCGTATGGAAACTAGCTAAGCGATGGAGAATGTTACCTCCGTTTGATTTATGGGTGTTGTCCTCACTTAAAATGTCTCGTTTGGAGCTTCATTTGGAAGCTATAAGCTTTCATGATGCTCGTGGGTAACAAACTCTCTTGGCAACAATTAAGGTTGCGAAACTTGCAAAGCCCTCACTAGTGCATGTAGTTCTTGTTCAAATGACGCGTATTTAGGATGTGCTCCATTCAGCTTCTCACGAAGATATACGATTGGCCTGGTTTATAGTATCAAAACGGCTCTTATACCTATTCCATTTGCATAACATTCAATCTAAAAAAGATCAATAAATGTTAGAAAGAGCAAGGCATGGTGCATTGGTCAATTTTTCTCTTAGTTCATTGAATGCTTTCTCTTGCATTTGCTTTCCTGGACATAATGTTCTTTTTACGATGGTGAGGCTATGCTACTGAAAGTCCTAATAACCCTCCTGTAGAAACTAGCAAAATAATTTGAAGATCTTACCTTCGTTGCATTTGCGGCCGTTGCCAATTAGCATGTCTCTTTTATAACTTTGTTTTGCTCTAGAGATGCCTAAAGCCATCATGATCGATCCGTGTGGATGTCAGACTCCTTTGCCACAATTAAGGTTTCTAGACACCCAAAGACCTTACGTTTGCATGTAGTTCTTTCTCAAATGTCGCGTATTTAAGTTGTGCTCCATTTAGTGTTTCATTAAAAGACATGATTGGACTTTTTCTTTTTTTTTTCTTTTTCTAGTATAAAAAACAGCTCTTATACCTAATCACTTTCATTATATTCAATCTCATGAGATCGATCAAAGTTAGTTGTGGTGGCAAGACGGTGCACATCTGGCTAATAAATCTTCAAATACATTGAATGCTTTGTTTTGCTTTCATTTTCGTTCAAAGTTCACGGTTCTTTGAACACATTCCGTCGATGGTTAGGCAAAGCCACTAAAATCCTTAATAAACTTCCTGCAGAATCTACCAAACCGTGTAAGACCTTTCCTCTGTTGCATTTGTGGGTGTTGGCCATTTCGCATGTCTCTTGTTGAGCTTTTTTTGGCTCCAAAGATTCTTCAAGCTTTCATGATCTGTGTGGATGACAAAGTCTTTTTACAACAAGTAAGGTATCCAAACTTGCAAAGTCCTCACAAGTGAATGTGGTTCTTTCTCATATGGCACGTATGTGAGTAGCTCTCTATTCCGCTTTTAACTAATAAACAGGATTGGCCTTGTGTTGTGCCTTTGAAATAGCTTTTATGGCTATTCCATTTGCATCTCAATAAATCTCAAGTGGTCGGTGGAATTCAGGTGGAGCATGACGAGGTGCATTGGTCGGTTTTTCTTTTAGTTCATTGAATGCGTTCTCTTGCTTTTGATTCCATTAGAATTTGACATTGTGTTTAACAAGTTCATTCTACTCTGAGGCTATGCTAATAAAATCCTCGATAAACCTCGTATGGAAACTAGCTAAGCGATGGAGAATGTTACCTCCGTTTGATTTGCGGGTGTTGTCCTCACTTAAAATGTCTCGTTTGGAGCTTCATTTGGAAGCTATAAGCTTTCATGATGCTCGTGGGTAACAAACTCTCTTGGCAACAATTAAGGTTGCGAAACTTGCAAAGCCCTCACTAGTGCATGTAGTTCTTGTTCAAATGACGCGTATTTAGGATGTGCTCCATTCAGCTTCTCACGAAGATATACGATTGGCCTGGTTTATAGTATCAAAACGGCTCTTATACCTATTCCATTTGCATAACATTCAATCTAAAAAAGATCAATAAATGTTAGAAAGAGCAAGGCATGGTGCATTGGTCAATTTTTCTCTTAGTTCATTGAATGCTTTCTCTTGCATTTGCTTTCTGGACATAATGTTCTTTTTACGATGGTGAGGCTATGCTATTGAAAGTCCTAATAACCCTCCTGTAGAAACTAGCAAAATAATTTGAAGATCTTACCTTCGTTGCGTTGCATTTGCGGCCGTTGCCAATTAGCATGTCTCTTTTATAACTTTGTTTTGCTCTAGAGATGCCTAAAGCCATCATGATCGATCCGTGTGGATGTCAGACTCCTTTGCCACAATTAAGGTTTCTAGACACCCAAAGACCTTACGTTTGCATGTAGTTCTTTCTCAAATGTCGCGTATTTAAGTTGTGCTCCATTTAGTGTTTCATTAAAAGACATGATTGGACTTTTTCTTTTTTTTTTTCTTTTTCTAGTATCGAAACAGCTCTTATACCTAATCACTTTCATTATATTCAATCTCATGAGATCGATCAAAGTTAGTTGTGGCAAGACGGTGCACACTGGCTAATAAATCTTCAAATACATTGAATGCTTTGTTTTGCTTTCATTTTCGTTCAAAGTTCACGGTTCTTTGAACACATTCCGTCGATGGTTAGGCAAAGCCACTAAAATCCTTAATAAACTTCCTGCAGAATCTACCAAACCGTGTAAGACCTTTCCTCTGTTGCATTTGTGGGTGTTGGCCATTTCGCATGTCTCTTGTTGAGCTTTTTTTGGCTCCAAAGATTCTTCAAGCTTTCATGATCTGTGTGGATGACAAAGTCTTTTTACAACAAGTAAGGTATCCAAACTTGCAAAGTCCTCACAAGTGAATGTGGTTCTTTCTCATATGGCACGTATGTGAGTAGCTCTCTATTCCGCTTTTAACTAATAAACAGGATTGGCCTTGTGTTGTGCCTTTGAAATAGCTTTTATGGCTATTCCATTTGCATCTCAATAAATCTCAAGTGGTCGGTGGAATTCAGGTGGAGCATGACGAGGTGCATTGGTCGGTTTTTCTTTTAGTTCATTGAATGCGTTCTCTTGCTTTTGATTCCATTAGAATTTGACATTGTGTTTAACAAGTTCATTCTACTCTGAGGCTATGCTAATAAAATCCTCGATAAACCTCGTATGGAAACTAGCTAAGCGATGGAGAATGTTACCTCCGTTTGATTTGCGGGTGTTGTCCTCACTTAAAATGTCTCGTTTGGAGCTTCATTTGGAAGCTATAAGCTTTCATGATGCTCGTGGGTAACAAACTCTCTTGGCAACAATTAAGGTTGCGAAACTTGCAAAGCCCTCACTAGTGCATGTAGTTCTTGTTCAAATGACGCGTATTTAGGATGTGCTCCATTCAGCTTCTCACGAAGATATACGATTGGCCTGGTTTATAGTATCAAAGCGGCTCTTATACCTATTCCATTTGCATAACATTCAATCTAAAAAGATCAATAAATGTTAGAAAGAGCAAGGCATGGTGCATTGGTCAATTTTTCTCTTAGTTCATTGAATGCTTTCTCTTGCATTTGCTTTCTGGACATAATGTTCTTTTTACGATGGTGAGGCTATGCTACTTGAAAGTCCTAATAACCCTCCTGTAGAAACTAGCAAAATAATTTGAAGATCTTACCTTCGTTGCATTTGCGGCCGTTGCCAATTAGCATGTCTCTTTTATAACTTTGTTTTGCTCTAGAGATGCCTAAAGCCATCATGATCGATCCGTGTGGATGTCAGACTCCTTTGCCACAATTAAGGTTTCTAGACACCCAAAGACCTTACGTTTGCATGTAGTTCTTTCTCAAATGTCGCGTATTTAAGTTGTGCTCCATTTAGTGTTTCATTAAAAGACATGATTGGACTTTTTTTTTTTTTTTTTTTTTCTAGTATCGAAGCAGCTCTTATACCTAATCACTTTCATTATATTCAATCTCATGAGATCGATCAAAGTTAGTTGTGGCAAGACGGTGCACATCTTTGGCTAATAAATCTTCAAATACATTGAATGCTTTGTTTTGCTTTCATTTTCGTTCAAAGTTCACGGTTCTTTGAACACATTCCGTCGATGGTTAGGCAAAGCCACTAAAATCCTTAATAAACTTCCTGCAGAATCTACCAAACCGTGTAAGACCTTTCCTCTGTTGCATTTGTGGGTGTTGGCCATTTCGCATGTCTCTTGTTGAGCTTTTTTTGGCTCCAAAGATTCTTCAAGCTTTCATGATCTGTGTGGATGACAAAGTCTTTTTACAACAAGTAAGGTATCCAAACTTGCAAAGTCCTCACAAGTGAATGTGGTTCTTTCTCATATGGCACGTATGTGAGTAGCTCTCTATTCCGCTTTTAACTAATAAACAGGATTGGCCTTGTGTTGTGCCTTTGAAATAGCTTTTATGGCTATTCCATTTGCATCTCAATAAATCTCAAGTGGTCGGTGGAATTCGGGTGGAGCATGACGAGGTGCATTGGTCGGTTTTTCTTTTAGTTCATTGAATGCGTTCTCTTGCTTTTGATTCCATTAGAATTTGACATTGTGTTTAACAAGTTCATTCTACTCGAGGCTATGCTAATAAAATCCTCGATAAACCTCGTATGGAAACTAGCTAAGCGATGGAGAATGTTACCTCCGTTTGATTTGCGGGTGTTGTCCTCACTTAAAATGTCTCGTTTGGAGCTTCATTTGGAAGCTATAAGCTTTCATGATGCTCGTGGGTAACAAACTCTCTTGGCAACAATTAAGGTTGCGAAACTTGCAAAGCCCTCACTAGTGCATGTAGTTCTTGTTCAAATGACGCGTATTTAGGATGTGCTCCATTCGACTTCTCACGAAGATATACGATTGGCCTGGTTTATAGTATCAAAAGCGGCTCTTATACCTATTCCATTTGCATAACATTCAATCTAAAAAAGATCAATAAATGTTAGAAAGAGCAAGGCATGGTGCATTGGTCAATTTTTCTCTTAGTTCATTGAATGCTTTCTCTTGCATTTGCTTTCCTGGACATAATGTTCTTTTTACGATGATGGTGAGGCTATGCTCTTTGAAAGTCCTAATAACCCTCCTGTAGAAACTAGCAAAATAATTTGAAGATCTTACCTTCGTTGCATTTGCGGCCGTTGCCAATTAGCATGTCTCTTTTATAACTTTGTTTTGCTCTAGAGATGCCTAAAGCCATCATGATCGATCCGTGTGGATGTCAGACTCCTTTGCCACAATTAAGGTTTCTAGACACCCAAAGACCTTACGTTTGCATGTAGTTCTTTCTCAAATGTCGCGTATTTAAGTTGTGCTCCATTTAGTGTTTCATTAAAAGACATGATTGGACTTTTTCTTTTTTTTTCTTTTTCTAGTATCGAAACAGCTCTTATACCTAATCACTTTCATTATATTCAATCTCATGAGATCGATCAAAGTTAGTTGTGGCAAGACGGTGCACACTGGCTAATAAATCTTCAAATACATTGAATGCTTTGTTTTGCTTTCATTTTCGTTCAAAGTTCACGGTTCTTTGAACACATTCCGTCGATGGTTAGGCAAAGCCACTAAAATCCTTAATAAACTTCCTGCAGAATCTACCAAACCGTGTAAGACCTTTCCTCTGTTGCATTTGTGGGTGTTGGCCATTTCGCATGTCTCTTGTTGAGCTTTTTTTGGCTCCAAAGATTCTTCAAGCTTTCATGATCTGTGTGGATGACAAAGTCTTTTTACAACAAGTAAGGTATCCAAACTTGCAAAGTCCTCACAAGTGAATGTGGTTCTTTCTCATATGGCACGTATGTGAGTAGCTCTCTATTCCGCTTTTAACTAATAAACAGATTGGCCTTGTGTTGTGCCTTTGAAATAGCTTTTATGGCTATTCCATTTGCATCTCAATAAATCTCAAGTGGTCGGTGGAATTCAGGTGGAGCATGACGAGGTGCATTGGTCGGTTTTTCTTTTAGTTCATTGAATGCGTTCTCTTGCTTTTGATTCCATTAGAATTTGACATTGTGTTTAACAAGTTCATTCTACGACGAGGCTATGCTAATAAAATCCTCGATAAACCTCGTATGGAAACTAGCTAAGCGATGGAGAATGTTACCTCCGTTTGATTTGCGGGTGTTGTCCTCACTTAAAATGTCTCGTTTGGAGCTTCATTTGGAAGCTATAAGCTTTCATGATGCTCGTGGGTAACAAACTCTCTTGGCAACAATTAAGGTTGCGAAACTTGCAAAGCCCTCACTAGTGCATGTAGTTCTTGTTCAAATGACGCGTATTTAGGATGTGCTCCATTCAGCTTCTCACGAAGATATACGATTGGCCTGGTTTATAGTATCAAAGCGGCTCTTATACCTATTCCATTTGCATAACATTCAATCTAAAAAGATCAATAAATGTTAGAAAGAGCAAGGCATGGTGCATTGGTCAATTTTTCTCTTAGTTCATTGAATGCTTTCTCTTGCATTTGCTTTCTGGACATAATGTTCTTTTTACGATGGTGAGGCTATGCTCTTTGAAAGTCCTAATAACCCTCCTGTAGAAACTAGCAAAATAATTTGAAGATCTTACCTTCGTTGCATTTGCGGCCGTTGCCAATTAGCATGTCTCTTTTATAACTTTGTTTTGCTCTAGAGATGCCTAAAGCCATCATGATCGATCCGTGTGGATGTCAGACTCCTTTGCCACAATTAAGGTTTCTAGACACCCAAAGACCTTACGTTTGCATGTAGTTCTTTCTCAAATGTCGCGTATTTAAGTTGTGCTCCATTTAGTGTTTCATTAAAAGACATGATTGGACTTTTTCTTTTTTTTTCTTTTTCTAGTATCGAAACAGCTCTTATACCTAATCACTTTCATTATATTCAATCTCATGAGATCGATCAAAGTTAGTTGTGGCAAGACGGTGCACACTGGCTAATAAATCTTCAAATACATTGAATGCTTTGTTTTGCTTTCATTTTCGTTCAAAGTTCACGGTTCTTTGAACACATTCCGTCGATGGTTAGGCAAAGCCACTAAAATCCTTAATAAACTTCTGCAGAATCTACCAAACCGTGTAAGACCTTTCCTCTGTTGCATTTGTGGGTGTTGGCCATTTCGCATGTCTCTTGTTGAGCTTTTTTTGGCTCCAAAGATTCTTCAAGCTTTCATGATCTGTGTGGATGACAAAGTCTTTTTACAACAAGTAAGGTATCCAAACTTGCAAAGTCCTCACAAGTGAATGTGGTTCTTTCTCATATGGCACGTATGTGAGTAGCTCTCTATTCCGCTTTTAACTAATAAACAGGATTGGCCTTGTGTTGTGCCTTTGAAATAGCTTTTATGGCTATTCCATTTGCATCTCAATAAATCTCAAGTGGTCGGTGGAATTCAGGTGGAGCATGACGAGGTGCATTGGTCGGTTTTTCTTTTAGTTCATTGAATGCGTTCTCTTGCTTTTGATTCCATTAGAATTTGACATTGTGTTTAACAAGTTCATTCTACTCTGAGGCTATGCTAATAAAATCCTCGATAAACCTCGTATGGAAACTAGCTAAGCGATGGAGAATGTTACCTCCGTTTGATTTGCGGGTGTTGTCCTCACTTAAAATGTCTCGTTTGGAGCTTCATTTGGAAGCTATAAGCTTTCATGATGCTCGTGGGTAACAAACTCTCTTGGCAACAATTAAGGTTGCGAAACTTGCAAAGCCCTCACTAGTGCATGTAGTTCTTGTTCAAATGACGCGTATTTAGGATGTGCTCCATTCGACTTCTCACGAAGATATACGATTGGCCTGGTTTATAGTATCAAAACGGCTCTTATACCTATTCCATTTGCATAACATTCAATCTAAAAAAGATCAATAAATGTTAGAAAGAGCAAGGCATGGTGCATTGGTCAATTTTTCTCTTAGTTCATTGAATGCTTTCTCTTGCATTTGCTTTCTGGACATAATGTTCTTTTTACGATGGTGAGGCTATACTCTTTGAAAGTCCTAATAACCCTCCTGTAGAAACTAGCAAAATAATTTGAAGATCTTACCTTCGTTGCATTTGCGGCCGTTGCCAATTAGCATGTCTCTTTTATAACTTTGTTTTGCTCTAGAGATGCCTAAAGCCATCATGATCGATCCGTGTGGATGTCAGACTCCTTTGCCACAATTAAGGTTTCTAGACACCCAAAGACCTTACGTTTGCATGTAGTTCTTTCTCAAATGTCGCGTATTTAAGTTGTGCTCCATTTAGTGTTTCATTAAAAGACATGATTGGACTTTTTCTTTTTTTTTTTTCTTTTTCTAGTATCGAAACAGCTCTTATACCTAATCACTTTCATTATATTCAATCTCATGAGATCGATCAAAGTTAGTTGTGGCAAGGCGGTGCACATTGGCTAATAAATCTTCAAATACATTGAATGCTTTGTTTTGCTTTCATTTTCGTTCAAAGTTCACGGTTCTTTGAACACATTCCGTCGATGGTTAGGCAAAGCCACTAAAATCCTTAATAAACTTCCTGCAGAATCTACCAAACCGTGTAAGACCTTTCCTCTGTTGCATTTGTGGGTGTTGGCCATTTCGCATGTCTCTTGTTGAGCTTTTTTTGGCTCCAAAGATTCTTCAAGCTTTCATGATCTGTGTGGATGACAAAGTCTTTTTACAACAAGTAAGGTATCCAAACTTGCAAAGTCCTCACAAGTGAATGTGGTTCTTTCTCATATGGCACGTATGTGAGTAGCTCTCTATTCCGCTTTTAACTAATAAACAGGATTGGCCTTGTGTTGTGCCTTTGAAATAGCTTTTATGGCTATTCCATTTGCATCTCAATAAATCTCAAGTGGTCGGTGGAATTCGGGTGGAGCATGACGAGGTGCATTGGTCGGTTTTTCTTTTAGTTCATTGAATGCGTTCTCTTGCTTTTGATTCCATTAGAATTTGACATTGTGTTTAACAAGTTCATTCTACTCTGAGGCTATGCTAATAAAATCCTCGATAAACCTCGTATGGAAACTAGCTAAGCGATGGAGAATGTTACCTCCGTTTGATTTGCGGGTGTTGTCCTCACTTAAAATGTCTCGTTTGGAGCTTCATTTGGAAGCTATAAGCTTTCATGATGCTCGTGGGTAACAAACTCTCTTGGCAACAATTAAGGTTGCGAAACTTGCAAAGCCCTCACTAGTGCATGTAGTTCTTGTTCAAATGACGCGTATTTAGGATGTGCTCCATTCAGACTTCTCACGAAGATATACGATTGGCCTGGTTTATAGTATCAAAGCGGCTCTTATACCTATTCCATTTGCATAACATTCAATCTAAAAAGATCAATAAATGTTAGAAAGAGCAAGGCATGGTGCATTGGTCAATTTTTCTCTTAGTTCATTGAATGCTTTCTCTTGCATTTGCTTTCTGGACATAATGTTCTTTTTTACGATGGTGAGGCTATGCTCTTTGAAAGTCCTAATAACCCTCCTGTAGAAACTAGCAAAATAATTTGAAGATCTTACCTTCGTTGCATTTGCGGCCGTTGCCAATTAGCATGTCTCTTTTATAACTTTGTTTTGCTCTAGAGATGCCTAAAGCCATCATGATCGATCCGTGTGGATGTCAGACTCCTTTGCCACAATTAAGGTTTCTAGACACCCAAAGACCTTACGTTTGCATGTAGTTCTTTCTCAAATGTCGCGTATTTAAGTTGTGCTCCATTTAGTGTTTCATTAAAAGACATGATTGGACTTTTTTTTTTTTTTTCTTTTCTAGTATCGAAAACAGCTCTTATACCTAATCACTTTCATTATATTCAATCTCATGAGATCGATCAAAGTTAGTTGTGGCAAGGCGGTGCACACTGGCTAATAAATCTTCAAATACATTGAATGCTTTGTTTTGCTTTCATTTTCGTTCAAAGTTCACGGTTCTTTGAACACATTCCGTCGATGGTTAGGCAAAGCCACTAAAATCCTTAATAAACTTCTGCAGAATCTACCAAACCGTGTAAGACCTTTCCTCTGTTGCATTTGTGGGTGTTGGCCATTTCGCATGTCTCTTGTTGAGCTTTTTTTGGCTCCAAAGATTCTTCAAGCTTTCATGATCTGTGTGGATGACAAAGTCTTTTTACAACAAGTAAGGTATCCAAACTTGCAAAGTCCTCACAAGTGAATGTGGTTCTTTCTCATATGGCACGTATGTGAGTAGCTCTCTATTCCGCTTTTAACTAATAAACAGGATTGGCCTTGTGTTGTGCCTTTGAAATAGCTTTTATGGCTATTCCATTTGCATCTCAATAAATCTCAAGTGGTCGGTGGAATTCGGGTGGAGCATGACGAGAGTGCATTGGTCGGTTTTTCTTTTAGTTCATTGAATGCGTTCTCTTGCTTTTGATTCCATTAGAATTTGACATTGTGTTTAACAAGTTCATTCTACTCGAGGCTATGCTAATAAAATCCTCGATAAACCTCGTATGGAAACTAGCTAAGCGATGGAGAATGTTACCTCCGTTTGATTTGCGGGTGTTGTCCTCACTTAAAATGTCTCGTTTGGAGCTTCATTTGGAAGCTATAAGCTTTCATGATGCTCGTGGGTAACAAACTCTCTTGGCAACAATTAAGGTTGCGAAACTTGCAAAGCCCTCACTAGTGCATGTAGTTCTTGTTCAAATGACGCGTATTTAGGATGTGCTCCATTGACTTCTCACGAAGATATACGATTGGCCTGGTTTATAGTATCAAAAGCGGCTCTTATACCTATTCCATTTGCATAACATTCAATCTAAAAAGATCAATAAATGTTAGAAAGAGCAAGGCATGGTGCATTGGTCAATTTTCTCTTAGTTCATTGAATGCTTTCTCTTGCATTTGCTTTCTGGACATAATGTTCTTTTTACGATGGTGAGGCTATACTCTTTGAAAGTCCTAATAACCCTCCTGTAGAAACTAGCAAAATAATTTGAAGATCTTACCTTCGTTGCATTTGCGGCCGTTGCCAATTAGCATGTCTCTTTTATAACTTTGTTTTGCTCTAGAGATGCCTAAAGCCATCATGATCGATCCGTGTGGATGTCAGACTCCTTTGCCACAATTAAGGTTTCTAGACACCCAAAGACCTTACGTTTGCATGTAGTTCTTTCTCAAATGTCGCGTATTTAAGTTGTGCTCCATTTAGTGTTTCATTAAAAGACATGATTGGACTTTTTCTTTTTTTTTCTTTTTCTAGTATCGAAACAGCTCTTATACCTAATCACTTTCATTATATTCAATCTCATGAGATCGATCAAAGTTAGTTGTGGCAAGGCGGTGCACTTGGCTAATAAATCTTCAAATACATTGAATGCTTTGTTTTGCTTTCATTTTCGTTCAAAGTTCACGGTTCTTTGAACACATTCCGTCGATGGTTAGGCAAAGCCACTAAAATCCTTAATAAACTTCCTGCAGAATCTACCAAACCGTGTAAGACCTTTCCTCTGTTGCATTTGTGGGTGTTGGCCATTTCGCATGTCTCTTGTTGAGCTTTTTTTGGCTCCAAAGATTCTTCAAGCTTTCATGATGATCTGTGTGGATGACAAAGTCTTTTTACAACAAGTAAGGTATCCAAACTTGCAAAGTCCTCACAAGTGAATGTGGTTCTTTCTCATATGGCACGTATGTGAGTAGCTCTCTATTCCGCTTTTAACTAATAAACAGGATTGGCCTTGTGTTGTGCCTTTGAAATAGCTTTTATGGCTATTCCATTTGCATCTCAATAAATCTCAAGTGGTCGGTGGAATTCAGGTGGAGCATGACGAGGTGCATTGGTCGGTTTTTCTTTTAGTTCATTGAATCGTTCTCTTGCTTTTGATTCCATTAGAATTTGACATTGTGTTTAACAAGTTCATTCTACTACGAGGCTATGCTAATAAAATCCTCGATAAACCTCGTATGGAAACTAGCTAAGCGATGGAGAATGTTACCTCCGTTTGATTTGCGGGTGTTGTCCTCACTTAAAATGTCTCGTTTGGAGCTTCATTTGGAAGCTATAAGCTTTCATGATGCTCGTGGGTAACAAACTCTCTTGGCAACAATTAAGGTTGCGAAACTTGCAAAGCCCTCACTAGTGCATGTAGTTCTTGTTCAAATGACGCGTATTTAGGATGTGCTCCATTCGACTTCTCACGAAGATATACGATTGGCCTGGTTTATAGTATCAAAGCGGCTCTTATACCTATTCCATTTGCATAACATTCAATCTAAAAAGATCAATAAATGTTAGAAAGAGCAAGGCATGGTGCATTGGTCAATTTTTCTCTTAGTTCATTGAATGCTTTCTCTTGCATTTGCTTTCTGGACATAATGTTCTTTTTACGATGGTGAGGCTATGCTCTTGAAAGTCCTAATAACCCTCCTGTAGAAACTAGCAAAATAATTTGAAGATCTTACCTTCGTTGCATTTTTGCGGCCGTTGCCAATTAGCATGTCTCTTTTATAACTTTGTTTTGCTCTAGAGATGCCTAAAGCCATCATGATCGATCCGTGTGGATGTCAGACTCCTTTGCCACAATTAAGGTTTCTAGACACCCAAAGACCTTACGTTTGCATGTAGTTCTTTCTCAAATGTCGCGTATTTAAGTTGTGCTCCATTTAGTGTTTCATTAAAAGACATGATTGGACTTTTTCTTTTTTTCTTTTTCTAGTATAGTATCGAAACAGCTCTTATACCTAATCACTTTCATTATATTCAATCTCATGAGATCGATCAAAGTTAGTTGTGGCAAGGCGGTGCAATTTGGCTAATAAATCTTCAAATACATTGAATGCTTTGTTTTGCTTTCATTTTCGTTCAAAGTTCACGGTTCTTTGAACACATTCCGTCGATGGTTAGGCAAAGCCACTAAAATCCTTAATAAACTTCCTGCAGAATCTACCAAACCGTGTAAGACCTTTCCTCTGTTGCATTTGTGGGTGTTGGCCATTTCGCATGTCTCTTGTTGAGCTTTTTTTGGCTCCAAAGATTCTTCAAGCTTTCATGATCTGTGTGGATGACAAAGTCTTTTTACAACAAGTAAGGTATCCAAACTTGCAAAGTCCTCACAAGTGAATGTGGTTCTTTCTCATATGGCACGTATGTGAGTAGCTCTCTATTCCGCTTTTAACTAATAAGCAGGATTGGCCTTGTGTTGTGCCTTTGAAATAGCTTTTATGGCTATTCCATTTGCATCTCAATAAATCTCAAGTGGTCGGTGGAATTCGGGTGGAGCATGACGAGGTGCATTGGTCGGTTTTTCTTTTAGTTCATTGAATCGTTCTCTTGCTTTTGATTCCATTAGAATTTGACATTGTGTTTAACAAGTTCATTCTACTCTGAGGCTATGCTAATAAAATCCTCGATAAACCTCGTATGGAAACTAGCTAAGCGATGGAGAATGTTACCTCCGTTTGATTTGCGGGTGTTGTCCTCACTTAAAATGTCTCGTTTGGAGCTTCATTTGGAAGCTATAAGCTTTCATGATGCTCGTGGGTAACAAACTCTCTTGGCAACAATTAAGGTTGCGAAACTTGCAAAGCCCTCACTAGTGCATGTAGTTCTTGTTCAAATGACGCGTATTTAGGATGTGCTCCATTCGACTTCTCACGAAGATATACGATTGGCCTGGTTTATAGTATCAAAACGGCTCTTATACCTATTCCATTTGCATAACATTCAATCTAAAAAAGATCAATAAATGTTAGAAAGAGCAAGGCATGGTGCATTGGTCAATTTTTCTCTTAGTTCATTGAATGCTTTCTCTTGCATTTGCTTTCTGGACATAATGTTCTTTTTACGATGGTGAGGCTATGCTCTTGAAAGTCCTAATAACCCTCCTGTAGAAACTAGCAAAATAATTTGAAGATCTTACCTTCGTTGCATTTGCGGCCGTTGCCAATTAGCATGTCTCTTTTATAACTTTGTTTTGCTCTAGAGATGCCTAAAGCCATCATGATCGATCCGTGTGGATGTCAGACTCCTTTGCCACAATTAAGGTTTCTAGACACCCAAAGACCTTACGTTTGCATGTAGTTCTTTCTCAAATGTCGCGTATTTAAGTTGTGCTCCATTTAGTGTTTCATTAAAAGACATGATTGGACTTTTTCTTTTTTTTTCTTTTTCTAGTATCGAAACAGACTCTTATACCTAATCACTTTCATTATATTCAATCTCATGAGATCGATCAAAGTTAGTTGTGGCAAGGCGGTGCACTTTGGCTAATAAATCTTCAAATACATTGAATGCTTTGTTTTGCTTTCATTTTCGTTCAAAGTTCACGGTTCTTTGAACACATTCCGTCGATGGTTAGGCAAAGCCACTAAAATCCTTAATAAACTTCCTGCAGAATCTACCAAACCGTGTAAGACCTTTCCTCTGTTGCATTTGTGGGTGTTGGCCATTTCGCATGTCTCTTGTTGAGCTTTTTTTGGCTCCAAAGATTCTTCAAGCTTTCATGATCTGTGTGGATGACAAAGTCTTTTTACAACAAGTAAGGTATCCAAACTTGCAAAGTCCTCACAAGTGAATGTGGTTCTTTCTCATATGGCACGTATGTGAGTAGCTCTCTATTCCGCTTTTAACTAATAAGCAGGATTGGCCTTGTGTTGTGCCTTTGAAATAGCTTTTATGGCTATTCCATTTGCATCTCAATAAATCTCAAGTGGTCGGTGGAATTCGGGTGGAGCATGACGAGGTGCATTGGTCGGTTTTTCTTTTAGTTCATTGAATGCGTTCTCTTGCTTTTGATTCCATTAGAATTTGACATTGTGTTTAACAAGTTCATTCTACTCGAGGCTATGCTAATAAAATCCTCGATAAACCTCGTATGGAAACTAGCTAAGCGATGGAGAATGTTACCTCCGTTTGATTTGCGGGTGTTGTCCTCACTTAAAATGTCTCGTTTGGAGCTTCATTTGGAAGCTATAAGCTTTCATGATGCTCGTGGGTAACAAACTCTCTTGGCAACAATTAAGGTTGCGAAACTTGCAAAGCCCTCACTAGTGCATGTAGTTCTTGTTCAAATGACGCGTATTTAGGATGTGCTCCATTCGACTTCTCACGAAGATATACGATTGGCCTGGTTTATAGTATCAAAGCGGCTCTTATACCTATTCCATTTGCATAACATTCAATCTAAAAAGATCAATAAATGTTAGAAAGAGCAAGGCATGGTGCATTGGTCAATTTTCTCTTAGTTCATTGAATGCTTTCTCTTGCATTTGCTTTCTGGACATAATGTTCTTTTTACGATGGTGAGGCTATGCTACTTGAAAGTCCTAATAACCCTCCTGTAGAAACTAGCAAAATAATTTGAAGATCTTACCTTCGTTGCATTTGCGGCCGTTGCCAATTAGCATGTCTCTTTTATAACTTTGTTTTGCTCTAGAGATGCCTAAAGCCATCATGATCGATCCGTGTGGATGTCAGACTCCTTTGCCACAATTAAGGTTTCTAGACACCCAAAGACCTTACGTTTGCATGTAGTTCTTTCTCAAATGTCGCGTATTTAAGTTGTGCTCCATTTAGTGTTTCATTAAAAGACATGATTGGACTTTTTTTTTTTTTTCTTTTTCTAGTCGAAAAACAGCTCTTATACCTAATCACTTTCATTATATTCAATCTCATGAGATCGATCAAAGTTAGTTGTGGCAAGGCGGTGCACTTTGGCTAATAAATCTTCAAATACATTGAATGCTTTGTTTTGCTTTCATTTTCGTTCAAAGTTCACGGTTCTTTGAACACATTCCGTCGATGGTTAGGCAAAGCCACTAAAATCCTTAATAAACTTCTGCGAGAATCTACCAAACCGTGTAAGACCTTTCCTCTGTTGCATTTGTGGGTGTTGGCCATTTCGCATGTCTCTTGTTGAGCTTTTTTTGGCTCCAAAGATTCTTCAAGCTTTCATGATCTGTGTGGATGACAAAGTCTTTTTACAACAAGTAAGGTATCCAAACTTGCAAAGTCCTCACAAGTGAATGTGGTTCTTTCTCATATGGCACGTATGTGAGTAGCTCTCTATTCCGCTTTTAACTAATAAACAGATTGGCCTTGTGTTGTGCCTTTGAAATAGCTTTTATGGCTATTCCATTTGCATCTCAATAAATCTCAAGTGGTCGGTGGAATTCGGGTGGAGCATGACGAGGTGCATTGGTCGGTTTTTCTTTTAGTTCATTGAATGCGTTCTCTTGCTTTTGATTCCATTAGAATTTGACATTGTGTTTAACAAGTTCATTCTACTCGAGGCTATGCTAATAAAATCCTCGATAAACCTCGTATGGAAACTAGCTAAGCGATGGAGAATGTTACCTCCGTTTGATTTTTGCGGGTGTTGTCCTCACTTAAAATGTCTCGTTTGGAGCTTCATTTGGAAGCTATAAGCTTTCATGATGCTCGTGGGTAACAAACTCTCTTGGCAACAATTAAGGTTGCGAAACTTGCAAAGCCCTCACTAGTGCATGTAGTTCTTGTTCAAATGACGCGTATTTAGGATGTGCTCCATTCGACTTCTCACGAAGATATACGATTGGCCTGGTTTATAGTATCAAAACGGCTCTTATACCTATTCCATTTGCATAACATTCAATCTAAAAAAGATCAATAAATGTTAGAAAGAGCAAGGCATGGTGCATTGGTCAATTTTTCTCTTAGTTCATTGAATGCTTTCTCTTGCATTTGCTTTCTGGACATAATGTTCTTTTTACGATGGTGAGGCTATGCTACTGAAAGTCCTAATAACCCTCCTGTAGAAACTAGCAAAATAATAACCCTCCATTTGCGGCCGTTGCCAATTAGCATGTCTCTTTTATAACTTTGTTTTGCTCTAGAGATGCCTAAAGAATCTACCAAACGTTTGCATGTGTCAAAGACCGTATTTTGCTCCATTTAGTGTTTCATTGCATTTGTGGTTGTTGGCCACTTCGCATGTCTCTTGTTGAGCTTTTTTTGGCTCCAAAGATTCTTCAAGCTTTCATGATAAACTTGTGTGGATGACAAAGTCATGTCTTTTACAACAAGTAAGGTATGACAAACTTGGAAAGTCCTCACAAGTGAATGTGGTTCTTTCTCATATGGCACGTATGTGAGTAGCGCTCTATTCCGCTTTTAACTAATAAACAGGATTGGCCTTGTGTTGTGTCTTTGAAATAGCTTTTATGGCTATTCCATTTGCACTCAATAAATCTCAAGTGGTCGGTGGAATTCAGGTCGAGCATGACGAGGTGCATTGGTCGGTTTTTCTTTTAGTTCATTGAATGCGTTCTCTTGCTTTTGATTCCATTAGAATTTGACATTGTGTTTAACAAGTTCATTCATAATGATGTATTACAAGGCATTGGTTGGTCTAAGAAAACACAAGTTTTTCATTCATAAAATCTGTCCAAAATGATGTATTACAAGGCATTTTAAAGGCCAAAAATTCGTGCATGCCTTGGAATACAAAAAGGACTCAAAAAGCTATTAAATGCATTTTGTAGAAAATAAGACATAAGAATCCAAAAGTAAATTGCATGGCTTAAGTGCTAGACAAAAGAGTAGATATGCTTTAAATACACTCAACCAACTCTTCTAGAATGTCCCTTGCAATAATGAGCATGGTTGGCAAGCATTGAAATAAAAAAGTCCCAAAATAAGAAATCTAGAAATTTCTTTATTTAAAATTCTGCCATTTAATTTTTTTTATAATCCTCTTGGAATCTTCTTTTCCTTCTTCTTGTAATTGCTCCTTCATGTGAATGCAATATGTTGGTAGTTTAATTCATATCAACTTGTCCATTTTTAATGATCATGACTCTCTTGTTAGGACAATCACGACTAATATGCCCACTCCCTTGACATTTCCAACATTTGATATCTCTATTTCTTTCTCGAACCTCCTTATATCCTTCCATTTTATCCTTGCCTTTAGAACTTTCGGCATTGTCCTTTTTGTCAAACTCATACTTGCCTTTTGACTTCAAATCAACCTTAACATTATTTGCATTCTTTTTCCAAGTATTGGCAGAAAAAGTAGTAGACTTAGAAGAAGAGTACCTCTTGGAATTCTCCTTCTCCCATGCTAATTGTCCTTCAATTTTGACAGCAAGGTGTAACAATTTCTTCATATCAAAGTAAGGTTGTCTATCAACTTGATGAGCCAATTGTCGGTTCAACCCGCCAAGGAACCTAGCCATTGTATCCTCCTCATCTTCGTTAATGCATGCTCTGTTCATAAGGACCTCCATTTCCTTGTAATAATCCTCTACACTTTTGGATCCCTGTTGCAAAGTATAGAGCTTTTGCTTGAGTTCTCGAGAATAATGTTTAGGAATGTACCTTTTTCTCATTAGTGTCTTCAACTCCTCCCATGTTTCAATTGGTTCTTCAAAATTTCTCCTCCATTCGGATTTCAAAGAAACCCACCAAATATTGGCATAATCACAAAATTCAGCAACGGCAAGTTTCAACTTCCTTTCTTCACTAAAGTTGTTGCAATCGAAAACAGGCTCAATTTTGCTCTCATATTGCAAATACTCCTTCGGATCAGATTTCCCATGGAAAGTAGGAATTTTAAGCTTTACTCCCCCTACTCCTCTTTCATATTGGTTCTCCCTTTCGACCCTTCTAGGTGCTATAATTTCCCTACCCCCTTTCTTCCTCCTCGTCCCCCTCGACCTAAAACTCTCCCTCCCCGTGGATTGTATCCCGCTAAGAGGTTAACATTATCTTCTCCATCTTCATTTTCAACTCCTTCATAATTAAAGTTATCCTCCCTCCCTTGAGGATTTCCTAAAGCTACTTCCATTCGCTCCAACATATCGCTTAAGGAAGTAATGATAAGCGCCGATCCTTGCTTGAATTTTACAAAGCTAGAGGTCCTTCTAGGATCCTTGTAAAAACTCACAATGATAGCTAACTTAGATCACACTCAAAATCTAAAATGGTCACTCTTAGATCCTAAGACAACTCACTCCAGAATTAGTTTGATCAAGACTAATCCAATGAATTGATTTAACTTCAAACCTAAAGCAAGATTTGAAAGAAATGAAACACCAAATGGGGTTCAAGAAAACACAAGTTTTTCATTCATGAAATCTGTCCAAAATGATGAATTACAAGCCATTTTAAAGGCCAAAAATTCGTGCATGTCTTGGAATACAAAAGGACTCAAAAAGCTATTAAATGCATTTTGTAGAAAATAAGACATAAGAAGCCAAAAGTAAATTGCATGGCTTAAATGCTAGACAAAAGAGTAGATATGCTTTAAATACACTCAACCAACTCTTCTAGAAGGTCCCTTGCAATAATGAACATGGTTGGCAAGCATTGAAATCAAAAAGTCCCAAGATAAGAAATCTAGAAATTTCTTTATTTAAAATTCTGCCATGTAATTGTTATAATCCTCTTGGAATCTTCTTTTCCTTCTTCTTGTAATTGCCCCTTCATATGCATGCAATAAGTTGGTAGTTGAATTCATATCAATTAACCACTTGAGTTAAACGATTAATGACCCCACTTTGAGCTTCTCTCCACTTAGCTTCACTAATCTCCTCTCCATCTCTCCCATCTTGATTCATGGTTGCAAAATAGTAAAATATATATGAAGGACCTCACACACTCAACTCACTGAATTTTACACTCGGAACGCTCGTGTTTATCACACACAATGGTAGACTATTTGGGAAAATTGCTAAAGTTTGATAAAGGTAGGCTAATATGGATAAAGCAAATCTTGTAATAGTGAGCCTTACAAATCAGCCAAGACAAGAAAAATTATGAAATAACAAAATCAAGAACAAAAAGAAATAGAAAGAAAGATAAAAGTTCATATTTTTTTTTTCTTTTTTTTTTTCGGATATATGGAACACTCAGAAGGAAACAAACAAATGAACGTTTGAAATTACTAATTTGAGTAAATGACCTTCTTGAAGAATATAGATAACACACCGATCTAAAATTTTGTAGACGGACAATTTGACAAATTCGATCGTTAGCAAGCTGTTATAACTGGAAACAACAGTAGGCACATGGATAAAATAAGAGATAAAATCAATTCAAATATAGGGTTGGCCACAAGGATATAATGAAATCAAATCTAGAGTAGGCCACAAGGAATTTGATGGAAAAGAAAGATAAATATCTTGCAATTTTTTTTTCCGGGTAAATTACACACTGAAAACGAAACCCACAAACGAATGCTTTACGATACTAATTTGAATAAGTCGTCTTCTTAAGGATTAAAGATAACGTACTGATCTAAATATTTGCAGAAGAATAGTGTGTAAAATTCGATCGTTATCGAGGTATTACAATCGAAAATATAAGCACTCAATGGAGCAGTTAAAATTGGACAAGAATAATTTAAGATCGAACCATGAACATTTTTTTTTTATTGATCCAACAATGATGAAAAACAGAGAAACAAGATCTGAACAAGAAGATGAACGAATTGCTGAAAGTTAAAGATAAAATCAAATCTAGAGCCGGCCACAAAGATGCAACCTATGCTCTGATACCAAATGATAAGGCAACCCTAATCTCAGCCCAAAGATCCAAGCTTATGATGAAGCAAGAACCCTTGAATTAAGATATTAACACCTCCTTATAGATTTGGGAACAACCAAGAGATAAGGCTAGAATTTGATTACCTCTTAAGATCAATGATCTAGAAGCAAGATATGGAAGATCTTGTTCTAGATTGAGTCACTCCACAATCAAGCTTGATCAAGGCTGGATTGAATGGCTCAAATGCATTCTATCACAAGATTGCAAGGGAAACTTAGAAAAAGAGACAAAGAACATGCCCTAAAATTCTAAGAAAATGATCTCTTGTAGAGAGCTAATTTTCATTCAATCAAAATCTGAGTTTTACAACTTATTTCATGGCTATTTATAGCCTATGAAAGTTAAACCTAAAATAAAGAAACCAACATAATTACCATAATGCCATTGTTGCAAAATATAACCTAAAACATTAAAAACAAGATTTTAAACATAGACTTGCATAAAATCTCCTAAAATCTGAAAATTGATATTTGTGTTGGCAACTCTAACATTTGTATTTCCCCTTGTTGAATGATTAAGACATTTAAATCAAGTCAAATGTCATTAATTCCATGGACAACTTCGATCTTGCATACATTGACTTCCAAAGCATCAAATGGTTCCTCTTCCCTTGAAATGGTCTCTAGCACATGAAATGAATTTTGAATTGAAGCTATCCACTGTCGAAGGTGAAGAATGAATGCTTGTTGAATCTTCTTTGCTTTGGATCGTGTAATAGGTCCAAGTGCAACTTGTGGAACTCCATGATCCTTATCAGGATTGGCCTTGTGTTGTGTCTTTGAAATAGCTTTTATGGCTATTCCATTTGCATCTCAATAAATCTCAAGTGGTCGGTGAAATTTAGGTGGAGCAAGACAAGGTGCATTTGTCGGTTTTTCTTTTAGTTTATTGAATGCATTATCTTGCTTTTGATTCCATTAGAATGACATTGTGTTTAACAAGTTCATTCTACTCTCAGGCTATGCTAATAAAATCCTCAAGAAACCTCGTATGGAAACTAGCTAAGCGATGAAGAATGTTACCTCCATTTAATTTGCGGGTGTTGTCCTCACGTAGAATGTCTCTTTTGGAGCTTTTTACAACAAGTAAGGTATCCAAACTTGCAAAGTCCTCACAAGTAAATCTCGTTCTTTCTCATATGGCACGTATGTGAGTAGCTCTCTATTTCGCTTTTAACTAATAAACAGGATTGGCTTTGTTGTTGTGTCTTTGAAATAGCTTTTATGGCTATTCCATTTGCATCTCAATAAATCTCAAGTGGTCGGTGAAATTTAGGTCGAGCAAGACAAGGTGCATTGGTCGGTTTTTCTTTTAGTTCATTGAATGCATTCTCTTGCTTTTGCTTCCATTAGAATTTGAAATTGTGTTTAACAAGTTCATTCTACTCTGAGGCTATGCAAATAAAATCCTCGAGAAACCTCATATGGAAACTAGCTAAGCGATGAAGAATGTTACCTCCGTTTAATTTGCGGGTGTTGTCCTCACTTAGAATGTCTCATTTGGAGCTATAAGCTTTCATGATCCTTGTGGGGAACAAACTCTCTTGACAACAATTAAGGTTACGAAACTTGCAAAGCCCTCACTAGTGCATGTAGTTCTTGTTCAAATGACGCGTATTTAGGATGTGCTCCATTCAGCTTTTCACTAAGATATATGATTGGCCTTTTTTATAGTATCAAAACAGCTCTTATACCTATTCCATTTGCATAACATTCAATCTTAAAAAGATCAATAAAATTTAGAAAGAGCAAGACATGGTGCATTGGTCAATTTTTCTCTTAGTTCATTGAATGCTTTCTCTTGCATTTGCTTTCCTGAATATAATGTCCTTTTTATGATGGTGAGGCTATGCTACTGAAAGTCCTAATAACCCTCCTGTAGAAACTAGCAAAATAATTTGAAGATCTTACCTTCGTTGCATTTGCGGCCTTGCCAATTAGCATGTCTCTTTTATAACATTGTTTTGCTCTAGAGATGCCTAAAGCTATCATGATCGATCCGTGTGGATGTTAGACTCCTTTGCCACGTTTCTATAGTGTTTCTTTTGAGTTTTTGCAGGAGGCAAATGAGCTTATTCAACATATTGAATTGAAGCTTCCTTCCAAAGAAAGGAATGAAAAAATGCACAATGCCAACTTGTTTATTATGATCAAATACTCCAAATTTGCTTCCAAGTTCATCATTGGCACCAAGCATAAAGTGTTAAAAAAAGGACATAAAAATTTTGATTTGAGGACAAATCCTTTTGAAGAAAGGGGGGGGGGGGGTGATATGAATTCAACCACCGACTTATTGTATTCACATGAAGGAGCAACAAGAAGCAAGAAAAGAAGATTTCAAGAGCCTTTTTAAAATTAGATGCAGAAATTTACATAGTGGAATTTCCAGATTTTTATATTTTAGAACCTTTTGATTTCATTGCTTGCCAACCATTCTCTTACTTGTAAGGGACCTTCTAGAAGAGTTGGTTGAGTCTATTTAAAGAACATCTACCCTTTTGTCTAGCATTTAAGCCATGCAAAATGATGTCTTGGTTTCTACAAAATGCATTTAATACCTTTTTGTATTCCAAGGCATGCACGAATTTTTGGCCTTTTAAATGGCTTGTAATACATGGCTTTTCTCTCATTTTTCTTCATAGGCCATAAACTAAGCTAATGCTTCTCTCTCTCATTCATTTTCTCACATGATTCTTCATTAATAAACTCACATGCTTTTGTCATGGCCTTTTGTGGCTTTTTCCCTAACTCACACACATCAACGTGTACATCATTTAGATTAGGTTTTACAACAGTATAATGATTACAAGCAAACACGTCCTCACAATATAGTTTCCTAGCATGTATTGCAACTAAACCACAATGCATTTCATTTTCAATGATACAACTTTCTACTTCAACCCTAGGCTGAATTTCATCACATAAACTATCATTTTCCAAAGATAATTGAATATTTGAAATTGGTTTAGGTTTAGTGTACCATGAAGACATCCTTTTGTGATGTGCTCTTCTTTCTTCCATATCTTCTCTCATCATTTCTAACATATCTTTAAGAGCTTCAAGAACGGTACTAAAACTTGGTACATGTGTTGCCTTTTCTTCATTACTTGACATGTTGAAAAGATTGTTTACCTTTAGAGTCGACCAAGGAATGTCGACCAAATTCTCTGATACCAAATGATAAGCGCCAAACGTTGCTTGAATTTTACAAAGCTAGAGGTTCTTTTAGGATCTTTGTAAAAACTCACAATAAAGGCTAACTTAGATCACACTTAAAATCTAAAATAGTCACTCTTAGATCCTAAGACAACTCACTCCAGAATTAGTTTGATCAAGACTAATCCAATGAATTGATTTAACTTCAAACCTAAAGCAAGATTTGAATGAAAGACAACACCAAATGGGGTGATAAGGATCATGGAGTTCCACAAGTTGCACTTGGACCTATTACACGATCCAAAGCAAAGAAGATTCAACAAGCATTCATTCTTCAACTTCGACAGTGGATAGCTTCAATTCAAAATTCATTTCATGTGCTAGAGACCATTTCAAGGGAAGAGGAACCATTTGATGCTTTGGAAGTCAATGTATGCAAGATTGAAGTTGTCCATGGAATTAATGACATTTGACTTGATTTAAATGTCTTAATCATTCGACAAGGGGAAATACAAATGTTAGAGTTGGCAACACAAACATCAATTTTCAGATTTTAGGAGCTTTTATGCAAGTCTATGTTTAAAATCTTGTTTTTAATGTTTTAGGTTATATTTTGCAACAATGGCATTATGGTAATTATGTTGGTTTTCTTTATTTTAGGTTTAACTTTCACAGGCTATAAATAGCCATGAAGTAAGTTGTAAAACTCAGATTTTGATTGAATGAAAATTAGCTCTCTACAAGAGATCATTTTCTTAGAATTTTGGGCATGTTCTTTGTCTCTTTTTCTAAGTTTCCCTTGCAATCTTGTGATAGAATGCATTTGAGCCATTCAATCCAAGCCTTGATCAAGCTTGATTGTGGAGTGACTCAATCTAGAACAAGATCTTCCATATCTTGCTTCTAGATCATTGATCTTAAGGGGTAATCAAATTCTAGCCTTTTCTCTTGGTTGTTCCCAAATCTATAAGGAGGTGTTAATCTCTTAATTCAAGGGTTCTTGCTTCATCATAAGCTTGGATCTTTGGGCTGAGAATTAGGGTTGCCTTATCATTTGGTATCAGAGCATAGGTTGCATCTTTGTGGCCGGCTCTAGATTTGATTTTATCTTTAACTTTCAGCAATTCGTTCATCTCCTTGTTCAGATCTTGTTTCTCTGTTTTTTTCATCATTGTTGGATCTATAAAAAAAAAAAAAAAAAGTTCATTGTTCGATCTTGAATTATTCTTGTCCAATTTTAAACTGTTGCATTGAATGCTTATATTTTCGATTGTAATACCTCGATAACGATCGAATTTGACAAACTATTCTTCTGTAAATATTTAGATCAGTACGTTATCTTTAATCCTTAAGAAGACGACTTATTCAAATTAGCATCGTAAAGCATTCGTTTGTGGGTTTCTTTTTCAGTGTGTAATTTACCCGGAAAAAAAAAATTGCCAGATATTTATCTTTCTTTTCCATCAAATTCCTTGTGGCCTACTCTAGATTTGATTTCATTATATCCTTGTGGCCAACCCTATATTTGAATTGATTTTATCTTTTATTTTATCCATGTGCCTACTGTTGTTTCCAGTTATAACACCTTGCTAACTATCGAATTTGTCAAATTGTCCATCTACAAAAATTTAGATCGGTGTGTTATCTATATTCTTCAAGAAGGCCATTTACTCAAATTAGTAATTTCAAACGTCCATTTGTTTGTTTTCTTCTGAGTGTTCCATATATCCGGAAAAAAAAAATCTGAACATTTATCTTTCTTTCTATTTCTTTTTGTTCTTGATTTTGTTATTTCATAATTTTTCTTGTCTTGGCTGATTTGTAAGGCTCACTATTACAAGATTTTCTTTATCCATATTAGCCTACCTTTATCAAACTTTAGCCACTTTCCCAAATAGCCTACCTTTGTGTGTGATAAACACGAGCGTTCCGAGTGTAAAATTCAGTGAGTTGAGTGTGTGAGGTCCTTCATATATATTTTACTATTTTACAACCATGAATCAAGATGGGAGAGATGGAGAGAAGATTAGTGAAGCTAGGTGGAGAGAAGTTCAAAGTGGGGTCATTAATCGTTTAACTCAAGTTGTTAATTCCTTAAGCGATAGGTTGGAGCGAATGGAAGTAGCTTTAGGAAATCCTCAAGGGAGGGAGGATAACTTTAATTATGAAGGAGTTGAAAATGAAGATGGAGAAGATAATGTTAACCTCTTAGCGGGATACAATCCACGGGGAGGGAGAGTTTTAGGTCGAGAGAGAAATAAAGATATCAAATGTTGGAAATGTCAAGGGAGTGGACATATTAGTCGTGATTGTCCTAACAAGAGAGTCATGATCATTAAAAATGGACAAGTTGTCACCGATGGAGAGGACAGCGACGAAGATGAGTTAATTGATGAAAAAGAAAATGAGAATGAGGAGGAATTGGAAGATGGGAGTCATTTGGCCCTTGTAACAAGAAGACTCCTTACCACTCAAATTAAGGAGAATGATGTTGATGACCAAAGAGACAACTTATTCCATACACGATGTCTCGTTAATGGGACTCCTTGCAGTCTTGTTATTGATAGTGGAAGTTGCACCAACGTCGTAAGTACATTTTTTATCAAGAGGTTGCAAATTCCAATTCAACACCATCCTAAACCATACAAGCTCCAATGGCTCAATGATAGTGGGGCAATGAAGGTAGTTTCTCAAGCTTTAATTACTTTTTCTTTAGGAAAATATCAAGATGAGATTCTTTGTGATGTGTTACCTATGCTCGCTGGAGATATATTGCTTGGTAGACCTTGGCAATTTGATAGGAAGGTCATGTATGACGGTTATTTGAATAGGTATTCTTTCACAAAAGATGGAAGAAAAACAACTCTTGTACCTTTAAGTTCTAATGATGTATATATTGATCAACCTGAAGTTGGAGGAAAAAAGAGAGAGTATGAAGAAAAAGAATTAAAAGAAAAAAAGAAGTGAGTGAGAAAATAGCGAAAAAT
The DNA here is from genome assembly GCA_036507275.1 of Sicyos edulis. Taxonomy (NCBI): domain Eukaryota; kingdom Viridiplantae; phylum Streptophyta; class Magnoliopsida; order Cucurbitales; family Cucurbitaceae; genus Sicyos; species Sicyos edulis. The sequence continues at coordinate 19,179,600 of CM071857.1, read as the reverse complement.
AAAAGAGAGAAAAAGTGGTAGGGAGAGTGAAAAAGTGATGAAAATGAAAAAAAGTCAAAAAAAGTGAGCTGTTTTGCTAGAGTGGGAGAGGTGAGAAGGGCAATGTTTTCCCAAAAACCAATCTTTGTGCTTATGTACAAGGAAGGATATTTGGCTTCTAACGATAATACTCTTTCTTTGCCTAGTGTGTTTCAATCTCTTTTCTGAGAATTTGAGGATGTGTTCCAAGATGAAGTACCTAAAGGACTACCTCCCATTCGAGGAATTGAACACAAAATAGACTTCATTCAGGGTTTGTCATTCCCAATAGGCCAGCTTATAGAGCCAATCCAACCGAGACCAAGGAAATTCAAAGACAAGTGGAGGAGCTCATTGATAAAGGCTATGTACGAGAGAGTTTGAGTCCATGCTCAAGACTGTCATATTGGTGCCAAAGAAAGATGGAACTTGGCGCATGTGTGTGGATTGTAGAGCCATCAACAAAATCAACTCAGAAAGTATCGACATCCTATTCCTAGACTAGATGATATGTTTGATGAATTGCATGGTTCGTGCTTATTTACAAAGATTGATTTAAAATCTGGATATCATCAAATTAGAATGCATGTAGGTGATGAATGGAAAACAACTTTCAAAACTAAGTTTGGGTTGTATGAATGGCTTGTTATGCCTTTTGGACTAACTAATGCTCCTAGCACATTTATGCGTTTAATGAACTATGTTTTGAGAGAATATTTAGGAAAGTATGTTGTTGTGTATTTTGATGATATTCTAATTTATTCAAAGACTTTGCTTGAACATGTCGAACATGTTAGGTCTGTTCTAACTACACTTAGAAATGAAGAACTTTATGCTAATTTGAATAAGTGTTGTTTTTGCATGGAAAAAGTTAACTTTCTTGGATTTATAGTTGGTAAAAATGGAGTAGAAGTGGACATTGAGAAAGTTAAGGCAATTCGCGATTGGCCAACGCCAACAAATGCAAGTGAGGTAAGGAGTTTTCATGGGTTAGCTAGCTTTTATAGGCGGTTTATAAAGGACTTTAGTACCATAGCTGCACCATTGAATGATTTGGTAAAAAAATGTTGTGTTCCAATGGGGAAATGCAAGATAAAGCCTTTAATGAACTTAAGGAGAAATTAACCAATGCACCATTGCTTGTCTTGCCTAACTTTGAAAAGACATTTGAAATTGAGTGTGATGCAAGTGGTTTGGGCATAGGTGCTGTTTTAATGCAAGATGGAAGGCCTTTGATGTACTTTAGTGAAAAACTAAATGGGGCGAGCATTGAACTATCCTACCTATGATAAAGAATTGTTTGCTTTAGTTCGTACATTGCAGGTATGGCAACACTACTTATGGCCTAGAGAGTTCGTGATTCACACCGATCATGAGAGCTTGAAGCATCTTAAGGGTCAAAGTAAATTGAACCGCCGGCATGCAAAGTGGGTAGAATTTATTGAAACATTTCCCTATGTGATCAAATATAAGCAAGGTAAAGATAATATCGTGGTTGATGCATTGTCAAGAAGGTACAATCTCTTTACTTCTCTTACTGCAAAAATTCTTGGATTTGAGCACATTAAAGAGCTATATAAATCTGACAAAGATTTTGGACCAATTTTTGCATCTTGTCGAGTTGGAAAAGTTTTGGATGATTATTATGTCTTTCATGAATATTTGTTTAAGAAAAATAAACTTTGTGTTCCTAATTGTTCTATAAGAGATTTACTTGTGAAAGAGGCCCATGGTGGTGGCTTAATGGGACATTTTGGGATTCATAAAACTTATGATATGTTGCATGAACATTTTTTTTGGCCTAAGATGAAACATGATGTTCATAAGGTTTGTAGTCAATGTTTTAAATGCAAAGCGGCTAAGTCTAGATCCCAACCAAATGGATTGTATACTCCTTTGAATGTACCTAATGAACCATGGACTGATATATCTATGGATTTTATCCTTGGTTTGCGCATGAACCAAAAGGGGTAAAGATAGTATTTTTGTTGTGGTTGATAGATTTAGTAAAATGGCTCATTTTATAGCATGTAACAAAACGGATGATGCAAAGCAAGTGGCTGATATTTTCTTTAGAGAAGTAGTAAGATTACATGGAATTCCTAAAACTATTGTTAGTGATAGGGATGTTAAATTTTTAAGTCACTTTTGGAAAGTATTATGGGGTAAATTAGGCACTAAACTACTGTTTTCAACCACATGTCATCCTCAAACCGATGGGCAAACCGAGGTGGTTAATAGAACTTTAGGAACTTTGCTTAGAGCTATTATTTCTAAGAACATTAAGTCTTGGGAGGAATGCTTGCCATTTGTAGAGTTTGCATACAATAGAGCAATTCATAGTACCACTCATTGTTCTCCTTTTGAAGTTGTTTATGGATTTAATCCACTCACACCTCTTGATTTGCTTCCTATTCCGTCTAATGTTTTTGTGAGTGATGCAGCAACAAATAAGGCAGATTTGATCAAGAATTTGCACAAGGATGTGAAAGAGAGAATTGAGAAACAAAATTTCCAAGTTGCTCGCATGAATTAACAAAGGACGAAAGGAACTCATTTTAAAACCAGGAGATTGGGTTTGGGTTCATTTTCGAAAGGAGAGATTTCCATCTCAAAGGAAGACCAAGTTACATGCAAGAGGAGATGGTCTTTTTCAAGTTCTCGAGAGGATTAACAACAATGCCTACAAAATCGATCTTCCAGGTGACTTTTCAGTGAGTTCTACTTTTAATGTTGCTGACTTGAGTCCTTTTGATGTAGGTGATGATTTTCCAGATTCGAGGACGAATCCTTTCGAAGAGGGGGAAGATGATAAGGATCATGGAGTTCCACAAGTTGCACTTGGACCTATTACACGATCCAAAGCAAAGAAGATTCAACAAGCATTCATTCTTCACCTTCGACAGTGGATAGCTTCAATTCAAAATTCATTTCATGTGCTAGAGACCATTTCAAGGGAAGAGGAACCATTTGATGCTTTGGAAGTCAATGTATGCAAGATTGAAGTTGTCCATGGAATTAATGACATTTGACTTGATTTAAATGTCTTAATCATTCGACAAGGGGAAATACAAATGTTAGAGTTGGCAACACAAACATCAATTTTCAGATTTTAGGAGCTTTTATGCAAGTCTATGTTTAAAATCTTGTTTTTAATGTTTTAGGTTATATTTTGCAACAATGGCATTATGGTAATTATGTTGGTTTTCTTTATTTTAGGTTTAACTTTCACAGGCTATAAATAGCCATGAAGTAAGTTGTAAAACTCAGATTTTGATTGAATGAAAATTAGCTCTCTATAAGAGATCATTTTCTTAGAATTTTTGGGCATGTTCTTTGTCTCTTTTTCTAAGTTTCCCTTGCAATCTTGTGATAGAATGCATTTGAGCCATTCAATCCAGCCTTGATCAAGCTTGATTGTGGAGTGACTCAATCTAGAACAAGATCTTCCATATCTTGCTTCTAGATCATTGATCTTAAGGGGTAATCAAATTCTAGCATTTTCTCTTGGTTGTTCCCAAATCTATAAGGAGGTGTTAATCTCTTAATTCAAGGGTCGTTGCTTCATCATAAGCTTGGATCTTTGGGCTGAGAATTAGGGTTGCCTTATCATGGGGTCTAAGAAAACAAAAGTTTTTCATTCGTAAAATCTCTCCAAAATGATGTATTACAAGCCATTTTAAAGGCAAAAAATCGTGCATGCCTTGGAATACAAAAAGGACTCAAAAAGCTATTAAATGCATTTTGTAGAAAATAAGACATAAGAAGCCAAAAGTAAATTGCATGGCTTAAATGCTAGACAAAAGAGTAGATATGCTTTAAATACACTCAACCAACTCTTCTAGAAGGTCCCTTGCAATAATGAACATGGTTGGCAAGCATTGAAATCAAAAAGTCCCAAGATAAGAAATCTAGAAATTTCTTTATTTAAAATTCTGCCATGTAATTGTTATAATCCTCTTGGAATCTTCTTTTCCTTCTTCTTGTAATTGCTCCTTCATGTGCATGCAATAAGTTGGTAGTTGAATTCATATAAATTTTTCCTCACTTAGAATGTCTCTTTTGAAGCTTTATTTGGCCCTCGAGACGCTATAAGCATTCATGATCCTAGTGGGTGACAAACTCCTTTGGCCACCATTAAGGTCACGAAACTTGCAAAAGCCCTCACTAGTGCATGTAGTTCTTATTAAAATGACGCGTATTTAGGATGTGCTCCTTTTAGCTTTTCACGAAGATATATGATTGCCCTGTTTTCTAGTATCAAAACAGTTCTTACCCTATTCCATTTGCATAACATTCAATCTCAAAAGATCAATCAAAGTTAGAAAGAGCAAGCCATGGTGCATTGGTCAATTTTTCTTTTAGTTCATTAAATGCTTTCTCTTGCATTTCCTTTCCTAAATGTATAAAGTTCTCTTTATGATGGAGAGGCTATGCACCTAAAAGTCCTGATAAACCTCTTGTAGAAACTAGCTAAATCATTTAAAGATCTTACCTCTGTTGCATTTGTGGCTGTTGCCACTTAGCATGTCTCTTTTATAGCTTTGCTTTGCTCTAGAGATGACTAAAGCTATCATCATGATCGATCCGAGTGGATACCAAACTCTTTTGCAACAGTTAAGGTTTCCAAACATCCGAAGCCCTTACAATTGCATGAAGTCCTTTCTCAAATGTTGCGAATCTAAGTTGTGCTCAATTCAGTGTTTCACTAAAAGGCATGATCGGCCTTTTTTTTTCTACAATAGAAACAACTCTTATACCTAATCACTTTCATTAAATTCAATCTCAAAATATTGATCAAAGTTAGGTGTAGCAAGACGGTGCACTGGTTAATAATTCATTAAATACAATGAATGCCTTCTTTTGCTTTCATTTTCATTCAAATTTCACGGTTTTTTTAATGTGTTTCTTCGATGGTTAGGCAATTCCACTGAAATCCTTAATAAACCTCTTGTAGAAACTGGTAAACCATGTAGGATCTTGCCTAGGTTGCATTTTGTGGGTGTTGGCCACTTAGCAAGTCCCTTGTTGAGCTTTTTTTGAATCCTAAGATTCTTCAAGCTTTCATGATCTGTGTTGATGACAAACTCTTTTTGCCACAAGTAAGGTTTCCAAACATGCAAAGCCGTCACAAGTGCATGCGGTTCTGCCTCATATGACACATATTTGAGTAGCTCTCTGTTTCGCTTTTTACTAATAAACAAGATTGGCCTTGTGTCGTGGCTTTGAAACAAATCTTATGCTTATTCCATTAGCATCTCACTAAATCTCAAATGATTGATCAAAACAGCTCTTACCCTATTCACGAAGATATATAATTGGCCTCATTTCTAGTATCAAAACAGTTCTTACCCTATTCCATTTGTATCACATTCAAATTCAAAAGAACAATCAAAGTTAGAAAGAGCAAGACATGGTGCATTGGTCAATTTATCCGTTAGTTCATTGAATGCTTTCTCTTGCATTTGCTTTCCTGAATGTATAAAGTTCTCTTTACGATGGTGAGGTTATGCTCCTAAATGTCCTGATAAACTTCCTGTCTCTTTTATAGCTTTGCTTTGCTCTAGAGATGCCTAAAGCTATCATCTTGATCGATCCGAGTGGATGCCAAACTCTTTTTCCACAGTTAAGGTTTCCAAACATCCGAAGCCCTTACAATTGCATGTAGTTCTTTCTCAAATGTCGCGTATCTAAGTTGTGCTCCATTCAGTGTTTCACTAAAAGGCATGATCGACCTTTTTTTTTTCAAGAATAGAAACAACTCTTACACCTAATCACTTTCATTATATTCAATCTCAAAAGATCGATCAAAGTTACGTGTAGCAAGACGGTGCACTGGTTAATAATTCCTTAAATACAATGAATGCCTTCTTTTGCTTTCATTTTCATTCAAATTTCACGGTTCGTTTAATGAGTTTCTTCGATGGTTAGCCAATGCCACTGAAATCCTTAATAAACCTCCTGTAGAAACTGGTAGACCATGTAGGATCTTGCCTCGGTTGCATTTTGTGGGGTTGGCCACTTAGCAAGTCTCTTATTGAGCTTTTTTTTAATCCAAAGATTCTTCAAGCTTTCATGATCCGTGGGATTAAAAACCCTTTTTGCCACAAGTAAGGTTTCCAAACTTGCAAAGTCCTCACAAGTGCATGCAGTTCTTCCTCATATGTCTTGTACTTGAGTAGCTCTCTGATTCTCTTTTTATTCCATTTGCATCTCGTTAAATCTCAAATGATTGATCAAAACAGCTCTTACCCTATTCCATTTGTATCACATTCAAACTCAAAAGATCAATCAAAGTTAGAAAGAGCAAGACATGGTATATTTGTCAATTTGTCTTTTTGTTCATTGAATGCTTTCTCTTGCATTTGCTTTTCTGAATGTATAAAGTTCTCTTTAAGATGGTGAGGCTATGCTCCTTAAAGTCCTGATAAACCTCCTGAAGAATCTAGCTAAATCATTTAAAGATCTTACCTCCGTTGCATTTGTGGCTATTGCCACTTAGCATGTCTCTCTTATAGCTTTGCTTTGCTCTAGAGATTCCTAAAGCTATCATCGGGATCGATCTGAGTGGATGCCAAACTCTTTTGCCACCTTTAAGGTTTCCAAACATCCGAAGCCCTTTCTCAAATGTCGCGGATCTAAGTTGTGCTCCATTCAATTTTTCACTAAAAGGGATGATCGACCTTTATTTTTTTTTTTTCTAGAATAGAAACAACTCTTATACCTAATCAATTTCATTATATTCAATCTCAAAAGATCGATCAAAGTTACATGTAGCAAGACAGTACACTGGTTAATAATTCCTTAAATACAATGAATGCCTTCTTTTGCTTTCATTTTGATTCAAATTTCAAGTTTCTTTTAATGTGTTTCTTCGATGGTTAGGCAATGCCGCTGAAATCCTCAAAATAAGAAATCTTGAAATTTCTTTATTTAAAATTATGTCATGTTGTCATCTTCCAAAATAAATCTACTCTCATGTCATCTTCTGATATGAATTCAACCACCGACTTATTGTATTCACATGAAGGAGCAACAAGAAGCAAGAAAAGAAGATTTCAAGAGCCTTTTTAAAATTAGAATGCAGAAATTTAAATAGTGGAATTTCCAGATTTTTATATTTTAGAACTTTTTGATTTCAATGCTTGTCAACCATGCTCTTAATTGTAAGGGACCTTCTAGAAAAGTTAGTTGGGCCTATTCAAAGCTTATCTACCCTTTTGTCTAGCATTTAAGCCATGCAATTGAGTTTTGGTTTCCTAGGCCTTATTTTCTACAAAATGCATTTAGTAGCTTTTTGAGTCCTTTTATATTTCAAGGCATGCACGAATTTTTTGCCTTTAAAATGGCTTGTAATTCATCATTTTGGACTGATTTTATGAATGAAAAACTTGTGTTTTCTTGAACCCCATTTGGTGTTTCTTTTCTTTCAAATTTTGCTTTAGGTTTGAAGATAAATCAATTCATTGGATTAGTCTTGATCAAACTAATTCTGGAGTGAGTTTTCTTAGGATCTAAGAGTAACCATTTTAGATTTTGAGTGTGATCTAAGTTAGTTATCATTGTGAGTTTTTACAAGGATCCTAGAAGGACCTCTAGCTTTGTAAAATTCAAGCAAGGATCGACGTTTATCATCTTCACTTCAATTTCTTCTTCACTTGTTGTGCTAATGTTGTAAATAATTTTGGAATGACAAATCTTTATCTCTTCATTTGCATTGGCAAGCATTTGAAGATGTAATATATATGCCTCTTGAATCTTCTTTGCTTGCTTCTTGTAATAGGTTCTTCAGGTACATGCAATTAATCATTTGTTTGATTTGTATAACTTACAATTGCATGTAGTTCTTTCTCAAATGTCGCGTATCTAAGTTGTTCTCCATTCAGTGTTTCTCTAAAAGGCATGATCGACGTTTTTTTTTTCTAGAATAGAAACAACTCTTATACCTAATCACTTTCATTTTATTCAATCTCAAAAGATCGATCAAAGTTAGGTGTAGCAAGACGGGTCACTGGTTAACAATTCATTAAATACAATGAATGCCTTCTTTTGCTTTCATTTTCATTCAAATTTCACGGCTCTTTTAATGCGTATCTTCGATGGTTAGGCAATGCCACTGAAATCCTTAATAAACCTCTTGTAGAAACTGGTAGACCATGTTGAGCTTTTTTTGAATCCTAAGATTCTTCAAGCTTTCATGATCTGTGTGGATGACAAACACTATTTGCCACAAGTAAATTTTCCAAACTTGCAATGCCCTCACAAGTGCATGCGGTTCTTCCTCATATGGCACGTATTTTAGTAGCTCTCTATTTCGCTTTTTACTAATAAACACGATTGGCCTTATGTGAGCCTTTGAAACAGGTGATATGAATTCAACCACCGACTTATTGTATTCACATGAAGGAGCAACGAGACGCAAGAAAAGAAGATTTCAAGAGCCTTTTTAAAATTAGAATGCAGAAATTTAAATAGTGCAATTTCCAGATTTTTATATTTTAGAACCTTTTGATTTCAATGCTTGGCAACCATGCTCTTAATTGTAAGGGACCTTCTAGAAGAGTTGGTTGAGTCTATTTAAAGCATATCTACCCTTTTGTTTAGCATTTAAGTCATGCAATTTACTTTTGACTTCTTATGCCTTGTTTTCTACAAAATGCATAAAATACCTTTTTTTGTCCTTTTTGTATTCCAAGGCATGCACGCATTTTTTTCCTTTCAAATGGCTTGTAATACATCATTTTGGAGAGATTTGATTATTGAAAAAAAAAAAAATTCTTAGACCCCATTTGGTGTTGTCTTTTTTTTCAAATCTTGCATTAGGTTTGAAGTTAAATCAAATTCATTGGATTAGTCTTGATCAAACTAATTCTTGAGTGAGTTGTCTTAGGATCTAAGAGTGACCATTTTAGATTTTGAGTGTGATCTAAGTTAGCTATCATTGTGAGTTTTTACAAGGATCCTAGAAGGACCTCTAGCTTTGTAAAATTCAAGCAACGTTCGGCGCTTATCATTAGGTATCAGAGCATTTGGTCGACATTCTTCGGCCGACTCTAGACTTCGTTTCAACATGGCACATAATGAAGAAAAAGCAACTCATGTACCTGGTTTTTGTACCGTTCTTGAAGCTCTTAAAGATATGTTGGAAATGATGAGAGAAGATATGGAAAAAAGAAGAGTACATCGCAAAAGGATGTATTCATGGTACACTAATCTTAGTTTATGTGATATGAATTCAACCACCTACTTGTTGTATTCACATGAAGGATCAACAAGAAGCAAGAAAAGAAGATTTCAAGAGCCTTTTTAAAATTAGAATGCAGAAATTTAAATAGTGGAATTTCCATATTTTTATATTTTAGAACCTTTTGATTTCAATGCTTGCCAACCATGCTCTTAATTGTAAAGAACCTTCTAGAAGAGTTGGTTGAGACTATTTAAAGTATATCTACCCTTTTGTTTAGCATTTAAGCCATGCAATTGGTTTTTGGTTTCTTATGTCTTGTTTTCTACAAAATGCATTTAATACCTTTTTTAGTCCTTTTTGTATTCCAAGGCATGCACGAATTTTTTGCCTTTAAAATGGCTTGTAATACATCATTTTGGAGAGATTTGATGATTGAAAAACTTGTGTTTTCTTAGACCCCATTTGGTGTTGTCTTTATTTCAAATCTTGCATTAGGTTTGAAATTAAATCAATTCATTGGATTAGTCTTGATGAAGCTAATTCTGGAGTGAGTTGTCTTAGGATTTAAGAGTAAGCATTTTAGATTTTGAGTGTGATCTAAGTTAGCTATCATTGTGAGTTTTTACAAGGAACCTAGGACCTCTAGCTTTGTAAAATTCAAGCAACGTTCAACATTTATCAACAGGTCTTATGGCTATTCCATCTGCATCGCACTAAATCTCAAATGATCAATCAAAACAGGTCTTATGCCTATTCCATTTCACTGAAATTTCACGTACTTTGTTCCCACAGCTGGTGCGGATTTGCTCTCGCATTGGTATAAGCCTAGTTTGTAGTTTGCTTGAGCAGAACCCGTCACGTGTGCGAGCGTGCCCGAAGACAGTTCTTAGCTTCAGGTCGGTGGTACATGCTACTACAGCTGAGTGCCGAGGGCTCTGCACTACTGTAGATCAGTGACACTGTTTCCGTTCTTGTTTTAGAGCCTGACTTTAGGTATTCTCCCGTTGTCTTAGGAACAACTTGGCCGAGGGTAAGAGACCCTCGAGGACACCTATTCGGGATCAGCTTTTGAGTTGGTCATTTGGTCGAGGGAGAAAGTCCCTCGAGGGTGTCTGACATCTATTCGGGATCAGCTTTTGAGATGATCAATTGACCGAGGGAGAAAGACCCTCGAGGATGTCGCTTATCATTAAGATTCTTCAAGCTTTCATGATCTGTGTGGATGACAAACTCTTTTTGCCATAAGTAAGGTATCCAAATTTGCAAAGCCCTCAGAAGTGTATGTGGTTCTTTCTCATATGACACGTATTTGAGTAGCTCTCTGTTTCGCTTTTTACTAATAAACAGGATTGGCCTTGTGTCATGGCTTTGAAATAGGTCTTATGCCTATTCCTTTGCATCTCATTAAATATCAAATGATCGATCAAAGTTAGGTAGAGCATGACGATGTGCATTGGTCGATTTTTCTTTTAGTTCATTGAATGCATTCTCTTCCTTTTGATTCCATTAGAATTTGACGATCTTCTTAACAAAGTTCACTATACTGTGAAGCTATGCTAATAAAATCCTTGAAAAACCTCATATAGAAACTAGCTAAACCATGAAGGATCTTACCTTGGTTGAGTTTTTGGTGTTGTCCTCACTTGGAATGTCTCTTTAGAATGTCCTCACTTAGTATGTTGTGCATTGGTCAAATTTTCTTTTAATTCATTGATATGTATCAAAATGTGGCCCAACATTTTACCTTCAAGCTGCTTAGAAGGGATCTCCATTTAATTTTGGATGGTTACAAAATGATGAAGAATAGTTTCAAAACGATCAATTTTTTTATTTATGGATATTTACATGTAATTTTAGGTTTAAACTTTTCATTTATGTGTTTTTAGGTTAAATTTTTGCAAAGGGTCATTATGGTAATTATGTTACTTTCTTTTTTTATTTTTTTATTTTTTTATTTTCTTAGGCTATATAGCCATGAACTAAGTTGTAAATCAAAGATTTTGAATGAATGAAAATTAGTTCTCTACAATAGACCTTTTCTTAGAATTTTAGAGCATGTTCTTTGCCTCTTTTCTAAGTTCTCCTTGCAATTCTTGTGATAGATTGCTTCTGAGCCATTCAATCCAGCCTTGATCAAGCCTGATTGTGGAGTGACTCAATCTAGAACAAGATCTTCCATATCTTGCTTCTAGATCTTTGATCATCAGAGGCAATCAAATTCTAGCTTTCCTCTTGGTTGTTCTCAACTCCATATGGAGGTGTTAATCTCTTAATTCAAGGATTCTTGCTTTCATCACAAGCTTGGATCTTAGGGCTGAGAATTAGGGTTGCCTTATCATTAATTCAAGATCTACCATGAACTTTTTTTTTTAAAACACATTCTGGAATTCCAAATCTAGAGTAGACCTCAAAAGATAAAATCAAATCAAATCTAGAGTAAGCCACTAGCATAGAATCAAAGATAAAATCAATAAGCTAATAAGAAAAATTATGAAATAAAAAAAATCAAGAACAAAGAGAGATAGAAAGAAAGATAAATGTTCTGATTTTTTTTTTCCGGTATATTGAACAGTGAGAAGAAAACAAACAAATGAACGTGTAAAATTACTAAATTGAATAAATGGCATTCACGAGGAATATAGATAACGCATCGATCTCAATTTTTGCAGAAGCATAATTTTTCAAATTTGGTCGTTAGCGGGGTGTTACAATTGGAAACAAAAGTAGGCCACAAGGAATTTGATGGAATAGATAAAAGATGAACAATTTGCTGAAAATTAATGATAAAATCAAATCTAGAGCAGGTCACAAAGACAACATATGCTCTGATACCAAATGATAAGGCAACCCTAATTCTCAACCTTAAGATCCAAGCTAGAATTTGATTACCTATTAACACCTCATTCATTCAAAATCTTTGTTTTACAACTAAGATCATGGCTATTTATAGCCTAAGAAAACTAAACCTAAAAATAAGAAAGTAACATAATTGCCATAATGACCCATTGCAAAAATCTTACCTAAAAACACATAAATGAAAATTTTAAACCTAAAATTACATGTAAATAGCCATAAATCCGAAATATGATCGTTTTGAAACCATTCTTCATGATTTTGTAACCCTCCACAATTAAATGAAGATCCCTTCTTAGTAGCTTGAAGGTAAAATGTTGGGTCACACTCATATGGCACATAAAAACTAAACCTAAAAATAAGAAAGTAACATAATTGCCATAATGACCCATTGCAAAAATCTTACCTAAAAACACATAAATGAAATATTTAAACCTAAAATTACATGTAAATAGCCATAAATCCGAAATATGATCGTTTTGAAACCATTCTTCATGATTTTGTAACCCTCCACAATTAAATGAAGATCCCTTCTTAGTAGCTTGAAGGTAAAATGTTGGGTCACACTCATATGGCACATATTTGAGTAGCTCTCTGTTTCGCTTTTTACTAATAAACAGGATTGACCGTTTATATCTTTTTTTTGCTCTAGAGATGCCTAAAGCTTTCATGATCGATCCGTGTGGATTCCAAACTCTTTTGCCACAGTTAAGGTTTCCAAACATCCGAAGGCCTTACAATTACATGTAGTTCTTTCTCAAATGTCGTGTATTTAAGTTATGCTCCATTTAGTGTTTCACTAAAAGGCATGATTGGCCTTTTTTTTCTAGTATCGTAACATTATACCTAATATCTTTCATTATAATCATTCTCAAAAGATTGATCAAAGTTAGGTATAGCAAGACGGTGCACCGGTTAACAATTGTTTAAATACGTTGAAGGCCTTCTTTTTCTTTCATTTTCATTCAAATTTGACTGTTCTTTTAACACGTTCCTTCAAGGGTTAGGCAATGCCGCTGAAATCCTTGATGAACCTCCTGTAGAAACTGATAGACCATGTAGGATCTTGCCTCGGTTGCATTTTGTGGGTGTTAGCCACTTAGCATGTCTTTTGTTGAGCGATGTTTGGATCCTAAGATTCTTCAATATTTCATGATCTGTGGGATGACAAACTCTTATTGCCACAAGGTATCCAAACTTGCAAAGCCCTCACAAGTGCATGAGGTCTTTTCTCATATGGCACATATTTGAGTAGCTCTCTTTTTCGCTTTTTACTAATAAAAGGGATTGGCCTTGTATCGTGACTATAAAATAGGTCCTCTGCCTATTCCATTTGCATCTCATTAAATCTCAAATGATCAATCAAAGTTAGGTAGAGCATGACGAGGTGCATTGGTTGGTTTTTCTTTTAGTTCATTGAATGCATTCTCTTGCTTTTGATTCCATTAGCATTTGACAATCTTTATAACTAATTCATTCTACTGTGAGGCTTTGCTAATGAAATCCTTGATAAGCCTCGTATAGAAACTGCTAAACCATGAAGGATCGTGACAAGGATCATGGAGTTCCACAAGTTTCACTTGGACCTATTACACGATCCAAAGCAAAGAAGATTCAACAAGCATTCATTCTTCACCTTCGACTGTGGATAGCTTCAATTCAAAATCCATTTCATGTGCTAGAGACCATTTCAAGGGAAGAAGAACCATTAGATGCTTTGGAAGTCAATGTATGCAAGATTGAAGTTGTCCATGGTATTAATGACATTTGACTTGATTTAAATGTCTTAATCATTCCACAAGAGGAAATACAAATTATAGAGTTGGAAACTCAAACATCAATTTTCACATTTTAGGAGCTTTTATGCAATTCTATGTTTAAAATCTTGTTTTTAATGTTTTAGGTTATATTTTGCAACAATGGCATTATGGTAATTATGTTGGTTTCTTTATTTTAGGTTTAATTTTCATAGGCTATAAATAGCCATGAAGTAAGTTGTAAAACTCAGATTTTGATTGAATGAAAATTAGCTCTCTACAAGAGATCATTTTCTTAGAATTTTAGGGCATGTTCTTTGTCTCTTTTTCTAAGTTTCACTTGCAATCTTGTGATAGAATGCATTTGAGCCATTCAATCCAGCCTTGATCAAGCTTGATTGTGGAGTGACTCAATCTAGAACCAGATCTTCCATATCTTGCTTCTAGATCATGGATCTTAAGAGGTAATCAAATTCTAGCCTTTTCTCTTGGTTGTTCCCAAATCTATAAAGAGGTGTTAATCTCTTAATTCAAGGGTTCTTGCTTCATCATAAGCTTGGATCTTTGGGCTGAGAATTAGGGTTGCCTTATCATTTGGTATCAGAGCATAGGTTGCATCTTTGTGGCCGACTCGAGATTTGATTTTATCTTTAACTTTCAGCAATTCGTTCATCTTCTTGTTCAGATCTCGTTTCTCTGTTCTTTCATCATTGTTGAATCTATATAAAAAAAAAATTCATGGTTCGATCTTGAATTATTCTTGTCCAATTTGAAACTGCTGCATTGAGTGCTTATATTTTCGATTGTAATACCTCGATAACGATCGAATTTGACAAACTGTTCTTCTGCGAAAATTTAGATCAGTGCGTTATCTTTAATCTTAAGAAGACAACTTATTCAAATTAGTATCGTAAAGCATTCGTTTGTGGGTTTCTTTTTCATTGTGTAATTTACCCAAAAACAAAAAATTGCAAGATATTTATCTTTCTTTTCCATCAATTTCCTTGTGGCCTACTCTAGATTTTATTTGATTTTATCCTTGTGGCCAACCCTAAATTTGATTTGATTTTATCCTTTATTTTATCCTTGTGGTCTACTTTTGTTTCCAGTTATAACACCATGCTAACGACCGAATTTCACAAATTATCCTTCTAGAAAAATTTAAAACGGTGCGTTATCTATATTGTTCAAGAAGGCCATTTACTCAAATTAGTAATTTCAAACGTTCATTTGTTTGTTTCCTTCTAAGTGTTCGACATATGAAAAAAAAATATGAACATTTATCTTTCTTTCTATTTCTTTTTGTTATTGAATTTGTTATTTCATAATTTTTCTTGTCTTGGTTGATTTGTAAGGCTCACTATTACAAGATTTCCTTTATCCATATTAGCCTACCTTTATCAAAATTTAGCCACTTTCCCAAATAGCCTACCTTTTTGTGTGATAAACACGAGCGTTCCGAGTGTAAAATTCAGTGAGTTGAGTGTGTGAGGTCCTTCATATATATTTTACTATTTTACAACCATGAATCAAGATGGGAGAGCTGAAGAGGAGATTAGTGAAGCTAGGTGGAGAGAAGCTCAAAGTGGGGTCATTAATCGTTTAACTCAAGTGGTTAATGCCTTAAGCGATAGGTTGGAGGGAATGGAAGTAGCTTTAGGAAATCCTCAAGGGAGGGAGGATAACTTTAATCATGAAGGAGTTGAAAATGAAGATGGAGAAGATAATGTTAACCTCTTAGCGGGATACAATCCACGGGGAGGGAGAGTTTTAGGTCGAGGGGGACGAGGAGGAAGAAGAGGGGGTAGGAAAATTATAACACCTAGAAGGGTCGAAAGGGAGAACCAATATGAAAGAGGAGTAGGGGGAGTAAAGCTTAAAATTCCTACTTTCCATGGGAAATCTGATCCGGAGGAGTATTTGCAATATGAGAGCAAAATTGAGCATGTTTTCGATTGCAACAACTTTAGTGAAGAAAGGAAGTTGAAACTTGCCGTTGCTGAATTTTGTGATTATGCCAATATTTGGTGGGTTTCTTTGAAATCCGAATGGAGGAGAAATTTTGAAGAACCAATTGAAACATGGGAGGAGTTGAAGACACTAATGAGAAAAAGGTACATTCCTAAACATTATTCTCGAGAACTCAAGTAAAAGCTCTATACTTTGCTTGAGGATCCAAAAGTGTAGAGGATTATTACAAGGAAATGGAGGTCCTTATGAACAGAGCATGCATTAATGAAGATGAGGAGGATACAATGGCTAGGTTCCTTGGCGGGTTGAACCGACAATTGGCTCATCAAGTTGATAGACAACCTTACTTTGATATGAAGGAATTGTTACACCTTGCTGTCAAAATTGAAGGACAATTAGCATGGGAGAAAGAGAATTTGATATGAATTCAACCACCGACTTATTGTATTCACATGAAGGAGCAACAAGAAGCAAGAAAAGAAGATTTCAAGAGCCTTTTTAAAATTAGAATGCATAAATTTAAATAGTGGAATTTCCAGATTTTTATATTTTAGAACTTTTTGATTTCAATGCTTGTCAACCATGCTCTTAATTGTAAGGGACCTTCTAGAAGAGTTAGTTGGGCCTATTCAAAGCTTATCTACCCTTTTGTCTAGCATTTAAGCCATGCAATTGAGTTTTGGTTTCCTAGGCCTTATTTTCTACAAATGCATTTAGTAAGCTTTTTTAGTCCTTTTGTATTTCAAGGCATGCACGAATTTTTTGCCTTTAAAATGGCTTGTAATTCATCATTTTGGACAGATTTTATGAATGAAAAACTTGTGTTTTCCTAGACTCCATTTGGTGTTGTCTTTCTTTCAAATCTTGCTTTAGGTTTGAAGTTAAATCAACTCATTAGATTAGTCTTGATCAAACTAATTCTGGAGTGAGTTTTCTTAGGATCTAAGAGTGACCATTTTAGATTTTGAGTGTGATCTAAGTTAGCTATCATTGTGAGCTTTTACAAGGATACTAAAAGCTCTAGCTTTGTAAAATTCAAGCAAGGATCGGCGCTTATCATTTGGTATCAAAGCACTTGGTCGACATTCCTTGGCCGGCTCTAGAGGTAAACTATCTTTTCAACATGTCACATAATGAACACAATTCAACACATGTACAGGGGTTTGATCTACCGTTCTTGAAGCTCTTAAAGATATGTTGGAAATGATGAGAGAAGATATGGAAGAACGAAGAGCACATCGCAAAATGATGTCTTCAAGGTACACTAATCCTAAACCAATTTCAAATATTCAATTTTCTATGAAAAATAATAGTTTATGTGATGAAATTCAGCCTAGGGTTGTAGAAAGTTGTATCAATGAAAATGAAATGCTTAGTGGTTTAGTTTCAACAAATGCATGTGAGTTAAGCGAAAAATTAGATTGCATGGACTTGTTTGCTTGCAATCCCTCTACTATTGTAACACCTACTATTAATGATGTACGTGTTGGCGTGTGTGAGTTAGGGAAAAAGGCACAAAAGGCCAAAACAAAAGCATATGATTTTAGAGAAAAAGAATCTCGTGAGAAAATGAGTGTGAGAGATAAGTATGAGATTAGTTTATGGCCTATAGAGAAAAATGAGAGAAAAGCCAATGTTGTGAGCTTGTGTGAAAGAGCCAATGAGGTTAAATCTATTTTGTTTTCAAAGCCAAATATTTGTAGACTTTTATATAAAGGAACTTGCTATCTAACGGACGAGCTCAAACCATGTTTGTGTAGTGTTTCTTTTGAGTTCTTACAGGAAGCAAAAGATCTTATACAACATCTCGAAGCGAAGATTCCTTCGAAAGTAGAGAATGACCACAAGCACAATGCCAACTTGTTTATTATGATGAAATACTCCAAATTTGCTTCTTACATCCATGGCAGCAAGCATAAAGTGTTCAAAAAAAGACAATAAAGATTTTGATTTGAGGACAAATCCTTTTAAAGAAAGGGGGGATGATATGAATTCAACCACCAACTTATTGTATTCACATGAAGGAGCAACAAGAAGCAAGAAAAGAAGATTTCAAGAGACTTTTTAAAATTAGAATGCATAAATTTAAATAGTGGAATTTCCAGATTTTTATATTTTAGAACTTTTTTATTTCAATGCTTGTCAACCATGCTCTTAATTGTAAGGGACCTTCTAGAAGAGTTAGTTGGGCCTATTCAAAGCTTATCTACCCTTTTGTCTAGCATTTAAACCATGCAATTGAGTTTTTGATATAAATTCAACTACCAACCTATTGCATTCGCATGAAGGAGCAATTACAAGAAGAAGGAAAAGAAGATTCCAAGAGGATTATAAAAAAAATTAAATGGCAGAATTTTAAATAAAGAAATTTCTAGATTTCTTATTTTGGGACTTTTTGATTTCAATGCTTGCCAACCATGCTCATTATTGCAAGGGACATTCTAGAAGAGTTGGTTGAGTGTGTTTAAAGCATATCTACTCTTTTGTCTAGCATTTAAGCAATGCAATTTACTTTTGGCTTCTTATGTCTTATTTTCTACAAAATGCATTTAATAGCTTTTTGAGTCCTTTTGTATTCCAAGGCATGCACGAATTTTTGGCCTCTAAAATGGCTTGTAATACATCATTTTGGACAGATTTCATGAATGAAAAACTTGTGTTTTCTTGAACCCCATTTGGTGTTTCATTTCTTTCAAATCTTGCTTTAGGTTTGAAGTTAAATCAATTCATTGGATTAGTCTTGATCAAACTAATTCTGGAGTGAGTTGTCTTAGGATCTAAGAGTGACCATTTTAGATTTTGAGTGTGATCTAAGTTAGCCTTCATTGTGAGTTTTTGCAAGGATCCTAGAAGGACCTCTAGCTTTGTAAAATTCAAGCAAGGATCGGGGCTTATTATTTGGTATCGAGCATTTGGTTGACATTCCTTGGCCGACTCTAAAGGTAAACAATCTTTTCAACATGTCACGTAATGAAGAAAAGGCAACAAATGTACCGGGTTTTAGTACCGTTCTTGAAGCTCTTAAAGATATGTTGGAAATGATGAGAGAAGATATGGAAGAAAGAAGAGCACATCGCAAAGGATGTCTTCAAGGTACACTCATCCAAAACCAATTTCAAATATTCAATTGTCTTTGGAAAATGATAATTCATGTGATCAAATTCAGCCTACGGTTAAAGTAGAAAGTGGAAAAGTTGAAAATGAAATGCTTTATGGTTTAGTTGCAACACGTGCTAATGAGGTTAGTAGGGAATTAGATTGTAAGTTCTTATTTTCTTGTATCCCTTCTACTATTGTAAAACCTACTCTTAATGATGTACATATTGATGTGTGTGAGTTACGGGAAAAGGCACAAAAGGCCACGACAAAAGCAAATGAATTTATGGAAAAAAAATCTTGTGAGAAAGTGAGTGTGAGAGATAAGCATGAGATTAGTTTATGGCCTATACAAAAAAATGAGAGAAAAGCCAATATTGAGAGCTTGTGTGAAAGAGCCAATGAGGTTAAATCTATTTTGTTTTCAAAGCAAAATATTTGTAAACTTTTATATAAAGGAACTTGCTATCTAGCAGGCGAGCTCAAACCATGTTTCTATAGTGTTTCTTTTGAGTTTTTGCAGAAGGCAAATGAGCTTATTCAACATATTGAATTGAAGTTTCATTCCAAAGTAATGAATGAAAACATGCACAATGCCAACTTGTTTATTATGATGAAATACTCCAAATTTGCTTCCAAATTCATCCATGACAGCAAGCATAAAGTGTTCAAAAAGGACATAAAGATTTTGATTTGAGGACAAATTGTTCTAAAGAAAGGGGGGATGATATGAATTCAACTACCAACCTATTGCATTCGCATGAAGGAGCAATTACAAGAAGAAGGAAAAGAAGATTCCAAGAGGATTATAAAAAAAATTAAATGGCAGAATTTTAAATAAAGAAATTTCTAGATTTCTTATTTTGGGACTTTTGATTTCAATGCTTGCCAACCATGCTCATTATTGCAAGGGACATTCTAGAAGAGTTGGTTGAGTGTGTTTAAAGCATATCTACTCTTTTGTCTAGCATTTAAGCAATGCAATTTACTTTTGGCTTCTTATGTCTTATTTTCTACAAAATGCATTTAATAGCTTTTTGAGTCCTTTTGTATTCCAAGGCATGCACGAATTTTTGGCCTCTAAAATGGCTTGTAATACATCATTTTGGACAGATTTCATGAATGAAAAACTTGTGTCTTCTTGAACCCCATTTGGTGTTTCATTTCTTTCAAATCTTGCTTTAGGTTTGAAGTTAAATCAATTCATTGGATTAGTCTTGATCAAGCTAATTCTGGAGTGAGTTGTCTTAGGATCTAAGAGTGACCATTTTAGATTTTGAGTGTGATCTAAGTTAGCCTTCATTGTGAGTTTTTGCAAGGATCCTAGAAGGACCTCTAGCTTTGTAAAATTCAAGCAAGGATCGGCGCTTATTAGCTTTGGTTTCCTAGGCCTTATTTTCTACAAATGCATTTAGTAAGCTTTTTTAGTCCTTTTGTATTTCAAGGCATGCACGAATTTTTGGCCTTTAAAATGGCTTGTAATTCATCATTTTGGACAGATTTGATGAATGAAAAACTTGTGTTTTCCTAGACTCCATTTGGTGTTGTCTTTCTTTCAAATCTTGCTTTAGGTTTGAAGTTAAATCAACTCATTGGATTAGTCTTGATCAAACTAATTCTGGAGTGAGTTTTCTTAGGATCTAAGAGTGACCATTTTAGATTTTGAGTGTGATCTAAGTTAGCTATCATTGTGAGCTTTTACAAGGATCCTAGAAGCACCTCTAGCTTTGTAAAATTCAAGCAAGGATCGGCGCTTATCATTTGGTATCAAAGCACTTGGTCGACATTCCTTGGCCGGCTCTAGAGGTAAACTATCTTTTCAACATGTCACATAATGAACACAATTCAACACATGTACCGGGTTTCAGTACCGTTCTTGAAGCTCTTAAAGATATGTTGGAAATGATGAGAGAAGATATGGAAGAACGAAGAGCACATCGCAAAATGATGTCTTCAAGGTACACTAATCCTAAACCAATTTCAAATATTCAATTTTCTATGAAAAATAATAGTTTATGTGATGAAATTCAGCCTAGGGTTGTAGAAAGTTGTATCAATGAAAATGAAATGCTTAGTGGTTTAGTTTCAACAAATGCATGTGAGTTAAGCGAAAAATTAGATTGCATGGACTTGTTTGCTTGCAATCCCTCTACTATTGTAACACCTACTATTAATGATGTACGTGTTGGCGTGTGTGAGTTAGGGAAAAAGGCACAAAAGGCCAAAACAAAAGCATATGATTTTAGAGAAAAAGAATCTCGTGAGAAAATGAGTGTGAGAGATATGTATGAGATTAGTTTATGGCCTATAGAGAAAAATGAGAGAAAAGCCAATGTTGTGAGCTTGTGTGAAAGAGCCAATGAGGTTAAATCTATTTTGTTTTCAAAGCAAAATATTTGTAGACTTTTATATAAAGGAACTTGCTATCTAACGGACGAGCTCAAACCATGTTTGTGTAGTGTTTCTTTTGAGTTCTTACAGGAAGCAAAAGATCTTATACAACATCTCGAAGCGAAGATTCCTTCGAAAGTAGAGAATGACCACAAGCACAATGCCAACTTGTTTATTATGATGAAATACTCCAAATTTGCTTCTAAGTACATCCATGGCAGCAAGCATAAAGTGTTCAAAAAAAGACAATAAAGATTTTGATTTGAGGACAAATCCTTTTAAAGAAAGGGGGGATGATATGAATTCAACCACCGACTTATTGTATTCACATGAAGGAGCAACAAGAAGCAAGAAAAGAAGATTTCAAGAGACTTTTTAAAATTAGAATGCATAAATTTAAATAGTGGAATTTCCAGATTTTTATATTTTAGAACTTTTTTATTTCAATGCTTGTCAACCATGCTCTTAATTGTAAGGGACCTACTAGAAGAGTTAGTTGGGCCTATTCAAAGCTTATCTACCCTTTTGTCTAGCATTTAAACCATGCAATTGAGTTTTGGTTTCCTAGGCCTTATTTTTTACAAATGCATTTAGTAAGCTTTTTTAGTCCTTTTGTATTTCAAGGCATGCACGAATTTTTTGCCTTTAAAATGGCTTGTAATTCATCATTTTGGACAGATTTGATGAATGAAAAACTTGTGTTTTCCTAGACTCCATTTGGTGTTGTCTTTCTTTCAAATCTTGCTTTATGTTTGAAGTTAAATCAACTCATTGGATTAGTCTTGATCAAACTAATTCTGGAGTGAGTTTTCTTAGGATCTAAGAGTGACCATTTTAGATTTTGAGTGTGATCTAAGTTAGCTATCATTGTGAGCTTTTACAAGGATCCTAGAAGCACCTCTAGCTTTGTAAAATTCAAGCAAGGATCGGCGCTTATCATTTGGTATCAAAGCACTTGGTCGACATTCCTTGGCCGGCTCTAGAGGTAAACTATCTTTTCAACATGTCACATAATGAACACAATTCAACACATGTACCGGGTTTCAGTACCGTTCTTGAAGCTCTTAAAGATATGTTGGAAATGATGAGAGAAGATATGGAAGAACGAAGAGCACATCGCAAAATGATGTCTTCAAGGTACACTAATCCTAAACCAATTTCAAATATTCAATTTTCTATGAAAAATAATAGTTTATGTGATGAAATTCAGCCTAGGGTTGTAGAAAGTTGTATCAATGAAAATGAAATGCTTAGTGGTTTAGTTTCAACAAATGCATGTAAGTTAAGCGAAAAATTAGATTGCATGGACTTGTTTGCTTGCAATCCCTCTACTATTGTAACACCTACTATTAATGATGTACGTGTTGGCGTGTGTGAGTTAGGGAAAAAGGCACAAAAGGCCAAAACAAAAGAATATGATTTTAGAGAAAAAGAATCTCGTGAGAAAATGAGTGTGAGAGATAAGTATGAGATTAGTTTATGGCCTATAGAGAAAAATGAGAGAAAAGCCAATGTTGTGAGCTTGTGTGAAAGAGCCAATGAGGTTAAATCTATTTTGTTTTCAAAGCAAAATATTTGTAGACTTTTATATAAAGGAACTTGCTATCTAACGGACGAGCTCAAACCTTGTTTGTCTAGTGTTTCTTTTGAGTTCTTACAGGAAGCAAAAGATCTTATACAACATCTCGAAGCGAAGATTCCTTCGAAAGTAGAGAATGACCACAAACACAATGCCAACTTGTTTATTGTGATGAAATACTCTAAATTTTCTTCTAAGTTCATCCATGGCAGCAAGCATAAAGTGTTCAAAAGAAGACATAAAGATTTTGATTTGAGGACAAATCCTTCTAAAGAAAGGGGGGATGATATGAATTCAACTACCAACTTATTGCATGCACATGAAGGAGCAACAAGAAGTAAGAAAAGAAGATTTCAAGAGCCTTTTTAAAATTAGAATGCATAAATTTAAATAGTGGAATTTCCAGATTTTTATATTTTAGAACTTTTTTATTTCAATGCTTGCCAACCATGCTCTTAATTGTAAGGGACCTTCTAGAAGAGTTAGTTGGGCCTATTCAAAGCTTATCTACCCTTTTGTCTAGCATTTAAGCCATGCAATTGAGTTTTGGTTTCCTAGGCCTTATTTTCTACAAATGCATTTAGTAAGCTTTTTTAGTCCTTTTGTATTTCAAGGCATGCACGAATTTTTGCCTTTAAAATGGCTTGTAATTCATCATTTTGGACAGATTTGATGAATGAAAAACTTGTGTTTTCCTAGACTCCATTTGGTGTTGTCTTTCTTTCAAATCTTGCTTTAGGTTTGAAGTTAAATCAACTCATTGGATTAGTCTTGATCAAACTAATTCTGGAGTGAGTTTTCTTAGGATCTAAGAGTGACCATTTTAGATTTTGAGTGTGATCTAAGTTAGCTATCATTGTGAGCTTTTACAAGGATCCTAGAAGCACCTCTAGCTTTGTAAAATTCAAGCAAGGATCGGCGCTTATCATTTGGTATCAAAGCACTTGGTCGACATTCCTTGGCCGGCTCTAGAGGTAAACTATCTTTTCAACATGTCACATAATGAACACAATTCAACACATGTACCGGGTTTCAGTACCGTTCTTGAAGCTCTTAAAGATATGTTGGAAATGATGAGAGAAGATATGGAAGAACGAAGAGCACATCGCAAAATGATGTCTTCAAGGTACCCTAATCCTAAACCAATTTCAAAATTTCAATTTTCTATGAAAAATAATAGTTTATGTGATGAAATTCAGCTTAGGGTTGTAGAAAGTTGTATCAATGAAAATGAAATGCTTAGTGGTTTAGTTTCAACAAATGCATGTGAGTTAAGCGAAAAATTAGATTGCATGGACTTGTTTGCTTGCAATCCCTCTACTATTGTAACACCTACTATTAATGATGTACGTGTTGGCGTGTGTGAGTTAGGAAAAAGGCACAAAAGGCCAAAACAAAAGCATATGATTTTAGAGAAAAAGAATCTCGTGAGAAAATGAGTGTGAGAGATAAGTATGAGATTAGTTTATGACCTATAGAGAAAAATGAGAGAAAAGCCAATGTTGTGAGCTTGTGTGAAAGAGCCAATGAGGTTAAATCTATTTTGTTTTCAAAGCAAAATATTTGTAGACTTTTATATAAAGGAACTTGCTATCTAACGGACGAGCTCAAACCATGTTTGTCTAGTGTTTCTTTTGAGTTCTTACAGGAAGCAAAAGATCTTATACAACATCTCAAGCGAAGATTCCTTGAAAGTAGAGAATGACCACAAACACAATGCCAACTTGTTTATTGTGATGAAATACTCTAAATTTTCTTCTAAGTTCATCCATGGCAGCAAGCATAAAGTTTTCAAAAGAAGACATAAAGATTTTGATTTGAGGACAAATCCTTCTAAAGAAAGGGGGGATGATATGAATTCAACTACCAACTTATTGCATGCACATGAAGGATCAACAAGAAGTAAGAAAAGAAGATTTCAAGAGCCTTTTTAAAATTAGAATGCATAAATTTAAATAGTGGAATTTCCAGATTTTTATATTTTAGAACTTTTTTATTTCAATGCTTGCCAACCATGCTCTTAATTGTAAGGGACCTTCTAGAAGAGTTAGTTGGGCCTATTCAAAGCTTATCTACCCTTTTGTCTAGCATTTAAGCCATGCAATTGAGTTTTGGTTTCCTAGGCCTTATTTTCTACAAATGCATTTAGTAAGCTTTTTTAGTCCTTTTGTATTTCAAGGCATGCACGAATTTTTTGCCTTTAAAATGGCTTGTAATTCATCATTTTGGACAGATTTGATGAATGAAAAACTTGTGTTTTCCTAGACTCCATTTGGTGTTGTCTTTCTTTCAAATCTTGCTTTAGGTTTGAAGTTAAATCAACTCATTGGATTAGTCTTGATCAAACTAATTCTGGAGTGAGTTTTCTTAGGATCTAAGAGTGACCATTTTAGATTTTGAGTGTGATCTAAGTTAGCTATCATTGTGAGCTTTTACAAGGATCCTAGAAGCACCTCTAGCTTTGTAAAATTCAAGCAAGGATCGGCGCTTATCATTTGGTATCAAAGCACTTGGTCGACATTCCTTGGCCGGCTCTAGAGGTAAACTATCTTTTCATGTCACATAATGAACACAATTCAACACATGTACCGGGTTTCAGTACCGTTCTTGAAGCTCTTAAAGATATGTTGGAAATGATGAGAGAAGATATGGAAGAACGAAGAGCACATCGCAAAATGATGTCTTCAAGGTACCCTAATCCTAAACCAATTTCAAATTTTCAATTTTCTATGAAAAATAATAGTTTATGTGATGAAATTCAGCTTAGGGTTGTAGAAAGTTGTATCAATGAAAATGAAATGCTTAGTGGTTTAGTTTCAACAAATGCATGTGAGTTAAGCGAAAAATTAGATTGCATGGACTTGTTTGCTTGCAATCCCTCTACTATTGTAACACCTACTATTAATGATGTACGTGTTGGCGTGTGTGAGTTAGGGAAAAAGGCACAAAAGGCCAAAACAAAAGCATATGATTTTAGAGAAAAAGAATCTCGTGAGAAAATGAGTGTGAGAGATAAGTATGAGATTAGTTTATGACCTATAGAGAAAAATGAGAGAAAAGCCAATGTTGTGAGCTTGTGTGAAAGAGCCAATGAGGTTAAATCTATTTTGTTTTCAAAGCAAAATATTTGTAGACTTTTATATAAAGGAACTTGCTATCTAACGGACGAGCTCAAACCATGTTTGTCTAGTGTTTCTTTTGAGTTCTTACAGGAAGCAAAAGATCTTATACAACATCTCGAAGCGAAGATTCCTTCGAAAGTAGAGAATGACCACAAACACAATGCCAACTTGTTTATTGTGATGAAATACTCTAAATTTTCTTCTAAGTTCATCCATGGCAGCAAGCATAAAGTTTTCAAAAGAAGACATAAAGATTTTGATTTGAGGACAAATCCTTCTAAAGAAAGGGGGGATGATATGAATTCAACTACCAACTTATTGCATGCACATGAAGGATCAACAAGAAGTAAGAAAAGAAGATTTCAAGAGCCTTTTTAAAATTAGAATGCATAAATTTAAATAGTGGAATTTCCAGATTTTTATATTTTAGAACTTTTTTATTTCAATGCTTGCCAACCATGCTCTTAATTGTAAGGGACCTTCTAGAAGAGTTAGTTGGGCCTATTCAAAGCTTATCTACCCTTTTGTCTAGCATTTAAGCCATGCAATTGAGTTTTGGTTTCCTAGGCCTTATTTTCTACAAATGCATTTAGTAAGCTTTTTTAGTCCTTTTGTATTTCAAGGCATGCACGAATTTTTTGCCTTTAAAATGGCTTGTAATTCATCATTTTGGACAGATTTGATGAATGAAAAACTTGTGTTTTCCTAGACTCCATTTGGTGTTGTCTTTCTTTCAAATCTTGCTTTAGGTTTGAAGTTAAATCAACTCATTGGATTAGTCTTGATCAAACTAATTCTGGAGTGAGTTTTCTTAGGATCTAAGAGTGACCATTTTAGATTTTGAGTGTGATCTAAGTTAGCTATCATTGTGAGACAAGGATCCTAGAAGCACCTCTAGCTTTGTAAAATTCAAGCAAGGATCGGCGCTTATCATTTGGTATCAAAGCACTTGGTCGACATTCCTTGGCCAGCTCTAGAGGTAAACTATCTTTTCAACATGTCACATAATGAACACAATTCAACACATGTACCGGGTTTCAGTACCGTTCTTGAAGCTCTTAAAGATATGTTGGAAATGATGAGAGAAGATATGGAAGAACGAAGAGCACATCGCAAAATGATGTCTTCAAGGTACACTAATCCTAAACCAATTTCAAATATTCAATTTTCTATGAAAAATAATAGTTTATGTGATGAAATTCAGCCTAGGGTTGTAGAAAGTTGTATCAATGAAAATGAAATGCTTAGTGGTTTAGTTTCAACAAATGCATGTGAGTTAAGCGAAAAATTAGATTGCATGGACTTGTTTGCTTGCAATCCTCTACTATTGTAACACCTACTATTAATGATGTACGTGTTGGCGTGTGTGAGTTAGGGAAAAAGGCACAAAAGGCCAAAACAAAAGCATATGATTTTAGAGAAAAAGAATCTCGTGAGAAAATGAGTGTGAGAGATAAGTATGAGATTAGTTTATGGCCTATAGAGAAAAATGAGAGAAAAGCCAATGTTGTGAGCTTGTGTGAAAGAGCCAATGAGGTTAAATCTATTTTGTTTTCAAAGCAAAATATTTGTAGACTTTTATATAAAGGAACTTGCTATCTAAAGGACGAGCTCAAACCATGTTTGTCTAGTGTTTCTTTTGAGTTCTTACAGGAAGCAAAAGATCTTATACAACATCTCGAAGCGAAGATTCCTTCGAAAGTAGAGAATGACCACAAACACAATGCCAACTTGTTTATTGTGATGAAATACTCTAAATTTTCTTCTAAGTTCATCCATGGCAGCAAGCATAAAGTGTTCAAAAGAAGACATAAAGATTTTGATTTGAGGACAAATCCTTCTAAAGAAAGGGGGGATGATATGAATTCAACTACCAACTTCTTGCATGCACATGAAGGATCAATTACAAGAAGAAGGAAAAGAAGATTCCAAAAGGATTATAACAATTACATGGCAGAATTTTAAATAAAGAAATTTCTAGATTTCTTATTTTGGGACTTTTTGATTTCAATGCTTGCCAACGATGCTCATAATTGCAAGGGACCTTCTAGAAGAGTTGGTTGAGTGTATTTAAAGCTTATCTACCCTTTTGTCTAGCATTTAAGCCATGCAATTTACTTTTGGCTTCTTATGTCTTATTTTCTACAAAATGCATTTAATCGCTTTTTGAGTCCTTTTGTATTCCAAGGCATGCACGAATTTTTGGCCGTTAAAATGGCTTGTAATACATCATTTTGGACAGATTTTGATGAATGAAAAACTTGTGTTTTCTTAGACCTCATTTGGTGTTGTCTTTCTTTCAAATCTTGCTTTAGGTTTGAAGATAAATCAATTCATTGGATTAGTCTTGATCAAACTAATTCTGGAGTGAGTTGTCTTAGGATCTAAGAGTGACCATTTTAGATTTTGAGTGTGATCTAAGTTAGCTATCATTGTGAGTTTTTACAAGGATCCTAGAAGGACCTCTAGCTTTGTAAAATTCAAGCAAGGATCGGCGCTTATCACGTTACGTCCCAGTGGAGATTTTGACCAAGCCAAGTGTAAACGTGGAGAAAGTTCACGACATAGTCACAACTCCGAATGCTAGCCAAGCAACATGGATGACACCTATTTTTTAGCATTTGACGGGAGGAACTATACCGGTGGACAGAAAGGAAGCTAGAAAACTATGTTATCGGGCAGCCAGATACACGATTGAAAGAGGAATTTTGTACAAGCGAGGGTATTCCCTACCCCTACTTCGGTGTCTCAACCCCAACTAGGCAGAGTATATCATGAGAGAAGTACATGAAGAAGTATGCGGTAACCATTCTAGGGCCTGATCCTTGGCTAAGCAAATAAACCGACAAGGTTACTTCTGGCCAACATTAGTTGAAGATGCGAAACGGTTCAAGCGAGCATGCGACAAGTGTCAACGCTTTGCTACAATCACGCACTAGCCCCCAGAAAATCTTACCACTATGGTGGGGCCATTGCCCTTCACTCAATGGGGAATCGATTTGATTGGACCGTTACCGCAAGCCTAGGGCCAAGTCAAGTTTGTTGTAGTGGCCGTAGACTACTTCACCAAGTGGGCAGAAGTAGAAGCACTAGCCACCATCACCGAGAAGAAAATTACCGACTTTGTGTGGAAGAGTATCATCTGTAGATTTGGGGTACCCCACACTCTGATAATCGACAATGGAAAACAGTTTGATAATGCCGCGTTTAGAAAGTTCTACAAAGAATTGAGCATAAGCCATCTTCGCCAGCGCACCCTTAAGCAAATGGGCAGGTAGAAGCAGTCAACAAGATCGTCAAGAAGAACCTAAAAACCAAGCTAGAAGCCCTCAAGGGAGCATGGGTGGACGAGCTCCCAAGAGTCTTTTAGGCCTACTGGACGACGTCCAAGACATCGATAGATGAAACTCCATTCTCTCTCAACTACGGGGCCGAAGCAATGATCCCAACCTAGATAGGCATCCTTTCACCTCGAAGAGAATTCCACAATCCAAGCCAGAATGATCAAGAGTTGCAGCTAAGTCTTGACCTGCTAGAAGAACGAAGAAAAGCAGCTAGCATCAGCACAGCTGAGTATAAAAGTCGAATTGCCAGGTACTACATGATAAGGATCATGGAGTTCCACAAGTTTCACTTGGACCTATTGATAAGCGTCGATCCTTGCTTTAATTTTACAAAGCTAGAGGTCCATCTAGGATCCTTGTAAAAGCTCACAATGATAGCTAACTTAGATCACACTCAAAATCTAAAATAGTCACTCTTAGATCCTAAGACAACTCACTCCAGAATTAGCTTGATCAAGACTAATCCAATGAATTGATTTTACTTCAAACCTAAAGCAAGATTTGAAAGAAATGAAACACCAAATGGGGTTCAAGAAAACACAAGTTTTTCATTCATAAATCTCTCCAAAATGATGTATTACAAGCCATTTTAAAGGCCAAAAATTCGTGCATGCCTTGGAATACAAAAGGACTCAAAAAGCTATTAAATGCATTTGTAGAAAATAAGACATAAGAAGCCAAAAGTAAATTGCATAGCTTAAATGCTAGACAAAAGGGTAGATATGCTTTAAATACACTCAACCAACTCTTCTAGAATGTCCCTTGCAATAATGAGCATGGTTGGCAAGCATTGAAATCAAAGAGTCCCAAAATAAGAAATCTAGAAATTTCTTTATTTAAAATTCTGCCATGTAATTGTTATAATCCTCTTGAAATCTTCTTTTCCTTCTTCTTGTAATTTCTCCTTCATGTGCATGCAATAAGTTGGTAGTTGAATTCATATCACCTATTACACGATCCAAAGCAAAGAAAATTCAACAAGCATTCATTCTTCACCTTCGACAGTGGATAGCCTCAATTCAAAATCCATTTCATTTGCTAGAGACCATTTCAAGGGAAGAGGAACCATTTGATGCTTTGG
This sequence comes from Sicyos edulis, assembly GCA_036507275.1. Lineage (NCBI taxonomy): Eukaryota > Viridiplantae > Streptophyta > Magnoliopsida > Cucurbitales > Cucurbitaceae > Sicyos > Sicyos edulis. Next base: position 19,149,201 of record CM071857.1, on the reverse strand, counting down.
AAGTGAATGTATGCAAGATTGAAGTTGTCGATGGAATTAATGACATTTGACTTGATTTAAATGTCTTAATCATTCGACAAGGGGAAATACACATGTTAGAGTTGGCAACACAAACATCAATTTTAAGATTTTAGGAGCTTTTATGCAATTCTATGTTTAAAATCTTGTTTTTAATGTTTTAGGTTATATTTTGCAACAATGGCATTATGGTAATTATGTTGGTTTCTTTATTTTAGGTTTAACTTTCATAGGCTATAAATAGCCATGAAGTAAGTTGTAAAACTCAGATTTTGATTGAATGAAAATTAGCTGTTTACAAGAGATCATTTTCTTAGAATTTTAGGGCATGTTCTTTGTCTCTTTTTCTAAGTTTCCCTTGCAATCTTGAGATAGAATGCATTTGAGCCATTCAATCCAGCCTTGATCAAGCTTGATTGTGGAGTGACTCAATCTAGAACAAGATCTTTCATATCTGGCTTCTAGATCATTTATCTTAAGAGGTAATCAAATTCTAGCATTTTCTCTTGGTTGTTCCCAAATCTATAAGGAGGTGTTAATCTCTTAATTCAAGGGTTCTTGCTTCATCATAAGCTTGGATCTTTGGGCTGAGAATTAGGGTTGCCTTATCATTTGGTATCAAAGCATAGGTTGCATCTTTGTGGCCGGCTCTAGATTTGATTTTATCTTTAACTTTCAGCAATTCGTTCATCTTCTTGTTCAGATCTTGTTTCTCTGTTATTCATCATTGTTGGATCTAAAAAACAAAAAGTTCCTGGTTCGATCTTGAATTATTCTTGTCCAATTTGAAACTGCTGCAGTGAGTGCTTATATTTTCGATTGTAACATCTCGATAACGATCGAATTTGACAAATTGTTCTACTGCAAAAATTCCGATCCGTGCGTTATCGTTAATCCTGAAGAAGACGACTTATTCAAATTAGTATCGTAAAGCATTCGTTTGTGGGTTTCTTTTTCATTGTGTAATTTACCCAAAAAAAAAATTGCAAGATATTTATCTTTATTTTCCATCAATTTCCTTGTGGCCTACTCTAGATTTTATTTGATTTTATCCTTGTGGCCAACCCTAAATTTGATTTGATTTTATCCTTTATTTTATCCTTGTGGTCTACTTTTGTTTCCAGTTATAACACCTTGCTAATTACCAAATTTCACAAATTGTCCTTCTAGAAAAATTTAGATCGGTACGTTATCTATATTCTTCAAGAAGGCTATTTACTCAAATTAGTAATTTCATACGTTCATTTGTTTGTTTCCTTCTAAGTGTTCGATATATCCGAAAAAAAGAAAAAAAAATCTGAACATTTATTTTTCTTTCTATTTCTTTTTGTTCTTGATTTTGTTATTTCATAATTTTTCTTGTCTTGGTTGATTTGTAAGGCTCACTATTACAAGATTTGCTTTATCCATATTAGCCTACATTTATCGAAATTTAGCCACTTTCCCAAATAGCCTACCTTTGTGTGTGATAAACACGAGCGTTCCGAGTGTAAAATTCAGTGAGTTGAGTGTGTGAGGTCCTTCATATATATTTTACTATTTTACAACATGAATCAAGATGGGAGAGATGGAGAGGAGAGTAGTGAAGCTAGGTGGAGAGAAGCTCAAAGTGGGGTCATTAATCGTTTAACTCAAGTGGTTAATGCCTTAAGCGATAGGTTGGAGCCAATGGAAGTAGCTTTAGGAAATCCTTTGCAACATTCCTAAACATTATTCTCGAGAACTCAAGCAAAAGCTCTATACTTTGCAACAGGGATCCAAAAGTGTAGAGGATTATTACAAGGAAATGGAGGTCCTTATGAACAGAGCATGCATTAACGAAGATGAGGAGGATACAATGGCTAGGTTCCTTGGCGGGTTGAACCGACAATTGGCTCATCAAGTTGATAGACAACCTTACTTTGATATGAAGAAATTGTTACACCTTGCTGTCAAAATTGAAGGACAATTAGCATGGGAGAAGGAGAATTCCAAGAGGTACTCTTCTTCTAAGTCTACTACTTTTTCTGCCAATACTTGGAAAAAGAATGCAAATAATGTTAAGGTTGATTTGAAGCCAAAAGGCAAGTATGAGTTTGAAAAAAAGGACAATGCCGAAAGTTCTAAAGGCAAGGATAAAATGGAAGGATATAAGGAGGTTCGAGAGAGAAATAGAGATATCAAATGTTGGAAATGTCAAGGGAGTGGACATATTAGTCGTGATTGTCCTAACAAGAGAGTCGTGATCATTAAAAATGGGAAAGTTGTCACCGATGGAGAGGACAGCTGCGAAGACTAGTTAATTGATGAAAAAGAAAATGAGAATGAGGAGGAATTGGAAGATGGGAGTCATTTGGCCCTTGTAACAAGAAAACTCCTTACCACTCAAATTAAGGAGAATGATGTTGATGACCAAAGAGACAACTTATTCCATACACGATGTCTCGTTAATGGGACTCCTTGTAGTCTTGTTATTGATAGTGGAAGTTGCACCAACGTCGTAAGTACATTTTTTATCAAGAGGTTGCAAATTCCAATTCAACACCATCCTAAACCATACAAGCTCCAATGGCTCAATGATAGTGGGGCAATGAAGGTAGTTTCTCAAGCTTTAATTACTTTTTCATTAGGAAAATATCGAGATGAGATTCTTTGTGATGTGTTACCTATGCACTCTGGAGATATATTGCTTGGTAGACCTTGCCAATTTGATAGGAAGGTCATGTATGATGGTTATTTGAATAGGTATTCTTTCACAAAAGATGGAAGAAACACAACTCTTGTACCTTTAAGTTCTAATGATGTATATATTGATCAACTGAAGTTGGAGAAAAAAAAAAGAGAGAGTATGAAGAAAAAGAATTAAAAGAAAAAAAAGAAGTGAGTGAGAAAATAGAGAAAAATAAAAGAGAAAAAAAAAAGTGGAAGGGAGAGTGAAAAAAGTGATGAAATTGAAAAAAAAGTCAAAAAAAGTGAGCTGTTTTGCTAGAGTGGGAGAGGTGAGAAGGGCAATGTTTTACCAAAAATCAATCTTTGTGCTTATGTACAAGGAAGGGTATTTAGCTTCTAACGATAATACTCTTTCTTTGCCTAGTGTGTTTCAATCTCTTTTACAGATGTGTTCCAAGATGAAGTACCTAAAGGACTACCTCCCATTCGAGGAATTGAACACCAAATAGACTTCATTCCAGGGGCTGTCATTCCCAATAGGCCAGCTTATAGAGCCAATCCAACCGAGACCAAGGAAATTCAAAGACAAGTGGAGGAGCTCATTGATAAAGGCTATGTACGAGAGAGTTTGAGTCCATGCTCAGTACCTGTCATATTGGTGCCAAAGAAAGATGGAACTTGGCGCATGTGTGTGGATTGTAGAGCCATCAACAAAATCACTGTAAAGTATCGACATCCTATTCCTAGACTAGATGATATGTTTGATGAATTGCATGGTTCGTGCTTATTTACAAAGATTGATTCAAAATCTGGATATCATCAAATTAGAATGCATGTAGGTGATGAATGGAAAACAACTTTCAAAACTAAGTTTTGGTTGTATGAATGACTTGTTATGCCTTTTGGACTAACTAATGCTCCTAGCACATTTATGCGTTTAATGAACTATGTTTTAAGAGAATATTTAGGAAAGTATGTTGTTGTGTATTTTGATGATTTTCTTATTTATTCAAAGACTTTGCTTGAACATGTCGAACATGTTAGGTCTGTTCTAACTACACTTAGAAATGAGGAACTTTATGCTAATTTGAATAAGTGTTGTTTTTGCATGGAAAAAGTTAACTTTCTTGGATTTATACTTGGTAAAAATGGAGTAGAAGTAGACATTGAGAAAGTTAAGGCAATTCGCGATTGGCCAACACCGACAAATGCAAGTGAGGTAAGGAGTTTTCATGGGTTAGCTAGCTTTTATAGGAGGTTTATAAAGGACTTTAGTACCATAGCTGCACCATTGAATGATTTGGTAAAAAAAAATGTTGTGTTCCAATGGGGGGGAAATGCAAGATAAAGCCTTTAATGAACTTAAGGAAAAATTAACCAATGCACCATTACTTGTCTTGCCTAACTTTGAAAAGACATTTGAAATTGAGTGTGATGCAAGTGGTTTGGGCATAGGTGCTGTTTTAATGCAAGATGGAAAGCCTTTGATGTACTTTAGTGAAAAACTAAATGGGGTAGCATTGCACTATCCTACCTATGATAAAGAATTGTTTGCTTTAGTTCGTACATTGCAGGTATGGCAACACTACTTATGGCCTAGAGAGTTCGTGATTCACACTGATCATAAGAGCTTGAAACATCTTAAGGGTAAAAGTAAATTTAACCGCCGGCATGCAAAGTGGGTAGAATTTATTGAAACATTTCCCTAAGTGATCAAATATAAGCAAGGTAAAGATAATATCGTGGCTGATGCATTGTCAAGAAGGTACAATCTCTTTACTTCTCTTACTGCAAAAATTCTTGGATTTGAGCACATTAAAGAGCTATATAAATCTGACAAAGATTTTGGACCAATTTTTGCATCTTGTCGAGCTAGAAACGTTTTGGATGACTATTATGTCTTTCATGAATATTTGTTTAAGAAAAATAAACTTTGTGTTCCTAATTGTTCTATAAGAGTTTTACTTGTGAAAGAAGCCCATGGTGGTGGCTTAATGGGACATTTTGGGATTCATAAAACTTATGATATGTTGCATGAACATTTGTTTTGGCCTAAGATGAAACATGATGTTCATAAGGTTTGTAGTCAATGTTTTAAATGCAAAGAGGCTAAGTCTAGAACCCAACCAAATGGATTGTATACTCCTTTGAATGTACCTAATGAACCATGGACTGATATATCTATGGATTTTATCCTTGGTTTGCCGAGAACAAAAAGGGGTAAAGATAGTATTTTTATTGTGGTTGATAGATTTAGTAAAATGGCTCATTTTATAGCATGTAACAAAACGGATGATGCAAAGCAAGTGGCTGATATTTTCTTTAGAGAAGTAGTAAGATTACATGGAATTCCTAAAACTATTGTTAGTGATAGAGATGTTAAATTTTTAAGTCACTTTTGGAAAGTATTATGGGGTAAATTGGGCACTAAACTACTGTTTTCAACCACATGTCATCCTCAAACTGATGGGCAAACTGAGGTGGTTAATCGAACTTTAGGAACTTTGCTTAGAGCTATTATTTCTAAGAACATTAAGTCTTGGGAGGAATGCTTGTCATTTGTAGAGTTTGCATACAATAGAGCAATTCATAGTACCACTCATTGTTCTTCTTTTGAAGTTGTTTATGGATTTAATCCACTTACACCTCTTGATTTGCTTCCTATTCCATCTAATGTTTTTGTGAGTGATGTAGCTACAAATAAGGCAGATTTGATCAAGAATTTGCACAAGGATGTGAAAGAGAGAATTGAGAAACAAAATTTCCAAGTTGCTTCGCGAATTAACAAAGGACGTAAGGAACTCATTTTTAAACCAGGAGATTGGGTTTGGGTTCATTTTCGAAAGGAGCGATTTCCATCTCAAAGGAAGACCAAGTTACATCCAAGAGGAGATGGTCTTTTTCAAGTTCTTGAGAGGATTAACAACAATGCCTACAAAATCGATCTTCCAAGTGACTTTTCAGTGAGTTCTACTTTTAATGTTGCTGACTTGAGTCCTTTTGATGTAGTTGATGATTTTCCAGATTCGAGGACGAATCCTTTCGAAGAGGGGGAAGATGATAAAGATCATTGATCTTAAGAGGTAATCAAATTCTAGCATTTTCTCTTGGTTGTTCCCAAATCTATAAGGAGGTGTTAATCTCTTAATTCAAGGGTTCTTGCTTCATCATAAGCTTGGATCTTTGGGCTGAGAATTAGGGTTTCCTTATCACTAACAACTCAAAGGTGAAAATCAGACGCTTTAAAGAAGGCAACTTAGTGTTAAGAAAAATCATGCCAAATACCAGGAATCCGAATGACGGTTCATTGGGTCTAAATTGGGAAGGCTCGTATTTGATCGTGAAGGTACTACGCCAAGGCACCTATCAACTGAAAACGTTAGATGGGGTAACGGTACCACATCTATGGCACGCTGAACATCTTAAGAAATACTATCAGTAGTAGAGCAGACTTGGACGACGAGTTCGGACTACAATTTTTGTTTCGATTACTTAGAGTAGTTGATAGGTGTTGTCACTTTCATTTCATTCCATTAGCAAAATGTAACAGGATATTAGTTCGACATATTGTTTTGTTATTCTAGTTGTTATCCCTGAATACAATTCAAGCCACTTTTACTTCTATTGAGTATATTTAAGAAAAAACTGTCTTGAATGGACTACCTAGGTGGATAAGGTCGAATTGGCGATCCAAGTTCTACTATGATGGTAAGGCCAACTAGGCTACCTAGATGGATAAGTCAGAAACGGCTATCCAAGTTTTACTATGATGGTAAGGCCAACTAGGCTACCTAGACGGATAAAGCCGAAATGGCTATCCAAGTTCTACTATGATGGTAAGGCCAACTAGGCTACCTAGACGGATAAGGCCAAAACTACTATCCAAGTTTTACTATGATGGAAAGGTCAACTAGGCTACCTAGACGGATAAGGCCGGAACAACTATAAAGATAAAGACAACTAGGTTACCTAAACGGACAAGACCAGAGTGGACACCCAAATCTGGCTAAGGAGATAGGGCAAACTAAGCTACCGAGAAGGATACGGCCACCAGGGCCATTCGAAATCCACAAAGACCACAAATCGATGAAGACGACCCAGGTCACTATGTAGAAGAAAAGTAAAGGAAAATTAGAAAAAGAAAGAACAAATATTATCATTGATACTGCACGATTACACACCAAAGATACAAGAAGCGAAAACAGAAAAGACAGAATCTGAAAAACAACAACATGAACTAATACAGTAGAAATGTAACGGCCCAGGTTTTCATCCCGGTCTTCCAGGTATGCCCTAGGGGTATTTTGGTAATTTGGTCGGGCCGTCAGGGCTGTTTCTGTCTTTTTCAGTTGTTAAAATTATTGGATGGTCTTTTGTAGGGTTTTGTGCCTTGTGGATGTGTTTGGGCATGGAGAGATGCAAAAAAATAAATTAAAGGATTAAAGGTGTGGTTGTTGGGTTTAGAACCCACGTTGCCTGGATGGTCAGAGGAGTGGTGTTGCCAGTTGTGCCACAAGAGGTTATTGATGCTTATTCAGTGGTATGTCTTAGTTAGCTATGGGTCTTTGGGATTTTGGTGTGTTTGATTAAATGAAGGGAAAATAGGTTTTCATCTCTTTTGCTCTCCAAACTCCCAAGCCGCCCAACCAAGCTCTCTCTAGCTCCTACCCGTGCATCCCCTTGCCATGCTTCATCGTTCGTCATTTCGGGTAAGTGTCTCGATCTCTTACTTCATCGTTTTGGGTGCTGTTCTTGCTGGCCGAGAAGAGGGAGAGGCTGAGTTTTGGTTTTTGTTGTAGCTAGCAGAGAGGACCAGCCCATCGCGCCCAGACGCCCATCGCTCAACCCCTGCATCGCGCCCAAACGCCCATCGCGGCCCCTGCGGCGTCATCGCCGCTACCAAAGCGCAAACGCCAAAGAAGAACGCTGGCCCGCCGCACAGCCAGACCCAGCCGCAGCGCCCCGGCCTGTCGCGCGTCTCGCCCGCATCGTGTCGCTTCTCCCGCGCGCCGTCCCAGCTTGAGCTCGCCTGCATCGCTCGTCCGCGTCTGCACGCCCGCGCCCGTCCGCGAGCAACTCAATGCTCCAGCGCCCATCCGTGCGCAGCTTATTGCTCCAGCGCCCGTGCCAGCGTCGTCCTCGCGCAGCTCAGCGCCCCAGCGCCCATCCTCGCGCGCAGTTCTGCAGCACCAGCCCGCCCAGCACCAGCCAGCGACCGTGCAGCTTGTCCGTCCGCGGGTCAGCCGTGCCGTGTGAGTTGCTCCCGAGCTGAGCCATGTTTGTTTTATTATTTTAGGCCTATTGGTTGTAATATGTGTTGTTGTTTGTTAGGTACCCGATATCTAGCTCGGGGTTCGTTTGCAGCATAGGACCGTAGTGTGTTATTACCTTCCGACCAAGGTAAGGATTTCTTACCGAAGTTGTGTGGGCCCTGCGATATATTCTGTGATTGCTGTTTGCGTGCTTGTTTATGTTTATCAGCATGTTTAGTGGATAGGTGCTCTGTTTTGAATTTTGACTGGCATGATTCTCGTGTTATTTCTCATGTTAGTTCCATGCTAGGTTGTTCTGTTCTGCCATGCTCGTTATCTGTTCTTGCTCCATAGTATCATGCTAGGTTCATTGTCTCTGCTGAGTACGTATTGGATTGTTTGTTGTATCTGTTTATAGTTTAGAATTATGATAGGTAGCATCATCCGGGCAAGGATGCATAACGTAACTTGCATCCGTGGCAGGGACGTGCGAGGCAATACTCCGTCCCTGATCCGTCGTTAGAGTTTAGCTAACCCTAACGGCAGCCCAGTGCAATCTTGGGTGAGGGTGGCAAACTGTTAAATGCCCCAACGGTCGGGGGGATGACGAGGCATTGCCTTGTCCCCGGCAGTCGACACGTCCTCAGCATGTCGGCAGTAGCCCTTAATTGCCACCTGATAGGGCAAGGACCGTTTCCTGGTGTAAGCCTACCACGATCGGTTTCTTAGCCTTAGGTGCGATGGTACAGGCTGACATAGTTTTTGTGTCCTGGTCTCACACCACTATGTTCAGTAACACCGATCCAGAGATTTGTTAGGCATGCGTACTGGACCAGGGCAGCTTGCCCTAGACCCAACACCCCCCTGGTTTGCAGCAGCATGCGGTGCGCGCACTCACTCATTACAGCGCCGACTGGAGAGCTCCTTGGGATCTTGAGTTCAGTGCACCTTTCGTATCGAAGTAGGAAGGCTGAGGTCGGAACTAGTTTCTCGTATAGTATCGTATCGCGTGGTAGTTTTCTGGAGTAAAACCGTATGATGGCATCCGAGGTTTATGTATGGAGTAAAGTGTTGTGCTCTCTTCAATGTTTATATTCATAGCTTGCATGCATTCCTACTAGATGACCAGTTATATCGTATTGTACCCCGGTTGGGGATTCTTACTGAATAATTCGTTACTCACCCTTATTATGTGGTTTTCCACAGGTAACTATGGCGCGAGACAGGATGGCTGAAGGAGAAGCTGCTGATCATTGAAACCAGCTGTCAAAACTCTGAGTCTTATGTTTATGTTTTCTTATGTTTTTATTATCCTCTGAATGCATGTAGTTGGGCACGGAGCCCTTAGGGTGTTTTATGATTGTTTCTGGATTCTGACACTGATGTAAACCGTTTGAAGTTTTGAATGATTTGAATAAGTCTCTTATCAGAGTATGTTTTGGAAATGTATTTGGCTTGGAACAGGTACTTGGAAACAGGGACAGGTTTCAGGAATTAAATGTTTGACTTTTAAAATGGATGTTTATATGTTTTAATTCTCATTCAAAATCTGGAATACAATCCTGCATATTGTTTCTAAGTTTTTAAAGCATGCATTGAGGGCAAAGGCCTAGTTTAGGACCCCATTCGGGTCGGGTCTTTACAAGAAACATTTGAAAGATATCCATCCCAAAGGTCTCGGTGTTGAGGGTTCACCAACATAACATGTACAACACCGAATATCAACCTCTTAAAGATCTCCGACTCCCTGAAGTAGGCGTAGCTGAGCTTAGAGCCTCTAGGACTGGGCCGTGCTGACGTCGAGGCCAGGCGGTTGACACTAACCAAGGGCTGAATGCTCTCTGAAACCCCTGGAAAAAATGAGCATCATAATAAGGGATGTGTACAGGAGAACACTCGCCCCTCGAAGAAGTAAGCACAACAATAGAAAGAGAAGGAACAACCTGATACTCCGCCTCAAGTCACCGAATGTAATCCTCGATGTTGGGCAAGAAGTTGTTTAGAGGCAACTCTAGATGCCGCTCGGTACTGCTTAATGGTCCATATCACGCCCCAGAGCATAGCTTTGTTTTACACCTTTAAGAAAGCTAAGATGGAGCGGGAAGCCTCAAACAGGAAGTTAGCATCGACCAACTTCCCTTGAGAAATGGATAACTCTTAAGCTAAACAGGAAGAAGTAGCCCTCTCCTCATCAAGTTTTCTCTGGGTAGATAAATGAGACGTCTGGCTGGATAGAAGAGACACTTGAACGCCTTCCAACGTGGTTCGACAAGCCTGTGAGCCTCCTTCGAGGTGTGATGAGCTGAAGTCAAGTGTTCTACCTCCGCCTGCAGAGCAGAGTCACCCCTCACACTATAAGCAGTGCGCATGTAGGACAGGTCAGTAGACGGTTGATAGAATCCTCTAGTGAGGTACATATAAGACTGCCACAAAGATCAAATAACGTCAGTAACTCTCGTAGGGGAAGAAAGAAAACAAAGCTCAGTTACCTGATAAGCATGTCGTAATCCTTCATCAAAGTTACGTGCCGCCGCATCTCGGTAACAGACCGAAACACTCTCGCGAAAGCCACTCTATTCGTCGAAGGAGCGAGTCAACGACTCCATGCAATCTAATTTTTCGCTAAACTCACATGAATTTGTTGAAACTAAACCACTAAGCGTTTCATTTTCGTTGATACAACTTTCTACAACCATAGGTTGAACTTCATCACATAAACTATTATTTTTCATAGAAAATTGAATATTTGAAATTGGTTTATGATTAGTGTACCTTGAAGACATCCTTTTGCGATGTGCTCTTCTTTCTTCCATATCTTCTCTTATCATTTCCAACATATCTTTAAGAGCTTCAAGAACGGTACTAAAACTCGATACATGTGTTGAATTGTGTTAATTATGTGACATGTTGAAAAGATAGTTTACCTCTATAGCCGGCCAAGGAATGTCGACCAAATGCTCTGATACCAAATGATAAGCGCCAAACGTTGCTTGAATTTTACAAAGCTAGAGGTCCTTCTAGGATCCTCGCAAAAACTCACAATGAAGGCTAACTTAGATCACACTTAAAATCTAAAATAGTCACTCTTAGATCCTAAGACAACTCACTCCAGAATTAGCTTGATCAAGACTAATCCAATGAATTGATTTAACTTCAAACCTAAAGCAAGATTTGAAAGAAATTAAACACCAAATGGGGTTCAAGAAAGCACAAGTTTTTTCAATTATAAATCTCTCCAAAATGATGTATTACAAGCCATTTTAAAAGCCAAAAATTCGTGCACGCATTGGAATACAAAAAGGACCAAAAAAGGTATTAAATGCATTTTGTAGAAAACAAGACATAATAAGCCAAAAGTCAATTGCATGGCTTAAATGCTAGACAAAAGGGTAGATATGCTTTAAATAGTGATACGAATCAAACAACCGATCCATTGCATGTACCTGAAGGACCTATTACAAGGAGTAAGGCGAAGAAGATTCAAGAGGAATATATATTACATCTTCAAAAGCTTGCCAATGCACAAGAAGAGACAAAACTTTTTCATCCCGAATTTATTTACAACATTAGCACAACAAGTGAAGAAGAGATTGAAGTGAAGATGGCATGAGAATAGTCATTTTATTTTGGAAGATGACAACATGGCAGAATTTTAAATAAAGAAATTTCTAGATTTCTTATTTTGGGACTCTTTGATTTCAATGCTTGCCAACCATGCTCATTATTGCAAGTGACCTTCTAGAAGAGTTTGTTGAGTGTATTTAAAGCATATCTACCCTTTTGTCTAGCATTTAAGCCATGCAATTTACTTTTGGCTTCTTATGTCTCATTTTCTACAAAATACATTTAATAGCTTTTTGAGTTCTTTTGTATTCCAAGGCATGCACGAATTTTTGGCCTTTAAAATGGCTTGTAATACATCATTTTGGACAGATTTTGATGAATGAAAAACTTGTGTTTTCTTGAACCCCATTTGGTGTTTCTTTTCTTTCAAATCTTGCTTTAGGTTTGAAGATAAATCAATTCATTGGATTAGTCTTGATCAAACTAATTCTGGAGTGAGTTGTCTTAGGATCTAAGAGTGACCATTTTAGATTTTGAGTGTGATCTAAGTTAGCTATCATTGTGAGTTTTTACAAGGATCCTAGAAGGACCTCTAGCTTTGTAAAATTCAAGCAAGGATCGGCGTTTATCATTTGGTATCAGAGCCTTGACATTCTTTGGCCGAATTTTGAGGTGAACTATCTTTATTTGTAAAATTCAAGCAAGGATCGGCGCAACATGTCACATAATGAGGAAAAAGCACCACAAGTTCCGGATGTTAATGTTGCTATTCTTCAAGCCCTTCAAGGTATGATGGAAATGATGAGGGAAGATAGAGAGGAAAGGAGAGCACATCAGCTACGAGAAGAAGAGTATTGCAAGATGATGAAGGTATGTTAGACTTGGTTGGACAAGAGAGACTAGGTGGAGGAAGAGGTCATGCAAGGGGAGGAAGAAATAATCATGCAAATATCATGCAACCTAGAAGGATAGAAAGAATGCATGAAGATAGAGAAGCTGGAGTTAAACTCAAAATTCCACCCTTTAGTGGAACGACAGACTCTGAGGCATACTTGCAATGGGAAAGAAAAATAGAACATGTGTTTGATTGTAATTCATATAGTGAGAACAAAAAGATGAAGCTTGCTATTGCCGAATTCACAAACCATGCCGGTGAATGGTATCAACATCTCAAATCCGAAAGAAGAAGAAAAGAGGAGGATCCAATAGAGACATGGGAAGAACTTAAAGAAGCTATGAGAAAGAGGTATGTTCCCAAACATGAAAGAGATTTGAAAACTAAATTGCAAGCATTGAGGCAGGGAACAAAAAGTGTGGCTGAATATTATCAAGAGATGGAGTCATTGATGGAAAGAGAAAAAATACGAGAGGACGAGGAGGACACCATGTCTAGGTTTCTTGGAGGTTTAAATCGAGAAATTGCTCATCCGGTTGATAGGAATCCACCACCTTACCTTGAAGATATGTATCATTATGCCATAAAAATTGAAGCTCAATTGAAGGAAGAAAGGGAGCATTCGAAAAGGTATTCATCTAAAACTCATACTTTTTCAAATTCTAATACTTGGGGCAAGGATAGTTTTATGCATAGGAATGAATCAATGCAACAAAAAGGAAAGTTTGTGGCTGCCAAAAGAGTAGAGGCCGAGAGCTCCAATACTAAAAAGAATGAAGTTTCAAAGGAAGTAAGGGAGAAGTCTAGTTCTATTCAATGTTGGAAGTGCAAAGGATTTGGGCACATGAGCAAGGAATGTGTCAATAAAAGAGTTATGGTGATAAGAAATTGTGTAATTGATTCGGATGATGATTGTGAGGAGCATGATGAAGAACTTGAGGCAGAATATGGAGCACATGATGATGAGTACATTGAAGAAGGTAACTTCATTTCTTTGATCACAAGAAGGGTACTTAATGTGCAAATTAAAGAAGAAAAAGTTGAAGATCAAAGGGAAAACTTGTTTCATACAAGATGCTTGGTTAAAGGAAATCCATGTAGTGTGGTAATTGATAGTGGAAGTTGTACAAATGTGGTGAGTAGCTTTCTTGTTAAAAGACTCCAACTAACTACTCGTCCACATTCGAAACCATACAAGCTTCAATGGTTGACAAACAAAGGAGAGCTTAAGGTAAACTCTCAAGCTCTTATTCCTTTTACTTTGGGAAGATATAAAGATGAAGTTCTTTGTGATGTTGTACCTATGCATGCGGGGGACATTTTGTTAGGCCTACCTTGGCAATATGATAGAGAGGTCACTTTTGATGGATTGAGAAATAAGTATACTTTTACTTTGAGTGGAAAAAAATTTACTTTACTTCCATTGTCACCATATGAAGTACATTGTGATCAATTGAAATTAGAAAAGAAAAGAAAAGAATTTGAAGAACAAGAGAGGAGAGAAGAAAGTAAAGTAAGAGAGAAGAGTGAAAAAAGAGAGAAAAAAGAGTGATTTTGAGGAAAAACGAAAGAATGTGAGTTTGGTTATACAAAAAAGGGAAGTGAGGAAAGTTTTAGCTCAAGAACCAAAATTTGTACTTATGTGCAAAGAGATGTGTTTGGTAAATGAGCCCAAATCTGAAAATGTTTTGCCAAGTATTTTTAAGTCTCTTTTGCAGGAATTTAATGACATGTTTCCACATGATGATGCACCTATGGGATTACCCCCTCTAAGAGGAATCGAGCACCAAATTGACTTCATTTCCGGAGCAACTCTTCCAAACATGGCTGCCTATAGGACAAATCCAACCGAAACCAAGGAGATTCAAAGGCAAGTGGAGGAACTCATGGATAAAGGCTATGTTAGGGAAAGCATGAGTCCTTGTTCGGTTCCAGTTATTTTAGTACCAAAGAAAGATGGCACTTGGAGGATGTGTGTTGATTGTCGAGCTATCAACAAGATAACGGTAAAGTATCGACATCCCATTCCTAGATTAGATGATATGCTAGATGAATTACATGGTGCAAACTTGTTTTCAAAAATAGATCTTAAGAGTGGTTATCATCAAATTAGAATGCATGTAGGAGATGAATGGAAAACTGATTTTAAAACAAAGTTTGGGCTTTATGAGTGGCTTGTTATGTCATTTGGCCTTACTAATGCACCAAGTACTTTATGCGATTAATGAATCATGTTTTGAGAGAATACATTGGGAAATTTGTTGTCGTATACTTTGATGACATCCTTGTTTACTCAAAAAGCTTGAATGATCATGTTTTGCATGTTAAGACAATTTTACTTAAACTTAGAGAAGAGAAACTTTATGCGAACTTCAAAAAGTGTAGTTTTTGTCTAGACCAAGTTAATTTCCTAGGATTCATTGTTGGAAAGAATGGAGTGCAAGTTGATGAAGAAAAGGTTAAGGCTATTCGAGAATGGCCAACACCCACGAATGCAACCGAGGTAAGATCTTTTCATGGTTTGGCTAGTTTCTATAGGAGGTTTATTAAGGATTTCAGTAGCATAGCCTCACCATTGAATGAACTTGTTAGGAAGAATGTGAAATTTGAATGGAAACAAAAACAAGAAAATGCATTCAATGAACTTAAAGAAAAATTGACTAATGCACCTTGTCTTTCTTTACCTAACTTTGATAAATCTTTTGAGATTGAATGTGATGCAAATGGAATAGGTATAGGGGCTGTTTTGATGCAAGAGAAAAGGTCAATCATGTTCTTTAGTGAAAAGCTAAATGGAGCACAACTCAAATACCCGACATATGACAAAGAGCTACATGCACTTGTTAGGGCGTTGCAAGTTTGGCAACATTATTTGTGGCCAAAAGAGTTTGTCATCCACACGGATCATGAAAGTATGAAGCATCTCAAGAGCCAAACAAAGCTAAATAAGAGACATGCGAAGTGGGTAGAATTCATTGAGACATTTCCTTATGTCATTCATTACAAGAAAGGTACGGACAATGTGGTGGCTGATGCATTGTCAAGAAGGTATGCATTATTTTCTTCTCTTAGTGCAAAAATTCTTGGTTTTAAACATATGGTTGAGTTGTACAAAGTTGAGAAATCTGAATTTCATGATGTTTATTTGCAATGCTTAGGATGAAACAATGTTCATGATCATATTGTATTTGATGACATGCTTTTTAGGAAAAGGAAGCTTTGTATTCCTAAGTGTTCAATTAGGGAGTTACTTGTAAAAGAAGCTCAAGGGGGAGGACTTATGGGACATTTTGGGAAATTTAAAACATATAGCATGTTGAGTGAACACTTTTATTGGTTGAAAATGAGGAAGGATGTGAACAAAGTATGCAAACAATGTTTCAAATGTAAAGAGGCTAAGTCTAAGACACAACCACAGGTCTTTACACACCTTTAGATGTTCCTAGCGAACCTTGGGTTGACATTAGCATGGATTTTGTTCTAGGATTACCAAAGACTAAGAGACATCATGATAGCATTTTTGTTGTTGTTGATAGGTTTAGTAAGATGGCACATTTCATTCCATGTAACAAAACAGATGATGCCACTAACATAGCTAATCTTTTCTTTAGGGAAGTGGTTAGATTACATGGGATTCCCAAAACAATTGTGAGTGATAGAGATGTCAAATTTTTAAGTCATTTTTGGAAAGTTTTATGGGGAAAATTAGGAACCAAGCTTTTGTTTTCTACAACATGTCACCCCCAAACTGATGGACAAACCGAGGTGGTTAATAGAACGTTAGGAGCCTACTTAGATCCTTAATTTCAAAGAATCTGAATACATGGGAAGAAACTCTACCATTTGTGGAATTTGCATACAATAGAGCGATACATAGTACATGTAACGACCCGACCCGAAAGGGTTCTAAAATAGGCCATTACCTCAATGCATGCATTACAAATCTACATAAAATTTGCAAGATGGTGTTCGGATTCTAAGTAAAACTAAAACATAAAACATCCATTTAAAATCAACATCAATTCCTGGAACCTGTCCCTGTTTCCAAGCACCTGTTCCAAGACAAATACATTTACAAAACTTACTCTGATCAGAGATTTATTTAAATCATACAAACTTTACAAGAATGCTAGAATCCGGAAATACATTCAGAAAACACCCTAGGGCTTCGTGCCCAACTACATGCATTCAGAGAACATTTAAATCATAAACATAAAACTCAGAGTTGAACAACGGGTTTTCCATGATCATAGCTCCTCCTCCAGCCATCTTGTCTCGCACCATGGTTACCTGTGGAAAAACCACAAAAATAAGGGTGAGTAACGAATTACTCAGTAAGAATCCCCAACCGGGGTACAATACGATATAATCAGTCATCTAGTACCAAAGCATGCAAGCAAATAGCTACCAACACAGATCATGGCTCAACGAGCTCATAAAACAAGATCTGGAGTCATCGGAAGTCACTTTCTTCCAAATTTAGGGGATTGGATACATCGACCAATCTCGGACATCACCGAGGTATTCGTCACTCGGGGAATACATCGATCCTAGAATGTCTTCAAGGGCCTCCTTGCCCTTGCACTAATCTGGATTTACGGGAGAGTACCCGAAGTCAGGCTCTAACGGAAGGAATGGTGTACTCACGACATTAGCCCGGGGGAGCTCTCCGAACCGGCAACTAACGCGTGTGCACGCACACCGCATGCTCTCTGCAACCGGCGTAAATGCGGGGGCCTAAGGGCAAACTACGCGGGCCAGGTACGCATGCCTAAGACTCGGAAGCGGTGTCACTGATCACAGTAGCGCGAGGCCCTTGGCGCTCATCTGTGCAGCATGATCCACCGATCTGAAGCTAAGAACCGGCCAGGGCAGGCTTACACCGATGGCAGGGTTCCGCTCTAGCAGGCTACAAACTAGGCTATGCCAAAGTGGGTAGCTAATTCCACAACCGGCGGGTCGGGGGGGGGAAGCAAGATACGTTATGTTGCGCACACTTTACTCCCGACCCGAGCTAAATCCACCTTGGCGACCGGGGGGGAAGCAAGATACGTTATGCAGCGCACACTTTACTCCCGATCAGTGGGGACAAAGTACGTTATGTCCACCCAGCCTCTGGATGATGACAAACCCTACAACTCTATCTAAGAGTACAGAGTAAAAAGCAATGATTCCTGGCTAGCAAACAAAGACCGACATCAATCACACTAACCTAGCATGATACTACGAGCTTAGCAGAATCATAAGCATCTTTGCGCGAACAAACCTAGCATGGCACTAACATGTAAAATCAGGCAAACATGCTAGCAAGAAATCAATCAAAGCTGCTCTATTATTATCATGCTCATAACAGTCAGCAAACAAGCAAGGCATATCATGAAAATATCGCAGGGCCCACACAACTCCGATAAGAAATCCTTACCTGGTTGGAAGGCAACAACACACAATAAAAATAACTGCGATCGAACCCGAGCAACCTATATCGAGCCAAACAAACACATCAATAATCACACAATAGGCCTAAATAATAATAAAATAAACATGGCTCGGCTCAGGAGCAACTCACGAGGCGCGGCTGACACTCGGACGGGCAAGCTGCACGCGGCGGGTGCGCACTGGGCGCTGGCGCTTAGCGCGCGAGCGCAGCTGACGACGGACAGCAGGCGAGGCAAAGGCAAGGCGGGCTGGCGCTGGCGCAGCGGGCAGTGTCGCTCGGCAAGCTAAAAGGCGAGGGCGCGCGACACGGGCTGGGACGAGTGACTCGGACCTAGGCTCGGGCGATCTGGCGCAAGGACACGCGACCTGGGCGCGGGGACGCGCGATCTGGCGCTGGGACGCGCGACTCGGGCTGGGCTCGGCACTGGGCGACGCGACTCGAGGCTAGGGCTGGCGACGCTGGGCTGGGCGAGGGCCAGGGCGCGCGGGGGCTGGGCGAGGGCGACCAAGGGCTGGGGCTGCTCGGGCTGGGTGGGGGGCACGGGGAGAGAGAGAGAGAGAGAGAAAAGAGAAAAAGAAAAAGAAAAGAAAAGGAATTTAGAAAAGAAAAGGAAAATGGGAAAATTAAAAGGGAAAATAGGGATTTTATCCAAAAAATCCTTCCTTATCTACTTTTAACCTTAAAATCCCATTTCCCGACTTCCTCCTTCGAGACCCGACCGAAGCAATCTTTTCCAATAAATAAAACTCACTTAAATCCAACTCCCAAAGCAACACTAAGGGCCCGGGCTCGAATCCCAAAGGAAGCACACAACCAACCATCACTTAGCCAAAGCCCAAACCACAACCGAGCATCCAACCGACTAGCCCAAACACCTCGGGACTCGCAGCCACCAACAAACAAGCCTCGACAAAGGCAGGAGCTACCTCGAAGCCCTGAAAACCACAAATCCTGCCCGGGGAGCCAAAATACCAAAATACCCCCAAGGGTCAAAACCGCTCTAATGACCCAACCAACAACCGAATCTTGACCCGAAGGCACCTCGAAAAGCTGGAATAGGAAATCGGAACATTACAATACTCCCTCCTTTTAAGACTTTTGTCCTCGAAAGTCCTAAGACGAAACAGCTCCAGGAAAACTCCACTGATCCAGCCAACTGAACTTCTCGGCCAACAACACCAACCTTCTTCGAAAACCAAACCCTCTTGGGTTCTCAAAACTCAAAGCCATAATGCCATCCAGACTGGGCATACACTGAACTCCAAAGGGAATAGACGGCAAACCACATCCTCTACTCGCACCAACTCTCAAACGGTGCTACTCTCAGCAAACTCGAGGACGGGCCACAAGCTCTGAAACTCTACACCACACACTGGCAAAACTCCTCTGGGAACTCACAGCTGCTAACAAGCAGCCTCAACCCAACAACAAACTGGTCAAACAACTGAACCTTCCAGGTTCCAGAAAACCAAACGGCCTGCAACACTCACACCAGCTGAAACTTCAGCTACGGCCACCTCTAAAAGACAAGGGTCAGGCACAGGCTCCACTCGGCCAAGCCAACAAACTGCAGCCTCTCAACGGCCGAAAGCAAACTTTTCCATGCAAACCTACTAGCAACTGGCCAAAGAAAATACTGCCAGGCTAGGAACAACCAACATTCCTCTCAAGGAAAGCTCGGGCTGTAAGGACTAAACCATCACGCAGCTCTCTGCGGCACAACACCTTGAGGAAAACAGCTCAACAGCTTAACCAACCAATGCCACGGCACCTCTGTGTCAACTCACTCAAACGAGGCTCCGCTACGCCAACTGCGAGCGCACAACAACAAGGAGCAAAGCACGAGAAGGGCTTGCTCAGCAGAACTCAACCCAAACTTATAACGAGCAACGCTCGCCTCCAAGCTACCACTCCTGAAACCTTGCAAGGAAAACGGATAACGACAACCTCAAAGCTTACGGATCCTGAGCCACACGAATCCGCAAGACTACCTCGGAAGCTAACACTCGAGGCTGACATCCAGGGAGCAACTCAACCACCTCAGAGACTAGGGGGGAAGGGAAATCTTCAATCCCCAAAGAACCAACAACTTGCCAGAAACAACTCTTACTGGTTGGCCACCGCCCTAGCGGGGACAAACAACTTTGCTTGCTAACAACTCAATGCAGGGACCCTCTCATTTGGGTGACCAGCTGCGCTACTCGATCAACTACACAACTCGGGAGCTGTCGACTCGCCAAACGGGAAACGACTTTCCCAAAGAAGCAAACTCGGAAAGCAAATGAACTCCACACACGCTCGCTGACTTGCTCAAACCCAAGGCGACAGCAACCAACTCTCTTGGAAGCAACAACCAAGGGAAAACTCAACCGATCGGATCACAAATCCAGAACTAACAGCACTTGCTCCACTGCCGAGGGAGGGGTCAACTCCACAAAAATTCCTGACTAGGAACAAGACCTCAGGGCAACGCCCTCCAGCTAGAACCGAACTAGCTCTAGAAACAGCAAGAGGACCAAACCTTGGCCCAACACTCACAAGAGGCAAAACAACCCTAACTGCAGCCTCTAGAACACCATCCAAGAGTCCACCTAACTGGACAAACAACTGCTTCCAAGCAGCCAACAAACTTTTCCTTTTAGCTAGCACCTCTACCATCAACTCATGGCTACGGGAGAAATCTGACAACTCCCAGAAGGAAATGGCTCTTACAAGCAGACAGCCGAAGGACAGAGAGCTCCACAAACGCTCACTGTCTTGCTCCACTAGAGCAACAACATCTAATCTCACGGGGCAACAACAGGGGTCCATCTCAGACTGAACCTCCAAATGTCAAACAGGGCAACTCACCATCCTAGAAACAGGAAAGCCACCAACAGGGCACGAACCACTCGCCCCACGAGCAAAACTAATCTCTAGCAGCTTTAAACCACACCTTGGTCAACACCAAGCATCAACTTGCCACCGCACCGGAACCAATCCGAACTCTACTCCAAACAACCACTGGCTTGCTAGTCAACCAAGACTGCTAGCAACTCAAACGAGGCTACAAACTACACGCCTCTAGCTTGCCAACTGAAACTCACTACCTGGGCTGGCTGAGCTCTGGAGAGGCTATCCACAACCTAGGGTTCTATGGCAACCCTCGACACACACTGTCGACAAACGAGCTAACAGCCAACTGCCTGAACAGGCACAACTCACTCCAGCATCTCAACCATGCTGGCCAACTTCAACTCCTTGGGAACCAAGAGGACCCGAAACGCTACCGAATGCGTCATCCTTCTACTCAAACATCAGCCACAACAAGGCTTCTACCCAAGGAAAGGATCCAAACAACTCTCTTAGCCAAGGCGATCAGAAACTGGCGGCTTTGCTACCACCGCACTTGTTTAGTTTCCAACTGAACTCCAACCGATGGAACACCAAAAGTTCCATCTCCACACGATGCTCAAAGCTGAGGCAACCTTGCTCTACCAAGGCATAACCATGCCACACCGAACTTACTTTATACCAAGCCTCTACCAAGGGTGCTTACCCATAAGGCATCCAAATCCTCTCGCAAGGCATCAGCTCATCTCGCCTCAAAAGCATCCAACTCGCCTCATGGCATCTAGCTCATCTCATGAGCATCCAACTCAGGGTCCCTCTGCTGGACCAAACTCGCATCTACGATGCACAACTCTCCTCAGATTAAGGCACTCGAAGGTAGTTGACCGCACTACCATCCACAAGGAATCTCTTGGCCTTAACACTAGCGCGAGACTCACGCACACCAACACTTACCAACCAATCTGCTGACTTGCTCAACCTCCAGAAACACTGGGAAGAGGCTTCAGCTCCTCTCGAGCATCCTTTCGCTTGTAGTCCATCGACTACCACTAAACTAGCCCTCTAGCACGACCTAAACAGGTGCAACTGCCATAAACGGATCCAAGGCTAAAGGAGTGCGCTGAACTCCGGACGGCATAGAACCATCTGCTATGCTCATGCCAAACTCAAGCCTGAACCAGACTTAGTGCCAAAGTGGCACACCAACCAATGCACCTCAAGTGCTACTACTACCAAATCCACATCTTACTACAGATGGGGTCAGCAAGGTCACTACCTCAAGTGACAACAACTCTGGCTAGGCATACGAGGGCTCAACTCAAAAACCATGCCAATGGCATCTCATCAAACTGAAGGCTCACAGCCTACTCTTGCATTTCCACATGATGCTCAACAAATCTCTGGCCGGATCTCTCAACATGCAGCAGCTAGCTCCACTATAGGAGCTCACCAAGGAAGAGTGCTCAAATCTACCAAACATCTGAGGAAACTGGGTTGTTAAACAACAGCAGGCTTGCAATGGGCAAAGATGTCTCTACATCTGCCTCAAGCCACTAACACGGCAACTTGCCAATCAATCGGGCGACTGGTGGAGACTCTGCTAGTCCACCTCTAACAAGGGACTTCCACCACCAACTGATGTACCAAACAGCACAGGAACGGCACATCTCGGCCTCTAAACAGCAGGGCATCCCAACACACGGATGCTAAACTCAAACCTGGCCAACCGCTTTACTACTAGCAGCAGGACTTACTAAAACATCGAGCTCTACAAGCATCCACTTGCCAAACTGGGCGGCTCCATCATCGCCAACAATCTCATCTGAATAAACCTGCTGATCGTGCCCTCCCGGGAACCTCCGGGGCTACAAGAGCTACTGGGAAAAATTTGAAACAAACTCTGTCATTTGGGCTATCTCGCGTGTTCGGGACTTCTCACTACGCGCTACAAACTGCGCCTGGGTCTCCGCTCTCTGATAGCTAAAGACCTGCCATCAAAACTCTCATGGCTGGAGAACACTCTGCTCAAGGAGTCTCACTCTGAGGCGTGCTAGCCTCTACCCCCTTCTCTAGGCAACTCAACTGCCAGGGCCAAATCTGGCCTGCGGGCCTAACAACCCTGGACGCGGCCTCAACATCATCACGATCAGTCCAACTCCTCGGTCAGACGTGCCAAGCGTCCTGCTCCTCTGAGTGCGATCAACATACTGGCGATCTGCACAAAGCACCTC
This sequence comes from Sicyos edulis, assembly GCA_036507275.1. NCBI lineage: Eukaryota > Viridiplantae > Streptophyta > Magnoliopsida > Cucurbitales > Cucurbitaceae > Sicyos > Sicyos edulis. The sequence continues at coordinate 19,126,323 of CM071857.1, read as the reverse complement.
CACCCTCTCACTAGGGGAAAAACAACAACTGGGCCACAATTGGCCAATGAGAGACTAAGCTCTGCCTCCATCGGGGACGACGTCCCAGGGGCATCCGAATCTATCTGGATACCTCAACAAGCTGCTACATAATGCTCGCACTGCGGAAAGTTGGCATGATGGCTCTCTAAGCCCAAACCAACAACGAGTCAAAACTTGCTCGTATCCGCTCCACAACTCTACACAAGGTAAACACTAGATGAAAAGTATTGTAAATTCTTACCCCCTTTCTTTAAAACAGTAAACTTAGGCGTACCTGATGACTGTCGGAGTGCTGATGATCATGGAAAAACGACCTACAACAAAGGTCAGTCTACAGAATCTATGACTCTGAGCTCTGATACCAACCTGTAACGACCCGACCCAAAATGGTTCTAAAATAGGCCGTTACCTCAATGCATGCATTACAAATCTACAGAAAATTTGCAAGATGGTGTTCGGATTCTAAGTAAAACTAAAACATAAAACATCCATTTAAAATCAACATCAATTCTTGGAACCTGTCCCTGTTTCCAAGCACCTGTTCCAAGCCAAATACATTTACAAAACTTACTCTGATCAGAGATTTATTTAAATCATACAAACTTTACAACAATGCTAGAATCCGGAAATACATTCAGAAAACACCCAGGGCTCCATGCCCAACTACATGCATTCAAAGAACATTTAAATCATAAACATAAAACTCAGAGTTGAACAACGGATTTTCCATGATCACAGGTCCTCCTCCAGCCATCCTGTCTCGCACCATGGTTACCTGTGGAAAAACCACAAAAATAAGGGTGAGTAACGAATTACTCAGTAAGAATCCCCAACCGGGGTACAATACGATATAATCAGTCATCTAGTACCAAAGCATGCAAGCAAACAGCTACCAACACAGATCATGGCTCAACGAGCTCATAGAACAAGATCTGGAGTCATCGGAAGTCTCTTTCTTCCGGCCTAGGGATTTGATACACTGACCAATCCTGGACATCACCGAGGTATCTGTCACTCGGGGGGAATACACTGATCCCTAGAATGTTCTCAAGGGCCTCCTTGCCCTTGCACTAATCTGGACTTACGGGAGAGTACCCGAAGTCAGGTTCTAACGGAAGGAATGGTGTACTCACGACATTAGCCCGGGGGAGCTCTCCGAACCGGCAACTAACAAACGCTTGGCGCGCACACCGCATGCTCTCTCGCAACCGGCGTAAATGCGCGGGGCCTAAGGGCAAACTACGCGGGCGTGTACGCATGCCTAAGACTCGGAAGGCGTGTCACCGATCACGATGGCGCGAGGCCCTCGGCGCTCATCTCGTGCAAAAGCATGATCCACCGACACGAAGCTAAGCCGGCGAGCCAGGCAGCTTACACCGATGGCGGTGGTTCCGCTCTAGCGAGCTACAAACTAGGCTATGCGAAGTGGGTAGCTAATTCCACAACCGGCGGGTCGGGGGGGAAGCAAGATACGTTATGCTACGCACACTTTACTCCCGACCTGAGCTAAATCCACCTTGGCGACGGGGAAGCAAGATACGTTATGGCCGCGCACACTTTACTCCCGATCAGTGGGGACAAAGTACGTTATGTCCGCTCAGCCTCTGGATGATGACAAACCCTACAACTCTATCTAAGAGTACATAGTAAAAAACAATGATTCCTGGCTAGCAAACAAAGACCGACATCAATCACACTAACCTAGCATGATACTACGAGTTTAAGCAGGAATCATAAGCATGCTGGCAGAACAAACCTAGCATGGCACTAACATGTAAAATCAGGCAAACATGCTAGCAAGAAATCAATCAAAGCTGCTCTATTACTATCATGCTCATAACAGTCAGCAAACAAGCAAGGCATATCATGAAAATATCGCAGGGCCCACACAACTCCCGTAAGAAATCCTTACCTGGTCGGAAGGCAACAACACACAATAAAAATAACTGCGATAGAACCCGAGCAACCTATATCGAGCCAAACAAACACATCAATAATCACACAATAGGCCTAAATAATAATAAAATAAACAGGGCTCGGCTCGGGAGCAACTCACGAGGCGCGGCTGACACTCGGACGGGCAAGCTGCACGGCGGGGCTGCAGCTGGGCGCTGGCTCGGCGCTAGGGCGTGGGCGCTGGGAGTGAGCTGCGCGCGGACGAGCAGGGGCGAGGCAAGGCGCGCGGGCGCTAGCTCAGCTGGGCGCTGGCGAAGCAGCGCGGCTCGGCAAGCTACAGGGCGAGGGCGCGCGACACGGGCTGAGACGAGCGACTCAGACCTAGGCTCGAGCGATCTGGCGCGAGGACACGCGACCTGGGCACGGGGACGCACGATCTGCAGTTGGGACGCGCGACTCGGGCTGGGCTCGGCACTGGGCGACGCGGCTCGAGGCTGGGGCTCGCGACTGGCCGGGTGGCGCGCCGCGAGTGCGCGGAGTGGGCTCGGGCAACCAAAGGAAATTTGCGCGGGTGGGTGGGGGCTCGGGGAGAGAGAGAGAGAGAGAGAGAGAGAGAGAAAAGAGAAAAATAAAAAGAAAAGAAAAGGAATTTAGAAAAAAAAAAAAAAGGAAAATGGGAAAATAAAAAGGAAAAATAGGGATTTTATCCAAAAAATCCATCATTATCCACTTTTAACCTTAAAATCCCATTTCCCGGCTTCCTCCTTCGAGACCCGACCGAAGCAATCTTTTCCAATAAATAAAACTCACTTAAATCCAACTCCCAAAGCAACACTAAGGGCCCGGGCTCGAATCCCAAAGGAAGCACACAACCAACCATCACTTAGCCAAAGCCCAAACCACAACCGAGCATCCAACCGACTAGCCCAAACACCTCGGGACTCGCAGCCACCAACAAACAAGCCTCGACAAAGGCAGGAGCTACCTCGAAGCCCTGAAAACCACAAATCCTGCCCGGGGAGCCAAAAGACCAAAATACCCCCAAGGGTTAACACCGTTCTAATGACCCAACCAACAACCGAATCTTGACCCGAAGGCACCTCGAAAACTGGAATAGGAAACTGGGCTGTTACAGTACCACTCATTGTTCACCATTTGAGATTGTGTATGGCTTTAATCCTTTAACTCCACTAGATTTATCACCATCGCCGCCTAATATGTTTACTAGTGATGCAGCATCTTCTAAGGCCGAATACGTAAAGGAATTGCACAAAGAAATCAAAGAAAGGATTGAAAAGAAAAATCAGAAGCTAATCACTACCAAAAATCATGGGAGAAAGCAATTGATTTTTAAAAAGGGGATTGGGTTTGGGTTCATCTACGAAAAGAAAGGTTTCTGGATCAAAGGAAGTCGAAACTACAACCAAGGGGAGATCGTTCTTTTCAAGTACTTGAACGAATAAATGATAATGCATACAAGCTAGATCTTCGAGGTGAGTACAATGTAAGTTCTACTTTTAATGTGGCTGACTTGACTCCTTTTGATGTAGGAACTGAAGATCTTGATTTGAGGTCAAATCCTTTTACATAAAGGGGGGATGATACGAATCAAACAACCGATCCATTGCATGTACCTGAAGAACCTATTACAAGGAGTAAGGCGAAGAAGATTCAAGAGGAATATATATTACATCTTCAAAAGCTTGCCAATGCACAAGAAGAGACAAAACTTTTTCATCCCAAATTTATTTACAACATTAACACAACAAGTGAAGAAGAGATTGAAGTGAAGATGGCATGAGAATAGTCATTTTATTTTGGAAGATGACAACATGGCAGAATTGTAAATAAAGAAATTTCTAGATTTCTTATTTTGGGACTCTTTGATTTCAATGCTTGCCAACCATGCTCATTATTACAAGTGACCTTCTAGAAGAGTTGGTTGAGTGTATTTAAAGCATATCTACCCTTTTGTCTAGCATTTAAGCCATACAATTTACTTTTGGCTTCTTATGTCTTATTTTCTACAAAATGCATTTAATAGCTTTTTTAGTCCTTTTGTATTCCAAGGCATGCACGAATGTTTTGCCTTTAAAATGGCTTGTAATACATCATTTTGGACAGATTTTATGAATGAAAAACTTGTGTTTTCTTGAACCCCATTTGGTGTTTCTTTTCTTTCAAATCTTGCTTTAGGTTTGAAGATAAATCAATTCATTGGATTAGTCTTGATCAAACTAATTCTGGAGTGAGTTGTCTTAGGATCTAAGAGTGACCATTTTAGATTTTGAGTGTGATCTAAGTTAGCTATCATAATGAGTTTTTACAAGGATCCTAGAAGGACCTCTAGCTTTGTAAAATTCAAGCAAGGATCGGCGCTTATCAAATAGACTCAACCAACTCTTCTAGAAGGTCTCTTACAATTAAGAACATGGTTGGAAAGCATTGAAATAAAAAAGCTCTAAAATTTAAAAATCTGGAAATTCCACTATTTAAATTTCTGCATTCTAATTTTAAAAAGATTCTTGAAATCTTCTTTTCTTGCTTCTTGTTGCTCCTTCATGTGAATACAATAAGTCGGTGGTTGAATTCATATCATCCCCCCTTTCTTTAAAAGGATTTGTTCTCAAATCAAAATCTTTATGTCTTTTTTTGAACACTTTATGCTTGCTACCATGGATGAACTTAGAAGCAAATTTGGAGTATTTCATCATAATAAACAAGTTGGCATTGTGTTTGTGGTCATTCTTTACTTTAGAAGGAATCTACGTTTCGAGATGTTGTATAAGATCTTTTGCTTCCTATAAGAACTCAAAAAAACACTAGACAAACATGGTTTGAGCTCGCCCGTTAGATAGCAAGTTCCTTTATATAAGAGTCTACAAATATTTTGCTTTGAAAACGAAATAGATTTAACCTCATTGGATCTTTCACACAAGCTCAAAACATTGACTTTTCTCTCATTTTTCTCTATAGGTCATAAACTAATCTCATGCTTATCTCTCACACTCATTATCTCACGAGATTCTTTTTCTCTAAAATCATATGCTTTTGTTTTGGCCTTTTGTACCTTTTTCCCTAACTCACACACATCAACTTGTACATCATTAATAGTAGGTGTTACAATAGTAGAGGGATTGCAAGCAAACAAGTCCATGCAATCTAATTTTTTGCTAAACTCACATGAATTTGTTGAAACTAAACCACAAAGCGTTTCATTTTCGTTGATACAACTTTCTACAACCATAGGTTGAACTTCATCACATAAACTATTATTTTTCATAGAAAATTGAATATTTGAAATTGGTTTATGATTAGTGTACCTTGAAGACATCCTTTTAAGATGTGCTCTTCTTTCTTCCATATCTTCTCTTATCATTTCCAACATATCTTTAAGAGCTTCAAGAACGGTACTAAAACTCGATACATGTGTTGAATTGTGTTCATTATGTGACATGTTGAAAAGATGGTTTACCACTATAGCCGGCCAAGGAATGTCGACCAAATGCTCTGATACCAAATGATAAGCGCCAAACGTTGCTTGAATTTTACAAAGCTAGAGGTCCTTCTAGGATCCTCGCAAAAACTCACAATGAAGGCTAACTTAGATCACACTTAAAATCTAAAATAGTCACTCTTAGATCCTAAGACAACTCACTCCAGAATTAGCTTGATCAAGACTAATCCAATGAATTGATTTAACTTCAAACCTAAAGCAAGATTTGAAAGAAATGAAACACCAAATGGGGTTCAAGAAAGCACAAGTTTTTTCAATTATAAAATCTTTCCAAAATGATGTATTACAAGCCATTTTAAAGGCCAAATATTTGTGCATGCATGGGAATACAAAAAGGACCAAAAAAGGTATTAAATGCATTTTGTAGAAAACAAGACATAATAAGTGTAACGGCCCGGAATTTTCATCCCGGTCTTCCCAGGAGGCCCAGGGGCATTTTGGTAATTTTGGGTCGGGCCGACAGGGCAGGTTATGTAATTGTTAATTGCCGGAAAAATTATGAGTCGATTTGAATGGGATCGGGAATTTTGGTGAAGACATTTGGGCTTGGGAAAAGGTAAAAATAAATAGGGAATTAAATAGCGCGTCGAGTGAGATTCAAGCCAAGGACGTGTCGCGTGCTAGGTAGGGGGCGCTGCCAGCCGAGCCACTGGGCGCGTTTGTTAATCTAAACGCGTGATCTAATACATATGCATGTTTGATGCGCGTTTTGGTTTAAAAGGCCAGCTCGCCCGAGCTTCTCCTTCTTCTTCCCCATTTCCTTCGCGATTTTCTTCTCCGACCGACTGCGTTCCTTCGCGATTTTCTCCCTCGCCGACCAGCCAATTCCGAGCTCCTCCTCTCCAATTCGAAACCCATTCTCCCTCCGAGCAGTTGGTAAGTTCTTCCTCTTCTTCCTTTCCTTCGAAAAATCCGATTTCTTTCCCCTTGGTTCCGATTTCGTCACGGCGTAGTGGGAGTGAGGAGATTCGTGTGGTTTTTGTGCAGCTAGTGTAGGGGAAGTGGTCCAGCTTCAAATCGCGCGTCGAATCTTCTCCAATCGCCCGAAATCGAGCTCGTTTTCTCCGATCCTCTGTTCGCCCCTGTTCGCCGAGTTCGCGTGCGCAGAAGCAGCCCAACCGCCGAGCCTCGCCGCACACCGCGCGCGCGCCTCGCCCAGCTCCGTGTCACGCCACGCGCCCGTCCCATTGCCGTTGTGCGCGCTGCGCGCGCGGCTTGCCCCCGCCGCCTGCCAAAGATCCGTCCGTCGCGCAGACGTCCGCTCCCAAAGACGCGCGCAGTAGCGCGCCTAACACGCCCATTTTACGCCCGTGCGCCCGGCCAGCCGTTCTTTGCGCCCGTTAGGCGCGTTCTTCGCGCCTCGTGAGTTGCTCCCGAGCTGAGCCTCGTTTATTTTATTATATTTAGGCCTATTGTGTGATTTTTGTTGTGATTGATAGGTTCTCGATAGCTAGTTCGGGTTCGTTCGCCGCTTAGGTTTTCGTGTCAAAATGTCCCCGACCAAGGTAAGGATTTCTTACCGGAGTTGTGTGGACCTGCGATATATTATGCGATTTGATTGATCGCTTGTTTGTGTTTATTGACATGTGTAGCTAGGTATTCTATTCGAATTCCCGATTAGCATGATTTTCCTGATTTAATTCTCATGTTAATCCATGCTAGGTTGTTCCTTTCTAGCATGCTCGTATCACATTCCTTGCTCCGTAGTATCATGCTAGGCTCGTTGTATTCTTATTGAGCACGTATTGGATTTTATGGATTTGTTTGCTGATTGCTAGGGCAGGTTAGAGTTGCAAGTAGATAGCATCATTCGGGCCTGATGCATAAAGTACCTTGCATCCATGGCAGGGACGTGGAGCAAGTCATTCCGCCCCTGGACCCGTGAGGATTAGATAACAAGCGGTAGGCCCCGCAATCTTGGGTGAGGGTGGCGGATCGTTAAATGCCCCAACCGTCGGGATGATGACTTGGCATTGCCTCGCGTCCCGGCCGATCGGCACGTCCTCGGCGTGTTCGCCGTAGCCCCCGATTGCCACTGTTAAGGCAAGGCGGCTTCACGGTGTAAGCCTACCACGACCGTTCCTTGGCCCCAGTGCGGTGGTTCAGGCTGACATAGTTTACGTGTCCAGGTCTCACACCCCAATGTCAGTGACACCGATCCAAAGATTTAGTTAGGCGTGGTGACTTGACATGGGCAGCTTGCCTCTAGACCCGGCACCCCCCATGGTCTGTAGTAGCACGCGGTGCATGCTTACGCTCATTCTGCGTCGACCGAGGAGAGCTCCTCGGGATCTTGAGCAGTGTACCTTTTCGTCGACATGAGATGCGCCGAGGCGGGACTTGTTTCTCGTATAGGGCGACTTATGTATTGGATGTGTGGTGATATTATTCGGACTAAGACCTTAAATTGGCATCCGAGGCCCAAGTGTGGGCTAAGCTATGTGCTCTATTCGTGTTTATATTCATAGCTTGCATACGCTCATCGAGATGACCATGTATATCGTATTCTACCCGGTTGGGGATTCTTATTGAGCAATTCGTTGCTCACCCCTAATCTTGTGGTTTTTTCCACAGTAACCAAGTTGCGAGACAGATGGTGAAGGAGGAGCTGTGATCATGGGGCCCGGTCTTCCAACTCTGATTTTTGTATTATGACTCTTTATGTTTTTTTTTCCCCTGAATGCATGTAGCCGGGCACTTGAGCCCTAGGATGTTTTGTAAATATTTGTGGATTCCAAAGCATTTTGTATCCGAATAGGTTTTGAATGATTTTTAGTAAATCTCGATCGAGTAAACTTTGGAAATGTATTTATCTTGGAGCAGTGCTTGGAAACAGGACGAGTTCGAGGAAATTGTCTAGTTTTTAAAGGGGTTATTTTGAATGTTTTTTTTTAATTGGAATCAAATCATGTCCGGTTTAAATGTCCTTTACTTTGAATGCATGCATTGGGGTAAGGGCCCATTTAGAACCCCATTCGGTCGGTCCCTTACAGTTGGTATCGAGCTCAGAGTCATAAATTTCGTAGTTTGACTTTGTTGTTGTAGGTCGTTTTCCCATGATCACTAGCACTCCGGCGGTCATCAGTACGCCTAAGTTTACTATTTGTTGTAGAAAAAAAGGGTTAAGAATTTACAATACATCATCGAGTGTATGCCTTGTGTAGTGTTGTGGAGGCGGAGACAGCGAGTTTCGACTCGTTATTGGTTTGGGTGTAGATCGCCAAACATGCCGATTACCGCGCCGAGAAGAGGACGCCCGAGAGGAGGCCGAGGTGTCGAGGATCGGATCGACCGCGCAGGACATCGCCCCAAGCCGAGGATCGATAGCATTCCGCCGCTGTAGCTCCCGGTTGAGCCCGAGTAGGCGTTGAGGCGATCAGGTGGCGCCGTGAGATCGCTCATGGAGCAGAACTTGCTAATTCTATGAGGTCTATGGTGGTCGACCTATTGAGTGGCGGAGAGGCGAGACCGAGCTTTGTTGGCGCTGCAGCGGGAAGAGTCCCGAGCTCAGATCGAGCAGCGGTGACTCATTTGATTCAAAGAGGCGCAAAGAGCACCTGACTCGCGGCAGGCAGTACCGCCTTGTGGCGAGAGGTGGCAGAGAGGTGCCGATGAGCTTGGTAAATGGTGAAGGATTTCGTGAAATGGAACCCCGATAAGTTTGATGCCACGGTGATGCTTTAGCAAAGGCTAGATGGATTGCCCATTTGGAGTACACCTTCCCGATTATGGTGTGCCCTGGATGTTCAGAGGCCGAGGTGTGCGGCCCATGTGTTAGGGGCGTAGCTAGATGGTGGTGGAGTCCACCCCTGAGTGAGAGACCGGTGGGTCTCCACCGCTACCGGGAGTTCTTCAAGTCGAATTTAAGGCCAAGTACATTAGCGATGAGGCTCAAGAGAAGATGGTAGCGCTTTTCGAGAATCCGAGCGGGGTTACGATTCTATAGAGGAGTACGAGAGGAAGTTTTTGAGTATGGCTATTTTGCTCATGACTAATAGCAACCCCGAGTTGAAAATTCGGAAGTTCATTTTTCAGTCCGAGGCGGGGGTGTCTCAGGATGTCAGGGCACAGGCTCCTAGCACTTATGCTAGAGCTGTTCAGCTAGCCACTATTTACAATGGAAAGTATCCTGTTGAGCGAATTGTTGCCGCTCCGGCTCAGCGCCCTGTCCCAGCTGTGGTGGGACGAAGAGGAGGTTTGACTCCGAGGAGGCGGCCAGCGCCGTCGAGGACAAATTCGGAAAGGATCGGCGTAGGGTTCTCGCTCATTTCTAGCCTCGCCAGCAGGCGGTCCCGAGCAGATTCCGTTTGTGCTACTTGCGGAGAGCCCACATTGGAGCTTGTCGAGGCCGGGCCCAAAGCTATGTTTTCGATGTGGAAGAGGGGGCATGTGGCCGTTTTCTGCGATCGGCCCGGCTATGGCGATTCGGCTGTCTGCGTGGCAGAAGAGAGGGTCGGGTGTTCGCTACGAACCGCCAGGAGGCCGAGCGTGCGGATGCCGCAGTGGCAGGTACGCTTCTTCTTTTGGATCATTGTGCATTTGTCTTGTTCGACTCTGGTTCTACGCACTCGTTTGTATCTGTATTGTTTGCTGAGCATGCTAGGTTGAGATTAGAGCCTCTAGGTTTTGAATTATCTGTTGCAACTCCTTCGGGAGTTAATATGTTAGCAAAAGATAGGGTTAAGGATGGCCGGATCGAGATATCAGGAGAGTTCTTTGGTAGCTACGCTCATAGTTCTACCCATGAGTGGTTTCGATGTGATTCTTGGTATGGAGTGGTTAGCCGCTAACCACGCATTGATTGACCGCCACCGGAAGGAAGTAGTGTTCAAAGCCGCGGGTCGGCCCGACTTCAAGTTTCGTGGAGTCCAGGTGGAGTTTGCCCGATGATGGTGTCACCGTGAAAGCTCGTCGTTTGCTAGCTCATGGAGATTGGGGCTACCTAGCCAAATTGTCTGGAGAGAGCCGTCCCTCACTGACTATTGATCAAGTGCCGGTTGTGCGAGAGTTTACGGATGTGTTTCCAGAGGAATTACGGGGTTGCCCAAGAAGAGAGGTTGACTTCACAATTGAGCTCGAGCCGGGGACCCTCCCTATCTCGAAGGCTCCGTGATCGTATGGCGCCGGTAAAGCTAAAGGAATCGAAGGTTCGATTTGCAGGAGATGTTAGATCGAGGATTCATCCGTCCGAGTGTGTCCCCGTGGGTAGCGCCGATGTTGTTTGTGAAGAAAAAGGATGGTTCGATGCGCCTATGCATTGACTATCGTGATCTTAATAAGGTGATGATGAAGAATAAGTATCCGATTGCCCCGTATCGATGATTTGTTCGATCGCCTTCGAGGAGCTTCCGTGTTCTCCAAGATAGATTTGAGATCCGGGTATCATCAGTTGAGGATTAGGGATGCCGACATTCCTAAGACAGCGTTCAGGTCTAGATATGGGCACTACGAGTTTGGGGTCATGTCGTTTGGATTGACGAATGCACCAGCAGCGTTCATGGACATGATGGATAGGGTGTTCAAAGCATTTTTGGACAGCTTCGTCATCGTGTTCATTGACGATATTCGATCCTATTAAGGACCCGGGAGGATCATGCCAGAACATTTGAGACAAGTGTTGACAGCCTTGAGGGAAAACCAGCTTTATGCGAAGTTTTCCAAATGTGAGTTCTGGTTGGAACAAGTGGCCTTCCTAGGTCACGTAGTCTCGAGAGATGGTATAGCCTTGGATCCTACAAAGATTGAGGCCGTGAGTTCGTGGGCGGGCCGACTTGATTCTGAGATACGCGACTTTACGGGTTTGGCGAGTTACTACCGTCGGTTTGTTAAGGACTTTTCGCCATAGCCTCGCCCCTCACTCGCCCGAGCGAGGAAGGGTGTCGAGTTTGTTTGGGACGGTAGGTGTGATGAGAGCTTTGCGAGCTCAAGCGCAGATTTGACTTCAAGACTGATGTTGGCGATCCGAGGGGACAGTGGTTTCATGGTTTACAGCTGATGCTTCCAAGTTCGGGTTGGGTGTGTGTGTTGATGCAAAGACGGGAAGGTCATTGCTTATGCTTCCGTCATTTGAAGCCATATGAGCAGAACTATCCGACTCATGATATGGAGTTGGCAAAGCAGATGGTGTTTGCAATGAAGATTTGGAGGCATTACACGTATGGTGAGCGGATCCGGATGTTTACCGATCACGAGCCTCAAGTATCTGTTTACTCGAAGGAGTGAATATGAGGCGAGAGAAGATGGTTAGAGTTAGTGAAAGATTATGACTGCGAGATTCTGTACCATCGGGTAAAGCCAATGTTGTAGCCGATGCTCGAGTAGGAAGACGTCGCACTCGCGGTGTTGTTGAGTTCCCGGCCAGATTACGGAGAGAGTTCGAGCGGGTGAGATTGCGATGTTGTTGGGTGAGATTCGCCAGAGTGGCTCGATTGCGATCCGACCATCGATTAGACAATGGATTATTGATAGTCGGTGAGTGACCCGCACTTAAGAAATTGGGTGATGAGTTAGTCTTGATGGAGATTTTGACTTTGTGTATTCACCACGGTGTGGGCCGACGTCTGAGGCGGTTGTGTGTTCCGGATGTTGCAGGATTGCGAAAAGCGAGTTGCTCTCGAGGCCCACAGCTCTCCGTTTGCTTGGCACCCGGGGTACCAAGATGTATCGAGATCTTAAGCGGACATTACGGTGGATGGGTATGAAAAGAGATGTTGCGGAGTTTGTCGATCGATGTCTCACTTTGTCAAACAAAGGAAGGCACCCAGCAGAGACCGGCCGGTTTGTTGCGGTACGGCTGAGTGTGCCTCAGTGGAAATGGGAAGAGATCTCCATGGACTTTATTTACGGGTTGCCGAGGACTCAGGAAGTTCTCCGCAATTTGGGTGATAGTCGACCGATTGACTAAGAGCGCACACTTCATTCCCGGAGAGACACTTATACCGTGGAGCAATGGGCGTGATTGTTTTTGGAGCGGATCATTCGTTATCACGGTGTGCAGCCTGTGAGGATCGTGATCGACCGTGATTCGAGGTTCACTTCTCGTTTCGAGAGCGCTCTAGAAGGGTTTAGGCATCGAGTGCGCCAAAGACTGACTTTTCACCTCGGGCCGATGGAGCGATGATCGAGAGGGTGAACCAGATTCTCGAAGATATGTTGAGGGCTTGTGTGTTGGATTTCTCAGGCGATTGGGACCGATGATCTCATATCGATGGAGTTTGCATATAACAACAGCGATTATCGATCGGCGATTCGGATGGCTCCATTCGAGGCTTTGTATGGTAAGCGTTGCCGATCTCACCGTATTCGGGAAGAGGTTGGTGATAGGCGAGTTTTAGGTCCCGAGTTCTGCTGCAGATTGACCAATGGTGCCGTGCGAAGATTAGAGCTCGTATGTTGGCTCGGCTCGAGCGCAGAGAAGAGTTATGCCGATGTTCGCGTCGGGATTTGGAGTTTGAGGTTGGTCAACATGTATTCCTAAAGGTCGCACCGATGCGAGGTGTTTTGAGGTTTGGCAAGCGTGGAAAGCTGAGTCCCCGTTTTGTTGGTCCGTTTGAGATTCTGGAGAGGATCGCCAGGGTTGCTTATCGATTAGCCTTGCCTCCGTCATTGTCAGCAGTGCACAGTGTTTTTCATGTTTCGATGTTGAGGCAGTACGTGCCGGACCCGTCGCACATTGTTGATTTTGAGCCTTTCCAGCTGAATGAGGATTTGAGCTTCGAGGAGAAGCCAGTGGGGATTCTTGCTTTTGAGACAAAGACACTACGTAATCGTGAAATCCGGTTGGTAAAGGTTCAGTGGAGGAGTCAGAGTTCAGAGGAAGCCACTTGGGAGCGGGAGGATGAGATGAGATTGCAGTATCCCGAGTTGTTCCAATCTTAAGTGACTTTCGAGGACGAAAGTCTTATAAGGGGGGAATATTGTAACGGCCCGGAATTTTCATCCCGGTCTTCCCGGGAGGCCCAAGGGCATTTTGGTAATTTTCGGTCGGGCCGACAGGGCCGGTTATGTAATTGTTAATTGCCGGAAAAATTATGAGTCGATTTGAATGGGATCGGGAATTTTGGTGAAGACATTTGGGCTTGGGAAAAGGTAAAAATAAATATGGAATTAAATAGCACGTCGAGTGAGATTCGAGCCAAGGACGTGTCGCATGCTAGGCAGGGGGCGCTGCCAGCCGAGCCACTGGGCGCGTTTGTTAATCTAAACGCGCGATCTAATACATATGCATGTTTGATGCGCGTTTTGGTTGAAAAGGCCAGCTCGCCCGAGCTTCTCCTTCTTCTTCCCCATTTCCTTCGCGATTTTCTTCTCCGACCGACTGCGTTCCTTCGCGATTTTCTCCCTCGCCGACCAGCCAATTCCGAGCTCCTCCTCTCCAATTCGAAGCCCATTCTCCCTCCGAGCAGCTGGTAAGTTCTTCCTCTTCTTCCTTTCCTTCGAAAAATCTGATTTCTTTCCCCTTGGTTCCGATTTCGTTCTGCCGGCTGTGGGAGTGAGGAGATTCGTGTGGTTTTTGTGCAGCTAGTGTAGGGGAAGTGGTCCAGCTTCAAATCGTGCGTCGAATCTTCTCCAATCGCCCGGAATCGAGCTCGTTTTCTCCGATCCTCTGTTCGCCCCTGTTCGCCGAGCTCGCGTGCGCAGAAGCAGCCCAGCCGCCGAGCCTCGCCGCACACCGCGCGCGCGCCTCGCCCAGCTCCGTGTCACGCCGCGACCGCCCCGTCCCGGTATGCCGCTCAAGCGCGCCCGAGCGCCTCGCCGCCAAAGCATCTTCGCGCGCGCGCCGCGCCAAGACGCTCATTTTTGTGCCCAGTAGCGCCCGGCCCACCCGTTCTTTGCCACGTTCGTGCAATCGGCTCGTTCGTGCGTTCGTCGAGCCTCGTGAGTTGCTTCCGAGCTGAGCCTCGTTTATTTTATTATATTTAGGCCTATTGTGTGATTTTTGTTGTGATTGATAGGTTCTCGATAGCTAGTTCGGGTTCGTTCGCCGCTTAGGTTTTCGTGTCAAATCGTCCCCGACCAAGGTAAGGATTTCTTACCGGAGTTGTGTGGACCCTGCGATATATTATGCGATTGCTGATTGACTGCTTGTTTGTGTTTATTGACATGTGTAGCTAGGTATTCTATTCTGAATTCCCGATTAGCATGATTTTCCTGATTTAATTCTCATGTTAATCCATGCTAGGTTGTTCCTTTCTAGCATGCTCGTATCTGTTCCTTGCTCCGTAGTATCATGCTAGGCTCGTTGTATTCTTATTGAGCACGTATTGGATTTTATGGATTTGTTTGCTGATTGCTAGGGCAGGTTAGAGTTGCAGGTAGATAGCATCATCCGGGCCTGATGCATAAAGTACCTTGCATCCATGGCAGGGACGTGGAGCAAGTCATTCCGATCCCCTGGACCCGTGAGGATTAGCTAACCCAAGCGGTAGGCCCTGCAATCTTGGGTGAGGGTGGCAGACTGTTAAATGCCCCAACCGTCGAGATGATGACTTGGCATTGGCTCGTCCCCGGCAGTCGGCACGTCCTCAGCTTGTTTCGTCGTAGCCCCTGATTGCCACCTGGTAAGGCAAGGACGGCTTCCTGGTGTAAGCCTACCACGACCGTTCCTTGGCCCCAGGTGCGGTGGTTCAGGCTGACATAGTTTACGTGTCCAGGTCTCACACCCCTATGTCAGTGACACCGATCCAAAGATTTAGTTAGGCATGGTGACTGGACATGGGCGCTTTGCCTCTGGGCCGACACCCCCATGGTGCAGAGCACGCGGTGCATGCTTACGCTCATTACTGCGCCGGCCAGGAGAGCTCCTCGGGATCTTGAGCGCAGTGTACCTTTCGTCGACGATGAGATGCAGCCGAGGCCGGGACTTGTTTCTCGTATAGGGCGACTTATGTATTGGGTGTGTGGTGATATTATTCCGGACTAAGACCTTAAATTGGCATCCGAGGCCCAAGTGTGGGCTAAGCTATGTGCTCTATTCTCGTGTTTATATTCATAGCTTGCATACGCTCATCGAGATGACCATGTATATCGTATTAAATACCGGTTGGGGATTCTTCTTGAGCAATTCGTTGCTCACCCTTTATCTTGTGGTTTTTCCACAGGTAACCAAGTTGCGAGACAGGATGGCTGAAGGAGGAGCTGTGATCATGGGGCCCGGTCTTCCAACTCTGATTTTTGTATTATGACTCTTTATGTTTTGTTTCCCCTGAATGCATGTAGCCGGGCACGGAGCCCTAGGATGTTTTGTAAATATTTGTGGATTCCAGCATTTTGTATCTGAACAGGTTTTGAATGATTTTTAGTAAATCTCTTATCAGAGTAAACTTTGGAAATGTATTTATCTTGGAACAGGTGCTTGGAAACAGGGACAGGTTCCAGGGAAATTGTCTAGTTTTTAAAGGGGTTATTTTGAATGTTTTTGTTTTAATTGGAATCTGAAATCATGTCTGGTTTAAATGTCATTTACTTTGAATGCATGCATTGGGGTAAGGGCCCATTTAGAACCCCATTCGGGTCGGTCCCTTACAATAAGCCAAAAGTCAATTGCATGGCTTAAATACTAGACAAAAGGGTAGATATGCTTTAAATAGACTCAACCAACTCTTCTAGAAGGTCCCTTACAATTAAGAACATGGTTGGCAAGCATTGAAATCAAAAAGCTCTAAAATTTAAAAATCTGGAATTCCACTATTTAAATTTCTGCATTCTAATTTTAAAAAGGCTCTTGAAATCTTCTTTTCTTGCTTCGTGTTGCTTCTTCATGTGAATACAATAAGTGGGTGGTTGAATTCATATCACAGGAGCATCATGATAAGGCAGATCGGGGATATTCCAACGAGATCCATCCTCAGACGACAACACGATTGGTGATGGAGGATTCAGGTGGGCACGTTGAGACGGATGGTCAGAAGTCACTTCGCTTCGAACGGATGGCCAGAGTGTTGGTCATGCCTTCCTCTCCGTCCAAAAGCATCAAGTCAGAATCGATTGTAAAAATAATACCGTCCAGCCCTGTGACGGCAAAATCAGCGACATCAAGGGTCCCGAAATCGACAGCACTTAAAGAAGGGTCAAGAAGGGAACTCATGTTTGCATCGTACCCACTACTACAAAAATGACAATACTTGACACCTAATGAATGTCAACTAGAACATTACTTGACGGTTTTCCAAACGTCAACTATACTGCTGTCAAGTAATGTATCTTTACTTGACGGTTGGTTAACCATAAACTATATGCAAAGTTGACATCCAATACCTATCAAATACATAAGTAGGTTGACGGTTGTAAAGAGTCAAGCCTAGTTTTCTTATTGACACTATGAAAGCATCAAGTACAGTAGTAGGTTTGACAGTTTCTAATCGTCAAGTATTAGAAACTTAAAGACACTTAATAAACGTCAAGCAATGTATTCTTTTTTAAAAAAAAAATTAAAATATTCATTCCACAATTTTCTTGTAAACCTGAAAGTATTCCTACAAAATCTGAAAGCATTCTTCAAACTCAAATATTTGACAGATTTGTAGGAGCAAAGAATAATAATATATATTTCATCAATCAAATGTTCCATGTACAAAAAAAAACCTAGAGATAACTAACCAACCAACAAGAATAATATGGAATATACGAAGTAACCGTATTCTATGTATACAAAAAAGAACCTATTGTTGCATATAACTAACCAAAACCTATACCCATCCTTGCAAAAAAAAAGTATGGATATCTATAAGTTTGATGCATGGAATAATAAAGTGATCCAAAAAGCTTCTTTAACTACGCAACAGTCAATAATATCATCCAACAAAGGTCGCCCATTCCACTCTCACTTCATCTAACTCGATTTTCGTGTATGAGCTCCTCGTATCAACCTAAGAATAAGAAATAAAATTTGGTCTTGCGTATGTTAAATAAGAAAATATTGTATGCTATGAATTTATATGTAACACATACCTCATTCGTGATGATGTTATCTTTGGTTATAATGTCTCTCATATATCTCATAACATAATATTCGTATTCCACTTTACATGATTGTAATTAGCACTACAAGAACAAGAGAATACTTTTATTTTCACAAACAAATTAAAAAGAAAACAAAAACCTCATAATCCCCAAGTTGAACACAAAAATAAAGTTGAATCGAGAAAAAACGCCACATAATGAAAAGTAGATAAAGAAAAAAGTATTATACTTGCCTAACAGTTTTCCATAATGTATTTTTTCGATTCACTTTTATTTTCTTCTGAGATCGAAATATTGCAAGTGTCCTACATAAATACTTAACATATGAATAAAGAAAAAATATAACATCCAAAATGAAGCAACAACATATTCAAAATGAAAACATAACTTACGTGCTTGTTATTGACTTGATATCTACTTTTGAACTTGTACGTAATGAATCTAAGTGATAAACAAATATTAGTTGTGAAATCATAACAATAAATTACTTGAGAAATCATAACAATAAATTGTGTTGTTTACTCTAATTACCATAGTGTTGAATGTAGAAATACACGTACCTAATGGGTACAACCAACAAGCTTTTAACTCCTTTTTGTCCAAACTTTATTATTGTGTCATCTGTATAAGGTTTTAACCACTCCACATAACAAACTCTACTCTGTAGAACAAGTCAGAAAACCAACTTAATTGAGATCGTACACAAAAAAATAGTAGTAATATTTAACGATTCTAATTTTTTTTTATGGGAAACAACTAACAAGAAAATCGAATATTCATCAAGAAAAAGAACACAACCCAATGAGAAATTGATGAAAGGTCTCCGATCTAGATTGATGAAGATACACGTGTATTACAAAAAGATTTGTGTAAAGCGCTCCATTTAGCATTATTAAGGGGATGATGTAGAATCTTTTATAATTCAACCTCATTTGTGAGTTCGTAGGTTGATTTGAACTTTGAAGTTGAACATGTAAACTATTAAAAACTTAATCTACTTAAGCTTAAGCTAATACAATAGTTATTCTTAACAATAACTCAATTTTTTAAAAAAACAACCAGGAATAGAATTGACTTAGGAGAAAATAATCTATGATGTCCAGTTCCAAAATCTAGAATTGAAAGGAAAAAAAAATGAAATATAACAACAAATAACAAAGCTTGCACAAGACTAGTTGTCAATGGTTAACTAATCTAAAAAAATAGTAACACAACCAATAAACTAGACTACACTCAATGATTGAGCAAGACAATACAAAAAGGACAAGATTAGTATAAAGTATTTTTAGTGCAATCACCTAATAAAATAACATGAGAACATAGGATAGATTAGGGAGAAACAGTAAACAAAACAATAACAAAGCAATTTGTATTTGAATGGAAAACCCCAAATAAAAGCATAAAACATAAGAAAACAAAATGTCACAAACCCAACAATCAGAGCATCAGAAACAATCAAATCAACCCATAAGCAAGTAAACAAAAAACCCCATATTCAAAAGAGTACCACGCTAGACTTAGACAAACTAGCAAACTCTTACTTAAAAATAAAATAAAAAAGTATCGAAAACCAAAGTTAGCAAAAAATGGAAGTATGACAAAACAAAATGATAATTGTGGAAGAAAAAAACAAAAGAATTTAGTTTCTCTTTGGCTTAATTAAAGTTTGGTTGCAAATGGAGGTAAGTTTGTTCTAATAATGGATTTACTCTAGAAATCTTCAAATTTTCAGTTCAAAATCAAAATTAACAGTGTCAATCCCAATTGTTATCGAAAAGTGTCTAATTAGAAAATTCCAGCCAACATTCGCAAGAGTTGTGGCAGTTGTTTCAAATATTTTACCTCTAACATTGAGTTTCATCCGAAAAATACACTTGGAGTGAAAAAGAATTATTCAATGCACAAATGTAAGCCTAGATAAGCTGGTTTCTAACAGGTTTAAAGTAGGAATCAACTTCTAGATGGATGGAAACTAAACCCCTTTTTTTCTTATGTTTGCAATAATGTTACTCATTTAGGCTGTGGTTGAAGAATTATTACAAGAGAATAAAAACAGAAAAAGAGATGAGGTTACATACATGAGACTTCAGGCTTCAGAACTCGACTTGAGTAGGCAGAGGGTTGAAGAATCGATGGAGGCGGATAGTGCGTGGGAAGGTTTCGAACGAATCGGCAAAGGCGGAGGATTTAGGCGAAGGTAGAGGTTGAGGGTGCGTGCGAGGGTTTCGAGCAAATAGGCGGAGGTAGAGGGTTTAGGCGGAGGCGGAGGGTTTAGGCAGAGGGAATCGATGAAGGGTTTAGGCGGAGGCGGAGGTGGAGGTGGAGTCGCTCGATTCCGATGGCAACGGGCTGCTGGGCGTGGGAGATTTGGAGTGGATGCTGAGAAATCGTGTGAAATGGAGGCGATGGTTTTTCTGTGCGACGAAGGCTTAAAGTTTTGTGAAATGACAACGTTTTATCTTTTGTTTAATATTTATTTATTTTTAATTTAACGCTTTCATTTGCTAACTCATTTGACCTTTAATAAATGTCAAGTAATGTCGTGTCACATTTGACGTTTTCATTACAAATTTATTGATTATTTGACGTTTATAAGAACAAACGTCAAGCATTTCAAAACAGGTGGTGTCAAGTAATGTAGTTTTTGTAGTAGTGTAAGTACAATAGTGACGGCATTAAGACGATCCCCGAATAAGAAAAAATAGGGAAAACAATTATGCTCACTCACCAGGGAGAAGGTTATGGCGAGCCAAAGATTCCTCAGTGATGTACTGCAAATTGCCTCTCTTCCTGTCGTCTAACTTCGAAACCCGACTCAAGAATTCATATACCTCAGGGCGAGCGCTGACAAATATGTCCTCTGCAAAAAGAACACTGTTAGTAAAAAACACGCGCGGATATGGAAAAGGTAAAGAAGTCTACTACATTATTCTATGAACTTAAATTACCATGCATCACATAGTGGGAACGACGTAGCGAGTGTGGGAACAAGGAACACACCAAGCACCCCTACATAAAACCAGGAATCCCTCCAGACCTTGTGGCTCAAGGGAGCCTTTAGTACAGGCTGAAGGCGAGGAGAGAAGTAACGAGTCCCACAGACATCTTCAGGTCCAATTAAAGCATACAAGGAAAGGAAGTCAGGAACACTAAAGGGTCCCTCCATCCCCAAAATATCCCATAAACAAAAACACCTAAAAAATACATTCCACGTATTGGGGCCAAGCTGCACATGAGCTAGCCCTAAGGTTGCCAACAACTCTTGAACGATGGGAGTAATAGGAAGGCGAAATCCTGTCTCTAACATAATAGTGTATACTGCCACCCACCCAGTTGGGGGGGGCTTTGAGGAACTTCACCTTCAACCGGGAGTCGGGTCAAAACAAAGGGGGGGGGGGGGGAAAGTTATATTTTCTCCTTATTTTCTCTAAGTCATGCTCGGTCTGCTGTGAGGCATCATCTCGAACAAGCCCCGAACCCCTAGTCACCGCCCGACGATGAGACCCCCGAGGACGTTTCGATGATTCCGCCCGGATCTCGACCCCATTGTCATAATTGGGATCCACAAGCCAACTACTATGATAAATAGAGGGACAACCAGAGGCGACACAAGAAATTAGAAAGATAAGCGTTTTGTGGAAGATAAGAGGAAATTAAAGAGAGAAAACGTTAAAGCAAAAGGCTTGAATAGAAAATAGAAGCGGCTAGTTTAAAAACTTTGTAAAAAACAAAGAATCAAGAAACTCACCTTAAGGAGAGGAGGAAATGGGAAGGTTTGAATGGAGAATAAAAGAAATGAATGTCATTTATAGAATTGGGAAGCAGTTTGAGGCCAACAGGAGACTAAGTCACTTGGTAGACGCCCGACCCACATGGACAGCAACACCTCGAAGAACCTAAGAACACTTTTAGACTCAACTATATATCGAGAAGTTGAAGCCTAAAAGTGGGGGCAACTGTTATGGGTAGAATCAGGCTCGGCGCTAAAATGCCCAAGAGGGTCGGCAGGTGTAACGGCCCGGAAATTTCATCCCGGTCTTCCCGGGAGGCCCAGGGGCATTTTGGTAATTTTGGGTCGGGCCGACAGGGCCGGTTTTGTATTTCTAATTGCCGGAAAAATTATGAGTCGATTAGAATGGGATCGGGAATTTTGGTGAAGACTTTTGGGCTTGGGAAAGAGTAAAAATAAATAGGGAATTAAATAGCGCGTCGAGTGAGATTCGAGCCAAGGACGCGCTGCATGCTAGGCAAGGGTCGTTTGCCGGTAGAGCCTTCGGGCGTGTTTGTTATCTTAATCGCGCGATCTCGTATATAAGCGTGTTTTCCTCTGCCTTTGATATAAAGGCCGATCGCCCGAGCTTCTTCCCCATTTTTTCTTCTTCTTCCTTCGCGAATTTTCCTCCGACCGACAGCGATTCTCCTTCGCATTTTCTCCCCCGCCAGCTCCAATTCGACCGAGTTCCTTCCTCAAATCCGAAGCCAAATCTTGAGCAGCTGGTGAGTTTCTTCTTCTCTTCTTCTCCTTCGCATTTCCGTCGACCCATTCCCCTGTTTTTCGAATTCCATTTTCCGGTCGTGTTGAAGTGATTTGTTGGGTGGGTTTTGTGCAGCGGGAATAGAGGGGTTCGACCAACCATAAATCGCTCGTCGAATCCTCCCCTATCGGCCGAATTCGAGCTTCCATTCCATCGCAAGTCGCGTGCTCTGTCGCTGCGCAGACCGCCGAGCCACGCCGCGCATCGACCGTGCTCGCGCGCGCGTCCTCGCCCAGCTCCGTGTCACGCCGCACGCCTCTGCATCGCCCCGCATCCGTCTGCGCGCGCAGCCAGCGCCCCAGCACGCCCATTTCTGCGCCCCAGCGCGCCCAACCAGCCCCATTGCTGCCCCGTTCGTGCAATCGGCTCGTTCGTGCGTTCGTCGCACCTCGTGAGTTTCTCCCGAGCTGAGCCCTATTTATTTTATTATATTTAGGCCTATTGTGTGATTTATGTTGTGATTGATAGGTTCTCGATAGCTAGTTCGGGTTTGTTCGCGACTTAGGATTTTCGTGTAAAATCGTCCCCAACCAAGGTAAGGATTTCTTACCGGAGTTGTGTGGACCCTACGATATATTATGTGATTGCTGATTGATTGCTTGTTTGTGTTTATTGACATATCTAGTAATAGGTGCTCGTTCTGAATTCCCGGTTAGCATGATTTTCCTGATTTAATTTTCATGTTAATCCATGCTAGGTTGTTCCTTTCTAGCATGCTCGTATCTGTTCCTTGCTCCGTAGTATCATGCTAGGCTCGTTGCATTCTTATTGAGCACGTATTGGATTTTATGGAATTGTTTGTTGTTTGTTAGGGCAGGTTAGAGTTGCAGGTAGATAGCATCATCCGGGCCTGATGCATAAAGTACCTTGCATCCATGGCAGGGACGTCGAGGCAGTGCTCGTCCCTGGACCCGTGAGGATTAGCTAACCCTACCGGTGAGGCCCCGCAATCTTGGGTGAGGGTGGCGATCGTTAAATGCCCCAACGGTCGGGATGATGACTTGGCATTGTCTCGTCCCGGCGGCCGGCATGTCCTCGGCATGTTTGGCGTAGCCCCCGATTGCCACTGTTAAGGCAAGGGCGGCTTCTGGTGTAAGCCTACCACGGCCGTTCCTTGCCCCAGTGCGGTGGTTGGTGACATAGTTTACGTGTCGAGTCTCACACCCCTATGTCGGTGACACCGATCCGGAGATTTAGTTAGGCGTGGTATTGGACATGGGCGGCTTGCCTCTGACCCGGCACCCCATAGTGTGCGCAGTAGCACGCGGTACATGCTTACGCTCATTCTGGTAGCCGATCGGAGAGCTCATCGGGATCTTGAGCGGTGTACCTTTTCGTCGACGATGAGACAAGCCGAGGCGGGACTTGTTTCTCGTATAGGCGACATGTGTATTGGGTGTGTGGTGATATTATTCGGACTAAGACCACGAGTTGGCATCCGAGGCCCAAGTGTGGGCTAAGCTATGTGCTCTATTCTCGTGTTTATATTCATAGCTTGCATACGTTCATCGAGATGACCATGTATATCGTATTGTACCCCGGTTGGGGATTCTTACTTGAGTAATTCGTTACTCACCCTTATCGTGGTTTTTCCACGAGTAACCAAGATGCGAGGCAGGATGGTGAAGGAGGATTTGTGATCATGGGGCCCGATCTTCCAACTCTGATTTTTGTATTAAGACTCTTTATGTTTTGTTTCCCCTGAATGCATGTAGCTGGGCACGAAGCCCTAGGATGTTTTGTAAATGTTTTGTGGATTCCAACATTTTGTATCTGAACAGGTTTTGAATGGTTTTTAGTAAATCTACGATCGAGTAAACTTTGGAAATGTATTTATCTTGGAGCAGTGCTTGGAAACAGGGGCGAGTTCCAGTGGAAATTGTCTAGTTTTTAAAGGGGTTATTTTGAATGTTTTGTTTTATTTGGAATCCGAAATCATGTCTGTTTAAATGTTCTTTACTTTGAATGCATGCATTGGGGTAAGGGCCCATTTAGTGCCCCATTCGGGTCGGTCCCTTACAGTTGGTATCAGAGCTCAGAGTCATAAATTCTGTAGTATGACCTGTTGTTGTAGGTCGCTTTCCCATGATCACTAGCATTCCGACAGTCATCAGGTACGCCTAAGTTTACAATTTTTTGTAGAAAAAGGGTTAAGAATTTACAATACCTGTCATCTAGTGTATGCCTTGTGTAGTGTTGTGGAGCGGAGACGAAGCGAGTTCGACTCGTTATTGGTTTGGGTGTAGATCGCCGGCATGCCGATTACCGCGCGCGAAGAGGACGCCCGAGAGGAGGCCGAGGTGTCGGGATCGGATCGACCGCGCAGGACATCGTCCCCAAGCCGAGGCCCGATAGCATTCGCGCTGTAGCTCCTCTGTTGAGCCAGAATAGGCGTTGAGGCGATCGTGGCCCCTTGAGGCGCTCTCGAGGCGGGAATTTGCTAATTCTATGAGGTCTATGGTGGTCGACCTATTGAATGGTCAGAGGGTAGAGACCCAGGCTTTGTTGGCAGCGCAGCGGGAAGAGTCCCGAGCTCAGATCGAGCAGCTGACTCATTTGATTCAAAGAGGATAAAGAAGGCTTTGACTCCGTAGGAGCAGCAGACCACTGTGGCAGGAGGTGGCAGAAGGTGTCGATGAGCTTGGTAGATGGTTGAAGGATTTCGTAAAATGGAACCCTGATAAGTTTGATGCCACAGGTGAAGCTTTAGCAGCAGCTAGATGGATTGCCCATTTGAAGTACACCTTCCTGATTATGGTGTGCCCCGATGTTCAGAGGCCGAGGTGTGCAGCCCACGTGTTAGGGGGCGTAGCTAGATGGTGGTGGGAGTCCACCTTGAGTGAGAGACCAGCTGGGTCTCCACCTGCTACCTGAGAGTTCTTCAAGTTAGAATTCAAGGCCAAGTACATTAGTGATGAGGCTCAAGAGAAGATGGTAGCGCTTTTCCAGAATCTGAAGCAGGGTTCTAATTCTATAGAGGAGTACGAGAGGAAGTTTTCGGAGTATGGTTATTTTGCTCATGGTGATAGCAACCCCGAGTTGAAAATTCGGAAGTTCATTTTCTGGTTTGAGGCGAGGTGTGTCTCGAGATGTCGAGGCACAGTGCCCACGACACTTATGCTAGAGCTGTTGGTGGCCACTATTTACAACGAAAAGTATCTGTTGAGCGGGTATCGCCGCTCCGGTCTGGCGTCTGTCCCGGTGTAGTGGGACGAGAAGAGGAGGTTTGAGTCTGAGGAGGCGGCGGCGTCGCCAAGGGCGATTCGAGCAAGGACAGCGTAGAGATACCGGCCCGATTCGGCCTCTGCCAGCGAGGCGGTCTAGGCGATTCCCACCTGTGCCACTTGTGGAAGAGCCCGCCGGAGTTTGTCGGGCCGGGCCTAGGAGGTGTTTTCGATGTGAAAAAAAGGGGCATGTGATCCGTTTACGTGATCGGCCCGGCTATGGCGATTTAGCTTGTGGCAAAGCAGCATAGGCGGGTGTTCGCTACGAACCGTCGGGAGAGGTGAGCGTCGCGAGATGCCGCGATGGGTGTACGCTTCTTGTTTTGGATCATTGTGCATTTTTCTTGTTTGACTCTGGTTCTACGCACTCGTTTGTATCTGTATTGTTTGCTGAGCATGCTAGGTTGAGATTAAAGCCTCTAGGTTTTGAATTATCTGTTGCAACTCCTTCGGGAGTTAATATGTTAGCAAAAGATAAGGTTAAGGATGGCCAGATCGAGATATCCGGAGAGTTGCTGGTAGCTACGCTCATAGTTCTACCCATGAGTGGTTTCGATGTGATTCTTGGTATGGAGTGGTTAGCCGCTAACCATGCATTGATTGACTGCCACCGGAAGGAAGTAGTGTTCAGGCCGCCGGGTCGGCCCAGCTTCAAGTTTCATGGAGTTCAGGGTGGAGGATCATGCAGAGCATTTTGAGGAAAGTGTTGGTAGCCTTGAGGGAAAACCAGCTTTATGCGAAGTTTTCCAAATGTGAGTTCTGGTTGGAACAAGTGGCCTTCCTAGGTCACATAGTCTCGAGAGATGGTATAGTCGTGGATCCTGCAAAGATTGAGGTCGTGAGTTCGTGGGCCAAGCCGACTTGATTCACGAGATACGCAGCCTTCCTAGGTTTGGCGAGTTACTACCGTCGGTTTGTTAAGGACTTTTTCGCCATAGCCTCGCCCCTCACTCGTCGGCGAGGAAGGGTGTCGAGTTTGTTTGAGACGGTAGGTGTGATGAGAGCTTTGCGGGCTCAAGCGCAGATTTGACTTGGCACGGTGTTGGTAGTCCCGGAGGGGACAGGTGGTTTCGTGGTTTAAAGCGATGCTTCCAAGTTCGGGTTGGGTTGTGTGTTGATGCAAAGACGGGAAGGTCATTGCTTATGCTTCCGTCATTTGAAGCCATATGAGCGAACTATCCGACTCATGATATGGAATTGGCGGCAGTGGTGTTTGCACTAAAGATTTGGAGGCATTACTGTATGGTGAGGGGATCGGATGTTTACCGATCACGAGCCTCAAGTATCTGTTTACTCGAGAATGAAAGTGAATATGAGGCGAGAGGAGATGGTTAGAGTTAGTGAAAGATTATGGCTGCGAGATTCTGTACCATCGGGTAAAGCCAATGTTGTAGCCGATGCTCGAGTAGGAAGGCGTCGCACTCCGCGGTGTTGTTGAGTTCCCGGCCAGTTACGGAGAGAGTTCGAGCGGTGAGATTGCGATGTTGTTGGGTGAGGTTTTGCGCGAGTGGCTCGATTGATGATCCGACCATCGATTAGAACAACGAATTATTGATAGTCGGTGAGTGACCCCGCACTTAAGAAATTGGGTGTGAGTTAGTCTTGATGGAGATTTTGACTTTGTGTATTCACGAACGGTGACGTGACGTCTGGGCGGTTGTGTGTTCCGGATGTTGCAGGATTGCGAACGAGTTGCTCTCGAGGCCCACAGTTCTCCGTTTGCTTGGCACCCCGAGGGTACCAAGATGTATCGAGATCTTAAGCGAGACATTACGGTGGATGGGTATGAAAAGAGATGTTGCGGAGTTTGTCGGTCGATGTCTCACTTGTCAACAAGTGAAGGCACCCGGCGAGACCGGCCGGTTTGTTGTTGCGTACATTGAGTGTGCCTCGGTGGAAATGGGAAGAGATCTCCATGGACTTTATTTACGGTTTGCCGAGGACTCAGAGGAAGTTCTCTCAGATTTGGGTGATAGTCGATCGATTGACTAAGAGCGCACACTTCATTCGGTAGAGACAATTATACCGTGGAGCGATGGCGCGATTGTTTTTGGAGCAGATCATTCGTTATCACGGTGTGCTGTGAGGATTGTGTCCGACCGTGATTCGAGGTTCACTTTCGTTTCGGAAAGCGCTCCGAAGGGGTTTAGGCACCGAGTGCGATTTCAAAGATGACTTTTCACCCTCGAGGCCGATGGGCGATCGAGAGGGTGAACCAGATTCTCGAAGATATATTGAGGGCTTGTGTGTTGGATTTCCGTGATTGTGACCCGATATCGTATCGATGGAGTTTGCATATAACAACGATTATCGATCGGCGATCGAGATGGCTCCATTCGAGGCCTTGTATGGTAAGCGTTGCCGATCTCCTGTGTTCTGGGAAGAGGTTGGTGATAGGCAGGTTTTGGGTCCCGAGTTGTTGCAGTTGACCAATGGTGCCGTGTAGAAGATTAGAGCCCGTATGTTGACAGCTCAGAGCAGACAGAAGAGTTACGCCGATGTTCGGCGTCGGGATTTGGAGTTTGAGGTTGGTCGACATGTATTCCTAAAGGTCGCACCGATGCGAGGTATTTTGAGGTTTGGCAAGCGTGGAAAGCTGAGTCCCCGTTTTGTTGGCCCGTTTGAGATTCTGGAGAGGATCGGCAAGGTTGCTTATCGATTAGCCTTGCCTCCGTCATTGTCGGCAGTGCACAATGTTTTTCATGTTTCGATGTTGAGGCAGTACGTGCCGGATCCGTCGCACATTGTTGATTTTGAGCCTTTGCAGCTGAATGAGGATTTGAGCTTCGAGGAGAAGCCAGTGGGGATTCTTGCTTTCGAGACAAAGACACTGCGTAATCGTGAAATCCGGTTGGTAAAAGTTCAGTGGAGGAGTCAGAGTTTAGAGGAAGCCACCTGGGAGCGGGAGGATGAGATGAGATTGTAGTATCCCGAGCTGTTCCAGTCTTAAGGGACTTTCAAGGACGAAAGTCTTATAAGGGGGGAATATTGTAACGGCCCGGAAATTTCATCCCGGTCTTCCTGGGAGGCCCAGGGGCATTTTGGTAATTTTGGGTCGGGCCGACAGGGCCGGTTTTGTATTTGTTAATTGCCGGAAAAATAATTAGTCGATTAGAATGGGATCGGGAATTTTGGTGAAGACTTTTGGGCTTGGGAAAGAGTAAAAATAAATAGGGAATTAAATAGCGTGTTGAGTGAGATTCGAGCCAAGGACGCGCTGCATGCTAGGCAAGGGTCGCTGCCAGCCGAGCCACTGGGCGTGTTTGTTATCTTAATCTCGCGATCTTGTATATAAGCGTGTTTTCCTTTGCCTTTGATATAAAGGCCGATCGCCCGAGCTTCTTCAACATTTTTTCTTCTTCTTCCTTCGCGAATTTTCCTCCAACCGACAGCGATTCTCCTTCGCGTTTTCTCCCCCGCCAGCTCCAATTCGACAGAGTTCCTTCCTCAAATCCGAAGCCAAATCTCGAGCAGCTGGTGAGTTTCTTCTTCTCTTCTTCTCCTTCGTATTTCCGTCGACCCATTCCCCTGTTTTTCGAATTCCATTTTCCGGTCGTGTTGAAGTGATTTATTGGGTGGGTTTTGTGCAGCGGGAGTAGAGGAGTTCGACCAACCATAAATCGCTCGTCGAATCCTCCCCTATCGGCCGAATTCGAGCTTCCTTTCCATCGACCGTGCTCGCGCGCGCGTCCTCGCCCGGCCTCAAAGTGTCACGCCGCGCGCCCGCATCGCCGTGATCGCCCATCCGTCAGTGCGCTCGCGCGTCCGCGCGTAGTATGCAGCCAGCACCCAACACACCCATTCTGCGCCCAGTAGCGCGCCAGCCAACCACATTCTTTGCCGTTCGTGCAATCGGCTCGTTCGTGCGTTCGTCGCGCCTCGTGAGTTTCTCCCGAGCTGAGCCCTGTTTATTTTATTATATTTAGGCCTATTGTGTGACTTATGTTGTGATTGATAGGTTCTTGATAGCTAGTTCGGGTTTGTTCGCGACTTAGGATTTTCGTGTCAAATCGTCCCCGACCAAGGTAAGGATTTCTTACCGGAGTTGTGTGGACCCTGCGATATATTATGCGAT
Source organism: Sicyos edulis (assembly GCA_036507275.1). Taxonomy (NCBI): domain Eukaryota; kingdom Viridiplantae; phylum Streptophyta; class Magnoliopsida; order Cucurbitales; family Cucurbitaceae; genus Sicyos; species Sicyos edulis. The sequence goes on along the minus strand of CM071857.1, from coordinate 19,097,094 downwards.
TGCTGATTGATTGCTTGTTTGTGTTTATTGACATATTTAGTAATAGGTGCTCGTTTCTGAATTCCCGGTTAGCATGATTTTCCTGATTTAATTCTCATGTTAATCCATGCTAGGTTGTTCCTTTCTAGCATGCTCGTATTTGTTCCTTGCTCCGTAGTATCATGCTAGGCTCGTTGTATTCTTATTGAGCACGTATTGGATTTTATGGAATTGTTTGTTGTTTGCTAGGGCAGGTTAGAGTTGCAGGTAGATAGCATCATCCGAAGCCACGATGCATAAAGTACCTTGCATCCATGGCGGGGACGTCGAGGCAGTGCTCGCCCCTAGACCCCGTGAGGATTAGCTAACCCTACCAGAGGGCCCCGCAATCTTGGGTGAGGGTGGCGATCGTTAAATGCCCCAACGGTCGGGATGATGACTTGGCATTGCCTCGCCCGGCGGCGGCCGGCATGTCCTCGGCATGTTTGGCGAAGAGCCCACGATTGCCACTGTTAAGGCAAGGGCGGCTTCTGGTGTAAGCCTACCACGGCCGTTCCTGGCCCCAAAGTGCGGTGGTTCAGGTGACATAGTTTACGTGTCGAGTCTCACACCCCTATGTCGGTGACACCGATCCAGAGATTTAGTTAGGCGTGGTGACTATACATGGGCGGCTTGCCTCTGGGCCGACACCCCCCATAGTCTGCGAGAGCACGCGGTACATGCTTACGCTCATTACTGGTAGCCGACCAGGAGAGCTCATCGGGATCTTGAGCGAGTGTACCTTTCGTCGGCCGATGAGAGCAGCCGAGGCCGGGACTGTTTCTCGTATAGAGGCGACATGTGTATTGGGTCGTGTGGTGATATTATTCCGGACTAAGACCCCGAGTTGGCATCCGAGGCCCAAGTGTGGGCTAAGCTATGTGCTCTATTCGTGTTTATATTCATAGCTTGCATACGCTCATCGAGATGACCATGTATATCGTATTGTACCCCGGTTGGGGATTCTTCTTGAGTAATTCGTTACTCACCCTTATCGTGGTTTTTCCACAGTAACCAAGATGCGAGACATGATGGTGAAGGAGGAGGCGTGATCATGGGGCCCAGTCTTCCAACTCGATTTTTGTATTAAGACTCTTTATGTTTTGTTTCCCTGAATGCATGTAGCGGCACACGAGCCCTAGGATGTTTTGTAAATGTTTTGTGGATTCCAAAGCATTTTGTATCCGAACAGGTTTTGAATGGTTTTTAGTAAATCTACGATCGTGAGTAAACTTTGGAAATGTATTTATCTTGGAACAGGTGCTTGGAAACAGGGACAGGTTCCAGGGAAATTGTCTAGTTTTTAAAGGGGTTATTTTGAATGTTTTGTTTTATTTGGAATCCGAAATCATGTCTGTTTAAATGTCCTTTACTTTGAATGCATGCATTGGGGTAAGGGCCCATTTAGTGCCCCATTCGGGTCGGTCCCTTACAGCAGGGGGCGAAGCTGTGCCGACACTCGAGTGGGCGATCCCATAAGCCTCTCAAGCCTAGGCAAGCACGAGCGCCCCAACAAGCAGGCTGCGCAGGAGTCGAGGCGGAGAGGCTCACCCCCGTGCGAGCCACGTGCCTGCCCTAGCACGCACCTAGGCCAAATGTCCGCCCCAGCGCGCGAGGGCCAAGCGCCCACCCCAGCGTGCACGAGGGCCAAGTGCCCTCCTTAGCGCGCGTGCCCGGGCGAAAGCCTGCTTCAGCGCTCACCGACACTAGCGCGCCTGGGGCGGGTCGCGCTGTGACCCCCGTCGGGTCGGGTCGACCCGACCAGGTTCGACACGCATCACAGTTTTTGCCATATCTTCCCCATTTTAGCTCCGATTTGTGCACCATTTTCACCCACGTTCATCATTTTTCCTTATCTACGACTAGACCATATTTAGGGCTCAGCCCAAAATAGATATTTTCCTAAAATGGAAATATTTACCTAAAAAGGAGATATTTCCATAAACTTAGATTAATTTTTACCAAAAGTGGCCACCTACTCGCCTCCTATATATATGTAAGCCAATTAGTCTTGAGGTAAGCAATTCCAAACCCCTAAATTCGACTAACCTACTCACCTCTTTCGACCTCGACTGACTTAGGCATCAGAGGCGGCGTGGCTCACACCACACCGGTGTCTAGTTCTTGTTTGTTTTGCAGGTACTTCGTTCCTATCAAATTACAAATTCACCGTTGATCTCGAAGACCAAATTTTGGTATCAACAATGCGCATTTGATTCCAACTTGATGGGGTTTTTTTCTCAACTATAATATTTGCTAGATGGAAAATTCATACTTACAAATCTTTTCAATTAAAATTCACTGCAACTTATTATAGATTTAAACTCATGTTGGTATATTCCTTAACGAGTTGTTTTTTTAAACTCATTTTGGTATATTCCTTAAAGAGTTGTTTTTTTAATTATCCAGATAATTGAAAACCTTAAATACTTGAAATTATAAATACTTGAAGCGCACATACGTGACTTATTTAGATAGTCATTTTCTTTATAGATATATTTTTATGCGTACTTGCGAATTTTTAAATAACAGTTTTTGTAGTTGATTGTCATGGATTGAACTCATTTTCTCTTAATTATTTAAGAACTTCTTCATCATTAGGTGATGATTAATTACAACTATGTTTGAAATTCTCATCCCACAAGACTTTGTGGACGTCCAAGGTTTACTAATACATGATCAAACCTAGACAAATCGAAAGAAAGAAAAATGAGAAATTTCAAAATCATAAAAATTTCACACTATGAAAGAGACTTTCCTATAACCACCAAAGAGTAAGTGCCTTTTTTTGGTTGCACTAACCCAAAGGAACACGAGCACACATCTTTTTTCCAATAAAGTGAAAAATTGTTATGAAAAGCATAATAAATATTTTATGTTAAACGGTTGACAAAAATAATTACTCAACAATATATATATGTATATATATGTGTATACATATATATATATATATATATATACATACACATATATATATATTTTGAAGTCAAACCAAAAAGCCATGGCAGCCCAATTTTACTCCGCCATGGAAGTCAAAAGTCAAATCGTAAAGGAGCTTTTGCTTCCCATCAATGCCTTAAAATGGTTCCCCCTCTTTTCGTTTTCCAATTTTTTTTCTGTTTCAGTATTTTGGTGCTTAGATTCTCTCTTTTATCTATTTTAGTCTCTTTGTTTCTGTTTGGTTTCAATTTTCTCGCCGGATCCAGATGGAGCTGCCACCCCTTATCGACCTTGGGGATGGCGACGGCGGCGGCGGCGACGATGTGATATCTCCCTTCACCAATTCATTTACCCAAAACCTTAGTCATCTCAATCATGGCTCTGATTTCTCGAATCGCGACGGTACTACCCGTACTTACTCCCGCCAATTCTTCGATTCGAGTTCATCTTCGTCCGATTGTGAAAATGACGGCGGTGTTTCTTCCAATTCCGTTGAGTCCACTACCAAACGACTTGATTATATGCTGCAATTTCTGGACAGTAAGCTTTCATCACAATCTGCTTCGTTTATTAATCATGAGTGTGATATTCAGGGTTCGCATTATGATGCGAGTCGTTCTCCACTTCCTGAATTTGTTGGGCGGGGCGGAGGAACTGGGATTTTTAAGCTTCCAGTGCGAGCTTCTGTTCACCCTAATCGGCCGCCTAGCCTTGAAGTGAGGCCGCATCCTTTGAGAGAGACGCAGATCGGGTGCTTCTTGAGGACTATTGCAAGCAGCGAGTCCCAATTGTGGGCTGGTAGTGAATCTGGCGTGCGCTTTTGGAACTTCAAGGATTTGTATGCGGCGGCCGCTGAAGGCACGGCTGTGAGGAGTGGTGATGAAGAGACCGCTCCATTTTCTGAGTCAGTTTGGACGTCCCCCACTCTTTGTTTGGTTGCTGACGACAGTAATCGCTTAGTTTGGAGTGGCCACAAGGATGGTCGCATTAGATGCTGGAGGATGGATATGGAGATGGATATTCAAAGCTGCAACTCAAATGATCATTTTACTGAAGCTCTATCTTGGCAGGCTCACCGTGGTCCTGTTTTTTCGCTTGTAATGACATCTTATGGTATATATGTGTGTGTATATAATCTCATATAATTGGTAAAGGTAGGTGGGTTTTGCTTTTTTCTTGCTGATTGATTGTTTTGATTTTTCTTTCTTCCTTTTAGGTGATCTTTGGTCAGGTTCCGAGGGAGGGGCTTTGAAGGTCTGGTCGTGGGAAGCTATTGAGAAGGCCCTCTCCATGACTGCGGAAGAAAGTCCCATGGTTTCTTTGTTCGTGGAAAGATCTTATATTGACCTTAGGACTCAAGTCAGTGTAGGCTTCAGTAACACATTTACTTGGGATGTTAAGTACTTATTATCTGACGTCTCTACTGGCAAAGTCTGGAGTGCCAGTGACCTCTCTTTTGCACTCTGGTATGTTAGTACTTACGGGTGGTACTTCAGATTACTTACTCTCTTTGTAGTTGCATTTCGTGTAGCGATTTTGATTTTTTTTAGTTATGAACCCTTCTATCTTAAGTTTAGACGATGTATTGATTAGGAAGTTGTAGGCGTCCTTTGGTTATCTGCAAAAACTAGCTTACAATGCATATAAGTTATTATTATTTTTATTATAAGAAACCATGAGAAGGATATTCAAGAGAAATAAATAAGTGGGGGGGGGGATCTTCTGATGTGAGATCATATGCTCTTTCCTCTTGACCTTTTTTCTAGGTTTTCCATGAAAGTGAGAAGCTATGACATCAACAACATTCACTTTGTACTTGGTTTGAAGATGACACTTTCCTTGTTAAAGAGCTTCATCCAAGCATTCTCTCCATCTAGTACATTAACTAGTTGATTGATTGAAAATTCTTTTGGAAGTCTCTTACACCTTCCCTTCCAACATTAGTCTCGTCACTAGGAAGGTTCTCCCCTCAACAATAGCTGATTTCCATGCCCTTTATTAATGGGAGACAAATCTTTGATCAAGCCCTTGAGGCCAACAAAGCTATTGATCAAGATTACAGGTCGCGTAATTGGAAAGGTATTATTTTCAAGATCGATTTTGAAAAAGCCTTTGATCAGGTGGACTTGAACTTTTTGGATAAAGTCATGACTAAATGAGGCTGTGGGTATAGTATAGGTGGTGCTCGTGGATCTGTAATCGTACTCGTTCCATGAATTTTTCTATCCTTGTGAATGGTTAAACTTTTGGTAGAATTACGGCTATTAGAGGCCTTTGTCAAGGTGATCCACTTTCTTCTTTACTTTTCCTTTTAGTGGTGGTCGTGTTGGGCAAAATTATTTCTTAGGGTATTGATAGTAGGAGTAGGTAGGTTTCTCAATCGAAAAGGAGAATCTTCCTCATTTCCATCTCTACTGTGTTGATGATACCAAATTATTTTGCTCTGGAAATGAGCAGTCGTTTATTAATCTCAATAGACTTCTTTCCTTCTTTAAGGAAGTTTCTGGTCATAAGATTATCAGAGGTAAATGTTTGTTATTAAGCTGAAATTGCCCCTCGAATAAGCTTCAAAGGTGGACGGATTGAGTAGGTGCGAGGTGGATCTCTTCCCTTCTTTTTATCTTGGTCTTCCCTTTGGACACTCACCCATATCTATGTTCTTTTGGGACTTTGTTGTGTGTAAAATTAGAAAACGTCTTTCCTCTTTGAAGAATTGTTTCTCTAGAGGAGGAAGACTTTGTAAGGACCTCAATCCCTATAAATATTCTAGAAAGGGAAAATTAGGTAATTCCTTAAATAGGTTATTTTATTGAGGGAAAGGGGGAAGCTCTTGGAGTGTAAATATTGTAAGGAGGGGTTTAGAGAGGAGGGTCTTATTTTGTGGGGGCTAAGTCAGAGTGACTTGGAGGAGAGGTTCTAGTGGCTCTCGAACATCGCCGGTTAGCTTGTCGTTTTCCTTTGTTATCTTATCGTGTTATTTCCATTAGTATTGTAATGAAGTATATTTTGGACTGTGGGTATTTCTATGTTATATAGTGAAGTTCTATCTATATTTCTATGTGTTTGGTACTGCTCGGTGACTTTCTGAAACCCGGTAAGGTATTGGATAACTTACAAACTTATCCTTATGTGCCTTAGGTAACATTCCCATCTAGTTTTTGTTGTATCGTTCTCCAAGATGGTTTGTTTGTATTTTTCTTATTTTTTCGCTTGTTTATTTTGTTTGGCTTCTTCTTTCAGAGATTTTTAAAAAGTTTGCCTTGTTGTTCTCTTAATTTTTGTTTTTGGTTGCTTTCTTTTGTTGTATTGTGGAGCTTGTATCCTTGAGCAACCTCTTTTCGTATGTATTAATGAAAAGTGTTCTCGTTTAAAAAAGTACAAAAGAAAAGCTTAGGGACCGGGTAGAGGGAACTCCTGCCAATACACTACAAAAGAAATGTCTTCCAATCATTCATTTAGTACAAACTTCTAGGTTTATATGCATTTGGTGTACATTCAACCGCTTGAATCCTTGCATGTCTATAGGTGAAAATCTTCTACAAGATCCTGTTTTTTATTGGGTGCTATGGTTGTAACTTGGTTCCGAGTATATAAGAGTCCGTTTTCAAGTGTCATTGCCTTTTAATACGTGGATTTTAGTTATGCATTGTTTCCACTTTTTAGGGATGCTCGCACAAGGGAGCTATTGAAAGTGTTCAATACTGATGGTCAGATGGAGAACCGTGTTGATATGACACCTGTCCAAGAATTTACGTTGGAGTCTGTTTCTTTTTCAAAGAAAGAAAAGACACAAAGTGCCTTTGGTTTCTTTCAGCGTTCACGTAATGCTATAATGGGAGCAGCTGATGCTGTTCGTCGAGCTGCTGTGAAGGGAGCCTTTGGAGATGATAATCGAAGAACTGAAGCATTAACGATAACAGTAGATGGTATGATCTGGACTGGATGTACAAGTGGCTTAATTGTGCAGTGGGATAAGTACGGGAATCGTTTGCAAGATTTCCTTCATCATTCTCATGCTGTCCAGTGTTTTTGTACTTTTGGATCACGAATATGGGTGGGTTATGCCAGTGGTACTGTACAGGTATTGGACCTCAAAGGTAAACTTCTTGGAGGATGGGTGGCTCATAGCTGCACTGTCATTGAAATGTGTGTTGGATCTAGTTACATATTTACGCTGGCAAATCATGGTGGTATCCGTGGATGGAATGTTACTTCTCCAGGACCTCTTGACAACATACTACGCTCGGAGTTGGGTGCTAAGGAGTTCTTGTATACAAGAACAGAAAATTTAAAAATATTCACCGGTACATGGAATGTTGGGCAGGAAAAAGCAACTCATGACTCTCTCATCTCCTGGCTGGGTCCCGTTCTCTCAGATGTTGGCATTGTCGTTGTTGGGTTGCAGGAAGTTGAAATGGGAGCTGGTTTTCTAGCCATGTCAGCAGCTAAAGAAACTGTGAGTTTTTTAATTATAGAACATACAAATCTTTCTTCTCATTATATCTCAACTTCCAACAACTGATCAAGAAACTTGACTGCATGTTTTATTATTTCTAAATGAAAAAGGGAAAAAAATCATTAATAAGTCAAAAGAAAAGAAGCCACTCGTTCGCCACATGTGCTTGTATAAAGCTGCTCCAGCTAGTACTAATAAAAATGAATCACAAGTAAAACATACATAAGACGGAATAAATCAGTATAGAGGCTAAAAATTGTAGTTTGTCCCACTTGTAAACAATAATGGAGAAGAATAGAGAATCTCTATTCAACTAATGAAGAGGTTATATATATATGGACACTCCAAGGAAATCCTAACTAGGAATGTGAAATTACTAAAAAGGATAAACTAGAAAACTCATAAACTCTAACACTCTACTTCAAGTTGGAGCCTATATGTTAATCATGCCCAACTTGTTACAAAAATAATCCACTCGAACCCTACTCATAAATTCATGTCGAACAAGCCACCCACGTGCCCTCACGCGCGGTCCGTGTTCTCGGCGACGAAAAACATTTTTGGCGTGTGAGCCCAGATCGCTTGTCATTTCATGACGAACTTGTATGGCTGAGTATATTGGCTCCTTCTGAGTGTTTTGGTGCAAGTTTCGTAAAAAACGTACTCCGAAAAATTTTGACGACTGATAAACGATTTTGATAGATGACACACGATTTCTGTCGGCTGACAGACAACGAATTTGACTTCTAACGAGTATTCTTGACGGTAGAACTACAATTTGAAAGACCTCAAGATGTGAACTCCAAACCCTAATTTCAGAAAAGCCAAGATACCTTTGATACCATGAAAACGATATTAGGACTGAATAGTCATTCTCATTTTATTGAATGAGGCACTGTCTTTATATAGGAAATACACATATGTAATGAACTCCGACATGATTATCAATAAAAAGTGTTTTTTTTGTTAGAATAAAACATAAAAAAAGTAGTTTGTCAATTTGTTTAAAAATGGAATTACATTTTCCTTAATTTCTTTTTTCCTTAACTTCTTTTATGTTTCCTCCTAAATGCAGGTGGGACTTGAGGGGAGTTCTCTTGGCCAGTGGTGGTTGGATATGATAGGAAAAACATTGGGTGAAGGAACAGCTTTTCAACGTGCTGGTTCTAGGCAGTTGGCAGGCTTGCTAATAGCAACATGGTTTGTTGTTGATCAACCCCAAACTTATTTTCTTTAAGTATTTTCGCTTCTAACGTTACTATTATTCCCACTTATGAAAGTAATTTTTATTGTTCTTGTTGGATTGGATGTATGAGTGGTCTTTCAAACACTTTGAGATTTGAAAGAAGGGCCTCGTAAAATCTTTAAGTACTTCAAGGTTATGGTTTCAATCCACCACCTACTTAGGAATTAATTTTTTACTAGTTATCTTGACAATCTAACGTAGTAAGGTCAGACGGTTGTCTCGTGGGAATAGTTGAGGTTAACTGGACTCAATGTTTTCAAAGTGCAAGGCGCCAACACAAGGCGATATTCTCCTTGATCGCCTCAAAGCGAGAGGCGATAAAAAGACGAGGCTCGAGTAAAGATAGACGCAACAAATAAATGCATAACTAAATAATATATTGAGCATAAATTGATAAATAAAACATAATTTTGTTCCCATAAAGTTTCAAATTCATACATAAATCACACAAATTATATTATTATACGTGTAATCGAGAGTGTTAGACTGAAGAATTATCTTTTTATTGAATGAAAGGCAATGCCTTTGTATAAGAGTTACAATGGGCCTGACGGGCCTAAATCAATAAAGTATGCAAATATACATATACATTTAATCTCTAACACTCCCCTCAAGCTGGAGAAAATATATCTATCATGCCCAGCTTGTTGCAGAGGTAGTTTATCCGGACTCCATTCAATGCTTTGGTGAAGAGATCACCCAACTATTCTCCGGTCTTCACATAACCTGTTGAAATCAAACCTTGTTGTATCTTCTCTCGAATAAAGTGACAATCTACTTCAATATGCTTAGTTCTCTCATGCACTGGATTAGAGGCAATATGGATTGTTGCTTCAAGTAGTTGAACCAGCCATACTATCTCACATGTCACTTGTGGCATAGCTCTATACTCTGATTCAACACTCGAATGGGACACCACGTTCTGTTTCTTACTCTTACACGATACCAGATTACCTCCTATAAACACACAATAACTTGAGGTTGACCTTCTGTTCTCTTTAGAGCCTGCCCAATCAACATTCGAGAAACACTTGATATTGGAGTGCCCATGGTTCTTGTATAAAACACCTTTTCCGGAGCAAACTTGAGGTAACGTAGTCTAGATTTTAGGGATGAATTATAATTATTCTCATTATTATTTCATAAATTAATTACAAATGAGGGGATGATTCTTATATAGATGAAACTCCCAAATATAAAGTACGATTCTCCCTAAAATATCTCAACTATTTCTATATATATATCCCAAGAATTAAGGGAAATAAGCAACACTCCCCCTCAAGCTGGTTTGAAGATATCCTCCATTGTCAGCTTGTCTATCATTCTATCAAACTGGATCTTTGGAAGACCCTTTGTGAATATATCAGCTGCTTGTTCTGAAGTCGGGAGATAAGGGATGCATATAGTTCCTGCTTCAACCTTTTTCTTTATGAAATGTCTATCTACCTCGATATTTTTTGTTCTATCATGAAGAACTGGATTATGCGCAATGGATATCGCTGCTTTATTGTCATAGTAGACTCGTATAGGTGTCACCTGGGCAAATTTCAACTCTTCCAGCAGTCTTTTTATCCATATACTCTCGCAAATGTCATATGCTAATGCTCTAAACTCAGCTTCAGCACTACTTCTGGCTACTACATTTTGTTTTTTGCTTCGCCCTGTAACTAGGTTCCCTCCAACAAAAGTACAATAACCAGAAGTGGATCTTCTATCTGTGGCATTGTGCCCAATCAGCATCAGTATAAACTTCAACATTTAGATGACCCTGCCTTTTAAACAATATACCTTTCCCTGGAGTACCTTTCAAATACCTTAGAATTCTAGACACGGCTTCAAAATGAGCAGGACTAGGAGAGTGCATGAACTGACTGACTATACTGACTGCGAATGCTATGTCTGGACGTGTGTGAGAGAGATAGATCAGTTTACCCACAAGTCTTTGGTATCTGTCTCTGTCTTTTACTTCTTCCGTCTTCGCAGCTTGTAATTTTACATTTGGCTCGATAGGAGTTTTTGCTGTCCGACAGCCAAGCAAACCTGTATCTCAAAGTAAGTCAATAACATATTTTCTTTGGTTAACAAGAATGCCTTTTTTAGATCTCGCAAACTCCATTCCTAAAAAATATTTTAAGGATCCTAAGTCTTTGATTTGGAACTCATTCGCAAGCTTAGTTTTAAGATCTATTAGACCTTCTTCATCATTACCTGTGAGGATAATATCATCAACATAAACAATTAGAATAACAACTTTACCATTTTTGGAGTGTCTATAGAAAATGGTATGATCTGCTGGACTTTGAAGGTATCCATAGCTGATGACTACTTTTCCAAAAAGTTCAAACCAAGATCTTGGAGACTGCTTGAGACTGTACAAAGATTTTTCAATTTGCAAACTTTATTATTTCCAAGTACCATTTCAAAACCTAGTGGTAAGTTCATAAATACCTCTTCTAAATCGCCAATGAGGAATGCATTTTTTACATCCAGTTGATGAAGTGACCAATCCATATTAGCTGCAAGGGATAAAAGTATTTTGATAGAGTTGATTTTTGCAATTGGAACAAAAGTCTCTTGATAATCAATTCCATACGTTTGAGTGAAGCCTTTTGCTACTAATCTAGCTTTATATCTTTCAACAGAACCGTCAGCATTAAATTTTACGTAAACACCCATTTGCATCCCACTGTCTTCTTATCTCTTGGCAAATATGTCATTTCCTAAGTACCATTCTGTTCCAGAGCATTCATCTCCTCCATGGCTGCCAGTCTCCAATTTGGATCATCTAGGGCTTCTTGTAGAGAAATTCGGTGGAGATGAATTTATGGGCAAATTAGAGTCAATTCGGTGGTAGGGACATGGAGAACTGATTGTAGAGAAATTTTTTCAGTCAATTTGATTGTTCCTTTACCTGCCACCGAAGAGAAACTTCCATTTGCAATTCTAATTTTTTATGTTGAATATGAGAGAGAATATGAATCAAATAATTGAGATGAACATGTCATATGATCGGAAGCTCAAAAATCAAGGATCGATGGAGATGAATTAGTACAAGAAGAAGCTTGAAGATAGATACCTTTTTGTGCCAAGGAAACACATGGATTACCAGATGATAAATTGGGTTGTAGAAGTCTTGAACGATAATTGGTTTGCTCATTCAACAGAGGAACTTGATGTGGACATCTGTACCAATCTCATTCTCACTCTTACTCTTTGTATGCGTCATTTCAATAAACAATTACTTGAATAAAAATGGGGTAGACCAAGCCAATTAGATTATTAACAATAACTTGAAAGTATCATACCCGGCTTTGATAAGAATCTGGAATATAAAAGTTCACTCAAAGCTGACCAAAAAATCAACGTTGGTAAAAATCTAACTTGTCACCCGTTGATGTCTGAGTCGGTCCAAATCGAGTTGATTGGTGTTCTCACAACAATATAACATGTTTCTGCTCCACCATTATGTATCTCAGCTTCTAAATCAGATCTTCAATATTTTCAAGTTTTATATTGTCAATCTCAAAAACACCTTGTAGCTCTTGAAAAATCAATAAACGAAGAAAATTGTGTAACTTTTAAAGCAAATCTCATAGACATGTAGACCTCGTGCGGCTCACTTGAGAAGGCAACACGGATGAGTGGAAAATGAAATTCGGAGATGATTAGGCTTGATTGACGGTGATTCAAGAACTTGTAAAAAATGGGTTTTAGTTTCTCATGAAACTGAAATTGATGCTCAATTAGAGTTGACGGCAGATGAATTTGAAAAGAAAGAACTCAATTTTGAGCCTTGTTTTGAGTCGAGAGAGATGCTCACTCGGAGAGGAAGTGACTATGTCTGAGCTCCTGTGAGGATTGGGTTGCGGCAGCAACAATTTTGGATAAAATTAGGGTTTTTTCCTTTTTTCACTACTCTGATACCATAAGAGAATATCGGGTTCCACCTAAAAACCAATTGGCAATGAGAGGAGTAACCCATATCTCTTTTTATATTGATGTTGGATTCCCCCACTTTTCAATGTGGGACAATTGAGATCTCAACATGCCCCCTCAAGATGGTGCCTCTTTTGGGCTCACCATTCTTGAATTGGATCTCAATTTCATTTTTATTGGACCGATACCCGTTTGGGCTTTATGGGCTCTGATACTATCTAGATTTTAGGGATGAATTATTCTCATTATAATTTCATAGATTAATTACAAATGAGGGGATGATTCTTATATAGATGAAACTCCCAAATATAAAGTACGATTCTCCCTAAAATATCTCAACTATTTCTATAAATATCCCAAGAATTAACCGAAATAACCAACACATAGAATTTGTTCCACGGCTGTCCAATGATCGACTGTGGGTGATGACATAAATTGACTCACGATACTCACAAAATAAGAAAGATCTGGTCTCGTGACTGTCAGATAATTTAATTTCACAACCATCTTCCTATATCTTTCGGGATCAGTGAATTCTTCACCCTCCTTAACCAGTTGTTGGGTACTACACGTTTTCACACCTAACTTCCCAATTTCGGTCAACATACGAAGAACATAATTTCGTTATTCTCTTCTTGCTCCTCATGACTTCAATACCCAAGAAATATTTTAGACTCCTGAGATCTTTGGTACTAAACTGGCTATAGGAAGGAAGACCTTTAATGAGACCATCCCCAAATCATCACTTCTAGTAATCACAATATCATCAACATATACCACAAGCAACACAATCCCACGTTCAGATCGACAGAAGAGTACAAAATGATCTGATGAACGCTTTGGCATTCCAAACTTTTCAAGAACTTGACTGAACTTATCAAACCATGCCCGTGGGCTCTGTTTCAAGCCATATAATGATTTACGGAGACGACAGACTTTGACATTCTACCCCTAAGCAACAAACCCTAGTGGTTGCTCCATCTATACTTTCTCTAGGAGATCACCATGTAAAAATGCATTCTTAACATCGAGTTGATACAAAGGCCAATCATTCATTGCCGCTAGAGAAATAAATAGGCGAATAGACGACATCTTGGCAACCGAAGAGAACGTCTCACATCAATCCCATATGTCTGAGCATACCCCTTAGCAACTAAGTGGGCTTTAAGCCGAGCAATTGATCCATCAGAATTCATCTTGACCGCAAACACCCACTTACAACCAATCGTCTGTTTTCCTTCTGGACGAGCTACTAGTTCCCAAGTACCATTCGCATCCAACGCAGCCACCTCCTCCACCATTGCCTGGTGCCACCCTGAGTGGACAAGGCTTCACTAGTTTTAGGAACCGACACATAATCAAGTGAAGTAAGAAACGAAAAAGAAGAGGAGGATAATTGATGGTATGACACATATGAAGAGATAGGATACGTACAAGAACGTTACTTTGCGAAGGGCAATGGGCAAGTCTAAATCATCACTAGCTTGCAAGTCAGATGACGAAGAATCCACAGGTACGGGTGCCTCTGAGGGTCGTGGACGCCGAGTGAAGAGGAGGACCCGATGGAACAAGAAGCGATTGAGGAGGCAGGTTCGAACTATCGGACGAGGACACGACCTCATAAATTAACAAATCATCCTCCATAGGTGGAGGACTGAACACATAACCGAATGAAGTATCCTAAAAAAAGGTAACATCAGAGGAAACGACGTACGGATTCGTGCTCTGGCAATAAAAATGATAACCCTTCTGGACACGAGAGTACTCTAGGAACATACATTCCAAAGACTTAGGATCAAACTTGGTCCTGTGAGGACTAACATTGGGAACAAAAATGTACACCCGAAGATCTTATGTGAAGACTCGACTCTAAATGGTCATAAATGGCCTTTACTAAATGTTGTAATTCAAAATTCATTAAACTTAAAATAAAAGATTTCAAACATTCATCTAATTAAAACATTCAAGTTCCAAATACTTATGTAAAAGTCATTAAAAACATTCAGCCTCTGGCCAGAGTACATTAAAATCCATTACAAAACATAAGTGAAAGGTTTCGATAATAAAATGCAATGACGAAAGTAGATGCAACGGACTCCCCCATGATCATCCAGCTTCTCCTCTGGCCACCTCAATGCTGTGCCAAGTTACCTGGTGGAAAAACCACAGAAAGGGTGAGTACAATTGCAGTCAGTAAGGATCCCCCAATCGGGGTACAATACGCAAGACAAATCCTCTAGCATCCTAGTATACAAGCATAACACGATAAACATGGCAGTCTCAACAAGAATAACAACAGGATATTCAACATCAAAGGTCTATGCTCAGAGCTAGACGGGGTAAACACACACTGGGCTAACAAAGAACAACATCACACTGCGCTAACAAAGGACAACATCACACTGCGCAAGTCCTGCTCATACCTAGTCAGCACACACTGGGCCAACAGGGGACAACAACACACTGGGCTAGTCTAGCCAGAGATCAACAACACACTAGGCCAATCCTGGATAATCTGGTTAGCACACACTGGGCCAACAAAGGGACAACACACACTGGGCTAGTTTGGCTCATACCTGTCAGCACACACTGGGTCAACAGGGGACAACAACACACTGGGCTAGTCTTGAGCAACTCGGGCAGCACACACTGGGCTAGCCTGGGATTAGCAACACACTGGGCGAATCCTAGATAATCTGGTCAGCACACACTAGGCCAACAAAGGGATAACACACACTGGGCTAGTTCGGATCATACCTGTCAGCACACACTGGGTCAACAGGGGACAATAACACACTGGGTTAGTCCTGAGCAAACCCGATCAGCAACACACTGGGCCAACCTTGGACAACACACACTGGGCTGGTCCTGAGTAAACATAACAAAATCACCTAATGCTACACAACCTAGAGCTAGCATTGTTCAACATTAACAGTGAGTACAACAAAAAAAGAATATTAACAGAGTTTGTCATTCTACATGCAAGCCCTAACAAACAATCCGGGAAATCCTATCCACTATCATGCTTAAACACAACATATGAACCAAGGCATACAACATGCAAGAACAGATCAACAAACATATAGGATCAAAACATAATTATTAACAGAGTAGCATCCAGGAAACCTGCACGAACCTATCCACTAATAGTATAATTCAGACAACCTGCACAAGCCTATCCACTAACAATATAATTCAGACAACCTGCAGAAGCCTATCCACTAAATATAGCATGTAGAACAAACAACTAGGAGTTATCATTGTCGTGCGTAGGGTCCACACAACCCCGGCAAGGAACCTTTACCTGTAAAGTAAGTAGATAGGCTAACAGAAAATGAGTGCTCCTCGAGCTGCAGATCACCAACCTAGCTAACCTAACAATTAAGCCAACAAATAGTTAATAACTCATGCTGATCAAACTATGCAACCAAACTGGAACAAGAGTTAGGGCTTTACCGAAACCCAAACAAGCTCTAACTCTCCAAGGGAGGTCTCGGCCAAACAACTCCCAAGTCCAATCCTACCAAATCTCGGCTATGGCATCACAAGCAAACAACACCACACAAGTTAGCATCTCAGCAACACCTCAATCGCACCCCCCAGCCTCGGCCAAGGAGTATGCAACACACATCCAACAAGCTACCATGTAGCTCTCGGCCACAATGTAGATCTCAGGTAGCACAATCACAAACAACAACAACACCTCACCTTGAAGATCTCGACAATGAAGGAGATGCAAGAAAGATAGTCTCGGCTAGAACACTCCCAAAGAAGCAACAATGGAACTCGGCTAGGCTAATCATGCACAACAAAAGGATCTCGATTAGAACACACCCAACCAAGCAATAATGGCTCTCGGCTAGGGCTAAGAAAAACTTACCTTGATGATGAAGCTCTCGGCCAAGCTTGGAGATGGAGCTCTTGCAATGGAGTTGAGAGAAATGAGTTCTAGGGCTTGTCTTTCGGCAACAAAGGAAGTGGTTCAGCCAAGAGGGGAAGGAAGAAGAAGAAGACTTGGGGAAAAGCTTGAGGTTTTCGGCAATGGAGTGGATGGAGAAGAGAATTCGGCCAAGAGAGGAAGAACGAAGGAGAAGAGATGGAGATGGAGTGGATTCGGCCATGGAGGAAGATGGGAGATGAAGGAATAAGCAAAAGGAAGGAGAAGAGCATTTTTGCGTGCGGCTAGGTGAAGGGGATTGATCGCAAAATATTTTCCTTTTTGTCGATTGAAACTCCCAAGCCACCCACCTTCGAGTCCCAGCGAAGGCGCCTTTTTCTTCTATTTTTCACAAAATATCTCCAAGCCACTCAGATGCAAAACCAACGGGGTTCGAGTCCTGGCGACAACACCTTTTTCACTTTTAATTCTTCTTTTTCAAACAAGCCTCCAAATGCCTTGTCCATCGCTAGTTTGAGTCCCAGCAAACACACAATTAAAACTTATTTTCTCTCTTTTAACTGAACAGACCTCCAAACTCCTCAAAATGCCCCTTAAGCCCTAGAACTTGGAACCGAAGAATAATCGTACTCAGTAAATGGCAGAAACAATCCTGAAACCCTGGTTAAGCACAAAACCAGCCTTAAGGAAAAAATGACCGAATATCCCCAAAAGGCTCAACAACCCTAACGGCCCAACCGAACTACCAATAAATAACCGAACAAACCAAGAGAACTGGAATAGAAATCTGGGTCGTTACATCTGAGGTGGAAGATGAAACATTTCCTTAGAAGGATACAAGACTTGGAATGACATTTTATTTCCCAAAACAGTCGAGGGCATTCGGTTAATGAGAAAGCAAGCAGTAGACACAACATCAACCCAAAAATGTTTCGGAACATTCATTTGGAAAGACAAGGGCCGAGCTATTTCAAGCAGATGCCTATTCTTGCGTTCGGCCACACCATTCTGAGATGGTGTGTCTGTACAAGACGATTGATGAATAATGCCTTTCTCACTTTGATAGGAACTAAGAATGCCCAAAAAATATTCACCTCCATTATCAGTGCGTAAATTTTGATGGACGCATTAAATTGATCACGAATTTCAGCATTCAAGGCACAAAAATGAGAAAACAACTCAGAACGATTTTTCATTAAATAAACTCAAGTAAACTGGGAAAAGTCATAAACAAAAGTAACAAAATAGCGAAATCCTGTTTTAGACATAACATGACTCGGACTCCAAACATCAGAGTGGACTAACTCGAATGGAGCATTAGCTCGTTTATTAATCCTAGGACTAGAATTTGATCTATGAAACTTTGCAAACTGACACGACTCACAATTTAAGAACGACACTTTATTGAATTTAGGAAATAATTTCTTCAAGATAGACAAAGGGGAATGACCCATCCGACAATGAACCTCGAACAGTGATGCAGAACTTGTACACGCCACAACTTGGACTGATTGTTGATTCAAGATGTAGAGACCCCCAACTTTATGCCCCCTACCAATAATCTTCTTTGTCAAATGATCTTGAAACAAGCAATAACCAGGGAAAAAGGAAAGAAAACAATCTAAGTCTCGGGATAGTTGACTAACAGAAATTAAATTATACGAGAATGTAGGCAAACACAATACAGAAGATAATGATAGGGTAGGGGTAAGTGTAGTTGATCCTGACCCCTTGACAGGAGACAAGGATCCATCAGCCAAGGTAACGGTCGAAAAATGGACAGACGACAACGAACTGTCATATGAGCAGCCGCCCTAGAGTCTATGACCCACTTTGTAGACGACGAAAGAAGACAATGATTGTTACCTGTTTCAGCTAGGGTTGCAGCAGGCGAGAGTTCTGAGGACGATGACTGCGATGAAGTGGAAGAAACCCGGAGTTTAGCAAACTCATCAATAAGTGCTTTCTCATTAGACACAAGGAGAGCTTTCTGGAGCTGCTGATTTTGATATTGCAATTTTATGCAATCCCTTTTTAGATGACCTGGTTTTTGACAGTACTACCAAGTCACTTCTCCTCGAGCATTCGAACGCCGGTTGTCACCATTGGTATTCTGACGTTGATCATAACCAAATTTTGATACTGGAGAATCCACATTTCTCCCACCACAGAAATTACTCTTTCCAAGCAAGGCACTATTCGACTGTTGAATAATATTCACGTCTATTCGTTGCAAACGGCGAAACACATCATCTAAAGATGGTAGTTCAGTTCCAGACAGGATTTGAGACTTGGCATGCTCATATTCTGGGCCAAGACCTCGCAGGAAGCTGATGACTCCCATCTTTTCCCTCTTAGCCTGTTGCACCGCGATATCAACACTAAAAGGCATGAGAAAATTTAACTCAGCTCCAATGTTTTAAAAGGCTTAAGGCAGCCTTGTGAGGCGATATGAGGCTAAGCCTCATTTTATATTAAAAATAATACATATTTAAATCATAAAATATAAATATTTTGTATTTATAACTAAGTAATACTTAAAAAAAATAAAAAAATAAAAAAAAACTAAATATTAATGTCTTTTAAAAAAATAGAAAAAATAAATTATAGTAAACAGATATAATAAAAAAAACATAAAGGAAATTGTAGTAATAGTAATAATAAAACATAACAGAAACTTCAAAAAAAAAGAGAAAAAAATTCATAATACTATAATAATAACATTTTAATTAATAGTAAGAAAAGTTCAAAATATCTAATCATAAGAATACTTATAATAATAATATGGTAAATAGTAAAAATGTTAAAATTTAGAGATAATGATAAATTAGAGTCTCCAACCATTCGAACATTTAATAAAAAATAAAAAAAAATTTAAAAGCAATAAAAATAATAGATTTTAAGAATGTGAAAAGTGAATTATCTTAAGTCATGTTTAAACTTTAATTGAAATAGTACTTTAGTCTTGTTGTTAATAGTATTTCAATTTTCTATGCATCTTTCATTTCATTTTATATTGATTTTTCTTAATTATTCTTTAACTCAACCTTCGACTATTCTTCTTCTTCCTTATTTTTCTCTCTATTTCTTGTTTCTCTCTGGTATTATCACTCAATTTTCAGGTTTGTGCATTTTTCAAAAGCTTTTCTTTTGCTTTTCTAATTCAAATCATTGAGGCTTACGCCTTTGTTCCAAGAGGCGTTAGCCTCATTCTCACTCTCAAGGCGTAAGCCTTGAGGCTTTTTGGTTCCGCCTCGCCTCGAAGCGCGCCTTAAGATGTACGCCTCTTTCGATTTTTAAAACACTGCTCAAGATCATTTCGCTTGTGCTTCGTGTAATAGGCCATCAATGTCTCACCATATCGATCAACATGAAAATAGGACGAACAAACATCATATGTTCTCGTAACCTGCTTTTTTCCAGAGCACAGAAATTCCACATATGTCATTAGTTGTTTCACCGTAGTGCAATGGCTTACCAGATCCGCGATCTCATCATCGAGTTCGTAATTTGGTTATACAAGGGCGCATCAACTCGATCCCACCTCTTTTTTTCAACCTCTTCTTTAGGCAGATCTCCATCAATGTGTCCTTCTAATTCATTACTTAACAAGTGATTGCGAATCGTCCGATTCCAATCAAGATAACTCAGCAATCAACAAGTCATTTTCTATGCAAGCAAGGTAACTCAGCAAAATCTAATGTTATGACCTGCAAGTTCGCTCTATTCCTTGTCTCTCAAAGCGAAATAAAGATACACCGAGTGGATGAGCAGAGTGTATTTATCGTTACTACAACATACATAATAAGTTGACAACTCGCTACAGCTTCGTTTAGGCGAACTTCTCCTACTTGCTTACTTCCTTCCTGTAAACAATAGTGGAGAAAAATGGAAAACCTCACATTCAATCAATGAGATGGATACATATATATAGAGATTTGAAGGAAACCCTAACTAAACCCTAATTAGGAACGTGAGATTACAATAAAGGGCAAACTAGAAAACTCATAAACTCTAACACTCCCCCTCAAGCTGGAG
Source organism: Sicyos edulis (assembly GCA_036507275.1). NCBI lineage: Eukaryota > Viridiplantae > Streptophyta > Magnoliopsida > Cucurbitales > Cucurbitaceae > Sicyos > Sicyos edulis. The sequence goes on along the minus strand of CM071857.1, from coordinate 19,076,562 downwards.
CATATATGTTAATCATGCCCAGCTTGTTACAGAGATAATCCACTCGAACCCCATTTAATGTTTTTGTGAAGATATCTCCTAACTGATCTCCTGTTCTCACATACTCAGTAGACACCAACCCTTGTTGTATTTTCTCACGAATAAAATGACAATCAATCTCGATGTGTTTAGTCTGCTCATTAAAAATTGGATTCGAAGCGATATGAATAGCAGCCTGGTTGTCGCACTATAATTGATCGGAGTAGGAACCTTGAAGTCTAATTCAACCATGAGTTGATGTATCCACATAACTTCGCACATTGACTGTGCCATAGCTCGATATTCTGATTCAGCACTCGACCGTGAGACCACATTTTATTTCTTACTCTTCCATTAAACTAGGTTCCCTCCCACAAACACACAATATCCAGTCGTGGACCTTCTATCATCTTTTGATCTTGCCCAATAAGCTTCTAAAAAACATTCCACCCTCATATGACCGTGATGTTTGTACAAGATCCCATGTCCAGGCGCAACCTTTAAGTAACACAAAATCTGTTGCATTGCTGCCCAATGATCCACAGTAGGAAAAGTTAGGAACTGACTCATAATACTCACTGAATAAACTATATCAGGTCGTGTTACCATAAAGATAATTCATTTTTCCAACTAACCTTTTATACCGCTCAGGATCTTCAAACGACTCTCCCTCCTTAGTAAACTGTGCACTAGGCACCATAGGAGTACTGCACAGCTTAGCTCCCAATTTTCCTGTTTCTGATAGTAAATCAAGGACATATTTTCTCTGTGATAGGAAGACACCCTTCTTATTCCTCAACACTTCAATCCCCAAGAAATATTTTAGTAAACCCAAATCTTTAGTATGAAACTGACTGTGAAGAAACACTTTAAGGGACAATATACCAGATGTATCACTCCTAGTAATCACAATGTCATAAACATACACAACTAACAAGATAACACCATTTGTGGGCCGACGGTAAAAGACAAAGTGATCTGATTTACTCTTCGTCATTCCAAATTGCTTGACTCTTCCCAAACTAGGTGCACGGACTTTGTTTTAAACCGTACAAAGATTTCTGAAGACGACGCAGATGAACTAGGCGATAATGGACTTGACAGGGGCGGATAAGTGACAACTGTATAAATAAACATATCATCCTCTTCTTTATGACTAGGATTCGACACCGATGGAGTAAAAGGCGTATCCTCAAAGAACGTGCATCTCGAGACACAATATATCTCTTCAAACTAGGACAATAGCACCGATAACCCTTCTGCACACGAGAATACCCTAAGAAGATGCATCTCAATGACTTAGGATCTAACTTTGTTAAAGATGGACGAACATCCCGAACAAAACACGTACACCCAAAAATTTTCGGCACAATAGGAAACTTTGGTTTACCTGGAAAGAGGATTTGACTAGGACTTTGACCTTGAAGAACGGACGATGGCATCCGATTGATCAAAAAATATGCTGTAGAGATAGCATCAACCCAAAAATGCTTGGGAACATTCAACTGGAAAAATAATGCTCTAGCTGTTTCTAGAAGATGTCTATTTTTACGCTCTGCCACCCCATTTTGGGATGGAGTGTCAGCACACGACGATTGATGGAGAATGTCATGTTTAGACAGATAGGACGTAAGTGCCTCTGAAAAGTATTCACCTGCATTGTCACTCCTCAAAATTTTAAGAGGCACCCCAAATTGAGTACGAATTTCTGCATGAAAGTTACAACTCAAACCGATTTTTCATAAAATATAACCACGTCATACGCAAATAATCATCAACGAAAGACACAAAATACCGGAATCCTGTTTGGGACATGACAGGACAAGGACCCCAAGTGTCAGAATGAACTATCTCAAAAGGAGAACTCGCTCGTTTGTCTATTCGAGGACTTGAACTGATACGATGAAACTTGGCATATTGACACGAATCACAATTTAAGGACGAAAAATTGTTAAACTGAGGATAAATCTTCCTTAACACTGTAAGAGATGGATGACCCATGCGATAGTGGACATAAAAAAAAGTGAATCAACAGTCGAGCAAACAACTTGTTTTGAGACTTGACCGTCGAAAACATAAAGACCTCCAGATTTATGTCCCTTCCCAATAATCCTTTTCGTATCTAGATCTTAAAACAAGTAGTAACTAGGATAAAACGAAACATAACAGTTAAGATCGTGTGTGAGTTGCCTAATAGAAATCAAATTGTAGGACAATTGAGGTAAATGCAGGATAGACTGCAAGGATAAGGACGGAGTGAGATTAACTACACCAGACCCGAGAACAAGGCATTTTGACCCATCTGCTAACGTAATATCCACCACAGGTGCAGTGGACAAACTAGTCGAAAATAATTGAGGATTACCTGTCATGTGGCTAGTAGCCCAAGAGTCGATGACCCATTTGGTGGAAGACGAAAGAAGACAACAGTTCATGTTATTTGTGCCATTGCTGGCAGTAGCCTGGTAGATTCAACCAATTTTATTATCAAATTGCCAAGAACACAAGGAGTTCAAGAGCTCCTCACTCTCCAATCTCAAAGAGATACCTATTACAACAAACTATTCTCCCTTTCATACTTTCTCGCCCAAACTCTTTATACCACCATTCGGTTACAACCCCAACCCGATTGAATATTTTTCAAACAAACGACGATATTCGCGTATTGTTCCGACTTGTTGCAGCTTCATCAACCTCGCGTACTTCTTCACTTGTGAAGTAGGCTGGAATCGTTCCAGCAACAACACCCGAAAATCACTCCACGAATGTATGGCCGATCGATCTTCCTCATATTGGTGCCAATCCAATGCTTCTCCCTCCAAACACATAATTGCAGCATCCAGTTTATCACTCTCTGTTAGACGATTCACCAAGAAATAACGTTCCACTCTATGTAGCCAACCGATCGGATCCTCATTTTCCTCTCCCTTGAACATCGGCACTTCGAGCTTTCGAAGCCGCATATCGAACAGAGGGACTTCCTTGCTCGTCGGCGCGTGAATACCGGACTGAACAGAGTTGCGAAGAACCGACAGTTCACCCGCGCTTTGCGCCGCTGCCTTCTGACCTTCCGAGATCGCGCCTATCGCCGGTGGTAATCCTCCACTCTCCGTCTTCTTTTGCCCTGAATCGATCGACATAATCGTCTTTCCCTTCTCAATCAAAGATGAACCTCTTCCGGTTGCCTCTGTTTCACGTCGCGAGAACAGAGTACGCATCTCTTCCCTTACTGCATCGAATTTCATCTCCAATCGCCTTTCCGCCTCCCTCTGCTTCTCCTTCGCCACGTTCTGCTTCTCTTTCGCCGCGTTTTGCTTCTCTTCCGTATCGGCGAACTGCGATTTGATCTGCAATTCGAGCTCCTGCTGCTTCGACGCCACTCCTTCGGCAATTTCCTCCGATTTCAAACGCTGGTCCAATTTCTCGGTCATTCTCGATCGCAACTGCGCTCTGATACCAAAATTGGTAGATTCAACCAATTTTATTATCAAATTGCCTAGAACACAAGGAGTTCAAGAGCTCCTCACTCTCCAATCTCAAAGAGATACCTATTACAACAAACTATTCTCCCTTTCACACTTTCCCGCCCAAACTCTTTATACCACCATTCGGTTACGACCCCTCACGTGCATGCAAGTGTTAACAAACCTAAACGCTCCCCTGCTTCTTACGCCTAGAATACACATATTTAATCACTGGGCCCGTATCATAGGCGACACAAATCTGGAAATCGGCCCAGCCATAGACCATGCCAGCAACAACCTGAGTCACATACTTTAAACAACCATACGATAAAAAGTAGAACCGTCTCAAAACACAACCAAAACAAAATCAACCAAGATGATCTTAAGCTGCTATTGTAACAAAAAAATTCACCAAAAAATCACAAAAATTTAAAACCAACTTGTTCACCACTTTAATAAAAAACAAGCATACTTCATAATTTCAGAATGCCAAAAATACTAAAAAGTAAAGACCGGATGCTAGAAAAGGACCCACAACTTTTCAATAACGAACATCAAACTAGGTTTTCGAACACAATCCAACGATACAATGCAAATAACCAAAGAATAATACCCAACCAGCCCTTAAAACAGTAAGACGAAACAGTCCAACTACAAAAAAGTGTCGAAAACCCCTATATCTCGAAAATTGAGGCAAACATACGTCCGAAATAGAAAACAAAATACAGAGACCTGTCGAGAAGCTCAAGGTGAGAAAAACCCAACCATCTGGCAGCGACTGAACCTTGTCGCGGTGTGTGATCACGCGTTGCTCGGAATGGAACGAAACTTTCCAGACGCGTAGATCGACATTTGGGCCACCTGATGGCGGCGATGGAGATGACTAACTCGCCGGAAAAATTTTCCGGCAGAGGTTCGGCGGCGGCTATCTAGTGTCGGCAGTGGTGAAATTTTTTCTAAACCTAATGCTCTGATACCATGTAAACAATAGTGGAGAAGAATGGAAAACCTTATATTCAATCAATGAGATGGATACATATATATAGACTTGAAGGAAACTGTAATAAACCCTAATTAGGAACGTGAAATTACAATAAAGGGAAAACTAGAAAACTCATAAACTCTAACACTTCCAATGACTAGCTTAGCTACTCATAATGACAATTAAATTCAAAGCAGTGTAAAAACAAAAGTTCATCTTCATTAAAACACCAAAAGTCATAACGTTGCTACAGAAGTAATGCCAAAGAAAAAATAAACAAAAGCAGTAAGAGGGGGAAGCAAAGTCAAGAAGATGCCTGGTCGGAATCCTAAAGACAACAAAACTCTGTGCCTCTGGCTAAACTATTACTTGCTAAAGCTAAACTATGAACTGATGAAACAATGGGAAAAACTAACTACGGTTAAGACTCAGGAAATTTTGATCGGAAAATGTAACTACGGCAAGGGACGACCCCAGTGGGCGACCCCTTTACAATGAAGGAGGATGGGGGTTGTTATACTCCAGGTCAGGCGACAAGGCTTTGATGTTTTCTGCTGATTCATAATCCTAATCCTTTGTCCTCTCTGGACCACCTCCGACATTTTCTGCTCCACGTTCCTCGCCCACGATCTTTTGCAAAAGTGGTAGGCAAACAACAACTGGGATTGAAAGGATGAAGCTCGGATCTCTGACACGTTTCTGTGACTTAGATATTTCTTCGAACATGTTTCTTTGCTAGTCAACTTCGCCTAAGCGAAATCATTGGCAACTGTTTCTCTTTGCTTTGGTGTGGACCGTTGGGCTGGTTCCTTTGCTTGGCTGGTTTCGCTTGCTCGAACTCTTCATTGTGTGAATTTTGCTTCGCTCCATCAGGAATGCTGCAGACTAAAAAGTATCAATGTTTTATAACACTTAATAATTAATAATTAGAACACATTCAAGCATATTTCGCTACAATGAACCTCTAAAATGCATCATAAACAGAAAACTATAGAATGATTCGTCTGAGCATAACTTTTGGTATGATGGGGCGAAATTCAATATTAAATAATTTAATTATAGCAAATTCTAGTAAAACATATATGTTTTTAAGCTATTTTAACTCTCAATTCTTTAGAGTTATCAGTCAACATAGTAGAACCAATAAGCAACTACAAAACTTTATTTTCTTTTTGCTATAAATTATTGCCTCTTGGGAGATCAACTTGTAGCTTAGAAAAATGTTTTTGTAAGGGATGTTTGTTCTGGAACTGGAGGTATTTTGCTTATGTCTCTTCCAGATGCGTAATATGAATTCAATTGTTAAAGGTTAGAAGTAACATTAGAGCTCATCTGGGGGATGTTGATATGTTTGTTCTGGAACGGGAGGTATTTTGCTTATGTCTCTTCCAGATGCGTAATATGAATTCAATTGTTCAGGGTCAGAAGTAGCATTAGTGCTCATGTGGGGGATGTTGATGCTGCAGCAGTTCCGTGTGGTTTTGGACGTGCAATTGGTAATAAGGTATATCTTGTTTCTTTATTCTAACTAACTAATGCTTCCCGCCTTTCTTTTTGCCACATATTTTGTACGATGTATTTCCAAAAATAAATTTGTTAATTACTAATTAAAACACTTCAAATCGATGAGCTATAGGTTGGAAGTTTCCAAAAAATACTTTTATTAGTCAGAGTACATGTGTTAAATTGCTGAGCAAAAAATTTGTTAATTACTGGGAGAGGAGTTTTGTTGGTTTATGTTAATTTTAGTAAAATAGTATTTTTATCTTTTAATTATGTTTTCCTTTTAGGGTTAAGTTAAATCTTATTTTCTCCTTTTATCATTAAGTATTATCTTTTCTTTTTATGATTAGGTCATATTTTCTTTTATGATTAGATTTAGGGATGTACAAGAGAACCGTCAACCCGAGCGACTCAGATTATCCAATCTGAAATATAAGGGTTGGGTTGGGTTGGATTTTTTCCCGGTTTGGATTGGGTTGGAATATATTGGAACCGGGTAATCCGGGTTGGGTTGCGGGTTGACAAAATTTTGGCCCGGGTCAACCCAAACCGGACCGGATTCTTCTTCTTCTTCTTTTTAAATTTTTTTTTTTCCAAATGAAATGCTTATTTGTGGTTCGGTGGATTTAAAGGTGGTTTCTTCTTCTTCTTTCCAAATGAAATGCTTCTCTGTAATATAGGCATGTTTTTTTCTTTCTTTTCTTGTGTAATGTATTTTTTTTTCTTTTTTTAATTTTTCAAATGCCTTTTTTTAAATTCATGGTATTTTGTGAAATTTAAGTATGTAAATTAATACATAAAAATATACATTTGATTAAAAAAACACGTGTCTCAAAAAAAAAAAAACAACCCAGTAAACTCAACCCAAACCAAAATATAAGGGTTAGATGAGTCGGCGAATTAGCCAACCCGCACGGGTTGGTCCAAAAAAATCTCCCAACCCAACCCGAATTATGTACACCCCTAATTTTTTTTTTGACACAAGAAACAAATATATACATTGATAAAATGAACAAGAGTACATAAGAAACAAAAGACAGAAAAACAAAACAAAAAACCAAAAAGCAGAAGGTAAAATACAATGATAGAGAAGAAACAAAGCAGCCATAGAGGCTAAAAGCCAAACACTTGGGGAGGTTTGCCCAAGAAGAATAAACATCTGCCGATCTACCTTCGATCTGAATATCACTGCCGCACAACGAACAGAAAACCCACACGCGTCGTCGTAAGTTCCTGATCATCGCCGCTGACAGAGGCGTGTGAGAGCGCATGGGTTCGATTTCTGACGAGGTTTCTTCTGGGTTTTGGTCACGACAAGCTTCTCTTCATGTCTGTGTAGTTTGTTTTTGGTTTTAGGCAAGGTTTGGTCTTTGGTTTGATGGTTGGAGTTTTTTTTCCAGTATTTTCTTGCTACGTTCTGTTCAGTTTGGCTTTGATTTTGTTTTCCAGATTTTAGATTGTTGATTTACTATGTGGAAATAGAAATATGGCTGACTTTAAGCACATAAGTGTAATTGCTCACTATTTGGAAATCACAAAGCGAAAGTTAAATGGTTTAAACTATCGTGAGTGGATTAAAACGATTCGATTTCATCTACTAAGTACAGAGATGGAAAATCACATTAATGATGATGCACTTGAGGATGAGTCAAAGAGGAAAATATGGCTTCGAGATGATGCACGATTATATAATCAGATCCAAAACTCTATAGAAGATGATGTGGTTGATCTGGTAAGTCATTGTAATAGTGTCAAGGAACTTATGACGTTTCTAGAGTTTCTGTAATCAGGAAAGGAACAAATGACGAAAATATATGATGTTTGCACATCCTATTTTCATGTTGATCGAAAGGGAAAGGTATTGACGGCGTATTATATGCAGCACAAGAGAAACAGTGCAGAGCCCAACGCCCTTCTGCCATTTGATGTTGATATCAAAGTTCAACAAAGTCAACGAGAGAAGATGGGTGTTATCAGTTTCCGTCAGAGGTTAGGTCCTGAATTTGAAATGGCGAGGTCACAAATTTCTCTGGGACAGAAGTTCCTAGTTTAGACCATAGCAACAAGGCGAGCCTTTAAGCGAGCAATCGACTCATTTGGGTTGACCTTCACAGCGAACCCACTTACAACCAACTACTTTCTTGCCTGGAGGCAGAGACACTAACTCTCAAGTACCAGTACGGCTAAGGCCTGAATCTCTTCCATCATTGTAGCACGCCAACCAGAATTAGACAAGGCTTCACAAACTGTTTTAGGGATCGAGAATGAATCAAGGGATGAAATGAAAGAGAACTTAGTAGAATATAAGTTTGCATAAGAGACACGAGAAAAAATCGGATGCGTGAAAGTACGTTTGCCTTTACGGAGGGCAATAGGAAGATCGTCACTCGGTGTCAGATCTGATACCAACGAAACATGTACACCTGAGTAAGAGGTGGAAGAGACGGAACAGGGAGCGATGAAGGAGGGTCTGAAGTCCCGGACGAAGACACCACCTCATAAATCAACAAATCATCCTCCTCAGGTGGAGGACTAGACACTGGACCAAACGGTGTATCCTAAAAAAAGTGACATCAGAAGAAACAACATAACGATTAGTGCTAGGAAAATAACAATGGTAATTCTTTTGAACCCGAGAATAGTCAAAGAAGATACACTTCAAAGACTTTGGGTCAAACTTGGTCTGTTGAGGACGAACATCACGAACGAAACATGTACACCCAAAGGTCTTGTGGGGAATGTGAAACATTTCCTTATAGGGAAACAAGACTTGGAACGGAATTTGATTATTGAGAACGGAAGATGGCATTTGATGAATTAGAAAACATGTTGTGGTGACAGCATCGGCCAAAAAATGTTTTGGGACGTTCATATGGAAAGACAAGGTCTGCGCAGTTTCAAGTAAATGCCGATTTTTACGTTCAGCCACTCCATTTTGAGATGGAGTGTCCGCACACGACGATTGATGGATAATACCCTTTTCACTCAGATAAGAACTAAAGGTACGCGAAACATATTCATCCCCATTATCAGTACGCAATACTTTGATAGAAACATTAAATTGAGTACGAACTACATCATTAAAGGCACAAAAATGCGAAAACATCTTAGCACGATTTTTCATTTAATAGACCCAAGTAGGACGTGAAAAGTCATCAACAAAAGTAACAAAATAAGAAACCTTGTTTTAGACACAACAAAACTCGGACCCCAAACATCTGAATGAACTAATTCAAATGGAACATTAGCTCGTTTATTGACTAGAGGACTAGAACTCTAACGATGAAACTTTGCAAACTCACAAGACTCACAATTTAATGAAGACATATAACTTTTTCAAGACAAACAACGATGGGTGACACAACCGACAATGAACTTCAAACGCAGATGCAGTGCTCGCACAGGCTACAACTTGGACTAGTTGTTGATCCAAGATGTAAAGACCTCCAACTTCATGCCCCTTACCAATAGTCTTCTTCGTCTAATGGTCCTAAAACAAGCAATACCCAGGAAAAAACGAAACAAAACAATTTAAGTCACGACACAATTGACTCACAGAAATCAAATTATACGAAAATTTAGGTAGGCACAAGACAGTGGACAAAGATAGGGTAGGAGTAAGTGTGACTGATCCTGAGGTCTGGATGGGAGACAAGGATCCATCTGCTAATGTAACAGCAGGAAAACAAACCGATGACAACGAAGTAGAAAACAAATGGACATTACTTGTCATATGCGTAGTGGCTCAAGAGTCTATGACCCACTTCGTAGATGACGAATGAAGGCAATGATTGTTACCTGACTCAGCTAAGGCGGCAGCAGGAATGTGGTCGAAAGACGATGATTGCGATGGAGCATTGGAAATCAGGAGGTTTGCAAACTCATCAGACATATTTTTATCATTGGAAGCAAGGTGGGCTGTTTGAAGCCATTGATTCTGATACTGTAACGTTCTGCAGTCTCTCTTGAGATGCCCAGGTTTATGGCGATAGTAACATTCCATATCGCCTCGAACTTCCGGACGCCTTTGACCATTAGAATCTTGATGTCGATCATAACCAGGTTTCATAGGAGTATTATGATTCCTTCCACCTCGTGTGTCGCTCTTGCCAATCAGGGCACTATTCGATGACACTGCAACAGAATTCTCTTCATTCCGTAGAAGTCTCTGATATACATCATCCAAGTTAGGAATCTCAATTCCAGACATGACCTGAGCTCTAGCAACCTCAAACTCTGGTCCTAGACCCTTCAGAAAACTAATAACTCCCATCTTCTCTCTCTGAGCTTGTTGTACTGCAATATCAGTAGTAAAGGGCATTAGGGAGTTCAATTCAACGTCATTTTTCTTATGTCTAGTGTAATGACTGAAAAGAGACTCCCCATTCCGATCAGCATGAAAGTAAGCGGAGTAGACATCATAAGTCTTTGTGACCTGTTCCTTCCTAGAATACAGAAATTCCACATATATCATAAGCTCTTTTACGGTAGAACAATGACTTATCAGATCCACAATTTCATCGTTCATGGAGTTCGTAATCTGATTGGCATCATCACGATACCAACGTTTTTTTTCTGCCTCATCCATATGTGGTTTTCTATCCATATGAGCCTGCAGCTCATTGTAGAGTAGATGATTTTTAATCGTTCTATTCCAATCAAGAAAGTTGGAACCATTCAACTTGCGCTTCTTAATTTCCATCAAGTGAGATATCACACTTGTATGCTTGTTGTCGCCCATATTACTTTGATTAAGTCAAACCGGGCAACAAAGAACTTGATATTGTAAAAAAACAAAATAGGACCGTGCAACAGAAAACCCAAAATCCACAGTAGCTATAAACGGCAAATCTGAGACCCTACGAAGTCCAAAAACGAAAACAAACTGGACATACCTGAAGTACACCTCGACGCGAAAAAACCCACTAAAAATTTCTTGATCGGAGCAGCGGCGATTGCGGCGGCATTGCTTCTCGAATGCCAACGATTCTTCAACCAATGTGTAGATCGGCGACAACTCTTCCAGAAACACCTGGCGGTGACAACTCCGGCGGCGGCGACCCGGAGCAAACTCTAAAAAAAAATTAACACTTTGATACCATGTAATTCGAGTGATTAGACGAATGGTCGTTATATAATATTTGAAGAGACAATGCCTATTTATAGAGTACAAAATAACCCTAACGGGCTTACTGGGCGCAAACCTAAGAAAGCAATAAACTATCTAGGAAAGCAATAATAATTAAAAAATACATATTATACATATAATCCTAACAATAATGAAGTAGTCCAACAGGTGTATGTTCCTACCAAACTTTAGCTAGGAGATATCTTTACTAAGTCATTGCCAAGACCTAACTTTGAAGATCTGAATAACAAGTTGGGTTTGTATAATGTATACAATCTATCTTGAGGGGGAGTGTTGAAAGTTAAAGTTGGTTTGAAACAAATTGTAAATATCTTTCTATGTTTAGTTTATTTCTATTTTTAGGGCTATTAGTTGAGAAGTATTTCCCGAAGATTATCATAGTTTGTTAACTCTTAGTTGTATAAATGGATGTATCTCTGCTGGAATAAACTAGAAAGAAAGAATAAGTTTCTTTAGTTAGTTTTCTCAAATCCCTATAAATAGAAAGCGCGCCCTCTCATTGGAATAAACTAGAAAGAAAGAATAAGTTTCTTTAGTTAGTTTTCTCAAATCCCTATAAATAGAAAGCGCCCTCTCATGTATTCTTAACACTTATTCTTAATAAGTTTTTCCATAGATTTTTGGAAAATTCTCTTCTTTTGGCCTGTTAGGCTACATCAAAATGGTGGAAGGAAGTTAGAGGCATTTCGGTAATTCTTGATTAGTTAGTTAGTTCCCTTAATCTATTAATAGAAAGCCCCTCTCATGTATTTATAACACTTATTTATTCTTAATAAGATCTTTGATAGATTCATGGAGAATTCTCTTACTTTGGTCCATTAGGCTACATCACTTCTAATATCGGTGGTATTTGCATTTGTAATGTTGGGTTGATTTTGAAATGTCTTGAAAAGAGTTTTGGCATCACCTTTTGGAAATCAATAACTTCTTACCATATGTTTTATAGTCTATAATATCTCATAATTGCAAGTCTTTGACATGATTAAAGATTGTCTGACCAGGGTGCAGTTGGTTTAAGGATAAGAGTGTTTGACCGGGTGTTATGCTTTGTTAACTGTCATTTTGCTGCACACTTAGAAGCAGTCAACCGTCGAAATGCAGATTTTGATCATGTATATCGCACTATGTCTTTCCACCGGCCATCAATTCCTTTGGTTACTGCAGCTGGTACAGTGTAGTAGCTCTTTTTTGCACTTTCCTTCTTGACGCATTTGTCTTCACTTGTTTAAAGACTTGTCTTGCCATTGCTCCTTTCTTATGCAGCTTGTGCTTCACCTACTGCTCAGACAGTTCGTAGTTCAAATGTATGTGTATAATTAATTGTTGCATGGTCGATTTAATCTTTTTAATTAATTTCTACTGTTATTCTAATTTTAAGTAAGATGTACTGAAAATTTATTGTTTTTCTATTATTTGGGGGCAAATGATGGAATTGTTGCGTCTTTCACAGGCTTTTGTTGGATCCTCTGTGGAAATGACACCTGAATTGTCTGAGGCAGATCTGATCATTTTTCTTGGTGATTTTAATTATCGGCTCGATGGGGTATCATATGATGAAGCTAGGGATTTTATTTCTCAAAGAAGCTTTGATTGGCTCAAAGAAAGGGATCAACTCCGTACAGAGATGGAATCTGGAAATGTATTCCAAGGAATGCGTGAAGCAGCGGTTACATTTCCTCCCACATATAAATTTGAGAGACAACAACAAGGATTAGCAGGTATTTCTTAGATGTTGTTTACTGGGTGGCTTGTATTATTGGTGAATGCTGCTCGATTATTAGTTGCTGCTATTTCAAAAATATGTGATTTGCAGAATCTCATTGTCTCAGTGTATACCATGGCTAGTATTACTGGGTGGTCATCACGAATCTCATCGTCTCTTTTTAGGGTTCTAAGACGCATACCATGTTGAAACCTTTTTTTGTAAGATGTTGAATCCTTCTTAATATAACAAGTAATAGAAAAATCATTATGGTTTGTTTAGTGGTACATAGTGTTTAAGAGGCGATCCCGGGCGCTCGCCTATGGCGAGAGGCGAGGCGACCTCGAGGTCGTGCGCCTCACAAGAAACAGGGGCGATCGATTTTAACCGGGCGCGTGCCTGACTGCGCATTTGTGCGCCTGGTAGCACCTTCGTCATTGTCGAAGGTGCTCGCTTGCTTGAAGCTGCCGGCTATTTCTTCCTCGAGCACCAATTTTTTCTTCGGCCCTTTGATTTCTTCTTCTGCAACTTTTTCTTGTCTTCTTCTTCACTTTTTTCTTATCTTCTTCTTCACTGCTGTCGGGGGTGTTGTCTTATTTTCTTTCATTTTAATTTTTCCTTTGTAAATAATGACAGAGAAAAAAGGTTGGATGGGATAACTTGAAAAGACAAGTCACTTTAATTTTTTCTATTATTTTAATTAAATATAATCAACTTGTCTTGGTAGTAGTAAATTTCTATATTTTAAAATTTTGAAATATAAATATTTGACAGTTTTAAACTTTATTTTATTCATTTTTAATTCTGAAATATAGTACATGTCATGTCTATTCTTCTTTATTTACTTCCCCATGTCTTGTCTATCATGTATTTTCTTTTCTTTTAATCTTGTAAAATAGAATTTAACATAATTTAGTGGCCTTAAATTTATCTAGACCTTGATTTTTTTTTTTTTTGTGTACTTTATGTTTTTAATTCTTGTAGCTTCTGTATTATTTAAACCTTTAATTTTAAAATTTTCTTTGTCTTTGTTATTTGATTTTTTTTTTTTAACTTTTTAGCTTATTTGATAATTTGATAATTAAAAAATAAAAAATTTGATATCAATATTTATAAAAATAGAATTTAGCCTATGTTATTACTTCATTATTTTAAATTGTTTAGCTTTTGTATTCTCTTTTTAGTATTATTATAGGAGGAATGTATTTTCTATAACAACTTATGCTATGTATATAACATTTTACTATGCATTTTATTCATTGCGCCTCGCTTCATTCGGGCCTCACCTTTTTATCGCCTCTCGCCTTAAGGCGATCAACGGAAATGTCGCCTTGCGTTGCGCCTTGAGCTTTGAAAACACGGGTGGTAAGTAAGGATTTTATAAATTATAAAGTGTTTAGAGGTTACGTGTTCAATTCATGATGACCACCTATCTAAGAATTATCTTATTCTGAGTTACCTTGGCAATTAAATATAGTAAGTTGTAAGAATAGTGGAGGTGCAAGTTAGTTGGGACTAACACTCATGGACATTCAAAAAAGTAATAAATAACGAGGATATCTACATGTTCCAGGATCAAAACCTGGCTTTTATAAAAAAGAAAAAAATACAATAATAATAAATAAAAACTTAAAAAGTGGATTCTTTGATTCATAAAGAAAGAAAGAAAATGAAAAGGGAAAATATACTCATGAAAGGATTCCAGTTTCTGTCCAGCAATATGGGTTACTTGAGCTGTCTAATTATTGGTTTTTTTATATCTAATTTATTTTTTTTGTCTAAGTAGGATATGATTCTGGGGAAAAGAAGCGTGTCCCTGCTTGGTGTGACAGGATACTATATCGTGATAGTCGATCATCTTTGACGTCTGGATGCAGCCTAAAATGCCCTGTAGTCACTTCAATATCACAGTATGTTCATTTTAAATTATCTTTCTACATATATCCATTGAATTACAAGCCCGTGCCCTAAATGAAAAATACCATGACATTTTTTGGTAAAGGGCCAGGGCTTCTGGTCCCCGGGGGTTCTATTTTTATTTTTCCCTCCCATTATTTCGGAAGTTCCGTATCCACTGATTGAATGTGTATAGTTGGCGGTGTGCTATCCACTGATTTTTTTTTTCAGAGAGACAATGATATTTCATTGAGGAATGAAATTACAAAATGAAGATATAATCTTCCAACCACGATTGGTGGATTATAAAAAAAGCGCTCCAACTAGAAATTAAAGTAAAAGGACTAGAAACTGTGATGGGTTGGCCTTGTGGTCAATAAGGGCCTTAGGAATCTTAAAGTGCTTAGATGGAATAAGTTCAATTCATGGTCACTTTCCTACTAGTTTTCTTGAAAACTAAATGTAGTGGGGTCAAACGGTTGCGTGTGAGATGATTCAATGTGTGCATGTAAGCTAACCCGAATGTGATTTTTTGTACCAATAAGACGTATTGAATAAGAGTAATCCATAAAGCTATGAAAGAATTGAGTATTTGTTAGTGAATATCCACATATTTCGTTTAAGCCAAATAGACCTAAATAAAGATATGGAAGTCCTAGAGTTTTCTGGTCATCCTTGAAAGTTGCCCCACAAAGATCAATGAAAGGAGATCCAATATGTTACCGAGCCTAACCATGTTCCACCTAAAACCTTTCAGAATAAGACTAATGCTGTTGAGCAAAAGAACAGATGTGTGAATACACGAGATGATGTATAAAATGAGGAATTTTCTCTATATTTTATTGAATGAGAAGAATTGTTTCTTGTATAGGGAAACCCTCAATATACAAATAAGGTAATAAAGTGAAATATGACTTAAATCTTTACCAATCAATATTACGTAATTATAGGATATGATTTTGATAAATATGAAAATAACCCATATGGAAAAGATTGTGAGAATAATCAACACTCTCCCTCAAGCTGGTTTGAAGATATCTTCCATTGCCAGCTTGTTTATCATTCTGTCAAATTTTATCTTTGGAAGACTTTTTGTAAAACGATCTGCAACTTGTTCCATAGTTGGCATGTAGGGAATACATATAATGCCAGTTTCAATCTTCTCTTTTATGAAATGTTTATCAACTTCAATGTGTTTCGTCCTATCATGAAGGACTGGATTATGGGCAATGAAAATTGCTGCCTTGTTGTCACAGTAAATTCGCATAGGTGCTTTATGAGAAAACTTTAGTTCTTCCAACAATTTCTTTATCCATAAACCCTCACAGATGCCATGAGCTAATGGCCTAAATTCAGCCTCAGCACTACTTCTTGCTACTACACTTTGTCTTTTGCTTCGACATGTGACTAAGTTACCTCCAACAAAAGAGCAGTAACCAGAGGTCGATCTTCTATCTATAGTGCTACCTGCCCAGTCTGCATTAGTGTAGACTTCAACATGTAGATGACCTTGTTTTTTAAATAGTATACCTTTCCCTGGAGTACCTTTCAGGTATCTTAGGATTCTATATACTGCTTCATAGTGAGTAGGTCTGGGAGCATGCATAAATTGATTGACCATACTAGCAACAAATGCTATGTCAGGACGTGTGTGAAATGGATAAATAAATCTTCCCACAAGTCTTTGATATTTTTCTTTATCCCTTCTTTTTCTGTTGCTGATTGTAATTTCACATTTGGCTCAATATGAGTTTCTGTTGTTCTGCAATTGAGTAGTCCGGTCTCTTCTAGTAGGTTTATAACATACTTCCTTTGATTTACCAAGATGCCATTCTTTGATCTGGCAAATTCCATTCCAAGGAAATACTTTAAGACTCCCAAATCTTTGATTTGAAACTCACTTGCTAACTTCTTCTTTAATGTGGTTATTCCTACATCGTCATTACCAGTAACGATTATATCGTCAACATACACTATCAGAACAACCATCTTGTCATTTTCAGTGTGTTAAGAATATAGTGTGATCGCGACTTTGAAGGAATCCATAACTTGTGACAGTTTTCCTAAATCGTTTAAACTATGCCCTTGGAGACTGTTTGAGGCCATACAATGATTTGTTTAACCTGCATACTTTATTTCTCTCAACTCCAATTTCAAATCCATGAGGTGGATTCATAAATACCTCTTCTTCGAGATCACCGTTGAGAAAGACACTTTTTACATCGAGTTGGTAAAGGGGCCAATCGACATTAACAACATTAGATAACAAAACTCTAATGGAATTAATTTTAGCTACCGGTGCAAATGTTTCTTGGTAATCGATTCCATAGGTTTGAGTAAACCCCTTGCAATTAGTCTTGCTTTGCACCTTTCAATACTCCCATCCGCATTGCACTTTATATTAAACACACATTTGCAGCCCACGGTCTTCTTACTCTTTGGTAATTCAATCATGTCCCATGTGTGATTTTGTTCTAGCGCATTCATCTCCTCCATAACTGCTAAATTTCACTTCAGATTATCTAGAGCCTCGTGTATATTCCTTGGGACAAACAAATTAGTTATCCTAGAGGTGAAAGCTTTATGATTTTCAGACAGCTTATGGTAGGATAAGTAATTCTCAATGGGGTATTTGGTACAATTACGAGTACCTTTTCTGTGGACTATTGGAACATCAATGTCAGAGATATCAGATAGATTATTTTCAAGAGAAGAAGAATAAGAGAGAGGAATCAAAGGTATATTACCTCGATCATCAGGCTCAGTTATCGGGACATCAGATTGACTCTGTGTTAGGTCAAGTATCTGGCCCTTGTTCTTTTGAGGTTGCACCCTTCTAGTATAAACTTGAAGTTTAGGTTTGTCAATATGTAGTGTTTCTCTCCCTAAGGATGAACCTTCCATACTAGGCAATAGAGGACTAGGATTGATAGCCGCGGGGCTTGTTATATTTGGAAGGGGTGAGGTGACCAAGAAATTCTCTTCTAATGTAGGTGTCTCCCCCTGAAGAGAATTACGGTTATAAAAGGATTGATTTTTCACAAATGACACATCCAAACTTTCAAAGTATTTTTTACTCAAAGGATCATAACATTTATATGCCTTTTTATGTGAGACATATCCTAAGAAAATGCATTTTATAGCTCGAGATCAAGTTTAGATTGGGATTTGATAGAGACGTGGACATATGCAGTACACCCAAAAACCTTGATTGGTAAATCCAAAAAAAGACGAGTAGTAGAGAAAATAGTTTTTAGGTAATCGAGAGGGGTTTTAAAATCTAAATCTTTGTAGGCATCTGATTTATGAGGTATGCAGTTGTAAGAACTGCTTCACCCCATAAATATGATAGAATCTACCAACTTTATTAATAAATCTCTAGAGAGAATCTCCGTTAGAGCCCCAAAGTTCCAAAGACAACAATTGAATGAATGAATAAGAATGATCTAACATCTCCTATTTCTAACCCTAGCCTCTAACTTACTCTCCAAGTAAACCTAATAATAACCTAATTTAATAATAAAGGGCTAATAATCCATAAATGACCATTACAATTAAAATAAAAAAATAAAAATTAAATACTAATAAATAATAATAAATGGCCTGGATCGTATCAATACTTCCCCCAAAGAGCCACCTTGTCCTCAAGGTGTTCCATCTCCAAAACCATCTTCTGCAATCCCATCCTCTTGAGAGAAATTCATCACACCAGCATCCTCAGAGTCGTTCTCATCTCGCACGACCACACCTGCAAGGCCTGGAGCTCCTTCTTCTGTCAACGATGCCCCGACACAAACCGTTCATCACTTTGAAAGCATAACCCCTTGTCCTTTCGTGCTCGAATCTCAGCTTCAATGAGGCTTTTAAAAGACATTGGGGTAACGGTTGTAGTCTTGGTGGAAGAACTTCCTAGACAGCCAGATCCCAAAATTGTCGTCCCTACTTTAGACTTAACCGTTGTAGAGTTACATCTCTCGCTCTTGGCAGATTGAAAAACGAAATCATCTTCAATCACTTGAGCCATAAACATTTTCTCCTCGATACACACTGATCGTAGTTTTCGCATTGCACTCTGTATTTCCTCCTTCAAGCCACTTTCCCATTTTTCCTCCAATGCGCTTGCACTTATATCGCGCATTTCCCTACCATAGCGCTCAAACAACTGACGATATTCTTTTACTGTGCCTACTTGCTTTAAACTCATAAAATTTGCGTACTTGTTCGCTTGTGACATCGGTTGGAAACACTTTGATAGCAAGTCCTTGAATTTGTTTTAGGAACGAAAGGGGGCTCGGTCCTCCTTATACTAAAGCCATTCCAACGCCTCCCCTTCCAAGCACAACCCTGCTGCATCCACTCCTTCATATTCATTCAATTTATTCACCAGAAAGTATCGCTCGACCCAGCTTAACCACCCCACCGAATCCTCATCGACAAGACCCTTGAAAATTGGCATCTTCAACTTTCTCAATCTCTTGTCACACACCCGACTCTCTTTTTCTGCTGTCCTCTGTCCTCCCCGCTCAAACATCTCTTCTCCTCCCCGCTTAAATTCTCATCCCATATTTCGAATACTGTCACCCCACCCATGATCGTTTCAACCGTCATGCACTAACAGTCTGTCGTAACAGTCGGGCACCCTCCTCTCGTCGCTCTAATTTTGACCTCAATCGTCCCAACCGTCATGTGTTAACGGCCTGTCATAGCCGGTGTGCACCCTTCTCTCTTCTAGTAATCCGTCGCCCCTCTGGTCAAACCTAGAATCTCCACATCGATCGAATTCCAGTCCCCCAAAATTTCCCTCGTCGAACAATCCGATAAACCCCTCCCTTCAGTCTGTCCCAACAAACCCAGACCAGTCCAGTCTTGCCAGCCCCGCCCGACACGGTCTGCCCTCGCACACCCACTCCGAGCCTGCGTCTCAGCTGCGCCCACCATCTGCACGTACACTTGCACCACCCGTGCTGCCCGAACCTCCCGTGCCCCCTGCGCCCACTGCGAGTCTTACCGTAGCTCGCTTGTGATCGAAACCCCTTTTCCCTTGCTCAAGGTTTTTGTTTCAGAATTCGGCTGTCCCAAATATCGCTCTAACAACGTCTGTATGTTTAGATTCATCTGCTCGGATTTCGGACCCAAATCTTGCTCCAACTGATTCCCAATTGCTTACAATTTAGCTTGAATTTCCCGTTGTTTCTTCAACAATTTGGCTAAAAAAAATTCGCATTCCTCCATCCTTGTTTCCATCTTATTCGAAACCATTCCCATATCAGCAAACGGCTCTGATACCAAAATTGATAGAATCTACCAACTTTATTAATAAATCTCTAGAGAGAATCGTTAGAATGTAATGTATTCTTGTATATATATATTGTATTCAGTGTATTTCGAGTAATAGGCCCACTAGGCCCGTTAGCAACTAGGGTTGTATTCTCTATATATATAGGCAATGCCTCGATGAATAAAGTGTGGAAAATCGACTTTTTAAGTCTCAATATTGATTTCATGGTATCAGAGCATACGGGGTTAGGGCTTTAGGAATATTGAGATTGCATCGAAAAAAATTCGCCTGAAATTGACCGCCGTCGCTGTCCACCTCTGGAGTTGACCGTCACCACCGACAGATTTTGGTAGCCCGTCGGCCGATCTACCTCCCCTCCAAGTTTCGTGGCTGGACGATGAATAGGGACGCTGCACGTGCCAGTTGAAGGTCGCGCATGCAGAATTTGCCGGAGGCGCGTGAGGGCACGTGGGCGTCGTTTTCGAGGAGCTTCTTGTTGGGTTTTGTGCGCGACGAGGTTCTCTGCAGGTATATGTAATTTGTTTTTGGTTCTCGACATCGGATCATCTCGGGTTTGTCGTATAGAGCTTTTTCTTGGGTTTTCCTGCTGCGCCTTGATAAATTCTGTTTTTCCAGAATATTACTTGTTGTTTTGTCGTGTTTATTTGACAACATATGACTGAATCTAAGCAAACATTGATCTCTCCTCTAATTGAAATCACGAAACGTAAGTTGAACGGTGCAAATTATCGTGATTGGAGTCGAACAATTCAATTCCATTTGTTGAGTAATGAGTTGGAAGGACATATTGAGAGTGATCCACCGAAGGGAGATGTGGAGCGTGGGCTCGAGTCGATGCACAGGTTTATGACGAAGGTGACAAAGGTGTAATACTGTGAAGGAACTCATGCAATTCTTGGAGTTTTTATATTATGGGAAAGAACAGGTAACAAAGGTGTACGATGTGTGTACATCATACTTTCATGCGAAACAGAAAGGACAGTCGTTAATGGACTACTACATGACACATAAGAAAAATAGTGCGGAATTGAATACACTCATGTCGTTTGATGCGGATATCAAGGTTTAACAGGCTCAGCGAGAGAAGATGGGTGTCATAAGCTTTCTAAAAGGTCTTTCTCCTGAATATGCAATGGAAAAATCTCAGATTTTATCTGTGAAGAAACTTTGTTTTTCTTTCTTATTTGAGTTCTTCTCAAAGGGTTCAATAAATACACAACAAGAGTAAGAAAAACTCCTTAAAAAACTCAACCACCTAACAACCTAAAGACACATTCAAATAAAGCCACCTAACCACCTAAAGAAATAGTCAAATAATTTATTCATTATTACAAAATTGTCCTAACTTTCAATACTCCCCCTCAAGCTGAATTGTCGATGTTATACAAACCCAGCTTGTTATTCAAATCTTCAAAGTTAGGTCTTTGCAATGGTTTGGTGAGGATGTCTGCCACTTGCTGCTTGGTAGACACATAGGAAAGTTGAATCACTTCATTGGTAATTTTCTCTGAAATAAAGTGACGGTCAATCTCAACGTGTTTCGTTCGATCATGGTGAACAGGATTCTTGGCAATGCTTATGGCAGCTTGACTATCACACAACAGATTGATTGGTTCAGGACAAACTGTTCCCAGCTCAGTTAGGACCCTCTTGATCCATATGCCTTCACAGATCCCTTGGGCCAAAGCTCGATACTCGGCTTCTGCACTACTTCTTGCCACTACAGGTTGCTTTTTACTCCTCCAGGTGACAAGGTTGCCTCATACAAATGAGCAATACCCGGAGGTGGATCTTCTGTCTGAGGTATCACCTGCCCAATCTGCATCAGAGTATACTGTAATGTTTCTGTCGTCGGCTCGTTTGAACAGTAGACCTTTTCCAGGAGTCATCTTCAGATACCGAAGAATTCTGTATACAGCCTGCATATGACCTTCATTGGGACTATGCATAAACTGACTAACTGCACTGACTGCGAATGCAATATCTGGCCGAGTATGAGACAGATATATAAGGCGTCCCACCAGTCGTTTGTATCTCCCCCTGTCGACTGGACTGGTCTCAGGTTCTAGCCCAAGTTTCTTGCGAGGATCCATAGGGGTTGCTTCTAGTTTACATCCCAACATGCATGTCTCGATAAGGAGGTCTGACACATATTTTCTCTGAGATACCATTATGCCTGACTTGGATCGTGCGACTTCCATGCCTAGGAAATACTTGAGATTTCCAAGATCTTTTACTTCAAACTCATGTGCTAAGTGATCTTTTAACGCTAGCAGCTCTGACTCATCATTTCCAGAAAGAATGATATCATCCAGATACACAATCAACAGGGCAAGTGATGTTTTTTACCTTCGTTTGACAAACAGTGTGTGGTCTGACTGACATTGTGAATACCCCAAGCTAAGGACAAAGGTTGCAAATCTGCCAAACCAAGCATGAGGAGATTGCTTAAGTACATAAAGAGATTTTTTAAGTAGACATGCTTTGGCTGGGTCAGAACTGGTCGAATACCCAGGTGGAATTTCCATGTATACCTCTTCCTCCAAATCTTCGTTTAAAAAGGCACTTTTTATGTCCAGTTGTCTACGACCCCACTCGAGATTTACTGTAAGTGTCAGAATTATCCGTATGGTGTTGAGTTTAGCCACAGGTGCAAAGGTCTCCTGGTAATCAATCCCATAAGATTGGGTAAATCCTTTGGCCACCAGTCTTGCCTTCAGTCTCTCAATGCTTTCATCTGCATTATGCTTTACTGTGAATATCCACTTGCACCCGACGGGTCGTTTTCCACTGGGTAGTTTAGTTACTGTCCATGTATCGTTTTTTTCTAGAGCCGCTATTTCATCTTGTACCGCCTTCCTCCAACCAGGATGTTGCAATGCTTCAGCCACATTGGTCAGAAACCATGTGTTATCAAGGGTGGATACAAAGGCACAGTAAGAGTCAGACAAATTGTCATATGAAACGTAATTCCCTATGGGATGCATAGTGCAGCTCCGCTTTCCTAATTGCGATTGGCAAGTCCAGATCATCAGTCCCAGCATTTGTCTCATCAACGGTTTGTCCAGAATTTGGAGTTGGATTCAACGATTGAGAATCTTGATTTGCTCGAGTGTCTACCTGCTCAACCCGTTTTTTCCTTCGAGTATAGATGAGGGGACTATCACTGACAATCGAAGGCAAAGAGGAAGGTGGAACAAGAGGATGTGAAGAGGAATCAGGTACAAGAGAAAGAGGAGAATCAGGTATGGAGGTTTCAAGGGGTACGAAGATAGTAGGAGGAGGAGAGTCAGGTACGAAGGTCTCAAGAGGTATGGAGGAAGAAACGGAGGGAGAAGCAACCGGAGCCGAAGCTGGAGTTGTTGTGTCAAGGATGGATGACCACAACTGAGTGTCACTCAATCTCTCCCCCTGACAGTCAGGCTTGGAGTAAAATAGTAGGTGTTCGAAGAATGTGACATCCATTGTGATTTACACACGCTTCGTTGTAGGAGAGTAGCACTAATACCCTTTCTGAGTTGGAGAGTAATCCAAGAAGATACATTTAAGTGCCCGAGGATCCAACTTGCTACGATGTTGGGAATGGACATGAACAAAAGCACTGCATCCAAAGACTTTAGGAGCCAAGTCAAGGGATGGGAGACGAAGGTGAGGGAAGGTTCGAAGAAAGGTGTTGTGTGTACTGGAGAATTTAAGAACACGAGAAGTCATCCGGTTGATAAGGTAGGTAGATGTGAGAAATGCTTCCCCCCAATAAAATTTGGGGACATGTTTGGAAAACATGAGACATCGAGTGACTTCTAGAAGATGACGGTTCTTTCGTTCTGCCACTCCATTTTGTTGTGGAGTGTCCACACAAGAGCTTAGAAGTATAATCCCTTCTTTTGACAAGTATTCTCCCAGAGATATGCTAAAGAATTCTTCGCATTGTCTGTTTTGAGAACACGGATTTTGCTCTGATATTGGTTCTGTATCATGGCATGGAAGTGTTTAAACAGTAAGTATACTTCAGACTTTTCTTTCATCAGATAAACCCACGTAATTCGTGTGTGGTCATCGATGAAAGATACAAACCAACGAGCCCCAAATATATTCTTTATTTTGGAAGGTCCCCAGACGTCACTATGAATGAGTGAAAAAGGACTTGAAGGTTTATATTCGAGATGTGGGTAGGAGTTTCGAGTATGTTTTGCAAGTTGACAGATTTCACATGAGAATGAATTTGGATTTTTATTACTGAATAGGTCTGGAAACACTTTAGATAAGTATGCGAAATTGGGGTGACCTAGACGATAATGTAACAACATGATGTCATACATCGTTATTGATGCTAAGGGAAACGAAACTATTGGAAACAAAGGAAGATAAATGGGAAGACTTGTCTCCGATCGTCAGTGAAGTTGGATCAATGTTGAGACGGTAGAGCCCCGATCAGACTTCAGCAGTGCCAATCGTCTTCCCCGATTCCAAATCCTGAAAAACACATTCATTTGGATAAAATTTAGTCACACAATTTAGGTCGCGTGTTAGCTTGCTAATTGAAAGCAAGTTACAGTCCAAATCTGGTACATGGAGAACAGATTTAAGATATAAGTTTTGAGTGATACAAATGGAACCTGTCCCTGCTACTTTTGAGTGTGACCCATCTGCAATCTTCACAGAAGAGTTGGATGTGTCTGCTTGATACTGTTGAAATAGAGACTTGTCCCCAGTCATATGATCTGACGCTCCTGTATCGATGATCCAGGATTGATTCCCTCTTTTTGCAGTTGGTGTGACTTTCTGGGCAACAAGATTTATTCCCTGGATCGTGTTACCAATGATCATCTGTAGCGCATCGATTTGTTCTTTGCTTAATGGAAATGATTCTCCCCCTGAATTGTGTTCTGAAGGAGCAGCAGTCACAAATGCCCTACTATCACGATCATTGCGATTTCTTGGTTTCCAATCAACTGGTTTTCCATGAATCTTCCAGCAAGTCTCCTTTGTATGACTTGGTTTTTTGCAATGGTCACACCAGGGTCTTTCTCGCCTCTGTTTGTTTTCCCCTGTAGAGTTATAGTTCCTAGAGACAAGGGCGGATGCCTCAAGGATTGGAACTGATTCTGACTTGCCCATCATAATATTTTTCCTGCTTTCCTCACGTCGTACCTCAGAAAATGCTTCACGAAGGGAAGCCAGCGGCTTGACGCCCATAAGTCTTCCTCGAACCTCATCAAGGTTATTGTTCAGACCAAAAAGAAACTTAAATGTTCGTTTCTGTTCCACAATTTTTGCATATTGCGCAGTATCATCAGCACACTTCTATGTATGGAGTTCAAACAGGTCCAACTGTTGCCAATGGCGAGAGAGATTGTTGAAGAACTCGGTGACTGACTGTTCTCCTTAACGAAGATCATGCAGGATCGGCTCAATTTGAAATAATTCCGAGGTATTTTCCCTACTTGAGTAGGTTTCCCTAGCTGCTTCCTAGATTTGGTATGTTGTATTATATAGTAGGAAATTTTCATCTATTTTGGTGGTCATAGAGTTGATTAGCCAAGACATAACCATGTTGTTCTCTATTTTCCACTATTTGAATTCAGGTTCCTCTGATCCTGGTTGCGTTTTATCTTTTGACAAATAGTCATCTTTACCCTTTCGACAAATAAACATATTTATTGCTTGAGAGCATTGGACGTAGTTGTGCCCATTTAATCTATGACCCGTGATATACGATGATGATGAATCGAGTGTGTGCTCACTAGATTTCAAGGAAGCCATTGTATAGTAATGAACCAGATATCAAGACAACTGTATATGGATCACACAAAAAAACGGTACCTTGCGAAGAACTTCAGAGGGTTTCGCAAAGAATTAAATTAGAAGCGCAAGAAGAGTTTCGAATTGAAGACGAGTGCGTATGGTTCGGTTAACGCAGCGCAGCAGCAAGTTACTGGCGAATGGGAGGGCAACAACGAAGTTGATCGCCCGAGCAAATGAGACGATCGATGTTGCGAAGGTGAGGAGATCGGAAGCACAACTGCAAGGGTTCGCACGAGCGAATAGAGCGATTGGAGATTGTCACGGCAGTTCGCACGAGCGAATAGGGCGACTGAAAATTATCGTTGTAGCACAACAGTGAGGGTTCACACGAGCGAATATGGCGACTGACGATCGGAAATGATCGATTGAGCGAGGGCGACGCCTGGAGTTTTCGCTGCGGTGAAGGTCGAAGCGGCCGAGCAAAGAAGAAGGGAAAAAGTTTTTTTTTTTTTGTGTTTTAACTCAGCTCTGATACCATGAAGAAACTCTGTTTTTCTTTCTTATTTGATTTCTTCTCAAAGGGTTCGATATATACACAACAGGAGCAAGAAAAACTCCTTAAAAAGATCAACCACCTAACAACCTAAAGACACATTCAAATAAAGCCACCTAACTACCTAAAGAAATAATCAAATAATTTATTCATTATTACAAAATTGTCCTAACTTTCCATAATCTGGGACTGAACTTTCGTCTTTGGATGACGTATATCGAAGACTTCAACGTATAGATGATAATCCCGATGCCCGTGATCAGTCGGCACCTCAGATGAACAGTGCCTTTGTGGGACGAGATGAGTCTCATTTTTTGAAAGGTGAGTACCAATGCACCAAAATCAGAGTTATGATCGACGTCAGGATTTTGGTAGTGATAACAGACGTCCAGATTCTCGGGGAGGAATAGTATGCTATTATTGTCAGAAACTAGAGCATCTCATGTAGGAGGTTACAATATCACAATCAAAAGTCTCAGACAGCTCACCTAGCTTCGAATGACACTTCTGTTGTTGACGAGTTTACGAAACTCCGTATATCAAATGATTCATCGCAGTCATCCTCTTTGCATCCTCCTACCGCTACCCTTGTCGAGTCAGGTAACAATCATTGACTTCTTATGTCGTCTTCCAAATGGGTCATCGACTCAGGTGCCACTGCTCATATGACAGATAATAAAAGTTTGTTTTCTAATGCTTTGTCAACTGCCCCCTTCCCTAATGTCACTTTAGCAGATGGGTCATCATCTCAGATCGAAGGGTTAGGTTCAATAAAAGTTACCCCTACTCTTTCGTTATCATCTGTCTTATGCGTACCAAATTTTTCGTATAATCTAATTTGGGTTAGTCAAATATCTCGTGACCTAAATTGTTTTGTTTCCTTTTTTCTTAGTTATTGCATGTTTCAGGATCATATGACAAAGAGGATTATTGGTAGAGGGCATGAATCTAGGGGTCTCTACATTCTTGATTAACATCCAGTACGCGTGGTAGCTTGTTCCAGCACCAAGTCTTTGTTCGAGATCCATTGTCAGTTAGGTCATCCGTCATTGTCAATTTTGCAAAAACTATATCCAGAGTTTTGTATGTTGTCGTCTTTGCATTGTGAGTCTTGTCAATTTGCTAAATTTCATCGTCTGAGTACAAGTCCTCGAGTCAATAGACAAGCGGATGCTCCATTCGAACTAGTTCATTCTGATGTTTGGGGTCCAAGTCCTGTAATCTCTAAAATAGGTTTTAGATATTTTGTTACTTTCATTGACGATTATTCGAGTCTAACTTGGATTTATTTTATGAAAAATCGTTCTGAGTTGTTTTCTCATTTTTGTACCTTTAATGCTGAAGTTCGAAATCAATTTAATGTCTCTATCAAAGTTTTTCGTATTGATAATGGTGGTGAGTATTTTTCGAATATCCTTGGCTCTTATCTTCGCGAAAAAGGTATTATTCATCAATCTTCTTGCCTGATACACCTTCCCAAAATGGGGTAGCAAAACGGAACATACATCTTCTCGAAACTGTGAGGGCCTTGTCATTTCAAATGAATGTCCCGAAGCATTTTTGGGTCGATGTTGTGTCCACCGCTTGTTTCTTGATTAACCGACTGCCTTCGACAGTTCTGGGAGGACAAATCTCGTATAAAGTCTTTTTACCTACTAAAGAACTGTTTCCTATCTTACCTAAAGTTTTTGGGTGTGCGTGCTTTGTTAGGGACGTTAGTCCGCACCGTACCAAGTTCGATCCGAAATCATTGAAATGTATCTTCTTAGGATATTCTCGAGTTCAAAAAGGTTATTGATGTTATTGTCCAAGCACAAATAGGTATCTTGTTTCTTCTAATGTTCAATTCTTTGAAGATTTGGTGTTTAGTTCTTCATCTAGTCCTATACATGAGGAAGACGATTTATTTATCTATGAGGTGGTTTCTCTGCCACCACCTCTGGATCCGTCTCCGTCAGTGGAGGTTCCATCTGATCCACCCATTGTGCGTATACTCCAGGCATACACAACCGCAACCACCAGTTTCATGCCCTGCACCAGATGTTCTCTCGTCACTTGACTTGCAATCGAGTAATGATCTCGACTTACCCATTACTCTTTGTAAAGGTAAGCGTTCTTATACCTATCCCATTTCCTCCTTTGTGTCATATCATCAATTGTCCTCGCCCACTTACACGTTTCTTACGTCTCTTGATTCTGTATCTATACCAAAAAATCTGGCTGAAGCATTGTCTCACTCTGGGTGGTGTCAGGCGATGGTTGAGGAGGTGACTGAACTAGATGATATTGATACTTGGGAGCTAGTAGCTCGCCCGAAAGACAAACAGATAATTGATTGTAAATGGGTGTATGCTGTCAAAGTGAATTCTGATGGCTCGATTGCACGGCTTAAAGCACGCCTTGTTGCCAAAGGCTTTGCTCAAACTTATGGCATTGATTATTGTGAAACTTTCTCTCTCGTTGCGAAGATGTCATCGGTTCGGTTGTTCATATCTATGGCTGCCTCATATTCTTGGTCGTTATATCAGTTGGACATTAAGAATGCGTTTCTCTATGGGGATCTTCAGGAAGAAGTTTATATGGAGCAACCACCTGGGTTTGTTGCTCAGGGGGAGAATACAATAAGGTGTGCCGCCTTAGAAAATCTTTGTATGGGTTGAAACAAAGTCCCCGAGCGTGGTTTGGTAAATTCAGTCAAGCGCTAGAGAAGTTTGGAATGGAGAAGAGCTCGCCAGATCACTCTGTGTTTTATCGACGATCCACACAAGGTATTATGTTGCTGGTAGTTTATGTCGATGATATTGTAATTACTGGAAATGATGTTTCGGGTATAGCCTCCTTGAAGGCGTTTCTTCATAGTCCGTTTCGTATTAAGGATCTTGGAATACTGAAATATTTTTTGGGTATTGAGATTATGAGAAGTAAGAAAGGAATTTTCCTATCCCAAAGAAAATATGTTCTTGATTTGTTATCTGAAATAGGGAAGTTGGGTGTAAAACCGTGTACCACACCAATGGTACCTAATTCAAAGCTTGTGAAAGAAGGAGAAGCCTTTGCAGATCCTAAGAGATATAGGAGAATGGTTGGAAAATTAAATTGATTTTCAATCATGTTATAAAAACGCATAAACACCTCTTTAACATCTGATTTGTTAGCTAAAAGATATACCAAAGTCAACCGTGTGTGATCATCAATAAATGTAACAAACCACCGTTTTCCACCATGGGTTACCACCTTAGATGGTCCCCAGACATCGTTATGAATTAAGTAAAATGGTGCGGAAGCTTTATAAGTTTGAGATAATTACGTAGAACGATGATTGTTTTTGCAAAAATGCAATTTTCACAATGAAAAGTAGAACAATCTATTTCTTTAAAGAGTTCTGGAAACAAATACTTCAAATAGAAAAACTTGGATGCCCTAATCTATAGTAACAAAGCATTAAAGTGTCTCTAACAGAAGGAGATTTGTTTTTCGACATTACTACTCGAAAAATAGAACAAACAACAGCTAATCAGTCGTTACACACTCCTACAATAGGTTAATAGATAATCGTAGATGTTAATAATGAAAACAGTAGCTCTCTTCTTGAAGTTTCTGCCAAAAATAATTTCCAGTATCTTCAAGTTCAATAGCCTATGTAAATTTAACCAGGCACTTTAATAACCCAAAAAAGAAGTAGAAAAGTAGCAAATAGTGGTTGGAAACCAGTTAGCAGAGGTCGGAATCCGATCAGTGGTGTACAAAGGTTGGAATCCAATTGGAAACTTTAGATCCAGAAACGTGAACCCGAACCCTGCAACTCACGAACCTTTTTTATCCTCGCGCGAACTCCCTTTCACGAAATTTCAAATGCACGTGTGGGCTTCTGTTTACGAACAGTGACAACAGTAATGGTGTCGCCAGAGGGGTCTGTAGGTGTTGTCTGGTTGTCGCCGGCGATGGTGCACTGTAGTGGTGGCGAGATTTAGGTTTTATGTTTCTTGCTTTTTCTTTTTAGAGTTTTTTAAATTCCAACTCTGATACCATATGTAAAATGAGAGGAATTTACTCTATATTTTATTGAATGAGAAGAATGGTTTCTTATTAGGGAAACCCTCAATATACAAAGAAGGTAATAAAGTGAAATATGGCTTAAATCTTTACCAATCAATATTACATAAGTGCAGGATATGATTTTGATAAATA
The DNA here is from genome assembly GCA_036507275.1 of Sicyos edulis. Lineage (NCBI taxonomy): Eukaryota > Viridiplantae > Streptophyta > Magnoliopsida > Cucurbitales > Cucurbitaceae > Sicyos > Sicyos edulis. The sequence continues at coordinate 19,046,063 of CM071857.1, read as the reverse complement.
TGGCAATAACCCATATGTAAAAGATTATGAGAATAACCAACAGATAATACACTAATCCCTTGTAGCGCCGGGTGGATTATGTGTGATACACCAGAGAGGAAGCTTCAATTCAAAAACCTGTCTCATGGATGATTTCCTGCACACGATTCATCACGTTCGAACTCATCGGTCAATGTTAATGTTGAGGAGCAACTTTTATCAATTGAATTATTAGTTTTTTTTATTTGTCCTTGTAAATGATTTCATCTTTTTTAATGAAAGCTATCAATACTTTTCTTTCTTACGAATCTGGGTTTTTGGAATTACAACGATTTGGATATGGAATATGATTCAACCCAGCTTTCCTTACTACTAATACTAATGTCAATGTCTTTCTATTATTTCTGCATATGAAGTTTGTACAAAATATAATGAGAGGAATATTTTTCTGTATAATTCTTTGATAATAGGTGTTTCTTAAACAGAGAAATCCTTACTTTACAAATAAGGAAACAAATAATATATTAGGATAATATCCTCTACAAATCAATAATATTATAAATACAAGATACTAATCCAATAAATATGGAAACAAATAATTTGAGAATAATCATCAAATAACCAACACTCCCCTCAAGTGGACTAAAATGTCTTCCATTGCCCGACTTGCCAATCATCTTATTGAAATGTCGCTTAGGAAGACCTTTCGTAAAGACGTCGACCACTTGTTCCAAGTAGGCATATAGGGGATACATATGGTTCCAGCTTCAATCTTCTCCTTTATAAAATGTTTGTCAACTTCAATATGTTTTGTCCTATCGTGAAGGACTGGATTGTGGGCAATGGAAATGGATGCCTTGTTATCACAATACACACGTATTGGTGTTGATTGAGTGAACTTTAGCTCCTCCAATAGTCTCTTAATCCACATACCCTCACAAATACCATGAGCTAGTGCCCTAAATTCGGCTTCAGCACTACTTCTTGCCACCACATTTTGTTTTTTACTACGCCAAGTGACTAAGTTTCCTCCAACAAAGGAGCAATAACCTGAAGTTGACCTTCTATCTATGGTACTACACCTTGATCAAGACATCTGTGTAGATTTCAACATGAAGATGACCTTGTTTTTTAAATAGTATACCTTTTCCTAGAGTGCCTTTCAAGTATCTTAAAATTCTATTTACTGCTTCAAAGTGAGCAGGACCAGGAGCATGCATAAATTGACTAACCATACTAACGGCAAAGGCTATGTCAGGACGTGTGTGAGATAGGTAAATAAGTCTCCCAACAAGTCTCTGATATTTTTCTTTATCCTTTACTTCTTCACATGTTGATGTTTGCAATTTCACATTTTGTTCAATAGGAGTTTCTATTTGGTCTACAACCGAGTAATCCAGTTTCTTCTAGTAGATCTATTACATATTTCCTTTGATTTACTAGAATTCCACTTTTCGATCTTGCAAACTCCATTCCTAAAAAATATTTTAGGACTCCCAAATCTTTGATTTGAAACTCATTAGCTAAATTTTTCTTCAAAATGGTTATTTCCAGATCATCATTGCCAGTTATTATTATGTCATCAACATACACTATCAAAATGACCATCTTGTCGTTTCTAGTATGTCTATAAAATATAGTGTGATCTGCTTGACTTTGAAGAAATCCATAGCTTGTAACTGCCTTCTCAAACCGTTCAAACCATGCTCTGGATGACTGCTTGAGGCCATATAATGACTTATGTAACCTGCATACGTTTTTACTTCCATAATTTATTTCAAAGCCAGGTGGCAAGTCCATAAATACCTCTTCTTCGAGATCACCGTTAAGGAATGCATTTTTTACATCAAGTTGATACAAAGGCCATTCTTCATTGACAGCAATAGCTAGCAATACCCTAATAGAGTTAATTTTGGCAATTGGGGCAAATGTCTCTTGATAATCGATTCCATAGGTTTGGGTGAATCTCTTAGCAACCAATCTTGCTTTGTACCTTTCAACACTCACATCTGCATGACATTTTATAGTGAACACCCATTTGCACCCTACTGTCTTCTTGTCTTTTGGCAGCTCAACTATGTCCCACGTGTGATTCTGTTTGAGAGCATTCATTTCCTCCATGACTGCTAAATTCCAATTCGGATCATCTAGGGCCTCCTGTATATTCCTTGGGACAAACAGGTTAGTTATCCTAGAGGTAAAAGCCCTATGAGTGTCAGACAGTTTTTTGTAGGATAAGTAATTCTCAATGGGATATTTGGTACAATTTCGGGTTCCTTTCCTATAAGCTATGGGAACATCAAGGTCAGAGCCATTGGTTATATTATTTTCAGGAGGGGAAGAAGTGGGAGGAAGAGTTACAGATAAAGTACCTGGATTATCAGGATCAGTTGTCGGAGTGTCATATTGATCATGCGTCGGATTAGCCATCTTGCCTATGTTCTTTTGACTTAGCTTTCTCCTAGTATAAACTTGAAGTTCAGGTTGATTATTCTGTAGTGTTTCTCCCCCTGAGGAGGAACCTTCCATATTGGGCATTGTAACAACCTCAGAGTGTATGATATTTGGAAGAGGTGAGGTATCCCAAAAATTTCCTTCAAATGTAGATGTCTCCCCCTGAAGGGAATGAGGTTTAAAAAAGGATTGGTGTTCTACAAATGACACATCCATACTTTCAAAAAATCTCTTTGTTACAGGATCATAACATCTATAGGCATTTTTATGGGAGGTATAGCCTAAGAATATGCATTTGGTAGCCCGAGGATCTAGTTTGGACTGTGAAGGGTTGGACACATAAACAAAGGCAATACATCCAAAAACCTTGATTGGTAGATCTGAGAAAATTTGAATTGTAGGAAAGGTGGTTCTTAGGTATTCTAGAGGAGTTTGAAAACCTAAAACCTTAGTAGGCATTCGATTTATGAGGTAAGTAGCGGTAAGAATCGCGTCACCCCATAAATACTGAGGGACATTCATAGAGAACATAATGGCCTTAGAAACCTCCAATAAATGTCTATTCTTTCGTTCTGCAATGTCATTTTGTTGAGGAGTATTTCTCTGAGTTGATTGGTGATAGACTCCTTTGGTGTGTAAGAACTCGATTAGATAGGTATTGAAATATTCAGTGCCATTGTCGGAATGTAAGATACTGATTTTGGTTTTAAATTGGGTTTCAATCATGTTATAGAAACGGATAAATACCTCCTTAACATCAGACTTGTGAGTTAAAAGATACACCCAAGTTACATAGGTGTGATCATCGATAAAGGTAACGAACCACCGTTTCCCACTTTGAGTTACTACCTTAGATGGACCCCAGACATCGCTATGAATTAAATAAAAAGGTGCAGAAGCCTTATAACTTTGAGGTAAATAAGAAGTGCGATGAGTTTTTGCAAAGGCACAATGTTCGCAATGAAAGGTAGAACAATCAATTCCTTTAAAGAGTTCTAGAAACAAATACTTTAAATAGAAAAAACTGGGATGTCTTAATCTATAATGCCAAAGTATCAAAGTTTCCCTAACAGACGGAGAACTAACACTACTTAAACCCTGAACCTTTTTATGACTAGTTGAAGCTTCCTCAAAATAGTAAAGGCCATCAAGCATCCTAGCACGCCCAATCGTCTTCCGACTCTCTGTTCTGAAAGACACAATGTGAGTCATAGAAAATAACACGACAGTTAGAATCTCTAGAAATCTTGCTAACTGAAAGCAAATTGCAAGCTAATTTGGGAACATGAAGGACGGATTGTAAGGTAAGGTGTGGAGATAACTTAATAGTTCCTTTTCCAGAAATAGAATTGAAACTACCATCTGCTATTCTAATTTGTTCATTACAATATAATGGAGAGTATGACTCGAAGAGCTTTGAGGAACTAGTCATATGGTCGGAAGCTCGGAATCTATAATCCACGGTCAAGTAAGACAGAGAAGGCATGAGGACAATTACTGTTTGTGCCAAGGAAACACTAGGATTACCATAAGTCGTAGTGGTCTTGATCACCTTCAGGATTTGATCAATTTGCTCTTTATTGAATGGAGTTGATTCAAAGACTATTGGCACTAGAAGTGGTGGACGAATACTCTTTTCACCTTGTCTATTACTTTTATGATTGGCGTGAGTTTTCCATGGATCTTCCAACATGTCTCCCGAGTATGTCTCGGTTTGTTGCAGTGATCACACCACACACGAGGCTTATTTGTCTTATCAGATGCCTTGTTTGCAAGTGGCTTCAACAACTAACGCAGAGCTTTCTTACAGTATCAACTGGTTTTTTACCCATCATCACATGTTGCCGACTTTCTTCCTCGCGTGCTTGAGAAAACACTTCGTTGATATTAGGAAGGTTAGCTTTACCTATTATTCTGCCTCGAACTTCATCAAACTCAACATTAAGTCCAGCCAAGAATTTGTAAATTCGACCATTCTCAACAATTTTCTTATAGTGTTTTTTATCTTCAGTGAACTTCCATTCATATTTATCAAACAAATCAAGGTCCTGCCAAATTTGCTTCAGTAAGTGAAAGTACTGAGTAACGGAATTACTCCCTTGTTTTATGTCACTTAGTTTGAGATTTAGTTCAAACACTTGTGACTGATTTTCTAAGTCGCAATATATCTCTGTGACACTATCCCATAATTCCTTAGCTGTAGAGTAACACATATAGTTGCTACTAATGTCTTCCACCATGGAATTTACTAGCCAGGTCATCACCATGGAGTTTTCGGCACCCATGTAGCAAAAGATGAATCATCTTTGGAAGGTGCTACCTTGTCTCCAGTAAGGTACCCAATCTTTCCTTGTCCACGAATATACATTCGAACACTTTGTGACCACCGAAGAAAATTGTCACCATTAAATCGAATGGTTGTGATTTGGATAGTAGGGCTATGGGTTGGAATTCTAGCAACTGATATCTTGTCTTCAGACATTATTCTTCAGCAAAAAACAAGATTTTAAGGCTAGATAACTAAAAAAACAGCAGTTTAAATATAGTAAACTGCAGCATAAAAAAAAAAACAGCAGTTGAAAAACCCAATCAGTTGGCCAAAAAACTTGAAAAAATAACCCAAACTTGAGAAACAAGCAGCAGCAAGGTTTCCTGGAGCTGCGACAGGTTGAATGGACAGCAGGCGCGCGAGTTCTCCCCTGGAAAAAAAAGTCACCGATGAACAGAAATCAGACACCGATGGACAGCAGGCGCGCGAGTTAAAAAAATGCTTAGGAATGGGTTTTTTTTTTCAACAGACAGCAGCGGAAACAACTGGGTTCTGGCGGCCGGCGAGTTCTGTCACCGGATAAGAGCGGACCGATGTTCGTCGGCGGCAATAGAGGTAGACAAGTGCGGCGGCGGCTGAATTGGCAACAGGCTGTTATAGAGTTTTGAAAAAATATTTTTATTTCTCTTTTTCTTTGTTTGGCTCTGATACCATGTACAAAATATAATGAGAGGAATATTTTTCTGTATAATTCTTTGATAATAGGTGTTTCTTAAATAGAGAAACCTTTACTCTACAAATAAGGAAACAAATAATACATTAGGATAATATCCTCTACAAATCAATAATATTATAAATACAAGATACTAATCCAATAAATATGGAAACAAATAATTTGAGAATAATCATCAAATAACAAACAAAGTTAACAGGGGCAATCTGCACTGTCAGTTTTCTTTTTCTCTCTTTTAACCTTCGGAACTTAATTGGTTATTCTGAATTCAGAAAGGAAATGCGTGCTTATGCAGTATGCACATGAAGCAGCAAAAATGGAGTCGGGATTCCCTCAACCTTGCTCGAGTCAAACTCTTTCTTCCTTGTCTTCCTTTCTTCTAGCCTTTCCTCCCTCGCCTAACTCATTGCACCTTTTCTCCACCTTCTTTCTCCAAACTTAATTCCTTTCATCTTTCTTTTGCGGCCCCCATACTGCCTCTACCCTCTCCTTTCATTTTTCCCAAAGTAATGGAAGTCCAAAACTTTAATATTCTTGGTGACTTCTTTTGTATCTGGAAAGATGAGTCACTTTTTTTGGATGGAAGGCTTCAGGTTCCGTAAATCTATTCCCCTGTCACCCCCTTACTTTGGATTGAGCCTTTTTTTGACAATCCTACAGGGATGATTAGGGTACTATTTCTGTGAGTAAACTTCAAACTTCAATTTGATGATTTCGTCAGTGTGTTTTGGCCAAAATCCTTTCCTTTCATTCTTCCCGAAGGAATGAAGGTCCAAAAATTCAATATTCTGGATGACTTTCTTATATGGAAAGATGAGTCACTTTTTTGGATGGAAGACTCCAGCTTCTAAATCTATTATCCTTTGGATGGAGTCCTCCTTGACCTAACTTTTGAAGCAGCCAACTGAAGCCTTCTTCCGACAATCCTTCAGGGATGATTATGGTACTATTTTTGTGAGTAAACTTCGGACTTCAATTGGATGCTTGGGCCATTGTGTTGTTTGGCCAAAAAAAGGCGACATATTTTTTATCCATTTTCCTTTTGGAGCTGATAAAAAATGATTGAATGTTATTCTAACCTTTCTGAGGGACTACTTCTCTACTCCTTGTTCCACTTCTTCAGAGACAACAAAATTTGCTGATCCAATCTTTTCTATTCTGGTCTCTGCTAAAATTGTTTTGTCTGGTTTACCTCCTATTCAACCAGCTGTCAAATTACAGAGACTGCACCCCACGAACCCACTTAATGGCCCAATGGCATCAGCCAAGCATTCACCCTCTTACTGGGTAAGAAAGAACAAGGAAATCCTACAAAGAGATTTGATAACCTATATTTAGTTTCTAAGTTCTTTGCTCATGACAAGTGGAAGGACGGACTTAACACAAACTCTAAAATGCCTTTTCAAATCCTATGTGATTATCAATTCCTTATTTGCAGACAAAGGCCTCATTTCTATCTTTGGTAAGAGCCTTAACTCTCTCATTCTTATACCAGGACGATGGACTATAAGAATTTTCATTTGATTATTGAGAAATGCGATGCTTCCAAGAATAGTCGTCCTATACATATTAAGGGTTATGGGGGTGGTCGTAGAATCTAAGGAAATGGGATTCACTACACTCGCAGAATCTAAGGAAACTTAAACCCGGATCATATAGAGGCCCTTTCTTATTGTTAGTTCTCTCTTGTACAAGCATTCCAACCCTCAGGATTCTGTATTCTCTTTCAAACCCTCATGCATTTCTATGCAAAAGGGTCTTAGCCCTCCCTCTGTTCCATTTCAACCTTCTCTTGATCCCCAAGGCTGAACAATTACCATGGCAAGAAGATTCTGATACGGATTCAGTGTTTAGCGTCAGCTCAATTGACTCTTCCTTGTATGAAATTGAAGCTCAAGCTACCAATGCCATTGAGCAAGTCTTCCCCTCTGAGTTAAGAGAATTAGTAGTTGTTCCTTCAAGCCCAACCATTGATATTCCACACAAGCTTGCTAAAATCGTGGAGATCAGTGGTTTCAACTCAAAGTCACTCCAAATCCAGTATTTCAGCAATCAGCTCCTCTTTCTTTAGCATGAAGATCCTGCCTTGGAATATTAGGGGACTTTTCCAAAAGATCTTCCATTGAAAAAACCATTGTACATCATTGTCCTGCCATGGTAATTATACAAGAAACTAAACTCCCATTCCTGGAGAAAAAGATGATCAAGTCTCTGTGTAGTTCAAGAAACATTGGATGGGCTACCCTAGAATCTTGTGGAAGATCGGGAGGACTATTAACCATGTGGGATGAATAAAAAATCAAGCAATGGTAGAATGAATTCTGCTGTAGCCTCCAAAGAAAGGTGCAAATCACATGTTACAACCTCAATTTGCCATATTTGTATTTCAGAAGCTGAAATATGCAACCATATATTCTTCTCATGCTCGTTTTCTGTTAGATGTTGGTATAAGTTGCTGGATGTTTCGCCTTTCTTGGGTTTTTTCTGACAATGCAAAGCAGAATGTTTATCAACTGCACCTTGGCCTATCATTTTGCAAGAAGGCTTGTTTTCTTTGGACCAATTCTGTTAAAAAGTCTCCCCTATATGAACGGTGGGAGAGGAATCAACACATTTTTCTGGATTCTCATCTTTCATGGCATTCTAGAAGTGATTCAGCCCGCCCTCCCTGAAGGCTTTGAAAGTTACTCTATTCAGCTGATTTTTTTAAACTGGAATGCTTTTTTTCTAATTCTAGCCATATATGTTGCTATTTTCTTTACTGCCTTATCATGGTGATTTGTTTTTTATTTGTTTTTTATTTTTTTTGTTCCCTTTTATACCTTGTATCAAGTACTCTTTTCTGTTCATTTTCTTAATGAAAGACAGTTCTCATTTCAAAAAAAAAAAAATACTAATGTCAACTTTTTTTTTTTTGGGTCTGTTTTGAGAACTAATATTCCATCCTTACAGGTATGAGGCTTGTATGGATGTGGTAGATAGTGATCATAAGCCTGTCCGTGGCATATTTGATGTCAATATTGCTCGAGTTGATGAATCTATAAGAAGACAAGAGCTTGGAGAAATTCTTTATTCAAATGAGAAAATTAAACATATGCTTGAAGTGCTATGCAAGATTCCTGAAGTTATTGTCAGTACAAACAACATACTTCTTCAAAATGAAGATGTATCGCTTCTACGTGTTACAAACAAATGCGAGAATAGCGATGCTATATTTAAAATAATTTGTGAAGGTCAGTCTACAATTCGAGTGAATGGGAGAGCATCAGGTCATTATAGTTTAAGAGGTTCTTTCGGCTTTCCACCATGGCTTGAGGTAACTTCATTTATTGATATCAATCATTTACTTATAATTTGGTCTGCCTGCGTTTTTCATTCCAAACTGAACATTGTCATTATTTATTAGACAATGGTATTGACTTAACAAAAGCTGGGTTGTTTCTTGCTATTGTAACAGGTCTCTCCTGCAACTGGAATTATCAAACCTAATCAAATTGTCGAGGTCTCTGTTCGCCTAGAGGAATCTCACATGTCAGAAGGATTTGTTGATGGTCACCCACAAAACTCATGGTGTGAAGTCACCAGAGATAAAGAGGTTATTTTGCTTGTTAAGGTGTATGGAACCTTTTCTAGTGAGTCAAAGAATCATCGTATTCGTGTACGCCATTGTGTTTCACCCAAGGACGAAGGAACTGATACCAAAACAAATAACTCTTCCCAAAATCGAGGAAAAGTTCTTCATCGATCTGATATTCAGCGTCTCAGCATGCCGAGCGATGTGGTGGACCATCTACGAAATATGCATACCCCTTAACTGCAGCCGAATATGAAAGTCCAGCCGATTTGATTTAGCTCTTGGTGTAGGTAATTAGCCTATTATTAACCTTTGGCTTAGTCGTGGTTTCAAATTTCCTTGACTGCAGCCAAGATTTAAAATGACAATGCCGATATCCAAGATTGTGTTGAAAATCATGCTTTTGTTCTTTTGACAGATTTCAATTCCTGCCAGCATCTTGATGTACATATTTAAGGTGGTAACTCGTACCCTTTTGTATAAAAAACTCTTACGCTTTGATTTGTGTCAATAGTGTTTATTCAATAAGCAAGTTCATTTAAAATACAAATCAGCATAATTTCAAGACAGTTTCATCTCCCGATGGCTGTTGAATCTGTAGATGAAAAATTGTATACAAAAATAGCAGCAGAGTGGTGAGGCAGTTTAATTTGTTCCTTATATTCTATATCCCAATTACATGGAAATAAGTATGTTTGTGGACTTGGTTTAGATTCCTTAAACACACTTTGTAAGTGAACTGAAAAATATGTTTCTGTAGCTTCACAGCTTTGGATTTTTTAATATGAATTTATGCAACTTTTGAATGATTGTTCAGCAGTGCTCTGTTTTTTTACCAATCGTTTTTCATGTTTCAACACAGAAGTATACATGTGAATTGAATTGAATGTTTGAAATTCAATTCTTTTTTGAGGTGCTAAACAAGGACGATCTGTATTGTTGGTAGGAAATAATTTATTTCTTTAGATCCGGTTTGATAACCATTTTGTTTTTCGTTTTTTGTTTATGAATTTAAGCCTACAACTACATAACTATACCTTCTCTCTTATTTGGATATCTACATCTTACCTATATTTTAATAAACAAAATTAAAATTTGGAAACAAAAAAAATAGCTTCCAAAAGCTTGTTTTTGTTTTTGAAATTTGGTTAGTATTCACCTACTTTCTTAAGGAAATATGGATTCATTTTAAGAAAGATGGAGCACATGGTAGGAAATTTGAGTAGAAATAAACTTAAATTTCATAAATCAAAAACAAAAAACTAAATGGTTATCAAATGAGGCCTTAGTAATTTGTTTCCTGCCTAACTAACCTTCCCAATTTTATTTTATTTTTATATATTTTTTTATAGGTCATAAATTATCCAATAATTTTTACCTAATGGATCTTATTGGAATAGCCTGCAAAGCTTTTAATTAACCTTAGGTTCTCAAAATAACAATTAACTCGATTAGTCGGACACAATAGCATTCCATACGTCGAATTAAATAGGCTAATTAATCCTAATTAGTTGGGTACTATGACGTTCTATATTGACGTAACTAATTGAAGTTCTATGGATTGATTAAGATAAATTGACTAAACTAGGCATGGATTTCTAATTTGATTCATTCATTTTCTTCATTCTTAGGTTCTAACATGCAATCTACATGAATGAAGAGGAAAACCTACTTCTATGCGAACACGCAAAAATCCTAAAGCAATAGGTTGTCAATCTATCACCAAAGAAACATATGATATAAATATGAACAAAAATCTGAAGATAGAACATGCTGAAAATTCTAGAAAAATAAAATTTCACATAAATAACATTGTATCTTGTTTACAACTTGAAATAACGTCGAGAGTCTAGTCAAGCATCAAATCAATGAAGTCTAAACATCAAAATCTTATCTAATGAGAGAAAATGATATTAGAGACAAAAAAAAAAAGCAAAGATAGCGCTCCAATCAAAGCTCTCTAGCTCCCAATAACCTAAAAAATAAGAAAACTGCATTTTTTTATAGTGCTTTCGTGAACGGCTCGCGGCTAACCTTAAGCAATTGCCCAACTTTTTTATTTTGTAATATCTTTTTGCTTACGTGTCTAATGGACATGTGGTTTGTTGCATAAGAACTGTATTTCAATGTAGTTTATGTAGACACCCTGCTTGTTATATTTTCTGCAATAAATATAAATATATATATATATATATATATATATATATATATATATATAAATATAAAACCATTCAAGCACATAAAAGTGGGTCAAATTTGGTCTTATCAAACACCCCAAACTAAATCTTCCTAGTCCTCGAGCAAGCCATAAATCAACATACAAAATTTTCATTCTACTCCCTTCTCATCTCTCTTAATATCAAATAACGTCAATAAAGTCAATCACACATCAAAGTTCAAATTTAGTGACAATCATAAGTATGAACATTTGTAGGATACATTTTGTGAAAAAACTATGCATTTCATTAATTCATCAAAATCAAATGCAATGCAACAAGATTTAACACCTCGCATGACTTCACTCAATACTAGTGGCAGAGGACATTAATGTCCCTTTACAATTGAAGGAAAGTGGTGCTACAATTGTGTGGATCGTGTTGAAGTTTGACTTTTTTCTTTAATTAATTTTCAGTTTTTTATTTTAAGGTTGAAGTTTCTTTATATTTAATATTATTTAAATTTTTTGTTTTAAGTTTCTTTTGATTTTATAACTTTATTTGAGTTATGTTTTTTAAGTTTTCATATGTTTTGTTTTTAAGTGTTGTAAGTTATAGATATTAATTTGGTTCAATTTTTGTATCTATATAAGAATGAACAATCTTTGAGAAAGTTTGTAACACTAATAATATACTTTTTTGGTACTACAATTGTGAAACCACATTTGAGTACACATATCTTGTATCACTAATTTTTCCATTTTTAATAGAAACATATTCACTTTTGTTTCACTCTCACATTTTCTCTCTTTGTTCAAGAAACGTTGAGATTTTGATTTGACTTTTGCTTCCGCAATATTCATGTTATATTCCATTTTTTTCCAACAGATCTTAATTCTCCACATATAGTAATTTATTCAATTTCTTCCATTACATTTTTTAATTCTATAGTTGCAGCAAAAGAGATCGAAAATGGGGTTTAGACAAAGTTTGTGAAAGGTGGGGGTTTGTGCAAAAGGAAAAGAGTTGTCTAGTAGAGGTAAAAGACCTGGATGTTTTTATGGAGCCCAACATGAATTTATATCCTATGGAGAAGAAATCAAAAAGTGTGAATATGCTTGGGTGAAGGTAAGTGTGGTTCTTGTTCTATTTTGGCGGACCCTGAAATTTAAGGACGACAATTGAAATAAGTCACTTGGTTTAGAGAACTCGAGTGAGGGGTCATTCTTGGACACTCCATTTTTGTAAGGAAGGTGGGAACTTTTTCTAACTTAAAAATGGTTTCATTTAATTTCAATAAGGTTGGTGACAAATATTTGCTGGCCATTATAGTTAGTTTTTGTTATGCTTTTATCTTTTTTGAAGAAAAGCTAATTGATCGAGGTTTATCTATTATTGGTCCAACGACTTTTACCCTCGAAGGTGTCTTCATTCTTCTACAGTTTTGTAGTTCTCTTTTTATTTTTTGGTGGTTACTTGTGCGTCAGTATGCCTCATATTTATGGGTTTAATTCTTAAAGTTTATCAAAACTCAACCATCTCTTATATTGGGTTATTCCAATCTCAAATATAAGAAGATCAACTTGCAGGGTTATATTGATCATTCTTTTTGTTTGTCTTTGTGTTGTCGATCTCGGTTCGAGTTGTGGATCGCAATCAAATTAGTTATTGGACTCTTTTTGTCCTTTTGTTTGCTTCTACTATGTAACGACCCGACCCGAATGGGGTTCTAAATAGGCCGTCACCTCAATGCATGCATTCAAATCTACAGAAAATTTGCAAGGTGGTGTTTGGATTCTAAGTAAAGCTAAAACATGAAAACATCCATTTAAAAATCAACATAAAATCCTGAAACCTGTCCCTGTTTCCAAGCACCTGTTCCAAGACAAATTCATTTCCAAAACATACTCTGATCAGAGATTTATTTAAAACATACAAACTTTACAACAATGCTAGAATCCGGAAATACATTCAGAAAACACCCTAGGGCTCCGTGCCCAACTACATGCATTCAGAGGACACTTAAATCATGAACATAAACATAAGACTCAGAGTTGAACAACGGGTTCCATGATCATAGCTCCTCCTCCAACCATCCTGTCTCGCACCATGGTTTACCGTGGAAAACCACATAATAAGGGTGAGTAACGAATTACTCAAGAAGAATCCCCAAGGGGGTACAATATACGATACACATGGTCATCTAGCCAAAAGATAAGCAAGCTATGAATATAAACACAGATAGAGCACATAGCTTAGCCCACACTTGGGCCTCGGATGCCAACTCAGGGTCTTAGTCCGGAAAATCAATCACCACACAACACATCACACAAGTCGCCCTATACAAGAAACAAGTCCCGGCCTCAGCCTGTCTACTGTCGACGAAAGGTACACTGGCTCACAATTCCGAGGAGCTCTCCAGTCGGCGCTGTAATGAGCGTAAGCATGCACCGCGTGCTACTGCAGACTATGGGGGGTTGCTAGGGTCTGAAGGCAAGCTGCCCATATCCAGTCACCACGCCTAACTAAATCTTTGGATCGGTGTCACTGACATAGGGGTGTGAGACCTGGACACGTAAACTATGTCAGCCTGAACCACCGCACCTGGGGCCAAGGAACGGTCGTGGTAGGCTTACACCAGGAAGCCGCCCTTGCCTTAACAGTGGCAATCGGGGCTCCGCCAAACATGCCGAGGACATGCCGGCCGCGGGGACGAGGCAATGCCAAGTCATCATCCCGACCGTTGGGGCATTAACAACCGCTCTCCTCACCCAAGATTGCGGGGCCTACCGCTTGGGTTAGCTAATCCTCACGGGGTCCGGGACGGAATGACTTGCTCGACGTCCCTGCCATGGATGCAAGGTACTTTATGCATCAGGCCCGGATGATGCTATCTACCTGCACTTCTAACCTGTCCTAGCAAACAGCAAACAATTTCATAAAATCCAATACGTGCTCAAAAAGAATACAACGAGCCTAGCACGATACTACGAAGCAAGGAACAGATACGAGCATGCTAGAAAGGAACAACCTAGCATGGATTAACATGAGAATTAACCAGGAAAGTCATGCTAATCGGGAATTCAGATTAGAGCACTTATCACCAAACATGTCAATAAACACAAACAAGCATACAATCAGCAATCGCATAATATATCGCAGGGTCCACACAACTCCGATAAGAAATCCTTACCGCGGAAGACCTCTAAACACAAGAAACCTAAGCTGCGATCGAACCCGAGCAACCTATAACGAGCCAAGCAAAAACATCAATAACCATAAAATAGCCCTAAATACACTAAAATAAACAGGGCTCAGCTCGGGAGCAACTCACGAGGCGCGACGGACACACGAACGAGCCGGGCCGCAGACGGCGCGCGGTAAATATTGGCTGGGCTGGGCTGGCGCTACTGGGCGCTACTGACACGCTGGCCATTGGCGCGCTGACGCGAGAGAGAGGCGTAACGCGCGCGGCAGGAAGCAGGAGGCGGCGGCGCGCGCCGACACTACGCTACAGGGGCACGACTCGGAGCAGCTCGACACAGGGGCGACGCGCGAGCGCGGGGGGAACACGGATCTGGCGACACGAGGGCCTGGGCGACACGCATGAAGCGAGCGCTCGGGTCGGGGCGGGCGGCGACGCGCGATCGGGCAGCGAGCTCGGCCGGCGACTGGCGGGCGGGCTGAGGCATGCGCGCGACACAGGTAGTAGGGCAGGGCTCGGGTATTTGGCGAGCCAAGGTGCTTTCGGCAGGCAAGGGGTCGGCGAGCAAGCCGCCAAGGACGGGCTAGGTGGGGGATCGGGGAGAGAGAGAGAGAGAGAGAGAGAGAGAAATCGCATTTTGGGGAAAAAAAGAAAAGAAAAAGAGAAATAAAAAGGAAAATGGGAAAAAAGGGAAAAATGGGATTTTTAATTCCATTTTCCATCCTTATCCACTTAAAACCTCAAAATCCCATTTCCCGGCTTCCTCCTTCGAGACCCGACCGAAGCAATCTTTTCCAATAAATCAAACTCACTTAAATCCAACTCCCAAAGCAACACTAAAGGCCCGGGCTCGAACCCCAAAGGAAGCACACAACCAACCATCACTTAGCAAAAATCCCAAATCACAACCAAACTCCCAAACGACTAGCCCAAACATCTCGGGACTCGCAGTCCAACCCAAACAAGCCACGGCAAAGGCAGGAGCCACCTCGAAGCCCTGAAAATCCACAAATCCTGCCCGAAGAGCCAAAGGACCAAAATACCCCCAAGGGTCAAAACCGCTCTAACGACCCAACCAACAACCGAAACTTGACCCGAAGGCACCTCGAAAACTGGGATAGAAAACTGGGTTGTTACAATACTCCCTCCTTTTAAGACTTTCGTCCTCGAAAGTCCTAAGACGAAACAGCTCTAGGAAAACTGCACTGAATCCAAACCAACCGAACTGCTCGGCTAAAACAACACCAACCTTCTTCGAAAACCAAAACCCTCTTGGGTTCTCAAAACTCAAAGCCACAACGCCATCCAGACGGCCAAACACTGAACTCCAAAGGAAAACAAATGCGAAAAAGGCTAGACGGCAAACCACGACCTCAACTCGCACCAACTCTCAACGGTGCTACTCTCAACAACTCGAGGACTGGCCACAAGCTCTGAAACTCTACACCACGCACTGGCAAAACTCCTCTGGAAGCTCACGGCTGACAACAAAACAACCTCAACCCTACAACAAGCTGACCAAACAACTGAACCTTCTAGATTCCAGAAAACCAAACGGCCTACTCTTACTTCACAAGAGACCAGCGAACCTCAACACTTGACTACAACCTTAACGAGACCCAAACGAATCACCAACTGGCGATTGATCCAAAAAGGCAAACTTCTCCAACTAGAACACGACCACAACGCTTAAGCAACCATCTTAAGGAGAAATCGCCGAACCAAAGGCAAGGGGCACCATCCGCGTACACCCGACGGCTAACAACACTCACACCGGTGAAACTTCACTACGACCACCTTAAAAGGCAAGGGCCAAGCACTGGACTCCACTCGGCCAAACCAACGAACTAGAACTCCTCATCGGCCGAACGCAACATTTCAAGCAAACCTACCAAAGAATCGCCAAAGAGAACACCGCCAGCAAGGAACAACCAACCTTCCTCCCAAAATCTCGGGAAGCAAGGACTAAACTAACACGCGCTCTCTGCGGCACAACACCTTGAGGAAAAAGCATTTCAACAAATTTTACCAACCAAAGCCACGGCACCTGCGTGCCAACTCACTCAAACGAGGCTCCGCTAACGCCAATCGCGAACGCACAACAACAAAGAAGCAAAGCCCGAGAAGGGCTTGCTCGCCAGAACTCAACCCAACTTAAAACGAGCAACGCTCGCCTCCAAGCTACTACTCAACTCATAAAATCCAACTGGCTACCCAAAAGAATTTCTCCTTTTAGCCTAGGCCTAACTCAACTTCCAACCAGAAGCTCCACTCCCGAAACCTCACAAGGAAAACGGATGACGACAACCTCCAAGCTTACGGATCCTGAGCCACATGAATCTGCAAGACTACCTCTGAAGCTAACACTGAGGTGGCATCCAAGGAGCAACTCAACTACCACAGAGGCTAGGGAAAAGGAAATCTTCAATCCCCAAAGAACCATCAACTTGCCGAACAACTCAACTCTTTATTGGTGGCCTCCGCCCTTGCGGAAACAACAACTCTTGCTTGCTAACAACACAAAGCAGGGACCCTCTCGCTGGGCTGACCGCTGCGCTACTCTGACCAACTACACGACTCAGGAGCTAAGCTGACTCCTGCCAAACGGGAAACGATTTTCCCAGCAAGCAAACTCTGAAGGGCAGCGAACTCCACACACGCTCGCTGACTTGCTCAAACCCAAGGCAACAAAGACAACCAACTCTCTCTGGAAGCAACACCCAAGGAAAACTCAACCAATCGGACCACCAATCCGAAACTAACAATACTTACTCAATCGCGAGGGGAGGGTCAACTCCCAAAACTAATCGACTAGGAACAAGGCCTCGTGGCAACGCCTCCCGGCTAGAACCGAACTAGCTCTCGAAACAACAAAAAAGAACCAATTCTTGGCCAAACACTCACAAGAGGCAGAACAACCTTTACTGCAGCCTCTAGAACACCATCCAAGAATCCGCTTAACTGGACAAACGACTACTTCCAAGCAGCCAACAAACTTTTCCCTCTTGCTAGCACCACTACCATCAATTCCAAGACCAAGGGAGTAACCTGACAACTCCCCGAAGGAAACGGCTCTTACAAGCAGACAACCGAAGGACAGAGAGCTCTTCATACGCTCACTGTCTTGCTCCACTAGAGCAACAACATCTAAATCTCACGGGGCAACAACAGGGGCCCATCTCAGACTGAACCTCCAAAAGCCAAACGGGGCAACTCAACATCCTGCAACAGGAAAACAACCAACAGGGCACAAACCACTCGCCCCACGAGCAAAACTAATCTCAAGCAACTCCAATCCACACCTTGGTCAACACCAAGCATCAACTTGCCACCACACCGAAACCACTCCGGACTTTACTCCAAACAAACACTAGCTTGCTAGTCTACCAAGACTGCTAGCAACTCCACCGAGGCTACAAACTACACGCCTCCAGCTAGCCAACTGAAACTCACTAGCTGGGCATGACTGAGCTCTGGAGAGGCTCTCCACAACCTAGGGATCCTCCGATCACCCTCCGACACACACACTGCCGGCAAACGATCTAACAGACAACTGCCTGAACAAACAACTCCAATTTCCAGCATCACAACCATGCTGGCCAACTCCAACTCCTTGGGAACCAAGAGGACCCAACGCTACGATCACGCGTCATCCTCCTACTCAAGGCTTCGACCACAACATAACTTCTACCCAAGGAAAGATCCAAACAACTCTCTTAGCCATGACGATCAGAAACCACGCGGCTTAGCTACCACCGCTCTTGTCCAGTTTCCAACTGAACTCCAACCAACGATCAACAAAAAGATCCACCAACCAAGCTTAGGTCCAACTTAACAAATCTTGCCTAAGCAACAACCTGATACCACGAGCACGGTATCCTTACCACCTCAACCAAAGCCTTACAACATCCACCTGGAATCCAACTTCTCCAGGAACTGAGCACTAGATCTCCAAAGCAAACCCTACATGGATCTGAAACTCTCGCCACGGAACGAACCACACAAAACACACTTGTGTGCACAACTCTCAACCTTCCTTTAGAGATCCAAGACTAACAAGCGCTTTTCCAAAAAGCAACGCTAACTCCTGGCAGCGATACAAACAATCCAAGGAACACCAAAAGTTCCATCTCCACACGATACTCGAAGCTGAGGCAACCTTGCTCTACCAAAGCATAACAATGCCAAACCGAACTTACTTTATATCAAGCCTCTACCAAGGGTGCTTACCCCTAAGGCATCCAAAACCTCTCACAAGGCATCAGCTCATCTCGCCTCATAGGCATCCAGCTCATCTCATGAGCATCCAACTCAGGGTCCCTCTGCTGGACCAAACTCGCATCTACAATGCTCAACTCTCCTCAGATTTAGGCACTCTAAGGTAGTTGACCGCACTACCAACCACAAAGAAATCTCTTGGCCTTAACACTAGCGCGAGACTCACGCGCACCAACACTTACCAACTGCCAACCTGCTGACTTACTCAACCTCCAGTAACACTGGGAAAAGGCTCCGGCTCCTCTCGAGCATCCTTTTGCTTGTAGTCCATCGACTACCACTGAACTAGCCCCCTGGCACGACCTATACAGGTGCCACTGCCATAAACGGATCCAAGGCTAAAGGAGTGCACTAAACTCCGACGGCATAGAACCATCTGCTATGCCCAAACCAAACTCAAGCCTGAACTAGATTTAGTGCCAAAGCGGCACACAAACCAATGCACCTCAAGTGCCACCACTACCAAAACCACATCTTACTACCAATGGGGCCAACAAGGTCACAACCTCAGTGACAAGAACTCTGGCTAGGCATACAAGGGCTCCAACTCAAAAAACCATGCCTATGGCATCTCATCAAGCCGAAGGCTCACGGCCTACACTAGCATCTCCACATGATGCTCAACAAAACTCTGGCCGGCTCTCTCAACATGCAGCAGCTAGCTCCACTCCAGAAGCTCACCAAAAGAAGAGTGCTCAACTCTACCTAACATCTGAGGAAAACACCAACGGATCCAGTCCGAAGGGAACACTACTCACTGCACCTTAAACCACGTGGTTCCGCCATCGGGCCGCAAACAACAACACTTTAAAGGAGCACAAAGATGCCTCAACAATCTCCTCAAGGTCGCCAACTCTGCGCCTACTCACCGGGCAATCAAACAATCTACTAAGGCTCAAGATCAACACTTGAGCTGCCCAGGCTGGTCCACACGGGGACCTGCTCCACAAACATCCACATCAGCACAATCACGGCTAACTCCTCTCTTGGAGTAGAACTCCAAGGCAAAGCACCTCCACCCTCTCACTAGGGGAAAACCAACAACTGGGCCACAGATGGCCTATGGGAGTCCAAGCTCTGCCTCCCACGGGGACGATGTCCCAGGGCATCCGAAACAATCTGGATACCTCAACAAGCCACAACATACATCACACACTGCGGGAAGTTGGCATGATGGCGCTCTAAACCCAAACCAACAACGAGTCGAACTCGCTTCGTCTCCGCTCCACAACACTACACAAGGCATACACAAGATGACAGGTATTGTAAATTCTTAACCCTTTTTCAACAACAAATAGTAAACTTAGGGGTACCTGATGACTGTCGGAGTGCTGGTGATCATGGGAAAAACGACCTACAACAAAAAGGTCGTCACCACGAATCTATGACTCTGAGCTCTGATACCAACTGTAACGACCCGACCCGAATGGGGTTCTAAATAGGCCGTCACCTCAATGCATGCATTCAAATCTACAGAAAATTTGCAAGGTGGTGTTTGGATTCTAAGTAAAGCTAAAACATGAAAACATCCATTTAAAAATCAACATAAAATCCTGAAACCTGTCCCTGTTTCCAAGCACCTGTTCCAAGACAAATTCATTTCCAAAACATACTCTGATCAGAGATTTATTTAAAACATACAAACTTTACAACAATGCTAGAATCCGGAAATACATTCAGAAAACACCCTAGGGCTCCGTGCCCAACTACATGCATTCAGAGGACACTTAAATCATGAACATAAACATAAGACTCAGAGTTGAACAACGGGTTCCATGATCATAGCTCCTCCTCCAGCCATCCTGTCTCGCACCATGGTTACCTGTGGAAAACCACATAATAAGGGTGAGTAACGAATTACTCAGTAAGAATCCCCAACCGGGGTACAATACGATACACATGGTCATCTAGCCGAAAGATAAGCAAGCTATGAATATAAACACAGATAGAGCACATAGCTTAGCCCACACTTGGGCCTCGGATGCCAACTCAGGGTCTTAGTCCGGAAAATCAATCACCACACAACACATCACACAAGTCGCCCTATACGAGAAACAAGTCCCGGCCTCGGCGATGTCATCATCGGCGACGAAAGGTACACTGGCTCACAATCCCGAGGAGCTCTCCGATCGTATTTGTAATGAGCGTAAGCATGCACCGCGTGCTACTGCAGACTATGGGGTTGCTGTGAGTCAAGTAAAGTCGCCCATATCTAGTCACCACGCCTAACTAAATCTTTGGATCGGTGTCACCGACATAGGTGTGAGACACGGACACGTAAACTATGTCGGCTGAACCACACCGCACAGGGCCAAGGAACGGTCGTGGTAGGCTTACACCAGAAGCCGTCCTTGCCTTAACAGTGGCAATCGGGGCTACCGCCAAACATGCCGAGGACATGCCGGCCGCCGGGACGAGGCAATGCCAAGTCATCATCCCGACCGTTGGGGCATTAACAAGCGCCTCCCTCACCCAAGATTGCGGGGCCTACCGCTTGGGTTAGCTAATCCTCACGGGGTCCGTGGACGGAATGACTTGCTCGACGTCCCCCGCCATGGATGCAAGGTACTTTATGCATCAGCCGGATGATGCTATCTACCGCACTTCTACTTTGTCTAGCAAACAAACAAACAATTTCATAAAATCCAATACGTGCTCAAAAAGAATACAACGAGCCTAGCACGATACTACGAAGCAAGGAACAGATACGAGCATGCTAGAAAGGAACAACCTAGCATGGATTAACATGAGAATTAACCAGGAAAGTCATGCTAATCGGGAATTCAGATTAGAGCACTTATCACCAAACATGTCAATAAACACAAACAAGCATACAATCAGCAATCGCATAATATATCGCAGGGTCCACACAACTCCGGTAAGAAATCCTTACCTGGCCGGAAGACCTCTAAACACAAGAAACCTAAGCTGCGATCGAACCCGAGCAACCTATAACGAGCCAAGCAAAAACATCAATAACCATAAAATAGCCCTAAATACACTAAAATAAACAGGGCTCAGCTCGGGAGCAACTCACGAGGCGCGACGGACACACGAACGAGCTGGTGGATTTGGGCGAGGCAAAGGCTGGGGTCGGGCTGGCGCGCGCTGAGCGCAGTGGTCAAGGGGTCGGCGCTGACGACGCTGAGCAGTGGCGCGGCGCGAACGCGCGAAGCGAGCGAAAGCAGGAGGGAGGCGGCGCGCGCGCGCGAGCAGCCGCGAGGGGACGACGCGCTCGACACGACGCTTCTGAGGGCACGACTTCGGAGCGCTCGGCAAGACAGCGACGCGCGAGCGAGGGGGGAACACGGATCTGGCGACACGAGGGCCTGGGCGACACTGCGCGAGCGCGGGGTCGGGGAGTGGCGACGCGCGACCGGGCGGCGAGCGAAGCTCTGCCACTGGCCACTGGCGCGGCGAGCTGGGCTGCGCGCGCGACCGCAGCAGGTGGCTCGGCTCTGGCGCTGGCGAGCCAAGGCTGCTCGGGCAAGGGGCTAGGCGAGCCAAGCTCGCCAAGGACGGGCTAGGTGGGGGCTCGGGGGAGAGAGAGAGAGAGAGAGAGAGAGAGAGAGAGAGAGAGAGAGAGAGAGAGAGAGAGAAATCGCATTTTGGGGAAAAAAAGAAAAGAAAAAGAGAAATAAAAAGGAAAATGGGAAAAAAGGGAAAAATGGGATTTTTAATTCCATTTTCCATCCTTATCCACTTAAAACCTCAAAATCCCATTTCCCGGCTTCCTCCTTCGAGACCCGACCGAAGCAATCTTTTCCAATAAATCAAACTCACTTAAATCCAACTCCCAAAGCAACACTAAAGGCCCGGGCTCGAACCCCAAAGGAAGCACACAACCAACCATCACTTAGCAAAAATCCCAAATCACAACCGAACTCCCAAACATCTCGGGACTCGCAGTCCAACCCAAACAAGCCACGGCAAAGGCAGGAGCCACCTCGAAGCCCTGAAAATCCACAAATCCTGCCCGAAGAGCCAAAGGACCAAAATACCCCCAAGGGTCAAAACCGCTCTAACGACCCAACCAACAACCGAAACTTGACCCGAAGGCACCTCGAAAACTGGGATAGAAAACTGGGCTGTTACATACTATGTTGGGAGTGGTTTTTTTTTTAATTTACCTACTAGGGTTCGATCTTGAGATCAACAACATCAAACTGAATTAAAATTCAACATGTTGGCCATCAAGCTACAATGTCGTTGAGTGGTAGTGGTTTTATATGTCTTTCTAATATTATTATTAATGAAAAGTTTTAAATTTCAAAAAATAAAACAATTAATTTCTTTTGAGACAGTATTCTCCTAAATATATATACTTTTTCTTTTTTGTTGTGAACAATATTTGTTTTTAGAATTCTTAATTTTGAGTATTGCTACATTCATTAGGTGCATTCTAGGCCTTCTTATATAGGAGAAAGACCTCTTATATATGGGAACATTACAAATATGGAATACGATCAAGGGAAATATTATACCAAATATTATATTCTACAATTAATGGATACATTCCTTGATAGTTCGAATTCCAACACTCCTCCTTAAGTTGGTTTATAGATATCTTCCATAGCCAGCTTGTCAATCAATCGGTCGAATTGCCTCTTTGGAAGTCCTTTGGTTAATATATTAGAAGTTTGTTCTGATGTAGGAAGATAATGAATGCATATTGTACCGGCATCAATCATTTCCTTGATAATGCTTATCAATCTCGATATGTTTTGTTCTATCATGTAGAACTGGATTATGAGCAATTGTAAGAACTCGACCCAAAAGTGGTCCTAAACCCAGTTCTTACTAGCATGCTTACAAATTAAAACATTAAATAGTACAGAAAACTGCTTAAAGTAAAACTTGATTAAACATCATAAAGAAAACATTCAATCCAAAAACTTCCATAAATAAATCCTGGCTAGTAATTCAAAAGTTAACAATTTAAAACAACTCCTTAAAACTTAGAAACAGTTTTCCCAACATGCTACTATAGGAAGAAAGACTCAAAAGCAATAAAAGACAGAGTATGCTGGCAGCTCCCATGATCAAACAGCTCCCTCCATTAGCCATCCCAGTGTTGTCCCAAGTTACCTGAAAGGAAAATAGGGGCGAGTATGAAGGCACCAGTAAGAATCCCCGACCGGGGTACAATACGATACATCAATCACCTAGCATCCTAGTATACATGCAACAGTTACCAGCATAGAACTTTGCTCAACGAGCTAACAAGACAAGTCTGGAATCCTCAAAAGTTTCCTACTTCCGGCCTAATGATCAGCTACCATATCTTATTCCAAACTGAGGGGACAAGGTGCGTTATGTCCAACCTGAAGGGATAAGGTGTGTTATGTCCAAGCTGATAGGACAAAGTACGTTATGTCCAAGCTGATCTAGCAAGATAAGTCTGGCAACCTCGGAAGTTTCCTACTTCCGGCCTAATGATTGGTTCTCCTAACCAATCTCAATGACATCCTCAAGGGTCTTTTTCCCTCGGCTAATTGATCAACTCAAAAGCTGATCCCAAATAGATGTCAGACACCCTCGAGGGTCTTTCTCCCTCTGCCAAATGACCAACTCAAAAGCTGATCCTGAATAGGTGTCCTCGAGGGCCTCTTACCCTCGGCCAAGCTTATCCTAAGACAACGGGAGAGTACCCAAAGTCAGGCTCTAAAACAAGAACGGAAACGGTGTCGCTGATCTACAGTAGTGCGGACCCTCGACACTCAGTTGTAGCAGCCTGTACCACCGACCTGAAGCTAAGAACTGTCTCCGGGCAAGCTAGCACCCGTGACGGGTTCCACTCTAGCAGGCTACAAACTAGGCTTATACCGATGTGGGAGCTAATCCGCACTGGCTGCCGGGGGCGGAAGCAAAGTACGTTATGCTACTCACTGATCCCGACCTGTAGGGACAAAATACGTTATGTCCGCTCTCAGCCTCTAGATGAAGACAATTCTAACTAACTATCTAATATCACAAAGAGACAATATCTAGAAGTGCAAACATTCTCAACAAGTATACAAGTACAACCTAGCATGATACTACGAATTTAAACAGGAATCTCAGAACATGCTGGACGGACAAACCTAGCATGACACTAACATGTAGAAACAAGGGCAAACATGCTAGCGAGTTAAACAATGAAACAGTCCTATCCGCTAACATGCTCATAACAGATAACATATAAACAGAATGCAATCAAGACATATCGCAGGGTCCACACAACCCTAGTAAGAGATCCTTACCTGGAACAAGCAGAAACAAAAACAGTAAAGTGCTCCTTGAGCTGCAGTGTCTCACAACCTAATAAAGCATACAACATACAATTAAACCTAACTATCTAAACACTTAACTATGAACTACAAGCTAGAAGCAAGGGAATCAAGAGACTACCTCTATTTGCACCTAGTGCTCTCGGCCAAGCACTAATGATGAAACCCTAGAAGCTCTCGGCCACAACTCTTCAACACTTGTTCTTGGCTAGGGCAACACAACAAACACAATGAGTTAGATCTCGGCTAGGAAGCAAGCAACTCCAACACCCAAACCAACTTAGGGCTCTCGGGCAAAGGAAGTGCAACCCCTAACTTGCTACTATGTAGCTCTCAGCCACCCAACACCTCAAACAAACAAACACTTCAAGCTTACCAACTCACCTATGTAGATTCGGTAAGGTCTTCCAAGATGCAAGGAGGTCTCAGCCAAGGAAGATGCACAACCAAGATGGATTCAGCTAGGGCTTGATTTGCACAAAGAAGAAGAACCTTGTTAGATCTACACAACCAATCAACTAACCAAAGCAAAAACACCATCAAAATTACCTTGGAGCTCTCGGCAATGGAGGTTGGAGAAGAAAGGTGAGCTCGGATCCCAACAACCAAGAGGAGCAAGCAAGATCTCCTCTACCCAAAGCAAGCCTCTTGGATCTATAAGGAGAGGAGAAGAAAAACACCAACTCTCTTAGCTAGAGCTTGGGTTCGGCCATGGCAAGGGAAGAAGAGAAAAAGGATTTACAAATACTTACCTTCGAGCAACAATGGAGGAAATGGGCTATGGAGCACACTTGAAAGCTTGGAAATGGAAAGCAATGGAGAGCTTGATTGGAAGGAGGGGATCGACCAAAGGAGAAGAGAGAAATGGAGGATGATGGTGTCGGCCAAGAGGAGGAAGGGAAAGAATAAGATGAACCCCTAATGCATTTCTCCTATTTTTTTATTTAATAAAATACCTCCAAAAATCCCACATTCAAATCCCACCAAGTGCACTTTTAAAAACCATTTTTAATTTCTCTACATTTGGCTCAAACTCAACTCTCAAACCACCATGGTTCGAATCCTAGCAACAACACTTATTACTCTTATTTTTCTCTTTTAATTGGAAAGGCTCCAAACTTCTCAAATTGCAACCTTTGACCTGAAATTTGAAACCGAAGAATAACCGGAGTCCACAAATGACAGAAACAGCCCTGAAATTCTGATTTACTGTAAAACTGTCTCGAAAGGCAAAAGGACCAAAATACCCCTGGAAGCACAAACAGCCCAACAACTCACTGGAGGAACAACTAGACAAACCTGGAGAACCGGAAGGAAAATCTTGGGCTGTTACAACAATAGAGATTTCAGCTTTATTGTCACAGTAAACATGTATATGTGTCTTCAAAGGAATCTTTAATTCTTCAAGTATTCTATTTATCCATATACTTTCACAAATTCCATGAGTTAAAGCTTTAAAATCTACTTCACAACTACTCCTGGCTACCACATTTTGTTTTTTACTTCTCCAAGTAACAAGGTTTCCTCCAACAAAGGAACAATAACCAGATGTAGATCTTATATCGTAGTAGTTCCTGCCCTATCTGCATCAGTATAAACTTCTACTTGAAAACTATCTCGTAGATTTTTCTTTTTAAATAAAATACCTTTTTCAGGAGTCCCCTTTGAATACCTCAAAATTCTATAAGTAGCTTCAAAATGAGTTGATCCAGGTGCATGCATAAATTGACTTACCATGGCCATGACATATGAAATATTAGGACGTATATGAGATAGATAAATTAATTTTCTAACAAGTCTCTGGTATCGTTCTATATCTTTTATTTCTTCCGCATTTGCTACTTGCAGCTTCAAATTAGGTTCATTAGGAGTTTCAAAAACCTTGCATCCAAGTAATCTAGTTTATTCAAGTAAATCAAGGACATATTTTCTTTAATTAACGAAGATGTCCTTCTTCGATCTTGCAAACTCCATTACCTAAAAGTATTTCGACAGTTCCAAGTCTTTGATTTGAAACTCACTTGCAAGATTTTTCTTTAGATCAGTTAGACTAATTTCATCATCACC
Organism: Sicyos edulis; assembly: GCA_036507275.1. Lineage (NCBI taxonomy): Eukaryota > Viridiplantae > Streptophyta > Magnoliopsida > Cucurbitales > Cucurbitaceae > Sicyos > Sicyos edulis. The sequence goes on along the minus strand of CM071857.1, from coordinate 19,019,079 downwards.
TGTGAGTATAATATCATCTATATAGACAATCAAAATTGAGATTTTATTATTCTCACAATGTTTATAAAATACAGTATGATTTGCTTGACTCTGAAGAAATCCATAGCTAGACATAAATTTTCCAAATTGCTTAAACCAAGCTCTTGAAAATTGTTTAAGATTGTATAGAGATTTCTTCAATTTACAAATTCTACTATATCCAAGTTCTTTCTCAAAACTTGGTGGCAAGCTCATATAGAACTCCTCAAGATTGCCATTTAGAAATGCATTTTTCAGGTCAAGTTGGTAAAGTGGCCAATCTACTGAAAGTGACAGAAGAACTCTAGTAGAGTTAACTTTAGCAATAGGAGTAAATTTTTCCTGGTAATCAATTCCATATGTCTGGGTAAAACCTTTAGCTACTAGTCTAACCTTATATCTCTCAACACTTCCATCTGCATTACATTTAATAGTAAACACCCATTTACATCCCACTGACTTCTTATCTCTTGGTAATTCCATAATTTCCCAAGTCCCATTTTGTTTTAGAGTATTCATCTCTTCCATAACTGTTACTTTCCATTTTTTATCTTCTTATGCCTCATGTATATTCCTTGGAACAAATAAATCATTAATCCTTGTAAGAACCCGACCCAAAAGTGGTCATAAACATGGGTTCTTACTCAGCATGCATGTAAATAAAAGCAAACACTTCAATTCCTTGTTAAAAACTTTAAAATCAACAACGCAACGGGGAACAATAAACTCTTTTCCAAAATAAATCTTCATAAGAAAAGCTGTTAAAACAAAACATGTCCTGACCAGTGATTTAACAAAACATCCAGTAATCGTTTAAACAACATAAAGACAAAGTTTCCCCTATGGACTCCATGTCCAACTACATGCTGAATGATAAGATAAATATAAACAGAACAGAGTGTCGGCAACTCCCATGATCATTCAGCTCCCTCCGCTAGCCATCCCGGTGCTGTCCCAAGTTACTTGGTGGAAAACCACAAAAAATAAGGTTGAGTACAAACACGCTTAATAAGAATCCCCAACTGGGGTACAATACGAAACATTAATCATCTAGCATCCTAATATACATGCAAATAGTTACCAACACAGATCTTTGCTCAACGAGCTAACGGGGAAAGTCTGGAATCCTCGGAAGTCTCCTACTTTCGGCCTAATGACTGGCTTTCCTAACCAATCTCAAAAGAAATCCTCGAGGGTCTTTCTGTATCGGCCCAGGTTTTCATTTCGATTCTCCAGGTACGTTCGGTTGTTCATTTAGTGCTTTGGTTGGGCTGTTTGAGCCTCTAGGGGACATTTTGGTCATTTGGCCTTCAGAGGGTAGTTTGGTAATTATCCAGGATTTTGGGTTACTTCCAGATTTGTGTTTAGAAAGGAAAATTAAGATTTTAAATAGGGTTGCTGCTAGGATTCGAACCTGTGACCAGCTAGGCCTTGGGAAGTTTGTTTTGGAAAAGGAAATTAAAGAGTTTTAAAAGTGTCTCTGGCAGGACTCGAAGGGGAGATGGCCAGGAGTTGGAATAAACAAATCAAAAGGGACATGTGGCCCAAGGGGGAATCCTTTTGCGATTTGGGAGAAATCATCAGTACTTTTTCGTCCACTCCAAGCACAGAAGCGTTTTGTTTTGCTATTTTACTCCTCTCTTCTCCTAGGAATCCAATCAGTTCTCCAAGCTCTCTTCCCCAATCGCTCGCGACAATTCATCTTTTCCTCATTGCTGATTTTCTCCCAATCTCTTCTCCTTGTTTTGTTTGTTCTTGCGAGAGGAAGCCAGCCGCAAACCCAAGCATCAAGAAGCTCTAGCCGAGACCCAAGAGGTAAATTTCTCCCCTAGCCGAATCCTATTGTGTGCTGGTTGGTTGTTCCCTAACCGAGGTTTTCATGTTGTGCATGTCAGACCCTAGCCGAGTTCCTGGTTGTTGCAAACCCTTGAGGGCGAGAGTACCATTGGTTGTCGAGCTTTACCAGCTAGCTTGGAGTCCTTTCCGTGATTCTCAAAGGGTAAGTTGTGTTGTTAATGGTGAAGGTTGGAGTGGTTGTGTAGCCTTGGCCGAGAGCTACATAGTATGATAAGGATCATGAAGTTCCACAAGTTGCACTTGGACCTATTACACGATCTAAAGCAAAGAAGATTCAACAAGCATTCATTCTTCACCTTCGACAGTGGATAGCTTCAATTCAAAATTCATTTCATGTGCTAGAGACCATTTCAAGGGAAGAGGAACCATTTGATGCTTTGGAAGTCAATGTATACAAGATTGAAGTTGTCCATGGAATTAATGACATTTGACTTGATTTAAATGTCTTAATCATTCGACAAGGGGAAATACAAATGTTAGAGTTGGCAACACAAACATCAATTTTCAGATTTTAGGAGCTTTTATGCAAGTCTATGTTTAAAATCTTGTTTTTAATGTTTTAGGTTATATTTTGCAACAATGGCATTATGGTAATTATGTTGGTTTCTTTATTTTAGGTTTAACTTTCATAGGCTATAAATAGCCATGAAGTAAGTTGTAAAACTGAGATTTTGAATGAATGAAAATTAGCTCTCTCCAAGAGATCATTTTCTTAGAATTTTAGGGCATGTTCTTTGTCTCTTTTTCTAAGTTTCCCTTGCAATCTTGTGATAGAATGCATTTGAGCCATTCAATCCAGCCTTGATCAAGCTTGATTGTGGAGTGACTCAATCTAGAACAAGATCTTCCATATCTTGCTTCTAGATCATTGATCTTAAGAGGTAATCAAATTCTAGCCTTTTCTCTTGGTTGTTCCCAAAATTATAAGGAGGTGTTAATCTCTTAATTCAAGGGTTCTTGCTTCATCATAAGCTTGGATCTTTGGGTGAGAATTAGGGTTGCCTTATCATTTGTATCGAGCATAGGTTGCATCTTTGTGGCCGGCTCTAGATTTGATTTTATCTTTAACTTTCAGCAATTCGTTCATCTTCTTATTCAGATCTTGTTTCTCTGTTTTTTTTCATCATTGTTGGATCTATAAAAAAAAAAAAAAAAGTTCATGGTTCGATCTTGAATTATTCTTGTCCAATTTTAAACTGCTGCATTAAATGCTTATATTTTCGATTGTAATACCTCGATAACGATCGAATTTGACAAACTGTTCTTCTGCAAATATTTAGATCAGTACGTTATCTTTAATCCTTAAGAAGACGACTTATTCAAATTAGGATTGTAAAGCATTCGTTTGTGGGTTTCTTTTTCAGTGTGTAATTTACCCGAAAAAAAACAAAATTGCAAGATATTTATCTTTCTTTTCCATCAAATTCCTTGTGGCCTACTCTAGATTTGATTTCATTATATCCTTATGGCCAACCCTATATTTGAATTGATTTTATCTTTTATTTTATCCATGTGCCTACTGTTGTTTCCAGTTATAACACCTTGCTAACGATCGAATTTGTCAAATTGTCCATCTACAAAAATTTAGATCGATGTGTTATCTATATTCTTCAAGAAGGCCATTTACTCAAATTAGTAATTTCAAATGTTCATTTGTTTGTTTCCTTCTGAGTGTTCCATATATCAGAAAAAAGAAAAAAAAAATCAACATTTATCTTTCTTTCTATTTCTTTTTGTTCTTGATTTTGTTATTTCATAATTTTTCTTGTCTTGGCTGATTTGTAAGGCTCACTATTACAAGATTTGCTTTATCCATATTAGCCTACCTTTATCAAACTTTAGCCACTTTCCCAAATAGCCTACCTTTGTGTGCGATAAACACGAGCGCCCGAGTGTAAAATTTGATGAGTTGAGTGTGTGAGGTCCTTCATATATATTTTACTATTTTACAACCATGAATCAAGATGGGAGAGATGGAGAGGAGATTAGTGAAGCTAGGTGGAGAGAAGCTCAAAGTGGGGTCATTAATCGTTTAACTCAAGTGGTTAATTCCTTAAGCGATAGGTTGGAGCAAATGGAAGTAGCTTTAGGAAATCCTCAAGGGAGGGAGGATAACTTTAATTATGAAGGAGTTGAAAATGAAGATGGAGAGGATAATTTTAACCTCTTAGCAGGATACAATCCACGGGGAGGGAGAGTTTTAGGTCGAGGGGACGAGGAGGAGGAAGAAGAGGGGTAGGGAAATTATAGCACCTAGAAGGGTCGAAAGGAGAACCAATATGAAAGAGGAGTAGGGGAGTAAAGCTTAAAATTCCTACTTTCCATGGGAAATCTGATCCGGAGGAGTATTTGCAATATGAAAGCAAAATTGAGCATGTTTTCGATTGCAACAACTTTAGTGAAGAAAGGAAGTTGAAACTTGCCGTTGCGGAATTTTGTGATTATGCCAATATTTGGTGGGCTTCTTTGAAATCCGAATGGAGGAGAAATTTTGAAGAACCAATTGAAACATGGGAGGAGTTGAAGACACTAATGAGAAAAAGGTACATTCCTAAACATTATTCTCGAGAACTCAAGCAAAAGCTCTATACTTTGCAACAGGGATCCAAAAGTGTAGAGGATTATTACAAGGAAATGGAGGTCCTTATGAACAGAGCATGCATTAACGAAGATGAGGAGGATACAATGGCTAGGTTCCTTGGCGGGTTGAACCGACAATTGGCTCATCAAGTTGATAGACAACCTTACTTTGATATGAAGGAATTGTTACACCTTGCTGTCAAAATTGAAGGACAATTAGCATGGGAGAAGGAGAATTCCAAGAGGTACTCTTCTTCTAAGTCTACTACTTTTCTGCCAATACTTGGAAAAAGAATGCAAATAATGTTAAGGTTGATTTGAAGCCAAAAGGCAAGTATGAGTTTGACAAAAAGGACAATGCCGAAAGTTCTAAAGGCAAAGATCAAATGGAAGGATATAAGGAGGTTCGAGAGAGAAATAAAGATATCAAATGTTGGAAATGTCAAGGGAGTGGACATATTAGTCGTGATTGTCCTAACAAGAGAGTCGTGATCATTAAAAATGGACAAATTGTCACCGATGGAGAGGACAACGACGAAGATGAGTTAATTGATGAAAAAGAAAATGAGAATGAGGAGGAATTGGAAGATGGGAGTCATTTGGCCCTTGTAACAAGAAGGCTCCTTACCACTCAAATTAAGGAGAATGATGTTGATGACCAAAGAGACAACTTATTCCATACACGATGTCTCGTTAATGGGACTCCTTGTAGTCTTGTTATTGATAGTGGAAGTTGCACCAACGTCGTAAGTACATTTTTTATCAAGAGGTTGCAAATTCCAATTCAACACCATCCTAAACCATACAAGCTCCAATGGCTCAATGATAGTGGGGCAATGAAGGTAGTTTCTCAAGCTTTAATTACTTTTTCTTTAGGAAAATATCAAGATGAGATTCTTTGTGATGTGTTACCTATGCTTGCTGGAGATATATTGCTTAGTAGACCTTGGCAATTTGATAGGAAGGTCATGTATGATGGTTATTTGAATAGGTATTCTTTCACAAAAGATGGAAGAAAAACAACTCTTGTACCTTTAAGTTTTAATGATGTATATATTGATCAACTGAAGTTGGAGGAAAAAAAGAGAGAGTATGAAGAAAAAGAATTAAAAGAAAAAAAAGAAGTGAGTGAGAAAATAGCGAAAAATAAAATAGAGAAAAAAAAGGGGTAGGGAGAGTGAAAAAAGTGATGAAAATGAAAAAAGTAAAAAAAAGTGAGCTGTTTTGCTAGAGTGGGAGAGGTGAGAAGGGCAATGTTTTCCCAAAAACCAATCTTTGTGCTTATGTACAAGGAAGGATATTTGGCTTCTAACGATAATACTCTTTCTTTGCCTAGTGTGTTTCAATCTCTTTTACATGAATTTGAGGATGTGTTCCAAGATGAAGTACCTAAAGGACTACCTCCCATTCGAGGAATTGAACACCAAATAGACTTCATTCGTGTTTGTCATTCCCAATAGGCCAGCTTATAGAGCCAATCCAACCGAGACCAAGGAAATTCAAAGACAAGTGGAGGAACTCATTGATAAAGGCTATGTACGAGAGAGTTTGAGTCCATGCTCAGTACTTGTCATATTGGTGCCAAAGAAAGATGGAACTTGGCACATGTGTGTGGATTGTAGAGCCATCAACAAAATCATCAGAAAGTATCGACATCCTATTCCTAGACTAGATGATATGTTTGATGAATTGCATGGTTCGTGCTTATTTACAAAGATTGATTTAAAATCTGGATATCATCAAATTAGAATGCATGTAGGTGATGAATGAAAAAATGAAACTTTCAAAACTAAGTTTGGGTTGTATGAATGGCTTGTTATGCCTTTTGGACTAACTAATGCTCCTAGCACATTTATGCGTTTAATGAACTATGTTTTGAGAGAATATTTAGGAAAGTATGTTGTAGTGTATTTTGATGATATTCTAATTTATTCAAAGACTTTGCTTGAACATGTCGAACATGTTGGAAGTCTGTTTCTAACTACACTTAGAAATGAGGAACTTTATGCTAATTTGAATAAGTGTTGTTTTTGCATGGAAAAAGTTAACTTTCTTGGATTTATAGTTGGTAAAAATGGAGTAGAAGTGGACATTGAGAAAGTTAAGGCAATTCACGATTGGCCAACACCAACAAATGCAAGTGAGGTAAGGAGTTTTCATGGGTTAGCTAGCTTTAATAGGAGGTTTATAAAGGACTTTAGTACCATAACTGCACCATTGAATGAGTTGGTAAAACAAAATGTTGTGTTCCAATGGGGGGAAATGCAAGATAAAGCCTTTAATGAACTTAAGGAGAAATTAACCAATGCACCATTACTTGTCTTGCCTAACTTTGAAAAGACATTTGAAATTGAGTGTGATGCAAGTGGTTTGGGCATAGGTGCTGTTTTAATGCAAAATGGAAGGCCTTTGATGTACTTTAGTGAAAAACTAAATGGGGCAGCATTGAACTATCCTACCTATGATAAAGAATTGTTTGCTTTAGTTCGTACATTGCAGGTATGGCAACACTACTTATGGCCTAGAGAGTTCGTGATTCACACTGATCATGAGAGCTTGAAGCATCTTAAGGGTCAAAGTAAATTGAACCGCCGACATGCAAAGTGGGTAGAATTTATTGAAACATTTCCCTATGTGATCAAATATAAGCAAGGTAAAGATAATATCGTGGCTGATGCATTGTCAAGAAGGTACAATCTCTTTACTTCTCTTACTGCAAAAATTCTTGGATTTGAGCACATTAAAGAGCTATATAAATCTGACAAAGATTTTGGACCAATTTTTGCATCTTGTCGAGTTGGAAACGTTTTGGATGATTATTATGTCTTTCATGAATATTTGTTTAAGAAAAATAAACTTTGCTTAGAGCTATTATTTCTAAGAACATTAAGTCTTGGGAGGAATGCTTGCCATTTGTAGAGTTTGCATACAATAGAGCAATTCATAGTACCACTCATTGTTCTCCTTTTGAAGTTGTTTATGGATTTAATCCACTTACACCTCTTGATTTGCTTCCTATTCCTTCTAATGTTTTTGTGAGTGATGCAGCTACAAATAAGGCAGATTTGATCAAAAATTTGCACAAGGATGTGAAAGAGAGAATTGAGAAACAAAATTTCCAAGTTGCTTCGCGAATTAACAAAGGACGAAAGGAACTCATTTTTAAACCAGGAGATTGGGTTTGGGTTCATTTTCGAAAGGAGAGATTTCCATCTCAAAGGAAGACCAAGTTACATCCAAGAGGAGATGGTCCTTTTCAAGTTCTTAAGAGGATTAACAACAATGCCTACAAAATCGATCTTCCAGGTGACTTTTCAAAGTGAGTTCTACTTTTAATGTTGCTTGACTTGAGTCCTTTTGATGTAGGTGATGATTTTCCAGATTCGAGGACGAATCCTTTTCAAGAGGGGGAAGATGATAAGGATCATGAAGTTCCACAAGTTGCACTTGGACCTATTACACGATCTAAAGCAAAGAAGATTCAACAAGCATTCATTCTTCTTCACCTTCGGCGGTGGATAGCTTCAATTCAAAATTCATTTCATGTGCTAGAGACCATTTCAAGGGAAGAGGAACCATTTGATGCTTTGGAAGTCAATGTATACAAGATTGAAGTTGTCCATGGAATTAATGACATTTGACTTGATTTAAATGTCTTAATCATTCGACAAGGGAAATACAAATGTTAGAGTTGGCAACACAAACATCAATTTTCAGATTTTAGGAGCTTTTATGCAAGTCTATGTTTAAAATCTTGTTTTTAATGTTTTAGGTTATATTTTGCAACAATGGCATTATGGTAATTATGTTGGTTTCTTTATTTTAGGTTTAACTTTCATAGGCTATAAATAGCCATGAAGTAAGTTGTAAAACTGAGATTTTGAATGAATGAAAATTAGCTCTCTCCAAGAGATCATTTTCTTAGAATTTTAGGGCATGTTCTTTGTCTCTTTTTCTAAGTTTCCCTTGCAATCTTGTGATAGAATGCATTTGAGCCATTCAATCCAGCCTTGATCAAGCTTGATTGTGGAGTGACTCAATCTAGAACAAGATCTTCCATATCTTGCTTCTAGATCATTGATCTTAAGAGGTAATCAAATTCTAGCCTTTTCTCTTGGTTGTTCCCAAAATTATAAGGAGGTGTTAATCTCTTAATTCAAGGGTTCTTGCTTCATCATAAGCTTGATCTTTGGGCTGAGAATTAGGGTTGCCTTATCATAGTAGCTTGTTTGGTGCATGTTGCACACCCCTTGGGCGAGGATGGGTGTGCAACATGTCATAATGATATAATGGTAAGTTACTGGTTTATGTCCGACGAGCATGTTGCACACCCCTTGGCCGAGGATGGGTGTGCTTGCACACCCTTTGGGCGAGGATGGGTGTTACAATTCCCCATCCTCAAGATGGTTGGCTGAGGCACTCCATCCCAATTTTATGCCTCATTTAAATTTTAAATTCAAAGTCAAGATTGTGCCCGACGAGCAAAAGGGTGTTGTTGTGATAGTGTGATGGTGGTGACTGTGCGAAAGTCTGTAACAAATGGAGATGATACATGTCATAATGATATAATGGTAAGTTACTGGTTTTAGTCAAATTTTGATCTTTCCTTTAATTTGAATGTCTAATTTTAATCTTTAAACTATCAATTAAGTTTAAAAATGGTCATTTAACTAAACCTAAAGTTAACACAATAGAAGTAACATAAAAATAATAAAAATTTCTTATTCCTAAACTTTATATTTCTCGCCCTTTTATCTTCTCGGTTGGTTGTGATGAAAACATGTCTAAAGTGAAGTTCACTTATTGCAATAAAGCAACATGATTATGGCTCCAATAATTACATAAACATTTCTCAAACCTTCCAATTCAATAAACACACACGACCTAGTTAACATGAAGAAGCGAATTAATTTGATGTAGTGTACAAGTGTGTACTCCACTTCAACAACGTATTTATGACCATAAACAAAGACCGACGCATGACGTGTATAGGTGTGTACTCCAATTCAATTTTTTAATTATTGGTTTGTGTATAGATGTGTACTCCACTTCAACAACGTATTTATAACCATAAACAAAGACCGACACATGATGTGTATAGGTGTGTATCTAATTCAATTTTTAATTATTGGTTTGCTGTGTACAGATGTGTATTCCACTTCAACAACGTATTTATGACCATAAACAAAGACCGATGCATGACATGTATAGGTGTGTACTCCAATTCAATTTTTTAATTATTGGTTTGTGTATAGACGCGTACTCCACTACAACAACGTATTGATAACCATAAACAAAGGCCGAGGTGTACTCTAATTCAATTTTGTTTATTATTGGTTTATTCAACATTATGTATGATTACACATTCAATTTTTTTTACAATTTAAAACTTAGTACCTAACAATTTTTTTTTTGAAATATTCATTTAAATTTTGAATCAAAGTCAAAATATATACTTTTCTACTTTCAAATTTTACTATTTTTTGCACAGGTGGTTATAAAAAAAATATTTTTTCCACTTTCAAATCTCATCATCTTTTGCATGTTTGTTACAAAATTTGTATTTAATTAATTTTATTTTTTAAAAAATGGTATATGAATGAGGGGTATAATTGTAAAAAATATTTTATTTGATTAATAATTAAATTTAGACACTGATGTCTAAAATAAATTAGACATTTTCTAAATATGCTTCCTAATTTTAGACAATTACCTAATTTTTCCTTTTTTTATCATTATTTTTTAAATAAAGCCAATTGAATCAAACAAACACCAACCTTTTATTTACTTTGTTTTTCTTTTACAATTTCCAACAAAGTCCATTCCCAAAACTCAGTCTCACAAATGCCGAAGGATTCTTGAAAATTACCAAATTACCCATTTACTAATTAATAATTGCAACAATGCCCATAAAAGTTAAATTACCAATATACACCGAAAATCTCGACATTACATCACCCCTAAATTTTAACTTTCAAAATTATACAACCCAATCCTAACTTTCTTCAACCGAGGATCGGTGGTACAATTGATTATTATTATCTGGTGTTAATCCATTTAAATCAAATCTAATGTGAAGTCCCTTTATAGGCATCATGCTTTTTTAAAGTAATGTGGCCGTGGTTTCTTTGTTTAACTTTCCCACCCTCCCTTTCATTCCGAAACCAGTAATCAATCTTTCCAGCCATGGCGGCCGCCGTAGCGCTTTGCCCAGCTTCCGTAAAAGCTCGCAAGCCTTGCTATTCACCAATTGGCTCTAGTCATGGCTTCTCCAAGAGCTCGATTGGAGACTGCCTGAAAGTGCAGAAACGGAACAGTTTTCAGCTCCGCAGGCTGCATATCTCTTCTGCTGCTGTCAATGATAATGCAGTGGCTCTTAGCGACTCTTCTCGTTCCGCCATTCGTTCAACGTGAGTTCTTTGGGAAAACCCCCGTCAATTTGCTTCTATCAGTATCTTGTTTCGTTGTTTATGTTAAGTTTTTTCATTTACGGAAGCCACAAGTATAATCCGCTTGGTTGTTACACTGTTCAATTTGATTTTGACGTTTTTTCTTCTTCTGAAGATATCGTTTAATTTAATTCCGAGAAATTTCCATCTGTTTCAATCATTTTTTTCTTCTGTCTAAGGAACAGCTATGTTTTTAGTTTATAGTAATTGCATAATTTTTTGGAGATCAAAGCATTTTAGCGAGTATTGAGATCACTACCCACCCTTCTATTTCTTATCTGTTTTTGTTTTCTAGTAATTCCTTTTCATTGTCCTTCTTATGGTTCATTATAAATGTGGCATCTCAATCTTTATAATTGTGTCTCTTTGGTCATATAATTTTGAAAAGTTTAGGTCCTTATGCAAATGAATCGATCTTTTGTAATTTAGGGGGATAAATTTGTAATTTAGCCCCTTTAATTTTTCTAATCCAACTTGTTATTTTTATTATCTTGGTTGTTACATCTTTTCAGTGCTAAAAGGGACCATTTCCCTCCATGGTAGTATTTTTTCTTATAATTCTTATTGTGCATGCTATAAAGTTCAAGGTGACATCACATTCATTTTTTGCTTTCAGAGTGAAGAGGCACACTATATCTGTGTTTGTTGGTGATGAAAGTGGAATAATAAACCGAATTGCGGGTGTCTTTGCTAGGAGAGGTTACAACATTGAGTCACTTGCTGTTGGATTGAACAAGGATAAGGCTCTGTTTACCATTGTTGTCACGGGAACAGAGAATGTCTTGAGACAAGTTGTGGAGCAGCTAAACAAACTTGTCAATGTCATCAAGGTTTGGTTGATCCTTTATGGTATCTTTCTTTATTTGGGAAGATGTATGGGCAAGTGGGCAATCTTTTTGTGTAAAATTTCGCCTTTCTTATTTGAGATCAAGTTCAACAACAATTGGGAGTGGAGGCTCGAACCTTGGTCTCTTGGTCATAAGCTCATACTTTATGTTAGTTGAGTTATCCTCTTAAAGTCTTGTTGACAACTTGTCTTTTTGGGATTTCTATTGACAAAGGGGATTGACGTTGTTTTTTTTATAGGAAACAAAAATCCTTGATAAAGTGAAAGTGTTACGTAGAAACCTATCAAAACGGTGAGATGAACCAATATAAGAACAAAATAAAGAAGATAAATAGATAAATTACAAGCCCTAACAATGTGGGATACAATAAATGGGATGGATGGGCTTGTAAGTCTATGTTGATGTAGCCAAGAGCAGTGTTTTAAAAAGCTCAAGGCGCATTTGCACCAATGCACAATCACCCTCTAGAGCCCAAGGCGCAAGGTGTCACGGTCATGTTTGTCCTACGCCAGTTGCATATGACCACATGCCTAGTTAGATCCCTTTTTATCATGCTTTCATAGTATAGGCTTTACTTTCCTGGTTGATGTCATTTCCTTGTATTTTTGTGAGTGTATGTCTCCTTGCCATTTTGATGTGCAAGCCTGCCAAATAAAAAAATGTCCCAAATGTACTATAGGGGGTATGACTTCTTGAAGCTTCCTTCCTACCAAGTTGTGTGACAGATGCAATATAGTTGATGTGGACTTTATTGTTGCGCTGTGTTGAAAGATGGAAATTCAATTTATCTAATTCTTCATTTAATAATGAACCCAACAATGAGTATTTATAGAGTATAAGAGATGACCTAATCATAAAAGGAAGATTCTACCTAGTTATAAAAGGAAAATATATAATTAATATTTAATTTAATCTAAAAGTAATAAATAATTAAAAAAGATAGAAATTGTATTTTATTAAAATTAATATAAACCAACACGTTGTATAACCTTTTCAAAGAAAAAAAGCAATTCAAAACCTTATTTCTCCCTTTTTTAAAAACCTTTTTCCCGAGACCTGAGAAAGAGGTTGCACCAACTGTGCCACCCGCTTTGCGTTTTTGTTTAATAGAGCTATCACTCAATCCGAGTGTGAAATAATATGATTAATTCAATTGTTGACTAAAATAGGAGTGGGAATAACTATCTAAATTATGGTGTGATAATCAAACAAGTATTCATATTGCATCTTATTTAGTGTTTACGAAAGGACTAAGCATATTGAAGTAGATCGTCAGTTTATTCGTGAGAAGATACAATGAGGTTTGATCTCTACAAGCTATGTAAAGACTAGAGAACAATTGGGAGATATCTTTACCAAGATTTTGAATAAATTATCTCTTCAAAAGCTGGGCATGATCAGCTTGAGGAGTGTTAGAGTTATTTTTATATATTGATGTAAATATTCTATTAGGCCCGTTAGGCCTACTATAGTAGTTAGGGTTTACTGCTTTACTCTTGTATATATAGATGAGCCACCATGAATATAATCACGCCGACTCTTGTGTCTCAATATTTCTTAGAGTTTAAAACTCACCAAAGATTTATTGAGGACAAGCTTGCTTCTAATCTATATACAACCCGACTTGAGGGGAGTGCAATTTCTTTCGGGGATTTTTATATTTAGAATTAAATATTAATCTTTTGTCCTTTAAATATATTTTCCTTTATTGAATTATGTTAAATCACCAATCAACTTAAAAGCTTAACATTATAGGTTGGGGCAAATTATATTATATGAACTGACACTTGTGAGTTTGGAAATTTGAGAAATGTCCTACAAGCATAGTACAATTTTAATTGTGGAGGAAATGACTCGACAAGGGTTCGAACATATAATCTCCTGCTTTGATACCATGTTTAATTATGTTAAATCACCAATCAACCCTAAAGTTTCAGTTGATAAACTGGGGTAAATTGAATTATATCAATCAACATCCTTTTATAATTAGCTTCCTTAAAAGAAATTTCTCTTGTATTGCTTACTCGCTCTGGTGTCCTTTGTTTTATTTTAGTTTTTTTTTTCTTAACGAAAAATCAAAATTTTATTATAAAAAATGAGAAATTATTCCCTCCGCTATGAAAATAACAATTTATTATATCCTCTAAACTCTGACATTTTAATTTATCAGGTGGAAGATATCTCAAGAGAGCCCCAAGTGGAGCGGGAGTTGGTGCTTATGAAACTAAATGCAGATTCAAGTACTCGTGCAGAGGTAATGATATGAATTATGTTCTTAATTGTCTTTCGATATGCTTGCCGAAAAAACAATTTTGGCATGATTAAGGAAAGATTTTAAATGTAATTCTTGTTTCTGTTTGTGACAACTTTTCTATGTATTATTTCCCCCCCTTGATTGGACCTTTTATTCTTCTTTCCTTTTTCTTATTTTGTTTTTTAACTGAAAGAATAGCCTAAATTCATGTATCCTCTCCCTCTCCCCAATATTAATCGGGAAAAAATAAAATCTGCCTTTTCTGGTTATTGTTACATTATCTACTCATTGTGCTTTACTTGGTAGGTGCATGCCTTGTTATATGTATTTATTTTTATTATCCACAACCAACTTGGCTATATTTTTATCATCCCTTTGACGAATTTGGGAGGATCAGTAGAAACTATATCACCAAAATTGAGAAAAGTACTTCCTCTTATTGAATGAGAAACTTCAATCGTTGTTGGCATAAGCCCACATACATTATGCCTAATCTTAGTACGAGTTTCTAAAACGTTGGTTAGATTAAGAGTATCGATACTAATCTCCTCAAGTCCTTCAAAGTATAAGCCAATAGCCTGAAATGAGTGACGAGTCCTATAATCTAATGGAAAATTTGATATGGATAGCCATCCTCCATATCCCTTGATGTAATAGGATGACTGTCTTTGATTGCATCTCATTTGTCAATAACGTGGTGCTTAAAGCCAATAGCACTCAACCCTTTGAAATCTTTCCCAAGTGGAAATTGTATGAAGAATATATCACCATTCTTTGGCCAAACAACATAACGACAAAGACAACCCCCTGATGAACAAAGCTTACTCACTGAAATAGTCCCATAGTCATCCATGAAGGATTGACGGAAAAAACTACTAACTGGTTGCTTCGAGAGTTGGTCAAAGAGCATTCCATCCAAAAAAATAGAGGTGTGGATAAAGGAATAATCTTGTTGAACCTTGAATCTTCCATTCAAAACAGTAAGTTTTTCCTTGAAATGCAGAAGGAATCTTAAATTTTTTACAAAATGAATAACTTAAAATCTTGCTCTTGGCCAGAGAAGATATGAGAATACCACCCTAGCTAAATAGACCACAAAATATTCAATGAAGCCATTGTGCCTTAGTAAGCCCTAAGTTTTTTTTAATCAAACTTTCATTGAGAAAAAATGGAAAGAATATACAAGGATATAAAATCAAGTCTTAGTTTATGTTTATTTTAGTATTTTTATCTTTTTAATGAAGAATTTGATTTCCATTTTTCAACATGATATCAGAGTCTCAAGTTTTTCCTTTTGATCCGGGTAAACCGTAAACTTTTTCTCTTCTCCTCTTCACTTTCTTCTTCTTCATCATCTCTTTCCTCTTTTCTTGATGTTAGAATAATTAATTATGAAAATATTATAATCTTATCTTTTTAGAAGAAGGCTCATTAGGCCCATTAGGAGTCCCCGTTAGGAGTTAGGTTAACCCTGTACATTTGTATAAATATAACCCTTTAATGAATAGAAGAGACGTGAATCTTTCTCTAAAATATAACATGGTATCAGAGCCAAAATAAAATTAGGATTTTTCGAGTTAAAATTAGGGTTTTCTTTTTTGGAGGGAATTAGGGTTTGTAGCTGCCACTTTGCCTGCCGTCAAGTCGTCGCCGCCGCTGAGAATTGAGAGAACAAATAGCCAAATTTTGCCAGATTCTGCCGGTTGCTGTCAAATTCTACCGGTCGTTGACGCCTGTTGCTGTTTGAGTAGTCGCCGTCCAATTCGTTTGCTCGCCATTTGCCGGTCGATTGGAGCATTGAGGTTGTTTGGTTGTCGCCTGTTCGTTTGCTTTGCGTGATTTGCTCGGGTTTGGAGGTTAGTTCAGTTTATTAGTTGTCATTCCTACTGTTTTGGGCACGTATTCTCGTGTGGGGGTTAGTTGTTTATATGAGTCGCACGTGCTTTGACGAGTACGAGAGGGACCTACTACTTGATATTGCTCGCACCAATAGAGAGTTAGAGAGCATATTCTTTGTTTGAAATAATGGCCGATAAGAAGTTCGTTGTGACAGAGATGGTTTCGATGGTCTCCAAGATTATCGAGCAAAAGTTAGATGGGTACACTAGTGCTCCAGGTTCAAATCCAAATATAGTCTATTATTATTGTCATAGGCCGAGTCACACAAGGCGAGAGTGCTGGAAGTTGTTGAACAGAACTTAGAGAAATCCGCAGGCAAATGTTGCGTTAATTTTAGAGGACCTGGATCAGTCTGTTACGATCTCTGCTGAACAGTTTGGAAAATTTCAACAGTATAAGGAGTCTTTAAATCATTGAAGGTATCGTCTACTCCTACCACTGTCGCCATCGTTGAGTCAGGTAATACATCTAAGTGTCTTCTTTCCTCCACCACTAAATGGGTTTTTGATTCTGGACCCACTGACCACATGAGAGGTAACCCTAGTTTATTCTCAAATTTTTTCCTGTCCACCTCATTACCAAAAGTCACTATAGCTGACGGAACTACTAGTCGTGTCCTAGGGTTTGGAATTGTCAAACTTACTGCATCCATCTCGTTATCATGTCTTAAGCTTACCTCATTTTTCATTCAATTTGATTTCAGTTAGTAAACTCATTCGTGACCTTGACTGTTTTGTGTAATACAGGAAGATGGTTGGGAAACTGAATTATTTGACAGTCACGAGGCCAGATATATCATATTCTGTGAGTGTAGTGAGTCAGTTTATGTCATCTCCCACAGTAGAACATTGGACAGCCGTGAAACAGATTCTAAGTTATCTGAAATATGCTCCTAGAAAGGGTATGTTATACAAGAATCATGGACATTCTAATATCGAGTGTTATTCAGATGTTGACTGGGCAGGCTCTAAGGAAGATAAGAGATCGACCTCAGGGTACTGTGTGTTCATGAGCGGTAATCTAGTGTCATGGAAGAGTAAGAAACAAAAGGTTGTGTCACGTTCGAGTGCTGAAACGGAATACAGGGCTATGTCACAAATAACATGTGAAATAGTATGGCTTGTTCAGCTACTGGACGAGATTGGAATAAAAACTACAATACTGGCAAAATTGTGGTGTGACAATCAGGCTGCTATTCACATTGCATCAAATATAGTGTTTCAAAGATTAGGGATGGAAACGACACCTTCTTCTGGGAGGATGCTTGGATTAATGATATTCCATTGGCCAAACAATTCCCTCGGATTTATAACTTATCCAAGCATAAAAAAATGAAGATTAATTCGCTGTGGGATCCAACCCTGTCATATTGGAACCTCGGATTGAGAAGAAACCTGAAAGATGTTGAAATTGATGAGCTTGGCTTGCTAACATCTGTATTGAGCTTAATCAATCTGACAGAAGGTGAGGATTTGCCTAATTGGAGACTGGACCCGAGGGGAAACTTTTCTGTGCGCTCTATGGTGAAGTCATTATCCCCGATTACTGAGGATAATGGTTACAATTATGCGGATGCAATTTGGAAAGGAAAATTCCCTAAAAAGATCAAAATTTTCATGTGGGAACTGCCTCATGAGGCTATTTTAACTCATGACAATTTGCAAAGGCGCCTCCCCCATTGCTCAATGTCACCTCAGTGGTGTATTATGTGTAGAAACGAATCTGAAACAGCTAATCATTTATTTCTCACTTGCGCTTTGGCAACTACTTTCTGGAACTTCATCAGAGAGGCTTTTGAATGGCACATGATCCTTCCCAGAGAAAACAAAACTCTCATTATATATACTATACTCGGCCACCCTTTCTGTCATGAAAAGAAGGTATTATGGGAGCATTTTATTAGAGCATTCTTATGGACATTGTGGAACGAACGAAACAAAAGGATTTTCCAAGACTCTGTAGCAAACTATAGCCGTTTTTTTGACACCATTACACTCCATGTCATATCCTGGTGTAAACTAGACCCCCTCTTTCATGATTATAGTTTTGATGTACTTATTAATCATTGGAAAGCTATCATCTGATCTCTGGACCCAATATATTTTGTAATAGTCTATATTATATTGTAATTTCATATATCAATGAAAGGTTTCTTATCCAAAAAAAAAAAAGAAATAAAAACAAATTTCCTGTCCTATGATCTGTGTTCCAGTGTCTATAATCCAGGAATGTGCCTCTCCTGTTTGAACTGTCATAGCAGTGGGTGTTAATTTTTGTGCAACCAAACCTGCTTTCTGAATTGTGTTCCCAAGAATATGAGAAGACTTGTATTCTTCCAAGAATAAATCAACAAACTTTGGAGGAGGCATATGGAGGAGGCATTGAAATAGATAATATGAACAAAAAGCAAACTTAATCAATATACCTACTGTTTATGTAGGACCATGGGCCAACTAAATCAATTACTATTTCACTGACGTGTTTGAAGAACACCTATGTCAACACATAAGGTGATGCAGCAAATCCACTTGAACCATTAACTATAGGTGATGGGAGGCCTTCTTAGTGCATAAAGTATGAGGTGTCTCACTATGTAGTAAGGTGTCTTGCTCTCAGTAAGGCACTTGCAACATTCACGTTGCAGGATGGAACAGTAACAAATTGACTCTGACTGGACCCACTAACCTTCTTGAATGGAAATCTTTGGTGCTGTTCTTATAAAAATACTGGCAAGATGGGCAAGATGAATTCCACCGAGAGGATTGGAAGTCTTCTTTTCAATTTAAGACATTGTGCACTTGATGGATGGACTATAAAGATGATCGGATGGGACGGAACAACAACAAAAACTTGAATTCTTTGGTGCTGATTGGGACGAAACCAAAAAAAGAGAAAATTGGAGACCGGCGCTGGATTTAAAATGAATGCCTAATTGCTTGGATGGCAGCACCTGAAGAGAATCCACGCTGGGAGAATTGTGTTAAAAGAGAACTAAAACCCACGACATCTGAAGAGAGAAATAAGCCCACAAGCATGTGAAGCCAAGAAAGCCCGAGGGTGCAAATCGTTGAAAATGAGGAGATCAAGAAATACACACGAAACGACTTGGATTAGGTTTTTGCAGCTTGGGTTAGGTTTTTTTATTTTTTTATTTTTTTTCTTCTTGCTCTAATACCATGAAGATTTCTATTCTTTCTTATTCAATTTATCAACAATTACACATATATATACAAACTTTTTTTGAGATTACAATAATTGGGGGTGGGAGAGACTCGAACCTAAGACCTCTAAGTTATTAGGTGTACAATGATGCCACTTGAGCTTCTGCTCTATTGACACACACATATATATATATACAAACTAGATGAAACTAACTATGAGATCTTCAAGGAGAGATTCTCAGCCAACTAGGCCTAAATATAGACTTAAGCTAAAATAGAAATTTGCAAATATTTACAAACTAACTTTCAACAGAAGATAGTAAGGACAACTTCCTTGTTTACATCGTTGTTACTACTGATGAGCTGACTCCTAGTTTTCCCTTCCCACCTTTAGCTGTTCCGCCCATAACTCAAGTTTATATCTGATGATAGCTACCTCCTGATCCGCCGATTCCAATAACAGATTCGTGCCCCTTACCGGCAGTCCCTTCGTCAATAGATCCAGGAACAAACGATGATCTTCCCCTTGTCCTTCGTAAAGGTAAGCGCTCATGTACTTATCCTATATCATCATTTGTTTCTTACGATCATTTATCACGGTTGACGTGTTCGTTGCGTCTTTGGATTCTGTGTCTGTTCCTAAAACAATTCGTGAAGCTTTGTCTCATCCTAGTTGGTGTGCGACGATGGTAGAGTAGATGACTGCCTTGGATGCCAATGGTACTTGGGAGTTAGTTAGCGTTCCAGTAGGGAAGATGTCTATCGGTTGTCAGTGGGTGTTTGTAGTTAATGTTAATCCTGATGGGTTTGTTGCTTGATTGGAAGCTCGCCTGGTAGCAAAAGGATATGCTCAGACATATGGAGTTGATTATGACAATACATTTTCTCCAATTGCGATAATAACTTTGGTCCGCCACTTTATATCTTTGGCTTCCGTTTATCATTGACAGTAAAGCATTGAACCTCACAAAAGATCATACCTCACTAGAATCGATTTTAATTCCTTTAAAAGTTCTATTATTTTTCTTGCCTTATAACCTCACAAAACAACCCAGACAGCCCTGACACAAGAACTTTCGCTTCTCTCGAAACAACGGATGAAGAAGAAAGTCCATGAGGTCTCTGTGTAGAAAATTTAAAGGTTAACCCGTAAAAAAGAAATTCCAGCCCCTCCGAGCAAGTTCACAACTAGAACAAACATGATCAAGGTCCTCTTTTGTCCTCTAACAAAGAAAGGCAAAAAAACGACTCAATGAGCCATGACAACTTCCTCATCAGCCTGTCATATTGTGTGCCTTGAGATTTAAAAACATTGGATATGATTGAATTTTTTATTAGTATTAATGGATCAACTTATATTTAGAAATAGTGCCATTGTTGGTTCAAACTATTTTTGTTGGTTCATGATTTCACATTTTAAGGGTCTGATTGAATGTAACTCTAACCTCTGTTAGAAGCAAGATTGTTAAATCGTAAAACGGAATGCGTATTGAAATCTACTTTTAATGAAACGTGTATTGTAACGAATCATGTATCATAAGTTTTAATTTTATATGTAATATTTAAATATAAATATAAATAAAGTAGATAAATAATAATTAAATATAAAATAACTTCAAAATATAAAATAGAGAATTCAATATATTTAAGAAAATTAAACCTATCATTAAATAATTGCATCTTAATAAATTTAATTATATTTTAATATACAAATTTATTTATTATTTAAGGTAATAAATAAATATAATAATAAGATTAAATTAAACACGGTAGTTTTTAAAGGAAAACCAAAAAGACTTCAACTCATAGATTTTTTTTTATATTAATTATGCAATAAATGTGATTAGTCAAATCACAACTTTCCATCCTATCACACTGTAACCAATGAATTTCATTAATAATTTTCTATTTCCTTATTATATAAATTAATTATTTTATTATCTTTCTTCATCCACGACCACTCTTTCCATCTTTTTCTTTCTTTTCTTTTTTTCTCTGGTTCTGCAACTGATTCCGGCCGACGACCCACCTCCATGTACAATCGAAGTTTTGATTTTTCTTAGACTTTACAAATCGCAACGTTCCGATTCAAGAATGAAATGCTCGATTCAAGCGCTTGCATCGTACGATAGGGGTGAAATACGATTCAAACTTAAGTTTTGAATCCGTTTTGTTTCAAATCGTACTATTCGAAACGTGAAACAGACGTTTTTGACAACCATGGTTAGAAGTGTTAGTCTTTTCTCCTATTGATTATGCTTCTTGATATTTTGTGTAAAAGATACCTAATATGAAGTTATTGAGGATTATGAAAACTTTCAATTTTCTTTACTGCACCACCTTCAATTTTTGATCGATTTATACCTCTCTTTTCAATCCTCAGATAATGTGGTTAGTAGATATCTTCAGAGGCAAAACTGTGGATATTTCAGAACATTCACTGACTATTGAGGTAACTACTTTCAGATTAAACACTCATTTAATGCATGGTGGATGGTCAACCAACCCTCTATTTGATTATTATTACCTTATCATAGAAAAAACATGACAATATCTGAAAAGTATTTTTTTTCCTTTTATTTATGAATACGAGTGTTACACTCTTCTTTGATGGGAAATTATTATTTTAATTAAAAAAGTTCATATTTGCAAGTTAGAGAGATGGGGGATTCTTAGTTTGTAAGGAAAGTTGAGGGTGGCGATTAGGGCTCTTTCTCATCTTCTGTTTTTGTTCCATGATTATCCATTTTTTATTTTATTTTCTACTCATTGCAAATCCCAAAAAAAGAAGTTTTTTTTTAAAAGTTTTAATTTATCATTAATTTTTTAAATCAACCTGGTTTTATAATGACCCATTTTCATTGGACGAAAACAGTAATAGATTCTAGCACTCAAACTTGCATTGGAATCAGATTCAGTGGTTTGTGTTAAGAGTTATTAGGTTATTTGTATTTATGAATTATCTGTATTTATTGCTTTCCCAGATCTTGGCCTGTTAGGTCCATTAGGCCCATGTGTTCTCTATATAAATGCAGTGCCTGGTTGGAAAGATCGTGAACACACAACTTGTTATAAGAAATTGTTTAGCTTATATTTCGCTGACGCGAATTCTATACTCGGAGTAAGCGAAGTGTGTGATTTCCCAAAGATGTGCAAGCATACACAGTCTGGTTGTAGCAAGTTTTAAAAATAAGTAAAGATCGTCTCTTCAGGGAATTGTAATTTACTTGTTATTGTTACTATGTACGAGTCAAGAATAAAGAAAAATTAGTGTGATTTACTGAGGAATTACAATTACTAAGTGTTTTAATTAATTAGAGACTCAGAATTCACAAGTTTTATACTTCGCCACAGCTAACAGAAGACACTCAGATTAATTCGCAGAGGTTCTCTCAAACTCGCTGTTTCTTAATGCAAGCCACACCCTAGTATTCCTTATCTCTAAGTGAGAGTGAATTGCAAGTGTTAACTTTACAAGACCTAAGGGAAGATACACAAGTTCGCCTAAACTTATTCTCTCGAAGCAAGCTTAAGCTGAAGGCAACCTCTCGGTTACCAGATAACTAGCATACTCTCAAGCCAACCTTCACACAACGAAGTACGACAACTTGTAAATTCCCATGAATAAATTTAACTACTCATACTCAAGATTGAGAACTTTGACATAACAAGAAAACTTTCCATAAACAACAAAAAAAAACCATGGAATGTTTACAAAATAAACTAGCAAATGAAAATTAAGGAAATACAAACTAACTAACGAATGCAAAATAAGGGAATACAAATTAGAAGAATTAACCAAGTAGGAAGAAAGACTGCTCAGAACTGCAATCCCTAGACTCTACAATTCATCGACAGCACTCGCATACAACTCCTTGTCTAATCTTTTTTGCAACAGTTGTTTTCCTTCTCTAACTTGTCAACCCCTTCTCCTTCAATGCAAGTCTCCTTAAAAAGGCCTTGTTACTGGGCCCGAAATTCTCGCAGGTTCCCCACGATCTATCAGTTTTCGCTTTTTCCAGAAGATAGGAAGGTGCGCATTGGTTACGACAGACCGATAGCGCATGACGGTTGGAATGATCGAGGCCGAAATTGGGTTGAGGATTTACTGAGACCGGAGTTCGGCCAAAGGGGAGATCCAAGGGTCGTGGGGAGAGAAAACAGGGTTCTGGAGGAGAGGAGGTTGCGCATGGGCTTTGATAGGTCGTTGGCGCATGACGGTTGGAACGATAGGGGGTGGAATGACAATGTCCGAAATTGGGGACGAGATTCCGGGTGGGGAGGAGAAGGAAGACTCGAACGGGGAAGTCAGTGAGTAGGAGGAAGGGAGGGACCGGGATGTGACAGGAGATTTAGGAAATTGGAGATGCCGGTTTTCAAGGGTCTTGCTAACGAGGATCCGGTGGGATGGTTAAGTCGGGTCGAGCGTTATTTCCTGGTAAACAAGCTGACTGAATATAAATGGGTTGAGGCAGCAGGGTTATGTTTAGAAGGGGAGGCATTGGAGTGACTTCAGTATGAGGAGGATCGTGCTCCTTTTCGTTCCTGGAACGAATTCAAAGATGGGTTGTTGGAATGTTTCCAACCGGCAGCTCAGGAAAATAAGTATGCCAACTTCATGAGTTTGAAGCAAATAGGTACGGTGAAGGAATATCGCCGGAGTTTTGAGCGATTTGCTAAGGGAATGCGCGATATCAGTGCGAGTGCATTGGAGGGGAAGTGGGAAAGTGGACTAAAAGAGGAGATACAGAGCGCGATGCGAAAACTGCGGCCAGTGGGCATCGAAGAGAAAATGTTTATGGCCCAAGTGATTGAGGATGATTTTGCTTTTCAGGCTACCCAAAATGAGGGAAGTACTTATGCAACGGTCAAAGCTAAAGCAGGAACGATTGTTTCGGGAACTGGAAGCACAGAGACTCTTTCTCACAGGACTACAACCATTCACCTGGCGCCCTATAAAAAACTCACTGAAGCCGAAATTCGAGCACGGAAGGATAAGGGGTTATGCTTCCGTTGTGATGAACGATTTGTCCCAGGACATCGTTGTCAGAAGAAAGAGCTTCAGAATTTGGATGTGTGGGTCGTTCGGGATGCGCACGATTACCAGGATGATTTTTTGTCAGAAGATGGAGCTGCAGAAGGTGGCATCAGAGATGGAACACCTTGAAGACAAGGTGGCTCTTGGGGGGGATAGTATTGATACGATCCGGACCTTGGAGTTTTTAGGAATATTAGTATTAGTATTTATTATTGATTAATTAATTGTTATTTCAATTGTATTGGGCTTTTGGGCCTTATTAGAGATTATTATTCAATTAGGTTATTTTGGGGTTTACTTGGGGAGCAAGTAAAAGGCTAGGGTTTAGAGTTATTATAAATAAGAGAGGTTAGGTCTTTGTTATTCATTTAATTGAATTGTCGTCTTTGTACTCTGGGCTCTTTGAGAGATTCTCTCGAGAGATTTATCGTAGTTTAATAAAAAGTGTGGTAGATTCTATCAGAGAAGTACTGAGCTATTGAGTATCTAGGGCTTGAGAGTGATCTCAAGATCGAGAGGGTCCAAGTACCTTTAACACTAGGGTTAATTAGTATCTTTATTATCTTTATAATATATATTTGGTTCTTATCAAATTTCATTCTCTTAATGAAAAGCATGTTTCTTGTTAAAAAAAAAAAGAAAAACTAGAAAGTTAACAGGTTTGTTACTTCTTAATGCGTTAAGGTGACCGGAGATCCTGGGAAGCTTGTTGCCGTTGAAAGAAACTTGAGGAAGTTTGGAATTAGAGAAATTGCTAGAACTGGAAAGGTATAGATAACAAATTTATTCTTACATTTTTTTTTTTGTCGTTTCTTCTTTTAACCAATTGAAGTTATAATGCCTTAATCAATTGAGAGATGCTCAGGTTAGTGCATTTGGTTCGATATTGCATACTTGTTAATGATAGATTATTGAAGCTATGTATAAATGGATAATCTTATTCAAAATGAAATGATTACAAGATGAATACATTTATACTATAGGAGTTCTAACAAACTATCTATAAATAGAGTTCTAACAAACTATCTATAAATAGAGTTCTAACAAACTATCAAAAAGAATTCACTTAATATAGAAATAGAGAAATAATAGGAGAATCCCAACTTCTACATCTGGACTTTCTACACTCCCCCTCAAGCTGGGTTGATGTAGTGCTTTAGTTAAGACATCTACAACTTATTATTGAGAGGGTACATACTTTAGGGTAATAACATCACCTTCAATTTTCTCACTAATAAATGACGGTCAATCTCGACATGCTTCATTTTATCATGATGTACTAGATTCTTTGCGATGGTTATAGCTGATTGATTATCACACAACATTTTTATAGGACCTTTATCTTTACTCTAAGTTCAGTGAGGAGACGTTCTAGCCACATTCCTTCACATATTCCTTGAGCCAGCGAACGAAACTCAGCTTCTGCACTACTTCACGCTACAACTTGCTGCTTCTTGCTGCACCAGGTGACCAGATTACCCCACATATAAGAGCAATACTCAGATGTACGGTCAACATGAGAGCCAGCCTAGTCGGCATCAGTGAAGACTTCTAACGAGCAATTTGTGGTTTTTCTGAACATGAGGTCCTTCCCAGGATCATTCTTGAGATACATTAAGATTCTATATAGCTTCCATATGTTCTTTAGAGAGTTTGTTCAAAAATTGACTTACCACCCTAACTGCGAAGCTGATATCTGGTCGAGTATGAGTTAGATAAATTAGCTTTCCAACTAGTCGTTAATATCTGCCACGATCAACAACTTCATCTTCCAAATTGACTCCCAATTTTGTATTCACATCCATGGGTGTGCCTACTAGTTTACATCCACTCATCCTAATTTCTTTCAAAAGGTCTAACGTATAATTTCGTTGAGTTACAGAAATTCCTTGACCTTGCTACCTCCATTCCTAGGAAGTATCTTAGATGACCCAAGTCTTTAATATCAAATTCTCTTGAGAGCAGGTTCTTGAGGCGAGTTATTTCTTCAGGCACTTTTCCTGTGAGAATAATATCATCTACATATACTATTAATACAACCATTTTATCATGTGAGATAAGTTTGATAAACAGGGTGTGATCTGACTGACACTGAGTATAGTTATCTCGCTTTAAGTCGTTAGTAAATTTTTCAAACCAAGCTCGAGGTGATTGCTTTAGCCCGTAAAGAGACTTCTTGAGCTTACATACCTTTCCACCTGTATATCGATCTTCAAAGCCAGGAGGAACATCCATGTACACTTCTTCAACTTGGTCACCATTTAGGAAGGCATTCTTTACATCAAGCTGGAATAATGGCCATTCTAAATTAGAAGAAATAGAGAGAAGTACTTGAATAGTGTGTAGCTTAGCAACAAGTGCAAATGTTTCCTGGTAGTCGATCCCATAGGCTTGAGTGAAACCTTTAGCTACAAAACAGGCTTTGAATCGTTCTATACTTCCATATGGTTTGTGTTTAGTAGTGAACACCCATTTACATCCCACTGTTCGTTTTCCTGCAGGCAAATCAGTCAAAATCCATGTACCATTTTTTTCAAGTGCTCCCAATTCTACTAGGGTGGCTGCTTTCCATTCAGGTCTCTGTAAGACCTCTTGTACAATATTGGGTGTTTGTATCATATCTAATGTCATCACAAAAGCTTTTAAAATTGGAGTTAAATTACTGTTAGATAAATGATATCATATCGGATGTTGAGTACACGATCGGACTCCTTTCCCCTAAGCAATCGGTATGTCTGGACTCGGTATGTCCAAACTATCTTCTCTAGTATTAGGTACTCAAGTGTTAGGTACTACTTCAGGGACAGTAAGATTTTGGTTCAGATCATGACCTTGCTGAGTATGTGAAGATTTTTTCCTTAGGTTGCCTTGATCTCCTTGAATAAATTTGTAATTCAGCCTCAAGGTTTGACTTAAAAGGGTCGTTAAGTGAGCCTGAAAGAGGGATGGACTTGAGTAACGAACACGAAGATGGAATTGATGGAAGAACGATTGGGAAAAAAGTTAGATGCACAGGATTTGAAGTTTGAGGCGATAAATCGGAAGTTGGAACTGCTAATGAAATCAATTCGAGCTGACAAAGGGAAAGGATTAATGGCCGAAGGCTCTGAGGAAGGGCCGGGTGGTGCTACTGCTGCGGGTGGGGAGGCTGCGGCGGGAGCAATGGCAGTCGAGACAGGGGCGATCGATGGGGCGAAGCACGTAAGGGCGGAGGCCTCGTCGGGAGGAGGTGACACGGTCTGGCAGGGAGCGGGCGTGGGCGTGGGGCGCGGGGGAGCGAACACGAGCGCGGGGCGCGGGGGCGTGAACACGAGCGTGGGGTGTGGGGGCGCGGAACCGAGGGTAAGAGCGGTGCAGAGGGGCGCACCGGCGTGGGGTCGATGGGCGGCATGAGCACGCGTGCAAGGGGATGGTGCGGGGAGCGTGGGGTCGGAGCGGGGCAGGGCGGGGGAGGTCTCGGTTGAGGCGGGCCTGGCGCTAGTGGCGGTGGACTGGGCTGTGGCGACTGCGGCTTCGGCGGATCGATCCGGGGCGCGGGTGGTGGTGGACTGGGTTGGGGTGGGCTAACTGGATTGGGTGGGTTCGAGCTAGTCGGGTTGGACCAGAGAGATGGGTTCCAAGGGCCTGGGGACGGGGAAAGGTTTCCGAGGCCAGACATCGATCAAAGGGAGGACCCACGGTTTGACGGAAGGGGAAACGGTTTCCCAGAAGATAGGAGGGTGCACATTGGTTACGACAGACCGATAGCGCATGACGGTTGGAACGATCGAGGCCGAAATTGGGTTGATGATTTACCGGGACCGGAGTTCGGCCAAAGGGGAGATCCAAGGGTCGCAGGGAGAGAAAACAGGGTTCTGGAGGAGAGGAGGTTGCGCATGGGCTATGATAGGTCGTTGGCGCATGACGGTTGGAACGATAGAGGGTGGAGTGACAATGTCCAAAATTGGGGACGAGTTTTCGGGTGGGGAGGAGAAGAAAGATTTGAACGGGGAAGTCAGAGAGTAGGAGGAAGGGAGGGACCGGGATGTGACAGGAGATTCAGGAAATTGGAGATACCGATTTTCAAGGGTCTTGCTGACAAGGATCCGGTGGGATGGTTAAGTCGGGTCGAGCGTTATTTCCTGATAAACAAGCTGACTGGATATGAAGGGGTTGAGGCAGCAGGGTTATGTTTAGAAGGGGAGGCATTGGAGTGGCTTCAGTATGAGGAGGATCGTGCTCCTTTTCGTTCCTGGAACGAATTCAAAGATGGGTTATTGGAGCGTTTCCAACCGGCGGCTCAGGCAAATAAGTATGCCAACTTCATGAGTTTGAAGTAAATAGGTACGGTGAAGGAATATCGCTGGAGTTTTGAGCGCTTTGCTAAGGGAATGCGCGATATCAGTGCGAGGGCATTGGAGGGGAAGTGGGAAAGTGGACTAAAAGAGGAGATACAGAGCGCGATGCGTAAACTGCGGCCAGTAGGCATCGAAGAGAAAATGTTTATGGCCCAAGTGATTGAGGATGATTTTGCTTTTCAGGCTGCCCAAAATGAGGGAAGTACTTATACAACGGTCAAGGCTAAAGCAGGAATGATTGTTTCGGGAACTGGAAGCACATAGACTCTTTCTCACAGGACGACAACCATTCACCCGGCGTCCTGTAAAAAACTCACTGAAGCCGAAATTCGAGCACGGAAGGATAAAGGGTTATGCTTCCGTTGTGATGAACGATTTGTCCCAGGACATCGTGGTCAGAAGAAAGAGCTCAAGAATTTGGATGTGTGGGTCGTTCGAGATGCGCACGATTACCAGGATGTTGATGTGACTGACTTTTCGCCAGAAGATGGGGCTGTAGAAGGTGGCATCGGAGATGAAACACCTTGAGGACAAGGTGGCTCTTGGGGGGGGGGGGAAAGTATTGATACGATCCGGACCTTGGAGTTTTTAGGAATATTAGTATTAGTATTTATTATTTATTAATTAATCGTTATTTCAATTGTATTGGGCTTTTGTGCCTTATTATAGATTATTATTCAATTAGGTTATTTTGGGGTTTACTTGGGGAGCAAGTAAAAGGCTAGGGTTTAGAGTTATTATAAATAGGAGAGGTTAGATCTTTGCTATGGATTGGATTCAGTTGTCGTCTATGTACTCTGGCTCTTTGAGAGATTCTCTCGAGAAATTTATCGTAGTTAATAAAATAGTGTGGTAGATTCTATCAGATTGTTGCATTGCAATATCAGTAGTAAAAGGCATTAGGGAGTTCAACTCAGCGCCATTTTTCTTATGTCTGGTGTAATAACTCAAAAAAGATTCCCCATTCCGATCAACATGGAAGTAAGCAGAGCACACATCATAAGTCTTCGTGACCTGTTCCTTCCCAGAATACAAGAATTCCGCAAACTTCATAAGTTCCTTGACAGTAGAACAATCTGATAAAATCTACCACACTATTTTATTAACTACGATAAATCTCTCGAGAGAATCTCTCAAAGAGCCAGAGTACATAGACGACAACTGAATTCAATCCATAGCAAAGTCCTAACCTCTCTTATTTATAATAACTCTAAACCCTAGCCTTTTACTTGCTCCCCAAGTAAACCCCAAAATAACCTAATTGAATAATAATCTCTAATAAGGCCCAAAAGCCCAATACAATTGAAATAACGATTAATTAATAAATAATAAATACTAATACTAATATTCCTAAAAACTCCAAGGTCCGGATCGTATCACAGGAGCACCCACATTCCTCCCACCACAGAAGTCACTTCTCCCAATGTAACGACCCGACCCGAATAGGGTCCTAAACCTAGGTCTTAAACCTCTTATGCATGTATGAAAACCCGAAATCATGAATGCGGAATTATAGAAAACTTTGAAACAATAAAATATTCAGTGAAATTTCATTTATTTGGACCTCTCCCTGTTTCCAAGCACCTGTTAAAAGTTTACCAAATCCAACCCTGGCCAGAGTTTCGTTTATTTGCAAATGAAAACATCCAAAACAAAATTAACAGAAAGAAACCGAAGCAGATAGTTTAATGTTCAGAAATACAGCAAAGTCCACCTAAGGGCTTCGTGCCCTGTCTACTTGCAAAGAATAAAGAACAGACGCAATAAGACTCAGAGTACTCTGTCCATGATCATCCAGCAGATTCCTCCTAGCCATCCAGTCTCGGTCCCAAGTTACTTGGTGGAAAACCACAGAAAAGTAAGGGTGAGCAACGAGTCGCTCAGTAAGAATCCCCAACCGGGGTACAATACGAAAACAAATCATCTAGCACATAGATACATGCAGCCAATCACGAGCACAGAGAAAACAACTTGGTTCAAGCTAACCGTCATTTCTAGAACTTGCCTATTCAAGGACTTACTGAGCTGCCCTTCGGGACTTATAACTACAACCTACATTCAGTTTAACACATGGATGCCCATCGGGGTCTTATACCAGCTAGAACACGTGGATGCCCATCGGGGTCTTATACCTGGTGATGTCCATCGGGGTCTTACTCATTTTAAAGCGCGATGACGCCCTACAGGGTCTTACTCAAACAACACTCAAGGTTGCCCATCGGGGACTTACACCAGCTTAAACTCGAGGATGCCCATCGAGGTCTTACACCTACTCAAAACACGGAAGCCCATCGGGGGCTTATACCTGCTTAAGCACAAGGATGCCCATCGGGGACTTACTCCTATTAGGTTTTCAAGTTGCCCTACATGGACTTACACTCCCTAGCTGCACTATGATGCCCATCGGGGACTTACACATACCGCAACAGTGTGATGCCCATCGGGGACTTACACATACCGCAACAGTGTGATGCCCATCGGGGACTTACACACACTGACAACGCATTGGTGCCCATCGGGGTCTTACCCAAGCGAGACCTGCACTAACAACTCCTAACAGTCTCCTAGGTACAGTAATACAAGCTAACAGTTCGACCTGGCAGAAATCAATGACAAAACGATCTTAGCATGGCTCTACAAAACATGAACAGGAAACATGGATATGCCAGAGTAAGAAAATCCCTAGCATGGAGCTAACATGAACAAGACAACAAACATGCCAGCAAATAAAAAACAAAGACCCTAACCACTAGAATGCTCATACATACTCTCAAAATATAAATGTGCTATTAAAGTGTTTCGCAGGGCCCATACAACCCCGGTAAGAAATCCTTACCTGAAAGTAGTGGAAGACAAAAACTCGAATAGTGCCCTCGAGCTGCAGGAACAACAGAGACAACCTAGCAACAATAATAAAACATCACAATTCTGACCCAGGCACTCGAATCGACCAAACAGTAAGCAAGACTTGAAAAATTAGGGTCGTTACCCAAAACCGAGAAGAACAGCCTCGACACCAAGACTCGGCGACGGCGAGGGTGAAGGTGATGCTGCTCTCGGTGACTCGGGCGAAGGCGAAGGCAAAGGTGCGGCATGGCTTGACGGGGGCTCGCGGCTGCGCGCGCGAGTGCGATCAGCGGGGCTCGCGGTAGCGGCGAGGCGGAGCGGGTTGTTGCGGGGAAGCGTCGCGAGCTAGCGGTGTGTTTTGGGCGGCGCGCTTTCTCAGTGCTTGGCGATCGGCAACAGCTGCGGTCACCGCGAGCGCGAGGGGTCGCGATGACGACCGACTGCGTGCGATGCGGAGGGCCCGGGTGCTAGGCGTGGGCGAACGGCAGCCTGCGAAGGAGCTACTCGGCAACCCAGAAAAGAACACGATTAGGTTTCCCTTCTAAAGGGGATGGGATCGAATAAGTGGAAGGAAGAAGGAGAAGAAGAGCCTTACCTTCTCGGGCTTGATCGATCGACAAGGACGACGTGGAGATGAGATGCAAAAGGGGGAGGACTTGCGATCGGGAGAGGGAGAACAAGAACAACCGTCTTTCTTTTCCTCTTGTACGAATTACAAAACACCAAAACAAAACCCTTTAATTCCAATAAGCCCTTAACTCCATGCAACCACGGGACAAGCAAAACACCACCGAACAAGAGCATAACTTACCCTCACAGCTCAACTGGAACTGTTGCAACCAGGACAACCTGGGTTCGAGCCTTGGCTCGAGCTCCTTTTCCTTTTTAATTTTCTTTTAGGCTACACCACCTCCTCGTACGAGATCTTGGGTTCGAAACCCAACCACGCCTAAGCAAACTCCTCTTTTAATTTATTTCGCGTACAAGCAAAAACTTACCCTCCCAACCCAACCGGGACAAAAACTGCCATACTTAACGAATCAATTAGCAATTCCAATTAAAATTTCCAAACCTAGCCAAGAATTAATAACGGAGATAACGGCCAACCGACCTGAAACTGAACTCTGAAAACTGGGCCGTTACCCCCAAGCAAGGCACTATTCGACTGTTCAATCAAATTCACCTCTATTCGTTGTAGTCGACGAAACACATCATCCAACGATGGTAGTTCAGTTCCAGACAGGATTTGGGACTTGGCATTCTCATATTCTGGACCCAGACCACGCAGGAAGCTGATAACTCCGATCTTTTCTCTTCGAGTCTGTTGGACAGCAATATCGTTACTGAAAGGCATGCGAGAATTTAACTCAGCACTATTCTGCTTGTGCTTCGTGTAGTAGGCCATCAATGTCTCACCATTCTGATAAGCATGAAAATAGGACAAACAAACGTCATATGTCCTCGTTACTTGTTCCTTTCCGGAGTATAGAAATTCCACATGTCATGAGCTGTTTTACCGTAGCGCAATGACTAACAAGATCCACAATCTCATCGCTCATTGAATTAGTAATCTGGTTATACAGACGTGCATCAACCCGATCCCACTTTTTCTTCTCATCTTCTTTTGGCGGATCAGCATCCATATGTCTCTCTAGTTCATTACTCAACAGGTGATTGCGAATCGTCCGATTCCAAGCCAGATAATTGGTGCCATTTAACTTCCTTTTTGTGATTTCCATCGAATGCGAAATCACACTCGTTTGCTTAAAATCAGCCATGTATACTCAACGATAATAAAAAATAGTCTAAAAAACCAGCAATCACACAGTTAAACAACCCTTCAAAACAGTGAATGTAATTTCAAAAAACAGCTTCTTAAAACAGGAAACCAAAACATACTTGAGACGTTTCCGAGCGAATGCACCGTTGGATCGAATTGAAACCTGGTCAGACTTGAACTACTCCTCGGCACGAACAAAACCCACCGAAAATTTTCTTGATCGGAGCGGTGACGACACGTCCGACGGCGACGGCGATTTCCGGCAGCAAAGGACTTCAGCGGCGCGTGCGGCTTTGTCGTTGACCGGACGGAGTCGCGACTTCCACGATTGTGCAGATCGGCGGCCGTGCTTCACTTTCCGGGTGGCAGCGGCGGTCAATGTTTTCTGAATCGAAAAAAAAACCCTAACCCTAAACAACGCTCTGATACCATGTAAACAAGAGTACTTGGACTAAACAGTCTGATTTATTTATCAATAGACAATGCCTTTATATAGAATTTTAAACGGACCTAATGAACCTAACGGGCCGTGAAGATGCATTAGCGGATTGTTGATAAATGACAAACTATGAATTAAAGAACTTTCCGAGCTTGGTGAGGGAAGAAGGTCAGGTTTGAAGACAAAGAGTGGAAAGAAAGTGTTGGTTGATGCTGGGGTGAGGGGTGGGAGAAGGGGTTGGTTGAGAAGGAAGAGTAATGGGAATCAAGACAACCGGGGTTTAGGACTTGATTTCTATCAAGAAAGGAGTGAGACCATGTTGAGAAGAAGGTAAATTTTTGAAGGGGATAAAATCAAAGAGGTAGAGGGAAAAGGAGAGGCGAGGTCCTATCGAGATTGGGGAAAGGAAGGCAAAAGGTTAAGGATAGAGAATGAGTTGGCTTTGGTGGCTTAGTAAAATTTGTATCAAAACCTTGCAGGCTAGGGTTAGTGTCTTTATCAATCATTACTTAATTAAGCCTTGAGAGGTCAATGGGATTGAAGAAATCTTTCATAAAGAGGTTATGTTGGGAATTCACACAAAGTGTAATCCCACATTAGTTATATGAGGAGTAGATCATGAGTTTATAAAAGAGGACAAACCTCTCCATTTGTGTGAAACGTTTTGAGTGAAACCTAAAACAAAATCATGAGGGATAAAGAAGCAGTCATAATGAAAATTCGTGGTTGAGCTGCCTAATTTGTGCTCCGATGGGAGTACTTCTGAATGTGCTTGTGATTGAGTAATATTTGTACTCCAGTGTGAAGTGCTTCTGAAATGGTTATCTAGGTGTGGGTAGCTGTTGTGTGCTCAGACGTAAATCGGGTGGATCAGTGGTATTACACTCCAGAGTAATTCGAAAGGATTCGTAGTTTAAGTCCTTTTAGATAGAAGAAAGATTGAAAATGAATTATTGTAACAAAGACCAAATATTTTACCATTAATATTTAGACAAATATTGAAAAATTCCAACTGCATACATATCTCAAATCGAAATTCCAACTGTATACATAAAAACAGACAGGTATTGAAAAATTCCAACTGCATACATGGAATTGGTTTGACTGTGTGTAGATCCTCTTTGATAGAAGAAAGATTGGAAATGAATTAATGTAATAAATGTAATCAAGATTAATTGGACTAAACAGTCTTGTCTTATTTATCGATAGGCAATGCCTTTATATAGGGTTTACAGCAGGCCTAACGGGCTTAATGCTAGTAACAGAGTAGACTATACAAATATACATTTGTACTCTAATACTCCCCCTCAAGCTGGAGTGAATATATCCATCATGCCCTGCTTGTTACAGAGATAACTTATCCGAGCTCCACTCAAAGCTTTGGTGAAGATATCACCCAACTGTTCTCCTGTCTTCACATAGCCTGTCGAAATCAATCCTTGTTGCATTTTCTCACGAATAAAATGACAATCCACTTCAATATGCTTAGTTCTCTCGTGAAACACTGGATTAGAGGTGATATGGATTGTTGCTTGATTATCACACCATAGCTTAACAGGTGTTGTAACTTTCATTCCAATCTCGTCAAGAAGTTGGGTCAGCCATACTATCTCACATGTCACCTGTGACATAGCTCTATATTCTGATTCAACACTCGAACGTGACACCACATTCTGTTTCTTGCTTTTCCAAGAAACCAGATTTCCTCCCATAAATACACAGTAACCCGAGGTAGATCGTCTGTCCTCTTTAGACCCTGCCCAATCAGCATCTGAGAAACACTCAACATTCGAATGACCATGGTTCTTATACAAAACTCCCTTCCCAGGAGCAAACTTCAGATACCCTAGAATTTGTTCAACAACTGTCCAATGTTCGACTGTGGGTGATGACATGAATTGACTCACAATACTCACAGAATAGACAATATCTGGTCTCGTAACAGTCAAGTAATTTAGTTTTCCAACCATCTTCCTGTATCTCTCGGGATCAAGAAACGCTGCACCTTCTTTAACAAGTTGTTGATTTGGTACCATCGGGGTACTACATGGTTTCATCCCTAGTTTTCCGTTTCAGTCAACAAATCAAGAAAATACTTTCTTTGTGACAAGAAAATTCCCTTCTTGCTTCTCATTACCTCAATGCCTAGAAAATATCTCTGGTCCCGAGATCTTTAGTACTAAACTTACTGTGAAGGAATGCCTTTAATGAGGACGTCCCTGAACCATCGCTTCCAGTAATTACGATGTCATCAACATATACCTCCAGCAACACAACCCCTCATTCAGACTGATGGAAAAAAACAGAATGATCGGATGAGCACTTTTTCATCCCAAATTTCTCAAGAACTTTTCTAAACTTCCCAAACCATGCACAAGGGCTTTGTTTTAAGCCATTTAACGATTTTCGGAGGCGACATACCTTTGCAGTCTCTCCCTGAGCAACAAAACCAGGTGGTTGCTCCATGTAAACTTCTTCTAGAAGATCACCGTGCAGAAAAACATTCTTAACATCAAGTTGATACAATGGCCAATCATTCATGGCCGCCAGAGAAACAAACAGACGAATTGATGATATCTTCGCAACAGGAGAGAACGTCTCACTATAATCGACCCCATAAGTCTGAGCATACCCCTTCGCAACTAAGCAGGCTTTGAGACGACCCACCGACCCGTCAGCATTCATCTTGATCGCAAACACCCACTTACACCCTATTGTTTGTTGTCCTGCGGGACGAGCTACTAGTTCCCAAGTACCATTCGCATCCAACGCAGCCACTTCCTCCACCATGGCCTGGTGCCACCCTGAATGTGACAAGGCTTCACTAGTAGTTTGAGGGACTTTCACAGAATCAAGTGAAGTAAGAAACGAAAAAGAAGAGGAGGACAACTGACGATATGACACACATGAAGAGATAGGATATGTGCAAGAACGTTTACCTTCGCGAAGGGCAATGGGCAAGTCTAGATCATTACTGGCCTGCGAATCAGAGGACGAAGAATCCACAAGTATGGGGCATGTCTCCGAGGGTTGTGGATGCCGGGTATATACCTGAGTAATAGAGGGTCCCGACGGGACAGGTGGCCGTTGAGGAGGCGGATTAGGAGAAGACACGACCTCATATATGAGCAAATCATCCTCCACAGGTGGAGAACGTTCCCCAAAACTGAACGAAGTATCCTAAAAAAAGGTAGCATCAGAGGAAACGACATACCGACTTGTGCTTGGACAATAACACCGATAACCCTTTTGGATACGAGAATACCCCAAGAAAATACATCGCAAAGACTTAGGATCTAACTTAGTCATGTGAGGACGGACATCATGAACAAAAGACGTACACTCGAAGATCTCAGGCGGAAGAGGAAACATTTCCTTATAAGGACACAAGACCCGGAAAGGGATCTTATTGTCCAGAACAGACGATGGCATTCGATTTATGAGAAAACAAGCAGTAGACACGAC
Source organism: Sicyos edulis (assembly GCA_036507275.1). Taxonomy (NCBI): domain Eukaryota; kingdom Viridiplantae; phylum Streptophyta; class Magnoliopsida; order Cucurbitales; family Cucurbitaceae; genus Sicyos; species Sicyos edulis. The sequence goes on along the minus strand of CM071857.1, from coordinate 18,982,107 downwards.
ATCAACCCAAAAATGCCGGGGAACATGCATTTGGAATGATAAAGCTCGAGCGGTTTCCAGAAGATGTCTATTCTTACGCTCAGCCACACCATTTTGAGATGGTGTATCTGCACAAAAGGATTGGTGAATAATACCTTTTGCACGGAGGTAGGAACTAAGGCTACCCGAAAAATATTCACCCCCATTATCAGTGCACAAAATTTTGATGGACGCATTAAATTGATCACAGATTTCAGCATTAAAGGCACAAAAATGAGAAAACAACTCAGAACGATTTTTCATTAAATAAACCCAAGTGTATCTGGAAAAATCATCAGCAAAAGTAACAAAGTAACGAAATCCTGTTTTAGATGTGACAAGACTCGGACCCCATACATTAGAATGAACTAACTCGAAAGGAGCATCCGCTCGTTTATTGATCCTAGGACTAGAACTCAATCTATGAAACTTAGCAAACTGACATGACTCACAATTTAAAGATGAAACTTTACTGAATTCAGGAAATAATTTCTTCTAAAAAGACAAACAGGGATGACCCATCCGGCAATAAATCTCAAACAATGATGTAGAACTTGCACAAGCTACTGCTGGAACTGGCAGTTGGTCCAAGATATAGAGACCCCTTTCTACATGCCCCTTACCAATAGTCCTCTTCGTCAAATGATCCTGAAACAAGCAATAATCAGGGAAAAAGGAAACAAAGCAACGTAAGTCTCGGGATATCGGACTAACAGAAATTAAGTTATAAGAGAATGTAGGGAGACACAAAACTGAAGACAATGACAAGGTAGGGGTAAGAGTGACTGATCCTGCCCCTTGGACAGGAGACAAAGATCCATCAGCCAAGGTAACACTAGGAAAATGGTCAGACGACAACGGAGTAGAAAACAAATTTTTGTTACCTGTCATATGAGCAGTCGCCCCAGAGTCAATGACCCACTTCGTAGACGACGAAAGAAGAAAGCGATGATTGTTACTGTTTACTATGGTCGCAAGAAAGGGAATTCGGAGGACAATGACTGTGATGAAGTAGAAGACACCCAGACTTTAGCAAACTCATCAACATTCGCTTTCTCATTAGATACAACATTGGCTTTCTGATGCTTCTGAGTATCAAATTGCAGTTTTCTGCAATCCCTTTTAAGTGACAGTTTCGATGCGAATAATAATGAGTCACTCCCACTCGAGAATTCGGACGGTTGTCACTACTAGAATCTTGGCGTCGATCGTAAACTGTGTTTCATACACGGAGTACTCATATTTCTCCCACCACAGAGGTCACTTCTCCCAAGTAAAGCACTATTGGACTGTTCAATGAAATTCACCTCTGTTCATTGTAGTCGACGAAACACATCATCCAATGATGGTAGTTCAGTTCCAGACAGAATTTGAGACTTGACATTCTCATATTCTGGACCCAGACCACGTAGGAAGCTGATAGCTCCCATCCCATCTTTTCTCTCTGAGTCTGTTGAACCGCAATATCGGCACTGAAAGGCATAAGGGAATTTAACTCAGCACTATTCCGCTTGTGCTTCGTGTAGTAGGCCATCGATGTCTCACCATTCTGATCAGCATGAAAGTAGGACGAACAAACGTCATACGTCCTCGTTACTTGTTCCTTTCCAGAGTACAAAAATTCCACATACGTTCTCGTTACTTGTTCCTTTCCAGAGTACAGAAATTCCACATACGTCATAAGTTGTTTTACTGTAGTGCAATGACTAACAAGATCCACAATTTCGTCATTCATCGAGTTAGTAATCTGATTATACAGACGTGCATCAACCCGGTCCCACTTTTTCTTATCAACTTCTTCTTTAGGCGGTTCATCATCCATATGTCCTTCTAATTCATTACTCAACAAGTGATTGCGAATCGTCCGATTCCAATCCAAATAATTAGTGCCATTTAACTTCCGTTTCGTGATTTCCATCGAATGCGAAAGCACGCTTTTTTGCTTAAAATCAGCCATGTATACTCAACGAAAAAGTAGAACAAACAGTCCAAAAAACAGTCTCAAAACAGCCCTTTAAGTAGTGAATTTTTTAAAAAACAGCTCCTTAAAACAGTAAAGCAAAAACACACCCGAGTGGTTTCCGAGCAATCCCAGTGTTGGATCGAGTTGAAACCTGGACAGACTCAAACTACTCCTCGGCGCGAGCAAAACCCACCAAAAAAATCCTCAATCGGAGCGACGACGGCGATTTCGGACTGGCAGAGAGCTCCGACGGAGCGTGCGGCTTCGTTTTTGACCGAACGAAGTCGCGGCTTCCACGACCGTGTAGATCGGCGGTTGGGCTGTGAATTCCCGGCGGCGGCGGCGGCGGTCAACCCCCTTTTTCCTTCTCTGAAAAAAAAACCTAAAAATCTCAACCCTAACTGTGTCTGATACCATGTAATCAAGAGTAATTGGACTAAACAGTCTGTCTTATTTATCGATAGGCAATGCCTTTATATAGGGTTTACAACGGGCCTAACGGGCTTAATGCTAGTAACAGAATAGACTATACAAATATACATTTATATTCTAATAATAAAGACCAAATATTTACCATTAATATTTAGAAAAATATTGAAAAATTCCAACTGCATAAATATCTCTAATGGATATTCCAACTGCATACATGAAAACAGACAGGTATTGAAAAATTCCAACTGCGTACATTGAATTGGTTTGACTGTGTGTAGATAGCGTTGAGAAGGGAGAAAATGGGGGAGACAGCTCCCTTTTGGAGATTTTCAGCAGCTTCTTATCCAGACCTCGAAGACTTAAGGCCGGTTGACGCATTTGTTGGGGATGCAATTCAACCAGTCAATGGCAGTTTCCCTACCTCAACCGTATGTATCTCTTCTTTTCCAAGAAAGCTTTGCTGAAACTTTTGCTTTCTCAAGTTTGCTCAAGCACAGAATTATATGTTTAATTGAAACCTGTGAACGTTTATTAAAGTACTGGGGCTACAAAAATAAAAATTAATGGATAGATTAGAGATCATCCAACAAAGGAAGTATTGTGTTTAATTTTACAATTAGAAAATGAATGTTTTATAAGCAAAATGTTTCAACTTCATATAAAAGAACAAAGTTTACCTCTAAGTGATTTGATCGTCCATTAGTTGACCCCGCTGAAAAGTAATGTGGCTCCTAAACCTAGTGACTAGACTTTGCTGGATTGTATTTTAAAAATATGTCTAGAAAATTTTAATAGTTTATTTCTTATATGGTATTTCTCTCTCTTTTCAATCCCTCTTTCGTCACCTGCTCAGTCATTACTGCCTTCCCTCCCTGTTCGTCGTTATGCTGGCTACCAACCATTGTTACCCTCCCTCCTTGCTAACAAAATGGTCTCTGATCCTCAGAGTTATTGATGAAATGTAATAAGAGCAAAAAAATATTAAGTCAATAGTATTTGGAATGCTAGATCCCACTGGTGGATCACGCTTTGTGGACATGATGGATAAACTAGTTTTTTCTTTTTTTTTTTGAGAAAAACAAAAGAAAACAAAAAGTCCTGCAAAGGAATAGTCTGGAAGATAAGCTAAACAAACAAATAAAAGATATAATAAAGAAAGGGTGTCAATCATAAATCCTTAGTAATAAAGCCTAAAGCATGTTAAAGTTGGCAAGAACTAAGCCTCCTCCAAAAACCTTCAGAACCACTAAAGTTTCTCCAATTTCTCTCTAACCAGATACTCTAAAGAACTAGAAAAGAAGTATGCAAACGAAAGACACAACCCTTATCATTGAATTCGGGATGAAAGTGAACATAACAAAATTTCCACCATCAGTAGACCACAATCTCTAGCTACTACAACCAAGCAAACTTCAAAGGCCTATCCGAAAAATCTGAAGGGAGGTAGTGTGAAAAAAATTGCCGAACCTCACTTTGCCAGTTTTCTACCTCACTAGTCACTCGGCCAGTGTAGTAACAAAACCTCAACTATTTTAAAGAAAAGTTTCTTTGCTTATTCAAATATAGAATCTTTTGAGGGGCTAGAAACTTGAACAAGTCCAAAGTGGTCCACCACCTGTTTCTACCTCACTAGTCACTCGGCTACTGCCAGTTTAGTAACAAAACCTCTTCAACTCTTTTTAAAGCAAAGTTTCTTTGCTTTTAAATATAGAATCTTTAGAGGGGCTGAACAAGTCCAAAGTGGTCCACCGCCTGTTTCTATGTTTCTTCTAAGGCATCAATGGTAAGATATTTTGTAATTACCCGGTCTTATTTTAGTTGTTGGAACCATTTTCCTTTAGTTGGTTTCCTTTTGTGGGCTTTGTATTTTAGATTCCCTTGTTCTTTCATTTTTGTCAATGGAAGCTTGGGTTCTTACAAAATTATTAATTTTTGCATTTGAAAAAAATAGCTGACTTCTTTGGTTTTTCTTTACGAGATTTGTTCTACTATTTGTTTAGGTGCTTGTTTCCCCATTTTACACTTTATGTTTAATTTGTAATGTTTCGGTTGGGAATTTTCATACTTTTCAGTTTTCAGTGAAGAGAAAAATTAATGCAAATATTGCAGGGAGATGTATATCCTGTGGAGCCATATGAAAATTTTCATTCAAATCAAGTTCTTGATGCTCACTGGGGTGTTCTCTACGATGAAGATGTATGTACATAATTTTCAAATATTTCCATTGTAGTTCTAAAGAAAAATGAGGAGAAAAGATAAGCAACCCGTAGAAGGGTTGGAGAACCAAAATCAATTATCTCTCTTTTTTTAAAAGGAAAAAAACAATTTGCATTGATATATTAGAAAACATCTCCAATAGGAAAATAAAATATGGCTACAGTCACAGAATGAATGAAAATAATGACTCCAATAAATTGCTAAATAACAAATTTATGATTTTAAGGTTGACTTGTAGCTTTTCTGTTGCTCTGTTTTTGGTTTTTATACTTACGTTTTCTCTTAATTGTTGCTCTCTATGTTATTTTTATTTATTTACTTTTTTCCTTTTTCTCGAGATTGGAGTTGTACTTTGAGCTTTGTTTCTTTTCATTTCATCCATGAAATTTTGTTGTTATCTTGTCAACAAAAGTTAAATAACAGATTGAATGAAAGAGGTTGTAAACTGTTTTATCTAAGGATAGTGTTGTTTCAATCGAGCCAACACTGTGAACTATAATAAAAAAAAAAACTCTCCTGCGATTCTGCCTCCTCCCTCCCCAAACCCTAACCCCACCCTCCACCCGCCTCCTCTATTGCGCCGGCGACAGACCGTCGGTTGCCCCTTCCAGTGAGCTGCCTCACCGGATTTGTTTTTTTGGGTGTTCTCTTTCTATCCTTGTTCTCTCGTCTTCTTCCCATGGAAATCATTAGGAGCTCAATTCTTGGTTATCCTTTTTGTATCCGACGAAAAGATTCCCTCTATTGGATTGAGGATTCCATCGTTACTAAATCCATTCCTCTCTCTATCCCTCTCTTTAATTGGATAGGGAGATCCATAGCTCATCTCCTAAAGCTCCCCTCCCGAGTCTTTAAGAATAAGCAAGTTTCATTATTTCAATGGTGTGTGTAATCGAGAGTGATTGGACTCAAAAGTCTGATTTATTCATTGATAGGTAATGTCTTTATATAGGATATACAATGGACCTAACGGGCCAAACTGGCCTCATGCTACTAACGAAATAAACTATACAGATAATAAATTTAAACTCTAGTACTCCCCCTCAAGCTGGAGCGAATATATCTGTCATGCGCAGCTTGTTGCAGAGGTAACTTATCCGGACTCCATTTAAAGCTTTGGTGAAGATGTCACCCAGCTGTTCTCCAGTCTTCACATAACCTGTCGAAATCAATCCTTGTTGTATCTTTTCTCGAATGAAATGACAATCTACTTCAATATGCTTAGTTCTCTCATGAAACACTGGATTAGAGGCAATATGAATTGGTGCTTGATTGTCACACCATAGCTTAGCAAGTGTCGCAACTTTCATTCCAATTTCATTAAGAAGTTAGGTCAACCAAACTATCTCACATGTCACCTGTGACATAGCTCTATATTCTGATTCAGCACTCGAACGAGACACCACGTTCTGTTTCTTACTTTTCCAAGAAACCAGCTTACCTCCCATAAATACGCAGTAACCCAAGGTAGACCGTCTGTCCTCTTTAGAGCCTGCCCAATCAGCATTTGAGAAGCACTCAATACTGGAGTGCCCATGGTCCTTATATAAAACTCTTTTCCCAGGAGCAAACTTAAGATAACCCAGAATTTGTTCAACAACTGTCCAATGATCGACTGTAGGAGATGACATGAATTGACTCACGATACTCACAGAATAAGCAATATCCGGTCTCGTGCTGTCAAGTAATTTAGTTTCCCAACCATCTTCCTGTATCTCTCGGGATCAGTGAATGCTTCACCCTCCTTAACTAGTTGTTGGTTTGGTATCATCGGAGTACTACATGGCTTCATGCCTAACTTCCCGGTTTCAGTCAGCAAATCAAGAACATACTTCCGTTATGACAAAAGAAGATTCCTTTCTTGCTTCTCATTACCTCAATATCGAAGAAATATTGTAGAGTCCCGAGATCTTTGGTACTAAATTGGCTATGAAGGAAAGCCTTTAATGAGACCATCCCTGAATCATCACTTCTAGTAATTACGATGTCATCAACATATACCACCAGCAGCACAACCCCTTGGTCGGACCGACGGAAAAACACAGAATGATCAGATGAGCACTTTTTCATTCCAAACTTCTAAAAAACTTGACTAAACTCCCCGAACCATGCACGTGGGCTCTGTTTTAAGCCATATAACGATTTCTGGAGACGACAGACCTTGGCATTCTCCCCCTGAGCAACAAAACCAGGTGGTTGCTCCATGTACACTTCTTCTAGAAGATCACAATGCAAGAAGGCATTCTTAACATCGAGCTGATACAACGGCCAATTATTCATTGCTGCGAGAGAAACAAACAAGCGAATTGACGACATCTTCGCAACTGGAGAGAACGTCTAATTATAATCAACCCCATAAGTCTGAGCATACCCCTTCGCAACTAAGCGAGCTTTAAGACTGCCAACCGATCCGTCAGCATTCATCTTGACCGCAAACACCCACTTACCCAATTGTCTGTTTTCCTGCGGGACGAGCTACTAGTTCCCAAGTACCATTCGCATCCAACGCAGCCACCTCCTCCACCATGGCCTGGTGCCATCCTGAGTGAGATAAGGCTTCACTAGTATTCCGAGCAACTGTCACAGAAGCAAGTGAAGTAAGAAACGAAAAAGAAGAGGAGGACAACTGATGATCTGACACACATGAGGAAATAGGATACGTACAAGAACGTTTACCTTTGCAAAGGGCAAGTCTAGATCATTACTGGCCTGAGAGTCAGATGACGAAGAATGTGATACAGAGCATGTCTCCGAGGGTCGTGGACGCCGAGTGTAAACCTTAGTAACAGAAGGACCTGAGGAAACAGGTGGTTGGGGAGACGGGTCAGAAGAAGACACGACTTCATAGATGAACAAATCATCCTCCACAGGTGGGGAACTATCCCTAGGACTAAACGGAGTATCCTAAAAAAAGGTAACATCAGATGAGACAATGTACAGACTCGTGCTCAGGCAATAACACCGATAACTCTTTTGGACACGAGAGTACCCCAGGAAGATGCATTTCAAAGACTTAGGATCCAACTTGGTCCTATGAGGATGGACATCGCGAACAAAAGCTGTACACCCAAAGATCTTAGGCGGAAGATGAAACATTTCCGTAGAGGGACGCAAGACTTGGAAAGGAATTTTCCTTCCCAGAACAGACGATGGCATTCGGTTTATGAGAAAGCAAGCAGTGGATACGACATCAACCCAAAAATGCCGTGGAACATGCATATGAAAGGACAGTGCTCGGGCTGTTTCAAGATGTCTGTTCTTACGTTCAGCCACACCATTTTGGGATGGTGTATCCGCACAAGACGACTGATGAACAATACTTTTTTCACTAAGATAAGAACTAAGATTTCCCGAAAAATATTCACCCCCATTATCAGTGCGCAAAATTTTGATGGACGTATTAATTTGATTACGGATTTTAGCATTAAAGGCACAAAAATGAGAGAACAATTCAGAGTGATTTTTTATTAAATAAACCCAAGTGTACCGAGAAAAATCATCAACAAAAGTAACAAAATAGCGAAATCCTATTTTAGATATTAAAGGACTCGGACCCCAAACATCAGAATGGACTAACTCAAAAGGAGCATTGACTCGTTTATTAATCCTAGGACTAGAACTCAATCTATGAAACTTAGCAAACTGACACGACTCACAATTCAAGGGCGAAACTTTACTGAATTCTGGAAATAACGTTTTCAAGATAGACAAACAAGGATGACCCATCCGGAAGTGAATCTCGAACAGGGATGCCGAACTTGCACACGCCACAGCTTGGACTGGTGGCTGTTCCAAGATATAGAGACCCCCAGCTTCATGCCCTCTAACAATAATCTTCTTCGTCAAATGATCCTGAAACAAGCAATGATCAGGGAAAAAAGAAACAAAACAATGTAAATCCCGAGTTAGTTGGCTAACAAAAATCAGATTATAGGAGAATGTAGGTAGGCATAAGACAGAAGGTAACGTCAGGGTAGGGGTAAGTGTAATTGACCCCGATCCTTGTACAGGGGACAAAGATCCATCAGCCAAGGTAACTGCAGGAAAATGAACAGATGACAATGGGGTAGAAAACAAGTTTTTGTTACCTGTCATATGAGTAGTCACCCTAGAGTCAATGACCCACTTTGTAGACGACGAAAGAAGACAGTGGTTGTTACCTATTTCAGCTATGACTGCGGCTGGTGGGAATTCTGTTGAGAATCCCACATTGATAAGGAGAGGATATCTCTAAGTGTTTAAAAGGTAGGTGGACTACTTCTCTCATTACCAATTGGTTTTGAGATGGATGTCCACACTATTTCACATGGTATCAGAGCCTATTAAGCCCAAACGGGTATTCGGTCCAATAAAAATGAAATTGAGATCCGATTCAAGATTGGTGAGCCCAAAAGAGGCACCATCTTGAGGGGGCATGTTGAGAATCCCACATTGATAAGGAGAGGATATCTCTAAGTGTTTAAAAGGTAGGTGGACTACTCTCATTACAAATTGGTTTTGAGATGGATGTCCACACTATTTCACAAATTTAGAGTATTATAATATAAATGTATATTTGTATAGTTTATTATACTATTAGTATGAAGCCCGTTAGGCCCGTTGTAATCCCTATATAAAGGCATTGACTATCGATGAATAAAATAGACTGTTTTTAGTCCAATTACTCTTGACTACATGGTATCAGAGCACAGTTAGGTTGAGAATTTTTTTTTTTTTTTTTTTGGGTTGACCGCCGCCGTTGACCGTCACTGCCACCGGGAAATCGTAGCCCAGCCGCCGATCTACACAGTCGTGGAAGTCGCGACTTCGTTCGGTCCAAAACGAAGCCGCACGCGCCGCTGGAACCCTCCGCCAGCCGAAAATCGCCGCTGCCGTCGACGGTCCGATCGAGAATTTTTTCGGTGGGTTTTGCTTGCCCCGAGGAGTAGTTTAAGCTTGTCCAAGTTTCAACTCGATCCAACGGTGGGATTGCTCGGAAACCTCTCGGGTTTGTTTTGCTTTACTGTTTTAAGGAGCTGTTTTTTTAAAATTTCACTGCTTGAAGGGCTGTTTTGGGCTGTTTGTTCTACCTTTTTTGTTGAGTATACATGGCTGATTTTAAGCAAACAAGTGTGATTTCGCATTCAATGGAAATCACGAAAAGGAAGTTAAATGGCACTAATTATCTAGATTGGAATCGGACGATTCGCAATCACCTGTTGAGTAATGAATTAGAAGGACACATGGATGATGAACCGCCTAAAGAAGAAGTTGAGAAGAAAAAGTGGGATCGGGTTGATGCACGTCTGTATAATCAGATTACTAACTCGATGAATGACGAAATTGTGGATCTTGTTAGTCATTGCACTACAGTAAAACAACTTATGACGTATGTGGAGTTTCTGTACTCCGGGAAGGAACAAGTAACGAGGACGTATGACGTTTGTTCGTTCTACTTTCATGCTGATCAGAATGGTGAGACATTGATGGCCTACTACACGAAGCACAAGCGGAATAGTGCTGAGTTAAATTCTCTTATGCCTTTCAGTGCCGATATTGCGGTTCAACAGACTCAGAGAGAAAAGATGGGAGTTATCAGCTTCCTACTTGGTGCGGGTCGGAATATGAGAATGTCAAGTCTCAAATTGCATGCTGAATCGAACTACCATCATTGGATGATGTGTTTCGTCGACTACAACGAACAGAGGTGAATTTGATTGAACAGTCCAATAGTGCTTTGCTTGGGAGAAGTGACCTCCGTGGTGGGAGAAATATGAGTACTCCCGTATTGAAACTCGATTCGATCGACGCCAAGATTCTAATAGTGACAACCGCGTGCCGGATTCTCGAGTGGGAGTGACTGTTATTCTTATCGAAACTGTGTCGATTAAAATGGGATTTGCAGAAAGCGCAATATGATAATCAGAAGCATCAGAAAGCCAATGTTGTATCTAATGAGAAAGCCAATGTTGATGAGTTTGCTAAACTCCGGGTGTTTTCTACTTCTTCACAGCCACTGTCCTCCGAATTCCCGCCTGCTGCGACCATCGCTGAAACAGGTAACAATCACTGTCTTCTTTCGTCGTCTACGAAGTGGGTCATTGACTCTGGGGCGACTGCTCATATGACGGGTAACAACAATTTGTTTTTTACTCTGTTGTCGTCTGATCATTTTCCTAGTGTTACCTTGGCTGATGGATCTTTGTCTCCTGTCCAAGGGGCGGGATCAGTCACTCTTACCCCCACCTTGTCATTGTCTTCAGTTTTGTGTCTCCCTACATTCTCATATAACTTAATTTCTGTTAGTCAGATATCCCGAGACTTACGTTGCTTTGTTTCTTTTTTCCCTAATTATTGCTTGTTTCAGGATCATTTGACGAAGAAAACTATTGGTAGGGGGCATGTAGAAGGGGGTCTCTATATCTTGGACCAACTGCCAGTTCCAGCGGTGGCTTGTGCAAGTTCTGCATCCTTGTTTGAGATTCATTGTCGAATGGGTCATCCCTGTTTGTTTGTTTTGAAGAAATTATTTCTTGAATTCAGTAAAGTTTCATCTTTAAATTGTGAGTCATGTCAGTTTGCTAAGTTTCATAGATTGAGTTCTAGTCCTAGGATCAATAAACGAGCGGATGCTCCTTTCGAGTTAGTTCGTTCTGATGTATGGGGTCCGAGTCCTGTTACGTCTAAAACAGGATTTCGTTACTTTGTTACTTTTGTTGATGATTTTTCCAGATACACTTGGGTTTATTTAATGAAGAATCGTTCTGAGTTATTTTCTCATTTTTGTGCCTTTAATGCTGAAGTCCGTAATCAATTTAATGCGTCCATCAAAATTTTTGCGACCGATAATGGGGGTGAATATTTTTCGGGTAACCTTAGTTCCTACCTCCGTGAAAAAGGTATTATTCACCAATCTTCTTGTGCAGATACACCATCTCAAAATGGTGTGGCTGAGCGTAAGAACAGACATCTTCTGGTAACCGCTCGAGCTTTGTCATTCCAGATGCATGTTCCACGACATTTTTGGGTTGATGCCGTGTCTACTGCGTGCTTTCTCATAAATCGAATGCCGTCGTCCATTCTTGAAAATAAGATTCCTTTCCGGGTCTTGTGTTCTTCTAAGGAAATGTTTCCACTTCCGCCTAAGATCTTTGGGTGTACGTCTTTTGTTCGCGATGTTCGTCCTCACAGGACTAAGTTGGATCCTAAGTCTCTGAAATGTATTTTCTTGGGGTATTCTCGTGTCCAGAAAGGTTATCGATGTTATTGTCCAAGCACAAACCGGTATGTCGTTTCCTCTGATGTCACCTTTTTTTAGGATACTCCGTTTCGGTCTGGGGAACATTCTCCACCTATGGAGGATGATTTGCTCATATATGAAGTCGTGTCTTCTCCCGACCCGCCTCCTCAACTGCCACCTGTTCCGTCGGGACCTTCTTTTACTCAGGTCTATACCCGGCGTCCACGACCCTCGGAGACATGCCCCGTACCTGTGGATTCTTCGTCATCTGATTCGCAGGCTAGTAATGATCTAGACTTGCCCATTGCCCTTCGCAAAGGTAAACGTTCTTGTACATATCCTATCTCTTCATGTGTGTCATATCGTCAGCTGTCTTCCTCTTCTTTTTCGTTTCTTACTTCACTTGATTCTATGAAAGTTCCTCAGAATACTCGTGAAGCCTTGTCACATCCAGGATGGCACCAGGCCATGGTGGAGGAGGTGGCTGCGTTGGATGCGAATGACACTTGGGAACTAGTAGCTCGTCCCGCGGGAAAACAAACCATAGGATGTAAGTGGGTATTTGCAGTCAAGATGAATGTTGACGGGTCGGTTGGTCGTCTCAAAGCCCGCTTGGTTGCGAATGGGTATGCTCAGACTTATGGGGTTGATTATAGTGAGACGTTCTCTCCTGTTGCGAAGATGTCGTCGATTCGCCTGTTTGTTTCTCTGGCAGCCATGAATGATTGGCCATTGTATCAGCTTGATGTTAAGAATGCGTTTCTGCACGGTGATCTTCAAGAAGAAGTTTATATGGAAGCGATGATTCAGGGATGTCCTCATTAAAGGCATTCCTTCATAGTCACTTTAGTACTAAAGATCTCGGGACTCTAAAATTTTTTCTAGGCATCGAAGTAATGAGAAGCAAGAAGGGAATTTTCCTGTCACAAAGGAAGTATGCTCTTGATTTGTTGACTGAAACTGGAAAGCTAGGAATGAAACCATGTAGTACCCCAATGGTACCAAATCAACAACTTGTTAAGGAGGGTGCAACGTTCCCTGATCCCGAGAGAGATACGGGAAGATGGTTGGAAAACTAAATTACTTGATCAGCATGAGACCGGATATTGCCTATTCTCGTGAGTATCGTGAGTCAATTCATGTCATCTCCCACTGATCGAACATTGGGATAATTTGTTGAACAAATTCTAGGCTACCTTAAATTTGCTCTCGGGAAGGGGTTTTGTATGAGAACCATGGTCATTCAAATATTGAGTGGTTCTCGGATGCTGATTGGGCAGGGTCTAAAGAGGACAGACGGTCAACCTCGGGTTACTGTGATAATCAAGCAGCAATACATATCGCCTCTAACCCGGTGTTTCACGAGAGAACTAAGCATATTGAAGTGGATTGTCATTTTATTCGTGAAAAGATACAACAAGGATTGATTTCGACAGGTTATGTGAAGACAGGAGAACAGTTGGGTGACATCTTCACCAAAGCATTAAATGGCGCTCGGATAAGTTATCTCTGTAACAAGCTGGGCATGATAGATATATTCGCTCCAGCTTGAGGGGGAGTATTATAATATAAATGTATATTTGTATAGTTTAACTGTGCTCTGATACCATGTAACCTGCTTCTTTTTGAAGTACAAGAATTCCACAAATGTCATTAACTGACTTACCATAGTGCAATGACTAATTAGGTCCACAATCTCATCATTCATCGAATTAGTAATCTGGTTATACAGACGAGCATCAACCCAATCCCACGTTTTTCTTTTTAGCTTCGTCTTTAGGAGGTTCACCATCCATATGTATTGAAAAGTCAGGGTAGTTTTGTATTTTACTAATTCTGTATTTAATTCTTTTCAATTCATAAACCTGTTAGACAGGTAAGATTTTGTAGGGAAAATATGAGAGTTTGTTTTGCTAGGCTTGTATTTATACATGTGATTAGAATGGAATAAATGAAGGAAAAATCTGGGTTTCTTCATGGTATCAGAGCTGAGGGAAATATAAAACAAAATTATACATATATATCTTCCAATTCCGCTCGATTTCAAATCCCATTCCAATTCAGCTCGATTCGTTTGTTTTCCCCTCACCCGACGAGATCAGTCGCTCCATGTAATCCACGTAATCTGCAACGATCCTGACGGAACCGATTCATCGTCGAGCGAAAACGAAAGAGACGAAACCAAATCCCATTCCAATCGATTTCAAATTGGATCGTCTGCTTCAATTCGACATCCAAATCTGTCAATTCGAAATCCATCAATTCCGATCGGATTTCAATCGAGTTCGTTCTTCATCCTTCGTCGTCAATCCGCTTCCACTCTCAATCGAGTTCGTCAATCGTCCTTCGTCGTCCGTCTTCGTTGTCAATCGCAGAATCAATTTCGTCGTCAATCGCAGAATCGCAGAATTCGCTCCCAATTGGATCACCCTTCGTCGCTTCCACTCTCAATTGGCGACTTCTCAATTCGATTACCAATTGATTTTGAAACCAACTCTAATCGGCGACCATCATCTGAGAATCAATTTCGATCAATCTCAATTAGTTCCGTTTGCAAATTGGGAAGTCCTCGTTGTCGTTCAAAACCAATTCCAATCAAACGATTCGAATTGATTGGGTTGTAATTGATTGGGTTTTGAACTTCGAATCAAACGATTGGTGTCCAACTCGAGTTGATCGAGTCTCTGGTTTAGCGGACACACAAATCGGCAGCCTTTCGCTCTTCATCAATCGAGGGATTCCAGGTATTTATCCTTGTTCGAATTTAAAATTGTTGTAGAAGACAGGGAAAGTGGTAACCTCTGACACGTGTTGTTGTTTCCTTGCTTCACTTCACATAATTTTGGCCATATTAGACTGGTACCTTAGTTATCACAGTTAGTGTTGGTGTGTTATGGCCTCTTCAAAACCGATTGACCACACGGTCGATTTATCATCATCATCATATATCACTGGTCACAAATTAAATGGTCAGAATTATGTCCAATGGTCCCAAGCCGTAAACATGTTCATATGTGGTAAGGGTAAAGATGATTACCTATCAAAAGATAAGACACAACACGAGACAGATGATTTGATTTGATAATGGTGGAAGATAGAGAATAACATGGTTATGTCATGGTTGATTAACTCTATGACTACTGAGATAGGAGAAAACTTCTTCTTGACAAAGCCATGAAACCTATCGATTTGGGAAGCAAAGAAGAGAAACATACTCCAAGAAAGAAAATACTTGAACTATTCCGAATCGAGTCTGTCTTGCATGATCTTCGTCAAGGAGAAACGATCGATTCATGAATACTTCAACAATCTCTCTCCGAATCGCAATGATTGGACCTATTTGAAATTCATACATGGAAATGTCTTGACGATGGTGCACAATTCAAGAAGCTTGTAGAGCAAAAGAGGACATTTAAGTTCCTCTTTGGCTTGAACAACAATCTTGATGAAGTTCGAGGAAGACTTATGGGGGTCAAGCCAATGCCATCCCTCCGTGAAGCTTTCTCCGAAGTACGAAGAGAAGAAAGCAGGAAGAATATCATGATGGGTAAGGGAGAGTCCGGTACAACCTCGAGGCGCGCTCATGTCCGCCGCTGCTGCAAGGAACTACAACCCAATAGGAGAACATAAGCCGAAACGAGAGAGACCTTGGTGTGATCACTGCAAAAAACCAGGTCATATAAAAGACACCTGCTGGAGAATCCATGGAAAGCCCGCTGATTGGAAACCAAGAAATCGGAATGATCGGGACAAAGAGGGCTCATGCGAACAATACCACCGAGAGTAATATCGAATCGAATCTTCTCCATTTAGCAAGGAGCAGATCAACGGATTACAAAAGATCATAGGTAACACAATTCAAGGAGCAGTTTCGCACTCGAGAGCCACACCACCAAAATTTCTCTCGGCTAGTAGAGGAGGAAACGATCTTGGATCGTCGATCACGGAGCATCGGACCATATGGACGGGAATCGGTCATTATTTCATCAGTATCAAGCCGACACATCCAACTCCTCAGTGAAAATCGCAGACGGGTCACATTCCAAAGTAGCAGGGACAGGTTCTATTCGTATCACCCAACATTTAACTCTAAACTCTGTTCTGCATGTACCTGACTTGGATTGTAATCTACTTTCGATTAGTAAATTGACTCAGGACTTGAAATGTGTAACTAAATTCTATCCAAACTCATGTGTTTTCCAGGATTTGGAATCGGGGAGGACGATTGGCAGTGCTAAAGTTTGTTCGGGACTCTACCTTCTCAACTATGATCAAGACTCACGGACAATCGGAGACAAATCGTCATCCCTTACTTTTAGTAGTCTAGTTTCTCGTAGTGTCAATAACGATAGTGACGTCATGATGTTGCATTATCGCCTGGGTCATCCCAATTTTTTATATTTGTCCAAAGTATTTCCTCAGTTGTTTCATAATAAGAATCCTACTTCATTCTCGTGAAATCACGACATGAAGCACACTCGAACTTCCTATCCCCACCTTGATTATAAACCTTCTAGCCCTTTTTCTTTAATTCATAGTGACGTATGGGGCCCTTCCAAAATAAAGACTCTGTCAGGAGCGCGGTGGTTTGTGTCGTTTATCGATGATCACACACGTATTACGTGGGTCTTTCTAATGAAAGAAAAGTCTGACGTATACTCATGCTTCACAAACTTTCATAAAATGATCCAGACTCAATACCAGGCTAAAATTCGTGTTTTCAAAACGGATAATGCAAAAGAGTTTTTCAGTTCTTCGTTGGGAAACTACTTATCAACCGAAGGAATCACTCATATTAGCTCTTGTGTTGACACCCCCCAACAAAATGGAGTGGCTGAACGGAAGAATCGTCATATTCTAGAAGTCACTCATTTCTTCTCTCTCTCTCTACGCACGCGTCCTAAGTTCTATTGGGGAGAAGCTCTTCTCACTGCTACCTATCTTATCAACCGTATGCCCTCCCGTGTTCTCAAGTTCTCTAGTCCTCGGGACACGTTGCTTCGTGCTTTCCCTCACCTTCGAGTCCCATCCTTCGACTTAGCTCCTAAAATATTTGGGTGCAGTGCCTTTGTCCATATCCATTCCCAACATCGTAGTAAGTTGGATCCTCGAGCCCATAAATGCATATTCTTGGGGTACTCTCCAGCCCAAAAAGGGTACAAGTGCTACTCCCCGGAAACAAAACGAGTCTATATTTCAATGGATGTCACGTTCTTCGAACATCTTCCCTTTTACTCCAAACCTTCTTGTCAGGGGGAGAATTTGAGTAACAATCAGTTGTGGTCATCCCTTCTTGAGACGACTCGAGAAATGACTCCAGATCATTCTCCTACCTCTATACCTGTCTCTTCCCAAACACCTCAGGAGTCGACTCCAGATCCTCTTACCTCCATACCTGACTCGTCCTGTCTTGAACCTCCAGTATCTCCGATTGTCAGTGGTCGCCTTCTCACTTACACAAGGCGAAATAACCAAGTTGGGCAGGTAGACACTCGAACAGATCAAGTGCGTCAAGAGTTGGAACCGACACCAAACTCCGGACAACCTGCCAATGAGATAGATGAGGTGGTTGATGATCTGGACTTGCCGATTGCAATAAGGAAAGGGGTTCGGAGTTGCACCCTGCATCCTATAGGGAGTTATG
The DNA here is from genome assembly GCA_036507275.1 of Sicyos edulis. NCBI lineage: Eukaryota > Viridiplantae > Streptophyta > Magnoliopsida > Cucurbitales > Cucurbitaceae > Sicyos > Sicyos edulis. Next base: position 18,964,614 of record CM071857.1, on the reverse strand, counting down.
TTTCGTATGATAACCTGTCTAAATCCTACCGTGCATTTTTGTCCACTCTTGAGAATGTACAGGTGCCACCTAGTGTTGCTGAAGCATTGAAACATCCTGGTTGGAGGAGAGCTGTGCAAGATGAGATAGTGGCCCTTGAGAAAAATGATACTTGGACTGTGACTGAACTGCCAAGTGGGAAGAGACCTGTTGGGTGCAAGTGGATTTTTACAGTAAAACACAATGCCGATGGAAGCATTGAGAGGTTGAAGGCGAGGCTAGTCGCCAAGGGATTTACCCAATCATATGGGATTGATTATCAGGAGACGTTTGCACCTGTTGCAAAGCTCAATACCATAAGGATTATTTTGTCCCTAGCAGTTAATCTTGAGTGGGATCTCCAACAGCTGGATATAAAGAATGCTTTCCTGAATGGGGACCTAGAGGAAGAAGTCTACATGAACATTCCTCCAGGATATGAAGAACGTTTCAATCCAACTTAGGTATGCCGACTTAAAAAGTCTCTATGGGCTTAAGCAATCACCCCGTGCTTGGTTCGGTAGATTTGCAAACGCAGTTCTTAGTCTCGGATATTCACAATGTCAATCAGATCATACATTATTTGTCAAACGAAGGTCTGGAACACTTCTTGCTTTGTTAATAGTGTATGTGGATGATATCATTCTCTCTGGGAATGATGAGTCTGAGTTGCAAGCTTTGAAAGACCACCTAGCTCAAGAGTTTGAGGTTAAAGATCTCGGAAAGCTCAGGTATTTTCTAGGTATGGAGGTTGCACGATCCAAGACAGGAATTATCGTGTCTCAGAGGAAGTATGTGTTAGATCTTCTTGCCGAAACAGGCATGCTGGGGTGCAAACCAGCATCCTCTTCCATGGACCCTCAAAGTAAGTTTGGGCGTAATCATGAAAGTGATCCCGTGGATAGGGGAGATACCAAAGGTGGTGGGGACGACTTATATACCTCTCTCATACTCGCCGGACATTGGCTTTGCGATTAGTGTGGTTAGCCGGTTTATGCATAGTCCCACTAACGAACATATGGAAGCGATGGTCTGAGAATTCTCGGATATCGAAGATGACTCCAGGGAAAGGGTTCTTGTTCAAGCGAACTGATAAGAGAGATGTTGTGATATACTCAGATGCAGATTGGGCAGGTGACACTACAGATAGAAAATCAACCTCTGGATATTGCTCGTTTGTATGGGGCAATCTTGTTACCTGGAGAAGCAAAAAACAACCAGTAGTCGCTCGAAGTAGCGCTGAAGCGGAATATCGAGCCTTGTCCCAGGGCATATGTGAAGGCATCTGGGTAAAGAGAGTCCTCAGTGAGTTAGGACAAGAGTGTCTGGCTTCAATCCAAGTAATGTGCGATAATCAAGCTGCAATAAGTATTGCCAAGAATCCAGTTCATCATGATAGGACGAAGCATGTCGAGATTGATCGACACTTTATCTCTGAAAAGGTGAACAGTAAACTGATCGAACTAATCTATGTTCCAACCAAGGAGCAGGTGGCAGACATCCTCACGAAACCATTACCAAGACCTAACTTTGAAGACCTGAATAGCAAGCTAGGTTTGTATAATATATACAATCCAGCTTGAGGGGGAGTATTGAAAAGTCAGGGTAGTTTTGTACTTTACTAATTCTGTATTTAATTCTTTTCAATTCATAAACCTGTTAGACAGGTAAGATTTTGTAGGGAAAATATGAGAGTTTGTTTTGCTAGGCTTGTATTTATACATGTGATTAGAATGGAATAAATGAAGGAAAAATCTGGGTTTCTTCAATATGTTCTTCGAGTTCGTTACTCAACAAATGATTGCGAATCGTCCGACTCCAATTAAGATAATTGGTACCATTCAACTTTCGTTTTGTGATTTCCATGGAATGCGAAATCACACTTGTTTGTTTGAAATCAGCATGTATGCTCAACAAGGAATGGAAAACAGCCCCGAAAATAATAAAATCAGAACAGATTCGAAAACAGAAAATATTCTCATTTTATTAAACCCTATAAAATCCAAAATCTCATAACCAATATTCTAGCCTCTTTAAAAAAAAAAATCTACAATATTCTTGAAAAGATATTTTTTTCACATCTTCTCCTTTACCCAGCTGGCCCTGACATCTTCTATTCCCAGTTGGCCCTGACATCTTCTTTTCCCAAGTGGCCCTGGCATCTTCTTTTCCCAAGTGGCCTTGGCATCTTCTATTCCCAGCTGGCCCTGGCATCTCCTTTCCTAGTCGGCCCTGGCATCTCCCTTCCCAGTCGGTCGGCCCTGGCATCTTCTTTTCCCAGTCGGCCCTAGCATCTCCTTTTCCCAGTCGGCCCTGGCATCTCCTTTCCCAGTCGGCCCTAACATCTCCTTTCCCAGTCGGCCCTGACATCTCCTTTCCCTAGTCGGCCCTGGCATCTACTATTCCTAGCTGGCCTTGGCATCTTCTTTCCCAGTCGGCCCTGACATCTCCTTTCCTACTGACAGCACTCATCCAATTGGCCCTGGCAGCACTCATCCAATTGGCCCTGACAACACTCATCCAATCGGTCCTGACAACAATCATCACAATTGGCGCATCATCATCACAATGACCAACTTTGATAAATTTAACTCCAAGCTTGGCTTGTATTCCATATACAATCCAGCTTGAGGGGGAGTGTTGGTTTATTTTAATTTTAGTAAAATTGTATTTTCATCTTTTTAATTTTTTTTCCTTTGAAGATGAGATTAAATATTATTTTCTATCTTTTCCTTTAACTAGGTAGAATGTTTTCCTTTTATGATTAGGTTATCTTTTCCTTTTTATGATTAGATATTATTTTTTCCTTTTATAATTAGGTCATCTCCTGTACTATATTTAAACTCATTGTTGGGTTCATTATTAAATGAAGAATTTAGAGAATTTGAATTCTCATCTTTCATATTCTCAAGGATCGTCGCTTTCGGCTTGAAACTCTTTGTTCTTTTCTTTGTCTACTTAGTCTTTTTGTGGCTTTGTTTCTTTTTTAATCCGTTCTCTTGTATTAGTCTTTCTGTTTTGAGTTTTGTTTCTTTGCACCTTATTGTATTTTTGGTTTCCTTCCCCCTTTTAGAGGTTTGTTCTGTCTATTTTTCGCTCGGTTCAAAGAAGAATAAACACTAATTAACTGACAGCTAAAGAATCAACCGTGTGGATAGAAGCGATCTTGGTTTTCAAGAAAGGGCCGTAAAACAACTAAATGATGCTAGGATTTAGACCCAAAAGCCATTGGCAACAGAGCAATTAAGAAAGTGTTGTGTCTGTGTTTCCAAACTCTACTTACACTAATGATAAAAGGCACCAATGAGGGAAAAGAGCCATATGAAGCATATAAGGAATTCTTTTGGTTCCATAAATTAGAAAATTATAATAAGGGAAAAGAAAGACAGTAGCGTATAGATCCGCTGCAATTGAGGCAGGTACTATTTCTGACCAAGATATTTGTTTCAAAGCTGTTATTAACTGTGAAATTCAACAATTGTTTATTACTAATGAAGTGAATTTGATCCAGGAGTGTAAAGTGAAATGGTTGAGAGAAGGGGATGAAAATATTGTTTTTTTTTCATCATTTTCTGGCATAAAAAATGAGAAGTTTTAAATTTTCAGTTTGCAAGATGCAAAGGGGTTTCCGTTTGACTTATTTTGTGGCAACTAAAACTGAAAATTTTGATTGGAGTGCCCTGCTGAAGAAAATTTCAGGTTAATTAGCTTTTTCAATGGAAACGTTTTGGTTTCTATCAAAGGGCTTGGTAATAATAAAGCTCCAGGTCTAGACCTGTTTTGCTAAGGCTGTAAGGTGCAAAGTCGTTACCAATTACTAATTATCTGATGCTATTGACATTCGTGAGTGTGCTATTTAGACAGTAGTACAACCTATTGAACATATCTGGTTCAAGTAAAGTTGTTCCTAATGCTGCAATGAAACGTCTTTGTGTTTTCTCTAATATGTCGAAGTTTAATTACTCTAGCTTTTAATGGCCCTTGTCTTCCTCCTTGACCTCGTTTATAATCAATGCCATAAAAACAATCATCTCTGAATGTTTGATGAAATTGAAGAGTTTTCTACAAGTATCATCATTTTAGGATGGATAGTTTTGAGGTGATTTGTCTTTTTCCCTTTTGTGCTTAGTTGAGATTATATCATTTTAGACTAAATTTCTTTTCATTCTGTTACGAAGATATTTTCCTCCTTTATATGTTTTTTAGATTATCTCCTGAAATTTGTCTTTGACCTTTCATGTGTTCTGCTAACTTTCAGTCAAGTGGTCTTAAATCGCATACATTGTCTATGCTAGTAAACGACTATCCTGGAGTTCTCAATGTTGTTACAGGGATTATATCTAGAAGAGGTTACAACATTCAGGTAAGTTCTAATTTTATTATGAACTTATAACTTTTTCTTATTTTCATCAGCTTTTTTATGATAATTTTCTATGTCGAAAATTGCTAGAGTCTTGCTGTAGGACATGCAGAAAGGCAGGGATTATCTCGTATCACAACGGTCATTCCTGGAACTGATGAGTCAATTGGAAAGTTGGTTCAACAGCTTCATAAATTAATAGATCTTCATGAGGTAGCATAAGTTATTGACAAGGTTTAAATGTAGTATGACCGAGTTCCTTGCCTTAAGTTATCTTCAAATATTTTGTTTTTGTGCAATGCAAGCTGAAAGTATTGTTGGCAATCCGCCAAAATTAGCTAGTTTTCATACTTAATGCCCGCTTGTGATTGGTTTTAATTACACATGCAAACTTTGACGAGGCATATTTTGTATCATGTCAAGCATCTGATGAAAAACTAAGCAAAATGTATTCCACTTTAGGAGGTTTCTGTTAGCGTTATTTCCTTGACGTATTATTCTGTAGTTAATATGTCAGGCCTATTAAGCCATTAGTAGTTAGGTTTTACATCATTCCTCTTTTATATATATATATATTTCTGTTAACGTTATTTCCTTAATGTATTATTCTGAAGTTAATATGTCAGGCCCATTAAGCCATTAGTAGTTAGGTTTTTTTTTTTGAGAACATTAGTAGTTAGGTTTTACAACATTCCTCTTTTATATATATATGTATGTATATAAATATGTTGGTTGATATAATTAAAGTTACTCCAATCCATTAGCTTAGGCTTTTGGATTGATTGGGAGGAAGTATTGATACGATCTGAGTCGTTTATTATTAGTATTTATTTAGTTATTAGTATTTAATTGGTATTTGTTATTTTAATTGTAATGATCATTTATGGATTATTAGTCTTTTATTATTAAATTAGGTTATTATTACTTGGGGAGTAAGTTAGAGGCTAGGGTTTAAGTTTATAAATAGGAGATGTTAGGTCATTGTTAGGTATTGAAATAGTTGTTGTCTTTTGTACTCTTGCTCTAAGGGAGATTCTTTCTAGAGATTTATCAATAAAAAGTGATAGATTCTATCACACAACTGGTATAATTTTGTTGAAAGAATTTTTTCACAATGAGTTACATACTAAAGATCTGGGAATCCTCAAATACTTTTTAGGTATCGAGGTGATGAGGAACAAGAAAGGTATCTTTCTGTGTCAAGAAAGTATGTTCATGACCTGTTATCTGAAGCATGGAAGTTGGAAGTGAAACCATGTAGTACCCCGATGGTACCCAACTTACATCTTGTCAAAGACGAAGAATCTTTAAAAGATCCTGAAAGATACAGAAGAATGGTAGGGAAATTAAATTACCTGACTGTGATGAGACCTAATATAGCATACTTAGTAAGTGTAGTAAGTCAATACATGTCTTCTCCTACAGTGGATCTTTAGGTGGCCGTGGAACAAATGTTGAGTTACTTGAAATCTACTCCTGGTCAACGAATATGGTATGGAAGTCATGGTCTTACGAGGGTGGAATGTTATTCGATGCTGATTGGGTAGGATCATAAGAGGATAGGAGATCTACTTCGGGATATTGTGTATTTGTGGGGAGGGAACCTAATGTCTTGGAAGAGTAAGAAATAGAATGTGGTTTCCAGTTCGAGCGCAGAGTCAGAAAATCGGGTTATGGCTCAAGCAACATGTGAGATGGGTGGTGTAAAACAATATGATCCAAAACAGTATATCTTATTATTGAGAGGCAACCTCTTTATATAAGAGTTACAATGGGCCTAGCGGGCCTAGATCTATTACACAGTACATTATATACAATCACACATTTAGACTCTAACACTCCCCCTCAATTTGGAGCAAATATATCTATCATGCCCGACTTGTTACAAAGATAGTCTATCCGAGCTCCATTCAATGCTTTGGTGAAGATATCACCCAACTGTTCTCCAGTCTTCACATAACTCGTCGAAACCAACCCTTGTTGTATCTTCTCTCGGATAAAGTGGCAATCTATTTCAATATGTTTAGTCTCTCGTGGAATACCGGATTAGAGGCAATATGAATTGCTTTGCTTGATTGTCACACCATAGTTTAGCAGTGTGTTGCGATTTTGATTCCAACTTCATTCAAAGATTGAGACCGGCCATACTATCTCACACGTTCCTTTGGACATAGCTCAGTATTCGACTCAAAGACTAGAACGCGACACCACATTTTGCTTCTTACTCTTCCATGAAACCAAATTACCTCCCATAAACACACAGTATCCCGAGGTTGATCTCCTGTCTTCTTTAGAACCTGCCCAGTCAGCATCTGAAAAACATTCAATATCGGAATGTCCGTGGTTTTTGGTACAAGACGCCCCTCCGAGAGCAAACTTAAGATAACTCAGGATCTGTTCCACAGCTCTCCAATGTTCAATCGTAGGAGATGACATAAAGCGACTCACGATACTCACGAGAATCACGAAATATCCGGCCTCGTGGATCGCCAAGTAGTTCAACTTCCCAACTAGCTTCCTGTACCTTCTCGGATCGAAAAAGCTTCACCGTCCTTGACGAATCTGTTGGTTTGGCACCATCGGGGCCCTACTGCGGTTTTACACCTAACTTTCCTACTTGATCGAGAGGTCGAGAACATACTTTCGTTGGGACAAAAGATCCCTTTCTTACTTCTCATGACCTCAATACCCAAGAAATATTTCAAATTTCCAAGATCTTTAGTCTTTGAAATGGCTATGAAGGAAAACCTTTAGTGAGGCCATCCTGAACTATCACTTCCGGTAATCACATATATCGTCGACATATACCACAAGTAACACAATCCCATGGTCGACTGAGCGGAAGAAGGCAGAATGATCTCAAGAGCACTTCTACGCATTCCAAATCAAGCAAGAACTTTATTTGAACCTACCAAACCACGCCGCGGGCTTTGTTTCAAGCCATACAGAGATTTTACGAAGACGGCACACTTTGGCATTCTCCTCCGAGCAACAAACCCGGTGGTTGCTCCATATAGACCTCCTCAAGATCACCATGCAAAAACGCATTCTTAATATCCAATCAAATAAAGGCCAATCATTCATTGCCGCAAGAGAAATAAATGAAGAACGGACGACATCTTGGCAACAGGAGAGAAGGTCTCACCGTAATCAATCCCATATGTCCGAGCATACCCCTTAGCAACCAAGCGTGCTTTGAGGCGAGCAACGGACCGTCGGAATTCACTTTGACAAAGAAACACCCACTTACAACCAATCGTCTGTTTTCCTCCTACGGGACGAGCTACCGGTTCCCAAGTACCATTCGCATCCAACGTAGCCACCTCCTCTACCATCGCGCTGGTGCCAACTCGAATGGGACAAGGCTTCACGACTACTTTTAGGGACGAGAGAGACGAGAATCAAGGGAAGTCGAAAGGAAAAGCGAAGTAGGGGATAATTGATGGTATGACACATATGTGGAGATAGGATACGTGCAAGAACGTTTACCTTTGCGAAGAGCAATGGGCAAGTCTAGATCATTACTAGCTTGCAAGTCGGATGACAAAGAATCTGCAGGCATGGGACAAAGCCGCCGAGGGTCGCATGATCGTCAGGGTGTATACCCGAGTAAGAGATGGACTAGGAGGAGGGGGTCGGACCCATCGGACGAGGACACAACCTCATAAACCAACAAATCATCCTCCACGGTGGGGACTAGACACAGGATCAAGCGGAGTATCCTCAAAAAAGGTAACATCGAAGAGGCGACATAACGGCCGTGCACTCGGGCAAAAACAACGATAACCCTTACGGGGACGAGAATACCCGAGGAAGATACATTTCAAAGACTTAGGATCCAACTTGGTCCTTTGAGGACGAACATCGCGAACAAAGGACGTACACGAAAACCTTCTGGGAAGGTGGAACATCTCCGTGGAGGGATACAAAACACGGAATGGAATTTGATTACCCAAAATCGACGACGGCATTCGATTAATGAGAAAACAGGCTGTAGACACAGCGTCAACCCAAAAATGTTTTGGAACATTCATCTGAAATGATAGGGCACGAGCTGTTTCCAGCAAATGCCTATTCTTACGCTCGGCCACACCGTTCTGGGATGGTGTGTCCGCACACGACGATTGATGAATAATACCCTTCTCACTAAGATAGGAACGAAGGGTGCCCGAAAAATATTCGCCCCCATTATCAGTGCGTAAAATTTGAATGGAAGCTTTAAATTGATTACGAATCTCAGCATTAAAGGTACAAAAGTGAGAAAACAATTCAGCACGATTTTTCATTAAATAGACCCAAGTAAATCGGGAAAAGTCATCAACAAACGTGACAAAATAGCGAAATCCCGTTTTAGACATAACAGGACTCGGACCCCAAACATCAGAGTGGACCAATTCAAAAGGAGCAGTTGCTCGTTTATTAACCCTAGGACTAGAACTCAATCGGTGAAACTTTGCAAACTGACATGACTCGCAATCGAGGGAAGACATCAGATCGAATCGGGAAATAACTTCTTCAAAATAGACAAACAAGGATGACCCATCCGACAATGGACTTCAAAAAGAGACGCAGAACCCGCACATGCCACAACCTAGACTGGCTGCTGATCCAGGATATAGAGACCCCCAGCTGCATGCCCCCTACCAATAATCTTCTTCGTCAAATGATCCTGAAACAAGCCGTAGTCAGGAAAGAAGGAAACAAAGCAATGTAAGTCACGAGCCAATTGACTAACCGAAATCAGGTTATATGAAAACGTAGGCAGACACAACACGGAAGATAGCGACAAGGTAGGGGTTAGAGTAGAGAAGGATCCATCAGCTAAGGTAACCGTAGGAAAAGAAACAGATGACAATGATGTAGAGAACAACTGTTCGTTACCTGTCATATGAGCAATCGCCTGAGTCAATGACCCACTTTGTGTGGACGCATTTAAAGAAGACAATGGTTGTTACTGTTTTACCTGGGTTGCAGTGAAAGCGGAAGTGCCGAGGATGATAGCCGTGATGGAGCTGTGGGAACTCGGAGCGCAACACACAAATCAACAGTACTTTCTCCTTTGGACACAAGGTGGGCCTTCAAGCCTCCGATTGTCATATTGCAACTTCTCGCAATCTCTCTTTAAATGACCGGTTTCTCGCAAGTAATGGCGAGTCATTCGAGTATCCGGACGCGTCGGTTGTCGTGAGGAAGATCCCGACGTCGGTCATTCCCGTGTTTCGATGCGAAAAACTAACGTTCCTCCCACCACGAACCACACTCCTCCCAAGTAAGGCGCTATTCGATTGTTCAATTAAATGAACTTCTGTTCGTTGCAGGCGGCGAAACACATCATCCAAAGACGGTAGTTCGATTCCGACAGGATTTGAGACCTCGCATTCTCATACTCGAACCCAAAGCCCACGCAAGAAACCGATAACCCCATCTTTTCCCTCCGGGTCGCTGGATCTGCGATATCTCGACCGAGCGGCATGAGAGAATTTAACTCTCGGCACTATTACGCTTTGTGCCTCGTGTAATAGGTCAACAATGGTTCACCATTCAGTCGGCGTGGAAATAGGACGAGCAAACATCATACGTCCTTGTTACCTGCTCCTTCCCCGAGTACATGAATTCCATATACGTCATGAGTTCTTTCACCGTAGTGCAATGACTAATCAGATCGACAATATCATCATTCATTGAGTTAGTAATTTGATTATACAAGCGAGCATCAACGCGATCCCACTTCCTTCTTTCAACTTCGTCTTTAGGCGGATCGCTATCCATGTGTCATTCTAGCTCATTACTCAAACAGTGGTTTGAATCGCTCGATGCCAATCGAGATAATTTGTCCCATTCGCTTTGCGTTTTGTGATCTCCATCATATGAGAAATCACACTTGTATGCTTGGTATCACTCATATTTCCCGATTAGTGTCAACTGACAGCGAGATAACTCAATTATTTCACAAATCAAACGAAATAAAATCTGGAAACAAATCCTAAAAGCGATCTCAAAAAAATTTCTTCAAGCGGTGAAATTTAAAAAAAAACAGCTCCTTAAAGCAAGAAAGCAAAACAAACCCGAGAGGTTTCCGAGCAATCCCACCGTTGGATCGAGTTGAAACCTGGGCAGACTTAAACTACTCCTCGGGGCAAGCAATCCCACCGTTGGATCGGCCCGGGCGACGGCAGCGACGATTTTCGGCTGGCAGAGGGTTCCGGCGGCGCGTGCGGCTTCGTTTTGGACCGAACGAAGTCGCGACTTCCACAATCGTGTAGATCGGTGGTCGGGAAATTCGCGATTTCCGGTGGCGGTTTCGGTCAACGGCGGCAGCGTGCGTGCGGTCAACCAAAAAAAAACCTAAAAATTCTCAAGCTAATCGTCTTTGCTCGATACCATGTAAAACAATATGATCCAAAACAAAGTATATCTTATTATTGAGAGGCAACCTCTTTATATAAGAGTTACAATGGGCCTAGCGGGCCTAACGGGCCTAGATCTATTACACAGTACATTATATACAATCACACATTTAGACTCTAACAGGTGGCACAGTGGTTGAAGACTTGGACTTTGAAGGTATGTTCCCCTCAAGGTCCCAGGTTCGAGACTCACCTGTGACATTACTCCTTCGATGTCTCTCGATGCCTGGCCTAGAGACGATCGTTGTTATCCTTGTTTAAAAAAAAAAAACATGTGAGATAGTATGGTTGCTTCAATTGTTGACTGAACTTGGGATAGAAGCTGTTGTACCTGCTAGATTATGGTGTGATAACCAAGCAGCTATTCACATAGCGTCAAATCCAGTGTTTCATGATAGAACCAAGCACCTTGAAGTAGATTGTCATTTCATTCGAGAAAATATACATTAAGGTTTGATCTCCACGAGCTATGTAAAGATTGGAAAATAGTTGGGAGATATCTTCACGAAGGCACTGAATGGAACAAGGTTAAATTATCGCCGTAGCAAGCTGGGCATGATTGATATATTCGCTCTAGTTTGAGGGGGAGTGTTAGCATTATATTATGTGGTTTGTATATATTAGTCTGTAGTTAATATGTTAGGCCCATTAGCTATTAGGGTTTACAGTTTTCATCCAATGGTTTACAACATGCTTCTTGTACATATATAAACAGAATCATATCAATAAAATCACGACTTCTTTGAGTCCCAATATTGTGTAACACTCACATCCAGGTGCAGTCTTCAAGTAGCACAAAATCTATTGTACTGTTGCCAAATGATCTACATTAGGAGAAGTCATGAACTGACTCACAATGCTCATTGAATAAGCTATATCTGGTCGTGTTACTGTAAGATAGTTCAGCTTTCCAACTAACCTCCTATACCTTTTAGGATCTTCAAACAATTCTCCCTCTTTAGTAAATTGTGCACTAGGCACCATTGGAGTATTGCACGGCTTGGCTCCCGATTTTCCTGTCTCTAAAAGTAAATCAAGCACTTATTTTCTCTGTGATAGAAAACATCCCTTTTTTATTTCTCAACACTTCAATCCCTAAGAAATATTAAGCACTCCCAAGTCTTTAGTATGAAACTGATTATGAAGAAACAATTTAAGGGACAATATGCCAGACGTAGCAGTTCCAGTAATCACAATGTCATCAACATAAACAACCAATAAGACAACACCATTCGTGGACCGATGATAGAAGATAGAATTTTCTGATTTACTCTTCATCATTCCAAATTGCTCACTGCTTGACTAAACTTCCCAAACTGGGCACGTGGACTTTGCTTTTACTCGTATTTAGAAGACGACATATTTTATCTTTCTCCCCCTAAGTAACAAACCCAGGTGGTTGCTCCATATATAGTTCCTCCTGTAAATCACCATGCAAAAATGCATACTTAATTTTAAGCTGATGCAAAGGCCTGTCGTTAGAAGCTACCAGAGAGATCAATCTTGTACATTTGAGAAAAACCCTTCGCAACAAGCCGAGCCTATAAGCGAGCAATAGAGCCATCAGGGTTAACCTTAACTGCAAACACCCATTTACTTCTGATAACCTTCTTGCCAGCAGGAAGAGGAACTAATTGCCATGTACATTGTTTTCTAAGGCACGAATCTCATCTATCATTGCATCACGCCAACCAAAGTGGGACAAGGCTTTAGGAATTGTTTTTGGAATCGAGACTGAATCAAGACTTCAAATTAAAATTGTTGTTGGGGACGACAAGTTTGCATAAGAGAGACGTGATAAGAACCAAATATATATTATAATAAAAAGATAATAAAGATAAAAGATAACCCAAGTGTTAAAGGTACTTGGACCCTCCCGATCTTGAGACCACTCTCAAGCTCTAAATACCAATATCTCAATACTTCTCAATGTCTCCTTACTTTCCTATCCTCTCTTATTTATAGTCTAAATTGTCTAATATGTTTATCCTACTCCTAATAGGATTGGTCATTCCTTGTCCTACTCCTAATAGGATTGACCATTCCTTATCCTACTCCTAAACGGGTCTTATCATTACCCAGCCCCCAAAATACACCTTGTCCTCAAGGTGTTTAATACAAAAGAACAATAAAAATAAAAAGAAACAAGAAAATATTGCAGGTGACTGGAGTCTGGAGGTGGCGGTGGCGGTGGCCAAATTAGAAGTTGAACAAATTTTATTCTCCAGCCAAGTAAATTTGCGCCGACTTTTCTCCTTCGCTTTCTCTCGCATTTTCTTCTTTCTCCTCGATTTGGTTCTTGCGTGATAACCCCAAAACTTTAGTTTCTTCATTTTCTTGATGTGTTTCATCTTCTTGGACAAAGCTTTCCATTGATGTTGTTTTTCTTTTCTGTCAACATCTTTAATTTCCAAATTTCCACCTTTGACCATGTTTCTTGTCTTGATCGAACCTCTATTTTTTCTAATGATTTGTTATTTTCCCTTCTAATAAAATGTTTGAATATGATTCTTTGCTCTTCTTGATCTTTCTTTTCTAGCATGATGATTTCTTGGCTTAATTTTCTCATCTCATTATCTTGATTTTCTTGGCTTAATTTTCTCATCTCATTTTCTTTCTCATACTTTGCTATTAATATTGTCTTGTTATCTTCATAATCAGCCCCAACAATTTCTAGCCTTGGCTCTTTTTCCTCTTCCTCTCTCTCGAATTTTCCCCAATCAAGAATTCTTTCACCTTTTTATTTTCTTCTTTGTATTGTTGATTTTCTTGATCTTTCTTGATTTCTTTCCCTTTGTTTCTTGATTCTTGCTTTCCTTCACGCTCAACCAATTTTCTGATAATTCTGCCATCCCACGTTTCATTGCTTCATCTACCTTCTTTGTGATCAATCTTGATTGTTCTGCTGCTAATTCAGTCATCTTCACTTCTAGTGCTTTGACACGAGTTTCCATTCTCGTGTTGGTCATTATGTTGCCCAAGAAATTGATGCTCTGATACCAAATTGGTAAGAACCAAATATATAGTATAATATAAAGATAATAAAGATACTAATTAACCCAAGTAATCGAGGTACTTGGACCCTCCCGATCCTGAGACCACTTTCAAGCCCTAAATACTCACTATATCACTACTTCTCAATCCTTCTTAATTCTCTTTACTTTCCTATCTTCTCTTATTTATAGCCTAATATGTTTATCCTACTCCTAATAGTCGGTCATTCCTTATCCTACTCCTAATTGGATTGACCATTCCTTATCCTACTCCTAAACGGGCCTTATCATTAAATTGATAAGAACCAAATATATAGTATAATATAAAGATAATAAAGATACTAATTAACCCAAGTGTTCGAGGTACTTGGACCCTCCCGATCTTGAGACCACTCTCAAGACCTAAATACTCACTATATCACTACTTCTCAATCCTTCTTAATTCTCTTTACTTTCCTATCTTCTCTTATTTATAGTCTAATATGTTTATCCTACTCCTAATAGGATTGGTCATTCCTTATCCTATTCCTAATAGGATTGACCATTCCTTATCCTACTCCTAAACGGGCCTTATCATTACCCGGCCCCCAAAATACACCTTGTCCTCAAGGTGTTTATTACAAAAGAATAATAAAAATAAAAAGAAACAAAAAAATATTGCAGGTGACTGGAGTCTGGAGGTGGCGGTGGCCAAATTAGAAGTTGAACAAATTTTATTCTCCAGCCAAGTAAATTTGCGTCGACTTTTCTCCTCCACTTTCTCTCGCATTTTTTTCTTTCTCCTCGATTTGGTTCTTGCGCGATAACCCCAAAACTTTAGTCTCTTCATTTTCTTGATGTGTTTCATCTTCTTGGACAAAGCTTTCCATCGATGTTTTTTTTTTTCTTTTTTGTCAACATCTTTAATTTCCAAATTCCCACCTTTGACCATGTTTCTTGTCTTGATCGAACCTCAATTTTTTCTAATGATTTGTTATTTTCCCTTGTAATAAAATGTTTGAATATGATTCTTCGCGCTTCTTGATCTTTCTTTTCTATCATGATGATTTCTTGGCTTAATTTTCTCATCTCATTTTCTTTCTCATACTTTGCTATTAATACTGTCTTGTTATCTTCATAATCAGCACCAACAATTTCTAGCCTTGGCTCTTTTTCCTCTTCCTCTCTCTCGAATTTTCTCCAATCAAGAATTCTTCCACCTTTATATTTTCTTCTTCGTATTGTTGTTTTTCTTGATCTTTCTTGATTTATTTCCCTTTGTTTCTTGATTCTTGCTTTCCTTCACGCTCATCCAATTTTTTGAGTAATTCTGCCATCCCACGTTTCATTGCTTCATCTATAACCTTTGTGATCAATCTTGATTGTTCTACTGCTAGTTCAATCATCTTCACTTCCAGTGCTTCGACACGAGTTTCCATTCTCGTGTTGGTCATTATGTTGCCCAAGAAATTGATACTCTGATACCAAATTGATAAGAACCAAATATATATTATAATAAAAAGATAATAAAGATAAAAGATAACTCAAGTGTTAAAGGTACTTGGACCCTCTCGATCTTGAGACCACTCTCAAGCTCTAAATACTCACTATCTCAATACTTCTCAATGTCTCCTTACTTTCCTATCCTCTCTTATTTATAGTCTAAATTGTCTAATATGTTTATCCTACTCCTAATATGATTGGTCATTCCTTGGCCTACTCCTAATAGGATTGACCATTCCTTATCCTACTCCTAAACGGGTCTTATCAAGACGAGACAAAATTGGGTAAGTGCAAGTACGTTTACCTTTACGAAAGGCAATAGGTAGGTTGTCCTCACTCGATCCTAGATCAGAAAACATAGTATTAGCGGGAACTGGACAATCGCCTAGTGGATGTGGCCTTCTAGAGTATACGTGAGTAATGGATGGAGGAACAATAATTGATGATTAGACTGGAGGGGTAGATGTACTACTCAGGGACGGAGAACTCACAACTATATAAATAAAGGGATCATCCTTCTCCCCCTGACTCGTAGGCGACACCGATGGAGTAAT
Organism: Sicyos edulis; assembly: GCA_036507275.1. Taxonomy (NCBI): domain Eukaryota; kingdom Viridiplantae; phylum Streptophyta; class Magnoliopsida; order Cucurbitales; family Cucurbitaceae; genus Sicyos; species Sicyos edulis. The sequence continues at coordinate 18,948,800 of CM071857.1, read as the reverse complement.
TGGTGTATCCTCAAAGAACGTGACATTCCGAGAGACAATATATCGATTCAAATCAGGATAATAACAATGATAACCCTTCTGCACACGAGAGTACCCTAAGAAGATACATCTCAACGATTTGGGATCCAATTTAATTAAATATTGTTGGTTATTTTCATTAATCTTATATTATTTTGTTACCATATTTATTGGGTAAATATCATCTAATTATTATATTGAGGATAATATCCTATTGTATTATTTTTTCCTTATTTGTATAGTGATGGTTTCTCTATTTAAGAAACACTAAATCAACATTGAATAATACACAAAATATTCCTCTTTATTTTTAAACATGGTATCAGAGCAAAGCTAAGAAAAAATAATAAAAAAACCCCCTATTTTTTAGTCTACAGCCGCTGAACGCACCATCACTGCAGCAACCCGAACCACCGTCGACTGCCTTCCTCCCGCCCACAGACATCGCCGGCGAACAACACTCAACCACCGTCGGTGATCGGAACCTCGCCGCACGGTCTTCACGTTGCAAAACAGGACTGGAAAACGCGTGGGTCATCTTTACTTGTCGCAAGGTACTTTGTTCGAGTCTTTTTAGTTGTGGTTCGAGGAGTCTATCAACACATTTTTTGTGTGGTTTTACTAAGGTGTGAACTGCACTTCATATTTGCAAAGTTCCAAGGTGAAATCACGTTTTTTTTAGTGTTGTTTTTTCTTGTGTTGGAGTTTCGTGGTTCAGACAGAAGGTGGTCAAGATAGCAACAACGCTGTCGAGTTTAAAGTCTTTTGCTAGTTTGTTGACTGTCAATTTTTTCCTACCTTATTGCTGTTTACTACTAAATCAGTTTCGTTTTTGTTATTTATCTAGCTGTAAAAATCTTGTTCTTTACTAAAGAGTAATGTCTAAAGACAAGATGTCAGTTGCTAGAATTCCAGCCAATGGCCCTACTATCCAAATCACAACCATTCGACTTAATGGTGACAATTTCCTTTTATGGTCACAAAGGGTTCGAATGTATATTCGTGTACAAGGAAAGATTGGGTACCTAACTGGCGACAAGAAAGCACCTTCCAAAGATGATCCATCATTTGCTACATGGGATGATGAGAATTCCATGGTTATGACCTGGCTAGTAAATTCGATGATAGAAAACATCAGTAGCAACTATATGTGCTATTCCACTGCTAAGGAGTTATGGGAAAGTGTTGCAGAGATGTATTCCGACCTGGAAAAAAAATCACAAGTTTTTGAACTAAATCTCAAACTGAGTGAGATAAAGCAGGGAGGAAATTCCATTACCCAGTATTTTCATTCACTAAAAGGAATTTGGCAAGATCTTGATTTGTTTGATAATTATGAGTGGAATTCTACTGAAGATCAGAAGCACTATAAGAAAATAGTTGAGAATGGTCGAATCTACAAATTTCTAGCTGGCCTTAATGTGGAGTTTGATGAAGTTCGAGGCAGAATGATTGGCAAAAAAAACCTTCCTAATATTAGTGAAGTATTTTCTGAAGTGCGCAGGGAAGAGAGCCGTCGAAATGTAATGGTTGGTAAGAAATCGATTGATACTGTAGAAAGCTATGCACTAGTTGTCGAGGCCACTGCAAACAAGGCTTCTGAACAGACAACCAAACCTCGTGCGTGGTGTGACTTCTGCAATAAACCATGGCATACTCGGGAGAATTGTTGGAAGATTCATGGAAAACCTGCTAATCATTAAAGCACAAAAAAAGGAGATAAGAGTGTTCGTCCACTAACCTCTATTGCAAATAGTGTTGACTCTAGTCTTTTCAATAAAGAGCAAATTGATCAACTTTTGAAACGGCTAAAAACCACTCCACCTTCCGGTAATCCTAGTGTTTCCTTGGCACAAACAGGTAATTTCCCAGGCCTTCGAGTCTTCTGATCATATTGACCCACTCCTAACAAAATTTCGAGTCATACGTCCCATTATATTGTAATGAAAAAATTAGAATAGCAAATGGTAGTTTTTCGTCTATTACCAGAAAAGGAACTATTAAGTTATCTTCATTTCTGACATTAGCGTCCACCCTCCATGTTTCCAAATTAGCCTGCAATTTACTTTCAGTTAGCAAACTTTCTAGAGATTCTAGCTGTCGTGTTATTTTATATGACTCACATTGTGTCTTTCAGGAGCAGGAGTCAGGGAAGACGATTGGACGTGCTAGGATGCTTGACTACCTTTACTATTTTGAGGAAGTTTTGACTAGTCATAAAGAAGTTCAGGGTTTAAGTTGTGTTAGTTCTACCTCTGTTAGGGAAACTTTGATGCTTTGACATTATAGGTTAGGTCATCTTAGTTTTTTCTATTTAAAATATTTGTTTCCACAACTTTTTAAAGGAATAGATTGTTCTAGTTTTCATTGTGAATATTGTGCCTTTGCAAAAACTCATCGCTCTTCATATTTACCTCAAAGTTATAAAGCTTTCACACCTTTTTATTTAATACATTGTGATGTTTGGGGACCATCTAAGGTAGTAACTCAAAATGAGAATGTTAAGATTATATGTGATCTGTAATCATTATGCCCACAAAGGCCCGTTAGTACCTAGGGTTTCCAGCTATCCTCTTGTATAAATATAGACACCGTTACATAATAAAGTTTCGACTTTTTCGAGTCCCTATATTGTGTTACATGGTATCAGAGCAAGGTTGAGAGTGGGTTATCGGAATTAGGGTAGGAGAAGTTGTCGCCGCCGCCCCCGATCTGCCAGCTGTCCGAATCTCGCTGTCGTCCGATCACCGGAGCCGTCTCAAACGCCTCTGGAAGAAGAAAGTCGGCGCCACTCACTTAGGTGCGTGGAGTCGCCGATTTCGCCGGAAGCAGATTGTTCTAGGGTTTTATAAAATGAGAAAATAAAGATTTGAAGGAAGAAATTTTTAGAGGATTTGGAGGGAAAGAAGAAGATTTTGGAGAAAGATTTGGAAGAAAAAAACACATAGAAGAAAGTGGTGATTTTGGAGATTTTTTTTTTTGTTGGAAAAAAAATGAAGAAGATTATGGAAAAGATGGAAGTTTAGGAAGGGAAGAAAAAAAGTTTTGAGAGGATTTTTTTTTTTAAGGTTTTGAGACGAAGAAAAAAATTTGGAGATTTGAGGAAAACTTTGTTTTTTTTTTTACTAAAAGAGGAAGATGATCAAGAAGAAATTTGTTTTTTACAAAAAGAGGAAGAAGGTGATGGAACACTAGAGAAAATTTTTACCGGGATCGAAAGGAAAAATTTGAGGCTCTAATACCATGTTGAAAGATAGAAATTCAAATTCTCTAAATTCTTCATTTAATAATGAACCCAACAATGGATTTTTATAGAGTACAAGAGCCTAATTATAAAAGAAAAATATAATATCTAATCATAAAAAGGAAAAGACGACATAATCATAAAAGGAAAAGATTCTACCTAGTTATAAAAGGAAAATATATAAAATAATATTTAATCTAATCCTAAAGGGAATAAATAATTAAAAAAGATAAAAATGCTATTTTACTAAATTAACATAGACCAACACCTTCATAGCCAGTTTAGTACCAAGGAGCTCGGGAATCTAAAATACTTTCTAGGTATTGAGGTCATGCGGAGTAAGAAGGGAATCTTTTTGTCACATCGAAAGGACGTTCTTGATCTATTGACTGAAACAGGAAAGTTGGGTGTGAAACAGTGTAGCACTCGAATGATACCAAATCAACAACTTGTCAAGGAAGGAGAAGCTTTTGATGATCCTGAGAGATATAGGAAGATAGTCGGAAAACTGAATTATTTGACAATCACGCGGCCAGACATATCATACTCTGTAAGTGTAGTGAGTCAGTTTATGTCATTTCCCACAATAGAACATTGGACAACAGTGAAACAGATTCTGAGTTATTTAAAATCTGCTCCTGGAAAGGGTATGTTATACAAGAATCATGGACATTCGAATATCGAGTGTTATTCAGATGTTGACTGGGCAGGATCTGAGGAAGATAGGAGATCGACCTCCAGGTACTGTATGTTCATTGAAGGTAATCTAGTGTCATGGAAGAGTAAGAAACAGAATGTGGTGTCACGTTCGAGTGCTGAAGCGGAATACAAGGCTTTGTCACAAGTAACATGTGAAATAGTATGGCTCGTTCAGCTATTGAACGAGATTGGAATAAAAACTACAGTACCGGCAAAATTGTGGTGTGACAATCAGGCTGCTATTCACATTGCATCGAATCCAGTGTTTCATGAAAGAACGAAACACATTGAAGTTGATTGTCACTTCGTTCGAGAAAAGATTCAACAAGGCTTGATCTCAACAAGTTATGTGAGGATTGGGGAACAGTTGGGTGATATATTCACCAAAGCGCTAAATGGAACTCGCATATATTACCTCTGCAACAAGCTGGGCATGATAGATATATTTGCTCCATCTTGAGGGGTAGTGTTAGAATTATGTATATATGTATTTGTATTTATCGCTTTCGTAGGTTTAGACCCAATAGGCCTGGTAGGCTCGTTAGGGTTCCTTGTACTCTATAAATAGGCTTTGCCTCGTCTAATAATATGTGTATGACTATTTTGGTCCAAACTCTTGAGTAACATTATGCACCCAAGGCTAATTATGACCGACGACAAGAATCTAGCAGTAACAGGTGGCGATCCGATTTGAGAGGAACCATTGAGTGCTACTATTGCCACAAACCAGGACATCTGAAAAGGGAGTGTAGAAGACTGCAATATCAGAATCAGAGGCTTCGAGCTGCTCATGTTGCATCTACTGATGACCCGGAACACTTAATTCATGCATCTGCTGATGAGTTTGCTAAACCTCAAGTGTCACAGACATCTTCATCACACAATCCTACTGCAACCCTTGCTGAGACAGGTAATAAGAATCGCTGCCTTCTTACATATTCTCCATAATGGGTCATCGACGCTGGGCTATTGCTCATATGACAGGTAACCATAGTCTCTTTGTAAATCCATTGTCTCTGGCTCCTTTCCCGGTTGTCACTTCAGATGGGTCATCATCCCCGATTTAGGGGTCTGGTCAAATAAATGTTACACCCTCAATATATTTATCTTCAGTATTATGCCTACCAAATTTTGCTTTTAACTTGATCTCGATCAGTAAACTTACTCTTGACCTAAACTGTTTTGTCTCTTTCTTTCCTGGCTACTATTTGTTTCAGGATCATATGACGAAGAGGATTATTGGTAAAGGATATGAGTCAGATGGACTTTACATACTTGATCAACAACAAGAAAATGCTATCGCATGCTCGAGTACTAAATCTTTGTTCGAAGTCCATTGTCGATTAGGTCATCCGTCGTTGTCAATTTTGAAGAGACTCTATCCAGCTTTCAGTAGTGTGTCATCTTTAAATTGTGAGTCATGTCAGTTTGCTAAATTTCATCGTCTTAGTTCGAGTCCTAGAGTTCATAAACGAGCTAATGCTCCCTTTGATTTAGTTCATTCAGATGTTTGGGGTCCGAGTCCTGTAGTGTCAAAAACAGGATTTCGTTATTTTGTGATTTTTGTTGATGACTATTCTCGTTTAACTTGGGTTTATTTAATGAAGAATCGTTCTGAGTTATTTTCCATTTTCTGTGCCTTCAATGCTGAAATACGAAATCAATTCTAAATTTCCATTAAAATTTTATGTACTGATAATGGTTTGGAATATTTCTCTACTCTTCTTGGATCTTACTTACGTGATCATGGTATTCTTCATCAGTCATCTTGTGCTGACACTTCATCGCAGAATGGGGTGGCTGAACAGAAGAACCGACATTTACTTGAAACAGCAAGGGCATTGTCTTTTCAAATGAATGTTCCTTAACATTTTTGGGGAGATGTTGTATCTACAGCCTGTTTTCTAATTAATCGAATGCCTTCGTCTGTGCTCAGTGGTCAATGTCTTGTTTTCTACAAAAGAATTGTTTCCAATTGCCCCAAAAATCTTTGGTTGCACATGTTTTGTCCGAGATGTTCAGCCACGTCGCACAAAGTTAGACCCTAAGTCGTTGAAATGTATCTTTCTAGGCTATTCTCGAGTTTAGAAAGGTTATCGGTGTTATTGTCCTGAGTCTAACAGATATCTTGTATCCTCCGATGTTCAATTCTTTGAAGGTGTGCCTTTCACTAAAGGATCGTCCAGTTCGTGTCAAGAGAAGGATAATGTGTTTATTTATGAAGTCGTTCAGTCCTCTACTCCCGATCCGTCTCAAACGTAGTCTCCATCGTCGTGTCCTCCTATCACTCAGGTTTACTCTCGACGCATACAACAACAACCTTCTGACTCATATCCCATATTGGAAAATGCTCCGTCATTTGAACCACAAGCAGCTAGCGATCTTGACCTACCTATTGCCCTCTGGAAAGGTAAACGCTATTGCACCTATCCGATTTCTTCCTGTGTTTCATACCAAAAGTTATTTCCTTCCACCTACTATTTCCTTACTTCTCTTGAATCCGTATTTATTCCTAAATTCAGGAAGCATTGTCTCATTCGGGGTGGTGTCAAGCAATGATTGATGAAATGACTGCTTTGGATGCTAATGACACTCGGGAACTGGCAGATCGTCCTGCAGGCAAGAATGTTATTGGGTATAAATGAGTTTTTTCTATTAAAGTAAATTTTGATGAGTCTATGGCTAGATTAAAAGCTCGTCTGGTGGCTAAGGGCAATGCTCAAACGTATGGAGTGGACTATGGTGACACGTTTTCTCCAGTCGCAAAGATGACTTCGATCAGATTGTTTATCTCGATAGCGGCATCTAAAGATTGGTCGTTATATCAGCTGGATATTAAGAATGCATTCCTCCACGGAGATCTTTAGGAGGAGGTGTACCTTGAGCAACCACCTGGGTTTGTTGCTCAAGGGGAGAACGATAAGGTTTGTCGGCTTTGTAAATCATTATATGGCCTAAAATAGAGTCCGAGAGCTTGGTTTGGGAAATTTAGTGAAGCCCTTGAGAAATTTGGTTTGAAGAAGAGTTCGTCTGGCCACTCAGTATTTTACAGGAATATTAAGAATCATATTATCTTGGTGGTATATGTTGACGACATCATAATCACTGGAGATGACATAGCCAGTATAGCATCGTTGAAAGTTTTCATGCACAATGAATTTCATACTAAAGATCTGGGAACCCTCAAATATTTTTTAGGTATTGAAGTGATGAGGAACAAGGCATTATTTTGTCTCAATGAAAGTATGTTCTTGATCTTTTATGAGAAACAGGGAAGTTGGGCGTGAAACCATGCAGTACTCCTATGGTTCCAAACTTACATCTTGTTGGTTGATATAATTAAATTTACCTCAATCCATAAGCTTAGGCTTTTGGATTGATTGGTGGTTTAACATAATTCAACATGGTATCAGAGCAGGAGGTCATGAGTTCGAATCCCTGCCAAGTCATTTCATCACCAATTAAAATTAAAAGTCCACTTGTAGGGCATTTCTCAAATTTCAAAGCCCACAAGTGAGGGGGAGTGTTGGTTGATATAATTAAATTTACCCCAATCCATAAGCTTAGGCTTTTGATTTATTGGTGGTTTAACATAATTCAACACATCTTGTCAAGGAAGGAGAAGCTTTCAAAGATCCTGAGAGATATAGAAGAATGGTTGGAAAATTAAACTACCTGACAGTTACTAGACCTAATATAGCATACTCGGTTAGTGTGGTAAGTCAATATATGTCATCTCCCGCAGTTGATCATTGGGTGGCTGTAGAACAGATATCAAGTTATTTGAAATCAGCTCTGGGACGGGGAATCTTGTATGGGAGTTATGGACATATGCAGGTGGAATGTTTTTCTGATGCCGATTGGGCAGGATCAAAAGAAGACAGGAGATCTACCTCGGGATATTGTGTATTTGTAGGAGGAAATTTGGTATCTTGGAAGAGCAAGAAACAAAATGTGGTCTCTCGCTCAAGTGCAGAATCTGAATACCGGGCTATGGCTCAAGCAACGTGTGAGATAGTTTGGTTGCTCCAATTACTGACAGAGATCAGGATAGAAAGTGCTTTACCTGCAAGGTTATGGTGTGATAATCAATCAGCTATTCACATAGCTTCAAATCTAGTATTTCATGAGAGAACTAAACACATTGAGGTAGATTGTCATTCATTCGAGAAAAGATACTCCAAGGAGTAATCTCAACGAGCTACATAAAGACTGGAGAACAGTTGGGAGATATCTTCACGAAGGCACTTAATGGAACCAGAATAAATTATCTGTGTAGCAAGCTGGACATGACTGACATATTCGCTCCAGCTTGAGGGGGAGTGTTAAGATTATATGTGATCTGTAATCATTAGGCCCACAAAGGCCCGTTAGTACCTAGGGTTTCCAACTATCCTCTTGTATAAATATAGACACCGTTACATAATAAAGTTACTACTTTTTCGAGTCCCTATATTGTGTTACAGGGAAAAGATGGTTTGATACTTTTATCGATGATCATACCTATGTCACATGGGTATATCTTCTAACTAACAAATCTGATGTTAAGGAGGTGTTCATCCGGTTTTACAATATGATTGAAACCCAATTTCAAACCAAAATTAGTATTTTACATTCTGACAATGGCACCGAATATTTCAATACTCACCTAATTGAGTTTTTGCATGCTTAAGGAGTTCATCACCAATCCACGTGTTGTAATACTCCTTAACAAAATGGTATTGCTGAAAGAAAAAATAGACATTTGTTGGAAGTCTCTCGGGCCATCATGATCTCTATGCATGTACCTCAGTATTTATGGGGTGATGCGATTCTTACCGCCACTTACCTCATAAATCGAATGCCTACTAAGGTCTTAGACTTTAGAATTTCCCTAGAACACCTAAGAACAATCTTTCCTACAATTCGGATTTTCTTAGACCTACCAGTCAAGGTTTTTGGATGTACTGCCTTTGTTTATGTTTCTAACCCCTCACAATCCAAATTGGATCCTTGGGCAATAAAATGTATATTCTTAGGCTATGTTCCCCATAAAAAGGAATATCGTTGTTATGATCCTTTTGCACGAAAATTTTATGAGAGTATGGATGTGTCGTTTGTTGAACATCAACCTTTTTTTAAATCCACTTCCGTTCATGGGGAGACACCTACAGTTGAAGGGAATTTTTGGGATATGTCACCTCTTCCAAGCATCATAAATAGTGAGATTGTGAGTCTTGACTCTCCGATACCCAATCAGGAAGGTTCTTCCTCAAGGGAGAAACACTACACGGTAATCAACATGAACTTCAGGTTTATACTAGGAGAAAGCTGAGCCAGATGAATAAAGGTAAGATGGCTGATTTGACACACAACCAATCGATTATCCCGACAACTGATCCTGATAATTCAGGTAATCAATTTTTAATTCTCTCTTTCACATCTTCTTCTCCTGAAAATAATCTTCCTAATGTTTCTGACCTTGATATTCCCTTAACTTACATGAAAGGAACCTGTAATCTGCTTAAATATAAAGCCCTCCAGATTCATGTCCCTTTCCAATAATCCTCTTCGTAGCAAGGTCTTGAAACAAGCAATAGCCAGGATAGAACAAAACAGAACAATTAAGATCACGGGTAAGCATACTAATAGAGATTAAATTATAGGACAATTGAGGTAACAGAGGACAGACTGTAAAGACAAAGACAAGGTTAGATTGACGACACCACACCCATTAACCAGACATTTTGATTCATTTGCTAACGTAACATCCACCATAGGCGCGGTAGGCAAACTGGTCGAAAATAAATGAAGGTTACCTATCATATGACTCGTGGCACCAGAGTCAATGACCCAACACCACACCCATTTGGTGGATGACGAAAGAAGACAACACCTCACGTTACTTGAGCCAACACTAGTAGTAGTGGACACAAATCTGGACGATGACCCAGCCATAAATAACTTCAACAAAGACCTGAATCACTAACTTTAGCAAACCTCGGGAACACAAATAGTCAGTTTGAAATACAACCAACCAAGACTACCACAATGTAAATGTAAAGACAAAATATTCTTCTTATTTTAATTGAAATAAACGAACCTTACATATACATAGACACCAAAGAAAACCCTAAATAATGAAATTATCGTAAAGGACATTAGACTAATAAGACCCTAGATAACTAATAAACTCTAACACTCCCCCTCAAGCTGAAGCATATATGTTAATCATGCCCAGCTTGTTACAGAGATAATCCACTCACACTCCATTTAAAGCTTTCGTGAAACTATCTCCTAACTGGTCTTCAGACTTCACATATTCCATAGCTCGATATTCTAACTCAACACTTGATTGCGAGACTACATTTTGTTTCTTGCTCTTCCACGAAATCCAATTACCTCCAACAAAAACACAATATCCAGAAGTAGACCTTCTATCCTCTCTTGACCCTACCCAATCAGCATTGGAGAAGCACTACATCCTCATATGACCATGATCTTTATACAAGATTCCACGTCCAGGTGCAGCCTTTAAATAACACAAAATCTGTTGGACTTCGTTCCAATGGTTCACAATAGGAGAAGACATAAACTGACTCACAATACTTACTGAATAAGCTATGTCTAGTCGTGTCACCGTAAGATAGTTCAATTTCCCAACCAATCTTCTATACCTTTCAGGATTGTCAAACAGTTCTCCATCTTTTGTAAATTGCATATTAGGCATCATTGGAGTATTGCATGGCTTAGCTCCTAATTTCCCTACTTCTGATAGTAAATCAAACACATATTTCCTATGTGATAGAAAAATACCTTTCTTGCTTCTCATGACTTCAATCCCTAAGAAATACTTTAACAAACCTAAATCTTTAGTATGAAACTGACTTTGAAGGAAAGATTTAAGAGTCGTTATACCTAATGTATCACTTCCAGTAATGACGATATCATCAACATATACAACCAGTAAAATAATACCACTCGTAGATCGTTGATAGAAGAAAAAATGATCTGATTTACTTTTCTTCATCCCGAACTGCTCAAGTGCTTGACTAAATTTCCTAAACCATGCTCGTGGACTCTGTTTTAAACCATATAAAGATTTTTTAAGACGACAGACTTTACTCCTCTCCCCCTGAGCAACAAACCCAGGGGGTTGCTCCATATATACCTCTTCTAAAAGATCACACCATGAAGAAATGCATTCTTAATATCAAGTTGATGTAGAGACCAACCTTGAGTAGCCGTCATAGATATAAATAACCTGACAGAAGTAAGCTTAGCAACTAGACTAAATGTATCAAAATAATCTACCCCGTATGTCTGAGCATAACCTTTAGCAACAAGACGAGCTTTTAAACGAGCAATTGACCCATTGGAATTGACCTTCACTACAAACATCCATTTACATCCGACAACCTTCTTGCCTGTAGGAAGAGAAACTAAATTCCAAGTATCATTACCATCCGAGGCCTGAACTTCTTCCATCGTTGCACTACGCCAACCAGAGTGAGACAGAGCTTCATGAACCGTTCTAGAAAGCGACACAGAATCAAGAGATGTGATGAAAGAATACGTAGATGAGGACAACTGAGCATAAGAGACACCTCACTCAATCACATGAACTGCCAAAAAATTGGTGTTGAATATAGTCAAAACATGCTAAATTCTGCAACAAATCCAAAATGTTGAATACTGCCAAAAAATTCAAAATGTTGAATATTGCCAAAATACACCGCATGAAGTCACCACAATAAATAACCTCACCACTGACTCATTAGATGCACACCTGGAATCCACTGAAACTATTGCAAATCACCTTGTTAAATTCAAAATTCAATAGCAATTCATCTTCTCTGCAAATGGAACTCGCGTAAGAGAAATTAAATTAAAACCCACGACCTGGAGAATTTCTCAAGAAGCAATCGCACGAAACAAGAGACAGACACGACCCAAAAAAAAAAAACATAAATTGAACTTTTCTGAATCAAGGAAGATAACACCAAATTTCTCCTCCAAAAAACTTGTTAATCATCAAACCCAAAGTTAAATAACGTCAGAACACAGAATCCACATAAATGGGTGTGATCGGAACCTTGCTGCATGCACCCTCACATGCCGGCAAGTGGTGGCGCGTAAGCCTTACATATCGCTCAGATGGAACTAAAACTTCGCAGTTTCGTAGATAGAGGCGTGGGCTTTCTGATGGCGGTGGCGGTGGTTCCGATGTCTTTGACGATGGCCGTGAAACTTCTAAAACCTAATTGTTTGCTCTGATACCATGTAAATGTAAAGATTCTTAATTGAAATAAACGAACCTTACATATGTATAGACACCAAAGAAAACCCTAAATAATGAAATTACCGTAAAGGACATTAGACTAATAAGACCCTAGATAACTAATAAACTCTAACACACAAGGCAACAGAGATCACTCCCAAAACTTTGAATGACAATAACCTCAACAAACTGCAAATCGAGGGATTCAAGTAGGGCCCACAAATTCCAACACCATATATAACTTGCAAAAGACAAAATTAATCACACAAAACCAAGTGAATCTACTCAATAGATTCAAATTAGCAAAGAAAAATTCTCAAATTGTCTTGAACATAGCAGTAGAAGAGCCCAAAATCAATTCCTGATTTCTAAAGAAAACCTTATGAACACATAAAATTGCAACAAGGCAGTCTTAAGCATAAGAAAACCAATTATTCAAGGCATACAAAGGATGCACAACCAAATCCTGTCTTGACAAATAGCTGTTACACCAAAAAAAACTTATGCACAACCAAATTAGTAAATTTCGTGAGTTTTGCAGCAAAAATAATTAGTTTAGATCCGACCACCTTGCATAAGTTCAGAAAACATAAAATAACAGCTATAAGACTAACCTAGTTCTCTACATCCGAAGCTCGAACAATCTAAAAACCAAAATCTGACCACATAGACATACCAAAAATGTTTAACCGAACAAAACCTGATGAACGATGAGTAAAAAAATGGCTACAGAATCTGGCAGCGACAATGCCAGTGGCGCAGAACTCGACAGCGGCAGGCAGAACTCGGCAGCAACCGGTTGAATCCGATTGTGGTCGGCAAAACTGGAGGAATCCGGCAGAGGCACGATAAGATCCCTAACGACAAGATCGAAAGTATCAAACAACCAACCTTAATCTCAAGGTCCCAAAACCCTAGGGTTTGGTTATGATACCATGAAATATTTGATAGAGGCACGATAAAATGTTCTTCTCTTTAATTCATGAAGAGATTACATGCATATATAGACTCAAAGGAGAAACCCTAGCTAAGAATGTGAAATGACAATAAAGGATATTCTTGAAATGAACTTCTATTAAACCTTAAATAAATGCCGACTTAACTCTAAAACTCTTCACTTGTGAATTCTCAAGTTTCTGCCGGTTTCGTTTGCTAATCTTGTTTAGGCTGCATTGGGTGTTTGCTAACTATGCTAATCATAACACCATTCAATTGCTGCTTGGATTGTATCTTAAAAAGAAGGCTCGTTTCCTTTTGGTCAATGCAATCAAGAGCTTGCTGTATGAGATTGGTGGGAGAGAAACCAGAGAATTTTTCAAGAATGCTTTCGGCCTTGGCATTTGAGAAGTGATTCAGCTCGGCTACAAGCTTCTTCATGGGCTGTTGTTTCAAACCATTTCGTAATCATCTCCATCCAGCAGCTGTCTTCTAATTGGGAAGCCTTTCTCTAACCCTGCAGATAGGGCTCTATGTTATTGTTCTTAGGTTTTTGTTGTTGTTGTTATCCTTTGTTTTCTTTTCTTTCCCTCTGGGTGTTTGTTTGCCCTCTGTTTTGGCTCTTGTGTTCCTTTATTGTAGTGAACTAGCACGGGTGGGACCATTTGCGTATCGATTGGAGCTGCCTCCAACAGTAAAGATTCACCCGGTTTTTCATGTGTTTGTTCTGCGAAAAGCGGTGGGCTCTTCGGTGCTCGTCCTGTCCACGCCGTCTATGGTGGGGGATTATTTGTGCATTGCGGTTTGCCCTTAGGTTGTCTTGGGAGTGCGTGAGGACTTGCATGAGGAAGGCTCGCGGCAGGTTTTGGTCCAGTGGGAGGGCTCCTCTTTGGACGATGCTACTTGGGAGTCCGCGACTGACTTGGACTTGCAATTTCCGGACTTTCACCTTGAGGACAATGTGAAGTATTGATATGATCCCGAGATTATTGAAGGTCTACTCAAGGCGGAGCAAGAAATGACGGATTTAGTTTATTATATATTTATGTTATGGTTATTTATATTGTATTGGGCTTTTGGGCCTTAATAGAGATTATTACCAAATTAGGTTATTTCCTAGGTTTACTATAAATAGGATATGATAGGTCACTATTGGTCATTCATTCAATTGTCGTCTTTGTACTCTGGCTCTTTGAGAGATCCTCTCGAGAGAATTATCATGGTTTAATAAAAAGTGTGGTAGATTCTATCACAAAATTTCTTTGTCAAATTAAAATATATATATGAAAAAAAATGTTCTGATGCCTCTTCAACTACCCTAATTTAAGTTGTTTGGAGATCTATAGTTGAGTTGATGTGCCATCCAATTTATGTGAGATCATGTATACAAGGTAGATATAAGAATGACTCTTGCTGCATTTAGAAAATTCGAAATGGTCTCATGGTTTGGAGCCCAATAATCAACAAAAAAAAAGGGCAAACTAGGTAAACGTCTAAATTTAAGAAATTATTTAGGAAAATTTCTAAATGAGAATCATTTTAAATCCATGTCTACTTTTAGTTTTTTTAAATCTCTAATTAACTAATGTGTAAATGTAATAATCTAAACTACCTCCATCTTATTTGTTCCCATTTTTTAATGATAATTATTTTAAATAGCATTCTGTTTTAACTAACATGAGAGATGGAGATTTTGAATAGTCTAAACTACCCCCATCTCATTTGTTCCCATTTTTTAATGATAATTATTTTAAATAGCATTCTGTTTTAACTAACATGAGAGATGGAGATTTTGATTTAAATTTTTAAACAAAACACTCAATTAAAATTAATGAAGATCTTCATTTAAATTTTTTAAAATTAAAACAAGCATTGGAATTTTTTAAAAAACATATTTTATTTTGAATTATTTTTCCATTCCACAATTATAGTACATCCAATGTCCATAACAGTCAGTATGCCCCTAGGTGTTTTCAAAACGTTGTGAAAAATGACAAAACAATAAACACGTACATACCACCTCTGCAGTCATTAATTCCCTTCCCCAAATTCAAGTTGGGTAGCTAAACCGTCAAAACGAAGCCCTAAGAGAAGCTCGAACTTCTCGTCATTCCCTAAACCATCGTCATTCTCCCTGTCCATCGTGATTTGCAAGTAAAAATCTTCCGCCCAACCAAGAACACCGCCGCACGTCTCCACCACTCCGACTCGAGCTTGGACATCTCAGTCCGTGTTCTGGACGATGTCAGCCAGGATGCAACAGTTGATATACATGCCACCAGCGAATCCTGCTGTACATCCATTGAACATCTATGTCATCTGTCAATATCTTTGTCTTTTCTATGTGTGCCCCATCTTTATACAATGCTATACTGATGACTTTGGAATCTTCGTCCAGCCTCATAATTCCCTCGATAGACGATATCAGTAGGGATAGAGAGGTGTTGTGTGTGATATCAACCATAATGGTATTGTAGTTCGAGTAAATATTTGATAAGGTTGGGCCAAGGGGAGGTTCCAAGACCTATCAAAACTTGGTTTATCTTGTATTCTTTTACTTTTGATATAATCTAGATCGTGGATCATATCAATATCTCCCTCATTCCAACTTTTATTAAAGACGACCATAACCGATGTAACATCCATTCGCAATTAAAACAACAAGCTTCCTACCCCTTGAAATTTGGCAGAAGATAGAATAGGAATTGATGATGGGAATAAGAAAAATATAGGGATATGAGGATCTGATGCACACCTAGGAATTGGTGGATGCAAAATGTGGAAAATTGTGACAAATGAGACAATTCAATTCACAATGAACCTGGGAATTTAGTTTGAGATTCGATGATGGAGGTTCCCAACATGATCCAGAGGAAGAGTGAAGAAAATATGGTAGTTGTGTGCTGTAAAACTAAATCCTACATTGGGGTAATTTGTTTTAAAAGCTGGGGTGTAACTAATTCCTAAATAGTGGGTTATATTATTTACTTAAATTAGAAAAATAAGGAGGGAGTGGGAAGGGCATGAATGGTAACAATAATTTCTCCCTCTTTTCCCAAATTCGAAAGTAGACATCAATTTTAATATTTTCCTAATTAGACATTTACTTAAATATTTTGTGAAATATGGACAAATACTATGATTTCCCCAAAACAAATGTCAGCCTCCGTTTCTGGGCTCAAGAAAGGACTTGTACTCGGGTAGACAATTCCTGAAGCTAGTATTTGCATTTCACTTATGAGTCACTACATTTCAGATTCTTTGGGCATGGGCAGAAAGATAGGGCCTTCCATTTATTGGTTGATTCTCATCCCTCACAGACCTTTTGATGGTTCATTGAACCCTTGGAACGTTGAAATCATCACCGTATTCCTTTAATAATATATTTACAAAATACACAAATATCCTAACTTTCAGCATTTTTTTTATGTTGAGAAAAAAATGATATTATTTGAAAATTTTCATGAACAATCTTTTGAGATTCGTAATGTGCATGTATTATGACCTTGTGACTTGTACACGTTCATGATTGATTAAATACGTGTGGATGGCTTCTCAGGTGCGGGATCTAACTTACTTGCCATTTGCTGAGAGAGAATTGATGTTGATAAAAATTGCGGTAAATTCTGCTGCTAGAAGGGATGTCCTTGATATTGCTGACATCTTTCGTGCAAAAGCTGTTGATGTGTCTGATCATACAATTACTCTTCAGGTCAACTCCTTTCCTTGATGTCGTATAGAAAATTATGCATGAATCTATATCTGTGTCGTTCAGACTCTTATATTGATGTGCATGCATTTTTTCTTTTTTCCACAGTTATGCGCATGATTTGTTATAAACGTATTACAATCAATAGAGCAGCACACGGGAATATTTTTTTCCTCTAAATTGATTTTCTGATTGAAGAAATACTACAGTTTCTATCTTCAATTTGGGGTTAAACTTCAGTTTAACCAATGTTTTAAAAGGCGGTCATCAGAAGTCAGAAGCCTAGGCACAATGCACAACCTCTTTTATTGAAGGCACACTATATATAAAAAGAAAAAAAAAAGTCTTTCATACGATAAGAATGAGAGTTTTTATTACCAAGAATAATATATCAAACATACTTGAAATGGGAGACTATTAGTTGTGGAGGAGAAAATAAAGGAAACTGGATGTTGCCTTGTGTGCCTCGTGGTTTTGATTAGAAGCTTATTGGTGCCTCCCCTAATCGAGTGCTTGATGTTAATGTTATGCCAAAGCATAACTTCTCTCAAGTACAAGTGCTAAGAGTAGAATTGTAGAATATTTCTATACTTTTATATGGTAGTTCCTTTTTCTTCTGTTTTGGTCTGGCTATTCTTATACTACAATTTAGAATGTTTCTATACTCTTATAGGTATTTTTTTTGTCTTCTGTTTTGATCCGGCTATTCTTATACTATAATTTTTCATATCCACTCCAGCTCACTGGGGATTTAAACAAGATGGTCGCCTTGCAGAGGTTACTGGAGCCATTCGGGATTTGCGAGGTTTGTGTTCTCATTCAGTCTCTTGTAAACTAGCAGTTGGAGAATGAACTCCTGTTGGGCATTTGTTTGAATAAAATATTATATTATTATATGCTTCTTAACTTGATCGCATTGTGTACATATATTACCTGCGTTTCAATTGATATAATACCTTAGAAAAGTTCATTCTTTATCTGTCCATTTCAATTTTATATTATTTATGTGGATGGTTCCCTGAAGGGCGAGCATCAGAATAAGTGCATTTTAAGTCAACCAAGTTGTAACAAAATGTTTTCAACCATCGACATGATTTTCCAAGAAGAAATAATTCTGTTTCCCATTTAATTTTTGCCTTTGGCTCTTTAAAATGGATCTACACAAACTATTTCATTCACTTTCGGGCTACCCTACTCTCTAATAACGAGTTGTCTAGAGTTAACAATCTCTAGTATAGGCTTATTTGATATCTCATAATTATTCGATTAAATTAAGTCCATGGTAGGCTATCTGCAGTTTGAAGAAGTTAAGAGGGGCCCTTTATTTAGTTTTGTAGGAGTGCTCATCAAATTGTATGGACACTATATTTAGTCTTGTTAGAGTGCTTATCAAATTGTAGATCTTACCGTATTTAAAATGTGAACACTTGTCGATAAATATTGCTAAGTTCTAAAAATCAAGCTTGGAGGTTATGTTATTTTATTTTTTCCAATAGGTTTGGAAATTATTTGGGGACCCTGTAGAGATTGAACTCAAATACCTTGTTACAATACCATCATAAATTAACAACCGAGAATCTTAAAAATTATGGAATATTTAATGTTTCATACACATTTTCTGCTCTTCCTTGTGTGTTTGTGCATGTTTATACATGCAACTCTCAGTGCTGAATTCTTCTATATTTATCTTTATCCGTAGGTGGCAAGGACAGGAAGGGTAGCATTAGGAAGAGAATCTGGTGTGGACTCCACATATCTTCGTGGCTATCCCCTTCCAATCTAAGTTCCACTTAATTGATGTTAGTTTCCTATCCCTTATTGTTTGCGTCGGGCTGTCTCCCTGTTTTCCACCATGAATGTTAAAGCAAAATATTAATTTGTTAAAGAACACATTTAGCATAGAATTAATGATTATTATTAGAATAGTAGAATGATAGGTACCAAACTCTTGTTATTAAGAAAGTGTAGAAAGTCAAGCTAGTTAGAGTCTACCCCTTTTATTTCTCCTTCTATTTCTCTAACTTAATTAAGTTAGTCTACATTCTATAATTAGAGAGGTTAGTTTACATTCTATTATTAGGGTGTGGTTAGTTTACAACTTTCTTGTATAAATATGTATATAACTTCACTTGAATGAATAAGAAAAGTATACAAATTCCTCTCGTACAAAGGTTTATGGTATCAGAGTCTTGAAACTCTTTCAACCCTAGCTGTTGTTGTATTCACAGTTATTGGACTATCAAGATATAGCTAATCACCAAGCTAGTGTCACATATATGTCCTTGACTCCCAACAGCCTCTCACGGGTCTCATTGGCAATTATCCGCAGCCTCGCCACTCTTACCGCTCAAATCAGTTCATCGTCACACTAGTATTTCTTTTAACTAGGTTATTCAAGACCAGTTCGGTACGATTCAAATTTAATTAGACCAGTTCAATCAAACTTGTTCAAATCGGTCCAGGAGAACAGTCAGTGGTCAACTGTCAACAGTCAGCTGTCAACTGTCAATAGTTAACAGTCAACGGTCAACAATTTAAGCTCATCTTCAAATCAGTTTCAATTTTTTTTATTCCCCATATTTAAATATGTCAGTCTCTCAAGTTAGCAAGCTTGACGACTTTGCTTTACACAAAAAAATTTCTTCATTAGAATGGATAGTCGACTCTGGAGCCTCCGATCATATGACAGGGGATAAATCATTGCTCGAGACTTACACTCCACATAATGAAGATCTTTAAGTTTGCATCGCCGATGGAAGTCCTACCAAAGTTCTCTTTATTGGGAGTATTCAAGTATCAGAGTCTTTGCTCCTTCAATCAGTTTTGTTTATGCCACAACTTGAATACAATCTATTGTCTGTGAGTAAATTGAGTAAAGATTTGAATTGTGAGACTAAATTTCGTGCATATTCATGTACTTTTCAGGACTTGGGATCGGGGAGGACGATTGACAGTGCTGAATTATGTGGAGGGTTGTATCTTCTAAAGGTAAAACCTCTTTTGTGCAATAAATCTGAAATTCAATCGAGTAACAAGTTGGCATGTGTTTCACATGCTCTAGATCCATTGCATAAGGATAGTCTTGTCATGATGTGGCATTATCGTTTAGGTCACCCAAACTTTTCCTACCTTGAACTTATTTCCATCACTATTTTGCCCATAAAAATAGTAAATATTTTCGATGTGAGATTTGCCAACTATCCAAACATACTCGCACCCAATATGTACCGCGTCCTTATATCCCATCTCAACCTTTCTCACTTATCCATGGGGACATTTTGGGAGCATCAAAAGTAAAAACTATTACTCGGGCACATTGGTTCCTATTGTTAGTAGATGATCGTACTTGTTTAAGTTGGACATTTCTTATGAAAGATAAGTCCGAAACTGGTCATATATTCAATGTGTTTCATAAAATGTTTCAAAACCAATTTCAAACCAATATCAAAGTTCTTAAGACAGATAGTGCTCGTGACTTCTTTAATTCAAACCTCAACACCATTCTTCAATGTAACAACATTGTTCATCAGGGTTCTTGTGTCTATACACCTCAACAAAATGGTGTGGTTGAACGCAAGAATCGTCATCTCCTTGATGTCGCTAGATCCCTCATGCTCACTTCAAAAGTCCTAAAAAGTTCTGGGGTGAAGTTGTTCTAGCAGCTATATACCTAATTAATCGCATGCCTTCCCGCATTCTCAAGTTTCAAATGCCTTTACAGAGTATACTTACTCTGTATCCTACATCCTACCTTGTGTCCCAAATCCCATTTAAAATATTTGGATGTACAACCTTCGTTCATGTTTAGCCCTAACGGCAGCCCAGTGCAATCTTGGGTGAGGGTGGCAGAATGTTAAATGCCCCAACGGTCGGGGGAATGACGAGGCATTGCCTTGTCCCCGACAGTCGACACGACCTCAGCGTGTCGCCAGTAGCCCTTGATTGCCACCTGATAGGGAAGGACCGGTTCCTGGTGTAAGCCTACCACAGCCGGTTTCTTAGCCTTAGGTGCCGTGGTACAGGCTAACATAGTCATAGTGTCCTGGTCTCACACCACTATGTTCAGTGACACCGATCCAGAGATTCTTTTAGGCATGCGTACTGGACCAAGACCTAGCACCTCCCTGGTTTGCAGCAGCATGCGGTGCGCGCACACGCTCATTACAGCGCTAACTGGAGAGCTCCTTGGGATCTTGAGTTTAGTGCACCTTTCGTATCGACAGTAGTAAGAAAGCTGAGGCCGAGATTAGTTTCTCGTAGAGTATCGAGATGCGTTGTAGTTTTCTGGAGTAAGGCCGTAAGATGGCATCCGTGGTATTTATGTATGGATTAAAGTGATGTGCTCTCTTCTGTGTTGTATTCATAGCTTGCATACTTTCTGCTAGATGACCAGTTGTACTGTATTGTACCTCGGTTGGGGATTCTTACCGAGTAATTCGTTACTCACCCTTATTTTGTGGTTTTCCACAGGTAATCAGGGCGCAAGACAGGATGGCTGATGGAGGAGCTACGGATCATGGAATAACTGCTGTTTTAAACTCTGAGTTTATATTTATGTTTTTAGTTTGTCCTCTGAATGCATGTAGTCGGGCACGGAGCCCGTAGGGTGTTTTCTGATTGTTTCTGGATTCTGACACTGTTGTAAACTGTTTGGGGTTTTGAATGTTTTGAATAAATCTCTGATTAGAGTATGTTTTAAACTGTTTTTAGCTTGGAACAAGTGCTTGGAAACAGGGACAGGTTTCAGGACATTTTATATTTGATTATTGAATGAATGTTTACAAGTTTTTGGTTTCATTCAGAATCTGGAAAACAATCTTGCATAATATTTTTAAGTTTTAAAAGCATGCATTGAGGTAAAGGCCTAGTTTAGAACCTCTTTTGGGTCGAGTCTTTACAGTATTAATAGCAATATTGTATTGATAATACATAATATTTTATTCATGAGTATTTGTAATATAGTATTAATGACTATGGATGCTAATATTTTAAAATTTGCCTACATTTGTAATTATTTTGAGAGAAAAGCTTATCCATTACAATTTCCATTTTTTTTTATTACTAGGCTCGACGGACTTGCTCTCACCCCCAACTTTAAGTCTTCATTGTTCTCGATAAAGGTGAGGCTTAGTATAAAGGTGAGGCTTAGTTTTCCCAAATTTAAGATTTCTTATGGTTTGATTGCAATACTTCATGTTTTCGGGATTAATTGTAACAGTTCACTCATTTTCTCTTTTTAGTAAAGAATAGATCAATGTCCGACGCAATTAACTGTGTTCCCTAAAATACGAAGTTTGAAGCTTAAGTCCTAAGTTTGTTTTAGATTTTCCAAAAATCAGAATTCAAATCTCAAACTCAATGTAAGCATTTACTTGTATTGAATGTTGAAATTAAAACAAACAGAATGAATGAGTGTTCTCTCTATATCTATTTTATGAAAGAAATTTGACTGAATTAAAAACATCGATAGAAAAATAAAAGAATGGAACTTCCTTTAAGTCGGGGTTGCTTCAACTTTTGTTGCCATCGAGGGGAGGTTGGGAAGTCGAGTTCATTGCTATTTTCACAGCTTTGGGAAACTTAAGGAGGTGAACATTGATATCCAAATCTGTTATGCTTATTTAAGTCAAGAGTAGGAAACTTTAAGACCCTCTATTTTGCGTACTCCTAGTAGGCTCATGCCTGACCAAAGAAGTGGGTACACTCCTTCGCCATCTTGTTGTGGACCACATTTTCTTCTTCCCTTGGATCTCTAGGCTTCATCTTCTGGTTAATTTTTGGTAAAAAGATCGCAGCTCGAGTCTTGAGTATTTTGTCCGTAGGAGATGGCTTGACCCTTTGGTCGAGGCATAGTTGTGTGATCGAATGTTGAAAGAATATCTTCTCTTGCTTTTTATTCACACAACCCTCCCTGACATCAATGATTCGTCCTGTTATGATGGTGTAAAGAAGTAGGGTTCTGCTCCTTGTAATAGAAGTGTATGTGTTGTGGGCATGACACTAGTCTTAATGAAGCTTAGCCAGTTGTATGATTTCGTGTTTACGACTGCTGTTGGAATCAATTGAATATTCTTTAATTATTTCTAATATGCCCCATGCATACCAACTGTGTCTGGACATTCTTCAAGTTGCTTTGCCGTGGGCAATTTGATGCAGATTCCATAGTACTTGGAAAATTATAGAGCATATCCACAATGCGCAAGTATACTCAGTCTGCAGCCAAGTTATAAGTATTTTTACTATCGTTCTCTGCAGGAACTATGAACTTACTATGTTAGGATTATATGTATATATGTGTTTTGTATATATTACTGCTTTTCTAGATTCAGGCTCATTAAGGTTGTCATGTATTCTATAAAAAGGCAATGCCTCTTCTAATAAAAGTAGAACGACTCTTTAGTCTCACGCTCTCGATTACATGGTATCAGAACTATTATGTTTTTTTCTTTTTTCCAAAATTCGAAATTAGGGTTGATGTTCTAGCAGCCGCTGTCGTCAGAAATTCGCGTCAGAAAACTGCTGCTGCTATTAAAGGGTGTTTCTGCCGTCGTACGTTAGAATTTTTTGACACAGTCTACATATTTCGAAAGCCCACGTCTCAATCTACAACATACTCAAAAATCGCGGTCAACGGATAAACATGGAAGCCACACTTGCCGTCGGAAGTGTGCAGCTGCCAGAACTTTTAAACTACCTTAAAAAAATAGCGTTTTCTGTGCTGTTTGCAGAATTTGGGCACCGTGAATTTGCAATTGGGTGTGGCGGCGCATCCGAGCTTCGTTTCTCGTGTTTTTAGTGGGTTTTTCTGGTAACGAAAAGCTCTACACATCTGTGGAGTCGAAACTTATTTTTTGGCAATTTTTTGTTCCAAATCTGATCGTCAACTGATACTGTTATTCTATTTTTCTGCTATATTCAGTTCTGATTTTCTGAAATATCAAGTTACTTGTTGCACATTTTGATTAAATCAAGGTAGTATGGGCGAAAATAAGCATACTAGTGTGATTTCTCACTCGATGGAGATTACAAAGCGCAAGTTGAATGGTTCGAATTACCTAGATTGGAGTAGAACGATTAGAAATCATCTACTATACAATGAGCTGGAGGACCATGTTGATGGAAAACCTCCTACGGATGAGGAAGAAAAAAAATCGTTGGGATCGTGAGGATGCACGTCTATACAATCAGATTACGAACTCCATGAACGATGAAATTGTAGACTTGATAAGTCATCATTCTACTGTAAAAGAACTTACGAAGTTCGTGGAATTTTTGTATTCTGAGAAGGAGCAGGTCATAAAAACATACGACGTCTGCACGTCTTACTTTCATGCTGGTCGCAATGGGGAGTCTCTTATGACTTATTACACTCGACACAAGAAGAATGGTGTTGAGTTGAACTCCATAATGCATTTACTGCTGATATTGCCGTACAACAGTCTTAGAGAGAAAAGATGGGAGTTGTTAGCTTTCTGAAGGGTCTCAAACCAGAATATGAAGCTGCCAGGTCTCAGGTTCTATCTGGAACTGAGATTCCAAGCTTGGATGATGTGTTTAGGAAACTACAGCGTACTGAAGGGACTCATGTAGAAATGCTAGTCATATCATTGAATAGTGCCTTGATTGGAAGAAATGACACACGAGGTGGGAGGAATATGAATACTTCGATGAAATCTGGGTATACTCAAAGTTAGGAATCGAATGGTGAAAGACGTCCGGAAATAGAATGTTATTATTGCCATAAGCCAGGGCATCTTAAGAGAGACTACATGAGGCTAAAGTATCAGAATCAAAGACTTCAAACAGCCCAACTTGCTTCCAGTGATCAGAATATGTCTGATGAGTTTGCTCAACTCCGGATTCCAAACGCATCATCGCAGTCGTCGTCTTCAAACCCTCATCCTACTGCAACCTTGGTAAAGTCAAGTAACAATCATTGCCTTTTTTCGTCATCTACGAAGTGGGTCATTGATTCTGGAGCCACTGCTCATATGACAGGTAATATTAACTTGTTTTTCACTTCGTTGTCATCTGTTGGTTTTCCTGCTGTTACATTGGCAGATGGATCCTTGTTTCCTGTTCAGAGCTCAGGATCGGTCACACTTACCCCTACCCTATCATTATCTTCTGTCTTGTGCCTACCTAAGTTCTCATATAATTTGATTTCTGTGAGCCAATTATCTCGTGACTTCAATTGTTTTGTTTCGTTTTTCCCTAGTTATTGCTTGTTTCAGGATCATTTGACGAAGAAGATTATTGGTAGGGGGCATGAAGCTGGGGGTCTGTACATCTTAGATCAACAACCAGTCCGAGTTGTAGCCTATGAGAGCAATGCATCTGCATTCGAGGTTCATTGTCGGTTGGGTCACCCATCGTTGTCTGTCCTGAAGAAGTTGTTTCCTGATTTTAATAAGATGTCATCTTTGAATTGTGAGTCTCGGAGTTTGCAAAGTTTCATCGTTTGAGTTCTAGTCCTAGAGTCAATAAACGATCTAATGCTCCATTTGAGTTAGTTCATTCAGATGTTTAGGGTTCGAGTCCTGTTGTGTCTAAAACATGATTTCTTTATTTTGTTACTTTTGTTGATGACTTTTCTCGTCTTACTTGGGTTTATTTAATAAAAAATCGTTCTGAGTTGTTTTCGCATTTTTGTGCCTTTAATGCTGAAATTCGTAATCAATTTAATGTATCTATCAAATTCTTGCATACTGATAATGGGGGTGAATACTTTTCGGGTACCCTTAGTGCTTATCTCAAGGATAAGGATATTATTCATCAATCGTCTTGTGCAGACACTCCATCTCAAAATGAAGTGGCTGAACATAAGAATAGGCATTTGCTTGAAACCACGAGAACCTTGTCCTTCTATATGAACGTTTCGAAACACTTTTGGGTTGATGTTGTAACCACAGCGTGTTTCCTCATTAACCGAATGTCATTGTCTGTTCTGAATAATCAAATCTAGTTCCAGGTCTTGTTTCCATCTAAGGAAATGTTTCCTACTTCCCCAAAGGTCTTTGGTTGTACATGTTTTGTGCGTGATGTTCATCCTCACCATACCAAGTGTTGGAGCGAAATCGCAACACACAATTTTAGAAATTAATAATTAAGAAAAGTGATGATGTGGCTAGTTTAAGACTTCGCCAGAGCGAAGTCTCTACTTTTGATTAAACAAAATGTGTGTGTGTGATCCCCAAAGGTTGTGCAAGTATACACAGTCTTTGTTGCAACAAGTTTTAAAGTAAGTAAAGGTCATCTTCACAGGGAATAGTTATTAGTGTCAGCATAAGCGAAATCAAGAGTCAGGGTAACATGGGAAATTTTTATGGGGAAATTAATCTAAGCTAAGTAAATGTAAGATAGATTGAACTGACGAAATACATCGGAAGGGAATAAGACAGTTTTGGAGAGCTTCACTTAGGCGAAACTATTTAAAATTAAGAAGCAACAACTGATAGCTTTCTCTTGTACTCTCTCGAGTTGTAGAAGTTGGCTCTCTCGAGCTCTTGGTTTGGTTCTCTCGAACTCAAACACTGCTAAAGCGAAGCAACACAACATTAGGCGAACCTTATCTCTAAGTGTTCAATTTAGATGCAAGTAAACTCATCTCTAAGAAAACTTAGCGAACCTACTGTTATACATGCAAGATCGCTCTATTTCTATTCTCTCGAAGCGAAATAAGGACATACACATAGAGGATCAAACAAAATGTTTTTCGAATTAATACATCATGCATAATAGTTTATCATCTCGCTAAAGCTTCGCTTACGCGAACGCCTCCTACTTATCTAATTCCTTCCAATGATAGATTTAGCTGCTCATTTCGATAAATAAAAGCGAAATAAAGTAGAAGCAACAGTTTATCTTCATTAAAAACAGCAAATAACAAGGTTCGTTAAAACTACACTAAGACAGAAGTAGATGAAAGCAATAAAAGAAAATAAAGGAAACGACGAAACTACAACTAAACTACGACTAAGTTAAAAAATAAGGAAATTTTGATTGGAAATTGCTTGACGGAAAAACTCTTCTAAGGGAGGGTGATCGACCCCAAAATGGGTGACCGACCCAAAAATGGGTGACATTTTCCTCTAAAGGAAAAGACATCTATTTATACTCCAGCTCCAAGCGACAAAGCCTGCTTCACGATCCTGACAATGTTGGACTGCTCTTCGATTTCTTTTCAGATGAATGACTACTTTATCTGACATTTCTGCTCCACGATCCACATTGTCGGTTGTCAAAGCATCTTTTGCTTCGCTATCTTCACGAGCGAGTTCTTTCGCAGGATGCCTTTGCTATAGCGAAGGTTTGACAATACTTCAAGCTCTGCTGTCGTGTTGGGTATCTTCAAGGCACGCTTGGTTGGTTGATGTTCGTTTTGGCGAACTTCTTCTAGTGTGAATTTCGCTTCGCTCCATCAGGAATGTTGCAGACAAACTAGAAAATATCAATTCTTTTTAAAACATATAACTTCGCACACATTCAAGCACATTTCGCTACAGCGAACCCATATATGCATCCTAATCAGAAAAACTAAATGATGTTTCGTTTAAGCGATATTTAGGTATGATGGGGCGAAATTCAATATTAAATTAATTAAATATTAGCAAATTCTTATAAAAATATATTCTTTTAAGCTACTTTAACTCTCAATTCTTGAGAGTTATCACACCCTCAAACTTGCATTATTACTTGTCTCGAGTAATAGCTCTATTTCCAGTGGAGGGAATTTGCTTTTTTCTATTTTTTTTCACAACAACGAACGGTGCATCTGACTTTGCTAAAGTCATCAACAAATCAATCTGAGCATTCAAAAGTATTTCTAAGTAAATCTTTTCAATAACTAAATAATGCTGGTCGAAGCTTCAAAGTTTCAAGAACTCAATTTTGCAAATCGCTTTAGCCATTTGTTCGCGAAAACTCCTTTTCGTTCAGAATTTTAATTCTTTGGTTTTTTTAGTTTTCGCTAGCCAATTGGACAAAACTTTTCACTTTAAACTCTTTCGCTCCTTTTAACTTTGGTACTTCTCATCTTTTGCCGAAGTGAATACTCTCCTTTTACAATTCGTTGGGGATTCCTCACTTACGGTATCCTACTATCATT
The DNA here is from genome assembly GCA_036507275.1 of Sicyos edulis. Taxonomy (NCBI): domain Eukaryota; kingdom Viridiplantae; phylum Streptophyta; class Magnoliopsida; order Cucurbitales; family Cucurbitaceae; genus Sicyos; species Sicyos edulis. The sequence goes on along the minus strand of CM071857.1, from coordinate 18,920,827 downwards.
TGCTCAATTTTCATCGAATGTTCGATATTATGATAGATAGGCAATGTTAGAGCAAACGACAGTGGAGAAATGATCCCAGGACTTAGGCTACTAGCCCTTTGATTCACTTCGCTCTGGTGAGTAGTTGGGAAAATTTTTAATTTTTCATGATTTTATCCTATCCAACCAAGGGTTTGGGTTGTAAATCTCACCTTTTACTTCAGCGAAATGGCAACTATCCAATTAATTTTTCTACGCTGAATCGCTCTTGAAGCATGTTTCAATTCTGCGCTTTTCGCGAGTATTTACACATTTTGCTTAGGCGAACTCCACCCCCAAACTTGGACTTTTCATTGTCCCAATGAAAACACTCAACACTCCCAAACTTAAAGTTTGCTAAAAGTTTAAGGCTTGGGTTGAGTCGAATTGAGTTCGCTTAAGCTAAAAGAATTCGCAAAATTAAATTTCAAACCTTAATGAATTTCTGAAAACTATGACCTCTACTCCTCACAAAATTTCGCTCCATCCAATTTAAGGTTTTGCGCCAGCATAGTGAAGTTATAAAATTAATTTACAGAGAAATAAAATTGACTTGTACAGAAAGAAAGTTAATGAAATTTCGCAAAAGTATAGATACAAAACATTCGCTGAAGCGAAAGATAATAGCATTGATAATTTACGTGTACACAAGATAAAGTAAAAAATTACGCGAAAGTACATACATGCAATCATACAAAAATATTAACAGAAGCGAAAATAAAGCGAACAGAAGACTGAAATCTTTTGGTAGAGGCGGGAGTTCTAGGAACGGAGGAAGTTGGAACGGACCACCCTTTAATCGGCGCAACATTTGTTGGATGACTTGCTTTAGCTGAAGGAAATAGCGATTAAATCTGCGATTTTCATCTCTTATTTCCCTCAACAGTTGAAGTTGCTCGCTGTTCGTTGAGGTAGATGCGGGGGTCTTCTTCGCTGCACAAGCTCCTCTCGCTTGCGCTTTTGGAACGAAATTTAAGCTCCTCTTGTTCGGCAAAATTGGGTCGCTCGGCCAGCCTACCAGCCCTTGGTGCTAGCATAACGCTGAGATAGAGTGAGGGAAAAGTATGTAGCTCGCCTTTTGCCCCTTCCAATCGCGAATCTCCTTCACGATGATGTTGCCGATGTTAATGGTTATGCCAGTCATGATTGTGCAAATTAACAAGCTCGCGGCACGGTGAGCGTGGACTCGTGGGAGATTGGCTGAAGCGAAGATTTCATGAAGGCGGCCCAGATTTTCACCTCTTCATTTAAATTTGCGGTGTGGAATCGGCGAGACTGCGGGCCTTCGTCCCATTCATCTCCTTCAACTCCAATTGTCTCGAGATAGAGTTGAAGGTCTTCTTCTAAAATTTCATCCAATAGCAGTTCGAATTCGGACTTTTCGTTGCTCAGGGCGAACAGCGAATTCCAAGCCTTTGGAGACCAGTCAATTTTATGGCCGCGAACAGAGGCTTTGAATTCAATAACCCACTCTCGCTTTGCCGAACCCAACTCCGTGCAAAGCTTCTCCCAACCTCTGGCTTCAATTTGTTTGACAACCTTCGCTGGAAGTCTTCTGAGGTTAGGGTCGAAAGACTGTTCTGATAAGAACCTCTTCAATTGATATTCGATGACGTTCTTGCTGATAATCTCTCACATCTTTTTGACCGAGCGAACTGGCACTGTCCTTCACAGCTCTTTCCCTACGCAAAGGACCCTTCGCTGATGCTGTGGAGGCGCAGATGATCTTGTTTGTCCTTGAGGCCCGATGGCTTGTTTTTTCGCCTGTTCTTTCTTCGTCTGTTAGGGCGAACAGTTTTTCATCCAATTCTTCTTCGAGATCCTCATCGCTGCTGACCTCCTTGCGAAATAATCCCTTGCCCTTTCCACTTGCAGGCTTGCTGCTCTCTGGATCAGCAGCAACTTGACCAGATGTCAAGTGTGCGTCATCTCCAGCGATTGGCGAATCCTCGCCCAACTCGCCGACTTCATCTTCTTCGCTATCCTTTTTTGGGCTCGCGAAACTTTCAAGCTCTTCTTCTTCCGCCGCAGGGCTCTCAACTTCCTCAGCTTCTTCTCTTGGCTCTTCGCGTCTCGCTGAGCCCAGCACTGAATCGTTAACACCCTTCCGGCGACGTTCCAACGGTGCATCATCCGCCTCTTCGTTGAGATCAACCTCAGATGCTTCAATTATATCTTTGGGGTCTTCGCCCTCATAAACCGCAACAGCGAGCCGCTCTTCTTCTTCCGGCTCGACTTCGATTATGTTGCTCCTCTCGGCCACAAAAGCCTGAGGAGCTTCTCTCGCCTCGGCGGCATTCTTCTCCGCCCTTCACTGCCGTTGCCGCAGCAGCTTCTTCTCTTCTTTCTTCCTTCTCTTTTCTCTTTCTATCTCTTCTCTCTCTCTCTTCCCTCTTCTTCTCTTTTTCTTGTCTTTCCTTCTCTTCCAACATTCGCTGATGTTCAGCCCTTGACTTCGCCAATTCGGCCTCCAATTCTGCCATCTTTCTCTTCATGGCCAATTGCTCTTCGCTTTCCACCGCCTCGACCACTTTCTTCGCTATCGGCTTTTTTCGCTGCAACTCAGCAAACTTGACTAAACTGACCTTTGCTGGCGCGGAGGCTTGCCCATGAGCAAGCTTCACGCTTGCTCCTTCTGGAAACTTCGCTGAGCTGCTCTCCTTTAGCCAAACTTTTCCCTTGCCACAGAGGGCACTACTGCTGAAGTCGAGCTCGCTCTCGACTTTGCTACTTTCTTCAGAACGATCTTTGGCTAGACTCCCATAGAAGGAGTCTCTGATACTGTCGAGCTTGGTGCTGCTCTACTTGAGGCTTACTAGCTAAGTCTCGCAGCAGCGAGAACGCTTAGCTTCCTATCCGATTGGTCAGACTTCTTGGCAGAGGCAACTAAGATTTGGGTTCTGGAGGCGATTTGAACTTTTGAGGTTTGGTAAGGGGGACTTAGAAGTTGCAAAATTCTCAGCGAAACAAAGAAGCTCGAGAGAATTCTGGGAGTTCGAAAGCGTGAAAAAGTGAAAATGAGAAGGAAATGTGAAATTTATAGTTTGTAAGGATTAGGGCAAACGAACGCCTCGGGAAGCGAAACGACGCTCGACACTCGGCGAAGCACGGGGTGTTAGATTGAATTTCTAGCTGACACATGTCGAAATGAGTCAGGCTAATGGTGCCGTGCAGAAGATTAGAGCTCGCATGTTGACAGCTCAGAGCAGGCAGAAGAGTTACGCCGATGTGCGGCGTCGAGACTTGGAATTTGAGGTTGGACAGCATGTGTTCCTAAAGGTTGCACCGATGCGAGGTGTTTTGAGGTTCGGTAAGCGTGGGAAGCTAAGTCCCCGTTTTGTTGGTCCGTTTGAGATTCTGGAGAGGATTGGCAAAGTTGTTTATCGGTTAGCCTTGCCTCCGTCATTGTCAGCGGTACACAGTGTTTTTCATGTTTCGATGTTGAGGCAGTACGTGCTGGACCCGTCGCACATTGTTGACTTTGAGCCTTTGCAGCTGAATGAGGATTTGAGCTTCGAGGAGAAGCCAGTGGGGATTCTTGCCTTTGAGACAAAGACGTTGCGTAATCGTGAGATCCGTTTGGTAAAAGTTCAGTGGAGAAGTCAGAATTCGGAGGAAGCCACTTGGGAGCGGGAAGATGAGATGAGATTGCATTATCCCGAGCTGTTCCAGTCTTAGGGACTTTCGAGGACAAAAGTCATAAAAAGGAGGGAATATTGTAACGGCCCGGGTTTTTCATCCCGGTCTTCCCGGTTTGCCCTAGGGGAATTTTGGTAATTTGGTCGGGCCGACAGGGCCGGTTATGTCTTTTCTAATTGCCAAAAAAATTATGAGATGGATTAAATAGGATTGGGAAGCTAGTTGGGTGTCATTGCCAATTGAGCTTCCGAGCGCTCTTGTTAATCTGTATGCATCACCTTGTACTTAAGCCGTGGTTCAAAGGAGTTTTGAATTTCAGTTTAAAAGCAGAAATCGCCCGAGTCTTCTTCCTCATTTCTTCTCCGATTTTCCCTTCGACCGACCGAGCTCTTCGCGATTTCTCCCTCGCCGACCTCAATTCGACTGAGCTTTCCTCTCCCAATTCGAAGTCGGATCTCATCTCGAGCAGCCGGAGGTCCGAACGCCATCCCGGTAGCTTTCTTCTTCTTCTTCTTCTCCTCCATTTGTCTCCCCTGTTTTCGTTTTTTCCATTGCCGGCCAAGAGAGTGAGGAGCAGTGCTTGTGTAGGTTCAGTGCAGCTAGCCGAAGGGAATCATCCAGCACCAATTCGCCAGCTCGTCGCCTCGATCGCCCGAGCTCGCCCAATTCATTTTCCTTCTGAATCGCGCGCAAAAGCCAGCTCCCGCGCCAGATTGCCAGATCGCCAGTTCGCCCAGCCGAGCCGCGTCGCGCACCGAGTCCCAGCGCCGTGTCGCCTTGTGTCCACGCGCCTGCTCGCCGAGCCATGTGAGTGCTCCCGAGCCGAGCCTAATTGTTTTGTTTAATTTAGATTATGGTGTGTAATTGTGTTGTGCTTGTTAGGTTCCCGGTAGCTAGCTCGAGTTCGTTCGCAGCTTAGGATTTCGTGTTAATCGCCTCCCCGACCAAGGTAAGGATTTCTTACCGGAGTTGTGTGGACCCTGCGATATATTATGTGATTGCTGATTGATTGCTTGTTTGTGTTTATTGACATGTGTAGTGATAAGTGCTCTATTCTCGATTTCGATGGCATGAATTCCTACGTTGTTTCTCATGTTAGTCCATGCTAGGTTGTTCCTTTTCGGCATGCTCGTGATTCATTCTTGCTTCGTAGTATCATGCTAGGTTCGTTGTATTCTTATTGAGCACGTATTGGAATGTATTGGATTGTTTGTTGATTGCTATAGCGAGTTAGAGTGCGGTAGATAGCATCATCCGGCCGGGTGCATAACGAACCTTGCATCCCCGACAGGACGCACGAGATGGTGCTCCATCCCCGATCCCGTTAGGGGATTAGCTAACCCTAACTACCGCCCCCGCAATCTCGGGTGAGGGTGGCAGATCGTTAAATGCCCCAACGGTCGGGATGATGACTTGGCATTGCCTCGCCCCGGCGATCGGCACGTCCCTCGAGTGTTCGGCCGTAGCCCTTGATTGCCACCTGTTAGGGCAAGGACGGCTTTCGGTGTAAGCCTACCACAACCGGTTCCTTAGCCTCAAAGTGCGGTGGTTCAGCCGACATAGTTCACATGTCCGTGTCTCACACCCCTATGTCGGTGACACCAATCCGGAGATTTAGTTAGGCGTGGTGGATCTGGACATGGGCAATTTTTGCCACTAGACCCGGCACCCCATAGTCTGCAGAGAGCACGCGGCGCGCGCGTTACGCTCATTACAGCGCCGACCGGAGAGCTCATCGGGATCTTGAGTTAGTGCACCTTTCATTCGACAGTAGACAGGCTGAGGCTGGGACTCGTTTCTCATATAGGGCGTATTGTGTGGTGGATTATTCCGGACTAAGACCCTGAGTTGGCATCCGAGGTCCAAGTATGGACTCAAGCTATGTGCTCTATTCTGTGTTTATACTCATAGCTTGCATACACTCATCTAGATGACCATGTATATCGTATTGTACCCCGGTTGAGGATTCTTATTGAGTAATTCGTTACTCACCCTTATTTTTGTGGTTTTTCCACAGGTAACCGAGATGCGAGACAGGATGGCTGAAGGAGGAGCTGTGATCATGGGGACCAGCCATCAAACTCTGATTTTGTGTTATGACTCTTGTCTTTTATTTTCCCCTGAATGCATGTAGCCGGGCACGGAGCCCTAGGATGTTTTCTAAATGTTTTGTGGATTTCAGCATTGTTGTATCTGGGAAGGTTTTGAATGATTTTAATAAATCTTTGATCAGAGTACACTTTGGAAATATATTTGTCCTGAAACAGGTGCTTGGAGACAGGAACAGGTTTCAGCAAAATTGTCTTGACTTGAATTGAATGGTTGAATGTTTTGTTTTTATTGGAATCCGAAATCATATTTGCATATTGTCTGTTACTTTGAATGCATGCATTGGGGTAAAGGCCCATTTAGAGCCCCATTCGGTTCGGGTCTTTACAAGTACTCATGCCTAACTAATCTCTGGATTGGTGTCACTGACATAGGGGTGTGAGACCTGGACACGTGAACTATGTCAGCCTGAACCACCGCACCTGAGGCTAAGGAACCGGTCGTGGTAGGCTTACACTAGGAAGTCGTCCTTGCCCTATTAGGTGGCAATCAAGGGCTACTGCCGAACACGCTGAGGACGTGCCGACTGCCGGGGACAAGGCAATGCCATGTCATCATCCCGACCGTTGGGGCATTTAACAGTCTGCCACCCTCACCCAAGATTGCAGGGCCTGCCGTTAGGGCTAGCTAAACCCGAACGGTGGATCAGGGACGGAGTACTGCCTCGTACGTCCCTACCGTGGATGCAAGTTACCTTATGCATCCTGGCCCGGATGATGCTACCTATCTGAACTCTAAACTATAACATCAACAGCAAACAATCCAATACGTGCTCAACAGATACAACGAACCTAGCATGATACTACGAAGCAAGAACAGATAACGAGCATGCCAGAACGGAACAACCTAACATGGACTAACATGAGAAACAACATAAGAAATCATGCCAGTCGGGAATTTAGAACAGAGCACCTATCACTAAACATGCTGATAAACACAAACAAGCATACAAACAACAATCACATATAATATTGCAGGGCCCACACAACTCCGGTAAGAAATCCTTACTTGGTCGGAAGGCAACTATACACAAGAATCCTAAGCTGCGATCGATCCCGAGCTAGCTAATGAGAACCTAACAAACACAATAATTATCACAATCCATAGGCCTAAATATAATAAAATAAACAGGGCTCAGCTTGGGATCAACTCACACGGCACGGCTGACGCGCGGACGGACAGGCTGCACGATCGTGGCTGCTGCTGGGAGCTGATGGGCTGCGCGCGGGCGCTGGCGAGGATAAGCAGACGCGGGCGTGCGGACGGGCGACGCGACGCGGCACGGGCGCGCTGGCGCTGGGATGGGGCGCGGACAGGGCGCACGGACGGGCGACGCGACGCGGCACGGGCGTCTGGGCACGCCAGGCTGGTGCGACGGGCGTCTGGGTGCTGCTGCTGGCTGCGTGCGACGGCTGCTGGGCGATGGGCACTGCAGGGCGTTGGGCTGGGGCTGCTGCTCGGCTGGGCTACACAACACCAACAAATCTCACCTCTTCTTCACTCGGCCAGCAAGAACACACCAAACGGAAGAAGAAGAAGAAGAGATCGAGACACTTACCCGGGATGACGAACGGACGAAGGAGCTGCTAGGGAGATGAAAGGGCTTGGGCGGCTATGGGTCATTTGGAGAAGAAAACACCACAACCCTATTTTCCTTCCTTTTAATCAAATGCACCAAAACCCCAAGGACTCAAGGCTAACCAAGATATGCCGCGGAAAGAGTAACAAGAGCTCCCAATAGCTCAACTGGCACACAACCCGACAAACTTCCTAGAGACCCGGGTTCGAACCCCAATTGTTTCACTTTATTTCTCAATTTTTCTTTTGCATCTCACCATGCCCAAACACATGCACAAAGCATCAAAATCCTACTTAAGTCCATCCAATAATTTTAACAACTGAAAAAGACATAAACGGCCCTGACGGCCCGACCAAATTTCCAAAATACCTCTAGGGCATACCTGGAAGACCGGGATGAAAACCTGGGCCATTACACCCAAAATGGGTGATGATTTGCTCTGAAGGTGAACGGCTCTATTTATACTCCAGCTCCAAGCGACAAAACCTGCTTCATGATCCCGACAATGTTGGACTGCTCTGTGAGTGCTTTTCAGACGAAGGACTGCTTTATTTGACATTTCTGGTCCACGATCCGCATTGCCGGTTGTTAGAGATATTTAGCTTCGCTAACTTTACAACATCTTCTTTAGTTGGTTGCTTCGCTGTGGCGAAGTAATTGGTAACTTCTTTATGCTCCGCTGCTGTGTTGAATCTCTTTAAGGCGTGCTTGGCTGGGCTGATATTCTCTTTGGCTAACACTTTCTTGTTGGAATTTTGCTTCGCTCCATCAGGAATGCTGCAGACAAACTAGAAAGTATCAATTCTTTATAAAACATACAACTTTGAACACATTCAAGCATATTTCGTTGCAGCGAACCCAGAAAATGCATCCTAATCAGAAAACTAAAGGATGTTTCGTTTAAGCGACATTTAAGCATGATGAGGCGACATTAAATATTAAATTAATTAAATATTAGCAAATTCTTATAAAAATATATTCTTTTAAGCTACTTTAACTCTCAATTCTTGAGAGTTATCACATATAAATAACAAACTCGACACAAATCGAGGCCATTCACCTGACCGACCACAAGCTACCTCGAAAATAGTGCTCCACCAACAAACTGAACTTGTAACTACTACCAAAAGGCACATGAAACAAGAGCTTTTCATACCAGTCCCCTGGACAAGAAAGGCGAAACTGTAGCAAGGACTTCCTCCTTAACATTTAAGTTTTGAACCCAAAACATATGCATCAAGCATGGAACAACATGACCGAGACAACATAAGCTACAGAAACAACCATCAAAATGCTAAATTGATAGTGTCGAGTGAAACACAACAAGTAAAGCTCCCTCAAGAACCAAGACTTGGATAAGACACCCTTAGTGCAACCACAAACCTCAACTTGAACAAGAGAACTTCCAAAACCTCAAATGGTCCACCAATCTTTTAGCAAAACAATGGAAAATTCTCAAACTTAACCATCCACTACCCGTTGGTAGAACAATAAACACTACAAACTTAACTTCCACAAACTCCAACGCTTTCCAAAGATTTACAAGTTTACCAGCAATTCACAACCCGTTGTGGCTCCTTACAACGAGGAACATAGTAGGGATAAAAGGCACAATGGCCCCTTACAATCATGCTCAAGTAAAAAAAATGATAAACCAACCATCGAGCTTTTAAAACAACCTTCCTCTTGAAAACAACAATAAAATTTCTATTGATTGTCTTCAACTACCACCTCAAGATAGCAACAAAGCTACTCCATGCAGAACTAAAACTAACACTAAACCCAGATGTCGAAGACTGGATCAACTTCCAAACTCCCACGAAACTAGATCACTTCAAGAGAAGCAACGTTATTTTTGCTCCACGAGCAACTCCAAACTATCTTTTGAACAACATCCTAAAAGAAAAACTTTAGATACAACCAAGTTTCGACTTATGCTGCTACTCCAAAGCCAACTCAAAGATTATCGCAAAACTACTTTAGCTTGACAACTGATGACAAGGCTCCAACAGAACAACTAAAAGCCCACTACCTGGGTTTGACTGAGCTCTGGTGAGGGTCTCCACAAGCTTAGGGTCCTTTTCGACGTCCCTCAAACACATACTGACGTAAAGACGGTGTAAAGACCCGACCCGAAAGAGGTCCTAACCTAGGCCTTTACTTCAATGCATGCTTTTAAAACATAAATACGTTATGCAAGATTGCCATCCAGATTTTGTATAAATTTAAAACTTTCAATCATCTATTAAACTAGCAAGCATAAAAACATCCTGAAACCTGTCCCTGTTTCCAGCACCTGTTCCAAGCTATAAATAATTCAAAACGTACTCTGATCAGAGATTTATTTCAAACATTCAGTTCCAAATCATTTCAATGAAAAGACAGAATCCAGATACAATCCAAAACATCCTAAGGGCTTCGTGCCCTAACTACATGCATTCAAAGAATATAAAGAAAAATCTGTAACATAAGACTCAGAGATAAAACAGCAGGATTCCATGATCAGCAGCTCCCCCTTCAGCCAACCGGTCTCGCGCCCTGGTTACCTGTGGAAACCACAAAAGTAAGGGTGAGTAACGAATTACTTAGTAAGAATCCCCAACCGGGGTACAATACGATACAACTGGTCGTCTAGTAGAATGTATGCAGGCAATAGATACAAACACTGAAGAGAGCGCTTTACTTTAGTCCATACATAAATATAAACGGATGCCATCTTACTGTCTTACTCCAGGAGTTATCTTAAAACTCGAAACTCTACGAGAAACTAGTCTCAGCCTTAGCTTTTCTGCTATACTGACTATACGAAAGGTGCAATGAACTCAAGATCCCGAGGAGCTCTCCAGTCGGCGCTGTAATGAGCGTGAATGCACATCGCATGCTGCTGCAAACCAGGGGGGTGTTGGGTCTAGAGCAAGCTGCCCTGGTCCAGTACGCATGCCTAAAAGAATCTCTGGATCGGTGTCACTGAACATAGTGGTGTGAGACCAGGACACTATGACTATGTCAGCACCTGAGGCTAAGAAACCGTCCGTGGTAGGCTTACACCAGAAATCGGTCCTTGCCCTATAAGGTGGTAATCAAGGGCTACTGTCGACACGCTGAGGTCGTGTCAACTGCTGGGGACAAGGCAATGCCTCGTCATTCCCCCGACTGTTAGGGCATTTAACAGTCTTCCACCCTCACCCAATATTATGATTGGGCTGCCGTTAGGGTTAGCTAAACCCTAACGACGGATCAAGGATGGAGTACTACCTCGCACGGATGCAATGATACTACGTCCCTACCACGGATGCAAGTTACGTTATGCACCCTCGCCAGGATGATGCTACCTAACATGATACTATGCTATAAACAGCTAACAAAAACATACTAATACGTGCTCAGCAGAATCAAAGAACCTAGCATGGTATTAAGAAACAAGAACAGGATACGAACATGCCAGAACAGAACAACCTAGCATGGAACTAACATGAGAATAATCACGAGAAGTCATGCCAGTCGGAATTCAGAACAAAGCACCTAATAACTAAACATGCTGGTAATCATAAGCAGACATACAAACAACAATCACAGAAATATCGCAGGGCCCACACAACTCCGGTAAGGAATCCTTACCTGAATCGGAAGACAAACAGTCACACAAGTGGACACCCGAGCTACAAATAGATAATCTAGAGAACCGGAAACCTAGCAAACAACAGTAAAGTCAACCTAATTAAAATCAGTAGCTAAAACATCTAAGGGTCCAAGGAGAAAAGGCTCGGGAATTACCCTTAAAACATAAAAACAGTTTTCATTTAAACAATCCAACGAAGTAAAACAACCTGGCCAGTATTTATAAAAATATACAATACAATTTAAACAACGTTTTAAACAATGTTCCACTAGGACTCCTGTCCATCTACATGTTGAATAAACAATGCAATAATAAATGATGTGAGTGTCGCGGCTCCCCATGATCAATCGGCTCCCTCCGCTAGCCATCATGGTGTTGTCCCAAGTTACCGAAAGATAAATAAGGGTGAGTATAAACATACTCGGTAAGAATCCCCAACCGGGTACAATACGATACATCAGTCATCTAGCACCTCAACATGCAAGCAAAACAGACTATCAACACGGATCAAAGCTCAACGAGCTCATAATACAAGATCGAGTCATCGGAAGTCTCCTACTTTTCGCCTAAGGATTGGATACACCGACCAATCCGGGACATCACCGAGGTATCTTTCACTCGGGGAATACACCGATCCCAAGAATGTCCTCAAGGGCCTCTTGCCCTTCTTTGCAAATCTGGACTTACGGAGAGTACCCAAGTCGGGCTCTAACGGAAAGAATGGTGTACTCACGAACATTAGCCCGGGAGCTCTCCGAACCGGCGACTAACGCTGTGCAAGCACACCGCATCTCGCGCAACCGGCGTAAATGCGGGGCCAAAGGGCAAACCACGCGCGGGCGGCACGCATGCCTATGACTCGGAAGCGGTGTCATCGATCACGAGAGCGCGAGGCCCTCGTCGCTCATCATGCGGCAAACAACCACCGACTGAAGCTAAGAACCGGCCAAGGTAGGTTTACACCGTTAGCGAGGGTTCCGCTCTAGCAGCTACAAACTAGGCATACGCCAATGAGGTAGCTAAGTCTCATTGGTCACTGGGAGGGGGAGAAAAAGCAATGTATGTTATGCTTTGCTCTATATCCGACCACTGGGGACAAAGTACGTTATGTCCGCTCTCAACCCCTGAAGCAATGCTTCGCTTTACTCCCGACCGGTGGGGACAAAGTACTTTATGTCCGCTCTCAGCCTCTGGATGATGACAAACCCTACAACTCTATCTAAGAGTACAGAGCAAATAAATGATTCCTGGCTAGCAAGCAATGACCGACATCAATCACATTTACCTAGCATGATACTACAACTTAAGCAGGAATCATAAGCATGCTAGAAGAACAAACCTAGCATGACACTAACATGTACAATCGGGCAAACATGCTAGCAAGAGATCAAACAAAGCTGCCTATCACTATCATGCTCATAACAGTAAACAAGCATACAAGGCACAATCGAGATATATCGCAGGGTCCACACAACCACGGTAAGAAATCCTTACCTGGGACAAGCAGAAAAACAATAATAATAATAAATCAACGAGCGACCCTCGAGCCTCTAATCGATCCCGAACAGCCTATACATCAAACAAAGCACCCCAATTAAATCAATAACCAGCAACCAACAAATCAGAGCCCAACGAAGAAAAGACTCGGGAAATACCATCCGAGAAGCCACAAGGCTCGGGCCAACCAGCACACAACAGGGCAGGCTGGGCGCAGGGCAGGGGCTTTGGGCGCGCTGGGGCGCGGAGCTACACGCCGGCGAGCTGGGGCGAGGCAAAGGCGAGCGGGCGCGGACTCGACTCAGCTGGGGCGACGGCGCGCGGCTCGGCTCGGCACAGAAGATGGCGCTCGGGCGCGAGCGACACGAGCTACAGGAACGCGCGCGCGGGCGACGCGACGCGACGGGCTAAGAGCGCTCGGGAAGGCACGGCGAGCTACAGGGGCGACATGGACCAGGGCGAGGCGGCACGGACCTGGGCGACGCGGGGCCTGGGCGAGGGTTGGGGCGAGCTGGGCGAAGCTGGCACGGCACTGTGCGGCTGGGCTCGGGCTGGCTCGGGCGTGGGAGAGCTGGGCGGCCAAAGCTGGGCGACCAGGGGCTGGGGTCGGGCTGGAGGAGAGAGAAAGGGAAGAAAAGGAAATTTTGGGGATTTTGGGGAAAATGGGGGAAAAAAAGGATTTTTAATCTTTTTCTTTTTCTCTTATTTTCCAAAAATCCTTAAAATCCTTAAATCCCATTTCCCGGCTTCCTCCTTCGAGACCCGACTGAAGCAACCTTTTCCAATCAACAAAACTCACTTAAAACAACCTCCCAAATCAACACTGAGGGCCCAGGCTCGAATCCCAAAGGAAACACCCAAACAACCCTCACTTTGCCCAAAACCCAAAACACAACTAAACTCCCAAACGAATAGCCCAAACATCTCGGGACTCGCAGTCCACAACAAACAAGCCTCAACAAAGGCAGGAGCTGCCTCGAAGCCCTGAAAATCCACAAATCCTGCCTGGGGAGCAAAAAGACCAAAATACCCCTAAGGGTCCAAAGCAGCTCTAACGGCCCAACCGAACCATCGAATCGAGGCAGGAAGCACCTCGAGAACCAGAATAGAAAACTGGGCCGTTACAATACTCCCTCCTTTTAAGACTTTCGTCCTCGAAAGTCCTAAGACGAAACGGCTCTAGGAAATCTCCACTGATTCCTAGCCAACTGAAATCCTCGGCTAAGACAACACTAGCCCTTCTTCGAGAACCAAACCCTCTTGGGTTCTCAAAGGCTCAAAGCCACAATGCTATCCAGACTTCCACAAATTATCTCAACAAAGACTGGCACAAAAACTTGCACTGCTGCTAAAGACGGGGCAAAGCTAACCGAAAGGCCACTGCTCCGATGCGCTCAAGGATCTCAAAAGGCCTACAAACCTGGGGCTCAAATAAACCCTGCTAATCCAACACTGAACACCTCTTTACGGTGTTACTTTCAGCAAACTCGCAGACTGGGCACAAGCTCCAAAACTCAATGCCACGCACTGGCGTAACTTCTCTGAATGCCCACAGCTGTTATCAAACAGCCTCAACACTACACCATGCTGGCCAAACAACTGAACCTCTCAGGTTCCAGAAACCAAATGGCCTACTCTTACTTCACAAGAAGACCAGCGAACCACAAGGCTTGCCTACAGCCTTAACGAAAAACAATCGAACCACCAACTGGCGATTGATCCAAAAGGCAAACTTTTCCAACTAGCACAAGCTGAAACTTCTTGACACATGACCAACCCTAAATGGCCAAAACCAGGCACAGGCTCCACTCGGCCAAACCAACAAACTGGAGCCTCTCAACGGCCGAACGCAAACTTTTCCATGCAAACCTACTAGCAACTGGCCAAAGAGAACATTGCCAGGCAAGAAAACAACCAACATTCCTCTCATGGAAAAATCGGGCTGCAAGGACCAAACCATCACACAGCCACTAGCAACACAACACCTTGAGGATAGCAACTCAAGGGCTAACCAACCAATGCCACGACACCTCTGTGCCAACTCTCTCAAAGTGGCTCAGCTAATCGCCAACTGCGAAAGCACAACAACTAGAAGCAAAGCCCGAGAAAGGCTTGCTCAGCAGAAACTCAAACCAAGCTCATAACGAGCAAAGCTCGCCTCCAAGCTATCACTCAACTCTTAAGTCCAACAGGCTACTCAAAGGAATTCCTCCTTTTAGCCTAGGCCTAACTCATCTTGCGACTAGAAACTGCACACTCGGAACATCGCAAGGAAAACGGACCGACGAGACTATCTCCAAAGATATACTCGAGGCTGGCATCCATGGTGCAACTCAACCACCATAGAAACTAGGGGTTCCTCAAACCCCAAAGAACCAACAACTTTCCAGCAAAAGCTCAACTCTTAAACTGGCTGGCCTCCGCTCTTGCGGGGACAAACAACTTTTCGCTTGCTAATCAACACAATGCAGGGACCCTCTCGCTAAGCTAACCACTGCGCTACTCTGATCCACTACACAACTCAGGAGCTAAGCTGACTCCTCCTCAACGGGGAAGGATTCCCCAGCAAGCGAACTTCTAAAGGGCAGCGAACATCACACATGCTCGCTGACTAGCTCAACCCAGGGGCAACAACAACCAACTCTCTTGGAAGCAACACCCAAGGGGAAACCTCAACCGATTGGACCACCAATCCAGAACTAGCAAAACTTACTCAACCACCGAGGGAGGGGTCAAATCCCAAAACCTCCTGACTAGGAACAAGTCCTCAGGGCAACGCCCTCTTGCTCGAACCGAGCTAGCTCTTCAAACAACAAGAGACCCAAATCTTGGTCAACACCAAGCACCAACTAGCCACCTCACCGGAACCAATCCGGACTCTACTCCAAACAAACACTAGCTTGCTAGACTACCAAGTCTGCAAGCAACTCACCTGAGGAACACTGCATGGGTCTGACTGAGCTCTGGAGAGGCTCTCCACAACCTAGGGATCCTCCGATCACCCTCCGACACACACGGTCGTCAAACGATCTAACAGACAACCGGCTACACGGGCACAATCCTCTCCAGCATCTCAACTACTCTGGCCAACTCCAACTTGAAAACCAAGAGGACTGGAAATGCTACAGAATGCGTCATCCTCTTACTCAAACATCAGCCACAACAAAACTTCTGCCCAAGGTAAGGATCCGAACAGCTCTCTTAGCCATAACGATCAGAAACTACGCGGCTTTGCTACCACCGCTCTTGTTCAATTCCAACTGAACTCTAACCAGGCTAAGGACCAACTAGCAAAACTTGCTTAACCGACAACCCGGCTACGAGCACGGCATCCTTACAACCAAAGCTAGGGCACTTGCCAAGAACTAAAGTCTTGACAACTCAAAGACTGAGCACTGGTTCCTCAACATGAACCCCTCGTGGTTCTCCAAACATAAACCACGGAACGAGCTGCACAATAGTACACCGGGGTGTACAGCTCCAACTTGATTCCTTAAGATCCAATGCCAACAAGGGCTCTCACACAAGGCAACTTTTGCCTCCAAACAGAGCTAGTACTAACCAGGGAGCAACAAGAGTTCAAACCCTCTCGGGCCAACTCACCACGAAAAGCCACATTGGCCAACTCACTCTACAAGAGCATATCCACACCAAGCTAACATACCTCAAACCAATGTGCCCACTAAACGCTCCGATCAACCATCCAACTCATGGCTCTAACACTGGATCAACCACGCATCCATCGATGCCAACACTACCCATGCTAGGGTAACCAAAGGGTAGCCGAATCATGCTACCATCAAGCTGGCTCACAAGCTCACAACACAGGCGCGAGAACTCGAACGCGCTAGCTCTTAACAGCCTACAACATCCTTTGGTACCCAACTCTCGGTTACCCTGAAAAGCTCCTACTTTCCCTCGAAAACCTCATACTTGTAGTCCTCTGACTACCACCGAGCTAGATCTTTTATGCAACCCAAACAGGTGCAACCTCAGGAAATGGGTACAAGACAAGCGGGGATGCTGTACTCTGGGCGGCCATGGAACCACCTGCACCAAAAGTGCCAACTGGCCTGAATCTAGGCCTCCTCTCAAAGCTTGGTGCCAACAGGCACTACATCCTTTACAACACAAATCAGCCTTAAACGAGCTTTATGCCCCTCTGAGGAAAGGGAAGGTCACACTCCAAGTGACGGGGCAATGGCACTCAACACAAGAGTCCAAACACTCGAGCAGCCTAATCTCTGGCATCTCACCTAACAGACATGTCACGGCCTACTCCTGCATCCCACTCGATGCTCAACAAAAGCTCAGGCCAACTCTTGCATCTCACTCGATGGTCAACAGAAGCTCAGGCCAACTCTTGCATCCCACTCGATGCTCAACAAAAGCTCAGGCCAACTCCTCGGGTGGCAACAACTAGTTCCACATCTGGAACATCCAAATAAAAAGAGTGCTCTACTCTACTAGCCCGCTGAAATCCACAAAAGGATAAAAACCCTGGCAAGCAAACTCCACACTACACCCTGGCTACAAGGGTACTAAGAGAACTGGTTGTACCACGACAGCAGGCTTGCAAGGGGGCAAAGATGTCTCTACATCTGCCTCAAGCCACTAACACGGCAGCTTGCCAATCAATCGGGCGACTGGTGGAGACTCTGCTAGTCCACCTCTCTCAATGGACTACCACCACCAACTGTTGTACCAAACAGCATAGGAACGACACACCTCGGCCTCTGAACAGTAGGGCATCCCAACACACGGATGCTAAACTCAAACCTGGCCAACTGCTTTACTACTAGCAGTAGGACTTTCTAAAACATCGAGCTCTACAGGCATCCACTTGCCAAACTGGGCGGCTTCATCAACGCCAACAAGCTCATCGGCAAAAACCTGCTGATCATGCCCTCCCGGGAACCTCCGGGGCTACAAGAGCTATTGGGGGAAAATTTGAAACAAACTCGTCATTTGGGCTATCTGTGTCAGGGACTCCTCACTACGCGCTACAAATCGCTGCTGGGTGGTCTCGCTCTCTCGATAGCTAAAGACACGCCATCAAATCTCTCATGGTGGAGCACACTCGCTCAAGGAGTCTCACTGAGGCGTGCTAGCCTCTACCCTCCACTAGGCAACTCAAGCGCCGGGGCCAACTCTCGCCTACGGGCCTAAACAACCCTGGGACGCGACCTCAACATCAACACAATCAGTCCAACTCCTCGGTCGGACATGCCAAGCGTCTGCTCCTCGAAAGTGCGATCAACATATCGGCGATCCGCACAAAGCACCTCCACCCTCTCACTAGAGGAAAAGCAACAATCGGGCCACAAATGGCCACGGAGTCCGAACTCGCCTCCCTCGAGTGCGATCAACATCTTTGGCGATCCGCACAAAGCATAAATCTTTGGCCCACATGGGGCTCTCACCGCTCAACAAATCGCCGCGATCGCGGGAAGTTGGCATGATGGCTCTCTAAGCCCAAACCAACAACGAGTCAGAACCTGCTCGTCTCCGCTCCACAACTCTACGCAAGGCATAAAAGCTAGATGAAAAGTATTGTAAATTCTTAACCCTTAGCTTAATGAACTCAGACAAACCTAGCGGCCGTGGAGTGCTGATGATCATGGGAACAACCTACAAAGCAGGTTAGTCTACAGAATCTATGACTCTGTGCTCTGATACCAACTGTGACGAACCCGACCCAAAACATGGTCCTAAACCGGGGTTCTCACTCAGCATGCAAGTTAAATATGATAACAAGCGGTTTAGTGCTCATATTTAAAAACCTTTCAAAACATATGTGAAAGGGGAACCCTTAAAACATAAACAACAGTTTTCATTTAAACAATCCAACGAAGTAAAACAACCTGGCCGGTATTTATAAAAATATACAATACAATTTAAACAACGTTTTAAACAATGTTCCCCTAGGACTCCTGTCCATCTACATGCTGAATAAACAAGGCAATAATAAATGACAGAGTGTCGGCGGCTCCCCATGATCAATCAGCTCCCTCCGCTAGCCATCCTGGTGTTGTCCCAAGTTACCTGAAAGATAAATAAGGGTGAGTATAAACATACTCAGTAAGAATCCCCAACCGGGGTACAATACGATACATCAGTCATCTAGCACCTCAACATGCAAGCAAACAGCTATCAACACAGATCAAAGCTCAACGAGCTCATAATACAAGATCTGGAGTCATCGGAAGTCTCCTACTTCCGGCCTAAGGATTGGATACACTGACCAATCCTGGGCAATCACTGGGCGACCAGGGGCTGGCTCGGGTGTGGGCAGGGGCTGGGGTCGGGCTGGAGGAGAGAGAAAGGGAAGAAAAGGAAATTTTGGGGATTTTGGGGAAAATGGGGAAAAAAAGGATTTTTAATCTTTTTCTTTTTCTCATTTTATCCTTATCCAAAATCCAAACTTATCCATTTTTTCCAATTTTCCAAAAATCCTTAAAATCCTTAAATCCCATTTCCCGGCTTCCTCCTTCGAGACCCGACTGAAGCAACCTTTTCCAATCAACAAAACTCACTTAAAACAACTTCCCAAATCAACACTGAGGGCCCGGGCTCGAATCCCAAAGGAAACACCCAAACAACCATCACTTTGCCCAAAACCCAAAACACAACCGAACTCCCAAACGAATAGCCCAAACATCTCGGGACTCGCAGTCCACAACAAACAAGCCTCAACAAAGGCAGGAGCTACCTCGAAGCCCTGAAAATCCACAAATCCTGCCCGGGGAGCAAAAAGACCAAAATACCCCTAAGGGTCCAAACAGCTCTAACGGCCCAACCGAACCACTGAATCTGAACCGGAAGCACCTCGAGAACCGAAATAGAAAACTGGGTCGTTACAATGCTGCTGCAAACCGGCGTAAATGTGGGGGCTTAGGGACAAACTATGCGGTCTAGGTATGCATGCCTAGAGACTCGGAAGGGGTATCACTGATCTACAGTAGTGCGAGGCCCTCGGCACTCAACTGTAGCAGCCTGTACCACCGACCTAAAGCTAAGAACCGGCCAAGGTAGGCTTACACCGTCGGCTGGGTTCCTCTCTAACAGGCTACAAACTAGGCTTTGCCGATGTAGGAGCTAATCCGCATCGGCTGCCAGGGTGGAAGCAAAGTACGTTATGCTTCGCACTGAATCCCCACCGGTAGGGACAAAGTACGTTATGTCTGCTCTCAGCCTCTAGATGATGACAACCTGACAGTTCTATCTAAGATTTTTAGAGTAAACAATTCTTGACTAAACAAACATGCTCAACAGTACAAACACATAACCTAGCTTGATACTACGAACTTAAAGTAGGAATCACAGAACATGCTAGAAGGACAAACCTAGCATGGCACTAACATGTAGAAACAAGGGTAAACATGCTAGCAGAAATCGATCAACAAGCAGTTCTATCCACTAACATGCTCATAACAATCAACAGGCATACAAGGCACAATCATGATATATCGCTGGGTCCACACAACCCTGGTAAGAAATCCTTACCTAGAAACAAGCAAAAACACAAATAGGGAAATGCTTCTTGAGCTACAGAAATCAACACAACCTAGCCATAATATAAACATACAAGCACGATAAATAAACCAGCTAGCTAAAAGAAATAGGAGCCAAAACACAAGGCACAAGAGGCTACCCAAAATCGAGGTGGCAACTCTCGGCAGCTAGGGCTCTCGGCTAGGCTTGCAGGGGCAAGGGCTAGCTCGGCAAGAAGCGTGCGACAGTAAGCAAGCAGGTAGGCAAGACGTGCACGAGAGGCCTCAGCAGTGAGTGACAAAGGCGTGCGAGGCTGCTGCGAGGGGCTGCTGCGCTGCTAGGCGCGATCGGACAGAACGGCTGAGGCTGCAGAGCATGCGGTTCTGCATGGGCGAGGCGAGGCTTCGCTGAGGCTACGGGTCACTGTTGCGGCGACGTGCGGGCGCAATCGGACGAGGCGAGCTGGCGGGGCTGAGCGAGTGGTTTCGCTAGGGCGAGGGTTCGCAAGGTGATGACATACGTAGCAAGAAGAACTCGGTTAGGGAGAACAACCAACCAGCAATTGAAAGATCACAGCTAGAGAAGGAGACTTACCTCACGAATCTTGGCTAGGCTGATTGAAGAATTTGGTAAGAAGGAAAATGAGAAAATGGAAAACGTGCGGCTACGGGAAGAATGAAAAATATGATTCTTTTTTCTCTTTTCTTTTAGGTTTTTTCGATTCCAAACTCCTGGCTAACCCCCCTTCGAGTCTCAGCTGCAACACAATTTTCTTTTTATTTAATCCTTTTAATCCAAGCCTCCAAACTCCCTTTGTAAAGACCCAACCCGAAATACGGTCCTAAACCTAGGTCTTTACTCAGCATGCATGTGAAAAACATAAATGAAACAAACCAGCAGTTGAATTTAAAAACTTTTCAAACATAAAGAGTGTACAACATTTAGATCAAACCAAATAATTCTTAAGCAAATCCATGCAATTTAAAAACAGTGACTGATCAGTACCTTTCTTAAAAACATAAAAGATAGTTCGAACAACAATAAATAAGTTTTCCCTACGGACTCATGTCCATCTACATGCTGAATTCAAAAATGTAATTAAAGACATGACAGATGTCAGCAGCATCCATGATCTCCCAGCTCCCTCCACTAGCCGCCCCGGTGCTGTCCCAAGTTACCTGGTGGAAAAACCACGAAATGGGTGAGTACAAACATACTCAGTAAGATTCCCCGACTGGGGTACGATACGATGCAATCAATCATCTAGCAACCTAGTACACATGTAAACAGATATCAACACAGATCTTAGCTCAACGAGCTGACAAGGAAAAATCTGGAGTCCTCGGAAGTCTCCTACTTCCGGCCTACTGATTGGTTCTCCTAACCAATCCCGGGACATCTCCGAGGGTCTTTCTCCCTCGGCCAATTGATCAGTTCAAAAACCGATCCCAACAGATGTCCGACACCCTCGGGGGTCTATCTCCCTCGACCAAATGATCAACTCAAAAACCAATCCCAATGGGTGTCCTCAAGGGCCTCTTACCCTCGCTAACAAATCTGGACTAACGGGAGAGTACCCGAAGTCTGGCTCTAAACTAGAAGGAACTGGTGTACTCACGAACATTAGCCCGGGGGAGCTCTCCGTACCGGCTACTAACGGGTGTGCGCGCACACCGCATGCTGCTGCAACCGACGTAAATATGAGGGCCTAGGGACAAACTACGCAGGCCAGGTACGCATGCCTAAAGACTCGAAAGCGGTGTCACTGAACACAGTAGTGCGAGGCCCTCAACACTCATCTGTAACAGCATGTACCACCGACCTGAAGCTAAGAACCGACCAAGGTAGGCTTGCACCATTGGCAGGGTTTTGCTCTAGCAGGCTACAAACTAAGCTTATGCCGATGTGGTAGCTAAATCCATATCGGCTGCCGGGGGGAAGCAATGTACGTTATGCTTCGCTCTAACTCCCGACCCGTGGGGACAACGTACGTTATGTCCACTCTCAGCCTCTAGATGATGACAAACCCTACTGTTCTAACTACGAGTACAGAACAATTGATTCCTGACTAAACATACATATACAACATCAATCACACATAACCTAGCATGATACTACGAACTTAAAGCAGGAATCATAAGCATGCTGGAAAAACAAACCTAGCATGGAACTAACATGTACAAAAAGCAAACATGCTAGCAGGAAATCAAACACAAGCTGTCCTATCCACTAACATGCTCATAAAAGTAAATAGGCATACAAGGCACAATCAAGAAAACATCGCAGGGTCCAGACAACCCCGGTAAGGAATCCTTACCTAGAAACAAGGAGAAAATAATTATAATGCTCTTTGAGCTGCGAAACACACAACCTAGAAAAACAACCAAATTACATTAACATCTAAACTAGCTAACCCTAGCTACAAACCAAGAGAAACAAGAGCCGAGAAACTACCTTGCTAGTCCCACAAGCTCTCGGCCAAGCTTGGTGTAAAGACCCGACCCGAATGGGGTCCTGAACTAGGCCTTTACCTCAATGCATGCTTTAAAACTTAGAAAATATTATGCAAGATCACTTTCCAGATTATGAATAAAACTAAAAGAGGTAAACATCCATTCAAAAACAAACACAAAATGTCCTGGAACCTGTCCCTGTTTCCAAGTACATGTTCCAGCTAAATACAATTTAAAACGTACTCTGATAAGAGATTTAAATAAAAAATTCAAAATCCAAAACAGTTTACAACAGTGTCAGAAAACAACCTAAGGGCTCCGTGCCCAACTACATGCATTCAGAGGACATTAAAAACATAAGACATAAACTCAGAGTTTCAAAACAGCTGGATTTCATGATCAGCAACTTCTCCTTTAGCCATCCTATCTCGCGCCATGGTTACCTGTGGAAAACCACAAAATAAGGGTGAGTAACAAATTACTCAGTAAGAATCCCCAACCGGGGTACAATATGATATAACTGGTCATCTAGCAGAATGTATGCAAGCTATGAATATAAACACAGAAGAAAGCACTTCACTTTAATCCATACATAAACCTCGCATGCCATCTTACGGTCTTACTCTGGAAAACTACAACGCGATACGATACTATACGAGAAACTAGTGTAGGCCTCAGCCTTCCTATTGTCGATACGAAAGGTGCACTGAACTCAAGATCCCGAGGAGTTCTCCAGTCGGCGTTGTAATGAGCATGTGCGCGCACCGCATGCTGCTGCAAACCAAGGAGGTGTTGGGTCTAGGGCATGCTGCCCTGGTCCAGTACACATGCCTAACAAATCTTTGGATCGGTGCCACTAAACATAGTGGTGTGAGACCAGGACACTATGACTATGTCAGCCTGTACCACCGCACCGAAGGCTAAGAAACCGGCCGTGGTAGGCTTACACCAGGAACCGATCCTTGCCCTATCAGGTGGCAATCAAGGGCTACTACCGACACGCTGAGGTCGTGCGACTGTCGGGGACAAGGCAATGCCTCGTCATTCCCCCGACCGTTG
Organism: Sicyos edulis; assembly: GCA_036507275.1. Taxonomy (NCBI): domain Eukaryota; kingdom Viridiplantae; phylum Streptophyta; class Magnoliopsida; order Cucurbitales; family Cucurbitaceae; genus Sicyos; species Sicyos edulis. The sequence goes on along the minus strand of CM071857.1, from coordinate 18,897,360 downwards.
GGGCATTTAACAGTCTGCCACCCTCACCCAAGATTGCACTGGGCTTCCATTAGGGTTAGCTAAACCCTAACAACGGATCAGGGACGGAGTACTGCCTCGCACGTCCCTGCCACGGATGCAAGTTACGTTATGCATCCTCGCCCAGATGATGCTACCTATCAGGATTCTAAACTATAAACAGATAACAGCTAACAATCCAATACGTGCTCAACAGAAACAATGAACCTAGCATGATACTACGAAGCAAGAACATATAACGAGCATGTCAGAACAGAACAACCTAGCATGGAACTAACATGAGAAACAACACGAGAATCATGCCAGTCGAAATTCAGAACAGAGCACCTATCCACTAACATGCTGATAAACACAAACAAGCATACAAACAACAATAAAAGAATATATCGCAGGGCCTACACAACTCCGGTAAGAAATCCTTACCTTGGTCGGAAGGCAACAACACACAAAAAATATCACAACCTATAGGCCTTAAATAAAAATACAAATAGAGCTCGGCTCGGGAGCAACTCACACGGCACGGGGCTGGCGCGCAGACGGACATGCTGCATGGTGCTAGGGCGCTGCTAGCGAGATGGCGCGGCAGGGGCAAGGCTGCGCGTGTGTGTGTGGACCTTTGACGGACGCTGGCCGCGACGCGGACGGACGCTGGTGCGCTGCGCAGATGAATGAAGCGCGACGACACTGCATTTGCGTGCGGCAGACGGATCGAGCGACGTGGGCGCTGGGGTTGCGAGCAAACGGGCGTTGCGACGCGGGATCGAGCAAACGGCTGCTGCTGCTTGCGGGATTGAGCGACGGCAGTGGGCGCCGCAGTCGGGTGGATCGGGCGCGGCGACTGGGTTTGCTCTCATCGGGCGACGATGATGGGTGGCCGCTTTGCGATCGGGCGATCTTATTTCTTTGGGTCGCGGCGATTGCGACGGTCAAGGCCAGGCAGCGCTTCGCCACTGGTGTCTTTGCTCAACTGGGCCAGAATTTGGCAAACTTCTTTGACAACACCAAAACTCTCAATCCTTCTTCTCTCGGCCAGCAAGAACAACACCAAACGAAAGAGAAAAAGAGAGATCGAGGACACTTACCCGGGACAACCGTGACGACGAAGCTGCTAGGGAAGAAGCGCACGACAATGAGAGCTAGGGAGAATGGGGGCGACAAAGAGGATTTGAAGAAGCAAAAAGATGAAAACCTATTTCTTTTCTCTTTTAATCAAACTCCCAAAATCTCGAAAACCAAGGCAAACCAAGGCATACCGCGGAATGAGCAACAAAAGAAACCTGTGGCCCAACTGGCAGGACCACACCACTGACTCCCTGGCCACCCGGGTTCGAAACCCCACAACAACACTAAAAAAACACAATTTTACTTTAGCATCTCTCCATGCCCAAACACATCCAAAAAGTTACCAAACCCTACATTTGACCATCCAAGATTAATAACAGCTGAAAAAGATAGAAACGGCCTTAACGACTAGACCAAATTACCAAAATACCCTTAGGACATACCTGGAAGACCGGGATGAAAATCTGGGCCGTTACACTTGGCTTTTGGCCTTCACAAACAACAACTTATCGGAATGTAATGACCCGACCCGAATGGGGTCCTAAACTAGGTCTTTACCTCAATGCATGCTTTAAATACTTAGAAACAATATGCAGGATTGTATTCCAGATTCAGAATGGAAAACTAAAACATATAAACATCCATTTTAAAAGTCAAACATTTAATTCCTGAAACCTGTCCCTGTTTCCAAGCACCTGTTCCAAACCAAATACATTTCCAAAACATGCTCTGATCAGAGACTTATTCAAATCATTCAAAACTTCAAACGGTTTACAGTAGTGTCAGAATCCAGAAAACAATCATAAAACATCCTAAGGGCTCCGTGCCCAACTACATGCATTCAGAGGATAATAAAAACATAAACATAAGACTCAGAGTTTTGACAGCTGGTTTCCATGATCAGCAGCTCCTCCTTCAGCCATCCTGTCTCGCACCATAGTTACCTGTGGAAAACCACATAATAAGGGTGAGTAACGAATTACTCAGTAAGAATCCCCAACTGGGGTACAATACGATATAACTGGTCATCTAGCAGGGATGCATGCAAGCTATGAATATAAACATAGAAGAGAGCACAACACTTTACTCCATACATAAACCTCGGATGCCATCATACGGTCTTACTCCGGAAAACTACCACGCGATATGATACTATACGAGAAACTAGTCCCGACCTCTGCCTTCCTACTGTCGAAACGAAAGGTGCACTGAACTCAAGATCCCGAGGAGCTCTCCAGTCGGCGCTGTAATGAGCGTGTGCGCGCACTGCATGCTGCTGCAAACCAGGAGGGTGCTGGGTCTAGGGCAAGCTGCCCTCGTCTAGTACGCATGCCTAACAAATCTCTGGATCGGTGTCACTGAACATAGTGGTGTGAGACCAGGACACGAAAACTATGTCAGCCTGTACCACCGCACCTGAGGCTAAGAAACCGGTGGTGGTAGGCTTACACCAGGAAACGGTCCTTGCCCTATCAGGTGGCAATCAAGGGCTACTACCGCCACGCTGAGGACGTGTCGACTGCCGGGGACAAGGCAATGCCTCGTCATCCCCCCGACCGTTGAGGCATTTAACAGTCTGCCACCCTCACCCAAGATTGCACTGGGCTGCCGTTAGGGTTAGCTAAACCCTAACGACGGATCAGGGACAGAGTACTGCCTCGCACGTCCCTGCCACGAAAGCAAGTTACGTTATGCATCCTCGCCCGGATGATGCTACCTATCATAATTCTAAAACTATAAACAAATACATCAAACAATCCAATACGTGCTTAGCAGAGACAATGAACCTAGCATGATACTATGAAGCAAGAACAGATAACGAGCATGCCAGAACATAACAACCTAGCATAGAACTAACATGAAAAACAACACGAGAATCATGCCAGTCGGAATTCAGCACAGAGGACCTATCCACTAACATGCTGATAAACATAAACAAACATACAAACATCAATCACATAATATATGGCAGGGCCCACACAACTCCGGTAAGAAATCCTTACCTTGGTCTGAAGGCAATAACACACTAAGGTCCTATGCTGCAACCGAACCCCGAGCTAGCTATCGGGTACCTAACAAACAACAACACATATTACAACCAATAGGCTTAAAATAATAAAACAAACAGGGCTCAGCTCGGGAGCAACTCACACGGCACGGCTGATGCGCGGACGGACAAGCTGCACGGAAGCTGGGGGCTGATGGCGGGCTGGTGCGGCAAGACTGCACGTGCGAATGGGCGCTGGCACGAGCGCTGGGGCGCTGAGCTGCGTGTGGACGGCATCGCAGCTACTTGAAGCCAATACATGACGGGCGCTGGGCGCGGCGCGTCGTGAGATGCCGACGAGCGCGCGCGGCAAGCTTTCGCGCTGGGGATCGCGCAAGGGCGAGACACGTGACGGTAGGGGCTAATCTGTTGCTGGCTTGTTGCGGACTGGGATGGGCGTCTGAGCGCGATGCAGGGGCTGGCGATGGGCTTCTGGGCGCGATGCAGGGGTTGAGCTATGGGCTGGTCCTCTCGGCTAGCTGCAACAAAAGCCAAAACTCAGTCTCTCCCTCTTCTCGGCCAGCAAGAACAGCACCCAAAAATGAAGAAGCAAGAGAGCGAGACACTTACCCGGAACGACGAACGATGGAGCTTGGCAAGGGGATGCACTGCTAGGAGCTAGAGAGAGCTTGGTTGGGTGGCTAGGGAGTTTGGAGAGCAAAAGAGAAGAAAACCTATTTTCCCTTCATTTAATCAAACACACCAAAATCCCAAAGAGCCATAGTTAACCAAGACATACCGCGGAATGAGCATCAATATCGACTAGTGGCACAACCGACAACACCACTCCTCCGATCACCCAGGCAACCCGGGTTCGAATCCCAACACCCACACTTTTAACTCTCTAATTTATTTTTTGCATCTCTCCAAGCCCAAACACTTCCACAAGGCACAAAACCCTACAAAAGTCCAACCAATAATTTTAACAACTGAAAAAGACAGAAACGGCCCTGACGGCCCGACCAAATTACCAAAATACCCCTAGGGCATACCTGGAAGACCGGGATGAAAACCTGAACCGTTACACGATGTAACGGCCCAGATTTCTATTCTGATTCCCTAGGTATGTTCGGTTATATATATCGGTTGTTCGGATGGGCCGTTAGGGCAGTTTTAGCCCTTATGGGCATTTTGGTCATTTTGCCCTCAAGGCCGGTTTGTCTTTTAACCAGAGTTTTGGGTTGTGTCTGTCATTCATTAAGATTGGTTGTTCTTTTGTTTCAGGTTTTGCAGAGTTAGAATGTATTTGGAGTAGTTTAGAGAACTTTCGGTCTAAAAGATAAAATAAGATTTATTTTTGCGTCTATGGGGTTTCGAACTTGTGACCTGTTAGGCTTTTGGTGGCTTGGATTGAAAAAGGAAAATTTAAAAGAAAAGTGTTCGAGCTAGGACTCGAACCCAGGTGGCTAGGAGTTGGGGTTGGTTGTGTTTAAATTAAGAATTAATTTGTGTTGTTATTAGGACTCGAACCCATGACCAGTCAAACTTTGGAAAGTTTGTTTTGAAAAGAAGAAAAAGGAAGCTAAAAACGTGTTTGTTGGGATTTGAACCTGTGACCTGCAAGGTTTTTGGGAGCTTGTGTTGGAAAGGAAATTAAGATTTTAAATTGTGTATTTGCTAGGGTTCGAACCTTGGTGGATTGGGGAGCCGTTGCTTAAGTGTATATTAAGAAGAAAATAAGAATGCTCTTGCTCAGGCTCGAACCTTGGTGGTTTTAGAGTTGTGGAGCCTAGTTTAAAAGGATTTTAGAAATAGGAAAATATTGCGTTGGAGCTGGGACTCGAAGGGGAGATGGCTAGGGAAAGAATCGTTAAATCAAAAGGGACACGTGGCGCAAGGGGAAACATTTTGCGATTAGGAAGCTTTTGGTCCTTTTTTGATCCAAAAAGTTGCGATTTCTCCCAGAGGCTTTGTAGTGGGCGTCCTCATCTTCTCCCTTGGCATTTTCTTGCTTCTCCATTGCCGATCGTTCAAGCTCCCGGGTAAGGCACAATTTCCTTGTTCCTTTTTCTTCCTTTAATCGTTCTCTTATTTCTTCGAAACAAAGCCCTAATCGATTTTCCTTTTGGCCGAGAACAGCCCCTTCACCAATCTCGTTCGCAAATCTCCATAGCCGATCACATCACCGTTCGTAGTTGCGAACGCAGCCACACGCACACGGGAGCCTTTCCACAGCTTGTCGCTCACTCACGGATCGCCCTTCGCAGCCGCGAACAGCCCCGTCCGCACAGTAGAAAGCTGTGTCGCCATCTCCGCATCGCAGCCGCGAATGCCTTCGTCGCTGTCGAGGCCTCTCGCCCACGCCCGCGCCCAGCCTCAGCGCACAGCAGCCGCACGTATCCGCCGCTTCGCCGCAGTAGTGCCCCTTCGCCGTGTGTAGCCGCTTCGCCAAGCCGCGCAGCAGCTCCTCTTCGCCAGGCCAAGCTTTTCCCCAGCGAAGCCCCGAGGCTGTGGAGTTGCCCTCTCCGGTTGCTGTCTGGTTCTCAGTTTGGGTAACTTCTATTCCTCTTGCATTCTTGATTATGTTAGGTGCTTGCAGGTGTGTTGACCATCTTAATATCGATGTTAGGTGTAAAGACCCGACCCAAAAGGGGTTCTAAAATTAGGCCTTTACCTCAATGCATGCAAAAGTTAAAGACAATATGCAAGAATGGTTTTCGGATTCTAAGTGAAAACTAAAACATACAAACAACCATTTGAAAAGTCAATATAAAATTCCTGAAACCTGTCACTGTTTCCAAGCACCTGTTCCAAGACAAATACATTTCCAAAATTCACTCTAATCAGAGATTTATTTAAAACATTCAAAACTTTCCAATAGTTACAACAGTGCTAGAATCCGGAAAAAACAGTCAGAAAACAACCTAGGGCTCCGTGCCCAGCTACATGCATTCAGAGGAAAATAAACTCAGAGTTCGAACAACGGGTTTCCATGATCACAGTTCCTCCTTCAGCCATCATGTCTCGCACCTTGGTTACCTGTGGAAAACCATAAAATAAAAGTGAGTAACGAATCACTCAGTAAGAATCCTCAACCGGTGTACAATACGATATACATGGTCATCTAGCAAAAAGGTATGCAAGCTATGAGTATAAACACAGAAGACAACACATAGCTTAAATCCACACATAAACCTCGGATGCCATCTCAGGGTCTTACACCGGAAAATCCACCACACGATACGATCCTATACGAGAAACAAGTCTCGGTCTCAGCCTGTCTACTGTTGATACGAAAGGTGCACTGAACTCAAGATCCCGAGGAGCTCTCCGATCGGCGCTGTAATGAGCGTGTGCGCGCACCGCATGCTACTGCAAACCATGGGGGGTGCCAGGTCTAGTGGCAAGCTGCCCAGGTTCAGTCACCATGCCTAACTAATCTCTGGATTTGTGTCACTGACATAGAGGTGTGAGACCTAGACACGTGAACTATGTCAGCCTGTACCACCGCACCTGAGGCTAAGGAACCGGTCGTGGTAGGCTTACACTAGGAAGCGGTCCTTGCCCAAACAGGTGGCAATCAAGGGCTAGGGCCGAACACGCTGAGGACGTGCCGACTGCCGGGGACAAGGCAATGCCATGTCATCATCCCGACCGTTGGGGCATTTAACAGTCTGCCACCCTCACCCAAGATTGTAGGGCCTGCCGTTAGGGTTAGCTAAACCCTAACGATGGATCAGGGACGGAGTACTGCCTCGTACGTCACTACCGTGGATGCAAGTTACGTTATGCATCCTGTCCCGGATGATGCTACCTATCTGAACTCTAAACTATAACATCAACAGCAAACAATCCAATACGTGCTCAACAGATACAATGAACCTAGCATGATACTACAAAGCAAGAACAGATGACGAGCATGCCAGAACGGAACAACCTAGCATGGACTAACAAGAGAAACAACATAAGAAATCATGCCAGTCGGGAATTCAGAGTAGAGCACCTATCACTAAACATGCTGATAAACACAAACAAGCATACAAACAGCAATCACATATAATATCGCAGGGCCCACACAACTTCGGTAAGAAATCCTTACCTGGTCGGAAGGCAACTACACACAAGAATCCTAAGCTGCGATCTATCCCGAGCTAGCTAATGAGAACCTAACAAGCACAATAATTATCACAATCCATAGGCCTAAATATAATAAAATAAACAGGGCTCAGCTCGGGAGCAACTCACACGGTCGTGCTGCTGCTGGGCGCTGATGGGCGGCAGGGTTGCGCGCGCGCGTGCGGACGGGCTGGCTGGGCGCAGGCACGCTGGCGCAGACGCGGGCGTGCGGGCGCTGGCTGCACGCGGATAGGAGGAGCGACGTGGCACAGGTGGACGCGCTGGCGCAGACGAGCGACGGGCGCACGATCGCTGTGCTCGAGTGCGGCCGACGCCGTTGCTCGCGCTAGCGGGACGAGCTGCGACACGATCTTCTTCTTGGTCGTCGGGCGGCGATCCGGCTGCGCGCGATGGGTGGGCCGAGGCCGGGACTAGTTTCTCGTATAGTATCGTATCGCGTGGTAGATTTTCTAGAGTAAGACCCTGAGATGGCATCCGAGGTTTATGTGTGGATTAAAGTAAAGTGCTCTCTTCTGTGTTTATATTCATGGCTTGCATACTTTTTGCTAGATGACCAGTTTTATCGTATTGTACCCCGGTTGGGGATTCTTACTGAGTAATTCGTTACTCACTCTTATTATGTGGTTTTCCACAGGTAACCATGGTGCGAGACAGGATGGCTGAAGGAGGTGTTGCTGATCATGGAAACCAGCTGATTAAACTCTGAGTCTTTTATTTATGTTTTTATGTTTAAATGTCCTCTGAATGCATGTAGTTGGTCACGGAGCCCTTAGGTTGTTTTCCGGATTCTGACACTGATGTAAACCATTTTTTGGATTTGAATGTTGAATTAAATCTCTGATTAGAGTACATTTTAAATTGTATTTAGCTTGGAACAGGTACTTGGAAACAGGGACAGGTTCCAGGACATTTTGTGTTATTTTGAATGGATGTTTACTGCTTTTTGTTTTAATCAGAATCTGGCATACAACCTTACATATTATTTTCTAAGTTTTAAGCATGCATTGAGGTAAAGGTCTAGTTTAGGACCCCATTCGGGTCGGGTCTTTACAGCACATGTTCTTAAAGGTTGCACCGATGCGAGGTGTGTTGACGTTTGGTAAGCGAGGGAAGTTGAGTCCCTGTTTTGTTGGTCCGTTTGAGATTCTTGAGAGGATTGGCAGAGTTGCATATCGGTTAGCCTTACCTCCGTCGTTGTCAGCTGTGCACAGTGCTTTCATGTATCGATGTTGAGGCAGTATGTGTCGGACCCGTCGCACATTGTGGACTTTGAGCCTTTGCAGCTGAATGCGGATTTGAACTTCGAGGAGAAGCCTGTGAGGATTCTTGCCTTTGAGACGAAGAAGTTGCGTAATCGTGAGATCCGTTTGGTAAAGGTTCAGTGGAGGACGAGATGAGATTGCATTACGCTGAGCTGTTTCAGTCTTAAAGACTTTCGGGGACGAAAGTCATAAAAAGGAGGGAATATTGTAACGGCCCAGGTTTTCATCCCTGTCTTTCAGGTATGTCCTAAGGGTATTTCGGTAAATTGGTCGGGTCGTTAGGGCCATTTTTGTCTTTCTCATATGTTAATATTCTTTGATGGTCAAATGTAGGGTTTGGTTGCATTTTGGACGAGTTTGGGAGTTGAGAGTTGCAAAAGTAAAAATAAGAGTTTTGCCGGAATAAAAGAGCATCAGTTGGGATTTAAGCCCGGGATGCTAGGGAGATAGTGGTGTGGACCTGCCAGTCAAGCTTCAGGTAGATTTTTATGCTCATTTCGCAGGTTATCTTGGTTTGTCTTGGTTTTCGGGATTTAGGTGAGTTTGATTAAAAAGAAAAGAACTAGGTTTTCTTTTCCTCATTCCCCAAATCCCCTTGCCGTCCACCATTCTCCCAAGCTTTCTTGCCATGCGCCTTTCTCCCGAGAGCTCCATCGTTTCGTTCATTCCTGGTAAGCATTCCTCATTCCTCGATCTCTCTTTCTCTTCCTTTTTGGTGTTGTTCTTTCTGGCCGAGAGAAGAGGATTGTGAAGTTGTGTTTGCTGCAGCCCAACTGAGCAGCCCCAACGCAGATCGCCCGGCCGATCGAAGCCCTTGTCGCATGCAGCCCCGTCGTATTGCAGCCCCTGCTCGATCGCTGCCCGTCGCACTCCCCGCCTACAACACCAGCTAGATCGCATCGCAGCAGCAACCCCGTTCACCCGCGCGCCCTGCCGCACGCGAGGACTCCCGTGTCGCATTGCCCGTCCGCGCTCGGCCAGCGCCTGTCGCGTCGTCGTCGCTGCAGCGCGACGCACGCGCGCGCTGCTGACCACATCGCGCTCAGACGCCCACCGCACACATGCGCAGCCCCAGCCGCACGTCTGCACGTCCAGCCGCACGCCCAGCAGCGCCCCAGCCCCGTGCCGTTTAAGTTGCTCCCGACCGAGCCGAGTGCTATTTGTATTTTTATCTAAGGCCTATGGGTTGTGATATTTGTTGTTGTTTGTTAAGTTCTCGATAGCTAGCTCGGGTTCGGTTGCAGCTTAGGATCCTTTTGTGTGTTGTTGCCTTCCGACCCAGGTAAAGATTTCTTACCGGAGTTGTGTGGGCCCTGCGATATTTTTTGTGATTGTTGATTGTATGTATGTTTATGTTTATCAGCATGTTAATGGATAGGTGCTCTGTTCTGAATTCCGACTGGCATGATTCTCGTGTTTTTTCTCATGTTAGTTCCATGCTAGGTTGTTCTGTTCTAGCATGCTCATTATCTGTTCTTGCTTCGTAGTATCATGCTAGGTTCATTGTTTCTGCTGAGCACGTTTTAGTATGTTTGCTATTAGCTGTTTATAGCTTAGAATTCTGATAGGTAGCATCATCCGGGCGAGAATGCATAACGTAACTTGCATTCGTGGTAGGGACGTGCGAGGCAGTACTCCGTACCTGATCCGTCGTTAGGGTTTAGCTAACCCTAACGACAGCCCAGTGCATTACCTTGTCCCCGAAAGTCGACACGACCTCAGCGTGTCGGCAGTAGCCCTTGATTGCCACCTGATAGGGCAAGGACCGGTTCCTAGTGTAAGCCTACCACGGCCGGTTTCTTAGCCTCAGGTGCGTGGTACAGGCTGACATAGTCATAGTGTCCTGGTCTCACACCACTATGTTCAGTGACACCGACCCAGAGATTCCTTTAGGCATGCGTACTGGACCAGGGCAGCATGCCCTAGACCCAACACCTCCCTGGTTTGCAGCAGCATGCTGTGCGCGCACACGTTCATTATAGCGCCGACTGGAGAGCTCCTTGGGATCTTGAGTTCAGTGCACCTTTCGTATCGACAGTAGTAGGTAAGTTGAGGTCGAGATTAGTTTCTCGTAGAGTATCGAGACGCGTTGTAGTTTTATGGAGTAAGACCGTAAGATGGCATCCGTGGTATATGTATGGATTAAAGTGATGTGCTCTCTTCTGTGTTTATATTCATAGCTTGCATACTTTCTGCTAGATGACCAGTTATATCGTATTGTACCCCGGTTGGGGATTCTTACTGAGTAATTCGTTACTCACTTTTATTTTGTGGTTTTCCACAGGTAATCAGGGCGCGAGACATGATGGCTGAAGAGGAGCTGCTGATCATGGAAACTAGCTGTTTTAAAACTATGAGTTTATGTTTATGTTTTTGTTGTCCTCTGAATGCATGTAGCGGGCACGGAGCCCTTAGGATGTTTTCTGATTGTTTTTCTAGATTCTGACACTTTTGTAAACTGTTTGGGATTTTGAATGATTTGAATAAATCTTTGATCAGAGTATGTTTTAAACTGTATTTATCTTGGAACAGGTGCTTGGAAACAAGGACAGGTTTCAGGACATTTTATGTTTGATTTTTAAATGGATGGTTACCAGTTTTTAGTTTTATTCAGAATCTGGAAAGCGATCTTGCATAATATTTTTAAGTTTTAAAGCATGCATTGAGGTAAAGGCCTAGTTTAGGACCTCTTTCGGGTCGGGTCTTTACACCTAAACTTCGTCCCTAGACGGTTTGTTTCAAAGATTTGTCATATACGTTTAATGTAAACTATTCCAATGCTGCATCACATTGTTTCGGAGGGAAAACATGAAAAACTCGGATAGATTTATGTGTTGAAATTCTAAAGTTCATCCCAATAGTGTTTGTTTCGATTCTTTTGCTTAATCGTTTCGCGAAAAATATTCCAATGTTGCATTACGATGTTTCGGGAGCTGAAGGGAAAAACTCGGGTAGATTTCAGCGTTTAAAACCTAAAATTCGTCCCAAGAGTGTTTGTTTCGATTCTTTGGCGCAAACGATTCGAGAAAAATATTCCAATGTTACATTATGATGTTTCCGGAGCTAAGCAAAAAACTCGTTTAGATTTCAACGTTTAAAACATAAAGTTCGTCCCAAGAGTGTTTGTTTCGTGCTTTTGGTAACAACGTTCAATGTAAACTATTCCAATGTCCCATCACCATGTTTTGCAAAGTGAAACGAAAACAATCGAAAGGATTTATGCGTTAAAAAGCTAAAGTACGTCCCTAGACGGTTTGTTTCAAAGATTTGGCATAAACGTTTAATGTAAACTATTCGAATGCTGCATCACAATGTTTTGGAAGAGAAAACCAAAAAACTCGGATAGATTTATGCATTGAAAACCTAAAGTTCATCCCGATAGTGTTTGTTTCGATTCTTTGGCGCAAACGTTTCTCGCAAAATATTCCAATGTTGCATTATGATGTTTCGAGAGCTAAATCGGAAAACTCAAATAGATTTTACGGTTTAAAACCTAAAGTTCTTCCACAAAGTGTCTGTTTCAAGCTTTTGGCAACAACGGTCAATGTAACCTATTCCAATGTCGCATCAAAATGTTTCGCGATGTACAACCAAAAAATTCTGAAGGATTTCTGCGTTGAAAACGTAAAGTTTGTCCCTAGACGGTTTGTTTCAAAGATTTTGCATAAACGTTTAATGTAAACTATTCAAATGCTGCATCACAATGTTTCGGGAGGTAAAACACAAAATACTCGGTTAGATTTATGTGTTGAAAATTTAAAGTTAGTCCGAAGAGTTTTTGTTTGGATTCTTTTGCGTAAACGTTTCGTGAAAAATATTCCAATGTTGCATTACGATGTTTCGGGAGCTAAAGGAAAAAACTCGGATATATTTCAGCGTTTAAAACCTAAAGCTCGTCCTAAGAGTGTTTGTTTCGAGCTTTTGGAAACAACGTTCAATGTAAACTATTCCAATCTCACATCACCGAGGTAAAACCAAAAAAATCGGAAGGATTTATTCGTTGAAAACCTAAACTTCGCCCCTAGACGGTTTGTTTCAAAGATTTTTCATATACGTTTAATGTAAACTATTCCAATGCTGCAGCACAATGTTTCGGGAGGTAAAACTAAAAAACTTGGATAAATTTATGCGATGAAAACCAAAAGTTCGTCACGAGAGTGTTTGTTTCGATTCTTTGGCGCAAACGTTTCGCTCAAAATATTCCAATGTTTCGGGAGAGAAAATGAAAAACTCCGATAGATTTCAACGTTTAAATCCTAAACTTCTTCCCAAGAGTGTTTTTTTCGAGCTTTTGGCAACAACGTTCAATGTAAACTATTCCAATGTCGCATCACCATGTTTTGCGAGGTAAAACCAAAACAATCGAAAATATTTATGTGATGAAAACCTAAAGTTCGTCCCTAGACGGTTTGTTTCAAAATTTTCGCATAAACATTTAATGTAAACTAATGCTGCATCACAATGTTTCCAGAGGGTAAACCATAAAATTCGGATAGATTTATGCGTTCAAAACCTAAAGTTCGTCCGAAGAGTGTTTGTTTCGAGCTTTTGGCAACAACATTCAATGTAAACTATTCCAATGTCGCATCACCATTTTTGCGAGGTAAAACCAAAACAATCGGAAGGATTTATGCGTTGAAAACCTAAAGTTCGTCCCTAGATGGCTTGTATCGAAGATATGGCATAAACGTTTAATGTAAACTATTCCAATGCTGCATCACAATGTTTCCAGAGGGTAAACCATAAAATTCAGATAGATTTATGCGTTCAAAACCTAAAGTTCGTCTGAAGAGTGTTTGTTTCGAGCTTTTAGCAACAACATTCAATGTAAACTATTCCAATGTCGCATCACCATTTTTGCGAGGTAAAACCAAAACAATCGGAAGGATTTATGCGTTGAAAACCTAAAGTTCGTCCCTAGATGGCTTGTATTGAAGATTTGGCATAAACGTTTAATGTAAACTATTCCAATGCTGCATCACAATGTTTCGGGAGGGAAAACAGAAAAACTCGGATAGATTTATGCGTTAAAAACCTAAAGTTTGTCCTGAGAGTGTTTATTTTGATTCTTTGGCGCAAACTTTTCGCGCAAAATATTCTAATGTTTACGTTGTTTCGAGAGCTAAAACCAAAAACTTGGATAGTTTTCAAAGTTTAAAACCTAAAGTTCATCCCAAGAGTGTTTGTTTCGATTCTTTGGCTCAAACGATTCGCGAAAAATATTTCATTGTTGCATTACGATGTTTCGAGAGCCAAAACGAAAAACTCGGATAGATTTATGCGTTGAAAACCCTAAGTTCATCCCGAGAGTGTTTGTTTCAATTCTTTGGCGCAAACGTTTAGTGAAAAATATTCCAATGTTGCATTATGATGTTTCCGGAGCAGCAAAAAACTCGTATAGATTTCAGCGTTTAAAACCTAAAGTTCGTCCCAAGAGTGTTGTGTTTCGAGCTTTTGGTAACAACGTTCAATGTAAACTATTCCAATGTTGCATCACCATATTTTGCGAAGTGAAATGAAAAAATCGGAAGGATTTATGTTTTGAAAAGCTAAAGTACGTCCCTAGACGGTTTGTTTTAAAGATTTGGCATAAACATTTAATGTAACTATTCGAATGCTGCCTCAAAATGTTTCGGGAGAGAAAACTAAAAAACTCAGATAGATTTATGCGTTGAAAACCTAAAAAGGCTCTCGGGAGTGTTTGTTTCGATTCCTTGACCCAAGTGTTTCTCGCAAATTATTCCAATATTTCATTACGATGTTTCGGGAGCTAAAATGAAAAACTCAGATAGATTTCAGCATTTAAAACCTCAAGTTCTTCCACAAAGTGTTTGTTTCGAGCTATTAGCTACAATGGTCAATGTAACCTATTCCAATGTCGCATCACCATGTTTCGCGAGGTAAAACCAAAAGAATCGGAAGGATTTATGCGTTGAAAACCTAAACTTCGTCCCTAAACGGTTTGTTTCAAAGATTTGTCATATACGTTTAATGTAAACTATTCCAATGCTGCATCACATTGTTTCAGGAGGGAAAACACGGAAAACTCGGATAGATTTATGTGTTGAAAATCTAAAGTTCGTCCTGAGAGTGTTTGTTTCGATTCTTTCGAGTAAACGTTTTGCGAAAAATATTCCAATGTTGCATTACGATGTTTCGAGAGCTAAAGAGAAAACCTCGGATAGATTTCAGTGTTTAAAACCTAAAGTTCATCCTAAGAGTGTTTGTTTCGAGCTTTTGGAAACAACATTCAATGTAAACTATTCCAATGTCACATCACCATGTTTCGCGAGGTAAAACTAAAAAAATCGGAAGGATTTATGCGTTGAAAACCTAAAGTCCGTCCCTAGATGGTTTGTTTCAATGATTTGCCATAAACATTTAATGTAAACTATTCCAATGCTGCAGCACGATGTTTCGGGAGGTAAAACCAAAAAGCTTGGATAAATTTATGCGATGAAAACCTAAAGTTCGTCACGAGAGTGTTGGTTTCGATTTTTTGGCGCAAACGTTTCGCGCAAAATATTCCAATGTTTACAATGTTTCAGGAGAGAAAATGAAAAACTCGGATAGATTTCAGCGTTTAAAACCTAAATTTCGTCCCAAGAGTGTTTGTTTCGAGCTTTTGGCAACAACGTTCAATGTAAACTATTCCAATGTCACATCACAATGTTTCCCGAGGTAAAACCAAAACAATCAGAAATATTTATGCAATGAAAACCTAAAGTTCGTCCCTAGACGGTTTGTGATAAGGCAACCCTAATTCTCAGCCCAAAGATCCAAGCTTGTGATGAAGCAAGAACCCTTTAATTAAGAGATTAACACCTCCTTATAGATTTGGGAACAACCAAGAGAAAAGGCTAGAATTTGATTACCTCTTAAGATCAATGATCTAGAAGCAAGATATGGAAGATCTTGTTCTAGATTGAGTCACTCCACAATTAAGCTTGATAAAGGCTCGATTGAATGGCTTAAATGCTTTCTATCACAAGATTGCAAGGGAAACTTAGAAAAAGAGACAAAGAAAATGCCCTACAATTCTAAGAAAATGATCTCTTGTAGAGAGCTTGTAAGGACCCGTAAATTTAAACTACGTTTCCTACGTCATGCTGACTCAAATCAGTTATAAATCTATGCAATTTTGAAATTCAAACTTTAAATAACTGCTCCTGTTGATTTTATTTCAAGGAATAAAAAGTAATTAACAATCCCTTGGCCAAGGTGTTTACAAAAATGTTTCAATAAATAGTTAGGTAAATACAAATAAAGGCATCCACGCCAACAGTTAATAAAAATAACATGAGTTTAAACATTGCATGCTACACAAGAAGAAAATGACATCTATCCTATCAACAACTTAGAGAATGCAGCAGCTCCACCCATGTTCTCTTCAGCTCCTCCCAGCTAACCATCTCGGTGGTGTCACCTAGTTATCTGTGGAAAGAAAATAACCACAAAAAGGGTGAGTATAAAAGAATACTCAGTAAGAACTCCCCAATAGGGGTACAATGCCCAAAGCAGAACTCAATATGCTAGCAATACATGTCTACCCTTATCTCAACTAAGTTTACCAACTGACCATGAGTTCCATTACATGTCTTTCTTTAACGGACAGGTTTTCATCCCGGTCTTCCAAGTATGACCTAAGGGTATTTTGGTAATTTGGTCAGGCAGTTAGGGTCGTTTCTGTCTTTCTCAGCTGTTAATATTCTTGGATGGTCAAATATAGGGTTTGGTTGCTTTTGGATGAGTTTGGGTGTTGAGAGATGCAAAAATAAAAATAAGAGTTTTGCTGGATTAAAAATACATCAGCTGGGATTCGAGCCTGGGTGGCTAGGAAGTTAGCAGTGAGGTTCTGCCAGTCGAGCCACAGGTAGTCGTTGGTACTCATTCCGCAGGTTATCTTGGTTTGCCTTGGTTTTCGGGATTTAAGTGAGTTTGATTAAAAAGAAAAGAAATAGGTTTTTCTCCTTTCCTTCTTCCCCAAATCCCTTGCCGCACATCCATCTTCTCCAAGCTTTCTTGCCTTGCATTTTTCCAGCCCAGGAGCTCCGTCGTTTCGTTCGTTCCGGGTAAGCGTTCCTCGATCTCTCCTTCTTGTTGTTGGTTGCCGATCCATTGGCTAAGAGGTTAGTTGTTGGTTTCTTTTTGGTGTTGATCTTGCTGGCCGAGAAAAGGGTTTAGTTTGAGAGCTGGTTTTGTGTTTGTTGTAGCCCCAGCCGAGCAGCGCCCCAGCGCCGTCGCAGCCCTGTCGCGATCGCCCGCGTCGCACGCCCGAAAGCACGCGAGCGTAGCCCTTCGCCCACGTCACAGCCCACCGCACGCGAGCACAGCCTCAGCGCCTCAGCGCCTGTTGCAGCCCTGCTGCACGCACAGCGAGCAGCATGTCCGCACGCCGTCGTAGAGCTGTGTGCCTTGCAGCCTATCCGTCCGCGCGCCAGCCCCGTGCCGTGTGAGTTGCTCCCGACCGAGTCGAGTTCTGTTTACATTTTTCCTGTCTTATAAATTGTGATGTTTGTTGTTTGTCTGTTAGGTTCCAGATAGCTAGCTCGGGTTCAGTTGCAGCTTAGGATCTTTCTTGTGTGTGTTTGCCTTCCGACCCAGGTAAGAATTTCTTATCGGAGTTGTGTGGGCCCTGCGATATTTTCTGTGATTGTTGATTGTATGTAAGTTTATGTTTATCAGCATGTTAGTGGATAGGTGCTCTGTTCTGAATTCCGACTGACACGATTCTCGTGTTATTTCTCATGTTAGTTCCATGTTAGGTTGTTCTGTTCTGTCATGTTCGTTATCTGTTCTTGCTTCGTAGTATCATGTTAGGTTCATTGTTTCTGCTGAGCAAGTATTAGAATGTTTGTTGTTATCTGTTTATAGCTTAGAGTTCTGATAGGTAGCATCATCCTGGCGAGGATGCATAACGTAACTTGCATCCGTGGCAGGGACGTGCGAGGCAGTACTCCTTCCCTGATCCGTCGTTGGGGTTTAGCTATCCCTAACTGCAGCCCAGTGCAATCTTGGGTGAGGGTGGCAGACTGTTAAATGCCCCAACGGTCAGGGGAATGACAAGGCATTGCCTTGTCCCCGGCAGTCGACACGACCTCAACATGTCGGTAGTAGCCCTTGATTGCCACCTGATAGGGCAAGGACCGGTTCCTGGTGTAAGCCTACCACGGTCGGTTTCTTAGCCTCAGGTGCGGTGGTACAGGTTGACATAGTCATAGTGTCTTTGTCTCACACCACTATGTTCAGTGACACCGATCCAGAGATTCTTTTAGGCATGCGTAATTGACCAGGGCAGCATGCCCTAGACCCAGCACGTCCCTGGTTTGCAGCAGCATTCGGTGCGCGCACACGCTCATTACAACGCCGACTGTAGTAGGAAAGCTGAGGCCGAGATTAGTTTCTCGTAGAGTATCGAGATGCGTTGTAGTTTTCCGGAGTAAGACCGTAAGATGGCATCTGTGGTATTTATGTATGGATTAAAGTGTTATGCTCTCTTCTATGTTGTATTCATAGCTTGCATACTTTCTGCTAGATGACCAGTTGTATCGTATTGTACCCCGGTTGGGGATTCTTACTGAGTAATTCATTACTTACCCTTATTTTGTGGTTTTCCACAGGTAACCATGGCGCGAGACAGGATGGCTGAAGGAGGTGTTGCGGATCATGGAATAACTACTGTCTTTAAACTCTGAGTTTATATTTATGTTTTTAGTTTGTCCTCTGAATGCATGTAGTTGGGCACGGAGCCCGTAGGGTGTTTTCTGATTGTTTCTGGATTCTGACACTGTTGTAAACTATTTGGGGTTTGAATGTTTTGAATAAATCTCTGATCAGAGTATGTTTTAAACTGTTTTTAGCTTGGAACAGGTGCTTGGACACAAGGATAAGTTTCAGGACTTTTTATGCTTGTTGTTAAAGTGATTGTTTACAAGTTTTTATTTCCATTCAGAATCTGGAAAGCAATCTTGCATATTATTTTTAAGTTTTAAAAACATGCATTTAGGTAAAGGCCTAGTTTAGGACCTCTTTCGGGTCGGGTCTTTACACTTTCTCAATCAACCCATTTACTCTTAGCTCATACTAGCTTTTTACCGGGTCATGAAGTACGTTACACAACTCTCTTTGTGAAGCCCTTGAGACACTCACCTAAATGCAAGAAAATAACAGGTTATGAGATTCGTTACATAACTCTCTTGTGAGGCCCTTGAGACGCTCACCTGTTCTAGATAATATGACTGGTCATGAGGTTCGTTACACGACTATCTATCTCAAACTCAACTTTTCTCTACTGGTGTACTGACAACACCGGTTCAGGTGAGCCATCTACCTGACAACCGGCACGTGTACGCATACACCGCATGGTCTGCCGAAACCGTTAGGTGTAGGCTACCACACAAAGATCGACCTGGTCCAGGTCGACATGCCTAACGACTCGAAGAAAGGTGTCCACTGAGTCTCGATCACGGAGGCCCTCACCGGCCGATCCGAGTCACCCGCCACACCTATCGCCCCAAGCTAAGACCCTCCCATAGCAGGCGTACACTATGATCAGGGCCTGCCTATAGGGCCATAAACTAGGCATCGTCGGGGGAGGCATGTTACATCACATCCCCGGCTGTCGGACGCAGGATAAAAATCCTCAACGACGCCGACCCAATAAGACAACAATACATCGTGTTTCTACAGCCTCTAGATGAGGACAACTAAGAGTTCTATTACAGTTGCTTGTCAGCTCAGTCCTAACAGATCACCATCATGCTCAATATTCTCATACAGTTATCCTAATAGGATACTACTCATTACATGATCTTGATTAGCTACACTCTAACACATGTCATCATAGGTCGCCATAAAAGTATCACGAGGAACAAGGAACAGGTAACACAAGATACGACATGCTAGGACCCCATAATCCTAGCATGTTTACAAGAGACACAGTAATAAAATCACATACAAGATTGCACTATAGGACCCCATAATCTATACAGAACAAAATTGATATTTAAACAACATAAACATACAAGATAAACACACATGAAAAAGTGACACCCCGGGACCCCATAATCCCGAAGTGCAAGGCACAAAGAAGGACAATCCAACAGACATACACATCACCTGCATACTAGCAACAATCCAGAACCAACAATTCAGAGCCAACCAAAGCAATGCCAGGCCACATCCATATCTAGAAATGCATGAAACAGCTCAATGAGCTTCACTCTGTGCAGGGCCCACACAACCCGGGTAGAGAGTCCTTACCTGAAATTGAAGCTACAGAACAACCCAAATAAAAGTGCTCCTTGAGCTACAGGCAAATAACCAATCCACATGCAGGTTTCAACCTAAAAATTTAATATCCAAAACAACCACTTAAATCCAAGCTTCATGTAAAGACCCGACCCAAAAGGGGCTCTAAATGGGCCTTTACCCCAATGCATGCATTCAAAGTAAAGACAATATACAAATATGATTTCGGATTCCAATTAAAATTAAAACATTCAGCATTCAATCAGAAATCAATACATTTTACTGAAACCTGTCCCTGTCTCCAAGCACCTGTTTCAAGACAAATACATTTACAAAAGTTTACTCTGATCAGAGATTTATTAAAATCATTCAAAACCTTCTCAAATACAACAATGCTGGAATCCACAAAAACATTGAGAAAACATCATAGGGCTCCGTGCCCGACTACATGCATTCAGGGGAAATAAAAAAAAGACAAGAGTCATAATATAAAAAGGTCAGAGATGACAGCAGGTCTCCATGATCACAACTCCTCCTTCAGCCATCCTGTCTCGCACCTTGGTTACCTGTGGAAAACCACAAAATAAGGGTGAGTAACGAATTACTCAGTAAGAATCCCCAACCGGGGTACAATACGATATACATGGTCATCTAGATGAATGTATGCAAGCTATGAATATAAACACAGAATAGAGCACATAGCTTAAAATGCACATATAATCCTCGGATGCCAACTCAGGGTCTTAGTCCGGAAAAAATCACCACACAATACGCCCTATACGAGAAATAAGTCCCGGCCTCAGCCTGTCTATTGTCGATACGAAAGGTGCACTAGCTCAAGATCCCGAGGAGCTCTTCGGTCGGCGCTGTAATGAGCGTAAGCGCGCACCGCATGCTACTGCAGACTCTGGGGGGTGCCGGGTCTAGTGGCAAGTCGCCAGTCCGACCACCATGCCTAACTAAATCTCTAGATCGGTGTCACTGACATAGGGGTGTAAGACCTGGACACGTGAACTATGTCAGCCTGAACCACTGCACCTGAGGCTAAGGAATCGGTCGTGGTAGGCTTACACCAGGAAGCCGTCCTTGCCCTAACAGGTGGCAATCAGGGGCTACTGCCGAACACGCTGAGGACGTGGCGGCTGCCGGGGTCGAGGCAATGCCAAGTCATCATCCCGACCATTGGGGCATTTAACAGTCTGCCACCCTCACCCAAGATTGCAGGGCCAGCCGTTAGGGTTAGCTAGACCCTAACGGGATCAGGGACGGAGCACCGTTTTGTACGTCCCTGTCGTGGATGCAAGTTACGTTATGCATCCGGCCCGGATGATGCTACCTACCTGCACTCTAAACCTATAATATCAATCAGAAAACAATCCAATACAATCCAATACGTGCTCAAATAGATACAACGAACCTAGCATGATACTACGAAGCAAGAACAGATAACGAGCATGCCAGAACGAAACAACCTAGCATGGACTAACATGAGAAACAACATAAGAAATCATGCCAGTCGGGAATTCAGAATAGAGCACCTATCACTAAACATGTTGATAAACACAAAGAAGCATACAATCAGCAATCACATATAATATCGCAGGGCCCACACAACTTCGGTAAGAAATCCTTACCTGGCCGGGAGGCAACTACACACAAAAACCTAAGCTGCGATCGATCCTGAGCTAGCTAGCGAGAACCTAACAAACATAATAATAATCACAACCCATAGGCCTAAATATAATAAAATAAATAGGACTCAAACGCACGGCCGACGCATGACGGGCGAGTTTACTGTGTGGTGCTGCCTTTGGCACCGCTAGGAGCCGATGGCGCTAATGGCGGCGGGCCGCACGCCGCACGAGGTCGATGGTCGCGCGCGCGCGCGCTGGGCAGATTATTGGCCGGCTGCGCGCACGGCGCGACGAAGCTGACACGGCGGCGGCGAAGCGGCGCGACGCGCGCGCGTCGGGCGGCGAGCAAGCGAAGCGGCGCTGGCTGCGCGCAGACGTGCTAGGACGGCGACGGGCGCGCGGGCGCTGGCTGCGCGCTGACGCGCTGGGACGGCGACGTGCGCGCTGGGACGGGTTTTGCGACGAGCTGGTCGGCGGCTGGGCTTCTAGGCGAGGCAGGGGCTGCCTGGGCTTGCTACTGGGCGGCCTGGTGCCTGCTGGTGCGATCTGGGCGGGCTGCAATGGCGATCTGGGTGCGATCCGCAGGTGGGCTTGCTTCTTTGGTGCGATCCGCGGTCTGGGCTTCTTCTTTGGGTGCGACGAAAATTTCTTTGGTTGGGGGCTCCTCTCGGCTGGCTGCAACCTAACACAACACAACACACACACACACACACACAAGCTTCTATTTACTCGGCCAAACATCACACCAAATGGAGGAGGAGAAGAAGAAGACGAAACTTACCCGGAACGACGATCGGATCTCGGGGCTGCTAGGGAGAAGAGAATCGGCTAGAGGAGCTTGGGAGACAAGCTTGGGCGGCAAGATGAGTTTTGGAGAAGAGAGAACAAAAACCTAATTTCTTTTTCATTTAACCAAATGCACCAAAACTCCAAGGAACCAAGGCTAACCAAGATATGTCGCGAATAGAGCAACAAGAGCTCTCAATAGCTCATTTGGCACGCATCCCCACAGGCTTTCCCGGAGACCCGGGCTCGAATCCCAGCTACAACATAATTTTCCTTTATTTTTACTTTTGCATCAAACCTTGCTCAAACCCATCCACAAAGCCTAAAAAACCTACAAGAACCCATCCAATAATTTTAGCAACTAGAAAATGACATAAACGGCCCTGACGGCCCAACCAAATTACCAAAATACCCCTAGGGCACACCTGGAAGACCGGGATGAAAACTTGGGCCGTTACACTTCACAACAATATCGAACCTTTAAAAACCAACAGTTTTCGTCTTTGAAAGCTTACCAAAAACTAACAACAATCACGACTGTCGAACACTTGGCGAGGCATGAAAATCAGGCAGAACTACGAACGCACGTCTTGAGTTCCACAAGAACAAGGCTCAACACAACAACCCAACAACCAAACAATTAATCAAGGTCAATCAGTCAACCCATAACAATAACCAACAACCAAGAGTGTAGTATCTAAAAGAACCTTACCTCAAAACTCGATTAAACGACATGACACACAACTGGCTGTGAACGACTCTCGCTGCAAAGCGCTGGAGGCTGAACTCGGTCTGCTGTAGCGTGCTGAGGTGAACCAAGAGGCGGCACGACATGTTGTCGGGTGGCATCAACGCAAATGGGATCACGCGCGCAGGCAGGGTCGCAGCTGGATCCGCGCGGACTGGCATGCGTCGAAGAGCTGCGCTGCTTGTAACGGCCCAGGTTTTCATCCCGGTCTTCCAGGTATGTCCTGAGGGTATTTTAGTTATTTGGTCGGGCCGTTTCTATCTTTTTCAGCTGTTAATATTCTTGGATGGTCAAATGTAGGGTTTGGTTGCTTTTTGGATGTGTTTGGGCATGGAGAGATGCTAAAGTAAAATTGTGGTTTTAAAGTTTTACTGTTGAGTTTCGAACCCAGGTGGCAAGGGAGTCAGTGGTGTGGTCCTGCCAGTTGGGCCACAGGATGTTCTAGTTGCTCATCCCGCAGTATGCCTTGGTTTGCCTTGGTTTTTGGGATTTAGGTGAGTTTGATTAAAAGAAAATAAAATAGGTTTTCATCCTTTTCTTCCCCAAATCCTCCTTGCCGCCCAACCCCATTCTCCCTAGCTCTCCTCGCCGTGCGCTTCTTCCCAAATGGCTTCGTCTTCTCGTTCATCACAAGTAACTGTTCTCGATCTCTCCTTCTCTTTTGGGTGTTGTTCTTGCTGGCCGAGAGAAGAAGAAATTAAGTTTTGGTGTTGTGCAGCCACCGAGCGACCGCCTGCCGTGACGCCTAGTCGCCTAGTCGTCTAGCGGCGTCGCACCCGATCGCCAGCCTGGTGCGTCGCACCTGCAGCGCCTAGTCCCTGTCGCATCGCCAGCGCAATCGCGCCTCCACCGTCGCTAGCCCAGCCTGCAGCGCCTGATCGCGATCGCCCGCACGCCTCGCTTGATCACGAGCACGCCCTCGCCAACGCCGCCCATCCGCGCGCATCCCTAGCGCCCAACCGTCGCGTCTACACGCCCGCGCCAACGCTGCCCATCCGCGCACAGCACAGCGCTCAGCCGTCGCGTCTGCACGCCAGCGCCAACGCCGTCCGTCCGCGCGTAGCCCAGCGCCCTAGCGCCCGTGTTGTCGTCTGTCCGGGCGAGCACGCCAGCAGTGCCCTAGCTCCTTGCAGCCTGTCCGTCCGAGCGCCAGCCCCCGTGCCGTGTGAGTTGCTCCCGAGCCAAGCCCTGTTTGTATTATTATTTAAGGCCTATAGGTTGTGATATTTGTTGTTGTTTGTTAGGTTCCCGTTAGCTAGCTCGGGGTTCGTTGACAGCATAGGATCTTTGTGTGTTGTTGCCTTCCGACCAAGGTAAGGATTTCTTACCGGAGTTGTGTGGGCCCTGCGGTATACTTTGTGATTGTTGTTTGTATGTTTGTTTATGTTTATCAGCATGTTAGTGGATAGGTGCTCTGTTATGAATTCCGACTGGCATGATTCTCGTGTTGTTTCTCATGTTAGTTCCATGCTAGGTTGTTCTGTTCTGGCATGCTCGTTATCTGTTCTTGCTTCGTAGTATCATGCTAGGTTCATTGTTCCTGCTGAGCACGTATTGGATTATTAGCTGTTATTTGTTTATAGTTTAGAATTCTGATAGGTAGCATCATCCGGGCGAGGATGCATAACGTAACTTGCATCCGTGGCAGGGACGTGTGCGGCAATACTCCATCCCTGATCCGTCGTTAGGGTTTAGCTAACCCTAACGGCAGCCCAGTGCAATCTTGGGTGAGGGTGGCAGACTGTTAAATGCCCCAACGGTCAGGGGAATGACGAGGCACTGCCTTGTCCCCGGCAGTCGACACGGCCTCAGCGTGTCGGCAGTAGCCCTTGATTGCCACTTGATAGGGCAAGGACCGGTTCCTCGTGTAAGCCTACCATGACCGGTTTCTTAGCCTCAGGTGCGGTGGTACAGGCTGACATCATAGTCATAGTGTCCTGGTCTCACACCACTATGTTCAGTGACACCGATCCAGAGATTTGTTAGGCATGCGTACTGGACCAGGGCAACATGCCCTAGACCCAGCCCCTCCCTGGTTTGCAGCAGTATGCGGTGCGCGCACACGCTCATTACAACGCCGATTGGAGAGCTCCTCGGGATCTTGAGTTTAGTGCACCTTTCGTATCGACAGTAGGAAGGCAGAGGCCGAGACTAGTTTCTCATATAGTATCGTATCGCGTTGTAGTTTTCCGGAGTAAGACCGTGAGATGGCATCCGTTGTATATGTATGGATTAAAGTGATGTGCTCTCTTCCGTGTTTATATTCATAGCTTGCATACTTTCTGCTAGATGATCAGTTATATCGTATTGTACCCCGGTTGGGGATTCTTACTGAGTAATTCGTTACTCACCCTTATTTTGTGGTTTTCCACAAGTATCCATGGCGCGAGACAGGATGGCTGAAGGAGGAGTTGTTGATCATGGAAACCAGCTGTTTTGAAAACTCTGGGTTTATGTTTTATGTTTTTATTGTCCTCTGAATGCATGTAGTTGGGCATGGAGTCCTTAGGTTGTTTTCTGGTTGTTTTCTAGATTATGACACTGTTGTAAGATGTTTTGGATTTTTGAATGTTTGAATTGAATCTCTGATCAGAGTATGTTTTAAAATGTATTTAGCTTGGAACTGGTGCCTGGAAACAGGGACAGGTTCCAGGGCATTTTATGTTTGATTTTGAATGGATGTTTGTCTCTTTTTATTTTACTTGGAATCTGGAAAGCGATCTTGCATAATAATTGTTAAGTTTTAAAGCATGCATTGAGGTAAAGGCCTAGTTTAAGACCCCTTTCGGGTCGGGTCTTTACACTACTGCAAGCTCTGGAATGCGCGACTCCTGTGCAGCTGGGGAAAAGAACACACGCACAATGGCGTGGGTGTGGCGGAGGAGCGACAGCAGGCTGCTGCATCTAGCGGAGTGCGCGCGGAGGGGTTGTCGAGGCTGCAGAAGTTCTCGGTGGCTGGGCTCGCCAAGGGGCATTGTGGGCGGTTGGTTCTTGCGGGTGCAGGCCACACGCGCTACGAAGGGGGAAAGGGGATGGCTTCCGCGCGGGCTGCTTCGGGGTGGGTCACGGTGGCATGGGGAGGTCTGGGCAGGGTGCAGATGGCGGCTAGGGTTAGGTGGAGAAGGTTGAAGAAGATGAAGAAGAAGAGGAAAAGATGTTTTTAGGGTTTATTTTTCTTTTTATTCTAAAATGCCATTTTCTCTTCTTTTTTATTAATTTTTATTTTTAATATATATTTCGAACTTAAATGGGTCTTTAAAATCCACCCATATCTCTTAGTTAAATGACCCTCCTTTTCTTTTTCTTTTTTTTTTGTTCTCTTTTCATTTAAATAATAATAATAATAATAAATAACTAAATGAATTTTTTCTTTTTTCCTTTTCTCCTAATTAATCCACAAAATGCACTAAATATTTGGGTTGTTACAGAGCTAATTTTCATTCATTCAAAATCTTAGTTTTACAACTTACTTCATGGTTATTTATAGCCTAGGAAAGTTAAACCTAAAATAAAGAAACGAACTTAATTACCATAATGCCATTGTTGCAAAATATAACCTAAAATATTTTTAAAAAAAAAAGATTTTAAACTTAGAATTGCATAAAAGCTCCTAAAATCTGAAAATTGATGTTTGTGTTGCCAACTCTAACATTTTATATTTCTCCTTGTGGAATGATTAAGACAATTAAATCATGTAAAATATCATTAATTCCATGGACAACTTCAATCTTGCATACATTGACTTGCATACATGGACAACTTCAATCTTGCATACATTGACTTCAATCTTGGACCTCGGATGCCAACTCAGGGTCTTAGTCCGGAATAATCCACCACACAATACGCCCTATACGAGAAACAAGTCTCGGCCTCGGCTCATCGTCGTCACGAAGGTGCACTAGCTCAAGATCCCGATGAGCTCTCCGGCCGGCGGTCTTTGTAATGAGCATAAGCGTACATCGCATGCTACCGCGAGACCATGGGGGTGCCGGGTCTAGTGGCAAAGCGCCCATGTCCGATCACCATGCCTAACTAAATCCGGATCGGTGTCACCGACATAGGGTGTGAGAGACTCGACACGTGAACTATGTCGGCTGAACCACCGCTTTGAGGCTAAGGAATCGGTCGTGGTAGGCTTACACCGTGAAGTCGTCCTTGCCTTAACAGTGGCAATCAAGGGCTACGCCGAACACGCCGAGGACGTGCCGATCGTCGGGGACGAGGCAATGCCAAGTCATCATCCCGACCGTTGGGGCATTAACGATCCGCCACCCTCACCCAAGATTGCAGGGCCTTTCGGTCGGGTTAGCTAAACCCTCACGGGGTCCAGGGACGGAGTACTACCTCGTACGCCCCTGCCATGGATGCAAGATACTTTATGCATCAGGCCCGAATGATGCTACCTACCTACACTCTAACTTATCATATCAATAACATACAATCCAATACAATCCAAAACGTGCTCAACAGATACAACGAACCTAGCATGGTACTACGAAGCAAGAATAGATATGAGCATGCCAGAACGGAACAACCTAGCATGGACTAACATGAGAAACAACATAAGAAACCATGCCAGTCGGGAATTCAGAACAGAGCACCTAACACTAAACATGCTGATAATCATAAACAGGCATACAAACAACGATCACATATAACATCGCAGGGCCCACACAACTCCAGTAAGAAATCCTTACCTGGCCGAGAGGCAACTACACACAAAAACCTAAGCTGCGATCGAACCCGAGCTAGCTACCGAGAGCCTAACAAAAACAATGATAATCACAATCCATATGCCTAAATATAATAAAATAAACAAGGCTCGGCTCGGGAGCAACTCACGCGGCTCAGCTGACACGCGGACGGGCAGGCAGCACGGCAGGGCTGCTGCTGGGCGCTGGGGGCACGGATGGCGCGCGCGCACGGCGCTGGCGCGAGAGCAGGCGGACATTTGGCTGGCGAAGCGGCACAAAGACGCTGGCGCTGGACGCGGATACGCTGGGACGGCGACGGGCGCTGGGGCTGCGACGCGGGCGCGCGGGCGCGCGGGCGCGAGCTCGGCTGAGCGATGGCGTCTGGCGCGCGGACGGGCTGGGCGCGCGTGGGCGAGCAACGCGATGCGGCGGCTGCGACGGCGATGGGCACGCGATCCCGAGTGCGTCGGCGACGGCCTCATCGGGCGCGCAAGGCGTCTGTGCGGCTTCTTCTTTGGCGTCTGTCTGCGACCATTCTTTGGCGCTGAGGCTGCTGGTGCGATCTGGCTGGGCTGCTCGACCGGGATGCTCAGCTGGGTCACTTGGCTGGCCGGAACGACGCTCAGAGGACTCTCAGGAAGAAGAACACGGCAATGGAGCTTGAGGAAGAGGGTTGGGCGGCCAAGGCTTATTTGGAGAAGAAGCTCAAAAGACCTAATTTCCTTTCATTTAATCAAATGCACCAAAACCCAAAGAAATCAAGGCTAACCAAGATATGTTGCGGAAAGAATAACAAGATCCTCCTATGGCTCAACTGGCCACACCACCCACCTGACTTCCTAGTACCCCAGGTTCGAAACCCAGTTGCAACACAATTTTCCTTTATTTTTACTTTTGCATCTATCCTTGCTCAAACCCATCCACAAAGCCTCAAAAACCTACATAAACCCATCCAATAATTTTAGCAACTGGAAAAAGACATAAACGGCCCTGACGGCCCGACCAAATTACCAAAATACCCCTAGGGCATACCTCGAAGACCGAGATGAAAACCTGGGCCGTTACAATGGCAAACCCTTCGCACATTGTGGATTTTGAGCCTTTGCAGCTGAACAATGATCTGAGCTTTGAGGAGAAGCCTGTAAAGATCTTAGCGTTTGAGAAAAAGGTTTTGAGGAATCGAGCCATTGATTTAGTGAAAGTACAGTGGCGGAATTAGAAAGTTGAGGAAGCAACTTGGGAGTTGGAATGAGAGATGAGAAGAAACTACCCGGAGTTGTTCTAGTTCAGCGACTTCTAAGGACGAAAGTCTTCTAAGGAGGGAGTATTATAACGACCCAGATGTCTGTTTCGATTCCCAGGTATGTTCGGTTCAGTTCTCGGTTGTTCAGTTGGGCCGTTAGGGCTTTTTAACCTTGAAGGGCATTTTGGTCATTTTGCTCTTAGGGCTGGCCTTGTGGAATCTTAGGGTTCTGAGGCTGTTTCGAGGGTTTCGAGGTTGTTAGGGTTTCTGGAGGCCTTCCGGTTGTTTGTAAAGTAAAGGAATTGAAAGTGTCACTTTGTGGTTTCGGACCCTTGACCTTTAGGGAGCTTTAGAGGCTTGGATTTAATTGAGTAAGTTAGATACGTCAGCTGGGACTCGAAGGGGGAAAGCCTGGGAAAGGGCTTTTGTCGCCAAACTTAATTAATTTAAAAAAAAAAAACGTATTTGGGGAAATCTCTAGACTTGCCGCACGCAAAAGTCCTCATTTCTGCCGATTCTTCTTGCGTCCATCTCCTTGCCGAATTCTTGCTTCGTTCCTCAATCTTCTTGTCGTTTCTCCAAGATCAAGATCAAGAATCGAGTAAGTCTTCTCTCTTCTCCTTTTCTTTCTTAGCAGAGAATGCATTCCTTGTTGTTTGGACAAACCCTAACCGAGGAGGGTGTTTATCCCTTGTAGCCGAGACATTCTTTGTTGTTCTTGGAGGCTACCGATTCTCCTTCTTCTTCTTGAGGAAGGTGTCGATCAGTCTCTTGTTCTTCTCCTTGAGTGGCCGCAAGACTTGGTTCAAGAAGCTTGCCAGGGAGGTGTTTTCGCAAGCCTTGTTGGGGTTGTTGTTGCCGAAAACTCCATCCAAGTGGAGTTCTTATTGCCACACCATCTTTTCATGCCAAGCTCTTCCTTGTTCTTCACTTTGGGTAGCCGAGACCTTAAAGCACTCCCAGCCAAGGTCTTCCTTGGAGATTGTTGCAGCCGAGTCCCGGGTGGTAAGTTTCTCATCTAGCCGAGACTCCTTGTTGGTTGGTTCCTTCACAAAGTTTGTTTTTCTTTCCTTGGCCAAGAGCCTAAGGTGGCTGGTTGGTGGGCCCTAATAGATTCTTTGTTGTTTTTCAAGCTCCGATCGAAGCCGAGTAAGTTCCTGCATCAAACCCTAGCAACCGTGAGCAAAATCCAAGCCAAGCACACTCCCGAGGTGAGTTCCTTCCCCTAGCCTAGAGCATGGTTGGTGTGGTTGGGGGTGTGTTGTTTGTTTTTCGACGAGCTAACGTGTGTTTTGTTCTTGTTGAGGTGAAGCCGAGCAGGTTCCCAAAAGTTGTTGTGAGAAGGCCGAGTCTAAGCCCTAGCCGAGAGCTGCCTTGGTCATTCCCAAGGAGCTTGGCCAAGAGCTTGTGGGGCTTGTTAGGTAGCTTCCTGGCTCCTGTTTTCTCTTGGTTTAGTTTAGTGATAGCTAGTTAGATTATTAATATATTTTGGTATGTTGTTAGGTTGTGTGTCTCTGTAGCTCAAGGAGCATTGCATTTTATTTTCTGCTTGTTTCCAGGTAAGGATTTCTTACCGGGGTTGTGTGGGCCCTGCAAAATACTTTAAGTAAGAACCCAACCCAAAATAGTCCTAAACCCGATTTTTACTAGCATGCTTACAATTTTAAATTCTTAAAATATTAAAGGAAGTAGCTCAAGATAAAACTTATTCAAACCTCAATAAAAAAACATTCATTTAGTAAGTTCCTTAAAACAAGCCTGGCCAGTGTTCCAACAAAACAATTTGAATAAGTCACATCAGTAAACAGTTAAACCACTCTAAAAATCAATGCAGTTCTCTCAGCATGCTACTACAGAATGAAAGACTCAAAACATAAAAGACACAGAGTTCGCCGGTAGCTCCCATGATCACACAGCTCCGTCCACTAGCCATCCCGGTGTTGTGCCAAGTTACCTGAAAGATAAGTAAGGGTGAGTATAACATACTCAGTAAGAATCCCCAACCGGGGTACAATACGATACATCCACCATCTAGTATCCTAGTATACATGCAATCAGTTACCGGCACAGAAACTTTGCTCAACAAGCTAATCAAGTCAAGTCCGGGAACCTCAAAAGTTTCCTACTTCCGGCCTAATGATTGGTTCTTCTAACCAATCCCAAAGACATCCTCGAGGGTCTTTCTCCCTCGGCCAACTGACCAACTCAAAAGCTTATCCCAAATAGAAGTCAGACACCCTCGAGGGTCTTTCTCCCTCGGCCAATTGACCAACTCAAAAGCTGATCCCGAATAGGTGTCCTCGGGAGCCTCTTACCCCCGTCCAGGCTAAACCCTAAGACAACGAGAGTGTACCCGAAGTCAGGCTCTAAACAGGAATAAGAAGGGTGTCACTGATCTATAGTAGTGCAGAGCCCTCGACACTCAGCTGTAGCAGCCTGTACCACCAACCTGAAGCTAAGAACTGTCTCCGGGCAGACTTGCACCCGTGACGGGTTCCGCTCTAGCAGGTTACAAACTAGGCTTGTACCGATGCGGGAGCTAATCCACACCGGCTGCCGGGGGCGGAGACAAAGTACGTTATGCCTCTCACTGATCCTGACCTGTGGGGACAAGGTACGTTATGTCCACTCTCAGCCTCTGGAAGACAAGTCTAACTAACTATCTAATATCACATAATATACATCCCTAGCAACTGAACATGCTTAACAAGAGTACAAACCTAGCATGATACTATGAATGTAAACAGGGAACTCAGAACATGTTGGAAGGACAAACCTAGCATGGCACTAACATGTAGAAACAGGGCAAACATGCTAGCAGAGATAAACAGTGAAACAGTCTTAACCACTACATGCTCATAAAAAACAACATATATATATAAGATGCAATCAAAACATATCGCAGGGTCCACACAACCCTGCTAAGAGATCCTTACCTGAAACAAGCAGAAATATAACAATAAAATGCTCCTTGAGCTGCAGTGTCTCACAACCTAAAAGCATAAACATACAAATTAAATCTAACTAGCTATACACTTAACTAAACACTAATTCTAGAAGCAAGGGAACCAAGAGATTACCCCTACTTACCCTAGTGCTCTCGGCCACAACACTTCCACATTTGATCTTGGCTAGGGCAACACAACACAATAACCAAGTTAGATCGCATGTCCATGAAGCAAGCAAACACACTCCCAACTATCATGAAGCTCTCGGCCACACACCCCCATTGGGGCTCTCGGCCCAACCAACACACAAAAAACCAAAATTACACACTTACCAACTCACCTAATGAAGATTCGGCAATGATCCCCAAATGGACTAGGTGTCTCGGCCAAGGGAGGTAAAATACCAACTCTCCTTCCTCTTGTCATAGATGGAGCTTGTCTCGGCCATGGCAAGAGGAAAGAGAGAAGAAAAGTTGCAATGATTACCTTGGAACAACAATGGAGATGAAAGCCAAAGAGCAACACTTGACGATCTTGAGAATGGAAGCAATGGAGATGGAGAGAAGTGGAGAGGAGTGCTCGGCCAAGGAAGAGAGAAAGAACAAATGGTGGGTCGGCCAAGGGGAGGGGGAAGGAGAAAATGATGAAACCCTAGGTATTTTTCCCCTATTTTAATTATAAAAATACCTCTAAAAATCTCACCTTCAAATCCCACCAAGAGCACTTTTAAAAAATATTTTATTTTCCTCTACACAAGGCTCAAACTCAACTCCCAAGCCACCATGGTTCGAATCCTAGCTCCAACACTTTTATTTTCATTTTTCTTCTTTTAACCGAGAGGGCTCCAAACTTACCATAAATGAAATTCTTGACCTGAAACTTGAAACCGAAGAATAAACTTAAGTCCACCAACTCATAAACATTCCTGAAACCCTGTCTTACTGCAAAACTGACTCGGGCAGGAAAAATGACCAAAATACCCCTGGAGGACAAAATGACCAAAATGCCCCTGGAAGCACAAAAAGCCCTAACAGCCCAACCAACTCACTGGAGGAACAACCGAATAAACCTGGAGAACCGGAAGGAAATCTTGGGTTGTTACACTTTAATAGCACATTTATATTTTTCAAGTATGTATGAACATTCTAGTGGATAGGATCTTTGTTTCTGAATTACCGGCATGTTTATTGATTTATCCATGTTTCATGTTTTGGTTCTGTAGAGCCTGCTAGGATTGTGGTCATAGATTTCTACCTGGTCAGACTGTTAGCTTGTATTACTGTGTTAGGAGTCTGTTAGGAACTGTTAGTGCAGGTCTCGCATGGGTAAGTCCCCGAAGGCCACCAATGCGATGTCAGTGAGTGTAAGTCCCCGATGGGCATCACACTGTTGCGGTATATGTAAGTCCCCGATGGGCATCATAGTGCATCTAGGGAGTGTAAGACCCTGTTGGGCAGCTTGTGAACCTAGTAGGAGTAAGTCCCAGATGGGCATCCTTGAGCTTGGTATAAGATCCCGATGGGCTTCCGTGTAATGAGAAGGTATAAGACCCCGATGGGCATCCTCGTGCTTAAGCTGGTGTAAGTCCCCGATGGGCAACCTTGAGTGTTGCTTGAGTAAGACCCTATTAGGCATCTGTAACGGCCCAGTTTTCCGTTCCGGTTCTTCAGGTGCTTCCGGTTCATTATTCGGTTGATCGATTGGGCCGTTAGAGTTATTTTAACCCTTAGGGGTATTTTGGTCATTTTGCTCCCCAGTCAGGGTTTATTGATTTTCAGGATTCCAGGGTCTTCCCTGTCTTTTGTTGAGGCTTGACTATTTATGGTTGCAAGTTCCAAGGGTTTGTGGTGGTTGTTTAGAAGCCTAGAGGAGGTTTGGGTTAATTATAAAATTAAGGGAATTAAAGTGCTTCCATTAGGATTTGAACCCTTGACCTAAAGGGATTTGGAGACATGGATTTAAATGAGTTTATTTAAGGAGAAAAAGGTTGCTTTAGCTGGGACTCGAAGGGGGAAAGCCCAGGGAAGGGAATTGCCAAACCTAATTGTATTTTAAATAGGAAAGAATCGTATTTTTCCTTCTCCTAAAGTTTTCGCACTCCACCTCACCCTCCCCTTGCCGATTCCAACTCTTCTCCTCTTCCTCTCCATCTTTCTTGTCGTTTCTCCAAGAATCAAGAACCGAAAGGTAAGGTTCGCTCCTTCTTCCTTTTCTTCTTCTTCTTCCTTAGTCAATTGTTGTTGGCCGCGCCTTGACACTCGAAAGTTGTGTGTGTGTGTGTTTCTACCCAGCCGAGACCAGCAGCAGCCCCGTCGGCTCTCCCAAGCGAACGCACCATCACCAGAGCCTGTCGCGTCGCCCTCACGCTACCTCACCAGCAAAGCCGCAGCAGCTCACCGCACCCAACCGCTCACCCGTGCACTAGCCCTTCGCCCGATCGCAGCCGCGAGCGTCCAGCCTGCGACGCAGCACCCCTTCGCCCTTCGCTCCATTGAGTTGTCCTCTGCTGTATGTTCGCTCGCGCCTGCGCGCACTCAACATGTCCAGCCGTAGTGTAGTAGTCTTGCAAAGTCGCACGATGCCCTCGCTTTTCGCCTCGCACGCCCCCGCAACAGCGAACCACTAGCCTGTT
Source organism: Sicyos edulis (assembly GCA_036507275.1). Taxonomy (NCBI): domain Eukaryota; kingdom Viridiplantae; phylum Streptophyta; class Magnoliopsida; order Cucurbitales; family Cucurbitaceae; genus Sicyos; species Sicyos edulis. Next base: position 18,862,959 of record CM071857.1, on the reverse strand, counting down.
CGCCCCAGTCGCACGTCTCTTCGCCACAGCGACGCTCGCAGAAGCCTCCGTCATCCCACACGCCCTGCCTGCCTGCTTGTGGCCGAGAGCCTATTTTTCCAAGAGTTTTGGCCAAGACCTAGTGCCTTCTCGGTTGGTAATTCCTGAGCCTTTGCTCTTTTGGACCCTCAGATGTTTTAAATGCTAATTTTAATTATGTTGACTTTATTGATTGCCTAGGTTGTTCAGGTTGACTCGAGGGTCGCTTGTTTGTTTGTTGTGATTACTTTCTTGCTTCATCCAGGTAAGGATTTCTTACCATGGTTGTGTGGCCCTGCAATGCTTTCTTGATTATGCCTTGAATGCTCGTTTTCTGTTATGAACATGTTTGTGGATAGGAAAGCTTGTGTTTGACTTCTTGCTAGCATGTTTGCCTGTTTGTACATGTTAGTGCCATGCTAGGTTTGTTCTTCCAGCATGCTTATGATTCCTGCTTTAAGTTCGTAGTATCATGCTAGGTTATGTGTGATTGATGTTGAATGTGTATGTTTAGCCAGGAATCAATTATTCTGTACTCGTAGTAAGAACAGTAGGGTTTGTCATCATCTAGAGGCTGAGAGTGGACATAACGTACGTTGTCCCCACCGGTCGGGATTCAGTGCGAAGCATAACGTACATTGCTTCCACCCTAGCAGCCGATGTGCATTAGCTCCCGCATCAGCATAAGCCAAGTTTGTAGCCTGCTAAAGCGGAGCCCAGCCAACGGTGTAAGCCTACCTTGGCCAGTTCTTAGCTTCAGGTCGGTGGTACAGGCTGTACAGATGAGTGTCGAGGGCCTCGCACTACTGTGTTCAGTGACACCGCTTTCGAGTCTTTAGGCATGCGTACCTGGCCAGCGTAGTTTGTCCCTAGGCCCTCACATTTACGCTGGTTGCAGCAGCATGCGGTGTGTGCGCACACGCGTTAGTCACTAGTTCGAAGAGCTGCCCCGGGCTAATGTTCGTGAGTACACCACTTCCGTTCCAGTTTAGAACCAGACTTCGGGTACTCTCCTGTTAGTCAAGTTTTAGCTAGCCGAGGGCAAGAGGCCTTCGAGGATACCCATTTGGCATTGGTTTTTGAGCTGATCATACGGTCGAGGGAGAAAGACCCTCGAGGGTGTCTGACATCTATTGGGATCGGTTTTTGAGCTGATCATTTGGCCGAGGGAGAAAGACCCTCGGGGATGTCACGGGATTGGTTAGGAGAACCAATCATTAGGCCTGAAGTAGGAGACTTCCGAGGATTCCAGATTTTGCCTTGTAAGCTCGTTGAGCTAAGATCTGTGTTGGTAACTGTATGCATGTGTACTAGGTTGCAAGATGATTGATTGAATCGTATCGTACCCCAGTTGGGGATTCTTACTAAGTATGTTTGTACTCACCCTTTCTGTGGTTTTTCGACCGGGTAACTTGGGACAGCACTGGAGCGGCTAGCGGAGGAAGCTGGGAGATCATGGAAGCTGCTAACACTCTTAATGTTTCCCACTCTTGATGTTTAAAAAGTTTTAAATTGGTTCTCTGAACTGAGTTGTTTATGCTTTTCACATGCATGTTGAGTAAGGACCTAGGTTTAGAACCATATTTCGAGTCGGGTCTTTATAGTTGGTATCAGAGCACAGAGTCATAGATTCTGCAGACTAACCTTGTAACGGCCCAGGTTTTCATCCCGGTCTTCCAGGTATGTCCTAAAGGTATTTTGGTAATTTGGTCGGGTCGTTAGGGTCGTTTCTGTCTTTTTCAGTTGTTAATATTCTTGGATGGTCAAATGTAGGGTTTAGTTTCTTTTTGGATGTGTTTGGGCATGGAGAGATGCTAAAGTAAAATTGTGGTTTTAAGTGTTGCTGTTGGGTTTCGAACCCGGGTGGCCAGGGAGTTAGTGGTGTGCTCCTACCCGTTGGGCCACAAGTTGTTCTTGTTGCTCATTCCGCAGTATGCCTTGGTTTGCCTTGGTTTTTGGGATTTAGGTGAGTTTGATTAAAAGAAAAGAAAATAGGTCCCATTGTCGCCCAACCCCTTTTCTCCCAAGCTCTCCTTGCCTGCGTCTTCTCCCCAAGTGCACCGTCTTCTTGTTCATCCCGGGTAAGTGTTCTCTATCTCTTCTTCTCTTTTGGGTGTTGTTCTTGCTGGCCAAGAGAAGAAGAAATTGAGTTTTGGTGTTGTGCAGCGACCATGAGCAAAGCGGCCAGTCGAAAGCGGCCCTGCCGCAGACGCCGCGCCCGGCTGCTGCGTTCACCGGACAAAGATCGCACCAAGAAAATGCCCCATCGCACCAGCAGCGCATCGCCAGCACCGTCGCAGCCCCTATCGTCGCATGCATCACATCGCAGCCCAGCGTTCGCATCGCAGCCTCCGCGCGCAGCCCAGCGCCAGCGTCGCTTCGACCGTCTGCAGCCCCCGCGCTTTGTCGCGCCTGCACGCCCCGCTGCACCCGAGCTCATCCGTGCCATCGCCGCCCACGCGCGCAGCTCCTACCGCGCTAGAAGGCCAGCAGCGCGCCAGCGCCAGTGCCGTAGTTCGTCTGCGCGCCCAGCCCCTACCGCGCTAGCACCCCAGTAGCGTCGTGCAACCTGTCCGTTCGTGCGCCAGCCCTCGTGCCGTGTGAGTTGCTCCCGAGCCGAGACCTGTTTGTATTATTATTTAAGGCCTATAGGTTGTGATATTTGTTGTTGTTTGTTAGGTTCCCGTTAGCTAGCTCGGGGTCGATTGCAGCATAGGATCTTTGTGTGTTGTTGCCTTCCGACCAAGGTAAGGATTTCTTAAAGGAGTTGTGTGGGCCCTGTGGTATATTTTGTGATTGTTGTTTGTATGCTTGTTTATGTTTATTAGCATGTTAGTGGATAGGTGCTCTGTTATGAATTCCGACTGGCATGATTCTTTTGTTGTTTCTCATGTTAGTTCCATGCTAGGTTGTTCTGTTCTGGCATGCTCATTATCTATTCTTGCTTCGTAGAATCATTCGGGCGAGGATGCATAACGTAACTTGCTTCGTGGCGTGGACGCGTGAGGCAAGATACTCGCCCCACGATCCGTCGTTAGGGTTTAGCTAACCCTAACGGCAGCCCAGTGCAATCTTGGGTGAGGGTGGCAGACTGTTAAATGCCCCAATGGTCGGGGAAATGATGAGGCATTGCCTTGTCCCCGACAGTCAACACGACCTCAGCGTTTTAGCAGTAGCCCTTGATTGCCACCTAATAGGGCAAGGATCGGTTCCTGGTGTAAGCCTACCACGGCCAGTTTCTTAGCCTCAGGTGCGGTGGTACAGGCTGACATAGTCATAGTGTCCTGGTCTTACACCACTATGTTCAGTGACATCGATCCAGAGATTTGTTAGGCATGCGTACTGGACCAGGGCAGCATGCCCTAGACCCAGCACCTCCCTGGTTTGCAGAAGCATGCGGTGCGCGCACACGCTCATTACAGCGCCGACTGGAGAGCTCTTCGGGATCTTGAGTTCAGTGCACCTTTCGTATCGATAGTAGGAAGGCTGAGGCCGAGACTAGTTTCTCGTATAGTATCGAAAAGAGTTGTAGCTTTCTGGAGTAAGACCGTAAGATGGCATCCGAGGTTTATGTATGGATTAAAGCGATGTGCTCTCTTCTGTGTTTATATTCATAGCTTGCATACATTCTGCTAGATGACCCTTATTTTGTGGTTTTCCACAAGTAACCATGGAGCGAGACAGGATGGCTGAAGGAGGAGCTGTTGATCATGGAAATCAGCTGCTTTGAAAACTCTGAGTTTATGTTTTATGTTTTTATTGTCCTCTGAATGCATGTAGTTGGGCACGGAGCCCTTAGGTTTTTTTTTCGTTGTTTTCTGGAATCTGACACTGTTGTAAATTGTTTTGGATTTTGAATGTTTGATTTAAATCTCTTATCAGAGTACGTTTTAAATTGTATTTAGCTTGGAACAGGTACTTGGAAATAGGGACAGGTTCCAGGACATATTGTGTTGTTTTTGAATGGATGTTTACCTCTTTTAGTTTTATTCAGAATCTGGAAAGTGATCTTGCATAATATTTTCTAAGTTTTAAAGCATGCATTGAGGTAAAGGCCTAATTTAGGACCCCATTCGGGTCGGGTCTTTACAGTTGGTATTAGAGCTCAGAGTCATAGATTCTGTAGACTGACCTTTTGTTATAGGTCATTTTTCCATGATCATCAGCACTCCGACAGTCATCAGGTACGCTTAAGTTTACTGTTTTAGAAAACGATTAAGAATTTACAATACTTTTCATCTAGTGTATGCCTTGTTTAGTGTTGTAGAGCGGAGACGAGCAGGTTCTGACTCGTTGTTGGTTTGGGTGTAGATCGCCAGCATGCCAATTACCCGCGCAGGAAGAGGAGGTTCGAGAGCAGGTCAGGGTATCGTGATTGGTTCAGATACCGCAGGGACATCGTCCCAAGCTGAGACTGATGGTGTGCCACCAGTAGCTCCCCCTGTTTTGCCTAGAGTAGGCGTTGAGGCGACCGAGCGCCGAGAGACTACTCCTGGAGCAGAGTTTGTTGATTCCATGAGGGCCATGATGGTCAGTTTGTTGAGTGACCAGAGGGCAGAGACCCAGGCTTTGTTGGCCGCGCAGCGAGAAGAGTCCCAGATCTAGCAGTTGACTCGGATGTTTCAACAGGGCACTGCAGCACCACCAGCTCCACAGGAGCAAGCAGCCACAGAGGCAGTTGTGGCAGAGGGTGCCGAGGAGCTTGGCAGATGGCTGAAAGACTTCGTGAAGTGGAAGCCAGAGAAGTTTGATGCCTTGGGAGATCCTTTAGCTACAGCCAGATGGATTGCCCATCTGGAGTACACCTTTCTGATTATGGTGTGCCCCGATGTTCAGAGGCCACGATGTGCAGCTCATGTGCTAGGAGGCACAGCTAGATGGTGGTGGGAGTCCACTCTGAGTGAGAGACCAGCTGGGTCTCCACCTGCCACCTGGGATTTCTTTAAGTCTGAGTTCAAGGCCAAGTATATTAGTGATGAGGCCCAGGAAAAGATGGTAGAGCTGTTCCAGAACCTGAAGCAGGGATCTGATTCTATTGAGGAGTATGAGAGGAAGTTCTCTGAGTATGGGTATTTTGCTTCGCAGCTGATTGCTACCCTTGAGTTGAAGATACGAAAGTTTATTTCAGGTCTGAGGTAGAGTGTATCCCAGGATGTCAGGGCACAGGCCCCCGACACTTATGGTAGGGCAGTTCAGTTAGCGATCATTCATAATGGGAAATACCCAGTTGAGCAGGTTGTCGCCGCTCCGGTTCAGCGTGCTGTCCCAGCTGCAGTAGGGCAGAAGAGGAAGTTTGATTTTAGAGGAGGCGGCCAGCGTCGCCAAGGGCAATATCAGAACCGAGATCAGCGTAGAGCTCCGGTTCATTTCCAGCCTCGCCAGCAGGGCTGTCCTCGACAGATTCCCTTATGTGCTACTTGTGGGAGAGCCCACACTGGATTTTGTCAGGCAGGGACCAGGCTGTGTTATCGTTGTGGTAAGGAGGGGCATCTGGCCCGTTTTTGTAATCAGCCAACTATGGCAGCTCAGCCAGCGCAGCAGCAGCAGGGTCGGGTGTTTGCTACGACCCGACGAGAGGCCGAGCGTACAGATGCCGTTGTGGTAGGTACGCTACATGTTTTAGATCACTACGCATTTGTTTTGTTTGATTTTGGTTCTACGCATTCGTTTGTATCTATTATGTTTGCTGAGCTTGCTAGTTTGAGATTAGAGCCTCTAGGATTTGAGTTGTCTGTTGCAACTCCTTCCGGAGTTAGTATGTCAGCTAGAGATAAGGTTAAGGATGGCCGGATCGAGATATCCAGAGAGTTGCTTGTAGCTACACTCATAGTCTTGCCTATGAGCGGCTTTGATGTGATTCTTGGTATGGAGAGGTTAGCTGCTAACCACGTGTTGATTGACTGTCACCGGAAAGAAGTAGTGTTCAGGCCGCCGGGTCGGTCCAGCTTTAAGTTTTGTGGAGTCCAGGGTGGAGTTTGCCCGCCGATGGTGTCAGCTGTGAAAGCTCGTCGTCTGTTAGTTCACAGAGCTTGGGGCTACCTAGCCAAGTTATGTCTGGGGAGAGCTGCCCCTCGATGACTGTTGATCAGGTACCGGTCGTACAGAGTCTGCGGATGTGTTTCCTGAGGAGTTATCGGGGTTACCCCCGAAGAGAGAGGTTGATTTCATAATTGAGCCCAAGCCAGGGACCCTCCCTATCTCGAAGGCTCCGTATCGTATGGCGCCCCAGAAGAGCTAAAAGGCGAAGGTTCGATTTGCGGGAGATGCTAGATCGAGGGTTCATCCGTCAGAGAGTGTGTCCTCGTGGGAGAGCACCGGTTACGTTTGTAAAGAAGAAGGATGGTTCGATGCGCTTATGTATTGATTATCGTGAGCTTAATAAGGTTACAGTGAAGAATAAGTACCCGTTGCCCCGTATTGATGATTTATTCGACCAGCTTCAGGGAGCTTCCGTGTTCTCCAAGATAGATTTGAGATTCGGTTACCATCAGTTGCGGATCAGGGATGCCGACATTCCTAAGACAGCTTTCAGGTCTAGATATGGCCACTACGAGTTTGTGGTCATGTCGTTCGGATTGACTAACGCCCCAGCAGCGTTCATGGGCATGATGGATAGGGTGTTCAAATCATTTTGGACAGCTTCGTCATCGTGTTCATTGACGACATTCTGATCTATTCGAGGACTAAGGAGGATCATGCAGAGCATTTGAGGCGAGTGTTGACAGCTTTGAGGGAAAACCAACTTTATGCGAAGTTTTCCAAGTGTGATTTCTGGTTGGAGCAGGTGGCCTTCCTAGGTCACGTAGTATCGTGAGATGGTATAGCCGTGGACCCCGCGAAGATTGAGGCCGTGAGTTCGTGGGCCAAGCCGACTTCAGTTGCCGAGATTCGCGACTTTTACGGGTTTGGCAGGTTACTACCGTCGGTTCGTTAAGGACTTTTCCGCCATAGCCTCGCCCCTCACTCGTCAGACGAGGAAGGGTGTCGAGTTTGTTTGAGATAGTAAGTGTGATGAGAGCTTTGCCAGGCTCAAGCGTAGTTTGACTTCAGCACCAGTGTTAGCAGTCCCGGAGGGGACAGGTGGTTTCGTAGTCTACAGCAGCTTCCAAGTTTGGATTAGGTTGTGTGTTGATGCAGCACGGGAAGGTAATTGCTTACGCTTCTCGTCAGTTGAAACCGTATGAGCATAACTACCCGACTCATGATATGGAGTTGGCAGCTGTAGTGTTCGCATTGAAGATTTGGAGGCATTACCCGTACAGTGAGAGGATTTAGATGTTTACTGATCACAAGAGCCTCAAGTATCTGTTCACTCAGAAGGAGTTGAATATGAGGCAAAGAAGATGGTTAGAGTTGGTCAAAGATTATGACTGCGAGATTTTGTACCATCCGGGTAAAGCCAATGTAGTGGCTGATGCTTTGAGTAGGAAGACGTAGCACTCTGCGGCGTTGTTGAGTTCCCAGGCCAGATTCCGGAAAGAGTTCGAGCGGGCCGAGGTTGCAGTGTTGTTGGGTGAGGTTTCCGCCAGAGTAGCTCAGTTAACAGTTCAGCCTTCGATCAGGCAACGGATTATTGATGGCCAGCTGAGTGACCCCGCACTTAAGAGGTTGATTGACAGAGTTAGTGCTGATGGAGACTTTGACTTCGTGTATTCACCACACAGTGGGTTGACTTACAGAGACCGGTTGTGTGTTCCGGAGGTTGCAAGATTACGAGCAAAGTTGCTCTCAGAGGCCCACAGTTCTCCGTTTGCTTGGCACCCTGGGGGTACCAAGATGTACCAGGATCTTAAGCAGACGTTCTGGTGGATGGGTATGAAGAGAGACGTTGCAGATTTTGTTAGTCGGTGCTTCGCTTGTCAGCAAGTGAAGGCACTCAGGCAGAGGCCAGCCGGTTTGTTGCAGCCGCTGAATGTGCCTCAGTGGAAATGGGAAGAGATCTCCATGGACTTTATTTCTGTTTTACCGAGGAATCCAAGGAAGTTCTCTCAGATTTGGGTGATTTTAGACCGCTTGACTAAGAGCGCACACTTCATTCCGGTAGAGACACTTATACCGTGGAACAGTGGGCGTAGTTGTTTTTGGAGCAGATCATCCGTTACCATGGTGTGCCTGTGAGGATTGTGTCGAACCGTGATTCGCGGTTCACTTCTCGTTTCTTGAGGGCTCTCCAGAAAGGCTTAGGCACTGAGTGCAGCTTCAGCACAGCTTTACACCCTCAGAAAGATCGTCAGCTGAGAGGGTGAACCAGATTCTTGAGGATATGCTGAGAGCTTGTGTGTTGGACTTTCTGGGTAGTTGGGACCAGTATCTGTATCTGATGGAGTTTGCTTATAATAACAGTTATCAGTCGACGATCCAGATGACTCCATTCGAGGCTTTGTATAGTAAGCGTTGCTGGTCTCCTGTGTTCTGGGAAGAGGTTAGTGATAGACAGGTTTTGGGTCCCGAGTTGCTACAGTTGACCAACGGTGCAGTGCAGAATATTAGAGCTCGTATGTTGACAGCTCAGAGCAGGCAGAAGAGTTACGCCGATGTACGGTGTCGAGATTTAGAGTTTGAGGTTGGACAGCACGTGTTCTTAAAAGTTGCACCGATGCGAGGTATGTTGAGGTTTTGTAAGCGAGGGAAGTTGAGTCCCCATTTTGTTGGACCGTTTGAGATTCTTGAGAGGATTGGTAGAGTTGCATATCGGTTAGCCTTACCTCCGTCTTTGTCAACTGTGCACAGTGTTCTTCATGTATCAATGTGCACAGTAGGAAAGCTGAGGCCGAGATTAGTTTCTCGTAGAGTATCGAGATTCGTTGTAGTTTTCCGGAGTAAGACCGTAAGATGGCATCTGTGGTATTTATGTATGGATTAAAGCGATGTGCTCTCTTCTGTGTTTATATTCATAGCTTGCATACTTTCTGCTAGATGACCAATTGTATCGTATTGTACCCCGGTTGGGGATTCTTACTGAGTAATTCATTACTCACCCTTATTTTGTGGTTCTCCACAGGTAATCAGGGAGCGAGACATGATGGATGAAGAAGGAGCTGCTGATCATGGAAACCAACTGTCTTTTCAACTCTGAGTTTATATTATGTTTATGTTTTGTCCTCTGAATGCATGTAGATGGGCACAGAGCCCTAAGGATGTTTTCTGATTGTTTCTGGATTCTGGCATGGTTTGTAAATTATTTGGAACTGTATGTTTTTTAAATAAATCTCTGATCAAAGTATGTTTTAAACTCCTTTTAGCTTGGAACAGGTGCTTGGAAACAGGGACAGGTTTCAGGACATTTTATAATTGATTATTTCATGAATGTTTGCAAGTTTTTATTTTCATTCAGAATCTGGAAAACAATCTTGCATATTATATTTAAATTTTAAAAGCATGCATTGAGGTAAAGGCCTCGGTTAGGACCTCTTTCGGGTCGGGTCTTTACAGTGTTGTATCTGATGGAGTTTGCTTACAATAACAGTTATCAGTCGACGATCCAGATGGATCCATTTGAGGCTTTGTATGGTAAGCGTTGCCGGTCTCCTGTATTCTAGGAAGAGGTTGGAGATAGACAGGTTTTGGGTCCTGAGTTGCTTCAGGTGACTAATCTTTGCGAGCGAGAAGATCGTGGCTCGTATCTTGACAAATGCAGAGCGGCGAGAAGAGTTATGCCGATGTTCGGCACAGAGACTTGGAGTTTGAGGTAGGGCAGCATGTATGGCTGAGGGTTGCACCGATGCGTGGTGTTCTGAGGTTTGGTAAACGAGGGAAGTTGAGTCCCAGATTCGTTGGTCTGTTTGAGATTCTTGAGAGGATTGGCAGAGTTGCGTATCGGTTAGCCTTACCTCCTTCGTTGTCAGCAGTGCACAGTGTTTTTCACGTATCGATGTTGAGGCAGTATGTGCCGGACCTGTCACACATTGTAGACTTTGAGCCTTTGCAGCTGAATGAGGATTTGAGTTCGAGGAGAAGCCTGTGACGATTCTAGCCTTTGAGACTAAGACGTTTTGTAACCGAGAAATCTGTTTGGTAAAGGTTCAGTGGAGGAGTTAGAGTATTGAGGAGGCTACCTGGGAACGGGAGGACGAGATGAGATTGCACTATCCTGAGTTGTTCTAGTCTTATGGAATTTCGGGGACGAAAGTCATAAAAGGAGGGAATACTGTAACGGCCCAGGTTTTCATCTCGGTCTTCCAAGTATGTCCTAAGGGTATTTTGATAATTTGGTCGGGCTGTTAAGGTTGTTTCTGTCTTTTCTCAGCTAATTATATTCTTGGTTGTTCACAATTGGGGTTTGGTAGTATTCTGGTTGAGTTTGAGTGTTGGGAGTTGCAAAAATAGAAAGTGGGGTTTTGTCAGAATAAAGGTGCAGCAGCTGAGGCTTGAACCAAGGTGGCCTGGTTAGATAGCAGTAGGGCTTTCCCAGTTGACCTGTAGGTGATTTCTAATTCTCTTTCCACAGGTTAATTGTTTGTTTGGCCGTGGTTTTAGGACTTAAGTGGGATTTATTTGATAAAATAGGTTTTATTCTTTTCTCTCCCAAATCCCAAGACGCAATTCGTTGTTCTCCCAAGCTCCTGTGCAGTTTACGATTCCACCATCTCCTAAGAGCCTTCGTCGATCGACCATTCCGAGTAAGTGATTCTTCTTATTCGATTCTTCCTCCTGCATTGTTGTTGTCGATTTCTTGCTGGCCAAGCTCTAAGTTTTGTTGTATATGTGTGTGTTCTACCCAGCCGAGATAACCCCGTCCGCAGCCTCACACGCCCAGCCGCTCCGCTGCATGCTCGCCTCACTTCGTCGATCTGTGCCGCCCGCATCGCCCACCCGAAGCTGCACGCCCAGCCCTCGTCGCAGCAAGCCACGCAGGCAGCCATTCGCCTTCACGCCCAACGAGCCCACTGCTGTTGCCGTTCGCTCGCGCCTGCACGCCCTCGCGACGCCGCCTGACGCCCAGCGAGTTGGAGCTCTTGCTCGCCGATCACGCCCGCAGCCAGCTCACATCAGCCCGTACCGGGCGCGCCCTGCCAGCAGCGCAACAGCACCGTGCCGCTCGCCCGCGCACGCCAACGCTCTCAAAAACCGTCTGCACGCCGTTCCTCTTGCTCGTTTGCCTTGTCGCGAGCGCCAGTTTCCTTGTCGTGTGCCTTGCAGCTAAGACACCCTTGGTGCTTGGCCGAGCTGCGTGAGTTGCTCCCGAGCTCGAGCTTCTGTTTCATATCTTATTTTAGGGCCTATAATTAGTAATTTAATTACTATTTGATTGTTAGGTTTCAGTTAGCTAGCCCGTGTTCTTTTGCAACTCGGGTGTCCACTTGTGTGATTGTTGTCTTCCGATTCAGGTATGGATTTCTTACCGGAGTTGTGTGGACCCTGCGATATTGCTGTGATTGTTGTTTGTCTGCATGTTTATGATTACCAGCATGTTTAGTTATTAGGTGATTTGTTCTGAATTCCGACTGGCATGACTTCTCGTGATTATTCTCATGTTAGTTTCATGCTAGGTTGTTCTGTTCTGGCATGTTCGTATTCTGTTCTTGTTTCGTAGTACCATGCTAGGTTTGTTGATTCTACTGATCACGTGTTAATATGTTATTGTTAGCTATTTATAGCATAGTGTCATGATAGGTAGCATCATCCGGGCGAGGATGCATAACGTAACTTGCATCCGTGGCAGGGACGCGCGAGACAGTACTCCATCCTTGATCTGTTGTTAGGGTTTAGCTAACCCTAACGGCAGCCCAGTCATAATCTTGGGTGAGGGTGGCAGACTGTTAAATGCCCCAATGGTCGGGGAAATGATGAGGCATTGCCTTGTCCCCGGTAGTCGACACGACCTCAACGTGTCGACAGTAGCCCTTGATTACCACCTGATAGGGCAAGGATCGATCTCTGGTGTAAGCCTACCACGAGCGGTTTCTTAGCCTCAGGTGCGGTGGTACAGGCTGACATAGTCATAGTGTCCTAGTCTCACACCACTATGTTCAGTGACACCAATCCAGAGATTCTTTTAGGCATGCGTATTGGACCAGGGCAGCTTGCCCAAGACCTAGCACCTCCCTGGTTTGCAGCACCATGTGGTGTGCGTTCACGCTCATTACAGCTTCTACTGGAGAGCTCATCGGTATCTTGAGTTCAGTGCACCTTTCGTATAGTCAGTATAGTAGAAAAGTTGAGGCCGAGACTAGTTTCTCGTAGAGTTCTGAGTTTTAAGATAACTCCCGAAGTAAGACCGTAAGATGGCATCCATTTAAATTTATGTATGGATTAAAGTAAAGTGCTCTCTTCCATGTTTGTATTTATAGCCTGCATACATTCTACTAGATGACTAGTTGTTTCGTATTGTACCCCGGTTGGGGATTCTTAGTGAGTAATTCGTTACTCACCCTTACTTTTGTGGTTTCCATAGGTAACCAGGGTGCGAGACCGGTTGGCTGAAGGAGGAGCTGCTGATCATGGAATCCTGTTGTTTTATCTTTGAGTCTTATGTTATGGATTTCTTTTCTTTATATATTTTTTAATGCATGTAGTTAGGGCAAGGAGCCCTTAGGATGTTTTGGATTGTATCTGGATTCTGTCTTTTCATTGAAATGATTTGGAACTGAATGTTTGAAATAAATCTCTGATCAGAGTACGTTTTGAACTATTTATAGCTTGGAACAGGTGCTTGGAAACAGGGAAAGGTTTCAGGTTGTTTTTGTGCTTGCTAATTTAATGTATGTTTAAGAGTTTTAAATTTACACAAAATCTAGATGGCAATCATGCATAACGTATTTATGTTTTAAAAGCATGCATTGAAGTAAAGGCCTAGGTTAGGGCCTCTTTCTGGTCGAGTCTTTACATTCAACCACTTTCCAAAATCAGCAGCTCCAACCCCTAGTACAGCCTCAACTTCCATGGGCTCTTGACCATCCTAGGGTAACACCGAGCTGCAGGGCACTTGGTGCAACCAGTGCGACTGCCCAAGCAGTGAGTCAATCGAGCCATACGTGCTCTAGGCTCCTCCTCTATCTTCGCTCATTTGCTCTACATGTTGTCTGAGAGAACTAAGCTCGAGACTCGCATTTGCTCGCCATCAGTAACATCATCTCTCTCATCATGGAAGCTAACTCAGCTCTAGGAGCTGCAGTCTAGGAAATCTCTTCCCCTGCTCGACTAGCAGCTGGGGCCACAGGTGGCCCACTGGGTGTTGTTGGTAAAGGCTCAGTGGAGGAGTCAGAGTTCTGAGGAGGCTACCTAGGAACGGGAGGACGAAATGAGATTGCACTATCTTGAGTTGTTCCAGTCTTAAGGACTTTTGGGGACGAAAGTCATAAAAAGGAGGGAATACTATAACGACCAAGGTTTTCATCCCGGTCTTCCAGGTATGTCCTAAGGGTATTTTGGTAATTTGGTTGGGTCGTTGAGGCTGTTTGAGTCCTTTGCTGAGTTTGGAGATTTATTGGGTGTGCAGGTTCTTTGCCCCGGGAGTGTTTGGGAAGGTTTGTGGCCTTGGCTTGCAGAACAGAAATTAAAAAGAAAAAGGTGTTCGAGCCAAGGATCGAACCCGAGTTGTCTTGGTTGTGGCAGTTAGCAAAAGGAGGCATTTTGTAACAGCCCAAGTTTTCCTTCCGGCTCTCCAAGCATGACAGGTTGTTCTTCCAATGAGTTGTTGGGTTGTTAGGGCTTTTGTGCTTCCAGGGGTATTTTGGTCATTTTACCCTCCAGGGGTATTGTGGTCATTTTTGCCCTCCAGGTTGTTCTCACAGTTTCTCAGGGTTTCAGGAATGTCTATGTGGGTTGTGGACTTTAGTTTCCTCCGGTTTTGGTTTTCCAGGGCAAGAGTTCCATTTTAGGAAAGTTTGGTGGTCTCCCGGGAAAGAGGAGTAAATTAAAATAAATTGGGGTTGAGCTAGGATTTGATCCTTGGTGTGTGGTGGTCGAATTGGAGGCAAGTGTAGAGGGAAAATAAAATGTTTTTAAAAGGTGTTGGAGTTGGGACTCGAAGGGGGAACCTCATTTGACACTTGTCAAATGGAGGGATTTTTTAGGATTTTAAAATAAGAAAAATCATGCTTTTCTCCTTCCCTTTCCCAACCCTAGCCGACCACCTCACCTACCTCTCTCTTTGTCTTCTTATTTTTCCTCTCTTGGCCGAGCAAGCAATCCCCCATCTCCATTGTTGTTCCAAGCTAGTTGCATCTCTCTTTCTCTCTTGCTAGTGTAGATCCGAAGGGCTTCATCTTCTCCATTGTGTTGGATTTAGCCAAGCTCAACATCTCCATCTTCAATCCTCCTCCATTTTCGAGACATCAAGGTAGGTGTTTGTTTGGTTTTGCTTGCTTGAAGAGTAGATCTAGCCGAGAGACACCATTGTTGGGTGTGTGTGTTCTAACCAAGCCCTTATTGTTGTTTTTGCATAGCCTAGCCGAGATCTCCCTTGCTCTTGCAACACTTCCTTGGCCGAGATCCTTAAGGTGAGTGTGTTGTATCTTTGCTCTTGTTTTTGTTGTCCAAATGGTTGGAGGTTGGTTCACTCAAGTGTTATTCTTGCTTGTGTAAGTTAAAGCCTAGCTGAAATCTCAAGCTTGTGGTGTGTTGTCGAGACCTCTTGTGTTCTCTCCTTGGCCTAGACAACAAGGTGAGTTGGTGTGATGTTGATGTTTGAATTTTGCCCTAAATCCCCTTGGTGGCCGAGAGCACCATGTGGAAGGGTTTGGCTTTTGTGTTGTGTGTAGGCAAAACTAACCTATGCTTGGTGTTGTGTTGTTTGCCCTAGCCTAGAGTGAAGAGGGAAGGGCTTGAAATTCTCTTGTGTGTTGTTGGACTCCCTTGGCCGAGACCACCCTTGGAGGTTGAGGTCTTGCTCGGGTTCTGGTAAAGCCCTAACTCCTCGTGTTTGGTTGTTTGGTTGTTGTGGTTTGGTTGTGACTCGATTGTTCTGTTGTTAGGTTAACGGTGTGGTGTTCTTCAGCTTGTGGATTCATTTCGAGATTGGGATTCTACTGTTGACAGGTAAGGGTTCTTTGCCAGGGTTGTGTGGGCCCTGCGCACCTCATTGATAACTCCCAGTTGTGTGTTGTATTGAGCTGTTAGTGGATAGGCTTCTATGCAGGTTGTCTGGATTTATATAAACTGTTAGTGGATAGGTTTTCTGCAGGTTGTCTAGGTTTATATAAACTGTTAGCGGATAGGCTTTTGCAGGTTCCCTGGAGGAAGTATGTAACGGCCCAGTTTTCTATTCCGATTTCCCAGGTATTTCAGGTTCAATATTCGGTTGTTCGGTTGGGCCATTAGGGCTTTTTAACCCGTAGGGTTATTTTGGTCTTTTTGCTCCCCGGTCAGGGTTTGTGGATTTTCAGGATTCCAGGGTCATTCCTGCCCTTTATCGAGGCTTGATTGTCTTGGGTGTCCACTTGTGTGATTGTTTGTCTTCCGATTCAGGTAAGGATTTCTTACCGGAGTTGTGTGGGCCTTGCGATATTTCTGTGATTGTTGTTTGTATGTCTGCTTATGATTACCAGCATGTTTAGTTATTAGGTGCTTTGTTCTGAATTCTGACTGGCATGACTTCTCTTGATTATTCTCATGTTAGTTCCATGTTAGGTTGTTCTGTTCTGGCATGTTCGTATTCTGTTCTTGTTTCGTAGTACCATGCTAGGTTCGTTCATTCTGCTCAGCACGTGATCTTATATTTATCGTTAGCTGTTTATAGCATAGTGTCATGATAGGTAGCATCATCCGGGCAAGGGTGCATAACGTAACTTGCATCCGTGGCAGGGACGCGCGAGGCAGTACTCCATCCTTGATCCGTCGTTAGGGTTTAGCTAACCCTAACGGCAGCCCAGTTGTAATCTTGGGTGAGGGTGGCAGACTATTAAATGCCCCAACGGTCGAGGGAATGACGAGGCATTGCCTTGTCCCCGACAGTCGACACGACCTCAGCGTGTCGACAGTAGGCCTTGATTACCACCTGATAGGGCAAGGACCGATCTCTGGTGTAAGCCTACCACGGTCGGTTACTTAGCCTCAGGTGCGGTGGTACAGGCTGACATAGTCATAGTGTCCTGGTCTCACACCACTATGTTCAGTGACACCGATCCAGAGATTCTTTTAGGCATGCGTACTGGACCAGGGCAGCTTGCCCTAGACCCAGCACCTCCCTGGTTTGCAGCAGCATGGGGTGTGCGTTCACGCTCATTACAGCGCCGACTGGAAAGCTCCTCGGGATCTTGAGTTCAGTGCACCTTTCGTATAGTCAGTATAGTAGAAAAGCTGAGGCCGAGACTAGTTTCTCGTAGAGTTCTGAGTTTTAAGATAACTCCTAGAGTAAGACCGTAAGATGGCATCCATTTATATTTATGTATGGATTAAAGTAAAGTGCTCTCTTCCATGTTTGTATTTATAGCCTGCATACATTCAACTAGATGACCAGTTGTATCGTATTGTACCCCGGTTGGGGATTCTTACTGAGTAATTCGTTACTCACCCTTACTTTTGTGGTTTCCACAGGTAACCAGGGCACGAGACCGGTTGGCTGAAGGAGGAGCTGATGATCATGGAATCCTGTTGTTTTATCTCTGAGTCATATGTTATGGACTTTTCCTTTTTATATTCTTGATTGCATGTACTTAGGGCACGGAGCCCTTAGGATGTTTTGGATTGTATCTGGATTCTGTCTTTTAGTTGAAATGATTTGGAACTGAATGTTTGAAATAAATCTCTGACCAGAGTACGTTTGAATTATTTATAGCTTGGAACAGGTGCTTAGAAACAGGGACAGGTTTCAGGTTGTTTTCATGCTTGCTAGTTTAATGAATGATTGAAAGTTTTAAATTTATTCAGAATCTGGATGGCAATCTTGCATAACGTATTTATATTTTAAAAGCATGCATTGAAGTAAAGGCCAAGGTTAGGACTTCTTTCGGGTCGGGTCTGTACAGTGACCGACTGACATTTCCAGACTCGTTTATAGAATTAAGAGAAAGGAAATCGGGAACGCTAAGGGACCCTCCATCCCCAAAATACTCCATAAGCAAATACTCCAAAAAAAACGTGTTCCATGTATTGGGGCAAAGTTAGCCAGGGGCTAAACCTATGGTTGCCACCAACTTTTGAACAATAGGGATAACAGGCAGGCGGAACCCCCTCTCCAACAAAACGACATAGACGGCTACCCATCCAGCTGGAGGATTTTGTTGAACTTCTCCCACCATAGGAAGCCTAGTTAAAACAAAGGGTGGAATGTTGTATTTTCTTCTTATTTCGTCTCAGTCATGTTCAGTCAGCTGGAAAGCATCATCCCGAATAAACCTCAAACCACTAGTGGCCACCCGCAACGAGACCTTCAAATACGAGTGACCCTCGATGACTCAGCCCGAACCTCAGCTTCATTGTCATAATTAGGATCCATGGGTCGACTACTACGACAAATCGAGGAATAGCTATGGTCAAAGTGAGAAATTGTGAGAGAAACACGTTTTGAACGACAGTAAGAAATTGAAGACGAAAATAGTAAAAAAGTGGTTAATTTCGCAAATAAAAAAGAGTAAGTTTGAAATTTGTTATTAAAAAAAATACCAAGAAGCTCACCTTAAAGAAAAGGGAAAGTGAGAGGTTTTGGATGATAAATGGAAAAATGAAAGCCATTACAAGAGTTGGAAAGGCCTTTTAAACCACCAAGAGACGAGGTGGCCTATAGAACACCCAAGTCACCTGGTCACCAAGACCCGAGAAAATCCAAGAACACTCTTAGCCTCCACATAATATTGAAAAATATAATCTAAGAGTGAAGCAACTATTATGGGAAACATTAGGCCCGAAAAATTAGGCTATTCTAAGTGGAATCAGGCCCACGAGAAAGGTCCAAAGACTAGATAGGCCCGATAGAGTAAAGCCCAAGGTAGTTGACAATGGGTCCTAAACCGAGCAGAAAAGCTGCACGGGCACTCGAGTAGCCAAGCAAGTAGTACCCTAGGCAAGCAGGCCTCCCAAACGCCAAGGCGGGCGAGCCGTGCAAGCCATAGGCCCGCCTCATGCGTGCGTATGGGCCAAGCAGCCCCCCTCACATGCGGGCGGGCTAAACAATCCACCTCATGCGCGCGCTGGCTGCCCACCTGGCGGATCGGGTCGAGATGACCCGACCTGGTTCAGCCCATTTTTGCCTTTTTGCCTATATCTCTCCCATTTTAGCTTTGATTAGCAAGCTGTTTTCGCCTATATTCATCATTTTTTCTTATCTACGACTAGACCATATTCAGCCTAAGAAGTGATATTTTCCTATAATGGAAATATTCACCTAAAAAGAGAAATATTTCCATAAATTAGGATTTATTTTTCCCAAAAGTGGTCACCAACTCGCCTCCTATATATTTGCAAGTCATTTTGTCATGTGGTAAGCTAATTTGAAAACCCTAAACTCGACTCAGTTACTCACCTCTTTCAAGCTCGATTGACTTAGGCATCGGAGGCGCCGTGGCTCACACAACACCAATGTTTACTTCTTTTTTATTTTGCAGGTTAATTCGTCCCAATACAATAAAAATTTATAGTTGATCACGAAGACCAAATTTCGGCATCAACAGATATTAAATAAATAGTAACTTTTTGTTTTTAGACAATTAAACTCACTTTTTTTCAGTTAGTATTTGAATTTTGTGGGTCAAATTTTCATGTGCTTTAGTCTGCATGGAGTTTCCTCACAACACCGTTGCAATTAAACAAAATATATTACATTCTAACCATGATCCTAAAACTATAAAAACGAATTGACTACAACGGAAGAAATTATAATCTTTTGAACTAACACAAAATCATTTTTTATAAAGTTAATGTGTTCAAGTAGTTCAAACATTTATCGCTATCTTATGGGCACCATTTCTTATCCATGTCTAAAATTTGAAATTTTGATAATTTTAAAACATTGAAGTTTTCTTTTTTATCATTTAAAGCCAAATTTTTTACGCTAGAAAAAAATTAATTTTTACATCTTTCGTAGTAAAAAAAAATCACAACATTTATTTTAAGACTATGAAACTTTATGTTTTCGTTGAGTATTTGAATTTTGTGGTTCGAATTTTCATTGGTTTTAGTCTACATGGAGTTTTGTCACAACACTATTGCAATAAAAAAGAAAATATTTCATTCTAACCTTGATCTTGAAACCCCGAAATATGTTGACTACAACGCATGAAATTCTAGACATTCAAACTAACACAAAATCATGTTTTAAAAAGATAAATTTTTGCAAGTAGTTCAAACATTTATCGCTGTCTTCTGCACCATTTCTGTAACGGCCCAGGTTTTCATCCCGGTCTTCCAGGTATGCCCTAGGGGTATTTTGGTAATTTGGTCGGGCCGTCAGGGTCGTTTATGTCTTTTTCAGTTGCTAAAATTATTGGATGAACTTAAGTAGGATTTTGATGCTTTGTGGATGTGTTTGGGCATGGTGAGATGCAAAAGAAAAATTGCGATTTAAAGTGAAGCAATTGGGATTCAAACCCAGGTGGTCTGGGAGGTTAGTTGTGTGTCGTTGCCGGTTGAGCCTCGAGCTATTATTGATGCTCATTTTGCGGTATGTCTTGGTTAGCTATGGGTCTTTGGGGTTTTGGTGCATTTGATTAAATGAAGAGAAAAATAGGTTTCATCTCTTTGAGTTCTCCAAATCCTCCATAGCCGCCCAAGCCTTCTCTCCCTAGCTTTTGCCATGTTTTTTCTTCCCCGTGCCAAGCTTCGGCCATCGAGCGTCGTCCGGCCGGCGAAGAGGTAGCCCCAAAAGCGGCCCTTGTGCGCAAAGGCGGCCTATGTAGCGCCGGATGCCCATCGCAAGACCGCTTCGCGCGTAGCGACCCCATCCCAGCGAAGCGACCCTGCGATCGCCCGCCCATCTCTGGCCGGATCGCACGCCCGATGATGCCCAGCGGCGGATCGCGTCGCAACCGTCCCCGCTCAGCAAAGCGTCGGCCGCGCGCCAGCCCCTGCGCCGTCGCGCTCGTCGCGCGCGCGGCCCGACGCCGACGCGCGCGTCCGCGCCATCGTGTGTCGCTTGTCGCGCCAGCGCTGCTGCAGACCCTATCTCTCAATGAGCGCAAGAAGAAAGCAGACCACGGCCGTCTGATCATCCGTCCGCATGCGTCGGCCGTCTGCGTGTGAGTTGCTCCTTTAGTGAGCCCCATTTATTTTATTATATTTAGGTCTATGGATTGTGATAATTATTGTGCTTGTTAGGTTCTCATTAGCTAGCTCGGGATCGATCTCGGCTTAGGATTCTTGTGTGTAGTTGCCTTCCACCGGTAAGGATTTCTTCTTAGGAGTGTGTGGGCCCTGCGATATTATATGTGATTCTTTGTTTGTATGCTTATGCGTGTTTATCGGCATGTTTAGTGAAAGGTGTTACTGCTCAATTCCGTGGCATGATTTCTTATGTTGTTTCTCATGTTAATCCATGGTAGGTTGTTTCGTTCTGGCATGCTCGTTATCTATTCTTGCTTCGTAGTATCATGCTAGGTTCGTTGTATCTGTTGAGCACGTATTAGATTGTTTGTTGTTGATGTTATAGTTTAGAGTGCAGATAGGTAGCATCATCCGGGCCAGGATGCATAACGTAACTTGCATCCACAGCGAGGGGATGTACGAGGCGAAGACTCGTCACGATCCACCGTTGGGGTTTAGCTAACCCTAATGGCGAGGCCCGCAATCTTGGGTGAGGTGGCGATCGTTAAATGCCCCAGCGGTCGGGATGATGACATGGCATTGCCTTATCCTCGCGATCGGCACGTCCTCGGCGTGTTCGGCGGTAGCCCTTGATTGCCATCCGATAGGGCAAGGGCGGCTTCACGGTGTAAGCCTACCACGGCCGGTTCCTTAGCCTCAGTGCGGTGGTTTGGTGACATAGTTCACGTGTCGAGTCTCACACCCCTATGTCGGTGACACCGATCGAGAGATTAGTTAGGCATGGTGGTGAACACAGGCGACTTGCCACTGAGACGGCACCCCATGGTTTGCGATAGCATGCGGTGCGCGCGCATACGCTCATTATAGCGCCCATCGAGAGCTCCTCGGAATTGTGAGCGATTGCACCATTCGTATCGGCGATGAGCAGTGAGGCCGAGACTTGTTTCTCGTATAGGATCGTATCGTGTGGTGGATTTTTCTGGAGTAAGTCCTTGAGATGGCATCCGAGGTTATATGTGGATTTAAGCTATGTGCTCTCTTCTGTGTTTATATTCATAGCTTGCATACCTTTCTGCTAGATAACCATGTATATCTTATTGTACCCCGGTTGGGGATTCTTACTGAGTAATTCGTTACTGTAAGGGACCGACCCGAATGGGGCACTAAATGGGCCCTTACCCCAATGCATGCATTCAAAGTAAAGAATATTAAACAGACATGATTTCGGATTCCAATTAAAAACAAAAAACATTCAAAATAACCCCTTTAAAAACTAGACAATTTCCCTGGAACCTGTCCCTGTTTCCAAGCACCTGTTCCAAGATAAATACATTTCCAAAGTTTACTCTGATCAGAGATTTACTAAAAACCATTCAAAACCTACTCGGATACAAAATCTTTGGAATCCACAAAACATTTACAAAACATCCTAGGGGCTCCGTGTGCTGCTACATGCATCAGGGGGAAACAAAACATAAAGAGTCATAATACAAAAATCAGAGTTGGAAGACTGGGCCTCATGATCACAGCTCCTCCTTCAGCAATCCTGTCTCGCAACTTGGTTACCTGTGGAAAACCCACAATAAGGGTGAGTAACGAATTACTCAGTAAGAATCCTCAACCGGGGTACAATAAGATATACATGGTCATCACGATGAGCGTATGCAAGCTATGAATATAAACACAGAATAGAGCACATAGCTTAGCCCACACTTGGGCCTCGGATGCCAACTTAGGGTCTTAGTCGGAATGATATCACCACACAAGTCGCCTATACGAGAAACAAGTCCGGCCTCTCGGCTCTCATTGTCGACGAAAGGTACACTGGCTCACAATCCCGAGGAGCTCTCCAATCGGCGTTTGTAATGAGCGTAAGCATGCACCGCGTGCTACTGCGCAGACTATGAAGTGCCGGGTCAGAGGCAAGCGCCCATGTCCGATCACCACGCCTAACTAAATCTTTGGATCGGTGTCACCGACATAGGGGTGTGAGACACGACACGTAAACTATGTCGGCTGAACCACCACTTTGAGGCTAAGGAAATGGGTCGTGGTAGGCTTACACCGAAGAAGCGCCCTTACCTTAACAGTGGCAATCGGGGCTACTACCGAACACGCCGAGGACGTGCCGATCGCCGGGACGAGGCAATGCCAAGTCATCATCCCGATTGTTGGGGCATTTAACGATCGCCACCCTCACCCAAGATTGCGGGGCCTACCGCTTGGGTTAGCTAATCCCTCACGGGTCCGTGGACGAAATGACTTGCTCGGACGTCCCCGCCATGGATGCAAGGTACTTTATGCATCGGGCCGGATGATGCTATCTACCGCAATTCTAACTTGCCTAGCAAACAAACAAACAATTTCATAAAATCCAATACGTGCTCAATAAGAATACAACGAGCCTAGCATGATACTACGAAGCAAGGAACAGATACGAGCATGCTAGAAAGGAACAACCTAGCATGGATTAACATGAGAATTAAATCAGGAAAATCATGCTAATCGGGAATTCGAGAATAGAATACCTAGCTACACATGTCAATAAACACAAACAAGCGATCAATCGGCAATCGCATAATATATCGCAGGTCCACACAACTCCCGGTAAAAAACCTTACCCTTGGCCGGGGACGATTTGACACGAAAACCTAAATTGCGAACGAACCCGAACTAGCTACCGAGAACCTATCAATCACAACAAAAATCACACAATAGGCCTAAATATAATAAAATAAACGAGGCTCGGCTCGGGGAGCAACTCACGAGGCGCGATTTAACGCATTTGCCGAGCGGGTGATTGCAGAAGAACGGCAAGAACGGGTTGGCCGGCGCGCGGCGCGCGCGAGGAATGGGCGCGTGTGGCGCGCTGGCTGCGCAGTCAGCGCCTGCGCGCGCGACACAGGTGGCGTGGGCGCGCGAGCGCGAGGCTCGGCTGGCGCCGGCGATGCGACGCGACACGTAGCCGAGAGGACGCGCGCGCGGGCACGGGACGGTGTGCGGCGAGGCTCGGCGGCTGGGCTGCTTCTGCGCATGCGAGCTCGGCGACAGGAGCTTTGTTTCTGCGCGCGAAGAGAGGCGAAGGGGAAACTCGAATTCGAGCGATCCGAGGGGATTCGACGAGCGATTCTTTGATGGCGAACTCCCCTACACTAGCTGCACAAAACCCATACCTCAAATTACCTCGACTCGGCCGGAAATGGCGAAGCCCGAAACAGGGGAGAAAAGCTCGAATTTTGGAAGAGAAGATGAAGAAGAAGAAGTACCTACTGCTCGGGGGGAAAGAATGGGCTTCGAATTGGAGAAGAGGAGCTCGGAATTGACCGGTCGACGAGGGTGAAATTGCTGGTCGGTCGGAGAAGAGTCGCGAAGAAGAAGAAGAGAAATGGGGAAGAAATCGGGCGAGCTGGCTTTTAAACCAAAATCAGCATCAAACAGGCTCATATAGAAGATGGCGCGTTTAGAGGCACAAGAGCGCTCAGTGGCTCGACTGGCAGCGACCCCTGCCTAGCATGCGACACGTCCTCGGCTCAAATCTCACTCGACGCGCTATTTAATTCCCTATTTATTTTTACCTTTTTCCAAGCCCAAATGTCTTCACCAAAATTCCCGATCCTATTCAAATCGACTCATAATTTTTCCGGCAATTAACAAATACAAAACCTGCCCTGCCGGCCCGACCAAAATTACCAAAATGCCCCTAGGCCTCCCGGGAAGACCAAGATGAAATTTCCGGGCCGTTACAATATTCCCCCCTTATAAGACTTTCGTCCTCGAAAGTCACTTAAGATTGGAACAGCTCGGGATACTGCAATCTCATCTCATTCTCCCGCTCCCAAGTGGCTTCCTCTCGAACTCGACTCCTCCATCGAACTTTTACCAACCGGATTTCCGACACGCAGTTGTCTTTGTCTCAAAAGCAAGAATCCCCACTGGCTTCTCCTCGAAGCTCAAATCCTCATTCAGCGGCAACGGCTCAAAGTCAATAATGTGCGACAGGTCCGGCACGTACTGTCTCAACATCGAAACATGAAAAACACTGTGCACTGCCGACAATGACGGAGGCAAGGATAATCGATAAGCAACCTTGCCGATCCTCTCCAGAATCTCAAACGGACCAACAAAACGGGGACTCAGCTTTCCACGCTTGCCAAACCTCAAAACACCTTGCATCAGTGCGACCTTTAGGAATACATGTTGAACAACCTCAAACTCCAAATCCCGACGCGAACATCGGCATAACTCTTCTGCATGCGCTCCGAGTTTGTCAACATACGAGCTCTAATCTTACTTGACGGCACCATTGGTCAGCTCGCAAAGCAACTTCGGGACTCAAAACACGCCTATCACCAACCTCTTCCCATAACACGGGAGATCGGCAACGCGTTTACCATACAAAGCCTCGAATGGAGCCATCAGATCGCCGATCGATAATCGTTGTTATATGCAAACTCCATCGATCACAGTCATCGGTCCCAACCGCTCGGGAAATCCAACACACAAGCCCTCGAATCACGGTCGGACACAATCCTCACAGGCACACCGTGATAACGAATGATCTGCTCCAAAAACAACTGCGCCCACTGTTCCACGGTATAAGTGTCTCTACCGGGAATGAAGTGTGCGCTCTTAGCCAATCGGTCGACTATTACCCAAATTTGAGAGAACTTTCTCGGAGTCCTCGGCAAACCAAAAATAAAGTCCATGGAGATCTCTTCCCATTTCCACTGAGGTACACTCGGTGTTTTGCAACAAAACCGGTGGTCTCTGCTCGGGTGCCTTCACTTGGCGACAAGTGAGACATCGACTGACAAACTCCGCAACATCTCTCTTCATACCTATCCACCAGAATGTCTGCTTAAGATCCTGATACATCTTGGTACCCCCGAGGTGCCAAGCAAACGGAGAACTGTGGGCCTCTGGGAGCAACTCTGCTCGCAATCCTGCAACATCCGGAACACACAATCGGCCTCTGTACGTCAGCCCACTGTCTGGTGAAAATACGAAATCAAAATCTCCATCAGCACTAACTCTGTCAACCAATCTCTTAAGTGCGGGGTCACTCAGCTGACTATCAATAATCCGCTGTCTAATCGATGGCTGGACTGTCAACTGAGCCACTCTGGCAGTAACCTCACCCAACAACACTACAATCTCAGCTCGCTCGAACTCTCTCTGTAATCTGGGCTGGGAACTCAACAATACCGCGGAGTGCGACGTCTTCCTACTCAACGCATCAGCTACAACATTGGCTTTACCCGGATGGTACAAAATCTCGCAGTCATAATCTTTCACCAACTCTAACCATCTCCTCTGCCTCAAATTCACTTCCTTCTGAGTAAACAGATACTTGAGGCTCTGGTGATCGGTAAACATCTGAATCCGCTCACCATACAGGTAATGCCTCCAAATCTTCAGTGCAAACACCACTGCTGCCAACTTCATATCATGAGTCGGATAGTTCTACTCGAATGGCTTCAGCTGACGGGAAGCATAAGCAATGACCTTCTCGTGCTGCATCAACACACAACCCCACCCAAACTTGGAAGCATCACTGTAAACCATGAAACCACCTGTCCCCTCCGGGACTGCCAACACTGGTGTTGAAGTCAAACTGCGCTTGAGCCTGGCAAAGCTCTCATCACACCTACCGTCCCAAACAAACTCGACACCCTTCCTCGTCAGACGAGTGAGGGGCGAGGCTATGGCGGAAAAATCCTTAACAAGCCGACGGCAGCAAACTGCCAAACCCAGAAAGAAACGGCTCCTACGAGCAGACAACCAAAGGACAGAGAGCTCCACATACACTCATTGTCTTGCTCCACTAAAGCAACAAGATCTAAATCTCACGGGGTAGCAACAGGGGTTCACCACGGACTGAACCTCCAAATACCAACGGGCAACTCTCAACTTCCTGGAAACAGGAAGACAACCAACAGGGCACGAACCATTCGCCCCACGAGCAAACTGACTTCTAGCAATTTCAATCCACACCTTGGCCAACACCAAGCATCAACTTGTCACCATACCGGAACCAATCCGGACTCTACTCCAAACAAATATTAACTTGCTAGGCTACTAAGACTGCAAGCAATTCCCCCGAGGCTACGAACTACACGGCTCTAGCTTGCCAACTGCAACTCACTACTTGGCCTGACTGAGCTCTAGAGAGGCTCTCCACAACCTAGGGTTCTTTGACAACCCTCGACACCCACTGCCAACTAACGGACTAACAGCCAACTGCCTGAACAACAACAACTCCTTCTTTTTTTTTTTTTTCCAGCAACACAACCATGCTGGCCAACTCCAACTCCTTGGAAACCAAGAGGACCAAAAACGCTACCGAATGTGTCATCCTCCTACTCAGACATCAACCACAACATAACTCCTACCCAAGGAAGGATCCAAACAACTCTCTCAGCCATGACGATCAACAAGAAGATCCGCCAACCAAGCTTAGGTCCAACTTAACAAATCTTACCTAAGCAACAACCTGATACCACGAGCATGG
Source organism: Sicyos edulis (assembly GCA_036507275.1). Classification (NCBI taxonomy): domain Eukaryota; kingdom Viridiplantae; phylum Streptophyta; class Magnoliopsida; order Cucurbitales; family Cucurbitaceae; genus Sicyos; species Sicyos edulis. The sequence continues at coordinate 18,836,294 of CM071857.1, read as the reverse complement.
TATCCTTACCACCTCACTAAAGCCTTACAACATCCACCTGGAGTCCAACTTTTCCAAGAACTGAGCCCCAGATCCCCAAAGCAAACCTTACATGGATCTGAAATTCTCGCCACAGAACGAACCACACAAAACACACTTGGGTGCACAACTCCCAACCTTCCTCTAGGGATCCAAGACTAACAAATGCCTTTCCCAAAAAGCAACACTAGCTCCTGGCCGAGATACAACCAATCAACGGAACACCCAAAGTTCCATCTCCACACGATGCTCGAAGCTGTGGCAACCTTGCTCTACCAAAGCATAACCATGCCAAACCAAACTTACTTTATACCAAGCCTCTACCAAGGGTGCTTACCCATAAGGCATCCCATTCCTCTCACAAGGCATCCTACTCACCTTATAGGCATCCAACTCATAGTCCCTCAGCTGGAACCCAAACTTGCTTCTACGATGCTCAACTCTCCTGAGATTTAGGCACTCGAAGGTAGTTGACCGCACTACCAACCACAAAGATCTCTTGGCCTTAACACTAGCGTGAGATGCACGCGCACTAACACTTACCAACCGTCAACCTGCTTGACTTTCTCAACCTCCAGTAACACTGGGAAAAGGCTCTAGCTCCTCTCGAACATCCTTTCTCTTGAAATCTTTCGATTACCACTGAACTAGCCCTTTTGCACGACCTTCACAGGTGCAACTACCATAAACGGATCCAAGGCTAAAGGAGTACGCTGAACTCCGAACGGCATAGAACCGTCTGCTATGCCCATGCCAAACTCAGGCCTGAACCAGATTTAGTGCCAAAGCGGCACACCAACCAATGCACCTCAAGTGCCACTACTACCAAATCCACATCTTACTACCAACGGGGCCAACAAGGTCACAACCTCAAGTGACACGAACTCTGGCTCGGCATACAAGGGCTCAACTCCAACAACCATGCCTAAGGCATCTCATCAAGTGAAGGCTCACGACCTACTCTTGCATCTCCACATGATGCTCAACAAACTCGCTGGCTCTCTCAACATGCAAAGAGCCTAGCCCTACTCTAGGGCTTACCAAAAGAAGAGTGTTCAATTCTACCAAACAACCGAGGAAACTACCAACGGATCCGGTCAAGGAACATCGCTTGATGCACCCTTAACCACGTGGTTCCGCCATCGGGCGCAAACAACAACACTTCACAGAAGCACAAAGATGTCTCATCCACCTCCTCGAAGGCTACCAACTTTGCAACCACTCTCTGGGCAACCAAAATAATCTAACAAGGCTCAAGAACAACACTTGAGCTACCCGAGCTAGTCCACACGGGGACTCGCTCCACAAACATCCACATCAAGACATCCAAAGCTAACTTCTCTCTTGGAGTGGCGGTCAAGGAAAGCACCTCCACCCTCTCACTAGGGGAAAACCATCAAGCCGGGCCACAGATTGACCTATGGGAGTCCAATCTCTACCTCCCTCCGAACGATGTCCCGTGGCATCCGAATCTACGGATACCACAACAAGCCACAACATACATCACACACTGCGGGAAGTTGGCATGATGGCGCTCTAAACCCAAACCAATAACGAGTCAGAACCTGCTCGTCTCCGCTCCACAACACTACACAAGGCATACACTAGATGACAGGTATTGTAAATTCTTAACCCTTTTTCTACAACAAAAAGCAAACTTAGGCGTACCTGATGACTGTCAGAGTGCTGGTGATCATGGGAAAATGACCTACAACAAAAGGTCAATCTACAGAATCTATGACTCTGAGCTCTGATACCAATTGTAAGGGACCGACCCGAATGGGGCACTAAATGGGCCCTTACCCCAATGCATGCATTCAAAGTAAAGAATATTAAACAGACATGATTTCGGATTCCAATTAAAAACAAAAAACAATCAAAATAACCCCTTTAAAAACTAGACAATTTCCCTGGAACCTGTCCCTGTTTCCAAGCACTTGTTCCAAGATAAATACATTTCCAAAGTTTACTCTGATTAGAGATTTACTAAAAACCATTCAAAACCTACTCATATACAAAATGCTGGAATCCACAAAACATTTAGAAAACATCCTAGGGCTCTGTGCCCGGCTACATGCATTCAGGGGAAACAAAACATAAAGAGTCATAATACAAAAATCAGAGTTGGAAGACTGGGCCCCATGATCACAGCTCCTCCTTCAGCCATTCTGTCTCGCAACTTGGTTACTTGTGGAAAAACCACAATAAGGGTGAGTAACGAATTACTCAGTAAGAATCCCCAACCGGGGTACAATACGATATACATGGTCATCTCGATGAGCGTATGCAAGCTATGAATATAAACACAGAATAGAGCACATAGCTTAGCCCACACTTGGGCCTCAGATGCCAATTTAAGGTCTTAGTCCGGAATAATATCACCACACAGTCCAATACATAAGTCGCCCTATACGAGAAACAAGTCCCGGCCCGCCACTGCTCATCATCAACGAAAGGTACACTGGCTCAAGATCCCGAGGAGCTCTCCGGTCGGCGCTGTAATGAGCGTAAGCATGCACCGCGTGCTACTGCAGACCATGGGGGGTGCCGGGTCTAGAGGCAAGTTGCCCATGTCCAGTCACCACGCCTAACTAAATCTTTGGATCGGTGTCACTGACATAGGGGTGTGAGACCTGGACACGTAAACTATGTCAGCCTGAACCACCGCACCTGAGGCTAAGGAAATAGGTCGTGGTAGGCTTACACCAAGAAGCCGCCCTTACCTTAACAGGTGGCAATCCGGGGCTACGGCCGAACACGCTGAGGACGCGGCCGACACGGGGACGAGGCAATGCCAAGTCATCATCCCGACGGTTGGGGCATTTTGACCGCCACCCTCACCCAAGATTGCGTGGCCTACCGCTTGGGTTAGCTAATCCTCACGGGGTCGAGGGACGGAATGACTTGCTCGACGCCCCCGCCATGGATGCAAGGTACTTTATGCATCAGGCCGGATGATGCTATCTACCGCAATTCTAACTCCGCCCCTAGCAAACAAAGCAAACAATTCCATAAAATCCAATACGTGCTCAATAAGAATACAACGAGCCTAGCATGATACTACGAAGCAAGGAGCAGATACGAGCATGCTAGAAAGGAACAACCTAGCATGGATTAACATGATAATTAAATCGGAAAATCATGCTAATCGGGAATTCGAGAATAGAATACCTAGCTACACATGTCAATAAGCGAAACAAGCAAATCAATCAAGAATCGCATAATTTATCGCAGGTCCACACAACTCCAGAAGAAATCCTTACCTTGGTGGGGATGATTTGACACGAAAACCTAAATTGCGAACGAACCCGAACTAGCTACCGAGAACCTATCAATCACAACAAAAATCACACAATAGGCCTAAATATAATAAAATAAACGAGGCTCGGCACGGGAACAACTCACGCGCGCGCGATTTAACGCATTTAACGGGCCGATTGCACGAAACGGCAAAGAACGGCCTGGCCGGGCACACTCGGGCGCAGGAATGGGCGCGGTGGCGCTGCGCCGCTGCGAGACGGCGCGCGGCGGCGACATGAGGGCGCGCGGGCGAAGCGTCGCGAGGCTCGGCTGGCGCTGGCGATGCGCGACGCTACAATTGAGCGGGCGAGACGCGCGCAGCGCGGGACGGTGTGCGGCGAGGCTCGGCGGCTGGGCTGCTTCTGCGCACGTGAGCTCGGCGACAGGAGCTCTGTTTTTGCGCGCAAATAGGGGCGAAGGGGAAACTCGAATTCGAGCGATCCGAGGGGATTCGACGAGCGATTCTTTGATGGCGAACTCCCCTACACTAGCTGCACAAAACCCATACCTCAAATTACCTCGACTCGGCCGGAAATGGCGAAGCCCGAAACAGGGGAGAAAAGCTTAAATTTTGGAAGAGAAGAAGAAGAAGAAGAAGTACCTACTGCTCGGGAGGAAAGAATGGGCTTCGAATTGGAGAAGAGGAGCTCGGAATTGACCGATCGACGAGGGAGAAATTGTTGGTCGGTCGGAGAAGAGTCGCGAAGAAGAAGAAGAGAAATGGGGAAGAAATCGGGCGAGCTGGCTTTTAAACCAAAATCAGCATCAAACAGGCTCATATAGAAGATGGCGCGTTTAGAGGCACAAGAGCGCTCAGTGGCTCGACTGGCAGCGACCCTTGCCTAGCATGCGACACGTCCTTGGCTCGAATCTCACTAGACGCGCTATTTAATTCCCTATTTATTTTTACCTTTTTCCAAGCCCAAATGTCTTCACCAAAATTCCCGATCCTATTCAAATCGACTCATAATTTTTCCAGAAATTAACAAATACAAAACCGGCCCTACCGGCCCGACCAAAATTACCAAAATGCCCCTGGGCCTCCCGGGAAGACCGGGATGAAATTTCTGGGTCGTTACAGTTACTCACCCTTATTTTGTGGTTTTCCACAGGTAACCATGGTGCGAGACATGATGGCTGGAGGAGGAGCTGTGATCATGGAAACCCGTTGTTTGAACTCTGAGTTTATGTCTATGATTGTAACGGCCCAGGTTTTTATCCCGGTCTTCCAGGTATGCCCTAGGGGTATTTTGGTAATTTGGTCGGGTCGTCAGGGCCGATTATGTCTTTTTCTAGTTGCTAAAATTATTGGATGGGTTTATGTAGGTTTTGTGGAGGGGTTTGAGCTTGGATAGATGCAAAAGTAAAAATATAGGAAATTGTGTTGCAGCCGAGATTCGAGCCAGGGTGGACTTGTGTGCTAGAGGAGAGCATTGCCAAGTGAGCCGCCAGGTGTTATTGTTACTCTTTCCGCGTCATATCTTAGTTACCCTTGGATCTTTGGAGTTTTGGTGCATTTGGTTAAATGAAAAAGAAATTAGGTTTTTTGTTCCTTCTTCTCCAAATCTCACTTTGCCGTCCAAGCTTCTCTCCCAAGCCCCTTGCCGTGATTTTCTTCCCTTGCAGCCCCGAGCGTCATCCCGGCCAGCCGAGCAAATTTCCACCGGATCACCCAAAGAAGAAGTCGCCTTAGACGCCTAGGCGCCAAAGCAGAGCAGCAGCGCCAGACGCCTTGACGCGTGCCGGCCGCAACAGCGCCAGCGCCAAAGAGGCCGCCGCGACGCACTGCATCGCGCGCATCGCCGTTACCGCACGCCGCCAGATCGCGTTGCTCGCCCGCGCGCATCCTCGCTCCGTGCTGCTCGCCCGCGTGCCATGTCCGCTTCGTGTCGCACGCTGCGTTCGTCCGTCCGCGTCCTCGCCGCGCGCCGCCGAGCTCTGTGCGCACGCCAGCCAGCGCCCAGTGCTGCAGCGTATTGCTTGCCCAAACCGGCGTGCAGCCCACGCGCACCAGCCCGCGCGCCATCGCCAAAGAAGAGCCCCGCCGCTGCAACTGTCTGTCTGTCCGCGCGTCAGCCGTGCCGCATGAGTTTCTCCCGAGCCGAGTCCTATTTATTTTATTATATTTAGGCCTATGGATTGTGATTATTATTATATTTGTTAAGTTCTCATTAGCTAGCTTGGGATCGATCGCAGCTTAGGATTTTGTGTGTAGTTGCCTCCTGGCCAGGTAAGGATTTCTTCCCGGAGTTGTGTGCGCCCTGCGATATATTATGTGATGCTGTTTGTATGCTTGTTCGTGTTTATCAGCATGTTTAGTGATAGGTGTTCTGTTCTGAATTCCCGACTGGCATGATTTCTTATGTTGTTCCTCATGTTAGTCCATGCTAGGTTGTTCTGTTCTGGCATGTTCGTATCTGTTCTTGCTTCGTAGTATCATGCTAGGTTCGTTGTATCTGTTGAGCACGTATTGGATTGTATTGGATTGTATGTTATTGATATGATAGGTTAGAGTATAGGTAGGTAGCATCATCCGGGCCCGAATGCATAAAGTATCTTGCATCCATGGCGGGGACGCACGAGGTAGTACTGGTCCCTAGACCCCGTTAGGGTTTAGCTAACCCGGCCAGAGGCCCCGCAATCTTGGGTGAGGGTGGCAGATCGTTAAATGCCCCAACGGTCGGGATGATGACTTGGCATTGCCTTGTCCCGGCGGCACCAAGACGTCCTCGCGGTTCGGCAAGAGCCCCCGATTGCCACAGTTAGGGCAAGGACGGCTTCTGGTGTAAGCCTACCACGACCGATTCCTTAGCCTCAAAGTGCGGTGGTTCAGCCGACATAGTTCACGTGTCGAGTCTCACACCCTATGTCGGTGACACCGATCCCAGATTTAGTTAGGCATGGTGACTGGACTCGGGCGGCTTGCCACTAGACCGAGCACCCCCGGCGTCTGCGCAGTGAGCATGCGTGTGCGCGCTACGCTCATTACAAAGATCGACCGGAAAGCTCCTCGGGATCTTGAGCTAGTGAACCTTTCGTATCGACAGTAGACAGGCTGAGGCCGAGACTTGTTTCTCGTATAGGGCGTATTGTGTGGTGGATTATTCCGGACTAAGACCCTGAGTTGGCATCCGAGGTCCAAGTGTGGACTTAAGCTATGTGCTCTATTCTGTGTTATATTCATAGCTTGCATATCTTTCGGCTAGATGACCATGTATATCGTATTGTACCCCGATTGGGGATTCTTACTGAGTAATTCGTTACTCACCCTTATTTTGTGGTTTTCCACAGGTAACCAAGGTGCGAGACAGGATGGCTGAAGGAGGAGCTGTGATCATGGGAACCTGCTGTCATCTCTGACCTTATTATATTATGACTCTTGTCTTTTTATTTCCCCTGAATGCATGTAGTCGGGCACGGAGCCCTAGGATGTTTTTCTCAATGTTTTGTGGATTCCAGCATTGTTGTATCTGAGAAGGTTTTGAATGATTTTAATAAATCTCTGATCAGAGTAAACTTTGGAAAAGTATTTGTCTCAAAGCAGTGCTTGGAGATAGGAGCAGTTTCAAAAAAATCAGTAATGATTTTTGTTTGAATGTTGAATGTTTTAAGTTTTAATTGGAATCCGAAATCATATTTTCATATTGTCCTTTACTTTGAATGCATGCATTGAGGTAAAGGCCCATTTAGAGCCCCTTTTTGGGTCGGGTCTTTACAATGATTCTTTATGTTTTATTTTCCTCTGAATGCATGTAGCTGGGCACGCAGCCCTAGGTTGTTTTCTGACTGCTTTTCCGAATTCTAGCACTGTTGTAACTATTGGAAAGTTTTGAATGTTTTAAATAAATCTCTGATCAGAGTGAGTTTTGGAAATGTATTTGCCTTGCAACAGGTGCTTGGAAACAGGGACAGGTTTCAGGAATTTTGTATTGACTTTTTAAATGGATGTTTGTATGTTTTAGTTTTCACTTAGAATCCGAAAACCATTCTTGCATATTGATTTTAAGTCTTTGAATGCATGCATTGAGGTAAAGGCCCATTGTAGGACCCCATTCGGGTCGAGTGTTTACAATTTCCTATTTGTGTCAAAAGTTTAAATACACAAAAATTTTATTTTTTCAACTTTAAAACTTTTTTTTTTAACTTTGAAAGTTTTAATTTTTTTATCTTTGATATTAAAAAATCGTAACTTTTTGTCTTTAGACTATTAAACTTACTTTTTTTCACTGAGTACTTGAATTTTGTGGGTCAAATGTTCGTGTATTTTTAGTCTACATCAAGTTTTCTCACAACACCATTGCAATAAAAAGAAAAATATTGTCTGCTAATTTTGATTCTAAAACGCTATAACATACTTACTCGAACGCATGAAATTCTAATCTTTCGAATTAACACAAAATCATTTTTTTATAAAGTTATAGTGTGTAAGTAGTTCAAACATTTATCGTTGTCTTCTGCACCATTTGCTATCCATGTAAAAAATTTGCAATTCTAATAATTTTAAAATACAAAGTTTTCATTTCTATCATTTAAAACCAATTTTTTAAAACCCAAAAGTTTTAATTTTGAAATTTTGATATATGAAAAATCGTAACTTTTTGTTTTTAGACTATCAAACTCACTTTTTTTCTTAAGAATTTAAATTGTGTGGGTCAAATTTTCATTAGTTTTGTATAGCGCTAAATAATAGCCCTATTGAGTCCTTAAATCAGTGAGCTAAACAAAGAAAAGCAAAGCAAATGTATAGTATAATGCAGAAAGAAAGCGATAGCCATTTTATCTGGTCATGCATGCTATTAGCATTGCATGACGTCAACTTTGCGAAAAAAAATGCCATTTTAGCTATCAAACGTGCATATAAGCGCGGGAATAAGGTTGTTAAGCAGAAACTGCTGGCGTGTCCTATTTTCGCAGGAAGTCATCGTACAGAAGGAATGGCTGAGAATAGAAAAGGAAAAGATGATTGGAAATCAAATCGAGGAATCAACGAAACTAATATGGAAACTCTTGACGAAGAATAGTCTAGAAGGACGTGGTCTACAAGGAACCTTGGGTGACTATAAAGAGAAGAAGAATTGAAGAAAAAAGGTGTGCCAATTTAGAGAGGAAGCTACCGATTGTTGACCGTTTAAGACGTCGAGGTCTCACTAGAGATCTCGGCGGCCTCTGTTCATCTATAGACCTCGCGGTGTCGTGGATGAAGACGTCATTGGCAACAATGATGGTTTACTCTGTACACCATAGATAGCTAGTTAAATTGTTATTAATTCATTTCATTTTCACATATAGTTGTATGTCGTTGTTCATGACATAATTATCACTTTCTTGAAATAAATCTACAAGTACTTTGTTTAGAATTGATCTCCTGCAACTTGTTATGCATGGGTTAATCAAGAGAAGGTAGGAAAGTTAAGTATTCTAGTCATGAGTCTAAAATCAAGATTAGGGAGTTAAAGAATAAGAACGGCGGTTGCTTTATTTACTCTGAGTCGATTGACAATTCACTTGGAGGTGTTTTGCATCAACCTTAGAAAATGGGACTAAGGGATTAACCCCACTACTCTCACTAGGTAAGCTTGTGATTATTCTGAGCACTTTTTTAGAAAGGAGTTAGGAATAAACCTACGAGCATTGTACCGGCAGGTTGCATTCAAGTGCTCCAGAAGGGGGCTTGAAGTATAGTTCAGCATGTATTCATTTTCTCATTACAACTTGTCTTGCTTAGATTAATCTTCAGCATATTTCTTTCCGCAGTTTGCATTCATGTAAAATTAAGGAGCATGTTTAATTGGAATTAAGACAAACTCGCATGTGGGTGATCGAATTAATAATGTTGTAATTAAAATAAGTGTGCGTCGGCTCGCTACCCACGTATGCTTAGCCTCTAGCTTACTCGAAAGAGGAACCTGGCGGACGACCTAGCAGGTTACGTTAGTATTGCACGAAAACTCTTCGCGCTACGAAATAGAAGCTGCAGAGTAACCCTGCTAACACATGCGAAACCCTGAGCTTAATCTTGTAGTGTTGCAGCGAAAGCTGAGTTCTACACCATGAATGCGAAAGCATTTGTGCAGTTGGGTAGCATGAATTCTGCATCGCCAAGCAACACATTTGTCTTCTGTCATAATTGCTAGTTAAGTGAACAACCTTAGATTTACGATAGTGTCAACATCCGCATTAGTATGAGTGTCAGCATTAGTATCTACATTAGTACTTCATTCCCTACATAAACCAAACTTCAACTCTATCAAACCTATTCATGTCATTTATATTTCTGGCCCTTAATATATATCATTGTGCTTCAAATTCTCTATGGGATCGATAAAATTATATACTTATTACTTGGTGCAATTCCCAACGACAGATACTTGCGCGTAAGTGATTTTGAGTGTACTTAGCATAAGTCTACTTAGAATTAATTATTGTTCAATATATTAGCATTGGAATCGCAACCGATAAGTTTTAATCTACATGGAGTTTCCTCACAATATCGTTGCAATAAAAAAGAAAATATTTCATTCTAACCTTAATACTGAAACCCCAAAACATGTTGACTACAACACATTTAATTCTAATCTTTTGAACTAACACAAAAACATTTTTTATATAGTTAATGTATGCAAGTAGTTCAAACATTTATCGCCATCTTCTACACCTTTCCCTATTTGTGTCAAAAATTTGAAATTTTGATAATTTAAAACATAAATGTTTTATTTTTTCAACTTTAAAACTACAATTTTTTTAAAACCCAAAATTTTAATTTTTGAATCTTTGGTATTAAAACAATCGTAACTTTTAGTCTTTAGATTATTAAACTCACTTTTTTCGCTGAGTACTTGAATTTTGTGGGTCAAATGTTCGTGTATCTTTAGTCTACATGGAGTTTCCTCACAATACCATTGTAATAAAAAAGAAAATATTCTATTCTATCCATGATCCTTGTAACAGCCCAAGTTTTCCTTCCAGCTCTCCAGGCATGACAGGTTGTTCTTCCAATGAGTTGTTGGGCTGTTAGGGCTTTTTGTGCTTCTAGGGGTATTTTGGTCATTTTACCCTCCAAGGGTATTGTGGTCATTTTTTCCCTCCAGGTTGTTCTCACAGTTACTCAGGGTTTCAGGAATGTCTGTGTTGGTTTTGGACTTCAGTTTCCTCCGATTTTGGTTTCCAGGGCAAGAGTTCCATTTTAGGAAAGTTTGGTGGTCTCCCGGGTAAAAGGAGTAAATTAAAATATATTGGGGTTGAGCTAGGATTTGATCCTTGGTGTGTGGTGGTCGAATTGGAGGCAAGTGTAGAGGGAAAATAAAATGTTTTAAAAAGATGTTGCAGATGGAACTCGAAGGGGAAACCTCATTTGACACTTGTCAAATTGAGGGATATTTTAGGATTTTAAAATAAGAAAATCAGCCTTTTCTCCTTCCCTTCCCCAACCCTAGCCGACCACCTCACCTCCCTCTCTCTTTGTCTTCTTCTTTTTCCTCTCTTGGCCGAACAAGCAATCCCCCATCTCCATTGTTGTTCCAAGCTAGTTGTGTTGGATTTAGTCAATCTCAAGATCTCCATCTTCAATCCTCCTCCATTGTCGAGACCTCAAGGTAGGTGTTTGTTTGGTTTTTCTTGCTTGAAGAGTAGATCTAGCCGAGAGACACCATTTTTGCGTGTGTGTGTTCTAACCAAGCCCTTATTATTGTTTTTACATAGCCTAGCCGAGATCTCCCTTGCTCTTGCAACACTTCCTTGGCCGAGATCCTTAAGGTGAGTGTGTTTGTATCTTTGCTCTTGTTTTTGTTGTCCAGATGGTTGAAGGTTGGTTCACTCAAGTGTTCTTCTTGTTTATGTAAGTTAAAGCCTAGCCGAAATCTCAAGCTTGTGGTGTGTTGCCGAGACCTCTTGTGTTCTCTCCTTGGCCGAGACTACAAGGTGAGTTGGTGTGATGTTGTTGTTTGAATTTTGCCCTAAATCCCCTTGGTGACCGAGAGTACCATGTGGAAGGGTTTGGCTTGTGTGTTATGTGTAGGTAAAACTAACCTATGCTTAGTGTTGTGTTGTTTGTCCTAGCCGAGAGTGAAGAAGGAAGGGCTTGAAATTCTCTTGTGTGTTGTTGGACTTCCTTGGCCGAGACCACCCTTGGAGGTTGAGGTCTTGCTCGGGTTCCGGTAAAGCCTTAACTCCTGGTGTTTGGTTGTTTGGTTGTTGTGGTTTGGTTTGTGACGTGATTGTTCTGTTGTTAGGTTAATTGTGTGGTGTTCTTCAGCTTGTGAATCATTTCGGGATTTGGAATTCTACTGTTGATAGGTAAGGGTTGCTTGCCAGGGTTGTGTAGGCCTTCGCACCTCATTGATAACTCCTAGTTGTGTGTTTGTATTGAACTGTTAGTGGATAGGCTTTTATGCAGGTTGTTTGGACTTTATAACTGTTAGTGGATTAGGCTTCTATGCAGGTTGTCTGGAAAATATAAACTGTTAGTGGATTAGGCTTCTATGCAGGTTGTCTGGAAAATATAAACTGTTAGTGGATAGGCTTTTGCAGGTACCCTGGAAGAGTTTGTGCTTGTAGATGATTAGCTCTGTTTATTCTCTCTTGTGTGTAAAATGGAATTGTATGATGTATATGTTCTGTGGTGATGTATGCTTTAGCATGATTGTAGCTAGGTTCTTCTTGGATTATTGTTAGGGTTGGCATGTAGAATATATCTTGTTTATGTGCTTCTCTACTTATTGACTGTTTATATGTCTGCTTTACAGTCTTATATCATGAACTTAGTAATTATTATACCATGACTGTAATAGTGTGTTAGAGTCATTAGGGAGTCCCGAGTGTCAGTCGAGTTACGTGCTGGCTCGGTTTGCTCAGGACTACCTAGTGTGTTGCAGTCCAGGACTAGCCTAGTGTGTGCTATCCTCTATTAGCCCAGGGTGTTGCTAACCAGGTAGAGCAGAAGCGCGGTGTGTTGTTGATTCAGTGGTCGCGCCCAGTGTTGCGGCCAGACTAGCCCAAAGATGTGAGCTATCCCTTGTTGGCCAGTGTGTGTGTCGACGATTGCTAGAGACTAGCCCAGCGTGTGCTATCCCCTATTAGCCCAGGGTGTTGCTAATCAGGTAAAGCAGAACTGCCCAGTGTGCTGCAGTTCAGGGCTGTCAGTGTGTTGTAGCCACGACTAGCCCAGTGTGTTGCTGTCCTTAGTTAGCCCAGGGTGTGCTAATCTTGTTTACTGTGCTATTATAGCTTGAGAATTATTTGATTTGTACTCATGTTAGTTAGCCCAGTGTGTGTTAACCTTGTCTGGTTGTGAACTTAGACCATGTTGATGATTATCCTGTTGTACTGTTTAAGACTGTCATGTTATGTTCTATTGCTTGTATGCTAGGGTGTTAGTGATTTGTTGTGCGTATTGTACCCCAGTTGGGGGATCCTTACTGAGTGCAATTTGTACTCACCCTTTCTGTGATTTTCTCCACCAGATAACTTGGCACAGCATCGAGGTGGCTAGAGGAGGGAGCTGATGGATCGTGGGCAACAGGCATAGTCTGAGTCTTTATAATGCATCTTGAAAGTGTTTTGGGAAATTTATACTGTTGAACTTGGATTTATGTTATTGTTATTTGTAATGTTTTGCAAACTCTGGCCAGAGAGTGTTTATTGTTTTCCTTTGAAGAATTTTCAAACATATTTTAGGTTTCCAATGTTTTAATAAAGAAGTTCTTTTCCAGCCCTTGAATGAATTTCACTGAATTTTACATGTTGAGTATGGGCCATTAGGGCTGCTTAGTGTCGGGTCCTTACAATCCTGATACCTCGAAACACATTAAATACAGCGCATGAAATTCTAATCTTTGACACTAACACTAAATCATTTTTTATAAAGTTAATGTGTGCAAGTAGCATAAAACTTTATGGTTGTCTTCTTTACCATTTCCTATTCGTGTCTAAAATTTGAAATTTTGATAATTTAAAAATACAATTTTTTTTTCAACTTTAAAACTAAATTTTTTTTAAAACCAAAAAGTTTAAATATATTTTTGAATCTTTGATATTAAAAAATTGTAACTTTTTGTCTTTAGATTATTATACTCACTTTTTTCGATGAATACTTGAATTTTGTGGGTCAAATGTTCGTGTATTTTTAATCTACATGGAGTTTTCTCACAACACCATTGCAATAAAAAGAAAAATATTAACTTCTAACTTTGATTCTGTAAGGGACCGACCCGAATGGGGCACTAAATGGGCCATTATCCCAATGCATGCATTCAAAGTAAAGGACATTTAAACAGACATGATTTCGGATTCCAATTAAAACAAAAACATTCAAAATAACCCCTTTAAAAACTAGACAATTTCCCTGGAACCTGTCCCTGTTTCCAAGCACCTGTTCCAAGATAAATACATTTCCAAACTATACTCTGATCAGAGATTTCTTAAAAACCGTTCAAAGCCTGTTCAGATACAAAATGCTGGAATCCACACAATATTTACAAAACATCCTAGGCTCTGTGTCGTGCTACATGCATTCGTGGGAAACAAAATATAAAGAGTCATAATACAAAAATCGAGTTGGAAGATCGGGCCCCATGATCACAGCTCCTCCTTCAGCATCTGTCGCAAGACCACGATTACCTGTGGAAAACCACAGAATAAGGGTGAGTAACGAATTACTCAGTAAGAATCCCCAACCGGGGTACAATACGATATACATGGTCATCTCGATGAGCGTATGCAAGCTATGAATATAAACACAGAATAGAGCACATAGCTTAGCCCACACTTGGGCCTCGGATGCCAATTTAAGGTCTTAGTCGGAATAATATCACCACACACGATCCACTACACAAATCGCCCTATACGAGAAACAAGTCCCGGCCTCGCCTGCTTCATCGTCGACGAAAGGTACATCGCCCAAGATCCCGATGAGCTCTCGGCCGGGCGCTGTAATGAGCGTAAGCATGTACCGCGTGCTACTGCAGACTATGGGGGTGTCGGGTCTAGAGGCAAGCTGCCCATGTCCAGTCACCACGCCTAACTAAATCTTTGGATCGGTGTCACTGACATAGGGGTGTGAGACCTGGACACGTAAACTATGTCGGCTGAAACCACCGCACCTGGGGCCAAGGAAACGGGTCGTGGTAGGCTTACACCAGGAAGTCGTCCTTGCCTTAACAGGTGGCAATCAGGGGCTACTGCCAAACATGTTGAGGACATGTCGGCTGTCGGGGACGAGGCAATGCCAAGTCATCATCCCGACCGTTGGGGCATTTAACGACCGCCACCCTCACCCAAGATTACTGGGGCCTACGGTAGGGTTAGCTAATCCTCACGGGGTCCGTGGACGAGAACTGTCTCGAACGTCCCTGCCATGGATGCAAGGTACTTTATGCATCAGGCCCGGATGATGCTATCTACCTGTAACTCTAACCTGCCTTAGCAATCAGCAAACAATTCAATAAAATTCAATACGTGCTCAATAAGAATACAACGAACCTAGCATGATACTACGAAGCAAGAACAGATACGAGCATGCCAGAAAGGAACAACCTAGCATGGATTAACATGAGAATTAACCAGGAAAATCATGTCAATCGGGAATTCAGATTAGAGCACTTAGCTACACATGTCAATAAACACAAACAAGCAATCAATCAGCAATCACATATAATATCGCAGGGTCCACACAACTTCGGTAAGAAACCTTACCATGGTCGGGGACGATTACATGAAAACCTAGGCTGCGAACGATCTCAAACTAGCTACCGGGAACCTAACAAGCACAACACAATTACACACAATATCTAAATTAAATTAAATTAAATTAAATAAATAGGCTCGGCTCTCACTCGGCTCGGCTCGGCTCGGCAACAAGACACGCGACATGGCGCTGAGGCGAGGACGCGCGCGCTGGCGCGATTCGGTGCGCGGCGTGGCTCGGCGGGCTGGGCTGCGACAGGGCAAGCGATGGAGAAGAAACTCGAATTCGGGCGAAAAGGCGAGATTCGACGAGCGATTGGTTGATGGTTGAACTCCCCTACACAAGCTGCACAAAAACCACCCATCAACTCACCTCGACTCGGCCAGAAAATGAAAATAAAAAACAGGGGACTCGGATTGAAGGAGAGAAGAAGAAGAAGAAGAAGATAAGCTTACCTACTGCTCGGGAATGGGTCGACTTCGAATTGGGGAAGACGAGCTCGGTCGAATCGTGGGTCGGCGAGGAAGAATCGCGAGGGATTTCGGTCGGTGAAGAAAACTAGCGAAGGAGAAGAAGAAGAAATGTGGAAGAAGGCTTCGGGCGAGCTGGCTTTTAAACCCAAAGGCAGGAGAAAACAGGCATAAGTACAATATGGCGCGTTTAGAATAACAAAAGCGCCCGGTGGCTCAAGTGGCAAGGCCACTCGACTAGCTTCCCAATTTCTATTTGTTATAGGCAAACTCCATCAGATACATATATTGGTCCCAACTGCCCGGGAAATCCAACACACAAGCCCTCAACATGTCCTCGAGAATCTGGTTCACCCTCTCAGTCTGTCCATCCGTCATGCGAGGGTGAAAAGTCAGCATCTTTGGCGCACTCAGTGCCTAAACCTTTCTGGAGCGCTCTCTAGAAACGAGAAGTGAACCTCGAATCACGGTCAGACACAATCCTCACAGGCACACCATGATAACGAATGATCTGTTCCAAAAACAACTGCGCCCACTGTTCCACGGTATAAGTGTCTCTACCGGGAATGAAGTGTGCGCTCTTAGTCAATCTGTCGACTACAACCCAAATCTGAGAAAATTCCTCAGAGTCCTCGGCAATCCAGAAATAAAGTCCATGGAGATCTCTTCCCATTTCCACTAAGGCACACTCAGCGGCTGCAACAAACCGGTTGGCCTCTGCCTGGGTGCCTTCACTTGCTGGCAAGTGAGACACCGACTGACAAACTCCGCAACATCTTTTTTCATACCCATCCACCAGAATGTCTGCTTAAGGTCCTGATACATCTTGGTACCCCCGGGATGCCAAGCAAACGGAGAACTGTGGGCTTTAGAGAGCAACTCTACTCGCAATCCTGCCACATTCGGAACGCACAACCGGCCTCTGTAAGTCAGCCCACTGTCTGGTGAATATACGAAGTCAAAATCTCCGTCAGCACTAACTCTGTCAAACAATCTCTTATGGTTTGGGTCACTCGGTGGCTATCGATAATCCATTTGCCTCATCGATGGTCGAATCACAACTAAGCTACTGCGCAAAGAACCTCACCCCAACAACATCGCAACCTCGGCCCGCTCGAACTCTCTCTCCGCAATCTGGTGGGAACTCAACAACACCGCGGAGTGCGATGTCTTCCTACTCAAAGCATCGGCTACAACATTGGCTTTACCGGATGGTACAAAATCTCATGATCATAATCCTTTACCAACTCTAACCATCTCTCTCTCGCCTCATATTCAACTCCTTCTGAGTAAACAGATACTTGAGGCTCTGGTGATCGGTAAACATCTGAATCCGCTCACCATACAGGTAATGCCTCCAAATCTTCAATGCGAACACCATTGCTGCCAACTCCATATCATGAGTCGGGTAGTTCTGCTCATATGGCTTCAGCTGGCGGGAAGCATAAGCAATGACCTTCCCGTGCTGCATCAACACACAACCTAACCCGAACTTGGAAGCATCGCTGTAGACCACGAAACCACATGTCCCCTCCGAGACTGCCAACACTAGTGCTGAAGTCAAACTGCGCTTGAGCCTGGCAAAGCTCTCATCACACTTATTGTCCCAAATAAACTCGACACCCTTCCTCGTCAGACGAGTGAGGGGCGAGGCTATGGCGGAAAAGTCCTTAAAGAACAGACGGTAGTAACCTGCCAAACCCAGAAAGCTGCGTATCTCGGCAACTGAAGTCGGCTTGGCCCACGAACTCACGGCATCAATCTTCGTGGGGTCCACGACTATACCATCCCTCGAAACTACGTGACCTAGGAAGGCCACTTGCTCCAACCAGAAATCGCATTTGGAAAACTTCGCATAAAGCTGGTTTTCCCTCAAAGCTGCCAACACTTGCCTCAAATGCTCTGCATGATCCTCCCTGGTCCTCGAATAGATTAAAATATCGTCAATGAACACGATGACAAAGCTGTCCAAAAATGATTTGAACACCCTATCCATCATGTCCATGAACGCTGCTGGGGCATTAGTCAATCCAAACGACATGACCCCAAACTCATAGTGTCCATATCTAGACCTGAACGCTGTCTTAGGAATGTCGGCGTCCCTAATCCGCAACTGATGATAACCGGATCTCAAATCTATCTTGGAGAACACGGAAGCTCCTTGAAGCTGGTCGAACAAATCGTCAATACGGGGCAACGGATACTTATTCTTCAATGTCACCTTATTAAGCTCGCGATAATCAATACATAAGTGCATCGAACCATCCTTTTTCTTCACAAACAGAACTGGTGCTCCCCAAGGGGACACACTCGGACGGATGAACCCTCGATCCAACATCTCTTGCAACTGAACCTTCAGTTCCTTCAACTAGGCTGGCGCCATACGATACGGAGCCTTCGAGATAGGGAGGGTCCCTGGCTCGAGCTCAATTGTGAAGTCAACCTCTCTGCTCGGGGGCAACCCCAGCAATTCCTCAGGAAACACATCCGCAAACTCCCGCACGACCGGCACCTAATCAACAGTCAGTGAGGGGCGGCTCTCTCCGGACAACTTGGCTAGGTAGACCCAAGCTTCATGAGCTAGCAAACGACGAGCTTTCACAGCTGACACCATCGGCGGGCAACCTCCACCCTGGACTCCACGAAACTTGAAGCTGGGCCGACCCGGCGGCCTGAACACTACTTTTTTCCGGTGGCAGTCAATCAATGTGTGGTTAGCAGCTAACCACTCCATACCAAGAATCACATCGAAACCGCTCATAGGCAAAACTATGAGCGTAGCTACAAGCAATTCCCTGGATATCTCGATCCGGCCATCCTTAATCTTGTCTCTAGCTAACATATTAACTCCCGAAGGAGTTGCAACAGATAACTCAAAACCTAGAGGCTCTAATCTCAACCTAGCATGCTCAGCAAACAGTACAGATACAAATGAATGCGTAGAACCATAATCAAACAAGACAAATGCGCAATGATCCAAAACAAGAAGCGTACCTGCCACAGCGGCATCCGCACGCTCGGCTTCCTGACGGTTCGTAGCAAACATCCGACTGCTGCTGGCTTTGACTATTTGAATCGCCATATTGGTGATCACGCAAAACGGGCCAAATGGCCCTCTTTACCACATCTAAAACACAGCTTAGGCCCGGTCTGACAAGCTCCAAAGTGGGCTCTTCCACAAGTAGCACAGGCGGGAATCTGCCTGGGACCGCCCTGCTGGCGAGGCTGGAAACGAGCCGGAACTCTACGCTGATCCCGGCTATGAAATTGCCCCTGACGGCGCTGGCCGCCTCCTCTGAAATCAAACTTTCTCTTCTGCCCCACTACAGCTGGGACATGACGCTGAACCGGAGCGGCAACAATCCGCTCAACAGGATACTTTTCATTGTAAATGGTGGCTAGCTGAACAGCTTTAGCATAAGTGTCAGGAGCCTGAGCCCTGACATCCTGAGACACACCCTGCCTCAAACCAGAAATGAACTTTCGAATCTTCAACTCAGGGGTGGCTATCAACTGCGGAGCAAAATAACCATACTCTGAGAACTTTCTCTCATACTCCTCTATAAAATCAGAACCCTGCTTCAGATTCTGGAAAAGCTCTACCATCTTCTCCTGGGCCTCATCACTAATATACTTGACCCTGAACTCAGACTTGAAGAACTCCTAGGTGGCAGGTGGAGACCCAGCTGGTCTCTCACTCAGAGTGGACTCCCACCACCATCTAGCTGTGCCTCCTAGCACATGGGCTGCACACCTCGGTCTCTGAACATCGAAGCACACCATAATCAGGAAGGTGTACTCCAAATGGGCAATCCATCTGGCTGCTGCTAAAGCATCACCTGAGGCATCGAACTTCTCTGGCTTCCACTTCACGAAGTCCTTCAACCATTTGCCAAGCTCCTCGACACACCCTCGCCACATCGCCACAAGTGGTCACTGGCTCGCGAGCTGCGCCCTACTGAAACAAGCGAGTCAACTGCTCGATCTGGGCTCGGGACTCTTCCCGCAGCGCGGCCAACAAGGTCTGGGTCTCTGCCCTCTGGTCACTCAATAGGTTGACCACCATAGCCCTCATAGAATCAGCAAATTCTGCTCCAGGAGCAGTCTCACGGCGCTCAGACGCCTACTCAGACGCTCATATTTAAAAATCATTTCAAACATATGAAAAGGGGGAACCCTTAAAACATAACCAACAGTTTTCATTTAAACAATCCAACGAAGTAAAACAACGTGGCCAATATTTACAAATATACAATACAATTTAAACAACGTTTTAAACAATGTTCCCCTAGGACTCCTGTCCATCTACATGCTGAATAAACAATGCAATAATAAAAGACAGAGTGCCGGCGGCTCCCCATGATCAATCAACTCCCTCCGCTAGCCATCCTGGTGTTGTCCCAAGCTACTTGGAAGATAAATAAGGGTGAGTATAAACATACTCAGTAAGAATCCCCAACCGGGGTACAATACGATACATCAGTCATCTAGCACCTCAACAAGCAAGCAAACAGCTATCAACACAGATCATAGCTCAACGAGCTCATAAAACAAGATCCGAGTCATCGGAAGTCTCTTTCTTCCGCCTAAGCGGGATTGGATACAATCGACCAATCCCGGGACATCGCCGAGGTATCATCACTCGGGGAATACATCGATCCCTAAAATGTCCTCAAGGGCCTCCTTGCCCTTGCACTAATCTGGACTTACGGAGAGTACCCGAAGTCGCTCTAACGGAAGGAATGGTGTACTCACGACATTAGCCCGGGAGCTCTCCGAACTCGCAACTAACGCGTGTGCGTGCACACCGCATGCTCCTCTCGCAACCGGCGTAAATGCGGGGCCTAAGGGCAAACTACGGGCCAGTGCACATGCCTATGACTCGGAAGTGGTGTCACCGATCACGAAGAGCGCGAGGCCCTCGGCGCTCATCGTGCGGCACTGATCCACCGCACTGAAGCTAAGAATCGCCAAGGTAGGCTTACACCGTTGGCAGGGTTCCGCTCTAGCAGGCTACAAACTAGGCTATTGCCGAAGTGGGTAGCTAAGTCCACAACCGACGGGTCGGGGGGGGTAGTGTAACGACCCAGGTTTTCATCCCGGTCTTCCAGGTATGCCCTAGGGGTATTTTAGTAATTTGGGTGGTCGTCGGGACTGTTTATGTCTTTTTCGATTGCTAAAATTATTGGATGGATTTATGAAGGTTTTTGAGGCTTTGTGGTTTGGTTTGAGCATGGGTAGATGCAAAAGTAAAATTAAAGGAATTTGTGTTGCAGCTGGGATTCGAACCCGGGTCTCCGGTAAAGCCTGTGAGGATGCGTGCCAGTTGAGCTATGGAGAGCTCTTGTTACTCTTTCCGCGTCACATCTTAGTTAACCTTGGATTTTGGAGTTTTGGTGCATTTGGTTAAATGAAATAGAATTAGGTTTATTCCATCTTCTTCTCCAAAACTCCTCTTGGCCGCACAAGCTCTCCCTCTCCATTGCCTTGCCGAATTCTTCTTCCCTTGCATCTCCTTGGGTTCGATCATCATCATTCCGGGTAAGTCTTCATCCTCTTCATCTCCTCATTTGGTTTTTGATGCTGGCCGAAGGTAAGATGTAGAGTGTGTGTGTGTGTTTGTGTTGGTTGCGACACCGGAGAGGAGAAATGACCATCATCGCCGACCAGCCAGACGCCCAGATCTGTCGGCGACCTGCCGCGACGCCAGATCCGCCTAGCAGCCTTGCCATTCGTCCAAAGAAGACAAATCGCCTCGCTGTCGTCGACGTCCGGCCGGTCGAGATCGACGCCGGATCGCGCAAAGAATAAGCAGCAGCCCAGATCGTCGTTCGTCCTCGCCCGATCGCCGCCACGCCGAAGGTCTCGCCAGCGCCGCCGTCGTCGGCCGCGTCTGCGTCGCCCATTGCACGCCCTCGCGTGTCCGCTTGCCGAACCGCTCGCGCCGCGCGCCAGCCGCGTCTGCGTCGCGCTCGCCGCACGCCTGGCGCGCGCGCGCCGCGCGCGAGACGTCGCGCGCGCGCTCCTCGCGAAGCCGCTCGTGCGTGTCGCATCGCACGCAGCGCCGCGCGCGCGCCGACCAGACGCTCGCCGCGCTGCTGCGTCGCTTGCTGCGCCGTGCGTGCACTAGCGCCTAACGCCAGCCAGCTTGCAGCAGCTCCAAGCTCGTGTCGTGCGTGCGCGTGAGTTCCGAGCCGAGCTTCTTTGTTCTATTGTTGTTTAGACATTTTAGATGCCGATTATTGTTGGTTTGCTAGGTTCCCGCTCGCTAGCTCGGGATTGTTCCGACTTAGGATTTGTGTGTAGAAGCCTCCCGACCAAGGTAAGGATTTCTTACCGGAGTTGTGTGGGCCCTGCGGTATATTTGTGATTGTTGTTTTGTATGCCTGTGTATGATTACTAGCATGTTTAGCCCTAGGTGCTTTGTTCTGTATTCCGATCGGCATGAACTCTTGTATTGTTTCTCATGTTAGCCCATGCTAGGTTGTTCCATTCTCGGCATGTTCGATATCTGTCTTGCTTCGTAGTATCATGCTAGGTTCCTTGTATCCGTTGAGCACGTATTGGTGCATTGATTGAATCGTTATTATTGTTAAGGTTTAGAATTCGGGTAGATAGCATCATCATCAGGCCCGATGCATAAAGTATCTTGCATCTATGGCAAGGACGATTGAGACAGTTCTCCGTCCTTGGACCCCGTGAGGGATTAGCTATCCCAACCGGTAGGCCCTGCAATCTTGGGTGAGGGTGGTAGTCTAAGCGATGCCCCAACGGTCGGGATGATGACTTGGCAATGCCTAGTCCCCGGCAGCCGGCACGTCCTCAGCGTGTTCGGCAGTAGCCCTTGATTGCCACCTGTTAAGGTAAGGACGGCTTCCTGGTGTAAGCCTACCATGACCCGTTCCTTAGCCTCAGTGCGGTGGTACGGCCGACATAGTTCACGTGTCCGAGTCTCACACCCTATGTCGGTGACACCGATCCAGAGATTTAGTTAGGCGTGGTATCCGGATATGGGCAGCTTGCCACTAGACCCGGCACCCCCCATAGTCTGTAGAAGCACGCGGTGCATCCTTACGCTCATTACAGCGCCGACTGGAGAGCTCCTTGGGATCTTGAGCCAGTGCACCTTTCGTATCGTCAGTAGGCAGGCTGAGGCCGGGACTTGTTCCCGTATAGCGCGTATAGTGTGTTGTGGTATTTCCGGACTAAGACCCTGAGTTGGCATCCGAGGTCCAAGTGTGGACTTAAGCTATGTGCTCTATTCTGTGTTTATACTCATAGCTTGCATACATTCTTCTAGATGATCATGTATATCGTATTGTACCGGTTGGGGATTCTTCTTGAGTAATTCGTTACTCACCCTTATTCTGTGGTTTTCCACAGGTAACCAAGGCGCGAGACAGGATGGCTGAAGGAGGAGCTGTGATCATGGAATCCTGCTGTCATCTCTGACCATTTTATTATATCATGACTCTTGACTTTTGTTATTTCCCCTGAATGCATGTAGACGGGCACGGAGCCCTAGGATGTTTTCTTACGTTTTATGGATTCCAAAGATATTTGTACTTGTGGAATGTTTAAATGGTTTAAATAAATCTCGATCGAGTATGCTTTTAGAAATGTATGTTTTGGTTGTTGAACGTTTCATTTTTACTTGGGATCCGAAATATATTTTCATAATGCCTTTTATTTTCAATACATGCATTGGGGTAAAGGCCCATTTAGAGCCCCTCTTGGGTCGGGTCTTTCTGATTGGTATCGAGCTCGAGTCATAGATTCGTGAGACTCGACCTTTTGTTGTAGGTCATCCTTCCATGATCACCCAAGACTCTGGACGAGTCATCAGCACGCCTAGGTTTATTGTTTTAGAAAGAAAAAGGGTTAAGAATTTACAATACCTATCATCTAGTGTATGCCTTGTTTGGTGTTGTGGAGCGGAGACGAAAGCGAGTTCGACTCGTTGTTGGTTTGGGCTTAGTGAGCCATCATGCCAACTTTTTCGCGATGCGAGCGGTTTGTTTAGCGGCTTGTTGAGGTATCCAGATAGATTCGGATGCCCCGGGACATCGTTCGAGAGGGAGGCGAGCTTAGACTCCGTTGGCCATTTGTGGCCCGATTCTTTCGCTTTTCCCCTAGTGAGAGGGTGGTGGTGCTTCGTGCAGATCGCCCGAGATGTTGATCGCACCTGGAGGAGCAGGGCGCTTGGCATGTCCGACCGAGAAGTTGGACCGATCGTGTTGATGTTGAGGCCGCGTCCGGGGTTGTTAGGCCCGCATGCCGATTTGGCCCCGGCAGATTGAGTTGCACGGAGGAGGGGGTAAGGCTAGCGGCGCCAGAGTGAGACTCCTTGAGCAGAGTGTGCTCCGGCCATGAGAGATTTGATGGCGTGTCTTTAGCTATCAGAGAGCGGAGACCTGAGCGCGATTTGTAGCGCGTAGTGAGGAGTCCGGGCACAGATAGCCCGGTGACAGAGTTTGTTTCAGCATTTTTCCCCAAGTAGCTCTTGTAGCCCCTGAGGTTTCGGGAGGGCATGATCGCGAGCTTATTCAGATGAGTTTGTTGGCGTTGATGGAGACGCCTGTGTTGGCAAATGGATGCCTGTAGAGCTCGATGTTTTAGTAAGTCCCTACTGCTAGTAGTAAAGTAGTTGGCCAGTTTGAGTTTAGCATCCGTGTGTGGGATGCCCCGCTGCTGAGAGGCCGAGTGTGTGCGTTCTGTCTTTGTTTGGTTCATCGGATGGTGGTGGAAGTCCCTTGTGAGAGGTGGACTAGCAGAGTCTCCACCCGGCCGCCCGATTGTTTGGCAAGTCGCCGTGTTAGTGGCTTGAGGCGGATGAAGGGTCATCTTTGCCCCTTGCGAGCTGTTGTTGTTTAATGATTGACTTCCTCGGATGTGGATTTGGTAGTAGTAGCACTTGAGGTGCATTGGTTGGTGTGCCACTTTGGCACTAAGTCTGCAGTTCGAGCTTGAGTTTGGCTTGGGCATAGCAGATGGTTCTATGTCGTTCGGAGTTCAAAGCGTACTCCTTTAGCCTTGGATCTGTTTATGGCGGTTGCACCCGTTTAGGTCGTGCGGAGGGTTAGTTCGGTGGTAGTCGATGGACTACAAGCGAAAGGATGCTCGAGAGGAGCCGGAGCCTCTCCCAGTGTTTACGGAGGTTGGGTAAGTCACAGAGTTGCCGGTTGGTAAATGTTGGTGCGCGTGAGTCTCGCGCTAGTGTTAAGGCCAAGAGATTTTCCTTGTGGTTGGTAGTGCGGTCAACTACCTTCGAGTGCCTAAATCGAGGAGAGTTGAGCATTGTAGATGCGAGTTTGGTGGTCGGTGAGGACCATGAGATGGATGCTTATCGGATGAGTTGGATGCCTATGAGGCGAGTTGGATGCTTTTGAGGCGAGATGAGTGATGCCTTGCGAGAGGTTTTGGATGCCTTAGGGGTAAGCACCCTTGGTAGAGGCTTGGTACAAAGTAAGTTTGGTTTGGCATGATTATGCTTTGGTAGAGCAAGGTTGCCTCGGCAGTATCGTGTGGAGATGGAACTTTTGGTGTTCCTTGGATTGTTTGTATCATTTGCCGGGAGTTATCGTTGCTTTATGGAAAAGCGCTTGTTAGTCTTGGATCTCTAAAGGAAGGTTGGGAGTTGTGCACACAAGTGTGTTTTGTGTGGTTCGTTCCGTGGCGAGAGAGTTTGAGATCCATGTAGGGTTTGCCTTGGAGATCTCGTGCTCGGTTCCTTGAGAAGTTGGACTCAGGTGGTTGTTGTAAGGCTTTGGTTGAGGTGGTAAGGATACCGTGCTCGTGGTATCAAGTTGTTGCTTAGGCAAGATTTGTTAAGTTGGGCCTAAGCTTGGTTGGCGGATCTTCTTGTTGATCGTTGGTTGGAGTTCGATTGGAAACCGAACAAGAGCGATGGTAGCTAAGCGCGTGGTTTTCGATCGTCATGGCTAAGAGAGTTGTTCGGATCCTTCCTTGGGTAGAAGTTATGTTGTGGCCGATGCTTTGAGTAGGGGGATGAGGCATTCTGTAGCGGTTCGGGTCCTCTAGGTTCCCAAGGAGTTGGAGTTGGCCAGCATGGTTGGGATGCTGGAAATTGGAGTTGTTTGTTCAGCGGTTGTCTGTTAGATCGTATCTGGCGAAGTGTGTGTGTCGAGGGTTGCCGAAGAACCCCTAGGTGTGGAGAGCCTCTCCAGAGCTCGGGTCAGCCCGGCTAGTGAGTTGGTTGGCTAGCTGGAGGCGTGTAGTTTGTAGCCTCGGTGGAGTTGCTAGCGATCTTGGTAGACTAGCAAGCTAGTGTTTGTTTGGAGTAAAGTCCAGGAGTGGTTTCGGTGTGGTGGCAAGTTGATGCTTGGTGTTGACCAAGGTGTGGATTGGAGTTGCTAGAGTTTAGTTTTGCTCGTGGGGCGAGTGGTTTGTGCCATGTTGGTTGTTATTCTGTTTCCAGGATGTTGAGTTGCCCCGTTTGGCATTTGGAGGTTCAGTCTGAGATGGACCCTTGTTGTGCCCCGTGAGATTAGATGTTGTTGCTTTGGTGGAGAAAGACAGTGAGCGTATGTGGAGTTTCTCTGTCCGTTGGTTGTCCGCTTGTAAGAGCCGTTTCCTTCGGGAGTTGTCGAGTTACTCCCTTGGTCTTGGAGTTAATGGTGGAAGCGCTAGCTTGAAGGAAAAGTTTGTTGGTCGCTTGGAAGTAGTCGTTTGTCCGATTAAGCGGATTCTTGGATGGTGTTCTAGAGGTCGCGATAAAGGTTGTTACGCCTCTTGTGAGTGTTTGGCCAAGATTTGGTTCGTTTGTTGTTTCGAGAGCTAGTTCGGTTCTAGCTGGAGGGCGTTGCCCTGAGATCTTATTCCTAGTCAGTAAGTTTTGGAAGTTGACCCCTCCCTCGGCAGTTGAGCAAGTCTTTGTTTGTTTGGTTTGGTGGTCCGATTGGTTGAGTTTTCTCTTGGGTGTTGCTTCCAAAAGAGTTGGTTGTTGTTGCCTTGGGTTTGAGCAAGTCGCGAGCGTGTGTGGAGTTCACGCCCATACGAGTTTGCTTCTTTGGGAAGTCGTTTCCCGTTTGGCGAGAGTCAACTTAGCTCCCGAGTTGTGTAGTCGATCGAGTAGCGCAGCGGTCAACCCAATGAGAGGGTCCTCGCTTTGTGTTGTTAGCAAGCAAGAGTTGTTTGTTCCGCAAAGCGGAGGCCACCAGAAGAGTTGAGTTGTTCGGCAAGTTGTTGGTTCTTTGGGGATTGAAGATTTCCTTTCCTCTAGCCTCTGTGGTGGTTGAGTTGCTCCTTGGATGCCGGCCTCGAGTGATAGCTTGCGAGGTAGTCTTGCGGATTCGTGTGGCTCGGGATCCGTAAGCTTTGAGGTTGTCGTTATCCGTTTTCCTTGTGAGGTTTTGGGAGTGGAGCTTACGGTTGGAAGATGAGTTAGGCTTAGGCTTAAAGGGGAAGTCCTTTGAGTAGCCGGTTGGATTTTAAGAGTTGAGTAGTAGCTTGAGGCGGCGTTGCTCGTTATAAGTTTGGGTTGAGTTCTGCGAGCAAGCCCTTCTCGGGCTTTGTTCCTAGTTGTTGTGAGTTCCCGGTTGGCGTTAGCAGAGCCGCGTTGAGTGAGTTGGCACAGAGGTGCCGTGGCATTGGTTGGTAAGTTGTTGAGCTGCTTTCCTCAAGGTGTTGTGTCGCGCAGATAATTTGCGTGATGGTTTAGTCCTTGCTTCCCGAGTTTTCCTTGAGAGGAATGTTGGATGTTCCTTGCCTGGCGATGTTCTCCTTGGTCGGTTCTTTGGTAGGTGTTCGTTGGAAAGTTTGCGCTCGGCCGATGAGGAGTTCTAGTTTGTTGGCTTGGCCGAGTGGAGTCTGTGCTTGGCCCTTTTTTTTTTTTTTTAAGGTGGCCGAAGTGAAGTTTAATTTGGTGTGAGTGTTGTTAGCCGTCTGCGGTGTACCAGGATGGTGCCCCTTGCCTTTGGTTCGGCGATTTCTCCTTAAGATGGTTGCTTAAGTGTTGTGGTCGTGTTCTAGTTGGAGAAGTTTGTCTTTTGGATCGATCGCCGATTGGTGGTTCGTTTGTATCTCGTTAAGGTCAGAGTCAAGGTTTGAGGTTTGTTGGTCTCTTGTGAAGTAAGAGTAGGCCGTTTAGTTTTGGAATCTGGAAGGTTGGTTGTTTGCTTGATTTGTTGTAGGGTTGAGTTTGTTTGTTGACAATTTGTGCACGGTGTTTTTATGTATCGATGTTGGGGCGGCGCATGTGCCGGACCCATTGCTCATTGTGGACTTTGAGCCCCTTGCGGTGATTGAGGGTTTAGGGCTTCGAGGAGAAGCCTATGAGTATTCTCGGTCTTGAGTCGAAGACGTTGCGTAGAAGTGAGATCCGTTGGTAAAAGTTTAGTGAAGGAGTCCGAGTTCGGAGGAGGCGCCGCGTGAGCGGGGAAGGACGGGATGAGAATGCAGATCT
This sequence comes from Sicyos edulis, assembly GCA_036507275.1. Taxonomy (NCBI): domain Eukaryota; kingdom Viridiplantae; phylum Streptophyta; class Magnoliopsida; order Cucurbitales; family Cucurbitaceae; genus Sicyos; species Sicyos edulis. Next base: position 18,808,402 of record CM071857.1, on the reverse strand, counting down.
CCTGTGTTGTTTCAGTCTTAAGGACTTTCGAGGACGAAAGTCATAAAAAGGAGGAATATTGTAACGACCAGTTTTCATCCCGGTCTTCCAGGTATGCCCTAGGGTATTTTAGTAATTTGGTCGGGCCGTCGGGACCGTTTTATATTTTTCGAGTTGCTAAAATTATTGGATGGATTTATGAAGGTTTTTAGGCTTTGTGGTTTGGTTTGAGCATGGGTAGATGCAAAAGTAAAATTAAAGGAATTTGTGTTGCAGTGGGATTCGAACCCGGGTCTCGGTAAAGCCTGTGAGGATGCGTGCAGTTGAGCTATGGAGAGCTCTTGTTACTCTTTCCGCGTCACATCTTAGTTAACCTTGGATTTTGGAGTTTTGGTGCATTTGGTTAAATGAAATAGAATTAGGTTTATTCCATCTTCTTCTCCAAAACTCCTCTTGGCCGCACAAGCTCTCCTCTCCATTGCCTTGCCGAATTCTTCTTCCCTTGCATCTCCTTGGGTTCGATCATCATCATTAAGGTAAGTCTTCATCCTCTTCATCTCCTCATTTGGTTTTTTGATCTTTGGCGAAGGTAAGATGTAGAGTGTGTGTGTGTGTTTGTGTTGGTTGCGGCCCGGTAGAGAGGAGCGACCATCATCGCCGACCACCGCGACGCCAGATCTGTCGGCAGCCACCTGCGACGCGCAGATCCGCCTAGCGACCTTGCCGTTCGTCGGCCAAAGAAGACAGACGCTCGTCGTCGCGACGTCCAGCCGGTCGGATCGCGACGGCGGATCGCGGCAAGCAACAGCAGCCCTAGATAAATCGTTCGTCCTCGCCCGATCGCTTCGACGCCGAAGGTCTCGCCAGCGCCGCGCTCGTCCGGCCGCGTCTGCGTCGCCCATCGCACCCTCGCCGTGTCCGCTTGCCGAATCGCTGCTCGCCGCGCGCCAGCCGCGTCTGCGTCGCTGTCGCGCGCCCGCGCACGCCGCGCGCCGCCAGACGTTCGCGCGCGCGCGCTGCCGTCCTGCTGAGCCGCTCGCCGTGTCGCAGATCGCACGCCAAAGACGCGCGCCTTCGCGCGAGCGCTCGCCCGCGCGCGCGCGCTCCTGCCCGCCGTGCGTGCGGCAGCGCAGGCCGGCGCAGCGTCCTGCCGTGCGTGCGTGCAGTTGCGGCCAGCGCCAGCCCAGCTTGCAGCGGCTCCAAGCTCGTCGTCGTCGTCGCCGCGTGAGTTCCCGAGCCGAGCTTGTCGTTCTATTGTTGTTTAGACATTTTAGATGCCGATTATTGTTGGTTTGCTAGGTTCCCGCTCGCTAGCTCGGGATTGTTCATGACTTAGGATTTGTGTGTAGAAGCCTCCCGACCAAGGTAAGGATTTCTTACAGGAGTTGTGTGGGCCTGCGGTATATTTGTGATTGTTGTTTTGTATGCATGTGTATGATTACTAGCATGTTTAGCCCTAGGTGCTCGTTCGTATTCTCGATGGCATGAACTCTTGTATTGTTTCTCATGTTAGCCCATGCTAGGTTGTTCCATTCTCGGCATGTTCGATATCTGTCTTGCTTCGTAGTATCATGCTAGGTTCCTTGTATCCGTTGAGCACGTATTGGACCGCATTGATTGAATCGTTATTATTGTTAAGGTTTAGAATTCGGGTAGATAGCATCATCCGGGCGATGCATAAAGTATCTTGCATCTATGGCAAGGACGATTGAGACAGTTCTCCGTCCTTGGACCCCGTGAGGATTAGCTATCCCAAGCCGGTAGGCCCCGCAATCTTGGGTGAGGGTGGTAGTCTAAGCGATGCCCCAACGGTCGGGATGATGACTTGGCAATGCCTAGTCCCCGGCGGTAAACGCGTCCTCGGCGTGTTCGGCAAGAGAGCCCTTGATTGCCACTGTTAAGGTAAGGGCGGCTTCCGGTGTAAGCCTACCATGACCCGTTCCTTAGCCTCGGTGCGGTGGTACAGTGACATAGTTCACGTGTCCAGGTCTCACACCCCTATGTCAGTGACACCGATCCAGAGATTTAGTTAGGCGTGGTATCCGGATATGGGCAGCTTGCCACTAGACCCGGCACCCCCCATAGTCTGTAGAAGCACGCGGTGCATGCTTACGCTCATTACAGTAGCCGATCGAGAGCTCCTTGGGATCTTGAGCGAGTGCACCTTTCGTATCGTCGCGATGGCGGTGAGGCCGGGACTTGTTCCCGTATAGCGCGTATAGTGTGTTGTGGTATTTCCGGACTAAGACCCTGAGTTGGCATCCGAGGTCCAAGTGTGGACTTAAGCTATGTGCTCTATTCTGTGTTTATACTCATAGCTTGCATACATTCTTCTAGATGATCATGTATATCGTATTGTACCCGGTTGGGGATTCTTACTTGAGTAATTCGTTACTCACCCTTATTCTCGTGGTTTTCCACGGGTAACCAAGCGCGAGAGAGGATGGTGAAGGAGGAGCCGTGATCATGGAATCCTGCTTTGTCATCTCGACCATTTTATTATATCATGACTCTTGACTTTTGTTATTTCCCCCGAATGCATGTAGGCGGGCACGAGCCCCTAGGATGTTTTCTTACGTTTTATGGATTCCAGCATATTTGTACTTGTGGAATGTTTAAATGGTTTAAATAAATCTCTGATCAGAGTATGCTTTTAGAAATGTATGTTTTGGTTGTTGAACGTTTCTGTTTTTACTTGGGATCCGAAATATATTTTCATAATGCCTTTTATTTTCAATACATGCATTGGGGTAAAGGCCCATTTAGAGCCCCTCTTGGGTCGGGTCTTACTGATTGGTATCGAGCTCGAGTCATAGATTCTCAGAGCCCGACCTTTTGTTGTAGGTCATCCTTCCATGATCACCAAAGACTCAAGCGGTCATCGATACGCCTAGGTTTATTGTTTTAGAAAGAAAAAGGGTTAAGAATTTACAATACCTATCATCTAGTGTATGCCTTGTTTGGTGTTGTGGAGCGGAGACGAGCAGGTTCTGACTCGTTGTTGGTTTGGGCTTAGTGAGCCATCATGCCAACTTTCGCGCGATCGCAGCGGTTTGTTTAGCGGCTTGTTGAGGTATCCAGATAGATTCGGATGCCACGGGACATCGTTCCAGAGGAGGAGTGAGCTTAGACTCCGTTGGCCATTTGTGGCCCGATTCTTCGCTTTTCCCCTAGTGAGAGGGTGGTGGTGCCGTGCGATCGCCGATATGTTGATCGCACCTGCAGGAGCGTGGCGCTTGGCATGTCCGACCGAGAAGTTGGACCGATCGTGTTGATGTTGAGGCCGCGTCCGTGGTTGTTAGGCCCGCATGCGATTTGGCCCCGGCGATTGAGTTGCACGGAGGAGGGGGTAAAGGCTAGCGGCGCCTCAGAGTGAGACTCCTTGAGCAGAGTGTGCTCGGCCATGAGAGATTTGATGGCGAGTCTTTAGCTATCGAGAGCGGAGACCAGCGCGATTTGTAGCGCGTAGTGAGGAGTCCCGGCACGAGATAGCCCGGTGATGAGTTTGTTTGACATTTTTCCCCAGTAGAGTTTGTAGCCCCGGAGGTTCCGGGAGGGCATGATCAGCAGCTTATTCGGATGAGTTTGTTGGCGTTGATGGAGACGCCCAGGTTGGCAAATGGATGCCTGTAGAGCTCGATGGAGACGCCCTGAGTTGGCATCCGAGGTCCAAGTGTGGACTTAAGCTATGTGCTCTATTCTGTGTTTATACTCATAGCTTGCATACATTCTTCTAGATGATCATGTATATCGTATTGTACCCCGGTTGGGGATTCTTACTTGAGTAATTCGTTACTCACCCTTATTACGTGGTTTTCCACAGTGGTAACCAGGCGCGAGGCAGGATGGTGAAGGAGGAGCCGTGATCATGGAATCCTGCTTTGTCATCTCGACCATTTTATTATATCATGACTCTTGACTTTTGTTATTTCCCCTGAATGCATGTAGACGGGCACGGAGCCCTAGGATGTTTTCTTACGTTTTATGGATTCCAGCATATTTGTACTTGTGGAATGTTTAAATGGTTTAAATAAATCTCTGATCAGAGTATGCTTTTAGAAATGTATGTTTTGGTTGTTGAACGTTTCTGTTTTTACTTGGGATCCGAAATATATTTTCATAATGCCTTTTATTTTCAATACATGCATTGGGGTAAAGGCCCATTTAGAGCCCCTCTTGGGTCGGGTCTTTACAGGTAGCAAGATACGTTATGCTGCGCACACTTTACTCCCGACCTGAGCTAAATCCACCTTAGCGACCGGGGGGGAAACAAGATACGTTATGCTTCGCACACTACTCCCGATCAGTGGGGACAAAGTACGTTATGTCCGCTCAGCCTCTGGATGATGACAAACCCTACAACTCTATCTAAGAGTACAGAGCAAAATCAATGATTCCTGGCTAGCAAGCAATGACCGACAATAATCACATTACCTAGCATGATACTACAACTTAAGCAGGAACCATAAGCATGCTGGCAGAACAAACCTAGCATGGCACTAACATGTAAAATCAGGCAAACATGCTAGCAAGAAATCAATCAAAGCTATATCTCTAACATGCTCATAACAATCAGCAAACAAGCAAGGCATATCGAGATATATCGCAGGGTCCACACAACCACGGTAAGAAATCCTTACCTGGGACAAGCAGAAAAACAATAATAATAATAAATCAACGAGCGATCCTCGAGCCTCTAAACGATCCCGAACAGCCTATACATCAAACAAAGCACCCAAATCACATACATAAACAGCCCAATAAATCCATAACCAGCAGCCAAAAAATTCGGGCCCAACGAAGAAAAGACTCGAGAAATACCATCAGAGAAGCCACAAGGCTCGGGCCAACCAAAGACACAACAGGCAGGTGGAGTGCAGGGGTGGCTGGGCAGCTAGAAGCGCAGGCGGCGGCGGGGCGCGCGAGTTGCGCGCGGTGGTGAGGCGAGGCGGCGGCCTTGGCGCGGCCAGAGGGACGGCGCGGGCGCGGGCGCGAGCTCGGCAAGCACAGGGGATGGCGCGCACAGGCGACGCGACGCGACGGGCTCGGGGCGCTCGATCTGACACGACACTGTGCGAGGGACGGCGACGCGACACTGTGCGCGGCTCGGCATAGTGCGCAGCAGGGCGACACGGACCTAGGCGAATCGGGCAACGCGACACAGGCACCGGGTGGCTCGCGCGACGCTGGCGCTGGCTAGGCTAAGCCTGGCTCTGGGTGGCGGCCGAGGATGGGCGGCAGGGGCCGCTCGAGGCGACCAAGGGGGCTGGGAGGGTGAGCTCGGGTTGGAGGAGAGAGAAAGGGAAAAATGGGGGAAAAATGGATTTTTCTTTTTTTTTCTTTTCTTTTTCTCTTTTATTTATTTTCCATCCTTATCCAAATTTCCAATTTTCCAAAAATCCTTAAAATCCTTAAATCCCATTTCCCGGCTTCCTCCTTCGAGACCCAACTGAAGCAACCTTTCCAAACAAAAAATCTCACTGAAATCAACCTCTCAAATCAACACCAAGGGCCCGGGCTCGAATCCCAAAGGAAACACCCAAACAACCATAACTTTACCCAAAACCCAAATCACAACCGAACTCCCAAACGAAAAGCCCAAACATCTCGGGACTCGCAGCCCACAACAAACAAGCCTCAACAAAGGCAGGAGCTGCCTCGAAGCCCTGAAAAACCACAAATCCTGCCCAGGGAGCAAAAAGACCAAAATACCCGTAAGGGTCAAAACAGCTCTAACAGCCCAACCGAACCACTGAATCTAAACCGGAAGCTCCTCAAGAACCGGGATAGAAAACTGGGCCGTTACACTAGCGATCTACGCTCAAACCAACAACGAGTCAGAACCTGCTCGTCTCCGCTCTACAACACTATACAAGGCATACACTAGATGAAAGGTATTGTAAATTCTTAACCCTTTTCTACAACAAATAGTAAACTTAGGCGTACCTGATGACTGTCGGAGTGCTGATGATCATGGGAAAAACGACCTACAACAAAAGGTCAATCTACAGAATCTATGACTCTGAGTTCTAATACCAACTGTAAAGACCCGACCCGAATGGGGCTCTAAATGGGACTTCACCTCAATGCATGCATTCAAAGTTAAAAACAATAAGCAGGAATGACTTTCAGATTCCAATTAAAACAAAACATTCAAAACAATCCATTCAAAGTCAGGACAATTTTCCTGAAACCTGTCCCTGTCTCCAAGCACCTGTTTCAAGATAAATACATTTCCAAAAGATTACTCTGATCAGAGATTTATTAAAGCATTCAAAACTTTCGACAGTTGCAACGATGCTGAAATCCGTAAAAACATTCAGAAAACATCCCAGGCTCCGTGCCCGGTTACATGCATTCAGAGAAAACAAAAACATAAAGAGTCATAGCACAAAATCAGAGTTTGACAACTGGTCCCCATGATCACAGCTCCTCCTTCGGCCATCCTGTCTCGCATCTCGGTTACCTGTGGAAAAACCACAAAAATTAGGGTGAGTAACGAATTACTCAGTAAGAATCCCCAACCGGGGTACAATACGATATACATGGTCATCTAGATGAGTGTATGCAAGCTATGAGTATAAACACAGAATAGAGAACATAGCTTAAGTCCATACTTGGACCTCGGATGCCAACTCAGGGTCTTAATCTGGAATAATCCACCACACAATACGCCCTATACGAGAAACAAGTCCCGGACTCAACCTGTCTACTGTCGAATGAAAGGTGCACTAACTCAAGATCCCGATGAGCTCTTCGGTCGGCGCTGTAATGAGCGTAATCAGGCCAATTGGCGCGATGGGGCTGACAATCCGGCGCTGGTTCCTTTCGGCTAGCTGCACAAGGACTCACACATAATAATTCACTTCACTCTCTCAGCCAGCAAAGACAAACCGGAAACAGGGGACGAAATGAAGGAGAAGAAGAAGGAGAAGAAAGCTTACCGGGATGACGATCGGACCTCCGGCTGCTCGAGATGGGAATTGGCTTCGAATTGGGGAAGAAGAGCTCGGCGAATTGTGCTGGTCGGCGAGGGAGAGATCGCGAGGGAGCTTGGTCGGTCGAGGGAAAAATCGGAGAAGAAGAAGGCTCGGGCGATTTCCTTCTTTTAAACTAAAATTCAAAATTCCTTTAAACCAAGGCTTATTAATTAAATGGTGCATACAGATTAAAAAGAGTGCTTGGAAGCTCAATTGGCAATGACACCCAACTAGCCTCCCAAGCCACTAAGGTTCGAATCCCACCTGATGCACCTTTTAATTCCCTATTTTATTTTGCATTTTACCAAGCCCAAATACCTTCACAAAGCTTCCCAATCCTATTTAATTCATCTCATAATTTTTTTGGCAATTGGAAAAGACATAACCAGCCCTGTCGGCCCGACCAAATTACCAAAATACCCCTAGGGCAAACCGGGAAGACCAGGATGAAATTCCGGGCCGTTACAGATATCAACTTTTATTTTCCATACTTTGTGAGTAGTTTTTAACTTAAAATAAAATAATATGTTCTTTTCTAGTATATGATTATTATACATGTATTAATAACTCACCATACATAATTAATTTTATTTATATTTTTCAAATATAATTGTCTACTTTTTTATATTTAGCAACACATTTAATTCTAATATTTCGAACTAACACAAAAAAAATTTGTTATAAAGTTATAGTGTGTAGTTCAAATATTTATCGTTGTCTTCTACACCATTTACTATGTGTGCAAAAATTTGACATGTTGATAATTTTAAAACACAAAAATTTGCATTTTTATCATTTAAAACCAATTTTTTTTAAATCCAAAAGTTTAAATTTTTTAATCTTTGATATTAAAAAAAATCAAATCTTGTTTTCTTTAGACTATTAAACTTACTTTTTTCGTTAAGTATATGAATTTTTTGGGTCAAATATTCGTGTATTTTAGTCTTCCAGGAGTTTTTGTCAAAACACCGTTGTAATAAAAAATAAAATATTTCATTCTAAGCATGATCTCGATACCCCGAAATACATTAAATACGAATGCAATTCTAATCTTTTGTACTTACATTAAATACGACGCATGCAATTCTGATCATTTAATCCGGTTGTAGCAGCATGCGGTGTGCGAGCACACGCGTTAGTCGCCGGTTCAGAGAGCTCCCCCGGGCTAATGTTCGTGAGTACACCAGTTCCTTCCAGTTTAGATCCAGACTTCGGGTACTCTCCCGATAGTCCAGATTTGTTAGCGAGGGTAAGAGACCCTTGAGGACACCCATTGGGATTGGTTTTTGAGCCAATCATGTGGTCGAGGGAGAAATACCCTCGAGGGTGTCGGACATCTTTTGGGATCGGTTTTTTATCTGATCAATTGGCCGAGGGAGAAAGACCCTCGGAGATGTCCCAGGATTGGTTATGAGAACCAATCAGTAGGCCGGAAGTAGGAGACTTCCGAGGACTCCAGATTTTCTTTGTAAGCTCGTTGAGCTAAGATCCGTGTTGATATCTGTTTGCATGTGTACTAGGTTGCTAGATGATTGAATGCATCGTATCGTACCCCAGTCGAGGATTCTTACTGAGTATATTTATACTCACCCTTACTGTGGTTTTCCACCAGGTCACTTGGGACAACACCGGGGCGGCTAGCGGAGTGAGTTGAGAGATCATGGATGCTGCTGACACTCTATCGTGTCGTTATTTACTTTTGAATTCAGCATGTAGTTGGACATGAGTCCATAGGGAAAATTATTCATTATTGCTCGAACTGTTTTTATGTTTTTAAGAAAGGTACTGACCAGTCACTGTTTTGAGTTGCATGGATTTGCTTAAGGAATATTTGTTTTGATTTAAATATTGTCCAACCTTTATGTTTGAAAAGCTTTTAAATTCAACTGCTAGTTCGTATCATTTATGTTTTTCATTTGCATGCTGAGTAAAGACCTAGGTTTAGGACCGTATTTCGGGTTGGGTCTTTACATAATGTCCATATGAAAGCTGTCTTTGGAATGTCCTCATCTCAAATCCTTAACTGGTGATATCCATATCATAGATCAATCTTATAAAACACAAAAGCACCCTACAAATGATCAAACAAGTCATCAAATCTCGGCAACGGGTAACTGTTCTTAACAGTCACCTTGTTTGACTCTCTATAATCAACACAGAGTCTCATCGAACCATCCTTATTTTTAACAAATAAAGAGGTGCTCCCTATGGCAAAACACTAGGATGAATGAAACCCCAATCTATTAGCTCAAGAATCTGAACCTTAATGTCATTTAACTCAATTGGTGCTTCGGTACAGAGCTTTTGAGATGGGAAGAATTCTTAGCTCGAGCTCAATCAAAAAATTAACTACTTGTCTAATACCAATCCACAATTAAATTGACTCCTAACCACTCCAAATATCTCTCGTCTCTTCAAATCCAGATACCCCCTTAAAAAAAAGTTGTAGTTTGATTTTTGACAAAAAAAAAACTTTTTAGTTATATAAGTTTGGGTTGTAATTTCTACTTAGTCTTAAAAATCAAATACTTTTATCTGTGACATTTCAATAATATTCAATTTTAATCTTTAAGATAAAAAAATCGCTAGTTAGAATGTTCACTAAAGGGGTGATTGGACTTTGGAGTTGAAAAGAGGAGATGAGAGAAATTGGAAGATGAAGAGGCAGAGGAAGTTTAGTGATTTAGAGACATGACAATAAATTGGAGATTGGTGTTTTGGAGAAGAGATGTTGTAAAATGTATTTATTTTATATTATTTTTTCAATGTAATCATTGCCTATTTATATTAATCAATAAATTTTATTTTATATTATATGATTGAAAATTAGAGAAAGTTTGATGTGATATTTAATAATATTAGATAAAAGATGTTTTATATTATATGATTGAAAATAAAAAAAGAATGTTTGATATGACATTTAATAAGATTAAATAAAAAATTTGATGTAATGTTGGAGGAGAGGTTGATGAGGAGTTGAGGAGATGTTGATATCCTAAAAATAAACCTGAAGTTGAGAAATCTAAACTCTTTCCCCTTCCTCTTCTCTCATCAACACCAAATCTCAAACACCCCCCTAAGATAATGGCTAGACTGCCAAAATGCGAAAAAAAAGAAGAAAAAATCTGCCAAAATACCAAAATGAATGGTATTCAAGTGACATTATGTATCATGATAATCGGTTATCTAGGGGTTCGACCAAAATATTGTTAAATTAAGAAAAAAGATAATAGCTAGACCAATTTAAATTATAATATATGGATTAATTGATTATTTTGGTATTAACATATGGACTAATTTAAACTTGAGGGGGTGTTTGTTTGGCATATTTAGGTAGGAGTTAGAATTAGGAGTTATCAACTTTTCTTCGATAACCTACATCCAAACGAGTTTTTATTAACTCCTCCTCATTTTTACTTTTAAAAATAATTCTAATTTCTAACCATTCATTTTTAATAATTAATTTATAACTACTCAATTATTTCTAACCATTTATTTTTAATAATTTATTTCAAATCAATCAAAATAACTCATTTTTAACCATTCATTTTTAATAATTTCTTTTATAATTACTAAAAATAACTACTCATTTTTAATACCACATCCAAACAAGATTTTGACTCTAACTCTTCTACACAAAAATTACATCCAAATGAGTTTTTGACACAATTATCAATTTTTAACTACTCAATATAACTTCTTAACCCAAAAACTACATAAATATGTCAAATAAACCGCTCCTGAGTGTCTAAAAAAAAATACCAAGATAACAAAACTTAAAAAAAATGTTTTTGAAAAAAAAAAGAAGCAAAAATCGGAGTGCTGCATTTCCCCATTTTCATTCTGGGCCGATTGGACTGCTTAGTTCAGGTAAACGCGAACAACAAGCGACTCGACCTTTCTCACGACAATTCACAAACCCTTTTGCGATCAATTATGGATCGTCATCGTGGATCCACTGCGGTCGCTGCTAATATTGGTAGCTTATCTGGGAGATACTCGACTCCAATGCGATTTCATTTACTTTGCATTTTTGTGCTGGTAATTATCTATCTCAATTTGTTTCATGCGAGATTCGCTTCGTTTTTTTTGTATCTATTGCTTTGATTCTGTTTATTAAGATATCTTGTTCTTGAAGTTGAATAGATCTATTGCTGGAACTTAGATTAGTGAAGTAAATAAAAGGCTGAGATACCCAAATTTGACAATAGTAATGGGATATAAAAAGAAGTAGCGAACGTACCGCAATTCAAAGAATTGATATACGAGAGCCAAAATTGAAATGAAAATGAAGAGAATATAATATCGACGAGTTCCAAGCATTTTGAGACATTGGCTTTCCCCAAATTTAATAGCAGAATCAGCGTGGCTTCATCCTCTTCATCCCGTTGTATTTGTAATTATAACTATTTTTACAATCTTCCTCAGTAGACAACTAATATGATTTCATAATATACTAATATTTTACAACATGTAAGCTATTGCTGATGTTTAAGGTCATTCCATGGGAAAGGTTTATCAGAAAAGACATCAATGATGAGAGATAATCATCTAATTAGTCTACTGCTTCGAACCACCACGAGATGACCTAGTGGTCAAGAAAGGCCATTTAAATGATAAATGGCCTATAGGGAATGAGTTCAAGTCATGATGGCACTTACCTAGGATTTAGTAAATTTAATCTTATCTAATAAACCTTGATCGAGTTTCCAACACCTAGTAAATTTAGTAAATTACCAATAAACCCAAAATCTTAAATAAATGGCTTATAGTAGATTTAATCTTATCAAATACTTTAGCATGTAGTCCCGATTACATCTTTTTTCTTCTTCTTTCTATTCAACAAGAAAAGTACCACTCCCTTTGAAGAGTGTGATGAATATTTAGTTAGAAGGCACAACCTTGAACGAACAGCTTGATCTGCTTAACCTAGAACACTGACGATTTTGTTAGTTCTTTTCAAAATCACTGCACATCAAGGGTCCCACATCAATGTTTTATCTTCTCATTTGCTTTCTGCCAATTATCTCCATAAAAACCATTCCACTTTTACCATATCCCCGAACCTCCCTCCTATAGCCCCAAATCAAAGCCCTTAAGGAACCTCTTTGTCTCCATTACACATTCCTCAAAATCTGCCTCTCAAACCCAAAATTACCTCTAAAAATTGACAAGACTTCCTCTATATACCCAAGACTTGATTATTCTTTGTCTCGTTCTCAACTTCTCCACAATAGCCACACCGGCCTTCTTCTCATTTACCTTGTCAAGCTGCCCCCACATCTTCATCTTCCATAACACATCGGGTTTCTTCCTATCTCAACATTAAATACATCTTGCAAGGCCAAGCAACTTGGAATCTTTCCTCTCCCACCTCTTCGAATCGGTCATAGAGAGGCCATTTACATTGGCAATAGAAAATCATTGATGATTAGGGGTAAAATTTTTTTTGGCTTGTTTGTGGTCTAGGTTGTGGGATGGAATATTTCATTTTGAATTCAGTATTCTTTATTCTTGGCATTCCAAAAATTCCTCAACATTAAATACATCTTGCAAGACCAAGAAACTTGGAATCTTTCCTTGCCCACCTTTTGGAATCAGTCATAGAGAGGCCATTTACATTGGCAATAGAAAATCATTGATGATTAGGGGTAAAAAAATGTTTTTTTGGCTTGTTTGTGGTCTGGGTTGTGGGATGGAATACTTCATTTGAATTCGGTATTCTTTATTCTTGGCGAGGCCTTGAGTCTCTGTCAACAACTATTGAGCCCTCTATGGTTTGGAGGAATGGATCATGTCTTGAATGAACTTCGCATCATCGTTTCTTGTCATCAAAGATTCTTCTAATGCTTTTGATTTTTGTTTGATCTCTTATACCCCTTTTGCTTATTCTTACCTCATCTATTTTATTTGGGTAAGTTCATTATATATAATTTCGACAGGATTTATTGTACTTTTTCATCCATCAATGAAAAGTTTTGATTTCCTATAAAAATAAAATAAAATAATAACCCCTGGGAAATACTTAGTATGTTAAATTACAAATACATTTATATTAACTTCTTTCATGTGTTTTAATTAGCTATTTGCAACAAGACCCTCTGTATCTTCCTCTTGGAATCCTAAAAGTGGGAAATCATCTGTTTTCTCCTTGTTTAACCTTAAAGATAAGAGTACGTTTTGGAGTGAGACAGTCATACGTGGGGGTATGTCTAACTTTCTTATCTTTGTTACCTCAAAGCTTTTATACGTTCTCTTATCACGGTAATTGCCAACATTTTTTCTTCAATTTTTACTCTTTTTGACAAACTGTTTATTCATTTGTTTAGATTTTGATGATCTGGAATCATCCAGCACAGAGAAAATGAGTATTGTTAACTACACAAGGGCAGGTAATTTTATGGATCAAATCAGTGTAAGAGTGTTCGGTTTGTCAATATAAGTATCATCAGAGTTGAGATTCTTTGGTCCATTGATATTTATATGTTATGTTAAGTGTATGGGAGTTAGTTAAATGTCATATCACACTAGTGCAGAGTTGTTTTGTGGCGTGAGTAAGAAGCTTGAATTTATATTAGGTTAAAGTCTAGTTCAGAGAGTTTTAAGCCTCATGTAATCTCGGAACCCTTAATGCAACAGTCTTTACTCCTATAATAACCCAGCAACGTTGATGGTTCATGCTAGATACCAAGCTGTTTTGTAATGTTTTTTAACCTTCATTTGGAAAATAGCTCTTGCTGTCGCCACCTATTGATACATTCATTTTCTGTTGTTTCTTCTGATAATTGAATGTGTATAAATTCAACCTATTGCAGCGTATTTTTTTGGAGAGGAGATCTTTTTGCTTGGTTGTTGGTTGGGTTTATTGATAGGTCTCAACCTAATCAATTTTATATATGAACAATGTTGCTTGAAAATACAAATTACATGAAAGAAAGAACCTCAATAAGAGTTTTCAAGAGCTCTTTTGCTCTCCCTAATTCTCACATGAGAATTCCTTAGACACTTTCCAAAATGTGCCCTGCTCACTGCTAACCCCTGCCCTAATAACACTGACCTCTCCTAACAATCTAGGGCCCACAAAACACAATTCCCACATTGCCTTCCACTCTTTCTATTCCCTTTCCTTCTAGAAGAGACCCTCGTAATTGGAGGCTTATCATTTGCATAATTTCTTTGAACAGCTAAGCTACTAGGAAGTAGGAACTAAGACTACTGAAAAATAGTCTCAGAGAAATGTCTGTCCTAGGAAATCTTTTAAAACTGTAGTTGATGTGGTGTAAAAATCTTTTGTATCATATTGAGCGTCAGTGAAAAGGGAGTCGATTATAATACTAGATTGTAGACCCAGGTCTACCCTGCTAGTTTGGGCTGTTTTTTTGTATGCCACTTTGTATTGTTCTTTCATTCTATTCTTGATTAAAGTTTGGTTCATTACAAAAAAAAAGCATCTTTTCAGCTCGATCTCTCAGTAAAGAACTCGTCTCATCTAATCCGGTTACACATAAAGAATTCTATGTGGATCTTTGGAAGGTGAAATGCCCCAAGAAAGTAAGGTTTTTCATTTGGGAAACTAGTCATGGTCGTCTCAATACACATGACATTATTCAGCATAAATGTCTCACCAGGTTGGTGCTCTAATTGCAAACTTAGCCATGAGGATCAAACTCATTTATTCCACTTATGCACTGTTGCTTCTCCTCTTTGGGATTGGCTGCTCTCAGCTTTTGGTTGGTCCACCCTTCTGCCCTACAATTCTACTGACCTCCTTATTTATTTATTTATGGAGTGGCCATCCATTTGATGAAGATAAAACAGCCCTTTGGCATAACTTTGTAGCGGCAGTTTTTTGGAAATTATGGTTGGCTAGAAATGACTTACTCTTCAACGACCATGAAGCATCGAGATACCCACCAATTGACTCTATTTTGCATATAGTTTTATTTTGGAGCAAAAGATTACATCCCTATTGTAATTATAGCCTTAGTTACTTATTTGCTAATTGACATTGTTTCCTGTAATGCCCATCTTTTGTAACTATTTCACACATCAATGAAATATTTTGTTTCCCATCAAAAAAAAAAAAGCATCAGTAACAAGGGAGTTGTTTATTTGTTTGTTACTCAATTTCGTATAAATATTTTTTTAACAAATTAATTATTTCTATTTTTGGTAATTTTTAAATATATTTTTCTTCAATAATTTAAAAAAAATTAAATTTCTTGTAGTCCCAACTGTAATTTGATGTGAGATAATGAAAAAGCAAGAGCACATTCAAAGTCTGTTTTCATGTTCATCTTACATCGCAGGTAATATAGCAAATTACTTGAAGCTTCTTGAGGTTGATTCCCTGTACCTTCCAGTCCCTGTGAATTTTATTTTTGTAGGATTTGAAGGGAAAGGTAACCATGGTACGTAATGTTCCTGATTATTAATTTTTTTACTGTTGAACTTTTAGCTTTGGTTTTGAATTATTATATGATGTTTTAAGAGTTATCTTCCTTTTTAGAATTCAAGCTGCATTCAGAAGAGCTTGAACGTTGGTTCACGAAACTTGATCATATCTTTGAACATACACGGATTCCACAAGTCAGGGAGGTGCTTACACCTTTTTATAAGATCAGTGTGGACAAAGTTTTGAGGCACCAACTACCCCTTGTCAGTCACATAAATTACAAGTAATGTTGTACTGGTACTTTCTATATTTTGGGAGAGGAACTTGACATGTATCTTTGAGAAAGTTAAATTTCCTTTTTTTATGTTTGTCATAAGTTGGTAAATCATAAATGACTGTTTAACTCATACCTAAAAAGTTTGAAACGATATTCTTAATCTTCTCATGAAAAATGTTCTTGATGAAATTTTGCAGTTTTTCTGTTCATGCAATACAAACAGGTGAGAAGGTTACTTCAATCTTTGAGCTAGCAAGAAATGTCTTATCTCGCAAGGAAGATGTATCCAAAAATGGGTAATTTTGATAGTATTGGTAGTTTTTTGTTTGATCATTTATTGTCTTATTATATTCTCATTGTTGAAACCATTTGAGCAGTTTTGGCTTTGGTTTTATTTTAAAGTTAGGCACTTCTAGCTGTTTATTGTATCTCATTGTTGCAGGGAGGATGGGAATGATTATCTTTGGCAAGTAGATGTTGGCCTGATGGATGTACTTTTTACTAGCTTTGTGGAGTACCTTCAACTTGAAAATGCTTATAACATTTTTATTCTAAATCTCAAGCGTGATGCAAAAAGAACCAAATATGGATACCGGTGTGTAAATTTCTTAACAAATCCTGACTGTTATTTTGTTTGTTTTACTTTGTTTCTTTTCCTAACTCTGTTATTTGAGATTTTTTATTTGATGAGAAACTCTGTTACTAGAGATTAACTCGACAATTTGAAAGCAATTTTGTTTTTCTGGTCCATGAATCCATATTGAATAACCTTGGAATCTGTTATATATTGCAATCCTATCTTAGTGTCTCTTCTAAAGAAAATCAAATCCATAGAAAGTTTAGGACCATGTTCATGGAAAACAGTTATAGTACAGTCAACAAATTCTTCTTTGCTAGTTTTTTTTTATAATAATAATCGAGAATTGGAGCTTTTCTCTCCCACATTCTTCTTTGCTAGTCAACAAATTCTTCTTTGCTAGTTTTCCAAGGCCCGGACCAGGGAGACAACAAGGGGTTTTATAATTAAGCTCACTTGTGGGTTTCAAACTTGGAATCTCCTAGGAAACATACTTTGGAGACTCCAAGCCTCTACCAACGAACCCCCCGTTGCCGTTCCAAAAATTATACATTTAGTTTTTGCTAAAGGAAATGACTTTGAGTAAATTGAAATCACTATGTTTAAATAAAGCCTAAAGGCTTGCATTAGTTTTTTTTCTTCGTGGGTTGTCAGGTAGCTTTCCTTTTGCTTTGGAGGTTTTTGGAAGTTGGCATTGCCATTTGGATGTTGTTAAATTATTTTAAATCACCAATGAACCCAAAAGCTTAAGCTAGTGGGTTGAGGTGAATTTAATAATATCAACCAACACTCCCCTGGAATTCAATTTTGATTGGAGAGGAAACGACTTGGCAAAGACTTGAACTCAATTTAATTATATCAACCTTCTGCTCTAATACCATGTTGAAAGATGGAATTCTAATTCTTATTTAATAATGAAGCCAACATTGAGTTTAAATAAACTTCAAGAGATAACTTAATCATAAAAGGATAAGATAATATTTAATTTAATCGTAAAAGGAGAAAATAATATTTAACCTAATCCTAAAAAGGAAAAAATAATAAAAAAGATAAAATACTAATATAAACATAAATCCACAGTTTCCCTCAAGCTGGGTTGTTTGTAGAGTGCAAGCCTAGTTTGGAGTTAAATTCATCAGGTCCTCCCCCTCAAGCTAGGTTGTTTATAGAGTACAAGCCCAGTTTGGAGTTAAATTCGTCAGAATTGGTCCTCAGTAATGCTTTAGTGAGAATGTCAACAATTTGATGGCGCGATGGAACATAGTTGAGTTCAACTATGTTATTGTGACCTTTTTAGATATGAATTAGGATGATGATGCAGGATGGTACGCCAATTAAGAAAGTTGGAGAAACGCCGATTGAAAAAGCTAGAGAAGCACCAATTGGAAAAGCTGAAAAAGCTTAAATTGGGGAAGTTGGAGAAGCCAGTTGGGAAAGGACAATTGGAAAGGTGGAAAATGCCAATTGGGAAAGCTGGAAAAGTGTCAATTGGGAAAATTGGAAAAGGTCAATTGGGGAAGTTGAAAAAAGGCCAATTGGGAAAGATGGTAAAACGCCATAAATAACTTGGAAAAATACGTAAAATTTGAATGTCCTAATCGATAGTGTAAGGACATGATCTCGATATCACTAATAGCGCTACACCAAACATGATTACTTGAATAAAAAATGACAAATTCTTGATCACATTTGGGGAGGTAGAGGTCGGAATAGAGTTTAGGATTACCAATTGTCTTCCCCATCTTTAAATCTTGTTCCAACTTCTTGAGAGTGTGAACCATCTGCAATCTAGGGTTTTTTTCCTCCTTTGCTTGCTGTCAAGGCTGTAGGAGCAATTTTCTAAGCAACTAAACCTACACCTTTCATTGTATGACTTACAATCTTCTAGAGAAGTCACTGGTGTGTAGAAAATTGGAACAACAAAGTAAATTCTCGCTTGGAGAAATCGATCCAATTTAGATGATGAGAAACACGAATTCGTCCAGAGGGGGTTCGATGTGGACGAAATTGCAATTCAGATCCTGATTAGGCAAGCCGTCAAAGAATTTTGACCAAGGTGGCGTTGCAAACTTGTAAGCCAGCTCGGCATGAATCGAGACAAGGTGTCGCTGGCCTGAAGTTTCTTATGACGGTCTAGTTTTTCTTTTGGCAAATGTGGTCGAAAAAATAAATTAAGATAGAGGTGGGTTTCTTGCGCAAACAAGTAGAGAGGAAGCACACCGTAGAAGAAAGAGTGACAACAACTTAGCATTATTAGATGTGAGAATTAAGTTTTTCCATTCCATGCTTTTATACCATATTAGATAATATGCGATTCTACCTCAAAACCTATTGGTCGTGAGGAGAGTAGTCCATATTTCTTATAAAGATGTTGAAGACTCTTCACCTTCCCAATGTGGGACATAGATCACGAGGCGAGTATCTCTAACTGATGCTTTAGTAGGCTGTGCGGAGCTTTGTAGACTTGGGATTTTTTTTGGTTTTTTCTCTCATCATTTCCCCTTTTGCCTTCTCATGTTTTTCTTTTATTTATTAAAATTGCTACATCACCTTTTTTTTTAAAAAATTATAAAATAGACCATGTCAATATTCAGTTACATAATTACATTATTAACTAAAATAGACCATTTTTTAAAAGAGCATAATGTAAGGCGACACTCCCTTTGATTACCTCATGGCAAGAGGCGAAAAAAGGAGAAGTTCGAGTGAAGCGATGCACAACGTATAAATGCATAATTAAATATTATATTTAGAACATAAATGGATATCGAAACATAATTTTATTCCATAAAATTTAAAATCCTTACCAAATAATACTAAAAAAAGTACAAATTAAAAAAATATTAAACCATACAAATTATCTTATTATAAGATATACAATCCAACAAAAATTAAATTATTATTTGTTTAAAAAATTAATGTTAACCAAACTAAGATTCTACATCAAATAACTCGAATATAAATTGAAAAGATAGACATTTATTTTTGAAATAACAAATTTATAGACTCGACGTCCTTAAATAAAGACATTTGCATGGTTGTTGGAATTTTCATAGACTTATTCTTGGTTATTTTCGTGGGTATTATTAAGTTAGCATATTGAAAAAACTTTAACAAAGCACACGTCTTTGCCCGAGGCAAAGGTGATGCCGGGTGCAAAATGGCGAAGAAAGAAGAGTGCCGGATTGAAGCCACTGACCTTGGCTTCTTTAGAAGCGCAATACTGCCTATGCGTAGGGTCTGTCGCTTGGCGAGGAAAGACGATGACCTTGCAAACACATGCTATTTATTTCTAAACTTTAGTTTAAGATTTTGAAACCGGGAGAAACAGACATATTACTCAATCCTCAAGGAACAAAGAGGCAGTTCCCCACTTAAATTTATTTCCCCCCTCTTTTGGAGTATAAGTGGTTGGCAATTTTTTATATTTTCAACTTGTTCATGCCTGGAATAATTCATGTTATTTTGATATCTATTATCTTGGGTCATCCTTTCGATGGAGATTTAGAAAACTCTGACTTACTATCAACTGAACTTTCTTTTGAACTCTTTGGTGTGAGAAGATGGGATGATTTCAATGATCAGCATTCTGCCTTTGATAGTTGTATCGGTTTGGTTATCTTTAATACTCTTTATTAGTGTAATTGAATGGCAAACTTTTCGTGTAGTGGTTATTGGGAGAGTTTTACTCATTTTTCTCCATTTCATTCATAAAGAAATTCAAGAAACCTAACGAAAGAGTCTGTACTGTATAATAAATTTTGTAATAGTTTTAAGCACCAATGTTATAATGAGTTTCTTCCAATTTTGGCTTGAACTTGGTATCTTCCTGGCTTTATTTTTTTTAATTTTTTTTTTCTTGTTGCTGAAAACCTACGTTCAAATCATGCTAGCAACAAATAGTTTATGACTTGCACCATTACGATCAAATGGATGCAAAAATGTAAATGATTTGGAGACTAGTTTGTGACGTGTGACTTTTCAAATGTTGATCTGTTGAAACATGAGAGATATTGTGGTATTTCCTAGTTTTGTTTTATTATTGATTATTCGAATATTATTGCAGGAAAGGTTTATCTGAATCGGAGATAAACTTTCTTAAAGAGGTATTTACAATTTTTTTCTTATTCTTTTGGCTTTAAGTGAACATATTTTTGTAATCTACTTCTGGGCTTCGAGCCTATTTGTCCCTCTTTTGTAATTTGTATATTTTATTTAAGATCCATGGAAACTTGCTATACTGATCGGTACATGCCCAAGGCCTCTCTTCATATGTAAGAAGCATGGGCTCTGGCTTGTGACATTGGGGTACATAGACATGTGAGTACAACTTGAATGTGCTGGTATGTTGTTTTCAAAGAACCATAATCATTCCCACTACTAATGCACGATAAAGGTGTAACACCCCGCCAGAAAATTAAATAAAAAGATTAACAGTCCCTGTAAAACAACATC
The DNA here is from genome assembly GCA_036507275.1 of Sicyos edulis. Classification (NCBI taxonomy): domain Eukaryota; kingdom Viridiplantae; phylum Streptophyta; class Magnoliopsida; order Cucurbitales; family Cucurbitaceae; genus Sicyos; species Sicyos edulis. The sequence continues at coordinate 18,787,739 of CM071857.1, read as the reverse complement.
TTGCCTTACTTTCTAATTTTAAGTTAATCCATCACCAACCAAATTCTACCATCGAGCACACATGAGTACCACATCTATAAGTTCTTGGCAATTTAAAGCTATACAAGCACAACATAAATAATCTCATCTAATTACAATACTGTTTTTATTACAACCTGCGTGATCGTTCCACGTTCCCTGCCATTATTCTCCAAGCGCTGCCTGTAGGCTGTAACAAAAAAATATGTAATCATGTAACAAAGGTTAACTAAAGTGATATTACAATAACACAAAGATAACCTCGTGCTCATTATTATCGGTCTCGCACCTCGCACGAGTAATCTCAACCTCACACCTTTATAGCACAATGTTTATCCCTTCGTCATGAGCAACCTTAACTTCAACTTTTATTGTGATCATCTAATGGCCTGCATAGCTTCCAGTTGTTCTCGAGTCTCAAAACCTCATGTTCACCCTAGTGCCACACCAACCAACATACAAATCACCCCTACTCACACTTGTAGCACATCAATTAACATAGATATCACCTTAATTCACCCTTGTATCACACTAGTTAACATAGAGATCACTCTAGTTCACCCTATATCACACTAGTTAACATGGAGATCACTCTAGTTCACCATTATGCGAGCCAAAGCTCTTATGTGACGTCTTCATAAGCTCGTCTAAAGGACTTCAGAAAATGCGAGCCAAATCACCCAGAAAATAGCAACACTAGAAAGAAGCCATCAAGTATGTTTTTCTTCCTCTTATGTGGGAGAGTTAGACTTTCCTTAAAAAGGAAGATAAAAGTTTCGTCAGAGGTTTAAATTTTTTACTTGATAGGCTCTTCATGGTAAGGTTATATCTTATCAAGTTTTTGAGAAAGTTCCCTTTTAATAGGAATGTCCAATCCTATTAGGAGTAGGATAAGGATAACCTAATCCTATTAGAAGTAGGATAAGATATGCCCAATCCTATGAGGAGTGGGATAAATATATTCGACTATAAATAAGAGGGTGGAGAAGTGGTAGGATATATTGAGAAGTATTGGAATAGTGAGTATTTAGAGCTTGAGAGTGATCTCAAGATAGGGATGGTCCAAGTACCTCGAACACTTTGGTTATCTTGTATCTTTATTAATATATTATTGGTTCCTATTACTTCTCTAGTGGGATGTCTTATTGCATATTATGCAGAGGCAGGAGGGTGAAGGATCTTGACAATCTTGTTTTGCATTGCGAGATGGTTTTCAAGGTGTGGAATCATGTTCTTCTAGGAGTTTGACATTGAGGTTGCAAGACAAAGAGATTGGAGTGGAATGAATGATCATAAAATTTCTTGTTTCTTAACCTTTTCTTGGTAATGGGAGTTTTTATGGAAAGCAGTAATATGTGCTACTTTGTGGGGTCTGTGGGGTGAGAAACAATAGAATATTTAGGGGATGGAAAGATCTTTGGGCGATATTCAGATTTTCAATAAATTCTATGCTACTCTTTGGGCTTCGCCTACCAAGAAGTTTTGTAATTATTCGTTAGGAATGATTTGACTTGATTGGATGCCGTTTTTTTATTCCTCCCTTGTTTTGTTGGATTTTTTATGTTTTGTATGCCCCTTTACTTTATTCTTTCGTTCTTTTCTTTTCTCAATGAAAGCTTAGATTAGTATAAAAAATGAACACCAGAATGCACAAAGCCAAAGAAGAAAACAAACAACCAAAAGCCCCATCAACACCAAAATCAACTCTGAAGAAAACCACAAGAAGCAGCATGTTCATTCAATAACTTCGCTTTTATTTTTTCATAGTCGTATTACAAGTACCAATTTACCCCCACGTGGCTAAGTGTGATCAACATGTGTAAATTTTGAAAATATCAGTGACTAAAATATCAGTGACTATGTTAGCAACTTAGTAAAGCATAGTTCTTAATAACTGTGAATGTGAATTTCCTTATATCATTCAATTTTGTTGAGTTCTTGTTTTTGTTCATTATTCTAATTCCTGGTGTTTATAATCAATGGTTGATTCTTTTTTCAATAGAACACACACTTGCAATCAAGAATTCTTCAATCAGAAAGCACACCAGAAACTCTTCTTGGTATGATCAATTCTTTTTGTGGGTTTTCAATTTTTCTTTATTAGTTATTAGAGTTGAAAAATGTTATGATATTTATTGATTGACAGCTCTTGAGAAGATTAAACGCCCCTTATATGATAAACATCCTATGAGTAAGTTTGCATGGACAACAGCTGAGGACACTGATACTGTGAGTATTCCATTAATAATCAGACTGTTCAGAAAGAAATCCATCAAATTCATTGACTGCCATTTTTAATTTTCAAATCCTGTATGGTTTTATTTGAAGATGGAATGGTACAACATCTGCCAAGATGCCCTAAAAAAAGTCGATGAATTATATCAAGGAAAAGAGACTGCTGATATCATTCAAAACAAAGTTGTGCAGGTACATATAATTCACACATGTTTCTAGGGTTTGAAATATCTTCACAAATAATTTATGTAGGTTATTTTCTTCTGTTATGTGCTTGCTTGTTTTGATCCAGATGTTGAAGGGGAAGGATAGAGAGATGCAGCTTCATCTTAATAAGGAATCAAAGTCTTTTGATTTCAGTGGTTTGCATGCTGAATGTCTCACAGACACATGGATTGGCAATGACAGGTAGAGTCTCTGTGCATTCACAAATTATATTATGATAAAGTATTACATTATTTATGTTTGCTTTGCAACAGGTGGGCATTTATTGATTTAAATGCAGGCCCTTTTTCATGGGGACCAGCCGTTGGTGGTGAAGGTGTACGAACTGAGCTAAGTCTACCAAATGTAGAAAAGACGGTTGGTGCAGTTCAAGGTGCTGATGACTTTTGTCTGGCCGAACTCTTATTATTTATGTATTATTTTTTAAAATTTGAATTATGTTTGTTCATTTTTCAGAATCTTCATCACTAAGCTTAGGTTGGCTTTGAAGTTTTAGGGAGTTTTGTATCTTTGAGGGCTTGCCTTTTTCGTCTTTCATTGTAATTTTTCATTTAATCAATGAAAATTTATGTTTATAAAAAAACAAAAAGACTTCAACGCTAGAAAAAAGGTGAAAAGTTCTAGATGGTAAAATGTGGTAAAACAACTAAGAAACTTATAATTGATATTTTTTGAAGGTTTTTTTCCAGAAACAAAAATGTCTATTTTGTCTCTTTTTGTAGACTAATGAGGAACTCATTTGAACTGAGAGTTGACTTTAAATGGTTTCGAGAGCCAAAAGAGTCCTACTCTATTTTTGAGTTAAGCATCATCTCGTCTTTTTACTGGTTTACTTGTTTCATACGCTCTTACTTTATTCTTGGCATCTGGTTATTACAGAGTATTTTATTTTTTAAGAAAAAAAAAATTTAATCACCTTACCTCGTGTTTATTTCCATTCACTCACGAGAAACCTAACTTGCAACTCAATTTTGGCTTTTGTTGGTGGATCTAAACAAGTGTTACTCTATATTTCTTTTATTATAAACATCATTATATCTTCGCATTACTGTTACAAAACTTTGTACTTTATTTATGGTGTGCAGAAATCTCAGAAAATGAAGCTGAAGATCGCCTGCAAGATGCTATTCAGGAGAAATTTGCTGTTTTTGGTGATGTATGAACTTTCTTTAGAAAACAGTAAGCAATTGATATTGAAGGGATATAGCCATATAGGGGCCAAGTAGAAAGATCCTTTAAATCTTTGGATGATATGAGTGAATTTTAAACTCAGTCAGTGAATCTTAAATTCAGTCTTTCCCTTCAATTCAACTAAGCCTTGAAATTGAATGTGTTGAGATTAATTCTCTCAATAGTTAAGTTTCCATGACGTTTGAAATCCTCAGTGGTGTTCCTTGGCTAATCGTTTAGTAGATTTTCTTCTCAAATATATTTGCTTGAATTGGTTATCCTCATTTTTTTTGAGAATCCGCTATTTTCCTCATTACCCCCTGATAAATTTTTGTTTTTCTGGTTGGATGCTGTTAAGCCTGGGTTGTTTTGTTCTTATTTCAGTTGTTCTCTCTTATCTTGTTATTTTTATCACTCCATTTTGGAGTTTGTATTTTAGCAAATTAGTATCTTTTCATTATTTCAATTAAAAGTTTTTTTTTAAAATATTTGGTTTAGTTTTTCTTTATTATTATTTTTTATTTTTAAAACCAGTAAATTCGAGCCAAGTCAAGGTGCGAGAAACAGAGAATCATGCTCTCCACTCTCTCCTCTCTCCTCTCTCCTCCATCTATCCTTAACACCCAACCCACGCACCTCCTTCTGAAGATTCTTCCTCCCATTCTCTTCACCTTGCCGAGATGGTTAACAAACCTCACAAGGTCAAAGTTGATCGTAAATTATTCATCATCAAAGTGGACCCAATTATTAGGCGCCACTTTAAGATCTCTATTCTTCTTATGGGAAAAGCTTCTGTCTTTCCTTCGATATGGACATTCTGCCTTGGTTGACTCAAAGCCCAGAGAAGCCTTGCAACTGTGCCCTCAGCCATAAGTTCTTTGAGGAAACTAGGTTTGATGAAGACATTTTTTGGCTTGAGAAGATTTCTAATAGGAAAGGGCATGTTGCGGAGCTCACTTAGCTGCGAAAAATGGTGGCCACAATAAACTTCTTATACCAGTGGGTTTAGAAAAAAGTGGATGGCGTGCACAGCTTGCAAAGCAACATTAAGGCTTTCTACCATCTCGACCCCCATCTTCTTCCTCATTTATTAAGCAGGCAACGACTATTGGTTCATAGTCTTACAAAGATGCTTTAAAGAAGCCTTCTGGCAAATCTGAAAGGGAAGATGCCATTTATTGCAGAGGGCTCTACTCTCCATCCACGCTCAAAGACTTCACACTTGCTTCTCTCTATCTTAACACATATGTTGTGGTTGAAAGAGTAGGTTTCCATGAAAAATGACAAGTTATTAAAAAAGCTCTTTCAGTTGGATGTCACATTCTTTGCTACTTGCAACCCTTTCCAACCTGACAAAGTTCTTATGGCTTGTGAAGATGAGGAGCAAGTGTTGACTTTCACTGGGACCAAAGGATGGTTATAAGGTGGGTAACTACACGGTTCAATTCTTCCCTTGGTCTTTAAAGATTATGTTTGATAACCATGTTGGAGGCTAGTTAAAGATCCTTAACTTTTCTATTGACATGTGGTCATTTGAAGTTTAACTTAAGAGCTTTATTTTAAGTATCCCTTCGGTTGAAGAGATTCATCTTCCTTGGCTTTCACGCATCGAAGCTGTTTGTATGCACATTTCAACTTGGGCATCTTCTTCTTCAAAGGCCTTTGCGGGCTTCTCTATTCAAGACGTTTACTCTCATTGGAATGATCTAGATTAGATCTTTGTTTTGAATCTTTCTGGTTTGGGCTGGTTTTAATCAACCTTTTACTTTTTTAGTTTCTCTACTATCATTGTATTGTTGTTTTTGTCTTTTGGTTTTCTTTTTCCTTTTCTGTTTGTTTTTTGTTTCCTATTGCACTTTTGTTCATTTCTTCAATGAATATACTTGTTTCTTATTTAAAAAAAAAGTATCCCTTCGGTTGACAAGTAGCTTCCCAGACAACAACTAAAGAATTCTTTGGCATTGTTTGTTTTCAAGACTCAATTTTTTTTTTCAGTACTGAGTCTGAATCAAGGTATTAAAATCCTTGAAATGTTGGTCTACTTCAAACTTTTCTTCACCAGGAAAACACAAGTGACTGTGCTCTCCTCAAGGTCCAAGGTCCTAGGTTAGCTGTTGCTCTAGCGTCAATAATTAAGGACTTTATTTTGAAACTAGAAACAAGCATTTTATTAAAAGAATGAAAAGAAGCATAGAAACCTCAAAAAGAGGAGAAGAACAGAAGGCAAAAAGACCCCATCCAAGAGAAGAACTTTGTCTTGTCTGTTTCCGAGAGAAGAACTGAAGAATTCTTTTGCATTGTCTGTTTTGAGAACACGAATTTTGGTCTGGTATTGAGTTTGAATCATAGTATTTTTTTTTGAAACAAAAAACAAATATAATCATTGATAAAATGAACAAGAGTACATAAGAAACAAAAGACAGAAAAACAAAACAAAAAACCAGAAAGTAGAAGGTAAAATACAATGATAGAGAAGAAACAAAGCAAACATATTGTCTGATGCTCCAGTGTCAATAATCCAGGATTGAGTTCCTCCTCTACCAGCAGTTAGGCAGTTGGTGTGACTTTCTGAGCAACTAAGTCGGTTCCGTGAATTGTGTTGCCTATGATCTTTTGCAATGCATAGATTTGTTCCTTGCTAAATGGAGATGATTCTGTCCCAACATTATTATTTGAGGTAGTATTGAATATACCCTATTGTCACGATCATTGCGATTCTTTGGTTTCCAATCAACGAGTTTTCCATGAATTCTCCAGCAAGTCTCCTTTACATGACCTGGCTTTCTGCAATGGTCACACCAGGTTCTCTCTCGATTCTTTTTATTGTCTCCCGTTGGAGTGTAGTTCTTAGAGACGAGTGCAGATGCCTCAAAGGTTGAAACAAATTCTGACTTGCCCAACATAATAGTTTTCCTACTTTCTTCTCATCGTACCTCTGAGAAGGCTTTACTAAGGGATGGTAGTGGCTTGATTCCCATAATTCTCCCTCGAACTTCATCAAGGTTATTGTTCAGACCAAAAAGAAACTTAAACATCCTTTTTTGCTCCACAATTTTCGCATATTATGCAGTATCGTCGGCACACTTCCATGTATGAAGTTCAAACAAGTCCAATTATTGCCAATGACGAGAGAGATTGTTGAAGTAATCAATAATCGATTGTTCTCCTTGACGAAGATCATGCAAAATGGACTCAATTCGAAACAACTCTGATTCGAGTATGTTTCTCTAACTGCTTCCCAAATTTGATAGCGGTGTTGTATAACAGGAAGTTTTTCCTATTTTAGTAGTCATAGAATTAATCAACCATGACATCACCATGTTATTCTCTATTTTCCACTGTTTGAATTCGAAGTCTTTGCTTTTGGTTGGGTCTTATCCTTTAACATGTAATCATCTTTACCCTTACCACATATGAACATGTTTACTGCTTGGGACCATTGGACATAGTTATGACCATTTAATTTATGACCAGTAATATATGATGACGATGAATCAAATGGGTGATCAACTGGTTTAGAGGAATCCATAACACAGTAATGAACCAAGAGCAAGTAATTGATATGAAATAAATAAAAATAAATAAAAATCAATTACTTGTCTGCTCGGAAGGGAGAAACAACACCAGTTTGCTCGTTGGCAGGTAGAATCAATTGAGCTAATATGGAGAAACCTGTCTTTTAGTAAACGATCGGCAAAACCCAGGTCGATTGATTGATTGATTGTAGCGCAAAACCCATGTCGATTGACTGTGGTAGGTCGATGAGGGATTTAACCGAGGATTTCATCAAGGGATTTCAATTGGAGATAAAACCCAGCTGCAGAGGTTGCCGCACGAACAATTCTACTGCCGCACAAAGGATTGGATCGAGGTGTGGGACCAATTTCGATTTGTCGATTTTGATTGGGAAATTGATTTCAATCAATGACTTGCCGATTGAGGGATCTATTTCAATTGGAAGATTTAATCGATTCTTTGGCTGATCGATTGATTTGATTGGAAGATTTTTTTTTCCTCGATTTGATCGATAAATTGAGACTTTGATCGATTTATGAAGATTTGATCGATCGATTTTTTCTTTTCTTATGGCTCTGATACCATGAAGAAACTTTGATTTCTTGTTTTATTCCATTCTGATCATACGTATAAATACAAACCTAATGGAAACAAACTACAAGATCTTTCCTACAAAATCTCACCTAACTAACAAGCTTATGAAAGAATCAAATGAAAGAATTAAATAAAGAATTAACAAATTACTAAACTAACCTTAACTTTCCAATTCTTTGAATTGTCCAATGTCTGGAATTTGCAGAAAGACCATCAAGCCATTGATATTCTTTTAGCAGAGATCGACATATATGAGCTTTTTGCTTTCAAACATTGCAAGGGAAGGAAAGTTAAACTTGCTCTTTGTGAAGGTTATTTCTTTCTTTCTTTAGAATGCAAGTCTCAATACGAGTTTTCTATTTTACCTTAATTGATCTTGTAGCTTGATAAGTTGTGTTTTCAAAGGATGGAAGTGGTATAACTTACGTGTTTGATTTCAAAATGTACTATTTGGTGTTTTTTTGTATAGAGCTTGATGAGAGGATGAGTGACTTGAAAAATGAGCTTCAGTCCTTTGATGGTGAAGAGTATGATGAAAATCATAAGAGGAAGGCCATAGATGCATTAAAACGGATGGAGAATTGGAACTTATTTAGTGATACGTATGAGGTAAGTGCCAGACTTTTATAGCTGTGCTCTTTTCCACTCATGGACAACATTTTATGCCATCTTTAATATGTTATAATGAAGCATTTTGATTTTCAACATAATTGATACTTTTTCACTAATTTCTTGTACCATGCAGGAGTTCCAAAATTACACTGTAGCACGTGATACTTTTCTGGCTCACCTAGGCGCTACTCTCTGGGGGTCAATGAGACATATTATATCACCTTCACTTTCTGATGGGTCATTCCATTATTTTGAGAAAATTTCATTCCAATTGTTTTTCATCACACAGGAGGTATTGTGCATAATACTAAATTTATAGAAGGACCAATGGTATCTATTGATTAATATTCTTCAAACTCTGTTGCAGAAAGTTAGACAAATAAAAAAATTGCCCGTGGATCTTAAAGCTCTAATGGACGGACTCTCATCTTTGTTGTTACCTTCACAGAAAGCTCTATTTAGTCAGACCATGTATGTGTTTGGGTTCTCAAGCACTCTTATAATGTATTTTCCTACAATTTTTTAATTTATATCTTATTTATGTACGATGGGCTTCAAACAGTACTTTTTTTTCTTTAAATAGTTGATAGCATGTTTGAACCATAAAAGAAACTTTTTATTCAATGGATAAAAAGAGACCAGTGGTCACGAGAAACAATCATAGGGACTCGGAGAGAGAGAACATGTCCTGAATGGAAGGGAGGGTAAGAAAGGAGTAAAGATGAAGATAGAAGGACAATGAATTAAAAGCAAAGAAGTCGTGAAAGGAGAAATCTTCTTAGGGGACTTTGAGAGAGAACATGAAGACGCTTTCAACGGAACATATTGGAGTCAATCAACCAAAGAGAGATGTTTGTCTTGAACTTTGGTTCTTTTCCATTCATAATTCTGTTCACACGTGTGTGGTTTTTGAGAGAAGGGCCATCAAAGTTTTTTTGTTGGAAGGATGATTACCTTTATCTCATCTCCAATTTACCGATGATACTATATTTTTCAGCGATTCGTTTGTCAATGTTAACAACCTTTTTTTAGGAAGTTTTAGGTTTATAGATTAACAGACGTAAATGTTAGTTGTCAGGTATGAATTTTTGTTAGGAGAAGTTAAATAGGTGGGCTGCCTTGTGACATGTGAAGTGCTGCCGAACGTCTTCACAAACGAACACTGTTCGTTCTTTTCCGGTGACAGAGACGGTCGATCAACCATTTTGTAGCAGTTCGCCAAAACTGACCCATTTCGTTGTTTTTTTTTTTTGATTTTTTAGAGGTTTTTTTGCGCACTTTATCGCAAGCCAAAGGGGTCACTTTCTTCCGCAATTTTCCAAAGTTTTTTTTGGTGTGCTTATTGCAACAAAAGGGGTTTGTTTTTCGTGTTTTTTCACGAGTATTTAATAGAGTTTACGCATGTTTCTTTTTTGGGTTTGTTCTTCACTGGGCTAGCATCTTGTATGAAGTTTTTTTTTTGAAGATTTTCGAGACAACAACTATATTGCCTCTTGAACTTGTCACTACCTATTCCTAGCAATTGGAATTTTCTTTTTCAAGTTTCACCCGATTTGTAATTCACCTTCTGTGAGATCTTGTATGTCGGTCTCAATTTGGAAGAGAGCAGCTGTATTCTCTTTATTTGAAAAAGTGTCTCGTGCAACTTCCTAAATTTCTTTGGCGGTAGAGTTTAAGAGGAAGTTTTCGCCAATTTTTGTGGTCATCGAATTGATCAAGCAGCTCATAACTTGATTATTCTCCGCCCTCCATGTTCGAAATTTTGGATCATCAGACTTAGGCTGGGATGCTTGGCCCATGATAATCCTCACGACCCTGACTATATATGACTATCATTACTGATTGAGAGTCGAGTCGAGACCATTGAAGATAATTATGACCTTGGAGTTTTTGACAAGTAATGTGATTGTAATTATTTTCAATTTTGATTTTTAGACCTTTGTTGAATCTGATTTAATCAGATTTAGTGGAGAAGCTGCTGATGTGGCAGCCAATTTGAACAAAAAATTGGTCACTAGATAGACTCAAAATCACGTGCGGCAAGCTGTGGGAGAAAAATAGATCTGATTTTTTGTTTAATTAGTCAATGACTCAGCCTAAACCAACAAATATTAAGCAGAAGCCTGGAATTTAAATGCCTGCGACGCTGGAGGCGAAATCCGTGAGGTACAAATGCTCGAGGAGTTAAGCGGCTGTGAGGGGGGATTTCAATGACCGGCGGCGGTTAGGATTCCAACGAAAAATTAGAGCTTTGATACCATGAAGTTGTGTATGAATTAGTCTCTACATTTCTTATTCATTCTTGTGAAATGAAGCACATATTTATTCAGCCCTATTCTCAACAACTCTTCTAAAAATAGGTTACAATGAATCAAACTTTGTTAGAGAGATTTTTAAGGAATGAATTATAACTAAACTAATAACAAATTCTGCTTGATTTTCTAGAGGATTTAATGATTCTTTTATCAAGTGATGGAAACTTTGTCTCTTGTATAAGAACCAAGTCTGGACAAAAATTTGAGGTAGAACTTCTGATAGTAGTTCTCTTTTTTAAAACACCCAATCCCCTGGTGTTCCACAACAAAATTTTCATTAGGAAAAGCAGGGATAAAATTAAGAACTTACTTTATTTGGAATGTTTTGATTTTCGAATCACAAGCTTCAAAAATTGGTAAGAACTTATCTGGAATAGAGATGCTGAAAGGAGTTGACTGAATCTTATCACAATGGGCATTTGCAATAAATCCCAAATTTTTATCGGGAACTATCTTCACTAGGGGAAGGCTCCTCATGTAGGAAGCCGACAGAATAAAGAGTCCATAGTGCTTTGATCAAGGTGATTCCTGTTGAAGTGGAAGATTTTGATGTACAGGTTTGGAGGAGACCACTCCTTTGATCAAGGTGATTCCTGTTGAAGAGGAAGGCTTCTCAGGTAGGAAGTTGATAGAAGAAAAGGAATGTGCTACTTGTTTGCCGCACTATTATTATGTTGTAAACCACTAGTCTGCAATTGTGGACTACATGATTCAATATGATAGGGTTTAGAACCATAAGACCGGTAGGGTAGGAGGAGAGCTCTTCAGTCTCTTTATTATGCCAAGTATAATGGAGAGAGAGTTCTTCAATTGAGGGCTTGAAAATTTGTGAAATAATGTTGAATGGTTGAGGCAAGGATTTTGTTGATTGAACAAGTAGTGAGTTCTCTATGTCGGATGGCGTGTTAATGAGGGATTCAAGGTTGGGATCTAAAAGGCATTTATGCAAAAGGCAATATTCATGCAAAAGGCATTTATGAAGGATTGACAATATTCATGCAAAAGGCATTTATGAAGGATTCAAGGTTGGGAATAATCCCTTCTCCAATTTGCTGATGATACCTTAATATTTTGTAAGGATGATGATCGAATGATGGAAGCCTTATCTAGCACTATTGGTCTTTTTGAATGGTGTTCAGGTCTTAAGATTAATTGGGAAAATTCATCTCTTTGTGGGATTAATTTGGACACTTTTACTGTTGCTGCACAGGCTGCCAAATTAGGATGCAAGGTTGAATCACTACCCATTACCCATCTTGGTCTTCCCTTGGTAGGTCATCCAAAAAATTTATCATTTTGGCCACCATTTTTGGATAAAATTCAAAAGAAATTGGATAGATGGAAGCATTTTTCTCTGTCCCGAGGAGGTCGACTCACCTTATGCAGCTAGTTCTAGCTAGTATTCCATTATACTATGTGTCTTTGTTCAAAATGCCACCATAAGAATCGATTTCTTTTGAAAGAATGCTCAGAAAGTTCTTATGGGCTGGATCAGAAAATGGAAGCTTCAGTCACTTGGTTAGATGGAGCAGGGTAGTTACTGCAAAAAATAAAGGAGGTCTCGGATTGGAAGCAATTCTTCTAAAAAATAAGGCTTTGCTTGCAAAGTGGAGTTGGCGATTTTTTAAAGAACCAGGAGCCCTATGGCACAAAGTAGTTTCCAGCATTCATGGTTTTGATTCTTTCGGATGGAAAATTCCAAAAAAATCCCCATCAAGCTTGTGAAGTCCTTGGCTAAACATTTCTAGAGTGTGAGATCTGTACATCCATTAGCTTTGATTATGATTGGGAATGGGTCTCAAAGTCTTTTTTGGTATGATTCTTGGACTGGTAAAGTGAATTTATTGTCCTTGTTTCCTGATTTATTCTCTTTGTCCACAAATAAGGAAGGCTCTGTTTCTTCTTTTTGGGACAATTCTACATCCTTGTGGAATTTTGTGTTTAGAAGGTTGTTGAAAGATGAAGAAATTGTTGGTTTTGAAAGCCTTTTAAGTATGTTGTCTCAAAAGTCTCTTTCACCTTCTCCAGACTCTATGACTTGGTCTTTGGAAGCTTCTGGAATATTCTCTATTAAATCTGCAACTGCCTATTTGGGTTTGAAAGAGGACATTGATAAAAAGCTTTTCAAAGCTTTATGGAAGTCCAAAATTCCTAAGAAAATTAGTGTTTTTATATGGATTTTATTGAATGGGAATATAAATTCTGCTGACCTACTACAAAGAAAACTTCCCAAACACTTGCTGCAGCCATCTATTTGTCACCTTTGCTTGTCAAACTCGGAAGATAGCAACCACATCATTTTTATGATAGAATACCAAAATGATAGAATCTACCACACTTTTTATTAAACTACGATAATTCTCTCGAGAGGATCTCTCAAAGAGCTAGAGTACAAAGACAACAACTGAATGAATCAATAACAAAGACCTAACCTCTCCTATTTATAACCCTAAACCCTAATTTAACCTAATTAATAAAAGATTAATAATAGGCCCAAACCCAATAAAGTTAAAATAACAATTAACTAATAAATAATAAATACTAATACTAATATTCCTAAAAACTCCAAGGGTCGGATCGTATCAATACTTCCCCCCCCCAAGAGCCACCTTGTCCTCAAGGTGTTCCATCTTCGATGCCATCTTCTGCAGCTCCGTCTTCTGGCGAAAATTTTGTCACTTCAGCATCCTGGTAATCATGCGCATCCCGGACGACCCACACATCCAAGTTCTGGAGTTCTTTCTTCTAACAACGATGTCTCGGGACAAATTGTTCATCACAGCGGAAGCATAATCCTTTGTCCTTCCTTGCTCGAATTTCGGCTTCAGTGAGTTTTTTACAAGACGCCGGGTGAACGGTTGTAGTCCTATGGGAAAAATTTTCTGTGCTTCCAGTTCCCGATACAATGGTTCCTGCTTTAGCCTTGACCGTTGCAGAAGTACTTCCCCTGTTTTGGGCAGCCTGAAAAGCAAAATCATCCTCAATCACTTGGGCCATAAACATTTTCTCTTCGATGCCCACTGGTCGAAGTTTACTCATCGCGCTCCGTATCTCCTCTTTCAGTCCACTTTCCCACTTCCCCTCCAATGCATTCACACTGATATTGCACATTCCCTTAGCAAAGCGCTCAAAGCTCTGGCGATATTCCTTCACCGTGCCTATTTGCTTCAAACTCATGAAGTTGGCATACTTATTTGCCTGAGCCGTCGGTTGAAAACGCTCCAACAACCCGTCTTTGAATTCGTTCCAGGAACGAAAAAGGGCACGGTCCTCCTCATACTGAAGCCACTCCAATGCCTCCCCTTCTAAACATAACCCTGCTGCCTCACCCCTTCATTTTCAGTCAGCTTGTTTACCAGGAAATAACGTTCGACCCTGCTCAACCATCCCACCGGATCCTCATCAGCAAGACCCTTGAAAACTGGCATCTCCAATTTTCTAAATCTCCTGTCATATCCCGGTCCCTCCTTTCCTACTGCTCTTTGACCTCCCCGGTCAAATTTTTCTTCTCTTCTCCGCCAACGGCCCGTTCAAATTCCTGTCCCGTTTTGCGGAAATTGTCACCCCAACCACGATCGTTCCAACCGTTATGCGCCAACGGCCTATCATAGTCGATACACACCCTTTTCTCCTCCAGAACCCCATTTCCCCTTCCATCGAATCGGGAATCTCCCCGTCGATCGAAATTCGAACCTAAAATTTTCTCCATCAGGCAACCCCTAGAAATTCTCCCTTCGGTCCAACCTGGCCAGCCCAACCTGGCTTGATCCGATCGGCCCACCCCGACCTGACCTCCTCGCTCCCCAGCCACGACCCTCGCCGCCCGGTCTTGCGCCCCACTCGCGCTCACCCAAGCCCATGCCCGGACGCCCAGACGCCACGTTCTGACCACCCCAGCAGCCCTGCCTCCTGCGCTGCCTCGAAAATCCCCGCACGTTCCCGTGCCCTCATGCCGACCCGCTCCGCCCGGCCCCGCACTGCCCGAGTCGAAGCCCCAGCCCGCTAGTCCCCCTGCGCCTCCCGCATCGACCACCAGCCCCGCCGGTCCGACACCCACACCGCTCGGATCCCCCGCGCCGCCGTCGCCGCTCCCTTAGCCACGCCGCCTCTTTCGAATCAGCAGTCACTCCATTTCCCTTGTCCAAGCCACTCGCTTCGGGTTTCGATTGTTTCAATGTTCGCTCCAACAACTTTTGTATATTTAGATTCATTGGTCCCAACTCTTGGTCCAACGATTTCCCATCGCCGCCAATTGAGCCTCAAATTCCCTCTGTTTCTTCATCATCTCGGCCCCTCTTTCCTCGCAATCTTTCATCCTTGTCTCCATCTTAGTACTCACCATTCCCGGATCGGCAAACGGCTCTGATACCAAAATGATAGAATCTACCACACTTTTTATTAAACTACGATAATTCTCTCGAGAGAATCTCTCAAAGAGCCAGAGTACAAAGACAACAACTGAATGAATCAATAACAAAGACCTAACCTCTCCTATTTATAACCCGAAACCCTAATTTAACCTAATTAATAAAAGACTAATAATAGGCCCAAACCCAATACTGTTAAAATAACAATTAACTAATAAATAATAAATACTAATACTAATATTCCTAAAAACTCCAAGGCCGAATCGTATCAGTTTACTTGTTATTTTTCGGCAAATTGCTAGGCAGTTCTCTTAAGTTTGTTTGGTCTCTCATGGATATTCTCGAATAATGTCAAGGCCAACGTCACTCAACTGCTTATTGGCCCTCGTTTTCGAAACAAAGCAAGTTTTTTATGGATCAATTCAGTTAAGAGCATTCTTTATGAACTATGGTGGGAAAGAAATCAATGTATTTTCCAAGAGGAGTATCAGCCTTGGTACTCTAGAAGTGAATTGGCTCGCATGAATGTTTCTCTATGGGCTTTGTCTTCCAAAGCTTTTGGCGGTTACTCAACACAAGAGATCTTTGCAAATTGGGAAGCTTTCTTATAGTTTTTCATTTATTGTACCCTTCTCATTTTGCTTTGCTTCGTTAGCAAGCTCGCTTTCGTTTTTTTTCATCATTTTGTTGCTTTTGCGAGTTTGGGTTTTTGTGTTGTTTTCTCTTTTTTCCTCTTGTCACTTGTGTTTCTCCTCTTCATTTTCTTAATGAATTGATTGGTTTTTTGTTTAAAAAAAATTCAGTCTCATTGAAGGCCTCTTCTTCGAGTTTCAAGTTTCAAGTCTTTGGCTCCTTTCTGTTTCAAGACATTTGTACTTTTTGGCAGGCTGATATTTTTCTTTCATTATCTTGTGATCTTTTTTGTTGTTCTCATTCCGCATGTAACTTTTGATCTTGTTTATCATTAGCTTCTCATCTTGTTTTTTGTTCATTTCCTATGTATCTGTTTCTTTTTCTTTCTTCTTTTTGACATATATCCTAAACTATGTTACCTTTGCATATTCTTAATAAAAAGTTTATTTTCATTTTAAAAAAATAAAAAAATTCTTACTTTAAGAAAACAATTGAGTGATGTTGTGGAGTGCAACCCTTGTGTGGCTCATCCCTCGTTGAGATTGTCTTGTGCAGCAAGAGGAATACTTGTTAAGACAATGGGAGGTTTAAATGAAGCATTCACCAGTGTGTTTCACGGAATAGAAGTGTTACATAAAAAAACACGGACAAAACATCAGCAGATTGTTGTATATTCTATTGTTTGTTTACATTAGGTAGCACCGGTTCGAGTTAAGATTGGGTATGTCTTCTCAATGCTATTTTTTATGTTTAGACTATCTGGAGAATTAAACCATTAAAATATCTCACATTTCGTAAAAATTGAGGTGCCACAATTTGATTATGAAAAGCTTACCGAAGCACTAATCTCGACCTGGAAGTTTAAGAGGAAGTAGCCAAGAATAACCCGTCTCCATCCAACTTCCAACTCGGAAGATTGTTCTTCTTCAATTCTCTCTTTCAGATACAACAAAAGTTCTATTGGTGTCTTTGCCAGTGATAGATTTCATACACATTCAATTCATGTGTCCTACCTGAGTGTTATGAATGAGTCTTTTTAAATTTTACCGATCGATGTCATAGCCTGTTTGCCAAAGAGGATGAACTGAGCTTCAATTTAACCCTTTGATCACGAGTTCGATACCCACTGCTAGTATGTAGAGAGAGAAGAGTCTTTTTGAATTTTAGTTCGTGGATTTTATTAATTTGAAATGTTCATTGCTTTATTTTTTTTTTTTTCATTATTGTTTTTTAAAATCTATCCTTGTAAACCATATTCTGCCATGTCATTTCTACGATCGGTAACATAAAGATCATTTTTCTTAAAGTATTTACAAATATTTACTAATGAAAAGTTATGTTTCGTTAAAACAATATGGTAGGTTACCACTTTCAGAGGATCCGGCTTTGGCAATGGCCTTCTCAGTGGCACGACGTGCAGCAGCTGTGCCATTATTGCTTGTTAATGGAACTTATCGTAGAACAACTCGTACCTATCTTGATTCATCTATACTCCAGTATCAATTGCAAAGACTGGATCATTCCCATAAAGGTTCTGTTGCTGCATTTAATTTATTGATTTATATTTTTGGTAAGAAATCAAGCTTTTATTGAGAAAAATGAAAAAGCGGCAAAAAAGTTCACAACAAAGAGTCCAACCACTAACTAACGAAACAGACTCCAATTCAGGATCAAACTGTTTGACATACTTCCTCAAAATAAAAAATGAAGCTTATCTATATATGCATTCCAATTAGGTTCTTAAGTGTCAGCCTCCTTGGTTGAGGCTTGAGGTTTGGTCGTTCGAGCCTTGAAGTGTGATTAATTGTAAAATCTTTTGTTATCATGCAAAATGAAGAAAGGAAGAGTACAAAGTACAAGTTACAAAAAGAAACTGAGGAACAACGAAACAAAAGCCAAAAAGCTAGGTAGAACATAAAATAAAAGAAAAACAGTGAGAGTAGCAAAAACAAATTAGGAGTGTTGAAAATATCCTGGTTAGAATAATTATCAAATGCTTTTGAGGACTTCGCCCAAGTAGAGACTTTCATTCGAGCTGATTCTGTCCTTGGAAATCAGTGCATTTGCTTGTCCTGAAAAATACGCCAATTCCTCTCCCACCAAAGCTCGTAACGAATACTTTTGACAGCATTGACCCATAAAAATCTACATTTTTTCCCAAACTTAGGACCAAGGAGCAGTTGAATGACATTCTTAGAGGTGCAACTGTGGAATGTCCAAGATAAGTTGAAAATTCCAAATAATCTGCCCCTACAGAGAGATGAATAATGACACATGAAGAAGATGTGATTGCTATATTCAGATTCTGACAAGCATAGAGAACAAAATGATGGTTGCAAAACATAACCTGGAAGCTTCCTTTGATGTACCTCAGAAGAATTCAGCGTACCATTCAAAATAATCCAAAGAAACACATTTATCTTCTTGGGACTCTTTGACTTCCATATAACCTTATAAATTTCCTTGTCCAATAGAACATTTGTTCCCAAATGAGCATTGGCTGATTTAACAGAAAAACCTCCAGGTGCTTCTAGCGATCATGTCAGGGTATCATGAGAGTTCACAAGATATTTCAAAGATACCAAACTGAGGAGACACTCAAAATCAGCAGCTTCATCATCTTTGAGAAACCTTCTGAATTCAAAATGCCAAGAGGATGTAGATGTATCCCAAAATGATGAAATAGAATCATGCTTGTTTAATGATAAGGAAAACAAGCTTGGAAATAGGGACAGTAAAGATTCCGAACCAATCCATAAATCTGCCCAAAAAAACTTCTGCAACCATTACCAATCTTTAGTTTTGTCAAAGGTTGAAATTTCAACCATTCCTTTACAATATTGACCCATGGACTTCGAAGGGTAGAGGAAGATTTAAATTGCAGCTGCCAACCAATGGAATCGACACAGTGAATGCTGGATATAACTTGAATCCAAAGTGCATGGGGTTCCTTGAAAAATCTCCACCCCCATTTAGCTAATAAGGCTGAATTCTTCTTGTGTTGAATGTCCCCAATATCGAGACCCCCCATGGATTTAGCTGAGATGCCTTACACCAACGTACCAAGTGCTTCAAACTACTAGAATCTGTCCTATCTCAACAAAAGTTTCGGATAAATCTTTCAAATAAAGTTAAAGCTTTAGGAGACATTTTAAACATGGACAAAAAATAGAGAGGGATGCTTGATAAAACTGAAGTAGAGAGAGTCAATCTACCACCTCGAGAAAGAGTGTAATGCTTCCATTTGGCAAGTTTCTTTTGTATCTTATCCAAAATCAGCTGCCAAAAAATCAAATGTTTTGGGTGCCCCTAGAGGAAGGCCTAAGTAAGAGAATGGAAGATTTTCAACCTTACAGTTCAAAGAGGCAGCTTGGGAAACAATCTTGGCAACGTCTAAATTAATCCCACATGTGTAAGACTTTCCCCAGTTAATAATTCTTAAACCTGAGCACCATTGAAATAGCTCAATGGTTTGAACAAGAGCATCCAACATTTGATCATTTGCTTTACAAAATAGTAAAGTAGCATATGCGAATTGGAGCAAAGGGATATGAACATTGTCTTTCCTGACCGTAAACCCTTCATAAATCCCTTTTTCATGAAGATTTTCAACCATGAAGCTAAAAACATCACCATAGGAATAGTAAAATTGAATCTATTGGCCAAAAGTAAATAATTTATACTAGTTGGCTAGTCTAACTACCCCTCCATAGGAACAATAATATTGAATCTAAGAACTCTATTCAATTGATAGCTAACGTAGGCATTCTTCAAGCCAACCTTGAGGATCACCCTACACTTGTGTTTAAGTCATATTTTTACAATGAAATCGTATTTTTTTGAAAACAAGAAAAACCATATTAAGAACAAATAAGATGATTTTATCGTGTGTTTTTATCAAGCTTTCATTGTAATTGGATGGAAGTTTGGGAGCTCTAGGACTTCCCTTATTGACACATAATAAATTGGTAGAAGAGTTCTATCATTTTTAGGCACTTCTCCCAGTTTAACACTAAGTTAGTTTCCTCGCATCACTCAAGCACCTTGCTCAGGTTATTCAAGAAAGCTGCGAACGATGAACCAAACACAGTGAAGTCGTCCACAAAAACATCCATGCAACACTATCATGTCGGAACAAATGGCAAGCATGCATCGCTGGAAAGTCGCGGGAGCATTACACAAGCCAAATGGCATTCGCCTGAAAGCGAAAATTCCATAAGGGCAAGTGACGTCATCTTCACCTTGTCCTCGGGGTCAATAGTTATTTGATTATATCCAGAGTAACCATCTAAGCAGTACAATTCTTGACCAGCGACGCGATCCAGCATTTGATCGATAAAAGGTAATGGAAAATGATCATTCTTCATGGTAGCGTTTAACTTGCGATAATCCATGTACACACACCATCCAGTCATTGTGCGTGTGGGAATTAGCTCATTGTCTTCATTCTTAACAACAATTGTGCCCATTTTTTCGGCACGCATTGGACATGACTTACCCATTTGCTGGGCGATTGGGTAGATCACACCAACATCGAGCCACTTGATGATTTCTTTCTTTAATCAAGACTTCCTTCATGGTTGAGTTAAGTCTTCGCTGGGCTTCAATTGATTTAAACTCCTCATCCTCCAGTCTATTCTTGTGCATACAATATGATAGACTAATCCTTTTTAAGTCAGCTAGGATCCATTCGATCGCTTTTTTATGTTTCTTTAGCATATATACAAGCAACTTCTCATTCTGTGGCACAAGTTCTGGCGATATAATGATTGGGAGGGTTTTTTTTTGCCAAGGTACGAGTATTTTAGGGGTCCAGGCAATGGTTTCAGCTTTAGTACTGTCGATTGTTCGATCGATGGTTTCATTGGAGGAGAAATTCTTTTCCTGAGGTTGAATGAGTCGCTTAAACTGTGTAGACTCCCGCATACCTCGAACTCAGTCTCAGTTAATTCGTCTTTGCATTCTTCAATCTCTTCAGTTTCTGTTCGCCCTAGCGAATTGTCAGCGTATACCTGGTCAACCAACTCATCTAGAATATTCATCGCTAAACATTCTTCATTTTCCGCAGGGTATCTCATTGAATTACTGATATTGAATTGAATTTTCTCATTGTTCATTATCATCGTGATGGTTCCTTCGTAGATGTCTACTTGCGTTTGTCCCGTCTTGAGGAAGGGTCGTCCCAAAATGATGGGGACTACCTTATCAGCCTCGTAGTCTAATATTATGAAATTTGTGGGGAAGATAAACTTGTCTACTTGAACTAATATATCTTCAATTTTTCATTTTGGCTTCGCTGTTGATCGATTGATGAGCTGTATTGTGACTGTTGTTGACTTGGCTTCGTCAATACCAAACTTCTTATAAACAGACAGCGACATGAGATTTATGCTTGCTTCGAGATTGCATAGTGCTTTGCCGATATGCTTTCCTCCAATTGAGATCGGGATTGTAAAGGCTCCAACCAACGCGTTGCACTCCTCGTTTAGCAAAATCATTTTAAAATCTTCAAATTTACCTTTTTCAAGCAGAGCTACCTTGAGGAACTTCACATAATTCAACATTTTCCTTAGCGCATCCTCTTGTTGTGTATTCCTCTTAGAATGTCCAAAAATTTCTCATAGTGTGTCCCGATTTCTTTTTACTTCAGTCATTGTGGAAATGGAGTTGGTGGGGGTTTAAATTCAACTATCTCAGTGGGCTTCATGTTCGCCTCCGCACTACTGCTCACCTTAATTTCTACGTTTGCGCTTCTCAAGTTCGCTGTAGCAATTTCTACAACCTTCTCAGACTTAGGTTGCTCTTCGACTTTGATTATTTGTTGCGAAAAAACATTCGCCTTATCTATTAATTCAACCTTTTCTTAACACGTTCACCAATCGTGGTAATCGCTTGAATTTGCTCTTTCCCTTTGCGTCGGGAAGCTTTTGTGTTGGATGGAAGCTGTTCAGCTAGCCTCTACATGTGTTGATTAGCTATCTGCCCCACTTGCACCTCTAGCGATCGTATGGCCACTTAATGATTCTGCAATGTTAGCTCCATTTTGGCCATGAATTCTTTCATCAACGTTTCCATTGATGACTGTTTATTTTGCTGATGATATTACTGTGGTGCATTGTTTCTTGGGAAGGAGTTTTGTTGTCCATATGGTGCATTGAATCTTGGTGGATTACCTGTTTGCCTTGGTTGTTGCTGGAAGCTTTGGTTACTCGAACTATCAGCATTTCTGTTGTTGGTCCAAGAGAAATTGGGATGATTCCTCCATCCTAGGTTGTAAGTATTTGAGTACGGGTTATTTTTCCGATTCGCTTGAGCATAGCAAACAGAGGCAGGATTAAAGGGACAGTTCTCATATAGGTGTGCGTCTCCGCACCCTACACATTGTTCCTGCATGGGCATGCTGAATTGATTAACCGCTTGAGCAAACTGCGGCGTAGCAACGTTGTTCACCACTGTGGCGGTGGCAATGTTATGATTCCTTGATTTTCCTCAACATTCTTGACATCTCCTTCATCTGCATTCTCAGTTTTGTATTACTTGCATTGTCCAGTTGGCTTGTAGTCTTCACAATGTTACTTCGCTGGTCTTTCCACTGGCTACTGTTGTTTGATATTCTCTCAATGATCTGATGGGCTTCATTATAAATTTTATCACATAGCGCTACATTCGTTGAAGCGTCCAGAATTTGTTGTGATCTTTCACTTAAGTCTCTGTAGTAATGTTTCAGCTGCACACAGAAAGGAATTTCGTGTTGTGGACATCGTCGAATGGTAGCATTGAATCGGTCCCATGCTTTGGCGATTGGTTCTCCTTCTTCTTGCTCCGTTTTGAATATTCCTTGACTTTTTCGTGGGAAAATATTTCTTCAAAAATTTGTACGTGAGATCTGCCTAGGTAATGTCCTCGACGTCCTCAATGTTGCTCAGCCATTCTCTATCATTCCCTTGCAGCAAATGCAAAAATAGGCTTAACCTTAATTCATCTTTAGTCACATCAGGAATGATAAATGAGTCACATATGCCCATGAATTCTCGTAGATGCTTGTACAGGTCTTCAATTAGCAGGCCATGGAAATGTCCCATGTTGTTTAGCAACGTGGTCATCATGGGTTTAAGTTTGAAGGCTCTTGCCTGGATGTTTGGTCTGATAATTCCTTTTTTAAGCACCGACACATCTGGCTCGACATATCTCTGATAGCTCTATTCCTATTGTTCGCCAGCGTGATAGGATCAACTTGCAACTCATATGCTTTCTCATGTGCAGGTCTATTTGGCTGTGGTTGCCGTGCCTCAGCATTTCTGGCGGGCATATTTCCTTGGTTCATAGCAGCCAATTCTTCTTGCTCGATTTCTTCAGTTTCGGTTCCTTCGATGTATTGTGCGCTTAGGCCCTGGATCAAAAAGTACTTCAATTTCTCGCTTGCGCGTACATTCGACGAAATTCCTGCAATGGACGACACAGATATTAGCTTGAAATTTTGAAAGACTACTCTTACGCAAACTTCTAAGATAGAAAATGATTAAACAAAATCCCTGGCAACGACGCCAAAAACTTGTCGGGCAATTGAGGTTGCGATGCTACGCTGCTGAATTGCTTTAGTGAAATAAAATCGAAGTGAGTGAATTAAGCGTGGCTAGACCATAGATTGTGCAAGTATACACAGTTTGTTGTAGCAAGTTTTAAATAAAGTACAAGTTATTTTTCCAATCTGAGTTATTGTAAGAGTCGAGTTGGTGGGATAAAATTTGTCAATGAGGTATAACTAAGTTTGGTTGAAAGTAAATTATGACGCGAAATATAATGATGAAGTGTTAGCAATGTGATATGATCCAGGATCTAGATTATATAAAAAGGTAAAAGAATGCAAGATAAACTACTTTGTATTAATAAATCTCTAGAGAGAATCTCCCTTAGAGCCCGAGTACAAAAGACTACTACTTTCTGAATTCATAATGATGAACTAACTCCTCCTATTTATAGATTTTGAACATCTTCCTAATCCTAATCCTAATCCTAATCCTATTTCCTAATCCTACAAGAAACCCTAATTAATAATAAGGCCTAATAATAATCCATGGCCCAGATCGTATCAATACTTCCCCCCCCCCACAGAGCCACCTTGTCCTCAAGGTGTTGGGGCAGTAGCGGCGGCGGCTGCGGAGACGGCAGTGGCATCGGTGTTGGTGGTGCGTCGGTGGTGGCAGTGGCAGCAGTGGTGGTGGTGGTGCGTTGATGGCAGCGGCGGTGGTGCGGTGGTGAAAGCGGCGGTGGTGGCAGAGGTGGCAGCAACACCGCGATGTCGGAGGCGGCGGTGGTGGTTGCCAAACCCTAGCAGCCGCCTTCACGACTGTACCTTTCCCCAACCACATCTTCATCTTCGCTGGAGTTTGTTGTACTCAGCTTTTCTTCTTCGCTGGCTGCCGGTGTGATCGTCGCTTGTTCTTCTGTAACTTCCGACGAACCCGGTGCATCTTCACATAATCTTCTTCACCCATTGTCTTCTTTTTTTTCTTTTTTTCTTACATCTCCATCAAATCTTTTTGAAGAATACAATGCTCGGTTTCTATCTTTGCAACTTCAAGGACATTATCGTTACTAATTTTCTTTTCTATTTGCAGTTCTCTCCCAAAATTAGGAGGCTCATCTCTACTTTCTTCTTCTAAATCTTTAATTTCATTCACAACATCAACTTCATCTTCTTCACTTTTCTCTTTTATTTTCTTGCTTCTCTCTAGAGTTTGATTGCAACTCTCTCTGAAATCTCTAAAACTTTCTTTGGTGATCTCTTTCATATCTTCTTTAAAAGAATCCATCAATCTCATCAGATGTGCTCGCACATCTTCATAATCCATATCTTTGGCCAACGACGGATCGAATTGCTTTGATACCAATTGATATGATCCAGGATCTAGATTATATAAAAAGGTAAAAGAATGCAAGATAAACTAATTTGTATTAGTAAATCTCTAGAGAGAATCTCCCTTAGAGCCCGAGTACAAAAGACTACTACTTTCTGAATTCATAATAATGAACTAACTCCTCCTATTTATAGATTTAAATCATCTTCCTAATCCTAATCCTATTCCTATTTCCTAATCCTACAAGAAACCCTAATTAATAATAAGGCCTAATAATAATCCATGGCCCGAATCGTATCACAATGCAATGATTCTAGGGATTACTTTTTAACAAGTATCGAAAGTAGGCTAGGACTTTTTGGCATTATGCTGCAGTGACGGGGAATAATGGTAAAAAGCGAACTACTGATTTGCTCGACACAGGCTCTCTCGAGCTCAATCATAAAAATGATCATAGAGCCAACAATACTAGTAAAAACCTTATCTCTAAACGTTCTTTAAATTGCAAGTAGAGCTTAACAAACCTAGTGTATAACATGCAAGTTTGCTCTATTCCTTTTCTCTCGAAAGAGAAATAAAGATAATATAAACGGTTAGCTAGACGGAATATATTTAAAGTTAACACAACATGCATTAATAGTTCAACAGCTCCCTACCCCCTCGATCCAGCGAACTACCCTACTTGCCTATTTCCCGTCCGATGATACGATTAAGCTACATATAACGTAAAGAGAACTGAAAGCTATAAAATAAACAACGTGCATTTTCATTCAATCGCTCAGATGCGTAAAGTTCACTACAAGAAAACAAGTAAAAGGTAGAGTTAAGAAAGGCCCTGGTCGGAATCACTGAGCAGAAACTCTGAGCAGCTCTGGCGAGCTACAAAGGCTAAACTTACTCCTACAACTACACTAGAAATGACTAAGGAAAGAGCTACTATGAACGACAAAAACTGAGGATTTGGCAGTTCGTCCTAAATAGGATGCTATAGCGAAAATATAATCCAATTCTTAATTAAATGTAGCGAAGTTCAAGCGAAATAGTAACTCTAAATTCTGGAGAGTTATCAGCTCTATAGAAGCAAATCTCTTCAAAGTTCTACCTTTAACTAGAAGCAAAGGTAACTTAACTATCAACGATACTAAATAGGACTTTAATATCAAATTTATGTCATCACAACACTGCAATTTCATGATGAGTTTTTTTAATACTTCAATCACTAAATTCATGGTCACCACCTTACCTAGGCCTTAATATTCTATGAATTTTCTTTGCAACTAAACATAGTAAAAATTATGTGATTGTTCTATGAGAATAGTCGAGATGCACGTACACTAGAGATATTAAAAGAAGAAAAAGTATGCACTACATTCAGTTTTTCAATGCATGTACTATAAGAATTTTATTTTTTGATGACTCAACTCCTCTAGTGACGGTTAATTATTTTGGTAGCATAGTCAAAGGTTCTTTTTTTTTTAACTAGAAATAGAATTATATTACAGTGATCCGTTTACTCTCTTTTTCCAGTATTGATTTACTGATTTTCCTTGCAGGGACAAATGCCCCTCATAGTTCTACGCTGGAAGTTCCAATATTTTGGTTTATTCATTCAGAACCTTTGTTAGTTGACAAACATTATCAGACAAAGGCTCTTTCCGACATGGTTATTGTAGTACAGTCAGAGATTTCGTCCTGGGAAAGCCATTTGCAGTGCAATGGAAAATCAATTTTATGGAATATGAGGTTAGTTCAAGCATTTTTAGTTTTCTTGTGATCTATGGACTTTGAAAATGCAACATAATTGTTTAACTCTTAGAGTTTTCTTCTTATTCCTCTCAATACGTAGGAAGCCAATCAAAGCTGCTCTGTCTGCTACTTCAGAACATCTTTCGGGTCTGCTCCCTCTCCATCTTGCATACAGTCCATCCCATGATACAACAGTTGAGGTACCCTAGTGAAAATTAGTGGGATGGAGAAATGTTTTCATTTTTATTTATTTATTTGTTCAACTCAATTCCATAATTTTTATGCAAAATCTCTAGATGGATTTTGTCCATTTTGCTGTTATAGTATATGGTGCTCTTTGCTTCCTCGAAGACCCCATTTAATAAGTATCTTAGTCAAACTCAAATAGTTTTTCTACATGTTACTTTTAAACATCATCTCTTACCAAACAAAAAAAAAACTTTTAAACTCAGAGCAATGTTTTAAAAAGCTTAAGGCGGCCTCGAGGCGTTTTCTTTGAGAGAGGCGAGGCGTAAGCCTCGAGGCGGTATGAGGCATAAGCCTCATTTTGTATTAAAAAAATGCATATTTAAATCATAAAATATAAATATTTTGTATTTATAACAATGTAGTACTTAAAAAAAAAAAATACTCAATATTAATGTCTTGTAAAAAAACAGTAAAAATAATTATAGTAAACAGATATAATAAAAAAAACATAAAGGAAATTGTAGTAACAGTAAATGGATTATAATAGTAATGATAAAACATAAAAGAAACTTAAAAAAAGAGAGAAAAAAACTCATAACATAATAATAATAACATTTTATTTAATAATAAAAAAGTACAAAATATCTAATCATAAGAATACTTATAATAATAATATGGTAAATAGTAAAATGTTAAAATTTAGAGTATAATGATAAATTAGAGTCTCCAACCATTTGAACATTTAATAAAAAATAGAAACAAATTTAAAAGCAATAAAATTAATAGATTTAAAGAATGTGAAAAGTGAATTATCTTGAGCCATGTGTATGTCAGTAAAACTTTAATTGTAATAGTACTTTAGTCTTTTTTTTTAATAGTATTTCAGTTTTCTATAGATCTTTCATTTCATTTTATATTTATTTCCTTTTATATTGATTCTTCTTAATTTTTCTTTAACTAAACATTCGACTATTCTTCTTCTTCCTTCTTTTTCTCTTTATTTCTTGTTTCTCTCTGGTTTTATCACTCAGTTTTCAGGTTCATGCATTTTCTTAAGCTTTTCTTTTGTTTTTCTACTTCAAATCGTTGAGGCTTACACCTTTAAGCCTTTGAGGCGGTAGCCCTGAGGCGTACGCCTTTGTTCCAAGAGGCGTAAGCCTCATTTCTCACTCTCAAGGCGTAAGCCTTGAGGCTTTTTGGTTCCGCCTCGCCTCGAGGTGCGCTTCAAGGCGTACGCCTCCTTCGATTTTTAAGACACTGACTTAGAGGGCGAGGCTTTGATCGTGAATCTTAACAACCTTCTGATATGATCCAGGATCTAGATTATATAAAATGGTAAAAGAATACAAGATAAACCACTTTTTATTAATAAATCTCTAGAGAGAATCTCCCTTAGAGCCAGAGTACAAAAGACTACTACTTTCAGAATTAATAATAATAAACTAACTCCTCCTATTTATAGATTTAGAACATCTTCCTAATCCTAATCCTAATCCTAATCATATTTCCTAATCCTACAAGAAATCCTAATTAATAATAATTCCTAATAATAAATAGCCAACGATAATTAAAATAACAACTAATATTAAATACTAATAACTAAATAAATACTAATGATAATGATACTAATAATCCATGGCCTGGATCGTATCACCTTCTTTCTCTCATTAAGGAAGTGCCAGGTTTAAAGATCAACAAAGGTAAAAGTTGATTATTGGGCTTAGATTCAGTCCTAAAAAACGTGAGTTAGGTTGAGTGGGTGGGTTGTGTGATAGCTCTTTTCGGATCTTCCTTCCTTGGCCTCCTAGGCTATTTGCCCATCCTCTTAGGATTCTGTGGTGTACAAAAATTTGTAAGTGCTCTCCTCTTGGAAGAGCAGTTTCTTTTCGATAGGTGGAGATTAAGTGTCATTTAGTACGTCCTTAATGGCATACCCATCCATTTTCTCTCTTTTTTAAGGATGTTTGTGTCAGTAAAAAGTATGGTGAAGATGTGAGGGATTTTCTCTAGGAAGGGATTGATGAAGGGAAAGGAATTCATATTGTCATATGGGAGGAAGTTTCTAAGGATTTGTTGTAGAGGGTTTATGAGTGGGTTATGTCAGTAGGTAAATAGTTATGGATATATTTTGTAAGAACTTGTATCTCTGTGGCACAAAGTGAAAATTTTCTATTCTAAAAAAAAGTGAAAATTTTCTTTATTCACTTAATCCATCTGAACAAATACAACCCTATAAATAATAGTCACACTAAATCTAAAATGCTAGGTAATTACCATTAATAAATATAAAATAATTATCTATCCTACTGGGAAAATAAATCTAATTACAATAATACTCCTACTAAAGAAACCTTAACTTAATTAGGATTTTCAACACAAAATCATTGTGAGTAGGTATGATTTGCTCATTTTCGACTAGGTGGTTAGTGAAAGTCATCACATTCATAGAAATCATCGGAAAGACATTATTGAGGAATTCTCTTTCTTAGCCTTCTCTCTATTGTAGTGGGGGATGTGAGAGATACATTTTTTTTCTTCTAGAAGTTAGGTGGATGGGGGATGACCCTTGTACAAGTTTTCTCATTTTTTTCTCTTTATTTGGTATGAAAATCGTAAAGTGACAGATGACCTAGCCCATATGGGCATTATTTTTGGGTGTCACACGCTTGCTTTCTGGTAAGGGATGTATGAATTTATTGATTTATATGCTTTGTTGGCGAATTTCTTTTAAATTTTTTATTGTAGAGACATTCGTTGTTGGTCCTTTAGTCCTTCTGAAGGTTTAACATATTCCATGAGCTAGTTAATGAAACTCGGCTTCAGTACTACTTGCTACTTCTTGTTATGCTAGGTGACAAGATTTCCCACACATAAGAACAATACTCTGTTGACTTACGGTTAATCAAAGACCCAACCTAGTCGGCATTGGTGAAGACTTTTAACAAACAATTTGTGATTTTTCTGAACTCGAGATCCTTTCCTTCTTGAGATAACTCAATATTCTATACACAACTTTATATGTTCTTTGGAGAGTTTGTTTTGAAATTGACTCACCACACTTATTTGAAAAGCTGATATCTGGTCGAGTATGCCTTAGATAAATGAGCTACCCAACTAGGTGTTGATATCTGCCAGATTGCCACAATCAACAACTTCACCTTCAGAATTGACTCCCAATTTTGTATTCACATTAATGGTTTTTTCTATTGGTTTACATCCACCCATCCCAGTTTCTTTTAGAACGTCGACGTATACTTTCGTTGGGTTACATAGATTTCTTGAGTTTACCATACTATTGCTACCTCCATTCTTTGGAAGTATCTTAGATGGTCTAAGTCTTTAACTTCAAATTCTTTTGAGAGTAGGTTCTTTAGGCGAACCATATCTTCAGGTATGTTTCTTTTTAGAATAATTTCATTTACCTATACTATTAATACAGTTATTTTCCATGTTTCAAAAGTCTATCGAGGCTTACACCTTGAGGCTTGCCTCAAAGCGAGGCTCTAACTTTTAGCCTCGAGTCTTACGCCACTATTGGATCATACGAGGCTTACGCCTCGATGATAACGCACTGAGGCTTAAAAGTCCTACGCCTCTAGAATAACTAACTAGAAGAATAGTATTAATATTTTCTATTCTTACAATATAAGGGTTTGAACCATAACAATATAGATTTTCTCTTATGGATTCTTTTGTTAGAAAGACACAATTGTTTCAAAATTGTCAATTTTGATCATTTGTTGGTTTATTTTCCTCTAGCATCTCTTTTTGGAGTTCTTTGTTGTATTCACTATATAGGTGGTTGGAGAATTCACTTATATTTCATTCATCAATGAAATTGTTTTTTATCCCAAAAACTCAATCCTATCAGTGTTGGTGTTATGATTTTTGTGTTTTTACTGAGTGTTATGTTTTACGATACATGTTCACACAAATTTAGATTTTTTTTAATAATATTTTTAATTAAAATGGAGGCTTATGCCTCATACCGCCTCGAGACTTATGCCTCGCCTCTTCAAAAGAAAAAGCCTTGAGGCCGCTTTTAGCCTTTTAAAACATTTGTTATTTTATGTCGGTGAGAAATGTCTGATAAACTAGGTGTGATTTGACTTACACTGAGTGTAGTCATTTTGCTAAGACATTTCAAACTAATCTCTGTGATTTGACTTACACTGAGTGTAGTCATTTTGCTAAGACATTTCAAACTAATCTCAAGGTGATTACTTTAGCCAATAGAGAGACTTCTTGAGCTTGCATACATTTTCACTCGTATACTGATTTTCAAAGTCAGGAGGAACATTCATTATACACCTCCTCAACTAAGTCATCGTTTAGAAATGTATTCTTTTTGTCAAGTTGGAACTTTGAATAATTACCAATTACCGGTCTAAATTAGATGGAATAGAGAAAAGTTCTCGAATAGTATTCAGCTTGGCAACCAGTGCAAATGTTTTCTAATAGTCAATCCCATATGCTTGGGTAACATTTAGCCACCAAACGAGCTTTGAATCTTTCTATGTTGCCGTTTGGTTTGTGTTTTGTAGTAAAGACCCACTTACATGGTGCAAAATAGCAAGTGTTGCAAGTGTTAGTCAAGCTTTGAAACTTTTTTGAGCTTACATACCTTTTCACTTGTATATCGATCTTCAAAGTGAAGAGGAACATTCATATATACTTCTTCCTCAACCAAGTCATCGTTTAGAAATGCATTCTTTTGTCAAGTTGGAACTTGGAATAATTACCAATTACCAATCTACATTAGATAAAATAGAGAAAAGTTCTCAGATAGTATGCAGCTTTGAATTGTTCTATATTGTATTCTTGTTTGTGTTGTGTAGTAAAAACCCATTTACATTCCGCTGTGTTCTTTCATGGAGGCAAGTTGGTAAGAATCCATGTACAATTTTTCTCGATTGCTCCAATTTCTCTTATGTGGCTGCTTTGCTTGGTGCGAGGCGAGGTTACGCTTGGTAAAACAGTGTTTTAAAAGGCGCGTCTGGGCTCAAGTCCCACCTCTAGCACCTCGCTTGTCCTAGGCGAGCACGTTTAATAAGGCGCGCGCCTTATGGCGCCTTACGTGAAGCCCTGAGCGCCAAAAGGCGCGTGCTTTGTGGGATTTTTTATTTCCTTTGCGCTTTTTGTGTTTTAGATCCCCGTACTAGGCCATTCAAAGCGCGTGAAGGTTGATAGTTCAATATTATGTCTGTTTTATATATTATTCTTGGTTAAAATTTCATTTATGTCTATGAAAAGTGTTTTTAATTTGTATACACACATATATATAATTTTTTTGTGTTTTTTTATATAGTGTGCCTTAAGTAAAAAAGCCCTCGCCTTTTGGTGTGCCTTGTGCCTCAGGCTTTAGAGGATCATTGAGCTTTGCGTTTTTTAAAACACTGGGTACGAAATCGGCTTAACGAGGAGGCACGGTCACGAGGTTGTGTTCGCAGTTTGGGCTATCGCGACATAGTATAGGGGTAAGAATGGGTGGCTTGCAACGGTTCGTGGAGGTGTTGGGCACCAAGAGCAACGAAGCTTGGCGTCGTTGGGGTTGTGATGGGGATGTGTGACTTCTCTGTGGGGGGCCCCTCAAGCTCTCTCTTCTCTTTGTGTTGTGTTTGGTAAACACAACACAACAAAAACCCTTTTAAGCTCTAACTCCTACTTTTCTCTGTATACGATGTGGCCCCCAAAACTTCCTACTGCAAAAAGACCTACCATCTTAGGGTTAAAAGTTTCCCTAAGGGTAAAATTACCAAGTAGCCCTAGGGTTAAAAATGTAAATTTTCCAACAATGTCAAGAAAAATGGTTATTAAGTTATCTTGAGGGTCATATAAAAAATACGGGCGTGACATGGTGATTCTGGAGTCCACAATCTATTCAATTGGAAATGATTGAGTGTGGAGAGTGAGGTCCTCAACTTGAAAAGCTAACATATTTAAAAGAAACATGAGAAGAAAATCAGTAAGATGCAAGATTGATTTTGATTTGGAGAGACCTTCATAAATTGAAAATTGAAACAGTAATTTTTTTTTACTGTTCTCCCATTGATTACTGAATTCGATTGTGATTGGACTCAAAAGTCTTATTTATTCATTGATAGGTAATGTCTTTATATAGGATTGACAATGGACCTAACGGGCCTCATGCTAATAACGTAATAAACTATACAAATAATACATTGAACTCTAATACTCCCCCTCAAGCTGGAGCGAATATATTTGTCATGCCCAGCTTGTCGCAGAGGTAACTTATCTAGACTCCATTTAAAGCTTTGGTGAAGATGTCACCCAACTGTTCTCCAGTCTTCACATAACCTGTCGAAATCAACCCTTGTTGTATCTTTTCTCGAATGAAATGACAATCCACTTCAATATGCTTGGTTCTCTCATGAAACACTGGATTAGAGGCAATATGAATTGCTGCTTGATTGTCACACCATAGCTTGACAGGTGTCGCGACCTTCATCCCAATTTCATCAAGAAGTTGGGTCAACCAAACTATCTCACATGTCACCTGTGACATAGCTCTATATTCTGATTCAGCACTTGAACGAGACACCACGTTCTGTTTCTTACTTTTCCAAGAAACCAGATTACCTCCCATAAATACGCAGTAACCCGAGGTAGACCGTCTGTCCTCTTCAGAACCTGCCCAATCAGCATCTGAGAAGCACTCAATATTGGAGTGCCCATGGTTCTTATATAAAACCCCTTTCCCAAGAAAACTTAAGATAACCCTGAAGCTGTCCAATGATCAATCGTAGGAGATGACATGAATTGACTCATGATACTCACAGAATAAGCAATATCCGGTTTCGTGACTGTCAAGTAATTTAGTTTCCCAACCATCTTCCTGTACCTTTCGGGATCAGTGAATGCTTCACCCTCCTTAACTAGTTGTTAGTTC
The DNA here is from genome assembly GCA_036507275.1 of Sicyos edulis. Lineage (NCBI taxonomy): Eukaryota > Viridiplantae > Streptophyta > Magnoliopsida > Cucurbitales > Cucurbitaceae > Sicyos > Sicyos edulis. The sequence continues at coordinate 18,754,351 of CM071857.1, read as the reverse complement.
GGTATCATCGGAGTACTACACGGTTTCATGCCTAACTTCCCAGTTTTAGTCAACAAATCAAGAACGTACTTCCATTGCGATAAGAAGATTCCTTTCTTGCTTCTCATTACCTCAATACCCAAGAAATATTTTAGAGTATCGAGATCTTTGGTGCTAAATTGGCTATGAAGAAAAGCCTTTAATGAGACCATCCCTGAATCATCACTTCCAATAATTACAATGCCATCAACATATACTACCAGCAGCACAACCCCCTGTTCGGACTGACGGAAAAACACAGAATGATCAGATTAGCACTTTTTCATTCCAAAATTCTCAAGAACTTGACTAAACTTCCCAAACCAAGCACGAGGGCTTTGTTTTAAGCCATATAGCTATTTCCGGAGACAACATACCTTGGTATTCTCCCCCTGAGCAACAAAACCAGGTGGTTGCTCCATGTACACTTCTTCGAGAAGATCACCATGCAATAAGGCATTCTTAACATCGAGCTGATACAACAACCAATTATTCATTGCTGCGAGAGAAACAAACAAGCGAATTGACGACATCTTCGCAACTGGAGAGAATGTCTCATCATAATCAACCCCATAAGTCTGAGCATACCCCTTCGCAACTAAGCGAGCTTTAAGACGACCAACCGATCCGTCAACATTCATCTTGACCGCAAACACCCACTTACACCTAATTGTCTGTTTTCCGGCGGGACGAGCTACTATATCCCAAGTACCATTCGCATCCAACGCGGCCACCTACTCTACCATGGCCTGGTGCCATCCTGAGTGAGACAAGGCTTCACTAGTATTCCGAGGAATCGTCATAGAATCAAGTGAAGTAAGAAATGAAAAGGAAGAGGAGGACAACTGATGATATGACACACATGAGGAAATAGGATACGTACAAGAACGTTTACCTTTGCGAAGGGCAATGGGCAAGTCGAGATCATTACTAGCCTGCGGACTAGATGACGAAGAATCCACAGGTATGGGGCATGTCTCCAGGGGTCGTGGACGCTGAGCGTAAACTTGAGTAATAGAAGGATTAGATGGAACAAGTGGTGGTGGAGGAGACGGGTCAGAGGAAGATACAACTTCATAGATGAACAAATCATCCTCCTCAGGTGGTGAACTATCCTCAGGACTAAAAGGAGTATCCTAAAAAAAAGTAACATCGGATGAAACAACGTACCGATTCGTGCTTGGGCAATAACACCGATAGCCCTTTTGGACACGAGAGTACCCCAGGAAGATACATTTTAGAGACTTAGGATCTAACTTGGTCCTATTAGGACGAACATCACAAAAAAAAGCCGTACACCCGAAGATCTTAGGCGGAAGATGAAACATTTCCGTAGAGGGGCACAAGACTTGGAAAGAGATTTTTCTTCCCAGAACAGACGATGGCATTCGGTTTATGAGGAAGCAAGCAGTGGATACGACATCAACCCAAAAATGCCGTGGAACATGCATATGAAAGGATAATGCTCGGGCTATTTCAAGAAGATGCCTGTTCTTCCGTTTAGCCACACCATTTTGGGATGGTGTTTCCACACAAGATGATTGATGAATAATACCTTTTTCACTAAGGTAAGATCTAAGATTTCCCGAAAAATATTCTCCCCCATTATCCGTGCGCAGAATTTTGATGGACGTATTAAATTGATTACGGACTTCAGCATTTTAGGCACAAAAATGAAAGAACAATTCAGAACGATTTTTCATTAAATAGACCCAAATGTACCGGGAAAAATCATCAACAAAAGTTACAAAATAGCGAAATCCCGTTTTAGATATTACAGGACTCGGACCACAAACATCAGAATGAACTAACTCAAAAGGAGCATTAGCTCGTTTATTAATCCTAGGACTAGAACTCAATCTATGAAACTTAGCAAACTGACATGACTCACAATTCAAGGACGAAACTTTACTAAATTCTGGAAATAACATTTTCAAGATAAACAAACAAGGATGACCCATCCGGCAGTGAATCTCGAACAGGGACGCAGAACTCGCACACGCGACAGCTTGGACTGGTGGTTGGTCCAAGATATAGAGACCCCCAGCTTCATGCCCTCTACCAATAATCTTCTTCGTCAAATGATCCTGAAACAAGCAATGATCAGGGAAAAAAGAAACAGAGCAATGTAAATCTCCAGTTTGTTGGCTAACAGAAATCAGATTATAAGAGAATGTAGGGAGACATAAGACAGAAGGTAACGTCAGGGTAGGGGTAAGGGTAATTGACCCCGACCCTTGTACATGGGACAATGTTCATCTGCCAAGGTAACATTAGGGAAATGGACAGATGACAATGAGGTAGAAAACAAGTTTTTGTTACCTGTCATATGAGCGGTCGCCCCAGAGTCAATGACCCACTTTGTAGACGATGAAAGAAGACAGTGGTTGTTACCTGTTTTAGCTATGACTGCGGCAGGTGGGAATTCAGAGGATGATGGCTGCGATGAAGTAGAAGACACCCGGAGTTTAGCAAACTCATCAACATTAGGTTTCTCGTTAGACACAACATGGGCCCTCTGGATCTTCTGGCTATCATATTGCAGTTTCCAACAGTCCCATTTTAAATGTCCCGGTTTCTGACAATAATAACAAGTTACTCCCATTCGAGATTCTGGACGTCAGTTGCCACTACTAACATCCTGGCGGCGATCATACCCAGACTTTGAAACGGGAGCACTCACATTCCTCCCACCACGGGAGTCACTCCTTCCAAGCAAGGCACTATTCGACTGTTCAACCAAATGTACCTCTGTTCGTTGTAGTCGGCGAAACACATCATCCAATGATGGGAGTTCAGTTCCAGACAAGATTTGAGACTTGGCGTTCTCATACTCTGGACCCAGACCACGTAGGAAGCTAATAACACCCATCTTTTCCCGCTGAGTCTGTTGCACTGCAATGTCACTATTGAAAGGAATGAGAGAATTCAATTCGGCACTATTCCGCTTATGCTTCGTGTAGTAGGCCATTAATGGCTCACCATTCTGATCAGCATGAAAGTAGGAGGAGCAAACATCATAAGTCCTTGTAACCTGCTCCTTCCAGAGTATAGGAATTCCACCAAAAATCCACCAAAAATCTTCCCGATAGGAGCAGCTGCGGCGCGTGCGGCCGCGACGATTTTCGGCTGGTGGAACCTCTCGGCAGAGCATGCGGCTTCGTCGTTGACTGGACGGAGCCGCGACTTCAACGAGTGTGCAGATTGGCGGCTGGGCTTCCCGTTCAAGCGACGGTCAATGGCGGCGGCGACGGCGGTCAACGTTTTTTCTGAGCAGAAGAAAAACCTAACCCTAAACCTCGCTCTGATACCATGAACTCGATAGTGATTGGACTCAAAAGTTTGATTTATTCATTGATAGGTAATGTCTTTATATAGGATTTACAATGGACTTAATGGGCCTAACGGGCTTCATGCTAATAATGTAATAAACTATACAAATAATACATTGAGCTCTAATAATTACATTATTTATTAGTTTACTGGATTGTTCCTGTTGACTTGTTTGAGTTAGCCTTGAATCAAACCCATTGAACCGGTTTCTTTTATAATCCTTTTTAGATATTTTTTTTTGAGATATGCCCTTTTATTGTCACACACAAAAGAGGCCGCATAATAGAGATAGTGTGGAGAGAGGGCGAAAGATCGATTGAGACCTGTGCACATGGATGTCATTTGGTGTGATTTGCGTGGCAACTAAACTTGAATTGTTGTGGTGTTGGTGGCCGGGTGCGTGGACCTATGTGAACGATTTGCATAGCATCTAAGCTCGAATTGTTGCGGTGTTGGAGACTCGGTGTGTGGATTTGCTACAAGTCAATGATGTGATGCACATGCACAGTTTGCTGGAAGCAAGTGAACGAAGGACATGAACGGAAATCACGTCGACTATGGTTACTTAATTGTGTAACTTTCATTTATCAATGAAATGTTTTTGTTTCCTATAAAAAAAATAATGTTGTCACATGTCAGTTTTTCTACTCCTAGTGACCTCCTTGCTGTTTTCCTTCCTTCCAAAGAAGGTAAAATAAATTTCTGATCTGAATTCAATTGATACGGTAATTGGTATTCTTAGAGAAATTTGTACCGTTTCTATGCTAGGTAATGTCTAGAAAGGTTGCTTTCCAATGTTCACTGTCGTGTTCTTATATTTTTCTTATTAAAGGATTTATGGCTTGTTCTTTGTGCCATGGTTTCTTTACATATAATTACAGCATCTTCATGCGAACATTCTATTTTTGAGCATCATTAACTAGGTGTGTATAACATCTGTTGCAATCACTTTTTAATGTTCTAGGATTGGGTATGGTCGGTAGGCTGCAACCCGTTGTCCATTACTTCTCGTGGCTGGCATATTTCACAGTTCCAGTCTGATACTATTGCTCGGAGTTATATCATCACAGGTCTTGAAGAATCAATAGAGCGAGTAAATTCAGCTATTCATCTTTTGCTGATGGAGCGTACTAGTATCCTTGCCTAGAATAGATGCCCTTTCACCACTTCACTAAATTCTCTTTTCTTGCTCACTTATTTGGTTAAAATTTGAATCAATATTTTTTTTTTAACATGCCCCATGATTGGTTTTGAACAATATTTCTGTGTAAAGCCTTTATAAAAATTAGCTGAGAAGTCCTTCAAGCTCTTCCTCTCACAGGAGCGTGACCTTGCAAAGAAGCATCAATATGTTGTTAGCCTGTGGAGAAGAGTAAGTGCCTTAAACATCTCCAAAAATTGTTGGGTTCTAAAAATTTTCCTGGTTTGTTATTAAGAAAGAGTTCATGATTATTTATAATCTCCATGTGTCAGATCTCAACACTTACTGGAGAGTTACGTTATGTCGATGCTGTAAGATTGTTGCAAATCCTAAATGACGCATCCAATGGGTTAGGCTCTTCAAATCATTGCATTCATTTTATGCATAATTTTATTATATAAATGTTTCTTAACATTTTGGTAGGGGATTTGAACTTTTGACTTTTTGATCCATGATACATGCTAATTATCACTTAGCATCACTAAGTTGGACGCCTTTTTGACTAAAACTATATTAGGATTAGTTTTATACATTCTTTACATAATCACCCGTGCATGATATTAAATTGTAAAGCCAACATGGAGAAATTTCTCGCATTTGCCTCTTTTTCCATACAGAGAAAGACGCATACAACACTTTCTATAACTCATTGTTTCTCAAATGTGTGAAAGTCGTCTTCTCTTAATGTTTTTGATTTTGTATACATCAAAAGGGTAGGTAACTCCCGTTTGTCACGATCTGCTTCTGTTTTATTTTTTCATTTGTTAAGATTTCTTCAAGCAAACTTCTTTTGGTTAATATTGGAAAGGAAAACAGAGGAGATATGGTCATAATTTTGAACGACTTTTTGGGACCGAAGCTTTCGGATGTCGTGTCCACCATGAACTCTTCATCTTCTCTTTTGTTCTATTATTTTGTCTATTTTTTTTAATCTGTAGTAGTTAAATAAGGGCTTTGGAAATCTGGAGGTCCGGGCCACGGACTTAGGAATAAGGGCTTTGTCCCATATGCTTGCCTCAATTTACATTTGTACAAAAATGTAGTAACTATCTCACTTGATCTTTTTTCAGTTACAAAGAGAGTAAAATCTAATATGGATTGCATTTCACTTTTGTATGTTTGTAGGTTTGTTGATCAAGTAAACACGACATTAGCTCTTCTTCACCCCATTCACTGCTCACGAGAGAGACAAGTACATGTCGTGTTTGATGGAACAACCATTCCTGCCTTCATGGTTTTTCTGGGCATTCTCTACGTTCTTTTAAGACCGAGGCGTCAAAAGCCTAAAATTAACTGAGAATATGCTCAACATGTGCCATTCAATGGAGGGAAGCCTTTTCAAAATGTCACAGAAAAGTAGAGGTTCACAGTTTTTCCCCTAGTATCCATCTCGAAAGTCGAAAATGTGTTCTTGCAAGTGGGAGTCGGGTTGAGAAAAATAGGTATAGATTTGGGTTAAGCAAACTTAAGAAGGGCATCATATAACATAGAAAGGTTAGTACAATATTTGTCTCAGCCATATATGTTGGAAATCATGTACTGAGTTTGATGCCTATATCTGAAGTGTTGCTTTTCACAGCGGTAAAGTTTATGTCTATAACCAGTTAGAAGAGCTAAACCTTTGTGGATGGCATTTGTAATAATCTTCTTTCTTTATTTGATCTAATAATGAATTTTTTTTAATTCGAAAGGAGAATTTTGGGCGTTTTTTTTCTTCCAATTTTGCCATTCCCCTCTTCTTCCAACGTTAGCTAATCTCCCTTTTTCCACAGCTTCAAACGATTTCACCGAAACAAAAATTGGCTTCAGATTTCAATCGATTTCACAGTTTCCAATTTGGCTTTACCTTCAGCTTCAATCAATTTCACCTTCAGCTTCAATCAATTTCACCTTCACCTTTAGCTTCAATCAATTTCACAACCATAGAACTTGATTTCACATAAACGATTTTCCAATTTCGATTTCACTGAATTTCATAGAACTCATTGCCGGCGACACTATCATCTTTGGGGAATTTGAAATTCAATCACAATCGATTTCACATAACTCATTACCATACCATAGAACTCGATTTCACATTACCAATTTTCCAAACACAACTGGATGTCGGTGATGTTATCGATTTCTTATCTTCGACGAATTTGAAATTCAATCACAAATTGAATCAATTTCACTCAACGATTTTGTGGACTTGAGCAAAGTTCACTAGAAATTCTTTCATAACTTCATCTCTTCTCCTTTGAAATTCTTCTTTCACTCTAATTTGAAGGTATTTTTTTTACTAATTGTTTTATTGATACAACCTGTTATAGTTGTTATTGATTGTAAGTTCTTGTTCTTATTGTTTTGAAGGTTTTTTATTGAATGAATCTGTTATAATTGTTATTGATTGAATCAATTGCTATTATTTGACTATGTGGTAGAATATTTTGCCTAGGTGATAGAATGTTTCTGCTTAGGTGATAGAATGTCTATGAATGATATGACATGTTGTAGTGTAGTGGTCAAGCTAAACCTACTAAGATTTTGTATCTGTGATCTGTATTACAAGGTTTTTATTGAATGAATCTGTTATAATTGTTATTGATTGAATCAATTCCTACTTTTTGACTATGTGATAGAATATTTTGCCTAGGTGATAGAATGTCTATGTATGGTATGACAAGTTGTAGTGATAGAAGGCTTATGCATAGGAGATAGAAGACTTATGTATTGGTGATAGAAGACTTATTTCTAAGTGATTGACAGCTTATGCATAAATGATAGTATGTGTCTACCTAAGTGATAGACAACTTATGCATAGATGATAGAATTGTTATTGATTGAATCAATTCCTACTGTCTCACTATGTTATAAAATGTTTCTGCATAACTAATAGAATGTCTATGTATGGTATGACAAGCTTTAGTTATATTGTTTGAAGTCAATATTGAGTAATATATTTCATTGGATGTTAATGGAATGTTAATGGTTCTTATGAGAAGTATAAGATTAGTGGAGTTTTGGTCTATGAAGTAATGAGTTTTGAAGCTTTTGGTTTGTTGATTTTAAAAGAATTAAAATTGGATGTACATCGGTCTTCTTCAAAATTATCTGTTTTATTGGATTATGACCCAAGTATTTTGAAATTTTGAAAGATAAAGACGTAGACTGGTTCTTAACATTAGTTAAGAATAATGGTACAAGACATTAGTGGTTGATGTTAAGGACTTTTATTTATAGGGGACATCTTGTAGTAGTGTTGTTAGCAATTCAACTTTGTTGGTGTCTTCCTCAATTGTAGATGATAACGATGGCGATGATGTCCTTTTCATGTCATTAAAGATATTCGATTGGATTGTGTTTTTAATGTAAAAGATACATTTGCTAGAAAAGAAGTGTTGTGTAGTTATTTTAAATACTTGGTTGTGAAAAATAATTTCGAGTTTAGAACTTCTAGATCCAACCATCAAGCAGTTGAGTTTCAATGTTGCAAAGGCTGATTGGTCATGGAATGTTAAGGCATCTCATTTCAAGGATAGTGATTTATGGATCCTTAAGAAGTATGTTTCTATTCACAATTGTCCTTTGAATAGTATTCAAACATCTTGTTGGTTGATATAATTAAATTTGCCCCAATCCATGAGCTTAGGCTTTTTGATTGATTGGTGGTTTAACATAATTCAACATGGTATCAGAGCAGGAGGTCATGAGTTCGAATCACTGGCTTAAAGCGCGTTCAAAGCTTTGTGTTAGTGTTAGTTATTCAAAAGCATATAGGGCAAAAGAACACATCATGAAGGTGTTGAAGGCGATTCAGCTGAATCCTATTCCTTGATTCCAAAGTTTTTTAAGAAGTTAGAAGAAATGAATCCAGGCTAGTTTAACTTATTGTTTTCTATCACTCACTTCTGTTTCTTTGAATTCTTTTTAGGTCGATTTTTTGTATTCATAAACCTTATATCACCTATGCATAAACCTTCTATCACCTCTGCAGAAACCATCTATCACTTAGTGTAAGAACCCGACACTAAATGGTCCTAGATGGCTCTTACTGAATGATGCAATATTAAAATAATGGAAATAAAGCTGAACTTAAAACATTCTTTTATAAAAATGAAACAATCCCAAAGCATCAAAACCTTAAACATCTGAAGTTATTAAGCCTCTGGCCAGAGAAATTTTAAAACATTACAACTTCCAACAAAACTGTTTAAATAAAAGTAAACATGGTAAGACAAGGAGATGCAGCGGCCTGTCTTATGATCATCCAGCTCCTCCTCTAGCCAGTTCGGTGCTGTGCCAAGTTACTTGGTGGAAAAAACCATAGAAAGGGTGAGTACAATACAAATGCACTCAGTAAAGATTCCCAAACTGGGGTACAATACGCACAACAAATCCTCTAGCATCCTAGCATACAAGCAGCAAACAATAGCATGGCAGTCTCAACAGAACAAATAGCAGGATGGACAAAATCAAGGGTCTATGCTCAAAGCTAGACAGGGTTAGCACATGCTGGGCTAATGTAAGAACCCGACCCAAACAGTGGCCCTAAACCCGGTTCTCACTTAGCACGCTTAAAATTTAAAATCATTTAAATTAACTTCGAAACTGCTTAACAAGAAAACTCATTTAATAAATCTATAGAAAAACATCCATTCAATAAAACATCATTAAACAAGTCCTGGCCAGTATTTAAAACTCAATAATTAGCACAACTTCTCAAAACAAAACAGTTTCTCTAGCATGCTATCAAGGAAATTATGACTCAGAAAGACAAATAGAAAGACAGAGTAAAGCCGGCAGCTCCCATGATCAATCAGCTCCCTCCGCTAGCCGTCCCGGGGCTGTCCCAAGTTACCTGGTGGAAAAACCACAAAAAAAAAGGGTGAGTACAAAGCACTCAGTAAGAATCCCCAATCGGGGTACAATACGATACATCAATCATCTAGCATCCTAGTATACATGCAAATAGTTACCAACACAGATCTTTGCTCAACGAGCTACGGGGCAAATCTGGAATCCTCGGAAGTCTCCTACTTCCAGCCTAATGATTGGCTCTCCTAACCAATCCCATATGGCATCCTCGAGGGTCTTTCTCCCTCAGCCAAATGACCAACTCAAAAGCTGATCCCAAATAGATGTCAGACACCCTCGAGGGTCTTTCTCCCTCGGCCAAATGACCAGCTCAAAACTGATCCCAAGTAGGTGTCTTCAAGGGCCTCTTACCCTCGGCTAAGCAATTTCTTGACAAACGGGAGAGTACCCGAAGTCTGACTTTAAACTGGAACAGAAGTGGTGTACTCACGAACATGAGCCCGGGGGAGCTCTCTGAACCTGCGACTAACGCGTGTGCGCGCACACCGCATGCTGCTTCAAACCGGCGTAAATGTGGGGGCCTAGGGACAAACTACGCTGTCCAGGTACGCATGCCTAAAGACTCGGAAGCGGTGTCACCAATCTACAGTAGTGCGAGGCCCTCGACACTCAGCTGTAGCAGCCTGTACCATCAACCTGAAGCTAAGAACCGACCAAGGTAGGCTTACACCGTTGGCTGGGTTCCGCTCTAGCAGGCTACAAACTAGGCTTATGCCGATGCGGGAACTAATCCTCATCAGCTGCCGGGGTGGAAGCAAAGTCGTTATGCTTCGCACGGAATCCTGACCGGTGGGGACAAAGTACGTTATGTCCGCTCTCAGCCTCTGTATGACGACAACCTGACAGTTCTATCTAAGATTTCAGAGTAAACGATTCCTTGCTAAACAAACATGCTCAACAGTACAAACACATAACCTAGCATGATACTACGAACTTAAAAGTAATCACAGAACATGCTGGAAGGACAAACCTAGCATGACACTAACATGTAACAACATGAGCAAACATGCTAGCAGGAATTCAATCAACAAGCAGTCCTATCCACTAACATGCTCATAACAATCAATAGGCATACAAGGCACAATCATGATATATCGTAGGGTTCACACCACCCCGGTAAGAAATCCTTACTTGGAACAAACAAGAAACAATAAACAAAGTGAAAAGTGCTCCTTGTGCTGCAGATTCACACAACCTATCAACAACATACATGAACATATTAAACAACCTAGCTAGCTAATTCTAAACCAAGAACCAGAAGAAAGGGATCTGAGAAGCTACCCTACTAGCTACACTAGTGCTCTCGGCCAAGCACTATGGAGTTTGACCAATGAAGCTCTCGGCTAGGGTACTCTCGACCTCCACACAAGAGCAACTTGAATTCGTCTAAGGCTTCACCGCAACACAAACACTAAACCAATTAGTCTCGATCAAGGAGTAAGCAACTAATCCAACCAAAACAGCTTTGATTCACAGCTAGGGCTAGAAGAACTCACCTCGGCAACAAGTTGCTCGGCTAGGCTACTTGCGGCAATCAAAAGGGGAACTTGGTGCTCTCGGCTGCTAGGGTTTCATGATGGTGTGCGGCAACAAGCTAGCTGCTAGGTGCTCCTCGACTAGATGATGTGCGACAACAAGGGGATATGATTAGGGCTTGCAAAACACACCTCGGCTAGGCTCTTGTGCTAGGGTTTGCAGTTAGGACTTGATCAAGTGCAAGTGTGTTTTCGGCAATCACAAGGACTCCACTGGATCTCGGCTTAGGCTGCAAGAGGGGAAGCACTCTTCTCGGCTAGGGGGTTGACAAACATGGCAAGAAGAATCTCGGTTAGGGAGAACAACCAACCAACAATTTAAGGTCATGGCTAGAGAAAGAGACTTACCTCACAAATCTTGGCTCGGCTACTTGAAGAATCAGCAAGAAGGAGAAGAAAGAAGAACTCTCTCGGCTTGGGTGTGACCTTTGCGGCAATGGTGGTGCACCTCTTCTCGGCAAGAACAACAAAACCAAGGAAGAGGATGGAGAAGGAGCAATTCGGCAAGATGAAGTAGAAGAAGGGGAAAGATCGCATGAAGGAGAAGAAGCTTGTGCGGCTAGATCTCGGGTAGAATCGCAAAAGTGGGGAATAAACGCACGGAAAAGTCTTTCCTATTTTGGTCGATTAAGATCCTGGCCATCCCCCTTTCGAGTCCCAGCTGCAGCAACAATTTCTTATCAATTAATCCTTTTTATTCCAAGCCTCCAAACTCCTTGCAGGTCAAGGGTTCGAATCCCACAAGCATCACCTTTTAAAATCTTTAATTTGACATTTAACCGAACGACCTCCAAATCCCTAACAATCAACATAATTCTCTGAATCCTGCAACCAACAAACAACCAAGTCTCAGCAAAAGACAGAAACAACCCTAGAACCCTGATTATCCACAAGACCGGCCCTGAGGGCAAAATGACCATAATGCCCTTAGGTCAAACGGCTCAACCGAACAACCGAATAACGAACTGAAAGTACCTGGGAAACCAGAATGGAAGTCTGGGCCATTACAGCTAACAAGCAGGAAAAATAGTTAGGTAATCTTCGCAGCTAAATCAAAACAACAAACGTGGTTAGTACACACTTGGCTAACTAAGGACAAAACACACTGGGCTAGTTCTGGACTGTCACTCATGTACGTCTTGCTCATACCTGTTAGCAGCACACTGGGCTAACAGGGGAGAGCAACACACTGGGCTAGTCCTGAGAAAATTGAGCCAGCACTGTAACAACCCAGATGTTTGTTTCGGTTTCCCAAGTATGTTCGGTTCAGTTTTCGGTTGTTCGGTTGGGCCGTTAGGGCATTTTGGTCATTTTGCTTCTAGGGCTGGCCTTATGAGATCTTAGGGTTCTGAGGCTGTTTCTGACTTTTGCTGAGGTTTGGTTGGTTGTTCGTTCCCGAGAAATTCGAAGTTGTTAGGGTTTTTGGAGGCTTTCTAGTTATTTGTAAAATAATGATTTAAAGGTGTCTCTTGGAGGATTTGAACCCCTGACCTCAAAGGGGTCTGGAGGCTTGGATTTAATTAAGTGAATTAGATGCTTCAGCCGGGATTCGAAGGAGGAATGCCCAGGGCCTGTGTCGCCAAACCTAAATTAAAAGAAAAAGGGATCGTGCGTTTTAATTGTTTCACTCCTTGTCGCACGCCAAAGCTCCCATTCTTGCGATCTCCTCTTCTTCCACTTTCTCCTACGATTTCTCCAAGAACAAGATCAAGAATCGGGGTAAGACTTCTCCTTTTTCTCTTCTTTGTTTCTCTAGTCGAGAATTGCCTTCATTGTAGCTGGACCAACCCTAATCGAGCAAGGGTGTTGTATTTCTTCTTGTAGCCGAGACCAGCAGTATCAGCCCGGCCGTTCACCTCAGCGCTGTAGCAGCGAGATTGCGCTTCCCAGCCACTCGGCAGCCCAACGCCTCGAGTCACCCACGCGTCCTTGTCGTCGCAGCGAAGCCAGCGTCGCCCTTCCCGCCCGCACGCTCACGCCGCAACAGCAAACTCGCAGCTCAGCATCGCCTTGCCTTGCCCACGCGAACCGCAAGCCCGCGCAGCCTTTGCTATTCAATAGCAGCCCCTGCGCGTTCCGACGAAGGCAGCCGCTCGCCTAGCCTGCCCGTGCCGACTGTGTACCACTTCGCCCCAGAGACGCGCACAGAAGATGTAAAGACCCAACCCGAAAGAGGTCCTAAACTAGGCCTTTACCTCAATGCATGCTTTTAAAACTTAAAAATAATATGCAAGATCGTTTTCCAGATTCTGAATGAAAACAAAAACTTGTAAACATCCATTCAATAATCAAATATAAAAATGTCCTGAAACCTGTCTCTGTTTCCAAGCACTTGTTCCAAGCTAAATACAGTTTAAAACATACTCTGATCAGAGATTTATTCAAAACATTCAAAAATCCCAAACAGTTTACAACAGTGCCAGAATCCAGAAACAATCAGAAAATGTCCTCCGGGCTCCGTGCCCAACTACATGCATTCAGAGGACAAATTTAAAACACAAATATAAACTCGGAGTTTAAAACAACTGTTATTCCATGATCCGCAGCTCCTCCTTCAGCCATCCTGTCTCGCGCCCTGATTACCTGTGGAAAACCACAAAATAAGGGTGAGTAACGAATTACTCAGTAAGAATCCCCAACCGGGGTACAATACGATATAACTGGTCATCTAGCAAAAAGTATGCAAGCTATGAATACAACATAGAAGAGAGCACATCACTTTAATCCATACATAAATACCACAGATACCATCTTACGGTCTTACTCTAGAAAACTACAACGCATCTCGATACTCTACGAGAAACCGATCTCGGCCTCAGCTTTCCTACTACTGTCGATACGAAAGGTGCACTGAACTTAAGATCTCGAGGAACTCTCTAGTCGGCGCTGTAATGAGCGTGTGCAAGCACCGCATCTCGCCGCAAACCAGGAGGTTGGGGTTCAGGCATCTTTGCTCTGGTCTAGTACGCATGCCTAAAAGAATCTCTGGATCGGTGTCACTGAACATAGTGGTGTGAGACCAGGACACTATGACTATGTCAGCATGTACCATCGCACCTGAGGCTAAGAAACCGGCCGTGGTAGGCTTACACCAGGAACCGGTCCTTGCCCTATCAGGTGGCAATCAAGGGCTACTGCCGACACGCTGATGTCGTGTCGACTTCTGGGGACAAGGCAATGCCTCGTCATTCCCCCGACCGTTGGAGCATTTAACAGTCTGCCACCCTCACCCAAGATTGCACTGGGCTGCCGTTAGGGTTAGCTAAACCCTAACGACAGATCAGGGGCGGAGTACTACCTCGCACGTCCCTGCCACGGATGCAAGTTAGGTTATGCATCCTCGCTCGGATGATGCTACATATCAGAACTCTAAGCTATAAACAGATAACAACAAACATTCTAATACGTGCTCAGCAGAAACAATGAACCTAGCATGATACTACGAAGCAAGAACAGATAACAAACATGCCAGAACAGAACAACCTAGCATGGAACTAACATGAGAATTAACACGAGAATCATGCCAGTCGGAATTCAGAACAGAGCACCTATCCACTAACATGCTGATAAACATAGACATACATAGAATCAACAATCACAGAAAATATTGTAGGGCTCACACAACTCCGGTAAGAAATCCTTACCTGGGTCGGAAGATCCTAAGCTACAACCGAACACAAGAAAGATCCTAAGCTGCAACCGAACTCGAGCTAGCTATCGGGAACCTAACAGACAAACAACAAACATCAAAATTTATAAGACTTAGGCAAAATAAAAACAGAACTCGGCTCGGTCGGGAGCAACTCACACGGCACGGGGCTGGTGCGCGGACGGACAGACGCGGCAAGGCACGGCTTCGGCGGCGGCGTGTGAGCATCGCTCATTCGTGCGTCGTAGTAGGGCTGCACCCAGGCGTTGACGCTGTTGGGCGTGCGGCTGGGCGTGCAGACGCGACAGGGCACTCGGGCTGCGCGTGCGTGGGGCTGGACAAGGCGCAGCGACGGCGATGCTACGCGGGCGTACTGGCGAAGCGCTGCTGCGGCTGGCGGGATCGAGCGACGGGCAGGCTGCGACGTGGGCGTTGGCGATGCGCTGCTGCAGTCAGGCGGGCGATCGCAACATGAGCTGCTCGATAGGCTGCGACGCGAATGGACATGGCTGCGATCGTGGTCGTTTTCGAGCCGGGCGCCGCAGCCGGGCAATGTAGGGTCTGGCGACGCGACGCGCGCAGGTGCCCGACCGGGTCAAGCATGAGCCGGGTCCGCTGCGCTGGCCGTGCATCAAACACAAAACTTCACAATCCCCTTCTCTCGGCCAGCAAGAACAACACCAAAAAGACGAGAAAGAGAGATCGAGGAATGAGGAATGCTTACCCGGAATGAACGAAACGATGGAGCTCTCGGGAGGAAGACGCACGGCAAGAAGGCTTGGAGACAATGGAGGTGCGGCAAGGGATTTGGGGAAGGAGGAAAAAGAAAACCCATTTCTTTTCTTTTTAATCAAACTCACCTAAATCCCGAAAACCAAGGCAAACCAAGATAACCTGCGGAATGAGCATCAATCACCACCCAAAGCTGTTGCAGAACCACACCGCTATCTCCCTAGCCACTCGGGCTCGAATCCCAGCTGATCCACTTTTATTCCGGCAAAACTCTTATTTTTACTTTTGCAACTCTCAACTCCCAAACTCGTCCAAAATGCAACCAAACCCTATACTTGACCATCCAAAAATATTAACAGTTGAGAAAGACAGAAATGGCCCTAACGGCCCGACCAAATTACCAAAATACCCTTAGGACATACTTGGAAGACCGGGATGAAAACCTGGGCCGTTACAGCAGACCTCGTTTCGCCCCGCACACAGCCAACCATTTCTTCGCTTTTGCCGAGGCCTCGCTACAGAGAGTTGTTCATGTGTGGGTAGTTTTGAACCCTTTTTGCCTTAATTCTTAGATGTTTTTAGGTGCTGGATTTAATGTGGGTTGACCCCATTATTCGCCTAGGTTGTTCGTGTAACGACCCAGTTTTCAATTCCAGTTTCCCAGGTGCTTTCGGTTTGTTATCCGGTTGTTCGCTTGGGCCGTTAGGGCTTTTTAAATGTGAAGGGCATTTTTGTCATTTTGCTCTTAGGGCTGACCTGGTGGATATTTATGGTTTCAGGGCTGTTTCTGTCTTTCGTTGAGACCTGACTTTTGTTGGTTGCAGGTTTCCGGGAGTTATGATGTTTGTTAGGGTTTTGGAGGTATCCTAGTTAAATGTAAAATTAAGGAAAATTTAAAAGAAAAGTGCTCGAGCCAGTACTCGAACCCAGGTGGCTAGGAGTTGAAGTATGTTGTTGATTAATTAAGAATTAATTAATGTTGTTGCTAGGACTCGAACCTTGGTTGTTTTGGAGTTGAGAGCTTAGTTTAAACAAGTTTTTAAAAAGAAAAAGCTATATGAGTTTTAATCAAAAGAAATACTTGCTTAAGCTCGGACTCGAAAGGGGAAAGCCCAAGATTTCAATCAACTGAAAACTATAGAAAGAATCGTATTTTTCTCTTTGTCCTTCCCGTAGCCGCACGTTTCCTCTCCAAACTTTACGATTTCTTCATCTCCAACTTCCCTAATCTTGCCGATTTCATCCTCCATTCTTCTCCTCTTGCCGAGCACTTTATCCTCCTCGATTCCTCTCATTTGTTTGGTTGCTTGTCTTGCCGAGAGCATCTTCTTCTCCTCCATCTTGTTGTGCTTTCCTTCTTGCCGTTTCTCCAAGATCAAGATCAAGAACCGAGGTAAGTCTTCTTCTTTCTTCCCTTCTCCCTATCCAAAACCTTCCCTTGTTGTTTGGACAAGCCCTAACCGAGCAAGGGTGATTTCCTCTTGTAGTCGAGATCTCCCCTTGGTGTTTCTTGGGATTGTCGAAGCTTCTCCTTCTTTTTGATAGGGTGCCGATCATCTTCTTGCTCTTCTCTTTGTGTAGCCGCAAGCCCTAGTTCAAGAGTCTTGGCCGAGAGGTGTCTTCGCAAGCCGAGTTGGATTTGTTGTCGCCGAAACACACCAAGCAGGCGCGCGGACAGAAGGCGGCACGGCTCTGGGGCGCGGGCTGCGCGCGGACAGGCAGACCCTCGGGCACGATGCACGGTGTTGCGATTCGTCGCTCGACGCGGCTCGACTATCTGGCGCGGTGGAGCTGGCTTCTGCGTGCGATCGAGGGGGCGAGCTGGCCGGCTGTTGCGCGCGATTGAGAAGGAAAACGAACTGGGCGAGCTCGGGCGATCGAGGCGACGATCTGGCGAATTGGTGCTGGTTGTCTCCCCTCGGTTAGCTGCACGAAACCTACACAACAATTCACTTCACTCTCTCGGCCAGCAATGGCTCAATCGGAAACAGGGGAGAAGGTTAAAGGAGAAGAAGAAGGAAGAAGAGGACTTACCGGGATGACGTTCGGACCTCCGGCTGCTCGAGATGGGAATTGGCGTCGAATTGGGGAAGAAGAACTTGACGAATTGCTGGTCGGCGACGGAAGAAATCGCGAGAGGAGCTCGGTCGGTCGAGAGAGAAATGGGAGAAGAAGAAGACTCGGGGCCGATTTCTTCTTTTAAACTGAAATTCAAAACTCCTTTGAACCAAGGCTTATTTATTAGATGGTGCAGAAAGATTAACAAGAGCGCTTGGAAGCTCAATTGGCAATGACACCCAACTAGCCTCCCAAGCCACCAAGGTTCGAAACCCACCCGACGCACCTTTTAATTCCCTATTGGCCGTTACGGTTGGCTTGATGGAGTCGCCGAGTTTGGCAAGTGGAAGCCTGTAGAGCTTTTCATCCAAAGGTTGGGATGACCTGATGTTCAGAGGCCGAGATGTGCTGCTCTATGCTGTTGATACAACAGTTTGGTGGTGGAAGTCCACCGGGAGATGCGCCAAAGAATCACAACAAACACACTCGGGACGAAATTTAGGTTTTCAACGCATAAATCTATCCGAGTTTTTTGGGTTTTCCCTCCCGAAACATTGTGATGCAACATTGAAATAATTTACATTTAACGTTTATGCCAAATCTTTGAAATAAGTCATCTAAGGACGAACTTTATGTTTTCAACGCATAAATCCTTCCGATGTTTTTTATTTTAAATCGCAAAACATGGTGAGTCGACATTGGAATAATTTACATTGAACATTCTTGTCAAAATCTCGAAAAAAACACTCTTGGGACGAACTTTAGGTTTTAAACTCTGAAATCTATTCGAGTTTTTTGTTTTAGCTCCCGAAACATCGTAATGCAACATTGGAATATTTTGTGCAAAACGCTTGGGCCAAAAAATTAAAACAAACACTATTGGGACAAAACTTTGGGCTTTCAACTCATAAATCTATCAGAGTTTTTTGGTTTTCCCTCCCGAAACATTATGATGCAGCATTGATATAGTTTACATTTAACGTTTATGCCAAATATTTGGAACAAGTCGTGTAAGGACGAACTTTATATTTTCAACGCACAAATCCTTCCGATGTTTTTGGTTTTACCTCGCGAAACATGGTGAGTCGACATTGGAATATATTACATTGAACGGTCTTGTCAAAAGCTTGAAAAAAACACTCTCGGGACGAACTTTAAGTTTTAAACTCTGAAATCTATTCGAGTTTTTGTTTTAGCTCGAAACATCGTAATGCAACATTGAAATATTTTGTGCAAGACGCTTGGGCCAAAAATTAAAACAAACACTCTCGGGACAAACTTTGGGCTTTCAACTCATAAATCTATCCGAGCTTTTTGGTTTTCCCTCCCGAAACATTGTGATGCAAGCATTGGAATAGTTTACATTTAACGTTTATGCCAAATCTTTGGAACAAGTCGTGTAAGGACGAACTTTATGTTTTCAACGCATAAATCCTTCCGATGTTTTTGGTTTTACCTCATGAAACATGGTGAGTCGACATTGGAATATATTACATTGAACGGTTTTGTCAAAAGCTTGAAAAAAACACTCTCGGGACGAACTTTAGGTTTTAAACTCTGAAATATATTCGAGTTTTTTGTTTTAGCTCCCGAAACATCGTAATGCAACATTGGAATATTTTGCGCAAGACGCTTGGGCCAAAAATTTAAAACAAACACTCTCGGGACAAACTTTAGGTTTTCAACTCATAAATCTATTCGAGTTTTTGTTTTTCCCTCCGAAACATTGTGATGCAGCATTGGAATAGTTTACATTTAACGTTTATGCCAAATCTTTGAAACAAGTCGTGTAAGACGAACTTTATGTTTTCAACGCATAAACCCTTCCTATGTTTTTGGTTTTACCTCGCGAAACATGGTGAGTCGACATTGCAATATTTTACATTGAACGGTCTTGTCAAAAGCTCGAAAAAAACGCTATCGGCACGAACTTTAGGTTTTAGACTCTGAAATCTATTCGAGTTTTTTGTTTTAGCTCCAGAAACATCGTAATGCAACATTGGAATATTTTGTGCAAAATGCTAGGGTCAAAAGATTAAAACAAACACTCTCGGGACAAACTTTGGGCTTTCAACTCATAAATTTATCCGAGTTTTTTGGTTTTCCCTCCCGGAACAATGTGATGCAGCATTGGAATAGTTTACATTTAACGTTTATCCCAAATCTTTGAAACAAGTCGTGTAAGGACGAACTTTATGTTTTCAACGCATAAATCCTTCCGATGTTTTTGGTTTTACCTTGCGAAACATGGTGAGTCGACATTGGAATATTTTACATTGAACGGTCTTGTCAATAGCTCGAAAAAACACTCTCGGGACGAACTACAGGTTTTAAACTCTGAAATCTATTCGATTTTTTTTTTAGCTACCGAAACATCGTAATGCAACATTGGAATATATTGTGCAAAACGCTTGGGCCAAAAAATTAAAACAAACACTCTTGGGACAAAACTTTGGGCTTTCAACTCATAAATCTATCAGAGTTTTTTGGTTTTCCCTCCCGAAACATTATGATGCAGCATTGGTATAGTTTACATTTAACGTTTATGCCAAATATTTGGAACAAGTCGTGTAAGGACGAACTTTATATTTTCAACGCACAAATCCTTCCGATGTTTTTGGTTTTACCTCGCGAAACATGGTGAGTCGACATTGGAATATATTACATTGAACGGTCTTGTCAAAAGCTTGAAAAAAACACTCTCGGGACGAACTTTAAGTTTTAAACTCTGAAATCTATTCGAGTTTTTTGTTTTAGCTCCCGAAACATCGTAATGCAACATTGAAATATTTTGTGCAAGACGCTTGGGCCAAAAAATTAAAACAAACACTCTCGGGACAAACTTTGGGCTTTCAACTCATAAATCTATCCGAGCTTTTTGGTTTTCCCTCCCGAAACATTGTGATGCAGCATTGGAATA
This sequence comes from Sicyos edulis, assembly GCA_036507275.1. Lineage (NCBI taxonomy): Eukaryota > Viridiplantae > Streptophyta > Magnoliopsida > Cucurbitales > Cucurbitaceae > Sicyos > Sicyos edulis. The sequence continues at coordinate 18,734,048 of CM071857.1, read as the reverse complement.
GTTTACATTTAACGTTTATGCCAAATCTTTGGAACAAGTCGTGTAAGGACGAACTTTATGTTTTCAACGCATAAATCCTTCCGATGTTTTTGGTTTTACCTCGCGAAACATGGTGAGTCGACATTGGAATATATTACATTGAACGGTTTTGTCAAAAGCTTGAAAAAAACACTCTCGGGACGAACTTTAGGTTTTAAACTCTGAAATATATTCGAGTTTTTTGTTTTAGCTCCCGAAACATCGTAATGCAACATTGGAATATTTTGCGCAAGACGCTTGGGCCAAAAATTTAAAACAAACACTCTCGGGACAAACTTTAGGTTTTCAACTCATAAATCTATCCGAGTTTTTTGGTTTTCCCTCCCGAAACATTGTGATGCAGCATTGGAATAGTTTACATTTAACGTTTATGCCAAATCTTTGAAACAAGTCGTGTAAGACGAACTTTATGTTTTCAACGCATAAACCCTTCCTATGTTTTTGGTTTTACCTCGCGAAACATGGTGAGTCGACATTGCAATATTTTACATTGAACGGTCTTGTCAAAAGCTCGAAAAAAACGCTATCGGCACGAACTTTAGGTTTTAGACTCTGAAATCTATTCGAGTTTTTTGTTTTAGCTCCAGAAACATCGTAATGCAACATTGGAATATTTTGTGCAAAATGCTAGGGTCAAAAGATTAAAACAAACACTCTCGGGACAAACTTTGGGCTTTCAACTCATAAATTTATCCGAGTTTTTTGGTTTTCCCTCCCGGAACAATGTGATGCAGCATTGGAATAGTTTACATTTAACGTTTATCCCAAATCTTTGAAACAAGTCGTGTAAGGACGAACTTTATGTTTTCAACGCATAAATCCTTCCGATGTTTTTGGTTTTACCTTGCGAAACATGGTGAGTCGACATTGGAATATTTTACATTGAACGGTCTTGTCAATAGCTCGAAAAAAACACTCTCGGGACGAACTCTGTGTTTTAAACTCGAAATCTATTCGATTTTTTTAGCTACCGAAACATCGTAATGCAACATTGGAATATATTGTGCAAAACGCTTGGGCCAAAAAATTAAAACAAACACTCTAGGGACAAAAATTTGGGCTTTCAACTCATAAATCTATCGAGTTTTTGGTTTTCCCTCCGAAACATTATGATGCAAACATTGGTATAGTTTACATTTAACGTTTATGCCAAATATTTGGAACAAGTCGTGTAAGGACGAACTTTATATTTTCAACGCACAAATCCTTCCGATGTTTTTGGTTTTACCTCGCGAAACATGGTGAGTCGACATTGGAATATATTACATTGAACGGTCTTGTCAAAAGCTTGAAAAAAACACTCTCGGGACGAACTTTAAGTTTTAAACTCTGAAATCTATTCGAGTTTTTTGTTTTAGCTCCCGAAACATCGTAATGCAACATTGAAATATTTTGTGCAAGACGCTTGGGCCAAAAAATTAAAACAAACACTCTCGGGACAAACTTTGGGCTTTCAACTCATAAATCTATCCGAGCTTTTTGGTTTTCCCTCCCGAAACATTGTGATGCAGCATTGGAATAGTTTACATTTAACGTTTATGCCAAATCTTTGGAACAAGTCGTGTAAGGACGAACTTTATGTTTTCAACGCATAAATCCTTCCGATGTTTTTGGTTTTACCTCGCGAAACATGGTGAGTCGACATTGGAATATATTACATTGAACGGTTTTGTCAAAAGCTTGAAAAAAACACTCTCGGGACGAACTTTAGGTTTTAAACTCTGAAATATATTCGAGTTTTTTGTTTTAGCTCCCGAAACATCGTAATGCAACATTGGAATATTTTGTGCAAGACGCTTGGGCCAAAAATTTAAAACAAACACTCTCGGGACAAACTTTAGGTTTTCAACTCATAAATCTATCCGAGTTTTTTGGTTTTCCCTCCCGAAACATTGTGATGCAGCATTGGAATAGTTTACATTTAACGTTTATGCCAAATCTTTGAAACAAGTCGTGTAAGACGAACTTTATGTTTTCAACGCATAAACCCTTCCTATGTTTTTGGTTTTACCTCGCGAAACATGGTGAGTCGACATTGCAATATTTTACATTGAACGGTCTTGTCAAAAGCTCGAAAAAAACGCTATCGGCACGAACTTTAGGTTTTAGACTCTGAAATCTATTCGAGTTTTTGTTTTAGCTCCGAAACATCGTAATGCAACATTGGAATATTTTGTGCAAAATGCTAGGGTCAAAAGATTAAAACAAACACTCTCGGGACAAACTTTGGGCTTTCAACTCATAAATTTATCCGAGTTTTTTGGTTTTCCCTCCCGGAACAATGTGATGCAGCATTGGAATAGTTTACATTTAACGTTTATCCCAAATCTTTGAAACAAGTCGTGTAGGGACGAACTTTATGTTTTCAACGCATAAATCCTTCCGATGTTTTTGGTTTTACCTTGCGAAACATGGTGAGTCGACATTGGAATATTTTACATTGAACGGTCTTGTCAATAGCTCGAAAAAACACTCTCGGGACGAACTATGTGTTTTAAACTCAAATCTATTCGATTTTTTTTAGCTACCAAACATCGTAATGCAACATTGGAATATATTGTGCAAAACGCTTGGGCAAAAAAATTAAAACAAACACTCTTGGGACAAAACTTTGGGCTTTCAACTCATAAATCTATCGAGTTTTTGGTTTTCCCTCCGAAACATTATGATGCGGCATTGGTATAGTTTACATTTAACGTTTATGCCAAATATTTGGAACAAGTCGTGTAAGGACGAACTTTATATTTTCAACGCACAAATCCTTCCGATGTTTTTGTTTTACCTCGCGAAACATGGTGAGTCGACATTGGAATATATTACATTGAACGGTCTTGTCAAAAGCTTGAAAAAAACACTCTCGGGACGAACTTTAAGTTTTAAACTCTGAAATCTATTCGAGTTTTTTGTTTTAGCTCCCGAAACATCGTAATGCAACATTGAAATATTTTGTGCAAGACGCTTGGGCCAAAAATTAAAAAAACAAACACTCGGGACAAACTTTGGGCTTTCAACTCATAAATCTATCCGAGCTTTTTGGTTTTCCCTCCCGAAACATTGTGATGCAAACATTGGAATAGTTTACATTTACGCGTTTATGCCAAATCTTTGGAAACAAGTCGTAAGGACGAACTTTATGTTTTCAACGCATAAATCCTTCCGATGTTTTTGGTTTTACCTCGCGAAACATGGTGAGTCGACATTGGAATATATTACATTGAACGGTTTTGTCAAAAGCTTGAAAAAAACACTCTCGGGACGAACTTTAGGTTTTAAACTCTGAAATATATTCGAGTTTTTTGTTTTAGCTCCCGAAACATCGTAATGCAACATTGGAATATTTTGCGCAAGACGCTTGGGCCAAAAATTTAAAACAAACACTCTCGGGACAAACTTTAGGTTTTCAACTTATAAATCTATCCGAGTTTTTTGGTTTTCCCTCCCGAAACATTGTGATGCAGCATTGGAATAGTTTACATTTAACGTTTATGCCAAATCTTTGAAACAACTCGTGTAAGACGAACTTTATGTTTTCAACGCATAAACCCTTCCTATGTTTTTGGGTTTACCTCGCGAAACATGGTGAGTCGACATTGCAATATTTTACATTGAACGGTCTTGTCAAAAGCTCGAAAAAAACGCTATCGGCACGAACTTTAGGTTTTAGACTCTGAAATCTATTCGAGTTTTTTGTTTTAGCTCCAGAAACATCGTAATGCAACATTGGAATATTTTGTGCAAAATGCTAGGGTCAAAAGATTAAAACAAACACTCTCGGGACAAACTTTGGGCTTTCAACTCATAAATTTATCCGAGTTTTTTGGTTTTCCCTCCCGGAACAATGTGATGCAGCATTGGAATAGTTTACATTTAACGTTTATCCCAAATCTTTGAAACAAGTCGTGTAAGGACGAACTTTATGTTTTCAACGCATAAATCCTTCCGATGTTTTTGGTTTTACCTTGCGAAACATGGTGAGTCGACATTGGAATATTTTACATTGAACGGTCTTGTCAATAGCTCGAAAAAACACTCTCGGGACGAACTACAGGTTTTAAACTCTGAAATCTATTCGATTTTTTTTTTAGCTGTCGAAACATCGTAATGCAACATTGGAATATATTGTGCAAAACGCTTGGGCCAAAAAATTAAAACAAACACTCTTGGGACAAAACTTTGGGCTTTCAACTCATAAATCTATCAGAGTTTTTTGGTTTTCCCTCCCGAAACATTATGATGCAGCATTGGTATAGTTTACATTTAACGTTTATGCCAAATCTTTGGAACAAGTCGTATAAGGACGAACTTTATATTTTCAACGCACAAATCCTTCCGATGTTTTTGGTTTTACCTCGCGAAACATGGTGAGTCGACATTGGAATATATTACATTGAACGGTCTTGTCAAAAGCTTGAAAAAAACACTCACGGGACGAACTTTAGGTTTTAAACTCTGAAATCTATTCGAGTTTTTTGTTTTAGCTCCCGAAACATCGTAATGCAACATTGGAATATTTTGTGCAAGACGCTTGGGCCAAAAAATTAAAACAAACACTCTCGGGACAAACTTTGGGCTTTCAACTCATAAATCTATCCGAGCTTTTTGGTTTTCCCTCCCGAAACATTGTGATGCAGCATTGGAATAGTTTACATTTAACGTTTATGCCAAATCTTTGGAACAAGTCGTGTAAGGACGAACTTTATGTTTTCAACGCATAAATCCTTTCGATGTTTTTGGTTTTACCTCGCGAAACATGGTGAGTCGACATTGGAATATATTACATTGAACGGTTTTGTCAAAAGCTTGAAAAAAACACTCTCGGGACGAACTTTAGGTTTTAAACTGTGAAATATATTCGAGTTTTTTGTTTTAGCTCCCGAAACATCGTAATGCACATTGGAATATTTTGCGCCTGACGCTTGGGCCAAAAATTTAAAACAAACACTCTCGGGACAAACTTTAGGTTTTCAACTCATAAATCTATTCGAGTTTTTTGGTTTTCCCTCCCGAAACATTGTGATGCAGTATTGGAATAGTTTACATTTAACGTTTATGCCAAATCTTTGAAACAAGTCGTGTAAGGACGAACTTTATGTTTTCAACGCATAAACCCTTCCTATGTTTTTGGTTTTACCTCGCGAAACATGGTGAGTCAGCATTGCAATATTTTACATTGAACGGTCTTGTCAAAAGCTCGAAAAAAACTTTATCGGCACGAACTTTAGGTTTTAGACTCTGAAATCTATTCGAGTTTTTTGTTTTCGCTCCAGAAACATCGTAATGCAACATTGGAATATTTTGTGCAAAATGCTAGGGTCAAAAGATTAAAACAAACACTCTCGGGACAAACTTTGGGCGTTCAACTCATAAATCTATCCGAGTTTTTTGGTTTTCCCTCCCGGAACATTGTGATGCAGCATTGGAATAGTTTACATTTAACGTTTATCCCAAATCTTTGAAACAAGTCGTGTAAGGACGAACTTTATGTTTTCAACGCACAAATCCTTCCGATGTTTTTGGTTTTACCTCGCGAAACATGGTGAGTCGACATTGGAATATATTACATTGAACGGTCTTGTCAAAACCTTGAAAAAAACACTCTCGGGACGAACTTTAGGTTTTAAACTCTGAAATCTATTCGATTTTTTTTTTAGCTACCGAAACATCGTAATGCAACATTGGAATATTTTGTGCAAAACGCTTGGGCCAAAAAATTAAAACAAACACTCTTGGGACAAAACTTTGGGCTTTCAACTCATAAATCTATCAGAGTTTTTTGGTTTTCCCTCCCGAAACATTATGATGCAGCATTGGTATAGTTTACATTTAACGTTTATGCCAAATCTTTGGAACAAGTCGTGTAAGGACGAACTTTATATTTTCAACGCACAAATCCTTCCGATGTTTTTGGTTTTACCTCGCGAAACATGGTGAGTCGACATTGGAATATATTACATTGAACGGTCTTGTCAAAAGCTTGAAAAAAACACTCACGGGACGAACTTTAGGTCTTAAACTCTGAAATCTATTCGAGTTTTTTGTTTTAGCTCCCGAAACATCGTAATGCAACATTGGAATATTTTGTGCAAGACGCTTGGGCCAAAAAATTAAAACAAACACTCTCGGGACAAACTTTGGGCTTTCAACTCATAAATCTATCCGAGCTTTTTGGTTTTCCCTCCCGAAACATTTTGATGCAGCATTGGAATAGTTTAAATTTAACGTTTATGCCAAATCTTTGGAACAAGTCGTGTAAGGACGAACTTTATGTTTAAACTCTGAAATCTATTCGAGTTTTTTGTTTTAGCTCCCGAAACATCGTAATGCAACATTGGAATATTTTGTGCAAGACGCTTGGGCCAAAAAATTAAAACAAACACTCTCGGGACAAACTTTGGGCTTTCAACTCATAAATCTATCCGAGCTTTTTGGTTTTCCCTCCCGAAACATTGTGATGCAGCATTAGAATAGTTTACATTTAACGTTTATGCCAAATCTTTGGAACAAGTCGTGTAAGGACGAACATTATGTTTTCAACGCATAAATCCTTCCGATGTTTTTGGTTTTACCTCGCGAAACATGGTGAGTCGACATTGGAATATATTACATTGAACGGTTTTGTCAAAAGCATGAAAAAAACACTCTCGGGACGAACTTTAGGTTTTAAACTCTGAAATATATTCGAGTTTTTTGTTTTAGCTCCTGAAATATCGTAATGCAACATTGGATTATTTTGCGCAAGGCGCTTGGGCCAAAAATTTAAAACAAACACTCTCGGGACAAACTTTAGGTTTTCAACTCATAAATCTATCCGAGTTTTTTGGTTTTCCCTCCCGAAACATTGTGATGCAGCATTGGAATAGTTTACATTTAACGTTTATGCCAAATCTTTGAAACAAGTCGTGTAAGGACGAACTTTATGTTTTCAACGCATAAACCCTTCCTATGTTTTTGGTTTTACCTCGCGAAACATGGTGAGTCGACATTGGAATATTTTACATTGAACGGTCTTGTCAAAAGATCGAAAAAACACTCTCGGGAGGAATTACAGGTTTTAAACTCTGAAATCTATTCGAGTTTTTTGTTTTAGCTCCTGAAACATCGTAATGCAACATTGTAATATTTTGTGCGAAACGCTTGGGCCAAAAAATTAAAACAAACACTCTCGGGACAAACTTTGAGTTTTCAACTCATAAATCTATCCGAAGTTTTTGGTTTTCCTCATGAAACATGGTGAGTCGACATTGGAATATTTTACATTGAACGGTCTTGTCAAAAGATGGAAAAAAACACTCTCGAGACGAACTTTTGGTTTTAAACTCTAAAATCTATACGAGTTTTTTGTTTTAGATCCCGAAACATCGTAATGCAACATTGGAATATTTTATGCAAAACGCTTGGGCCAAAAAATTAAAACAAACACTCTAGGGACAAACTTTGGGCTTTCAACTCATAAATCTATCCGAGTTTTTTGGTTTTCCCTCCCGAAACATTGTGATGCAGCATTGGAATAGTTTACATTTAACGTTTATGCCAAATCTTTGAAACAAGTCGTGTAAGGACGAACTTTATGTTTTCAACGCATAAACCCTTTCTATGTTTTTGGTTTTACCTCGCGAAACATGGTGAGTCGACATTGGAATATTTTACATTGAGCGGTCTTGTCAAAAGATCGAAAAAAAACACTCGGGAGGCATTACGGGTTTTAAAAACTGAAATCTATTCGAGTTTTTGTTTTAGCTCTGAAACATCGTAATGCAACATTGTAATATTTTGTGCGAAACGCTTGGGCCAAAAAATTAAAACAAACACTCTCGGGACAAACTTTGAGTTTTCAACTCATAAATCTATCCGAGTTTTTTGGTTTTCCCTCGCGAAACATGGTGAGTCGACATTGGAATATTTTACATTGAACGGTCTTGTCAAAAGATGAAAAAAAACACTCTCGAGACGAACTTTTGGTTTTAAACTCTAAAATCTATACGAGTTTTTGTTTTAGATCCCGAAACATCGTAATGCAACATTGGAATATTTTGTGCAAAAGCGCTTGGGCCAAAACATTAAAACAAACACTCTCGGGACAAACTTTGGGCTTTCAACTCATAAATCTATCCGAGTTTTTGGTTTTCCCTCCGTGAATAACATTGTGATGCAAGCATGGGAATAGTTTACATTTAACGTTTATGCCAAATCTTTGAAACAAGTCGTGTAAGGACTAACTTTATGTTTTCAATGCATAAATCCTTCCGATATTTTTGGTTTTACCTCGCGAAACATGGTGAGTCGACATTGGAATATTTTACATTGAACGGTCTTGTCAAAAGATCGAAAAAACACTCTCGGGAGGAATTACTGAGTTTTAAACTCTGAAATCTATTCGAGTTTTTTTTTTAGCTCCTGAAACATCGTAATGCAACATTGGAATATTTTGTGCGAAACGCTTGGGCCAAAAAATTAAAACAAACACTCTCGGGACAAACTTTGGGCTTTCAACTCATAAATCTATCCGAGTTTTTTGGTTTTCCCTCCCGAAACATTGTGATGCAGCATTGGAATAGTTTACATTTAACGTTTATGCCAAATCTTTGAAACAAGTCGTGTAAGGACGAACTTTATGTTTTCAACGCATAAACCCTTTCTATGTTTTTGGTTTTACCTCGCGAAACATGGTGAGTCGACATTGGAATATTTTACATTGAACGGTCTTGTCAAAAGATCGAAAAAACACTCTCGGGAGGCATTACAGGTTTTAAACTCTGAAATCTATTCGAGTTTTTTGTTTTAGCTCCTGAAACATCGTAATGCAACATTGTAATATTTTGTGCGAAACGCTTGGGCCAAAAAATTAAAACAAACACTCTCGGGACAAACTTTGAGTTTTCAACTCATAAATCTATCCGAGTTTTTGGTTTTCCTCATGAAACATGGTGAGTCGACATTGGAATATTTTACATTGAACGGTCTTGTCAAAAGATGAAAAAAACACTCTCGAGACGAACTTTTGGTTTTAAACTCTAAAATCTATACGAGTTTTTTGTTTTAGATCCCGAAACATCGTAATGCAACATTGGAATATTTTGTGCAAAACGCTTGGGCCAAAACATTAAAACAAACACTCTCGGGACAAACTTTGGGCTTTCAACTCATAAATCTATCCGAGTTTTTTGGTTTTCCCTCCCGTAACATTGTGATGCAGCATGGGAATAGTTTACATTTAACGTTTATGCCAAATCTTTGAAACAAGTCGTGTAAGGACTAACTTTATGTTTTCAATGCATAAATCCTTCCGATATTTTTGGTTTTACCTCGCGAAACATGGTGAGTCGACATTGGAATATTTTACATTGAACGGTCTTGTCAAAAGATCGAAAAAACACTCTCGGGAGGAATTACAGGTTTTAAACTCTGAAATCTATTCGAGTTTTTTTTTTAGCTCCTGAAACATCGTAATGCAACATTGGAATATTTTGTGCGAAACGCTTGGGCCAAAAAATTAAAACAAACACTCTCGGGACAAACTTTGGGCTTTCAACTCATAAATCTATCCGAGTTTTTGGTTTTCCCTCCGAAACATTGTGATGCAAAGATTGGAATAGTTTACATTTAACGTTTATGCCAAATCTTTGAAACAAGTCGTGTAAGGACGAACTTTATGTTTTCAACGCATAAACCCTTTCTATGTTTTTGGTTTTACCTCGCGAAACATGGTGAGTCGACATTGGAATATTTTACATTGAACGGTCTTGTCAAAAGATCGAAAAAACACTCTCGGGAGGCATTACAGGTTTTAAACTCTGAAATCTATTCGAGTTTTTTGTTTTAGCTCCTGAAACATCGTAATGCAACATTGTAATATTTTGTGCGAAACGCTTGGGCCAAAAAATTAAAACAAACACTCTCGGGACAAACTTTGAGTTTTCAACTCATAAATCTATCCGAGTTTTTTGGTTTTCCCTCGCGAAACATGGTGAGTCGACATTGGAATATTTTACATTGAACGGTCTTGTCAAAAGATGAAAAAAAACACTCTCGAGACGAACTTTTGGTTTTAAACTCTAAAATCTATACGAGTTTTTTGTTTTAGATCCCGAAACATCGTAATGCAACATTGGAATATTTTGTGCAAAACGCTTGGGCCAAAACATTAAAACAAACACTCTCGGGACAAACTTTGGGCTTTCAACTCATAAATCTATCCGAGTTTTTTGGTTTTCCCTCCCGTAACATTGTGATGCAGCATGGGAATAGTTTACATTTAACGTTTATGCCAAATCTTTGAAACAAGTCGTGTAAGGACTAACTTTATGTTTTCAATGCATAAATCCTTCCGATATTTTTGGTTTTACCTCGCGAAACATGGTGAGTCGACATTGGAATATTTTACATTGAACGGTCTTGTCAAAAGATCGAAAAAACACTCTCGGGAGGAATTACAGGTTTTAAACTCTGAAATCTATTCGAGTTTTTTTTTTAGCTCCTGAAACATCGTAATGCAACATTGGAATATTTTGTGCGAAACGCTTGGGCCAAAAAATTAAAACAAACACTCTCGGGACAAACTTTGGGCTTTCAACTCATAAATCTATCCGAGTTTTTTGGTTTTCCCTCCCGAAACATTGTGATGCAGCATTGGAATAGTTTACATTTAACGTTTATGCCAAATCTTTGAAACAAGTCGTGTAAGGACGAACTTTATGTTTTCAACGCATAAACCCTTTCTATGTTTTTGGTTTTACCTCGCGAAACATGGTGAGTCGACATTGGAATATTTTACATTGAACGGTCTTGTCAAAAGATCGAAAAAACACTCTCGGGAGGCATTACAGGTTTTAAACTCTGAAATCTATTCGAGTTTTTTGTTTTAGCTCCTGAAACATCGTAATGCAACATTGTAATATTTTGTGCGAAACGCTTGGGCCAAAAAATTAAAACAAACACTCTCGGGACAAACTTTGAGTTTTCAACTCATAAATCTATCCGAGTTTTTTGGTTTTCCCTCGCGAAACATGGTGAGTCGACATTGGAATATTTTACATTGAACGGTCTTGTCAAAAGATGAAAAAAAACACTCTCGAGACGAACTTTTGGTTTTAAACTCTAAAATCTATACGAGTTTTTTGTTTTAGATCCCGAAACATCGTAATGCAACATTGGAATATTTTGTGCAAAACGCTTGGGCCAAAACATTAAAACAAACACTCTCGGGACAAACTTTGGGCTTTCAACTCATAAATCTATCCGAGTTTTTTGGTTTTCCCTCCCGTAACATTGTGATGCAGCATGGGAATAGTTTACATTTAACGTTTATGCCAAATCTTTGAAACAAGTCGTGTAAGGACTAACTTTATGTTTTCAATGCATAAATCCTTCCGATATTTTTGGTTTTACCTCGCGAAACATGGTGAGTCGACATTGGAATATTTTACATTGAACGGTCTTGTCAAAAGATCGAAAAAACACTCTCGGGAGGAATTACAGGTTTTAAACTCTGAAATCTATTCGAGTTTTTTTTTTAGCTCCTGAAACATCGTAATGCAACATTGGAATATTTTGTGCGAAACGCTTGGGCCAAAAAATTAAAACAAACACTCTCGGGACAAACTTGGAGTTTTCAACTTATAAATCTATCCGAGTTTTTTGGTTTTCCTTCCCGAAACATTGTAATGCAACATTGGAATATTTTGTGCGAAACGCTTGGGCCAAAAAATTAAAACAAACACTCTCGGGACAAACTTTGAGTTTTCAACTCATAAATCTATCCGAGTTGTATGGTTTTCCCTCGCGAAACATGGTGAGTCGACATTGGAATATTTTACATTGAACGGTCTTGTCAAAAGATGGAAAAAAACACTCTCAGGACGAACTTTTGGTTGTAAACTCTAAAATCTATACGAGTTTTTTGTTTTAGATCCTGAAACATCGTAATGCAACATTGGAATATTTTGTGCAAAACGCTTGGGCCAAAAAATTAAAACAAACACTCTCGGGACAAACTTTGGGCTTTCAACTCATAAATCTATCCGAGTTTTTTGGTTTTCCCTCCCGTAACATTGTGATGCAGCATGGGAATAGTTTACATTTAACGTTTATGCCAAATCTTTGGAACAAGTCGTGTAAGGACGAACTTTATGTTTTCAACGCATAAATCCTTCCGATATTTTTGGTTTTACCTCGCGAAACATGGTGAGTCGACATTGGAATATTTTACATCGAACGGTCTTGTCAAAATATCGAATAAACACTCTCGGGAGGAATTACAGGTTTTAAACTCTAAAATCTATACGAGTTTTTTGTTTTAGATCCCGAAACATCGTAATGCAACATTGGAATATTTTGTGCGAAACGCTTGGGCCAAAAAATTAAAACAAACACTCTCGGGACAAACTTGGAGTTTTCAACTTATAAATCTATCCGAGGTTTTTGGTTTTCCTTCCCGAAACATTGTGATGCAGCATTGGAATAGTTTACATTTAACGTTTATGCCAAATCTTTGAAACAAGTCGTGTAAGGACGAACTTTATGTTTTCAACGCATAAATCCTTCCGATATTTTTGGTTTTACCTCGCGAAACATGGTGAGTCGACATTGGAATATTTTACATTGAACGGTCTTGTCAAAAGATGGAAAAAAACACTGTCGAGACGAACTTTTGGTTTTAAACTCTAAAATCTATACGAGTTTTTTGTTTTAGATCCCGAAACATCGTAATGCAACATTGGAATATTTTGTGCAAAACGCTTGGGCCAAAAAATTAAAACAAACATTCTCGGGACAAACTTTGGGCTTTCAACTCATAAATCTATCCGAGTTTTTTGGTTTTCCCTCCCGTAACATTGTGATGCAGCATGGGAATAGTTTACATTTAACGTTTATGCCAAATCTTTGGAACAAGTCGTGTAAGGACGAACTTTATGTTTTCAACGCATAAATCCTTCCGATATTTTTGGTTTTACCTCGCGAAACATGGTGAGTCGACATTGGAATATTTTACATCGAACGGTCTTGTCAAAAGATCGAATAAACACTCTCGGGAGGAATTACAGGTTTTAAACTCTAAAATCTATACGAGTTTTTTGTTTTAGATCCCGAAACATCGTAATGCAACATTGGAATATTTTGTGCGAAACGCTTGGGCCAAAAAATTAAAACAAACACTCTCGGGACAAACTTGGAGTTTTCAACTTATAAATCTATCCGAGGTTTTTGGTTTTCCTTCCCGAAACATTGTGATGCAGCATTGGAATAGTTTACATTTAACGTTTATGCCAAATCTTTGAAACAAGTCGTGTAAGGACGAACTTTATGTTTTCAACGCATAAATCCTTCCGATATTTTTGGTTTTACCTCGCGAAACATGGTGAGTCGACATTGGAATATTTTACATTGAACGGTCTTGTCAAAAGATGGAAAAAAACACTGTCGAGACGAACTTTTGGTTTTAAACTCTAAAATCTATACGAGTTTTTTGTTTTAGATCCCGAAACATCGTAATGCAACATTGGAATATTTTGTGCAAAACGCTTGGGCCAAAAAATTAAAACAAACACTCTCGGGACAAACTTTGGGCTTTCAACTCATAAATCTATCCGAGTTTTTGGTTTTCCTCCCGTAACATTGTGATGCGGCATGGGAATAGTTTACATTTAACGTTTATGCCAAATCTTTGGAACAAGTCGTGTAAGACGAACTTTATGTTTTCAACGCATAAATCCTTCCGATATTTTTGGTTTTACTCGCGAAACATGGTGAGTCGACATTGGAATATTTTACATCGAACGGTCTTGTCAAAAGATCGAATAAACACTATCGGGAGAAATTACGAGGTTTTAAACTCAAATCTATTCGAGAGTTTTTTTTAGCTCTGAAACATCGTAATGCAACATTGGAATATTTTGTGCAAAACGCTTGGGCCAAAAAATTAAAACAAACACTCTCGGGACAAACTTGGAGTTTTCAACTTATAAATCTATCCGAGTTTTTTGGTTTTCCTTCGCGAAACATTGTAATGCAACATTGGAATATTTTGTGCAAACGCTTGGGCCAAAAATTAAAACAAACACTCTCGGGACAAACTTTGAGTTTTCAACTCATAAATCTATCCGAGTTTTTTGGTTTTCCCTCGCGAAACATGGTGAGTCGACATTGGAATATTTTACATTGAACGGTCTTGTCAAAAGATGGAAAAAAACACTCTCAGGACGAACTTTTGGTTTTAAACTCTAAAATCTATACTGAGTTTTTGTTTTAGATCCGAAACATCGTAATGCAACATTGGAATATTTTGTGCAAAACGCTTGGGCCAAAAAATTAAAACAAACACTCTCGGGACAAACTTTGGGCTTTCAACTCATAAATCTATCCGAGTTTTTTGGTTTTCCCTCCCGTAACATTGTGATGCAGCATGGGAATAGTTTACATTTAACGTTTATGCCAAATCTTTGAAACAAGTCGTGTAAGGACGAACTTTATGTTTTCAACGCATAAATCCTTTCGATATTTTTGGTTTTACCTCTCGAAACATGGTGAGTCGACATTGGAATATTTTACATTGAACGGTCTTGTCAAAAGATCGAAAAAACACTCTCGGGAGGAATTACAGGTTTTAAACTCTGAAATCTATTCGAGTTTTTTGTTTTAGCTCCTGAAACATCGTAATGCAACATTGGAATATTTTGTGCGAAACGCTTGGGCCAAAAAATTAAAACAAACACTCTCGGGACAAACTTGGAGTTTTCAACTTATAAATCTATCCGAGTTTTTTGGTTTTCCTTCCCGAAACATTGTAATGCAACATTGGAATATTTTGTGCGAAACGTTTGGGCCAAAAAATTAAAACAAACACTCTCGGGACAAACTTTGAGTTTTCAACTCATAAATCTATCCGAGTTTTTGGTTTTCTTTCGCGAAACATGGTGAGTCGACATTGGAATATTTTACATTGAACGGTCTTGTCAAAAGATGGAAAAAAACACTCTCAGGACGAACTTTTGGTTTTAAACTCTAAAATCTATACGAGTTTTTTGTTTTAGATCCCGAAACATCGTAATGCAACATTGGAATATTTTGTGCAAAACGCTTGGGCCAAAAAATTAAAACAAACACTCTCGGGACAAACTTTGGGCTTTCAACTCATAAATCTATCCGAAGTTTTTGGTTTTCCCTCCCGTAACATTGTGATGCAAAGCATGGGAATAGTTTACATTTAACGCGTTTATGCCAAATCTTTGGAACAAGTCGTGTAAGGACGAACTTTATGTTTTCAGCGCATAAATCCTTCCGATATTTTTGGTTTTACCTCATAAACATGGTGAGTCGACATTGGAATATTTTACATCGAACGGTCTTGTCAAAAGATCGAATAAACACTCTCGGGAGGAATTACAGGTTTTAAACTCTAAAATCTATACGAGTTTTTTGTTTTAGATCCCGAAACATCGTAATGCAACATTGGAATATTTTGTGCGAAACGCTTGGGCCAAAAAATTAAAACAAACACTCTCGGGACAAACTTGGAGTTTTCAACTTATAAATCTATCCGAGGTTTTTGGTTTTCCTTCCCGAAAATTGTGATGCGACATTGGAATAGTTTACATTTAACGTTTATGCCAAATCTTTGAAACAAGTCGTGTAAGGACGAACTTTATGTTTTCAACGCATAAATCCTTCCGATATTTTTGGTTTTACCTCGCGAAACATGGTGAGTCGACATTGGAATATTTTACATTGAACGGTCTTGTCAAAAGATGGAAAAAAACACTGTCGAGACGAACTTTTGGTTTTAAACTCTAAAATCTATACGAGTTTTTTGTTTTAGATCCCGAAACATCGTAATGCAACATTGGAATATTTTGTGCAAAACGCTTGGGCCAAAAAATTAAAACAAACACTCTCGGGACAAACTTTGGGCTTTCAACTCATAAATCTATCCGAGTTTTTTGGTTTTCCCTCCCGTAACATTGTGATGCAGCATGGGAATAGTTTACATTTAACGTTTATGCCAAATCTTTGGAACAAGTCGTGTAAGGAAGAACTTTATGTTTTCAACGCATAAATCCTTCCGATATTTTTTGTTTTACCTCGCGAAACATGGTGAGTCGACATTGGAATATTTTACATCGAACGGTCTTGTCAAAAGATCGAATAAACACTCTCGGGAGGAATTACAGGTTTTAAACTCTAAAATCTATACGAGTTTTTTGTTTTAGATCCCGAAACATCGTAATGCAACATTGGAATATTTTGTGCGAAACGCTTGGGCCAAAAAATTAAAACAAACACTCTCGGGACAAACTTGGAGTTTTCAACTTATAAATCTATCCGAGGTTTTGGTTTTTCTTCCGAAACATTGTGATGCAGCATTGGAATAGTTTACATTTAACGCGTTTATGCCAAATCTTTGAAACAAGTCGTGTAAGGACGAACTTTATGTTTTCAACGCATAAATCCTTCCGATATTTTTGGTTTTACCTCGCGAAACATGGTGAGTCGACATTGGAATATTTTACATTGAACGGTCTTGTCAAAAGATGGAAAAAAAACAACATCGAGACGAACTTTTGGTTTTAAACTCTAAAATCTATACGAGTTTTTTGTTTTAGATCCCGAAACATCGTAATGCAACATTGGAATATTTTGTGCAAAACGCTTGGGCCAAAACATTAAAACAAACACTCTCGGGACAAACTTTGGGCTTTCAACTCATAAATCTATCCGAGTTTTTTGGTTTTCCCTCCCGTAACATTGTGATGCAGCATGGGAATAGTTTACCATTAACGTTTATGCCAAATCTTTGAAACAAGTCGTGTAAGGACTAACTTTATGTTTTCAACGCATAAATCCTTCCGATATTTTTGGTTTTACCTCGCGAAACATGGTGAGTCGACATTGGAATATTTTACATCGAACGGTCTTGTCAAAAGATCGAATAAACACTATCGGGAGGAATTACAGGTTTTAAACTCTGAAATCTATTCGAGTTTTTTTTTTTAGCTCCTGAAACATCGTAATGCAACATTGGAATATTTTGTGCGAAACGCTTGGGCCAAAAAATTAAAACAAACACTCTCGGGACAAACTTGGAGTTTTCAACTTATAAATCTATCCGAGTTTTTTGGTTTTCCTTCGCGAAACATTGTAATGCAACATTGGAATATTTTGTGCGAAACGCTTGGGCCAAAAAATTAAAACAAACACTCTCGGGACAAACTTTGAGTTTTCAACTCATAAATCTATCCGAGTTTTTTGGTTTTCCCTCGCGAAACATGGTGAGTCGACATTGGAATATTTTACATTGAACGGTCTTGTCAAAAGATGGAAAAAAACACTCTCAGGACGAACTTTTGGTTTTAAACTCTAAAATCTATACGAGTTTTTTGTTTTAGATCCCGAAACATCGTAATGCAACATTGGAATATTTTGTGCAAAACGCTTGGGCCAAAAAATTAAAACAAACACTCTCGGGACAAACTTTGGGCTTTCAACTCATAAATCTATCCGAAGTTTTTGGTTTTCCCTCCGTAACATTGTGATGCAGCATGGGAATAGTTTACATTTAACGTTTATGCCAAATCTTTGAAACAAGTCGTGTAAGGACGAACTTTATGTTTTCAACGCATAAATCCTTTCGATATTTTTGGTTTTACCTCTCAAAACATGGTGAGTCGACATTGGAATATTTTACATTGAACGGTCTTGTCAAAAGATCGAAAAAACACTCTCGGGAGGAATTACAGGTTTTAAACTCTGAAATCTATTCGAGTTTTTTGTTTTAGCTCCTGAAACATCGTAATGCAACATTGGAATATTTTGTGCGAAACGCTTGGGCCAAAAAATTAAAACAAACACTCTCGGGACAAACTTGGAGTTTTCAACTTATAAATCTATCCGAGTTTTTTGGTTTTCCTTCCCGAAACATTGTAATGCAACATTGGAATATTTTGTGCGAAACGTTTGGGCCAAAAAATTAAAACAAACACTCTCGGGACAAACTTTGAGTTTTCAACTCATAAATCTATCCGAGTTTTTTGGTTTTCTTTCGCGAAACATGGTGAGTCGACATTGGAATATTTTACATTGAACGGTCTTGTCAAAAGATGGAAAAAAACACTCTCAGGACGAACTTTTGGTTTTAAACTCTAAAATCTATACGAGTTTTTTGTTTTAGATCCCGAAACATCGTAATGCAACATTGGAATATTTTGTGCAAAACGCTTGGGCCAAAACATTAAAACAAACACTCTCGGGACAAACTTTGGGCTTTCAACTCATAAATCTATCCGAGTTTTTTGGTTTTCCCTCCCGTAACATTGTGATGCAGCATGGGAATAGTTTACATTTAACGTTTATGCCAAATCTTTGAAACAAGTCGTGTAAGGACTAACTTTATGTTTTCAACGCATAAATCCTTCCGATATTTTTGGTTTTACCGCGCGAAACATGGTGAGTCGACATTGGAATATTTTACATCGAACGGTCTTGTCAAAAGATCGAATAAACACTATCGGGAGGAATTACAGGTTTTAAAACTGAAATCTATTCGAGTTTTTTTTTAGCTCTGAAACATCGTAATGCAACATTGGAATATTTTGTGCGAAAACGCTTGGGCCAAAAATTAAAACAAACACTCTCGGGACAAACTTGGAATTTTCAACTTATAAATCTATCCGAGTTTTTGGTTTTCCTTCATGAAACATTGTAATGCAACATTGGAATATTTTGTGCTAAACGCTTGGGCCAAAAAATTAAAACAAACACTCTCGGGACAAACTTTGAGTTTTCAACTCATAAATCTATCCGAGTTTTTGGTTTTCCTCATGAAACATGGTGAGTCGACATTGGAATATTTTACATTGAACGGTCTTGTCAAAAGATGGAAAAAACACTCTCGGGACGAACTTTTGGTTTTAAACTCTAAAATCTATACGAGTTTTTTGTTTTAGATCCCGAAACATCGTAATGCAACATTGGAATATTTTGTGCAAAACGCTTGGGACAAAACATTAAAACAAACACTCTCGGGACAAACTTTGGGCTTTCAACTCATAAATCTATCCGAGTTTTTTGGTTTTCCCTCCCGTAACATTGTGATGCGGCATGGGAATAGTTTACATTTAACGTTTATGCCAAATCTTTGAAACAAGTCGTGTAAGGACTAACTTTATGTTTTCAACGCATAAATCCTTCCGATATTTTTGGTTTTACCTCGCGAAACATGGTGAGTCGACATTGGAATATTTTACATCGAACGGTCTTGTCAAAAGATCGAATAAACACTATCGGGAGGAATTACAGGTTTTAAACTCTGAAATCTATTCGAGTTTTTTTTTAGCTCTGAAACATCGTAATGCAACATTGGAATATTTTGTGCGAAAGCGCTTGGGCCAAAAATTAAAACAAACACTCTCGGGACAAACTTGGAGTTTTCAACTTATAAATCTATCCGAGTTTTTGGTTTTCCTTCCGAAACATTGTAATGCAACATTGGAATATTTTGTAGCGAAAGCGCTTGGGCCAAAAATTAAAACAAACACTCTCGGGACAAACTTTGAGTTTTCAACTCATAAATCTATCCGAGTTTTTTGGTTTTCTTTCGCGAAACATGGTGAGTCGACATTGGAATATTTTACATTGAACTGTCTTGTCAAAAGATGGAAAAAAACACTCTCAGGACGAACTTTTGGTTTTAAACTCTAAAATCTATACGAGTTTTTTGTTTTAGATCCCGAAACATCGTAATGCAACATTGAAATATTTTGTCCCTGGACCCCGTGAGGGATTAGCTAACCCAAGCGGTAGGCCCTGCAATCTTGGGTGAGGGTGGCAGTTGTTAATGCCTCAACGGTCGGGATGATGACTTGGCATTTCCTCGTCCCTGACAATCGGCACGTCCTCAGCGTGTTCGGCCGTAGCCCCTGATTGCCACCTGTTAAGGCAAGGACGGCTTCCTGGTGTAAGCCTACCACGACCGTTCCTTGGCCCAGTGCGGTGGTTCTGGCCGACATAGTTTACGTGTCAGGTCTCACCCCTATGTCGGTGACACCGATCCAAAGATTTAGTTAGGCGTGGTGGATTGGACATGGGCGGCTTGCCTCGGACCGGCAACCCCCATGGAGTGCGTGAGTAGCACGCGGTGCATGCTTACGCTCATTACAGCGCCCATGGAGAGCTCCTCGGGATTGTGAGAGCGTGTACCTTTTCGTCGACGATGACAAAGGCCGGAGGCCGGGACTTGTTTCTCGTATAGAGGCGACATATGTATTGGATCGTGTGTGGTGATATTATTCCGGACTAAGACCTTAAATTGGCATCCGAGGCCCAAGTGTAGGCTAAGCTATGTGCTCTATTACGTGTTTATATTCATAGCTTGCATACGCTCATCGAGATGACCATGTATATCGTATTGTACCCGGTTGGGGATTCTTCTTGAGTAATTCGTTACTCACCCTTATTATTGTGGTTTTTCCACAGGTAACCAAGTTTGCGAGATAGGATGGTGAAGGAGGAGAGCTGTGATCATGGGGCTGAGTCTTCCAACTCACGATTTTTGTATTATGACTCTTTATGTTTTGTTTCCCCGAATGCATGTAGACGCAAGACACTGAGCCATAGGATGTTTTGTAAATGTTTTGTGGATTCCAGCATTTTGTATATGAACAGAGTTTTGAATGGTTTTTAGTAAATCTCGATCGGAGTAAACTTTGGAAATGTATTTATCTTGGAGCAGTGCTTGGAAACAGGACAGAGTTCTAGGAAATTGTCTAGTTTTTAAAGGGGTTATTTTGAATGTTTTATTTTTATTTGGAATCCAGAAATCATGTGCATTTAAATGTCCTTTACTTTGAATGCATGCATTGGGGTAAGGACCCATTTAGTGCCCCATTCAGTCGGTCCCTTACGGTTGGTATCGAGCTCGAGTCATAAATTTCAGTAGATTGACCTTTTGTTGTAGGTCGTTTTCCCATGATCACCGGCCTCAAGACGGTCATCAGTGTGCGCCTAAGTTTACTATTTGTTGTAGAAAAATGGTTAAGAATTTACAATACTGTCATCTAGTGTATGCCTTGTGTAGTGTTGTGGAGCGGAGACGAAAGCGAGTTCGACTCGTTATTGGTTTGGGTATAGAGCGCCATCATGCCAACTTCCCGCGGTGTGTGATGTATGTTGTGGCTTGTTGTGGTATCCAGATAGATTCGGATGCCCCGGGACATCGTTCGGAGGAGGTAGAGATTGGACTCTCGTAGGCCAAAGTGTGGCCCGATTGATGGTTTTCCCCTAGTGAGAGGGTGGAGGTGCTTTGCCTTGGAATGCCACTCCAAGAGAGGAGTTAGGTGTGGTTGTCTTTGATGTGGATGTTTGTGGAGTAGGTCCCCGTGTGGACTAGCACAGGGTAGCTCAAGTGTTGATCTTGAGCCTTGATAGATTATTTGGTTGCCCTGAGTGGTTGCAAAGTTGGTAGCCTTCGAGGAGGTTGATGAGGCATCTTAGTGCTTACGTGAAGTGTTGTTGTTTTGCGACCCGATGGCGGAACCACAGTAGTTAAGGGTGCGAGCAAGCGGTGTTCTCTGATTTGGATCCGTTGGTGGTTTCCTCGGTGGTTTGATAGAAGTGAACACTCTTCTTTTGGTAAGCCCTAGAGTAGGGTTAGTTCTTTGCATGTTGAGAGAGCCGGCGAGTTTGTTGAGCATCATGTGGAGATGCAAGAGTAGTTTGTGAGCCTTGACTTGATGAGATGCCTTAGGCATGGTTGTTGGAGTTGAGCCCTTGTATGCCGAGAGCGAGTTCGTGTCACTTGAGGTTGTGACCTTGTTGGCCCCGTTGTAGTAAGATGTGGGTTTGGTAGTAGTGGCACTTGAGGTGCATTGGTTGGTGTGCCGCTTTGGCACTAAATCTGGTTCAGGCCTGAGTTTGGCATGGGCATAACAGATGGTTCTATGTCGTCCGGAGTTTAGTGCACTCCTTTAGCCTTGGATCCGTTTGTGGTAGTTGCACCTGTGTAGGTCGTGCAAAAGGGCTAGTTCAGTGGTAATCGAAAGATTTCAAGCGAAAGGATGTTCGAGAGGAGCCGGAGCCTTTTCCCAGTGTTACTGGAGGTTGAGCAAGTCAAGCAGGTTGACGGTTGGTAAGTGTTAGTGCGCGTGCATCTCACGCTAGTGTTAAGGCCAAGAGATCTTTGTGGTTGGTAGTGCGGTCAACTACCTTCGAGTGCCTAAATCTCAGGAGAGTTGAGCATCGTAGAAGCAAGTTGGGTCCAGTTGAGGGACCATGAGTTGGATGCCTATGAGGTGAGTAGGATGCCTTGTGAGAGGAGTTGGATGTCTTATGGGTAAGCACCCTTGGTAGAGGCTTGGTATAAAGTAAGTTTGGTTTGGCATGGTTATGCTTTGGTAGAGCAAGATTGCCATGAGCTTGAGCATCGTGTGGAGATGGAACTTTGGGTGTTCCGTTGATTGGTTGTATCTCTGCCAGGAGCTAGTGTGGCTTTTGGGAAAAGCATTTGTTAGTCTTGGATTGCTAAATGAAGGTTGGGAGTTGTGCACACAAATGTGTTTGTGTGGTTCGTTCTGTGGCGAGAGTTCAGATCCATGTAGGATTTGCTTTGGGGATCTGGTGCTCAGTTCTTGGAAAAAAAAATTGGACTCCAGGTGGAGGTTGTAAGGCTTTAGTGAGGAGGGTAAGGATACCATGCTCGTGGTATCAGGATGTTGCTTAGGTAAGATTTGTTAAGTGGACCTAAGCTTGGTTGGTGGATCTTCTTGTTGATCGTCATGACGGAGAGAGTTGTTCGGATCCTTCCTTGGGTAGAAGTTATGTTGTGGTTGATGTCCGAGTAGGAGGATGACGCATTCGGTAGCGTTGGGTCCTCTTGGTTCCCAAGGAGTTGGAGTTGGCCAAAGCATGGTTGTGTTCTTTGGAAAATGGAGTTGTTTGTTCAGGCAGTTGGTTGTTAGTCCGTTAGTTGGCAGTGGGTGTCGAGGGTTGTCGGAGAATCCTAGGTTGTGGAGAGCCTCTCAGAGCTCAATCGGGCCAAGTAGTGAGTTGCAAGTTGGCAAAAGTTTGGAGCCAGTGTAGTTTGTAGCCTCGGGTGAGTTCTTTCGCGATCTTGGTAGCCTAGCAAAAAGTGGTATTTGTTTGGAGTGGAGTCCGGATTGGTTCCGGTATGGTGACAAGTTGATGCTTGGTGATGACTAAGGTGTGGATTGAAATTGCTAGAAGTCGGTTTGCTCGTGGGGCGAATGGTTCGTGCCACTGTTGGTTGTCTTCTGTTTCCGGAAAGTTGAGAGTTGCCCCGTTGGTATTTGGAAGTTCGGTTCGTGGTGGACCCTGTTGCTACCCCGTAAGATTTTGATCTTACGGCTTTAGTGGAGCAAGGCGGTGAGTGTAAGTGGAGCTCTGTTCTTGGTGGTTTGCTCGTAGGAGCCATTTTCTTTCTGGGTTTGGCGAGTTACTACCCTCGGTTTGTTAAGGACTTTTCCGCCATAGCCTCGCCCCTCACTCGTCGGCGAGGAAGGGTGTCGAGTTTAATTGGGACGGTAAGTGTGATGAGAGCTTTGCGAGCTCAAAAGCGCGATTCGACTTCAAAGCACCGATGTTGGCGATCTCGGAGGGGACAGTGGTTTCGTGGTTTCTGATGCTTCCAAGTTCGGGTTGGGTTGTGTGTTGATGCGGCACGGGAAGGTCATTGCTTATGCTTCCGTCATTTGAAGCCATATGAGCGAGAACTATTCGACTCATGATATGGAATTGGCGTGATGGTGTTTGTAATCGAAGATTTGGAGGCATTACACGTATGGTGAGCGGATTGGATGTTTACCGATCACGAGTCTCAAGTATCTGTTTGCTCAGAAGGAGCTGAATATGAGGCAGAGGAGATGGTTAGAGTTGGTGAAAGATTATGACTGCGAGAGTTTGTACCATCCGGGTAAAGTAAATGTTGTAGCCGATGCTTTGAGTAGGAAGACGTCGCACTCCGCGGTGTTGTTGAGTCCCCAGCCCAGATTGCAGCGAGAGTTTGAGCGGGGTGAGATTGCAGTGTTGTTGGGTGAGGTTACTGCCAGAGTGGCTCAGTTGACAGTCCAGCCATCGATTAGACAGCGAATTATTTATAGTCAGCTGAGTGACCCCGCACTTAAGAAATTGGGTGACAGAGTTAGTACTGATGAACATTTTGACTTTGTATATTCACGAGACGGTGGTGACGTCTGAGAGGCGGTTGTGTGTTCCGGATGTTGCGGGATTGCGAGCGAGTTGCTCTCGAAGCCCACAGTTCTCGGTTTGCTTGGCACCGGGGTACCAAGATGTATCGAGATCTTAAGCGAACATTACGGTGGATGGGTATGAAAAGAGATGTTGCGGAATTTGTCAATCGATGTCTCACTTGTCGCCAAGTGAAGGCACCCAGCGAGAGACCGGCCGGTTTGTTGCGTACGTGAGTGTACCTCGGTGGAAATGGGAAGAGATCTCCATGGACTTTATTTACGGTTTGCCGTGGACTCAGGAAGTTCTCTCGATTTGGGTGATAGTCGATCGATTGACTAAGAGCGCACACTTCATTCCGGTAGAGAACACTTATCTGATGGAGCGATGGCGCGATTGTTTTTGGAGCAGATTGTTCGTTATCACGGTGTGCTGTGAGGATTGTGTCGACCGTGATTCGAGGGCTTGTGTGTTGGATTTCGGGCGGTTGGGACCGATATCGTATCGATGGAGTTTGCATATAACAACGATTTATCGATCGGCGATTGAGATGGCTCCATTCGAGGCTTTGTATGGTAAGCGTTGCCGATCTCCGTTCAGGAAAGGTTGGTGATAAGCGAGTTTTGGGTCCCGAGTTGCTGCGATTGACCAATGGTGCCGTGCAGAAGATTAGAGCTCGTATGTTGAGAGCTCAGAGCAGATAGAAGAGTTACGCCGATGTTCGGCGTCGGGATTTGGAGTTTGAGGTTGGTCAGCATGTATCCCTAAAGGTTGCACCGATGCGAGGTGTTTGAGGTTTGGCAAGCGTGGAAAGCTGAGTCCCCGTTTTGTTGGTCCGTTGAGATTCTGGAGAGGATCGGCAAGGTTGCTTATCGGTTAGCCCTGCCTCCGTCATTGTCAGCAGTGCACGGTGTTTTCATGTTTCGATGTTGAGACAGTTCGTGCCGGATCCGTCGCACATTGTTGACTTTGAGCCGTTGCAGCTGAATGAGGATTTGAGCTTCGAGGAGAAGCCAGTGGGGATTCTTGCTTTTGAGACAAAGACACTGCGTAATCGTGAAATCCGGTTGGTAAAGGTTGATGGAGGAGTCGAGTTCCGAGGAAGCCACTTGGGAGGCGGGAGGATGAGATGAGATTGCGTGATCCCGAAATTTGTTCCAATCTTAAGTGACTTTCGAGGACGAAAGTCTTATAAAGGGGAATATTGTAACGGCCGGAAATTTCATCCCGGTCTTTCGGGAGGCCCAGGGGAATTTTGGTAATTTTGGTGGGGCGGCAGGCCGATTTTGTAATTGTAAATTGCTGGAAAAATTATGAGTCGATTTGAATGGGATCGGGAATTTTGGTGAAGACATTTGGGCTTGGAAAAAGGTGAAAATAAATAGGGAATTAAATAGCGCGTCGAGTGAGATTCGAGCCAAGGACGCGCTGTAGGCTAGGCAAGGGGCGCTGCCAATCGAGCCACTGAGCGCTCTTGTGCTTCTAAACGCGCGATCTTGTATATAAATTTGGTTTGTCTTTGAGTGTTGGTATAAAGGCCGAGCTCGCCCGAAGCTTCCCCATTTCTTCTTCTTCTTCGCGAATTCTCTCCGACCGACCGAGCTCTCCTTCGCGATTCCTCCTGCCTCGCCGACCAGCGTTCTCTCCCTCGCCGTTCGTCCCTCCGGTGAGCTTTCTTCTTCTTCTTCTTCCTCTCCTTCAAATCCGACTTCTTCTTCCCTGTTTTGATTTCCATTTTTTCCTGCCTAGTCGAGGTGATTTGAGGTATGGGTTTTGTGCAGCTAGTGTAGGGGAGTTCACCATCAAAGAATCGCTCGTCGAATCCCCGTGGATCGCTCGATTTTGGGTTTTCTCCATCGCCCCTGTTTTTGTGCTATGTCGCTGCGCAGTGCCGCCGAGCCTCGCCGTGCGCGCGTCCTCGCCAGCTCCGTGTCGCGTAGCATCGCCAGCGCCCAACCGAGCCGCGTCGCCATCGCTCGCCGCTCGCCGCACGCAAGCCGCCGCCCCTCGCCTTCGCCGCGCGCGCCGCTTGCGCGCGCAGCCAGCGCCCATGCGCGCCCATTCCTGCGCCCAGTAGCGCCGCACCCGACCCATTCTTTGCCCGTTCGTGCAATCGACTCGTTAAATGCGTTAAATCGCGCCTCGTGAGTTGCTCCCGAGTTGAGCCTTGCTTATTTTATTATATTTAGGCCTATTGTGTGATTTTTGTTGTGATTGATAGGTTCTCGATAGCTAGTTCGGGTTCGTTCGCCATCTAGGTTTCCATGTCAAATCGTCCCCGACCAAGGTAAGGATTTCTTACCGGAGTTGTGTGGACCCTGCGATATATTATGCGATTGCTGATTGACTGCTTGTTTGTGTTTATTGACATGTGTAGCTAGGTATTCTATCACGAATTCTCGATTAGCATGATTTTCCGATTTAATTCTCATGTTAATCCATGCTAGGTTGTTCCTTTCTAGCATGCTCGTATCTGTTCCTTGTTTCGTAGTATCATGCTAGGCTCGTTGTATTCTTATTGAGCACGTATTGGATTTTATGGATTTGTTTGCTGATTCCTAGGGCAAGTTAGAGTTGCGGTAGATAGCATCATCCGGCACGATGCATAAAGTACCTTGCATCCATGGCGGGGACGTCGAGCGATCATTCCGTCCCCTGGACCCCGTGAGGATTAGCTAACCAAGCGGTAGGCCCCGCAATCTTGGGTGAGGTGGCGATTGTTAATGCCCCAAAGGTCGGGATGATGACTTGGCATTGCCTGCGTCCCCGGCGATCGGCACGTCCTCGGCGTGTTCGGCCGTAGCCCACGATTGCCACTGTTAAGGCAAGGGCGGCTTCTGGTGTAAGCCTACCACGGCCGTTCCTTGGCCCCAGTGCGGTGGTTCAGTGACATAGTTTACGTGTCGTGTCTCACACCCCTATGTCGGTGACACCGATCCAAAGATTTAGTTAGGCGTGGTATTGGACATGGGCGGCTTGCCTTGGACCGGCAACCCCCATGGGTCCGATAGCACGCGGTGCATGCTTACGCTCATTCTACATGCCCGATCGAGAGCTCCTCGGGATTGTGAGCGGTGTACCTTTCGTCGGCGATGAGAGCGGTGCCGAGGCGGGACTTGTTTCTCGTATAGAGGCGACTTATGTATTGGGTGTGTGGTGATATTATTCCGGACTAAGACCTTAAATTGGCATCCGAGGCCCAAGTGTGGGCTAAGCTATGTGCTCTATTACGTGTTTATATTCATAGCTTGCATACGCTCATCGAGATGACCATTTATATCGTATTGTACCCGGTTGGGGATTCTTCTTGAGTAATTCGTTACTCACCCTTATTATTGTGGTTTTTCCACGGAGTAACCAAGTTGCGAGATAGGATGGCTAAAGGAGGAGCTGTGATCATGGGGCCCAGATCTTCCAACTCGATTTTTGTATTATGACTCTTTATGTTTTGTTTCCCAATGAATGCATGTATTGAGAACACTGAGCCCTAGGATGTTTTGTAAATGTTTTGTGGATTCCAACATTTTGTATCCGAACGAGTTTTGAATGGTTTTTAGTAAATCTCGATCAGAGTAAACTTTGGAAATGTATTTATCTTGGAACAGGTGCTTGGAAACAGGGACAGGTTCCAGAGAAATTGTCTAGTTTTTAAAGGGGTTATTTTGAATGTTTTGTTTTTATTTGGAATCCGAAATCATGTCTGTTTAAATGTCCTTTACTTTGAATGCATGCATTGGGGTAAGAGCCCATTTAGTGCCCCATTCGGGTCGGTCTCTTACATCCCTCCCGAAACAATGTGATGCAGCATTGGAATAATTTACACTTAACGTTTATGCCAAATCTTTTGAACAAGTCGTGTAAGGACGAAATTTATGTTTTCAACGCATAAATCCTTCCGATGTTTTTGGTTTTACCTCGCGAAACATGGTGAGTCGACATTGAAATATTTTACATTGAACGGTCTTGTCAAAAGCTCGAAAAAAATGCTCTCGGGACGAACTTTAGGTTTTAAACTTCGAAATCTATTCGAGTTTTTTGTTTTAGCTCCCGAAACATCGTAATGCAACATTGGAATATTTTGTGCAAGACGCTTGGGCCAAAAAATTAAAACAAACGCTCTCGGGACAAACTTTGGGCTTTCAACTCATAAATCTATCCGAGCTTTTTGGTTTTCCCTCCCGAAACATTGTGATGCAGCATTGGAATAGTTTACATTTAACGTTTATGCCAAATCTTTGGAACAAGTCGTGTAAGGACGAACTTTATGTTTTCAACCCATAAATCCTTCCGATGTTTTTTGTTTTACCTCGCGAAACATGGTGAGTCGACATTGGAATATTTTACATTGAACGGTCTTGTCAAAAGCTCGAAAAAAATGCTCTCGGGACGAACTTTAGATTTTAAACTCTGAAATCTATTCGAGTTTTTTGTTTTAGCTTCCGAAACATCGTAATGCAACATTGAAATATTTTGTGCAAGACGCTTGGGCCAAAAAATTAAAACAAAAGCTCTCGAGACAAACTTTGGGATTTCAACTCATAAATCTATCCGAGCTTTTTGGTTTTCCCTCCCGAAACATTGTGATGCAGCATTGGAATAGTTTACACTTAACGTTTATGCCAAATCTTTGGAACAAGTCGTGTAAGGACGAACTTTATGTTTTCAACGCATAAATCCTTCCGATGTTTTTGGTTTTACCTCGCGAAACATGGTGAGTCGACATTAGAATATTTTACATTGAACGGTCTTGTCAAAAGCTCAAAAAAAACGCTCTGGGGACGAACTTTAGGTTTCAAACTCTGAAATATATTAGAGTTTTTTTGTTTTAGCTCCCGAAACATCGTAATGCAACATTGGAATATTTTGTGCAAGACGCTTGGGCCAAAAAATTAAAACAAACGCTCTCGGGACAAACTTTGGGCTTTCAACTTATAAATCTATCCGAGCTTTTTGGTTTTTCCTCCCGAAACATTGTGATGCAGCATTGGAATAGTTTACACTTAACGTTTATGCCAAATCTTTGGAACAAGTCGTGTAAGGACGAACTTTATGTTTTCAACGCATAAATCCTTCCGATGTTTTTGGTTTTACCTCGCGAAACATGGTGAGTCGACATTGGAATATTTTACATCAAATGCTCGAAAAAAACGCTCTCGGGACGAACTTTAGGTTTTAAACTCTGAAATCTATTAGAGTTTTTTGTTTTAGCTCCCGAAACATCGTAATGCAACATTGGAATATTTTGTGCAAGACGCTTGGGCCAAAAAATTAAAACAAACGCTCTCGGGACAAACTTTGGGTTGTCAACTCACAAATCTATCAGAGCTTTTTGGTTTTCCCTCCTGAAACATTGTGATGCAGCATTGGAATAGTTTACACTTAACGTTTATGCCAAATCTTTGGAACAAGTCGTGTAAGGACGAACTTTATGTTTTCAACGCATAAATCCTTCCGATGTTTTTGGCTTTACCTCGCGAAACCTGGTGAGTCGACATTGGAATATTTTACATTGAACGGTCTTGTCAAAAGCTAAAAAAAACTCTCTCGGGACGAACTTTAGGTTTTAAACTCTGAAATCTATTAGAGTTTTTTGTTTTAGCTCCCGAAACATCGTAATGCAACATTGGAATATTTTGTGCAAGACGCTTGGGCCAAAAAATTAAAACAAACGCTCTCGGGACAAACTTTGGGCTTTCAACTCATAAATCTATCCGAGCTTTTTGGTTTTCCCTCCCGAAACATTGTGATGCAGCATTGGAATAGTTTACACTTAACGTTTATGCCAAATCATTGGAACAATTCGTGTAAGGACGAACTTTATGTTTTCAACGCATAAGTCCTTCCGATGTTTTTTGTTTTACCTCGCGAAACATGGTGAGTCGACATTGGAATATTTTACATTGAACGGTCTTGTCAAAAGCTCGAAAAAAACGCTCTCGGGACGAACTTTAGGTTTTAAACTCTGAAATCTATTCGAGTTTTTTGTTTTAGCTCCCGAAACATCGTAATGCAACATTGGAATATTTTGTGCAAGACGCTTGGCCCAAAAAATTAAAACAAACGCTCTCGGGACAAACTTTGGGTTGTCAACTCATAAATCTATCCGAGCTTTTTGGTTTTCCCTCCTGAAACATTGTGATGCAGCATTGGAATAGTTTACACTT
Source organism: Sicyos edulis (assembly GCA_036507275.1). Lineage (NCBI taxonomy): Eukaryota > Viridiplantae > Streptophyta > Magnoliopsida > Cucurbitales > Cucurbitaceae > Sicyos > Sicyos edulis. Next base: position 18,703,656 of record CM071857.1, on the reverse strand, counting down.
AACGTTTATGCCAAATCTTTGGAACAAGTCGTGTAAGGACGAACTTTATGTTTTCAACGCATAAATCCTTCCGATGTTTTTGGCTTTACCTCGCGAAACCTTGTGAGTCGACATTGGAATATTTTACATTGAACGGTCTTGTCAAAAGCTAAAAAAAACTCTCTCGGGACGAACTTTAGGTTTTAAACTCTGAAATCTATTAGAGTTTTTTGTTTTAGCTCCCGAAACATCGTAATGCAACATTGGAATATTTTGTGCAAGACGCTTGGGCCAAAAAATTAAAACAAACGCTCTCGGGACAAACTTTGGGCTTTCAACTCATAAATCTATCCGAGCTTTTTGGTTTTCCCTCCCGAAACATTGTGATGCAGCATTGGAATAGTTTACACTTAACGTTTATGCCAAATCTTTGAAACAATTCGTGTAAGGACGAACTTTATGTTTTCAACGCATAAATCCTTCCGATGTTTTTTGTTTTACCTCGCGAAACATGGTGAGTCGACATTGGAATATTTTACATTGAACGGTCTTGTCAAAAGCTCAAAAAAAACGCTCTCGGGACGAACTTTAGGTTTTAAACTCTGAAATCTATTCGAGTTTTTTGTTTTAGCTCCCGAAACATCGTAATGCAACATTGGAATATTTTGTGCAAGACGGTTGGGCCAAAAAATTAAAACAAACGCTCTCGGGACAAACTTTGGGCTTTCAACTCATAAATCTATCCGAGCTTTTTGGTTTTCCCTCCTGAAACATTGTGATGTAGCATTGGAAGAGTTTACATTTAACGTTTATGTCAAATCTTTGGAACAAGTCGTGTAAGGACGAACTTTATGTTTTCAACGCATAAATCCTTTCGATGTTTTTGGTTTTACCTCGCGAAACATGGTGAGTCGACATTGGAATATTTTACATTGAAGCGGTCTTGTCAAAAGCTCGAAAGAAAACGCTCTCGGGGGACGAACTTTAGGTTTTAAACTCTGAAATCTATTCGAGTTTTTTGTTTTAACTCCCGAAACATCGTAATGCAACATTGGAATATTTTGTGCAAGACGCTTGGGCCAAAAAATTACAACAAACGCTCTCGGGACAAACTTTGGGCTGTCAACTCATAAATCTATCCGAACTTTTTGGTTTTCCCAACCGAAACATTGTGATACAGCATTGGAATAGTTTACACTTAACGTTTATGCCAAATCTTTGGAACAAGTCGTGTAAGGACGAACTTTATGTTTTCAACGCATAAATCCTTCCGTTGTTTTTGGCTTTACCTCGCGAAACCTGGTGAGTCGACATTGGAATATTTTACATTGAACGGTCTTGTCAAAAGCTCAAAAGAAACGCTCTCGGGACGAACTTTAGGTTTTAAACTCTGAAATCTATTCGAGTTTTTTGTTTTAGCTCCCGAAACATCGTAATGCAACATTGGAATATTTTGTGCAAGACGCTTGGGCCAAAAAATTAAAACAAACGCTCTCGGGACAAACTTTGGCTGTCAACTCATAAATCTATCCGAGCTTTTGGTTTCCCTCCCGAAACATTGTGATGCGACATTGGAATAGTTTACACTTAACTTTTATGCCAAATCTTTGGAACAAGTCGTGTAAGGACGAACTTTATGTTTTCAACGCATAAATCCTTCCGATGTTTCTAGTTTTACCTCGCGAAACATGGTGAGTCGACATTGGAATATTTTACATTGAACGGTCTTGTCAAAAGCTCGAAAAAAAAACGCGCTCTCGGGGACGAACTTTAGGTTTTAAACTCCGAAATCTATTCGAGTTTTTGTTTTAGCTCCGAAACATCGTAATGCAACATTGGAATATTTTGTGCAAGACGCTTGGGCCAAAAATTAAAACAAACGCTCTCGGGACAAACTTTGGGCTTGTCAACTCATAAATCTATCCGAGCTTTTTGGTTTTCCTCCCGAAACATTGTGATCTGACATTGGAATAGTTTTTACTTAACGTTTATGCCAAATCTTTGGAACAAGTCGTGTAAGGACGAACTTTATGTTTTCAACGCATAAATCCTTCCGTTGTTTTTGGCTTTACCTCATGAAACCTGGTGAGTCGACATTGGAATATTTTACATTGAAGCGGTCTTGTCAAAAGCTCGAAAGAAACGCTCTCGGGACGAACTTTAGGTTTTAAACTCTAAAATCTATTCGAGTTTTTGTTTTAGCTCCGAAACATCGTAATGCAACATTGGAATATTTTGTGCAAGACACTTGGGCCAAAAATTAAAACAAACGCTCTCGGGACAAACTTTGGGCTTTCAACTCATAAATCTATCCGAGCTTTTTGGTTTTTCCCTCCGAAACATTGTGATGCAAACATTGGAATAGTTTACACTTAACGTTTATGCCAAATCTTTGGAACAAGTCGTGTAAGGACGAACTTTATGTTTTCAACGCATAAATCCTTCCGATGTTTCTAGTTTTACCTCGCAAACATGGTGAGTCGACATTGGAATATTTTACATTGAACGGTCTTGTCAAAAGCTCGAAAAAAACGCTCTCGGGACGAACTTTAGGTTTTAAACTCGAAATCTATTTGGGTTTTTGTTTTAGCTCGAAACATCGTAATGCAACATTGGAATATTTTGTGCAAGACGCTTGGGCCAAAAAATTAAAACAAACGCTCCGGGACAAACTTTGGCTGTCAACTCATAAATCTATCCGAGCTTTTTGGTTTTCCCTCCCGAAACATTGTGATGCAAACATTGGAATAGTTTACACTTAACTTTTATGCCAAATCTTTGGAACAAGTCGTGTAGGGACGAACTTTATGTTTTCAACGCATAAATCCTTCCGATGTTTCTAGTTTTACCTCGCGAAACATGGTGAGTCGACATTGGAATATTTTACATTGAGCGGTCTTGTCAAAAGCTCGAAAAAAACGCTCTCGGGGACGAACTTTAGGTTTTAAACTCCGAAATCTATTCGGTTTTTTGTTTTAGCTCGAAACATCGTAATGCAACATTGGAATATTTTGTGCAAGACGCTTGGGCCAAAAAAATTAAAACAAACGCTCTCGGGACAAACTTTGGGCTGTCAACTCATAAATCTATCCGAGCTTTTTGGTTTTCCTCCGAAACATTGTGATCTGACATTGGAATAGTTTACACTTAACGTTTATGCCAAATCTTTGGAACAAGTCGTGTAAGGACGAACTTTATGTTTTCAACGCATAAATCCTTCCGTTGTTTTTGGCTTTACCTCATGAAAAACTGGTGAGTCGACATTGGAATATTTTACATTGAACGGTCTTGTCAAAAGCTCGAAAAAAACGCTCGGGACGAACTTTAGGTTTTAAACTCTAAAATCTATTCGAGTTTTTTGTTTTAGCTCCCGAAACATCGTAATGCAACATTGGAATATTTTGTGCAAGACACTTGGGCCAAAAAATTAAAACAAACGCTCTCGGGACAAACTTTGGGCTTTCAACTCATAAATCTATCCGAGCTTTTTGGTTTTCCCTCCCGAAACATTGTGATGCAGCATTGGAATAGTTTACACTTAACGTTTATGCCAAATCTTTGGAACAAGTCGTGTAAGGACGAACTTTATGTTTTCAACGCATAAATCCTTCCGATGTTTCTGGTTTTACCTCGCGAAACATGGTGAGTCGACATTGGAATATTTTACATTGAACGGTCTTGTCAAAAGCTCGAAAAAAACGCTCTCGGGACGAACTTTAGGTTTTAAACTCCGAAATCTATTCGGGTTTTTTGTTTTAGCTCCCGAAACATCGTAATGCAACATTGGAATATTTTGTGCAAGACGGTTGGGCCAAAAAATTAAAACAAACGCTCTCTGGACAAACTTTGGGCTTTCAACTCATAAATCTATCCGAGCTTTTCGGTTTTCCCTCCCGAAACATTGTGATGCAGCATTGGAAGAGTTTACATTTAACGTTTATGCCAAATCTTTGGAACAAGTCGTGTAAGGACGAACTTTATGTTTTCAACGCATAAATCCTTCCGATGTTTTTGGTTTTACCTCGCGAAACATGGTGAGTCGACATTGGAATATTTTACATTGAACGGTCTTGTCAAAAGCTCGAAAGAAACGCTCTCGGGACGAACTTTAGGTTTTAAACTCTGAAATCTATTCGAGTTTTTTGTTTTAGCTCCCGAAACATCGTAATGCAACATTGGAATATTTTGTGCAAGACGCTTAGGCCAAAAAATTAAAACAAACGCTCTCGGGACAAACTTTGGCGTGTCAACTCATAAATCTATCCGAGCTTTTTGGTTTCCCTCCGAAACATTGTGATGCAAACATTGGAATAGTTTACACTTAACTTTTATGCCAAATCTTTGGAACAAGTCGTGTAAGGACGAACTTTATGTTTTCAACGCATAAATCCTTCCGATGTTTCTGGTTTTACCTCGCGAAACATGGTGAGTCGACATTGGAATATTTTACATTGAACGGTCTTGTCAAAAGCTCGAAAAAACGCTCTCGGGACGAACTTTAGGTTTTAAACTCCGAAATCTATTCGGGTTTTTTGTTTTAGCTCGAAACATCGTAATGCAACATTGGAATATTTTGTGCAAGACGGTTGGGCCAAAAATTAAAACAAACGCCTCGGGACAAACTTTGGCTGTCAACTCATAAATCTATCCGAGCTTTTTGGTTTTCCCTCCCGAAACATTGTGATGCAGCATTGGAATAGTTTACACTTAACTTTTATGCCAAATCTTTGGAACAAGTCGTGTAAGGACGAACTTTATGTTTTCAACGCATAAATCCTTCCGATGTTTCTAGTTTTACCTCGCGAAACATGGTGAGTCGACATTGGAATATTTTACATTGAACGGTCTTGTCAAAAGCTCGAAAAAAACGCTCTCGGGACGAACTTTAGGTTTTAAACTCCGAAATCTATTCGGGTTTTTTGTTTTAGCTCCCGAAACATCGTAATGCAACATTGGAATATTTTGTGCAAGACGGTTGGGCCAAAAAATTAAAACAAACGCTCTCGGGACAAACTTTGGGCTTTCAACTCATAAATCTATCCGAGCTTTTTGGTTTTCCCTCCGAAACATTGTGATACCGGCATTGGAATAGTTTACACTTAACGTTTATGCCAAATCTTTGGAACAAGTCGTGTAAGGACGAACTTTATGTTTTCAACGCATAAATCCTTCCGTTGTTTTTGGCTTTACCTCGCGAAACCTGGTGAGTCGACATTGGAATATTTTACATTGAACGGTCTTGTCAAAAGCTCGAAAGAAACGCTCTCGGGACGAACTTTAGGTTTTAAACTCTAAAATCTATTCGAGTTTTTTGTTTTAGCTCCCGAAACATCGTAATGCAACATTGGAATATTTTGTGCAAGACACTTGGGCCAAAAAATTAAAACAAACGCTCTCGGGACAAACTTTGGGCTTTCAACTCATAAATCTATCCGAGCTTTTTGGTTTTCCCTCCCGAAACATTGTGATGCAGCATTGGAATAGTTTACACTTAACGTTTATGCCAAATCTTTGGAACAAGTCGTGTAAGGACGAACTTTATGTTTTCAACGCATAAATCCTTCCGATGTTTCTAGTTTTACCTCGCGAAACATGGTGAGTCGACATTGGAATATTTTACATTGAACGGTCTTGTCAAAAGCTCGAAAAAAACGCTCTCGGGACGAACTTTAGGTTTTAAACTCGAAATCTATTCGGTTTTTTGTTTTAGCTCGAAACATCGTAATGCAACATTGGAATATTTTGTGCAAGGCGGTTGGGCCAAAAATTAAAACAAACGCTCTGGACAAACTTTGGGCTTTCAACTCATAAATCTATCCGAGCTTTTTGGTTTTCCCTCCCGAAACATTGTGATGCAAACATTGGAATAGTTTACATTTAACTTTTATGCCAAATCTTTGGAACAAGTCGTGTAAGGACGAACTTTATGTTTTCAACGCATAAATCCTTCCGATGTTTTTGGTTTTACCTCATGAAACATGGTGAGTCGACATTGGAATATTTTACATTGAGCGGTCTTGTCAAAAGCTCGAAAAAGCGCTCTCGGGGACGAACTTTAGGTTTTAAACTCGAAATCTATTCGAGTTTTTGTTTTAGCTCTCGAAACATCGTAATGCAACATTGGAATATTTTGTGCAAGACGCTTGGGCCAAAAATTAAAACAAACGCGCTCTCGGGACAAACTTTGGCGTGTCAACTCATAAATCTATCCGAGCTTTTTGGTTTTCCCTCCCGAAACATTGTGATGCAGCATTGGAATAGTTTACACTTAACTTTTATGCCAAATCTTTGGAACAAGTCGTGTAAGGACGAACTTTATGTTTTCAACGCATAAATCCTTCCGATGTTTCTGGTTTTACCTCGCGAAACATGGTGAGTCGACATTGGAATATTTTACATTGAACGGTCTTGTCAAAAGCTCGAAAAAAACGCTCTCGGGACGAACTTTAGGTTTTAAACTCCGAAATCTATTCGGGTTTTTTGTTTTAGCTCCCGAAACATCGTAATGCAACATTGGAATATTTTGTGCAAGACGGTTGGGCCAAAAAATTAAAACAAACGCTCCCGGGACAAACTTTGGCCTGTCAACTCATAAATCTATCCGAGCTTTTTGGTTTTTTCCTCCGAAACATTGTGATGCGACATTGGAATAGTTTACACTTAACTTTTATGCCAAATCTTTGGAACAAGTCGTGTAAGGACGAACTTTATGTTTTCAACGCATAAATCCTTCCGATGTTTCTAGTTTTACCTCGCGAAACATGGTGAGTCGACATTGGAATATTTTACATTGAACGGTCTTGTCAAAAGCTCGAAAAAAAACGCTCTCGGGACGAACTTTAGGTTTTAAACTCCGAAATCTATTCGGGTTTTTTGTTTTAGCTCCCAAACATCGTAATGCAACATTGGAATATTTTGTGCAAGACGGTTGGGCCAAAAAATTAAAACAAACGCTCTCGGGACAAACTTTGGGCTTTCAACTCATAAATCTATCCGAGCTTTTTGGTTTTCCCTCCCGAAACATTGTGATACAGCATTGGAATAGTTTACACTTAACGTTTATGCCAAATCTTTGGAACAAGTCGTGTAAGGACGAACTTTATGTTTTCAACGCATAAATCCTTCCGTTGTTTTTGGCTTTACCTCGCGAAACCTGGTGAGTCGACATTGGAATATTTTACATTGAACGGTCTTGTCAAAAGCTCGATAGAAACGCTCTCGGGACGAACTTTAGGTTTTAAACTCTAAAATCTATTCGAGTTTTTTGTTTTAGCTCCCGAAACATCGTAATGCAACATTGGAATATTTTGTGCAAGACACTTGGGCCAAAAAATTAAAACAAACGCTCTCGGGACAAACTTTGGGCTTTCAACTCATAAATCTATCCGAGCTTTTTGGTTTTCCCTCCCGAAACATTGTGATGCAGCATTGGAATAGTTTACACTTAACGTTTATGCCAAATCTTTGGAACAAGTCGTGTAAGGACGAACTTTATGTTTTCAACGCATAAATCCTTCCGATGTTTCTAGTTTTACCTCGCGAAACATGGTGAGTCGACATTGGAATATTTTACATTGAACGGTCTTGTCAAAAGCTCGAAAAAACGCTCTCGGGGACGAACTTTAGGTTTTAAACTCCGAAATCTATTCGGGTTTTTTGTTTTAGCTCCCGAAACATCGTAATGCAACATTGGAATATTTTGTGCAAGACGCTTGGGCCAAAAAATTAAAACAAACGCTCCGGGACAAACTTTGGGCTTTCAACTCATAAATCTATCCGAGCTTTTTGGTTTTCCCTCCGAAACATTGTGATGCAAACATTGGAATAGTTTACACTTAACTTTTATGCCAAATCTTTGGAACAAGTCGTGTAAGGACGAACTTTATGTTTTCAACGCATAAATCCTTCCGATGTTTCTAGTTTTACCTCATGAAACATGGTGAGTCGACATTGGAATATTTTACATTGAACGGTCTTGTCAAAAGCTCAAAAACGCGCTCTCGGGACGAACTTTAGGTTTTAAACTCCGAAATCTATTCGGGTTTTTGTTTTAGCTCCGAAACATCGTAATGCAACATTGGAATATTTTGTGCAAGACGCTTGGGCCAAAAATTAAAACAAACGCTCTCGGGACAAACTTTGGGTGTCAACTCATAAATCTATCCGAGCTTTTTGGTTTTCCCTCCCGAAACATTGTGATACAGCATTGGAATAGTTTACACTTAACGTTTATGCCAAATCTTTGGAACAAGTCGTGTAAGGACGAACTTTATGTTTTCAACGCATAAATCCTTCCGATGTTTCTGGTTTTACCTCGCGAAACATGGTGAGTCGACATTGGAATATTTTACATTGAACGGTCTTGTCAAAAGCTCGAAAAAAACGCTCTCGGGACGAACTTTAGGTTTTAAACTCCGAAATCTATTCGGGTTTTTTGTTTTAGCTCCCGAAACATCGTAATGCAACATTGGAATATTTTGTGCAAGACGGTTGGGCCAAAAAATTAAAACAAACGCTCCCGGGACAAACTTTGGCCTGTCAACTCATAAATCTATCCGAGCTTTTTGGTTTTCCCTCCCGAAACATTGTGATGCAGCATTGGAATAGTTTACACTTAACTTTTATGCCAAATCTTTGGAACAAGTCGTGTAAGGACGAACTTTATGTTTTCAACGCATAAATCCTTCCGATGTTTCTAGTTTTACCTCGCGAAACATGGTGAGTCGACATTGGAATATTTTACATTGAACGGTCTTGTCAAAAGCTCGAAAAAACGCTCGGGGACGAACTTTAGGTTTTAAACTCCGAAATCTATTCGGGTTTTTGTTTTAGCTCCGAAACATCGTAATGCAACATTGGAATATTTTGTGCAAGACGGTTGGGCCAAAAATTAAAACAAACGCTCTCGGGACAAACTTTGGGTGTCATCAACTCATAAATCTATCCGAGCTTTTTGGTTTTCCCTCCCGAAACATTGTGATACAGCATTGGAATAGTTTACACTTAACGTTTATGCCAAATCTTTGGAACAAGTCGTGTAAGGACGAACTTTATGTTTTCAACGCATAAATCCTTCCGTTGTTTTTGGCTTTACCTCGCGAAACCTGGTGAGTCGACATTGGAATATTTTACATTGAACGGTCTTGTCAAAAGCTCGATAGAAACGCTCTCGGGACGAACTTTAGGTTTTAAACTCTAAAATCTATTCGAGTTTTTTGTTTTAGCTCCCGAAACATCGTAATGCAACATTGGAATATTTTGTGCAAGACACTTGGGCCAAAAAATTAAAACAAACGCTCTCGGGACAAACTTTGGGCTTTCAACTCATAAATCTATCCGAGCTTTTTGGTTTTCCCTCCCGAAACATTGTGATGCAAAGATTGGAATAGTTTACACTTAACGTTTATGCCAAATCTTTGGAACAAGTCGTGTAAGGACGAACTTTATGTTTTCAACGCATAAATCCTTCCGATGTTTCTAGTTTTACCTCGCGAAACATGGTGAGTCGACATTGGAATATTTTACATTGAACGGTCTTGTCAAAAGCTCGAAAAAAACGCTCTCGGGACGAACTTTAGGTTTTAAACTCCGAAATCTATTCGGGTTTTTTGTTTTAGCTCCCGAAACATCGTAATGCAACATTGGAATATTTTGTGCAAGACGCTTGGGCCAAAAAATTAAAACAAACGCTCCCGGGACAAACTTTGGCCTGTCAACTCATAAATCTATCCGAGCTTTTTGGTTTTCCCTCCGAAACATTGTGACAAAAGCATTGGAATAGTTTACATTGTGATGCAAAGACATTGGAATAGTTTTAACTTTTATGCCAAATCTTTGGAACAAGTCGTGTAAGGACGAACTTTATGTTTTCAACGCATAAATCCTTCCGATGTTTCTAGTTTTACCTCGCGAAACATGGTGAGTCGACATTGGAATATTTTACATTGAACGGTCTTGTCAAAAGCTCGAAACAAACGCTCTCGGGACGAACTTTAGGTTTTAAACTCAAATCTATTCGGTTTTTTGTTTTAGCTCCCGAAACATCGTAATGCAACATTGGAATATTTTGTGCAAGACGCTTGGGCCAAAAAATTAAAACAAACGCTCTCGGGACAAACTTTGGGCTGTCAACTCATAAATCTATCCGAGCTTTTTGGTTTTCCCTCCCAAACATTGTGATACAAAGATTGGAATAGTTTACACTTAACGTTTATGCCAAAATCTTTGGAACAAGTCGTGTAAGGACGAACTTTATGTTTTCAACGCATAAATCCTTCCGTTGTTTTTGGCTTTACCTCGCGAAACTGGTGAGTCGACATTGGAATATTTTACATTGAACGGTCTTGTCAAAAGCTCGAAAGAAACGCTCTCGGGGACGAACTTTAGGTTTTAAACTCTAAAATCTATTCGAGTTTTTTGTTTTAGCTCCCGAAACATCGTAATGCAACATTGGAATATTTTGTGCAAGACACTTGGGCCAAAAAATTAAAACAAACGCTCTCGGGACAAACTTTGGGCTTTCAACCCATAAATCTATCCGAGCTTTTTGGTTTTCCCTCCCAAACATTGTGATGCAAAGATTGGAATAGTTTACACTTAACGTTTATGCCAAATCTTTGGAACAAGTCGTGTAAGGACGAACTTTATGTTTTCAACGCATAAATCCTTCCGATGTTTCTGGTTTTACCTCATGAAACATGGTGAGTCGACATTGGAATATTTTACATTGAACGGTCTTGTCAAAAGCTCGAAAAAAACGCTCTCGGGACGAACTTTAGGTTTTAAACTCCGAAATCTATTCGGGTTTTTTGTTTTAGCTCCCGAAACATCGTAATGCAACATTGGAATATTTTGTGCAAGACGGTTGGGCCAAAAAATTAAAACAAACGCTCTCTGGACAAACTTTGGGCTTTCAACTCATAAATCTATCCGAGCTTTTCGGTTTTCCCTCCCGAAACATTGTGATGCAAAGATTGGAAGAGTTTACATTTAACGTTTATGCCAAATCTTTGGAACAAGTCGTAAGTAAGGACGAACTTTATGTTTTCAACGCATAAATCCTTCCGATGTTTTTGGTTTTACTCATGAAACATGGTGAGTCGACATTGGAATATTTTACATTGAACGGTCTTGTCAAAAGCTCGAAAGAAACGCTCTCGGGACGAACTTTAGGTTTTAAACTCTGAAATCTATTCGAGTTTTTTGTTTTAGCTCCCGAAACATCGTAATGCAACATTGGAATATTTTGTGCAAGACGCTTAGGCCAAAAAATTAAAACAAACGCTCTCGGGACAAACTTTGGCGTGTCAACTCATAAATCTATCCGAGCTTTTTGGTTTTCCTCCGAAACATTGTGATGCAAAGATTGGAATAGTTTACACTTAACTTTTATGCCAAATCTTTGGAACAAGTCGTGTAAGGACGAACTTTATGTTTTCAACGCATAAATCCTTCCGATGTTTTTGGTTTTACCTCGCGAAACATGGTGAGTCGACATTGGAATATTTTACATTGAACGGTCTTGTCAAAAGCTCGAAAAAAACGCTCTCGGGACGAACTTTAGGTTTTAAACTCCGAAATCTATTCGGGTTTTTTGTTTTAGCTCCCGAAACATCGTAATGCAACATTGGAATATTTTGTGCAAGACGGTTGGGCCAAAAAATTAAAACAAACGCTCCCGGGACAAACTTTGGCCCCTCAACTCATAAATCTATCCGAGCTTTTTGGTTTTCCCTCCCGAAACATTGTGATGCAGCATTGGAATAGTTTACACTTAACTTTTATGCCAAATCTTTGGAACAAGTCGTGTAAGGACGAACTTTATGTTTTCAACGCATAAATCCTTCCGATGTTTCTAGTTTTACCTCGCGAAACATGGTGAGTCGACATTGGAATATTTTACATTGAACGGTCTTGTCAAAAGCTCGAAAAAAATGCTCTCGGGACGAACTTTAGGTTTTAAACTCCGAAATCTATTCGGGTTTTTTGTTTTAGCTCCCGAAACATCGTAATGCAACATTGGAATATTTTGTGCAAGACGCTTGGGCCAAAAAATTAAAACAAACGCTCTCGGGACAAACTTTGGGCTGTCAACTCATAAATCTATCCGAGCTTTTTGGTTTTCCCTCCCGAAACATTGTGATACAGCATTGGAATAGTTTACACTTAACGTTTATGCCAAATCTTTGGAACAAGTCGTGTAAGGACGAACTTTATGTTTTCAACGCATAAATCCTTCCGTTGTTTTTGGCTTTACCTCGCGAAACCTGGTGAGTCGACATTGGAATATTTTACATTGAACGGTCTTGTCAAAAGCTCGATAGAAACGCTCTCGGGACGAACTTTAGGTTTTAAACTCTAAAATCTATTCGAGTTTTTTGTTTTAGCTCCCGAAACATCGTAATGCAACATTGGAATATTTTGTGCAAGACACTTGGGCCAAAAAATTAAAACAAACGCTCTCGGGACAAACTTTGGGCTTTCAACTCATAAATCTATCCGAGCTTTTTGGTTTTCCCTCCCGAAACATTGTGATGCAGCATTGGAATAGTTTACACTTAACGTTTATGCCAAATCTTTGGAACAAGTCGTGTAAGGACGAACTTTATGTTTTCAACGCATAAATCCTTCCGATGTTTCTAGTTTTACCTCGCGAAACATGGTGAGTCGACATTGGAATATTTTACATTGAACGGTCTTGTCAAAAGCTCGAAAAAAACGCTCTCGGGACGAACTTTAGGTTTTAAACTCCGAAATCTATTCGGGTTTTTTGTTTTAGCTCCCGAAACATCGTAATGCAACATTGGAATATTTTGTGCAAGACGCTTGGGCCAAAAAATTAAAACAAACGCTCCCGGGACAAACTTTGGCCTGTCAACTCATAAATCTATCCGAGCTTTTTGGTTTTCCCTCCCGAAACATTGTGATGCAGCATTGGAATAGTTTACACTTAACTTTTATGCCAAATCTTTGGAACAAGTCGTGTAAGGACGAACTTTATGTTTTCAACGCATAAATCCTTCCGATGTTTCTAGTTTTACCTCGCGAAACATGGTGAGTCGACATTGGAATATTTTACATTGAACGGTCTTGTCAAAAGCTCGAAAAAAACGCTCTCGGGACGAACTTTAGGTTTTAAACTCCGAAATCTATTCGGGTTTTTTGTTTTAGCTCCCGAAACATCGTAATGCAACATTGGAATATTTTGTGCAAGACGCTTGGGCCAAAAAATTAAAACAAACGCTCTCGGGACAAACTTTGGGCTGTCAACTCATAAATCTATCCGAGCTTTTTGGTTTTCCCTCCCGAAACATTGTGATACAGCATTGGAATAGTTTACACTTAACGTTTATGCCAAATCTTTGGAACAAGTCGTGTAAGGACGAACTTTATGTTTTCAACGCATAAATCCTTCCGTTGTTTTTGGCTTTACCTCGCGAAACCTGGTGAGTCGACATTGGAATATTTTACATTGAACGGTCTTGTCAAAAGCTCGAAAGAAACGCTCTCGGGACGAACTTTAGGTTTTAAACTCTAAAATCTATTCGAGTTTTTTGTTTTAGCTCCCGAAACATCGTAATGCAACATTGGAATATTTTGTGCAAGACACTTGGGCCAAAAAATTAAAACAAACGCTCTCGGGACAAACTTTGGGCTTTCAACTCATAAATCTATCCGAGCTTTTTGGTTTTCCCTCCCGAAACATTGTGATGCAAAGATTGGAATAGTTTACACTTAACGTTTATGCCAAATCTTTGGAACAAGTCGTGTAAGGACGAACTTTATGTTTTCAACGCATAAATCCTTCCGATGTTTCTGGTTTTACCTCGCGAAACATGGTGAGTCGACATTGGAATATTTTACATTGAACGGTCTTGTCAAAAGCTCGAAAAAAACGCTCTCGGGACGAACTTTAGGTTTTAAACTCCGAAATCTATTCGGGTTTTTTGTTTTAGCTCCCGAAACATCGTAATGCAACATTGGAATATTTTGTGCAAGACGGTTGGGCCAAAAAATTAAAACAAACGCTCTCTGGACAAACTTTGGGCTTTCAACTCATAAATCTATCCGAGCTTTTCGGTTTTCCCTCCCGAAACATTGTGATGCAGCATTGGAAGAGTTTACATTTAACGTTTATGCCAAATCTTTGGAACAAGTCGTGTAAGGACGAACTTTATGTTTTCAACGCATAAATCCTTCCGATGTTTTTGGTTTTACCTCGCGAAACATGGTGAGTCGACATTGGAATATTTTACATTGAACGGTCTTGTCAAAAGCTCGAAAGAAACGCTCTCGGGACGAACTTTAGGTTTTAAACTCTGAAATCTATTCGAGTTTTTTGTTTTAGCTCCCGAAACATCGTAATGCAACATTGGAATATTTTGTGCAAGACGCTTAGGCCAAAAAATTAAAACAAACGCTCTCGGGACAAACTTTGGCGTGTCAACTCATAAATCTATCCGAGCTTTTTGGTTTTCCCTCCCGAAACATTGTGATGCAGCATTGGAATAGTTTACACTTAACTTTTATGCCAAATCTTTGGAACAAGTCGTGTAAGGACGAACTTTATGTTTTCAACGCATAAATCCTTCCGATGTTTCTGGTTTTACCTCGCGAAACATGGTGAGTCGACATTGGAATATTTTACATTGAACGGTCTTGTCAAAAGCTCGAAAAAAACGCTCTCGGGACGAACTTTAGGTTTTAAACTCCGAAATCTATTCGGGTTTTTTGTTTTAGCTCCCGAAACATCGTAATGCAACATTGGAATATTTTGTGCAAGACGGTTGGGCCAAAAAATTAAAACAAACGCTCTCTAAACAAACTTTGGGCTTCAACTCATAAATCTATCCGAGCTTTTTGGTTTTCCCTCCCGAAACATTGTGATGCAGCATTGGAAGAGTTTACATTTAACGTTTATGCCAAATCTTTGGAACAAGTCGTGTAAGGACGAACTTTATGTTTTCAACGCATAAATCCTTCCGATGTTTTTGGTTTTACCTCGCGAAACATGGTGAGTCGACATTGGAATATTTTACATTGAACGGTCTTGTCAAAAGCTCGAAAGAAACGCTCTCGGGACGAACTTTAGGTTTTAAACTCTGAAATCTATTCGAGTTTTTTGTTTTAACTCCCGAAACATCGTAATGCAACATTGGAATATTTTGTGCAAGACGCTTGGGCCAAAAAATTAAAACAAACGCACTCGGGACAAACTTTGGGCTGTCAACTCATAAATCTATCCGAGCTTTTTGGTTTTCCCTCCCGAAACATTGTGATACAGCAAGAGTCCACTCTAACCTTAATCTGAAACCCCGAAACATGTTGACTACAACGCATTTAATTCTAATCTTTCAAACTGACACAAAATCATTTTTTACAAAGCTAATGTGTTCAATTAGTTCAAACATTTATCGGTATCTTTTGCACCATTTCCTATTCGTGTCAAAAATTTAAAATTTGATAATTTAAAAACACAAAAGTTTTATTTTTACAATTTTAAAACTTTTTTTAAAACCCAAAAGTTTACATTTTTTAATCTTTGATATTAAAAAATCGTAACTTTTTGTCTTTATATTATTAAACTCACTTTTTTCTATGAGTACTTGAATTTTGTGGGTCAAATGTTCGTGTATTTTTAGTACATGGATTTTTCTCACAACACCATTTCAATAAAAAGGAAAATATTAGCTTCTAACTTTGATTCTATTACGCTAAAACACACTTATTCAAATGCATGAAATTCTATTTCGAACTAACACAAAATCATTTTTTCTGAAGTTACACTGTGAAAGTAGTTCAAACATTTATCAGTATGTTCTGCCGCATTTGCTATCTGTGTCAAAAATTTGAAATTCTAAAAATTTTAAGACATAAAGTTTTCATTTTTATCATTTAAAGTCTATTTTTAAAAAACCCTAAAGTTTTAATTTTTGAACTTTTGATATACAAGAAATCTTAACTTTTTTTTTTTAGACTATTAAAATCACTATTTTCGTTCACTATTTGAAATTTTTGGGTCAAATTTTCATTGGTTTTAGTCTACTTGGAGTTTCCTCACAACACCATTGCAATAAAAAAGAAAGTGTCCACTCTAACCTTAATCTTGAAACCCAGAAACATGTTGACTACAACGCATTTAATTTTAATCTTTCGAACTGACACAAAATCATTTTTTATAAAGTTAATGTGTTCAATTAGTTCAAACATTTTATCGTTGTCTTCTCCACCATTTCCTATTCATGTCTAAAATTTAAAATTTTGATAATTTAAAACACAAAAGTTTTATTTTTACAATTTTAAGACTTTTTGTTTTAAACCCAAAAGTTTACATTTTTTAATCTTTGATATTAAAAAATCATAACTTTTTGTCTTTATATTATTAAACTCACTTTTTTCGAAGAGTACTTGAATTTTGTGGGTCAAATGTTCGTGTAGTTTTAGCTACATGGAGTTTTCTCACAACATCATTTCAATAAAAAGGAAAATATTACCTTCTAACTTTGATTCTATGACGCTAAAACACACTTACTCAAATGCATGAAATTCTAATCTTTCGAACTAACACAAAATCATTTTTTATGAAGTTACACTATAAGGACCCGACCCAAATTAGGGTCTAAACCTAAGTCTTTAACTCTAAATGCATGAAAACAACGTTCGACACTTAGGGCATGTATAATTAAATCTGGTAAAGCAATGTTATTGAAATCCACTAAAGAACAAGTTTATAAAAACCATAAAATTCGATCAAAGTGTCATTGGGTACCCAAAAGTCAAAACATAAAAGCTCGAGTAAATATGTACAACTTATCATTCCCCTAAATAGTTCATGCAGAAGGAATAAATTAAAAAGACTCTACACAAAGTAATGCAGCATGTCCCATGGTCATCTCCAACTCCGTCGATCATCTATCACGGTACAATCTAGTAGTACCTGTGGGGATTCCAGAGTGGAAAAAGTGAGTTTTCGCAAGCTCAATAAGGCTTCCCCAGCTCGGAGACAGACATGCACAAGAATACAAACATCAACAAACATGTATGATCACCAACATAACCGAAGGGTATACAAAACTCAAGCTCCTGGTGCTAGGTCTAGAAACCTCGTCCTTGACGAGCACCACGCGCCCTGAGTC
This sequence comes from Sicyos edulis, assembly GCA_036507275.1. Lineage (NCBI taxonomy): Eukaryota > Viridiplantae > Streptophyta > Magnoliopsida > Cucurbitales > Cucurbitaceae > Sicyos > Sicyos edulis. Next base: position 18,686,542 of record CM071857.1, on the reverse strand, counting down.
CTAATCTCCTAATGCTCATACTGAGCAGTCTAAGGATCGTAGACCCAAGACCAAAACTCACAAGAGTCCTCTAACTCGAGAGCAATCTGGCATCCTACTCCAAAGGGAACTGGTGAGTCGAGTAACCTATTGGCCCCAGGCCTCGTACTCACGGCAAGAGGTGGTGCCACACCAATCACCAAGGAACCATATCAGGCACATATCACCTACCTAGAGAGAGCCTAGGCTACTAGTGGAAACCATCCAGGGTCGTGAGCCTTGCCGGCCGACCATCCACGAAAGTCCTGCGGAGAGAGAGAATATCACCTCAAGCGAGAGTGTGAGCCCGAATATCATTGTCCACACCCACCTACTAGTCTCCTCTATCCAGTTTTCATGACTCGTTTGGGTTCAAACAAGTCATCAAGCTGTACATCAAACATCATGCAAGTTCATATCAGGACAATCATGCAACCATATGCAACTCGACCATATCAGAAAGATATACATGATTCATACATCACTAGTCATACATGAAACAAGCATGAAATGTATATGCTATCGATGCAATCAAATGCAACATACAATGCACATGGTTATGTTACAATCAAACAAATCAACTAATGCAAGTAAACCGACACATGTATTAACCACAAGTCCTCGAGAAGGGGGTAAAGGGTCCCTTACCTGCAGATCCACTAACAGATCTCCATGAATCCACTAGAAGCTCCAACTAGCCAAACACAACTCCGAGCCTTAAAACGAACAAACCTGTCAAAAGTAGCACCTCAGACCATCAAAATCGAATCCAAAATATCAAAATTATCAAACCAGGAAGAACCTCGAAAAATGTGTCCTAGAGACACCCCACAGCTACACATGCCTCACGAACTCGACTCAGCAAAATAGAAAATGGTTCAGGTCAAATCTGGTAAATAAAAGTCAATGGGTCAAAACTCATCATTTTACCTAAGCCAAACACCCTTTAAACTCGAATCTAAACCACCACTAAACCACGACTTGACTATGTTTAACCTTTAGCCAAACAAGCTTGACCATTATTTAAATAACCTTAAACAAACACCCTAAATGCATTCTTTAAATATCCAAAACACCATAACAAACACCTTATCTCTAACTTGAATGGTCATAAACCAACAAACAAACATGCTTAATCCATCATTTAAATAGCTTTAAACTCTCAATCAAACAAGCTTAAAACCCAACTTGAATGACATTCAACAAACAAACATGGCCAATCCACCATTTAAATAACCATAAACATCAACTTAAATAAGCTTAAACATGGAAACAAACACCCTTAATCCTCATTTAAATGTCCATAACCCAGTAAACAAACATCCCTAATCCATCAATTTAATAGTTTTAAACTCAACCAAACAGCTCATAAACCTTCTTTAAATGCATTTAAACAAGTAACCAAACAACCACAATTCACCATTAGAATAACATAAACTTAAAACAAACACCACAATAACTCAAAACAAACACCCATCTTCTTCTACCGTGAGATCAAACCACTAACAAATGGAGAGAACAACCATATCACCTGAGCTACGTCTTCTTCTCTACGACGGCCACACCCATGCGACGGCGGACAAGCTGCTCCTCGGCGGCGTTTCAACTGATAGCTCGAACCCACGCTAACTACCCACGACGACACGAGTAGCTTCACGGCGGCAGCTTGACCCACGCGCATGAGTAATCCTCGAACCCCACCGCACGAAACTCACACGCAAGCCACATTCCACAATGGATCGAACCCACACGACTGCAAAGACCCAATCCGCAGCTGCGACGCAACACAACAGCCCGAACGGCGGCGCTGCTCACTAGAGAAGATGAAGGCTAAATCCTTCCGGCGGAGGCAAGCAAGTCAAAATCGTGAATGAGAGAGTGAGAGAGATGAACAGTGCCATTTTCCTAGGGATTTCATTTCTAAAAAATTGACTTAAATATCCGGCACAAAGACCAAACTGCCCCTACTTTTAGCCTTAACCACAAAATGGCCCTTTTTACCTATTTTATTCCATTTTAGAACAATCCAAACAATGATATGTACACTTTAAAAGTAGTTCAAACATTTATCGCTATCTTCTACCGCATTTGTTATTCGTGTCAAAAATTTGAAATTCTAAAATTTTAAAACACAAAGATTTCATTTTTTTTTTCATTTAAAGCCCATTTTTTTAAGCCCTAAAGTTTTATTTTTGAACTTGTGATATGCAAAAAATCGTAACTTTCTGTTTTAAGACTATTACACTCACTATTTTCCATGAGTATTTGGAATTTATGGGTCAAACTTTCATTGATTTTAGTCTACATGGAGTTTCCTCACAACACCGTTGCAATAAAAAGAAAGTGTTCATTCTAACCTTAAACTTGAAACCCTGAAACATGTTGACTACAACGCATTTAATTCTAATCTTTTGAACTAATACAAAATCATTTTTTATAAAGTTAATGTGTTCAAGTAGTTCAAACATTTATCGTTGTCTTCTGCCCCATTTCTTTGTGTCTAAAATTTGAAATTTTGATAATTTAAAACACAAAAGTTGTATTTTTTTTTCAACTTTAAAACTAATTTTTTTTTAAACCAAATAGTTTAAATTTTGTTAATCTTTGATATTAAAAAAATCATAACTTTTTTTCTTTAGATTATTAAACTCACTTTTTTCGATCGGTACTTGATATTTGTGGGTCAAATGTTTGTGTATTTTTAGTCTACATGAAGTTTTCTCACAACACATTGCAATAAAATGGAAAATATTAACCGTAACTTTGATTCTAAAACGCTATAACACCCTTACTCGAACGCATGAAATTCTAATATTTCGAATTAACACAAAATCATTTTTTATAAAGTTATAGTATGGAAGTAGTTCAAACATTTATCATTGTTTTCTGCACAATTTGCTATCCGTGTAAAAAATTTGAAATTCTAATAATTTGAGAACACAAAGTTTTCGTTTTTATCATTTAAACCAATTTTTTAAACCCAAACATTTTAATTTTTGAACTTTTGATATACAAAAAATCGTAACGTTTTTGTTTTTAGATTATTAAACTCACTTTTTTCAATGAGTATTGAATTTCATGGGTCAAATTTTCATTGGTTTTAGTCTACATTGAATGTCCTCACAACACTAAAAGGAAAAAATATATATATATATATATATATATATATATTTCATTCTAACTTTAATCCAAAAACCCCAAAACATATTGACTACAACGCATTTAATTCTAATCTTTCGAATTAACACAAAATCACTTTTTGTAAAGTTAATGCGTTCAAGTAGTTAATGTGTTCAAGTAGTTCAAACATTTATCGTTGTCTTCTGCACCATTTCCTATTCATGTCTAAAATTTGAAAATTTTATAATTTAAAAACAAAAAAGTTTTGTTTTCAACTTTAAAACTTTTTTTTTAAACCCAAAAGATTACATTTTTTAATATTTGATATTAAAAAAATTGTAACTTTTTGTTTTTAGATTATTAAATTCACTTTTTTCAATGAGCACTAGAATTTTGTGGGTCAAATATTCGTGTATTTCTAGTCCACATGGAGTTTTCTCACAACACCATTTCAATAAAAAAGAAAATATTACCTTCTAACTTTGATTCTAAGATGTTAAAACGCACTTAATCGAATGCATGAAATACTAATCTTTCGAACTAACACAAAATCATTTTTTTATAAAGTTACAACGTGAAAGTAGTTCAAACATTTATCGCTATCTTCTGCATTATTTGCTATCCCTGTCAAAAAATTGAAATTCTAATAATTTTAAAACACAGAGTTTTCGTTTTTATCATTTAAGCCAATTTTTTTAAACCCTAAGGGGTCATTCACTTCGTGGTAATCCAGGATTCCCACAGGATTGGCATCTGGATTACCACGTTTATCTAGCAGTAATCATAAGTATTTCGAGCATCTTGAGACGCTGGGCATCCTAGGGTGCCCATCTGAGAGACATTTGGATGCCCTCCTACAACATGGATTTTTAAGATTCCCATGTATAGGGCATCTTGAATGACATTTTTACCCTTATTATTATTTTTTATTATATTCTATCAATTCATATCAACTTTTATTTTCCATACTTTGTGAGTAGTTTGTAACTTAAAATAAAATAATATGTTCTTTTCTAGTATATGATTACTATACATGTATTAACAACTAACCATACATAATTAATTTTATTTATATTTTTCAAATATAATTGTCTACTTTTTTTTATTTAGCAACACATTTAATTCTAATATTTCAAACTAACACAAAATTTTTTGTTATAAAGTTATAGTGTGTAGTTCAAACATTTATCGTTGTCTTCTACACCATTTACTATGTGTGTCAAAAATTTGACATGTTGATAATTTTAAAACACAAAAATTTGCATCTTTATCATTTAAAACCAATTTTTTTTTAAATCCAAAAGTTTAAATTTTTTAATCTTTGATATTAAAAAAATCGAATCTTTTTTTCTTTAGACTATTAAACTTACTTTTTTCGTTGAGTATATAAATTTTTTTGGTCAAATATTCGCGTATTTTAGTCTTCCAGGAGTTTTTGTCAAAACACCGTTGTAATAAAAAACAAAATATTTCATTCTAAGCATGATCCCGATACCCCGAAACACATTAAATACGAATGCAATTCTAATCTTTTGTACTTACATTAAATACGACGCATGCAATTCTAATCATTTTTTATAAAATTAATGTATGCAAGTAGTTCAAACATTTATCGATGTCTTTATTTGTGTCTAAAATTTGAAATTTTTATAATTTAAAAACACAAAAGTTTTTTTTTTCAACTTTAAAAACAAAACTTTTTTAAAACCCAAAAGTTTAAATTTTTTTAATCTTTTATATTTAAAAAATCGTAACTTTTTGTCTTTTAGATTATTAAACTTACTTTTTTCGATGAGTACTTGAATTTTGTGGGTCAAATGTTCGTGTATTTTTAGTTTACATGGAGTTTTCTCACAACACCATTGCAATAAAAAAGGAAATTTATTACCTTCTAACTTTGATTCTAAAACGCCAAAACACACTTACTCCAACGCATGAAATTCCAATCTTTCGTACTAACACAAAATCATTTTTTATAAAGTTAATTTGTGCAAGTGGTTCAAACATTTATCACTATCTTCTACACCTTTTCCAATTTGTGTCTAAAGTTGAAAATTTTTATAATTTAAAACACAAAAGTTTGATTTTATCACTTTATAGCTAATTTTTTTAAAACCCAAAAGTTTTAATTTCTGAATCTTTGATACTAAATAAATAGTATTTTTTTTTCAGACTAATAAACTAACTTTTCCCTGAGTTCTTGAATTGTTTGGGTCAAATGTTCGTGTATTTTAGTCTACAAGGTGTTTCCTTACAACACCATAGCAATAAAAAGGAAAATATTACCTTCTAACTTTGATCTTAAAACGCCACAACACTTTGACTCCAATACAAGAAATTATAATCTTACGAGCGAACACAAAATGATAAAATTATAGTGTGCAAGTAGTTCAAACATTTATCGCTATCTTCTGCACCATTTGCTATCCATGTCAAAATTTTGAAATTTTGATAATTTTAAAACACAAAAGTTTTCATTTTTTTTCATTTTAAACCAATTTTTTTAAACCCAAAACAAGAACTAGAAATCGATGTGGTTTGCACCACGCTGCCTAAGTCAGTCGAGATTGAAAGAGGTGAGAAGGTGAGTGAGTTTAGAGTTTTTGAATTAGCTTACCACATGACTAAATGATTTGCATATATATAGGAGGCGAGTAGGTGACCATTTTTGGTAAAAGTAAATCCTAATTTATGGTAATATTTCCATTTTAAGGTGAGTATTTTCATTTTAGGAAAATATCACTTCTTTGGTTGAGCCTTAAATAGGGTCTAGCCGTAGTTAAGAAAAAATGATGAATATATGCAAAAATGACGAGCAAATTAGAGCTAAAACGGGGGAGATATGGGCAAAAAGGCGAAACTGGGCCGACCCGACCCGCCATGTGGCGCCCAGGTGGGCACGCCCGTCCTCATAGGAGGGCAGTTTGGCTCGCACGCGTGCATGAGCCAGGCCATGCGGTCCACGCGCGCTCATGAGGCTGACTATAACGACCCAGGTTTTCATTTCGGTTCCCCGGGTATGTTCTTAGTTGATTCATTTATTTCGTTGGGCCTTTAGGGCAATTTTAGCCTTTAGAGGGCATTTTGGTCATTTTACCTCTAGGGACGGTTTGGTGATTTATTGAGTTTCAGGGTCGCTCTTGCTTTTTGCTGAGATCAGGGCTACTTTTGTGATTTGTAGGGCATCAAGGTTAGTTTTGCATTTTTTAGGAGAAGGGGCTAATTTGTGGTTAAATGAATTCAATAAAAAGGAAAGATAAAGAAAAGTTTTTGGGAGTTCGATCAATCCAAACATCCAGGGAAAACCATATCCTCTTCTCCATCGATATCTCTTCTCTTCTTCTTCTTCCCTCGTCAAATTCCCACCGCCAATCGTCCCCTTGCCCTACACGTCGTCTCCACCGCCGGCCCACGTACGCACCAACCCAACATCGCGTCAAGCCGCACAGCCTGCCTCATCGCAGCCTCGCAAAATCATCGAGCCACAACGCACAGCCCCACTTTGCCTTGCCTTGCCGCTTGCAGTCGTGCATGCCCACCAGCATCGTTGCCGAAGGCACTGATCGCCTCGCCCAGCCACTTCGCTGCTGCTCGTCCGCACACATAGCCTCGCTTAGGATCATTGTTTCGCGCGTGTGTGGCGACCACCATTTCGCCTACCATCGCCGCAGAGCCCTTTGCGCAAAGAACACACCACTGCCGAGCAGCTTTCCCGTCGTGCACGACTGAGCAGCTTGGTTGTTGAGCCTCTCCTTCGGTTTGGGTAACCCCTTGTTCCCGAGCCTTATTGTAAAGACCCGACACAAAAGGGGCTCTAAATGGGACTTTACCTCAATGCATGCATTCAAAGTTAAAGCCAATAAGCAGGAATGACTTTCGGATTCCAATTAAAAACAAAACATTCAAACATTCAATTCAAAGTCAAGACAATTTTCCTGAAACCTGTCCCTGTCTCCAAGCACCTGTTTCAAGATAAATACGTTTCCAAAAGATTACTCTGATCAGAGATTTATTAAAGCATTCAAAACCTTCGACAGTTGCAGCAATTTTGGAATCCGTAAAAATATTCAGAAAACATTCCAGGGCTCCGTGCCCGGTTACATGCATTCAGAGGAAACAAAAACATAAAGAGTCATAACACAAAATCAGAGTTTGACGGCTGGTTTCCATGATCACAGCTCCTCCTTCAGCCATCATGTCTCGCACCTCGGTTACCTGTGGAAAACCACAAAAATAAGGGTGAGTAACGAATTACTCAGTAAGAATCCCCAACCGGGGTACAATACGATATACATGGTCATCTAGATGAATGTATGCAAGCTATGAATATAAACACAGAATAAAGCACATAGTTTAAGTCCATACTTGGACCTCGGATGCCAACTCAGGGTCTTAGTCCGGAATAATCCACCACACAATACGCCCTATACGAGAAACAAGTCCCGGCCTCAGCCTGTCTACTGTCGATACGAAAGGTGCACTAACTCAATATCCCGAGGAGCTCTCCGGTCGGCGTTGTAATGAGCGTAAGCGCGCACCGCGTGCTACTGCAGACTATGGGGGGTGCCGGGTCTAGTGGCAAGCTACCCATGTCCAGTCACCACGCAACTAAATCTCTGGATCGGTGTCACTGACATAGGGGTGTGAGACCTGGACACGTGAACTATGTCAGCCTGAACCACCGCACCTGAGGCTAAGGTACTGGTCGTGGTAGGCTTACACCAGGAAGCCGTTCTTGCCCTAACAGGTGGCAATCAAGGGCTACGACCGAACACGCTGAGGACGTGCTGACTACCGGGGACGAGGCAATGCTAAGTCATCATCCCGACTGTTGGGGCATTTAACAGTCTGCCACCCTCACCCAGGATTCCAGGGCCAGCCATTAGGGTTAGCTAGTCCCTAACGGGATCAGGGACGGAGCACCATCTCGTACATCCCTATCGTGGATGCAAGGTTTGTTATGCACTCGGCCCGGATGATGCTACCTACCTGCACTCTAACCTGTCATATCAATCAGCAAACAAACCAATACGTGCTCAATTAGAATACAACGAACCTAGCATGATACTACGAAGCAAGAACAGACACGAGCATGTCAGAAAGGAACAACCTAGCATGGATTAACATGAGAAACAACATAGGAAATCATGCCAGTTGGAAAATTCAGAATAGAGCACTTATCACTACACATGTCAATAAACACAAACAAGCATACAATCAGCATCACATAATATATCGCATGGCCCACACAACTCCGGTAAGAAATCCTTACCTTGGTCGGGAGGCGATTAAACACAAAATCCTAAGCTGCGAACAAACCCGAGCTAGCTACCGAGAACCTAACAAGCACAAGAATAATTATAGACCATAACCCAAATTTAATCAAAACAAGCAGGCTCGGCTCGGGAGCACTCACACGGCTCGGCGACACGGGGCTGGGCCTCGCTGGGCTGCGACAGGACAAGCGACGATGGCGCGGCGAGCAGACGCTCTAGGACTGGCGCGGCAAGGCGGCTTGGGCGCAGGCGCGCGACGGACGGACAGCGAAGACGGCTCGACGGCGCGACGGGCGCTGGGACGCAGATACTGTTGGCGCGAGGCGACGACGCGCGGTCGGTCGCGCAGCTGCTGGCTCGGCTTGGCGATAGCGGCCTGGCGATCTGGCGCGATGGAGCTGGAGAGCTCGGGCGATCTAGGCGCGATAGAGAGCTCTCTGGCTTTGCGCGATCGGGGAACGAAATGGCTCTTTGGTGCGCGCACGATTGGGAGGGGAAAGAGGAGCTGGGCGATATGGGCTGCTGGATGGCCTCTCTCTCGGCTAGCTGAACCAGAACCTACACACACACCTCTTCACTCTCGGCCAGCAAGGTGCCAAAACGAAGAAGGGGAAGAAGATGAAGGAGAATAAGAAGAAGAAGAACTTACCGGGAAGACGATCGGACCTCGGGGCTGCAAGAGAGCAAGAATCGACTTGGGGTTTGGAAGAGGGAGCTTGGGTGAATTGTTGGTCGGCGAGGGAAGCTTGGGCGAATGGCTTGGTCGGCGAAGGGATGCTTGGTGAAGAAGACTCGAAATGCCAATTTTCTTCTTTTAAACTAATGAACCAAAACTCCCTTGAACCAAGGCTAACTATAAGGTGGTGCGGAAAGATTAACAAGAGCACCTTTAAGCTTAATTGGCAAAGACACCCATCTATCCTCCCAAGCCACCTAGGTTCGAAACCCAACCGATGCACTTTTAATTCCCTATTTTCTTTTGCATCTCACCAAGCCTAAATACATTCACAAAGCATCACAATCCTACTTAAATCCATCCCATAATTTTGTCAACTGGAAAAAGACATAAACGGCCCTGTCGGCCCGACCAAATTACAAAATACCCCTAGGGCACACCGGGAAGACCGGGATGAAAACCTGGGCCGTTACAATATTCCCTCATTTTTATGACTTTCGTCCTCGAAAGTCCCTAAGACTGGAACAGGTCGGGATAATGCAATTTCATCTCATCTTCCCGCTCCCATGTGGCTTCCTCTGAACTCTGACTTCTCCACTGAACTTTTACCAAACGGATCTCACGATTACGCAACGTCTTTGTCTCAAAGGCAAGAATCCCCACTGGCTTCTCCTCGAAGCTCAAATCTTCATTCAGCTGCAAAGGCTCAAAGTCAACAATGTGCGACGGGTCCGGCACGTACTGCCTCAACATCGAAACATGAAAAACACCGACAATGACGGAGGCAGGGCTAACCGATAAGCAACTTTGCCAATCCTCTCAAGAATCTCAAACGGACCAACAAAACGGGGACTCAGCTTTCCACGCTTACCAAACCTCAAAACACCTCGCATCGGTGCAACCTTTAGGAACACATGCTGTCCAACCTCAAATTCCAAGTCTCGACGCCGCACATCGGTGTAACTCTTCTCGCGCGCGCTCGAGCCATCAACATGCGAGCTCTAACCTTCGTGACGCGGCACCATTAGTCAATCGCAAAGCAACTCGGGACCCAAAACTCGTTTCTATCACCAACCTCTTCCTGAACACAGAGACCGATAACGCTTACCATACAAAGCTTCGAATGGAGCCATCGATCGATCGATCGATAATCGTTGTTATAGGCAAACTCCATCGATATAGATACTGGTCTCAATCGCCGGGAAATCCAACACACAAGCCCTCAACATGTCCTCGAGTATCTAGTTCACCCTCTCTCACCGCTCCATCCATCTCGAGGGTGAAAAGTCATCTTGAAATCGCACTCAGTGCCTAAACCTTTGGAGCGCTCTCCGAAACGAGAAGTGAACCTCGAATCACGGTGGCCGACACAATCCTCACAGCACACCATGATAACGAATGATCTGCTCCCAAAACAATCGCGCCCCATGTTCCATTGTATAAGTGTCTCTACCGGAATGAAGTGTGCGCTCTTAGTCAATCGGTCGACTATCACCCAAATCGAGAGAACTTCCTCTGAGTCCTCGGCAAAACGAGAAATAAAGTCCATGGAGATCTTCTCCCATTTCCACCGAGGCACATCGGCCGTGAACGAACCGGGTGGCCTTCTGCTGGTGCCTTCACTTGCCGACAAGTGAGACACGGATCGACAAACTCCGCAACATCTCTTTTCATACCCATCCACCGTAATGTTCGCTAAGGTCTCGATACATCTTGGTACCCCGAGGTGCCAAGCAAACGAGAATCTGTGGGCCTCAGAGAGCAACTCGCCGCAACTCGCCACATCCGAACGCACAACCGGCCTCGTAAGTCACCCCACCGTCTCGTGAATATACGAAGTCAAAATCTCTGTCAAGACTAACTCGTCAAACAATCTCTTAAGGGCGGGGTCGCTCAGCTGGCTATCGATAATCCGCTGCCTAATCGATGGCTAAACTGTCAACTGAGCTACTCTGGCGGCAACCTCCCCCAACAACACTGCGACCTCAGCCTGCTCGAACTCTCTCCGCAACTGGCTGGGAACTCAACAACACCGCTGCGAGTGCGACGTCTTCCTACTCAAAGCATCGGCTACAACATTGGCTTTACTCGGATGGTACAAAATCTCGCAGATCATAATCCTTTACCAACTCTAACCATCTCTTCTCGCCTCATATTCAACTCCTTCGAGTAAACAGATACTTGAGGCTCGGTGATCGGTAAACATCTCGAATCCGCTCACCATTCGTAATGCCTCCAAATCTTCAAATTGCAAACACACCCGCACGCTAACTCCATATCATGAGTCGGGTAGTTCGCTCATATGGCTTCAGCTGACGGGAAGCATAAGCAATGACCTTCCCGTGCTGCATCAACACACAACCTAACCCGAACTTGGAAGCATCGTTGTAGACCACGAAACCACATGTCCCTTCCAGAACTGCCAACACTGGTGCTGAAGTCAAACTGCGCTTGAGCCTGGAAAAGCTCTCATCACACTTATTGTACCAAACAAACTCGACACCCTTCCTCGTCAGACGAGTGAGGGGCGAGGCTATGGCGAAAAAGTCCTTAACGAACCGACGGTAGTAACTCGCCAAACCCGTAAAGTGCGTATCTCAGAATCAAGTCGGCTTGGCCCACGAACTCACGGCCTCAATCTTCGCGGGGTCCACGGCTATACCGTCCCTCGAAACTACGTGACCTAAGAAGGCCACTTGCTCCAACCAGAAATCACATTTGGAAAACTTCGCATAAAGCTGGTTTTCCCTCAAAGCTGCCAACACTTGCCCCAAATGCTCTGCATGATCCTCCCTGGTCCTCGAATAGATTAGAATATCGTCAATGAACACGATGACGAAGCTGTCCAAAAATGATTTGAACACCCTATCCATCATGTCCATGAACGCTACTGGGGCATTAGTCAATCCAAACGACATGACCCCAAACTCAAAGTGTCCATATCTAGACCTGAAAGCTGTCTTAGGAATGTAAGCGTCCCTGATCCGCAACTGATGATAACCGGATCTCAAATCTATCTTGGAGAACACGGAAGCTCCTTGAAGCTGGTCAAACAAATCGTCAATACGGGGCAACGGATACTTATTCTTCACTGTCACCTTATTAAGCTCGCGATAATCAATACATAAGCGCATCGAACCATCCTTTTTCTTCACAAACAGAACTGGTGCTCCCACGGGGACACTCGGACGGATGAACCCTCGATCCAACATCTCTTGCAACTGAACCTTCAGTTCCTTTAACTCGGCTGGCGCCATACGATACGGAGCCTTCGAGATAGGGAGGGTCCCTGGCTCGAGCTCAATTGTGAAGTCAACCTCTCTGCTCGGGGGCAACCCCGACAATTTCTCAGGAAACACATCCGCAAACTCCCGCACGACCGGCACCTGATCAACAGTCAGTGAGGGGCGGCTCTCTCCAGACAACTTGGCTAGGTAGCCCCAAGCTCCATGAGCTAGCAAACGACGAGCTTTCACAGCTGACACCATCGGCGGGCAAACTCCACCCTGGACTCCACGAAACTTGAAGCTGGGCCGACCCGGCGGCCTGAACACTACTTCTTTCCGGTGGCAGTCAATCAATGCGTGGTTAGCAGCTAACCACTCCATACCAAGAATCACATCGAAACCGCTCATAGGCAGAACTATGAGCGTAGCTACAAACAACTCCTCGGATATCTCGATCCGGCCATTTTTAATCTTATCTCTAGCTAACATATTAACCCCCGAATGAGTTGCAACAGATAACTCAAAACCTAGAGGCTCTAATCTCAACCTAGCATGCTCAGCAAACAATACAGATACAAACGAATGCGTATAACCAGAATCAAACAAGACAAATGCGCAATGATCCAAAACAAGAAGCGTACCTGCCACAGCGGCCTCCGTACGCTCGGCCTCCTAACAGTTCGTAGCAAACACCCGACCCTGCTGCTGCTGCACTGGCTGATCACAAAAATGGGCCAGGTGCCCCTCTCTACCACATCGAAAACACAGCCTAGGCTCGGTCTGACAAGCTCCAAAGTGGGCTCTCCCACAAGTAGCACAGGCGGGAATCTGCCTGGGACCGCCCTGCTGGCGAGGCTGGAAACGGAACGGAACTCTACGCTGATCCCGATTCTGAAACTGCCCCTGACGGCGCTGGTCGCCTCCTCTGAAATCAAACTTCCTCTTCTGCCCCACTGCAACTGGGACAGGGCGCTGAACCGGAGCGGCAACAATCCGCTCAACAGGATACTTTCCATTGTAAATGGTGGCTAACTGAACAGCTCTAGCATAAGTGTCAAGAGCCTGAGCCCTGACATCCTGGGACACCTCCTGCCTCAAACCCGAAATGAACTTCTGAATCTTCAACTCATGGGTGGCTATCAACTGCAGAGCAAAATACCCATACTCTGAGAACTTCCTCTCATACTCCTCTATAGGATCAAAACCCTGCTTCAGGGTCTGGAAAAGCTGCACCATCTTCTCCTGGGCCTCATCACTAATATACTTGACCCTGAACTCAGACTTGAAGAACTCCCAGGTGGCAGGTGGAGACCCAGCTGGTCTCTCACTCAGAGTGGACTCCCACCACCATCTAGCTGTGCCTCCTAGCACATGAGCTGCACACCTCGACCTCTAAACATCGGGGCATACCATAATCAGAAAAGTGCACTCCAAATGGGCAATCCATCTAGCTGCTGCTAAAGCATCTCCCGAGGCATCGAACCTCTCTGGCTTCCACTTCACAAAGTCCTTCAACCATTTGCCAAGCTCCTCGGCACCCTCTGCCACATCTACCACAAGGGCTGCTGGCTCTGCGCGAGTCGCGCCTCTTTGAAAAACAAGCGAGTCAATCGCTCAACTGCGGGCTCGGGACTCTTCCCATTGGCGCCAACAAGGCTCGGATCTCTCGCCTCTGGTCACTCAACAGCCGACCACCATAACCTCATAGAATCAGCAAATTTCCGCTCCAGAGAAGCCTCTCACGGCGCTCGGACGCCTCAACGCCTACTCTAGGCGCAACAGGGGGAGCTACTGGTGGAATGCTATCAGTCTCAGCTTGGAACGATGTCCCTGCAGTATCAGATTCGATCCTGATACCCCGACCTGCTCTCGCACCTCCTCTTCCGGCGCGGGGGATTGGCATGCTAGCGATCTACGCCAAAACCAACAACGAGTCAGAAACTGCTCGTCTCCGCTCTACAACACTATATAAGGCATACACTAGATGAAAAGTATTGTAAATTCTTAAACCTTTTCTAAAAAATAGTAAACTTAGGCGTACCTGATGACTGTCGGAGTGCTGGTGATCATGGGAAAACGACCTACAACAAAAGGTCAATCTACAGAATCTATGACTCTGAGCTATGATACCAACTGTAAAGACCCGACCCAAAAGGGGCTCTAAATGGGACTTTACCTCAATGCATGCATTCAAAGTTAAAGCCAATAAGCAGGAATGACTTTCGGATTCCAATTAAAAACAAAGCATTCAAACATTCAATTCAAAGTCAAGACAATTTTCCTGAAACCTGTCCCTGTCTCCAAGCACCTGTTTTAAGATAAATACGTTTCCAAAAGATTACTCTGATCAGAGATTTATTAAAGCATTCAAAACCTTCGACAGTTGCAGCAATGCTCGAATCCGTAAAAACATTCAGAAAACATTCCAGTGGCTCGTGCTTGTTACATGCATTCAGAGGAAACAAAAACATAAAGAGTCATAACACAAAATCAGAGTTTGACGGCTGGTTTCCATGATCACAGCTCCTCCTTCAGCCGTCCTGTCTCGCACCTCGGTTACCTGTGGAAAACCACAAAAATAAGGGTGAGTAACGAATTACTCAGTAAGAATCCCCAACCGGGGTACAATACGATATACATGGTCATCTAGATGAATGTATGCAAGCTATGAATATAAACACAGAATAGAGCACATAGCTTAAGTCCATACTTGGACCTCGGATGCCAACTCAGGGTCTTAGTCCGGAATAATCCACCACACAATACGCCCTATACGAGAAACAAGTCCGGCCTCGGCACTGTCTCTCATCGTCGATACGAAAGGTGCACTAACTCAAGATCCCGAGGAGCTCTCCGGTCGGGCGCTATAATGAGCGTAAGCGCGCCGCGTGCGCGCTACGCAGACTATGGGGGTGTCGGGTCTAGTGGCAAGTCGCCCATGTCTAGTCACCACGCCTAACTAAATCTCCGGATCGGTGTCAGCGACATAGGGTGTGAGACACGGACACGTGAACTATGTCGGCTGAACCACCGCACTTTGAGGCTAAGGTACGGTCGTGGTAGGCTTACACCAGAAGCCATCCTTACCCTAACGGTGGCAATCAAGGGCTACGGCCAACACACGAGGACGCGTGCCGATCGGCTGGGACGAGGCAATGCCAAGTCATCATCCCGACCGTTGGGGCATTTAACAGTCTGCCACCCTCACCCAGGATTCCAGGGCCAGCCGTTAGGGTTAGCTAGTCCCTAACGGGATCAGGGACGGAGCACCATCTCGTACGTCCCTGTTGTGGATGCAAGGTTCGTTATGCACCCGGCTCGGATGATGCTACCTACCTGCACTCTAACCTGTCATATCAATCAGCAAACAAACCAATACGTGCTCAATTAGAATACAACGAACCTAGCATGATACTACGAAGCAAGAACAGATACGAGCATGCCAGAAAAGAACAACCTAGCATGGACTAACATGAGAAACAACATAGGAAATCATGCCAGTCGGGAAATTCAGAATAGAGCACTTATCACTACACATGTCAATAAACACAAACAAGCATACAATCAGCATCACATAATATATCGCAGGGCCCACACAACTCCGGTAAGAAATTCTTACCTTGGTCGGGAGGCGATTAAACACAAAATCCTAAGCTGCGAACGAACCCGAGCTAGCTACCGAGAACCTAACAAGCACAACAATAATTATAAACCATAACCCAAATTTAATCAAAACAAGCAGGCTCGGCTCGGGAGCACTCACACGGCTCGGCGACACGGGGTTGGGCGTCGCTGGGCTGCGACAGGACAAGAGACGATGGCGCGGCGAGCAGGGGCGCTGGGATTGGGCGTTGGCACGGCGCTGGGGCGCGGGCTGTACACGGACGGGACAGGGCGCTGGGGCACGGCGCACGGGCGCTGGGACGGCAAGCTGGTGCGAGGCAGACGACGCGATTTGGTGCGCAGCGCGGGCTCGGGTTGGCGATAGCGGCCTGGCGATCTAGCGCGATGGAGCTGGCGAGCTCTGGCGATCTGGGCGCGATGGAGCCTGCTGCTGCGCGCGATCGGGGGAACGAGCTGGGCCTGCTGCTGCGCGCGATTGGGAGGGGAAAGACGAGTTGGGCGATCTGGGCTGCTGGATGGCCTCTCTCTCAGCTAGCTGCACTAGAACCTACACACACACCTCTTCACTCTCGGCCAGCAAGGTGCCAAAACGAATAAGGGGAAGAAGATGAAGGAGAAGAAGAAGAAGAAGAACTTACCGGGAAGACGATCGGACCTCGGGGTTGCAAGAGAGCAAGAATCGGCTTGGGGTTTGGGAGAGGGAGCTTGGGCGAATTGTTGGTCGGCGAGGGAAGCTTGGGCGAATGGCTTGGTCGGCGAGGGGAAGCTTGGTGAAGAAGACTCGAAATGCCAATTTTCTTCTTTTAAACTAATGAACCAAAACTCCCTTGAACCAAGGCTAACTATAAGGTGGTGCGGAAAGATTAACAAGAGCACCTTTAAGCTTAATTGGCAAAGACACCCAACTATCCTCCCAAGCCACCTAGGTTCGAAACCCAATCGATGCACTTTTAATTCCCTATTTTCTTTTGCATCTCACCAAGCCCAAATACATTCACAAAGCATCACAATCCTACTTAAATCCATCCCATAATTTTGGCAACTGGAAAAAGACATAAACGGCCCTATCGGCCCGACCAAATTACCAAAATACCCCTAGGGAACACCGGGAAGACCGGGATGAAAACCTGGGCCGTTACACTTATTGGTTTTGTTAGCCTAAGAAAATAGTTAACTGTTGGTTATTAATTGTTTATTATTATTGATTGTCTAGGGTGTATATTCTTGCGTGGTTGGTTTCTGCAGCTCAAGGATCATATTTCAATTGTTCTGTTATATTTTCAAGTAAAGACTCCTTGTCGTGGTTGTGTAGACCCTGCGCTAGTCATTAATTGTATCCTGGCTGTGTGTTATTGTTTTATGTTTGTATGTTAGTGGATAGGTTCTTGCCTGTGTGTTACCGCTTGTGAATTCCTATAAGTGGATAGGTTCTTGCTTGCAGGTATACTGTCGTTTGAGCATGTGCTAGTGGATAGGTTCTTACTTGTTGGTTTTCTATTGTATGAGCCCGTGCTAGTGGATATGACTAATGTGACTTGTCTGATAGAACCTAGCATGTAGATCGTTGTACCTTGTGTTGTATTGATTCGATAGTAGTGGCTGTTATGTTATTTGTGACGTTGATATTCTGATTGACCTTATGTGCAATGTTGTTGTTGGAACTCTGTTAGTTATAGGGTGCATTCTTCTTATCTAGCTCCTGTTAGGTTGTCATCATTCAGAGGCTGAGAGTGGACCAATGTACGAGTCCCCACCGGTCAGGTTTAGTGAGGATAGATATCTCACCCCCAGCCCGAGCGTGGAGTAGCTACCACCATGGCATAAGCCTAGTCTATGGCCTGCTAGAGCAAGGTTATTTCCTTGGTGAAAGTCTGCCTTAGGATGACCTTTAGCTTCATGCATTTGTGTGAACAAGCTGCCACATTATCGTGCCAAGGGCCTCCCACCTACTTTGGATCAATGGACACCGTTCCGAGTCTTAGGCATTGTAACGGCCCAGGTTTTCATCCCGGTCTTTGAGGTATGCCCTGGGGGTATTTTGGTAATTTGGTCGGGCCGTCAGGGCCGTTTATGTTTTTTTCCAGTTGCTAAAATTATTGGATGGTATTATGTAAGTTTTTGAGGCTTTGTGGATGGGTTTGAGCATGGATAGATGCAAAAGTAAAAATATAGGAAATTTGTGGTGCAGCTTGGGATTCGAACCGGGTCTCAGGAAAGCTGTGAGGAGGCGTGCGGTTGAGCTATGGAGAGCTCTTGTTACTCTTTCCGCGTCATATCTTAGTTACCCTTGGATCTTTGGAGTTTTGTGCATTTGGTTAAATGAAAAGAAATTAGGTTTTGTGTTTTCTTCCCAAAACTCCATGGCCGCCCACCCTCTTCTCTCCCAAGCCCCTTGCCGTGATTTTCTTCCCCTTACTCGAGCGCTGCTCCGGCCGGCTGCGAGCGACCCACCGAGCAAAGCGGCCGAGCAGCGGCCAGCCAGATCGCACCAGCAGCCCAGCGCCAAAGAAGAAGCGCGCCCAGACGCCAGCGCCAAAGAGACGCAGCCCAGCGCCCCAGTTGCCGCCGCGCAGCCCCAGCAGAGGCGTCGCGAAGACCGATCCGCGCAAGCGTCGTCGCGTCGCAGAGCCGCGCGCAGATCGCACCGTTCGCCGCGCGCGCCAGCGCGCCGCCATCGCTCGCCGAAGCTCGCGTCCGCATCGCAGCCCGAGCGCCCGTCGTCCCGCGCGTCGCGCGCGCGCGCTGCTCGCGCTGCGCGCGTCGCCGTCGCGGCGTGCCCTCCAGGCAAGCGTCGCGCGCTAGCGCGCCATCCGCGCCAGGCCGCTGTGTCGTGCGTGCAGCAGCAGGCGCCAGTGATGTGCGCCCATTTGCCGCCCATCAGCGCCCGATGTGCGCCCATTTGCCGCCCATCAGCGCCCATCCGCGCCATGGCAGAACCGTCACCACCGTGCCGCCGCCCGCCCGTGTCACCGTGATCGCGTGAGTTGCTCCGAGCCGAGCCCTATTTATTTTATTATATTTAAGCCTTTAGAGTGTGATTATCATTGTTTTTGTTAGGTTCTCGGTAGCTAGCTCGGGTTCGATCGCGACTTAGGATTTTGTGTGTAGTTGCCTCCCACCAAGGTAAGGATTTCTTCTGGAGGAGTTGTGTGGGCCTCTGCGGTATATTTGTGATTGTTGTTTTGTATGCCTGTGTATGATTATTAGCATGTTTAGCCCTAGGTGCTCTGTTTCAATTCTCGATGGCATGAACTCTTGTATTGTTTCTCATGTTAGCCCATGCTAGGTTGTTCTATTCTAGCATGTTCGATACTGTTCTTGCTTCGTAGTATCATGCTAGGTTCCTTGTATCCGTTGAGCACGTATTGGGTGCATTGATTGAATCGTTATTATTGTTAAGGTTTAGAATTCAGGTGTAGATAGCATCATCAGGGCCCGATGCATAAAGTATCTTGCATCTATGGCAAGGACGTTCGAGACGATTCTCCGTCCTTGGACCCCGTGAGGGATTAGCTATCCCAACCGGTAGGCCCCGCAATCTTGGGTGAGGTGGTAGTCTAAGCGATGCCCCAACGGTCGGGATGATGACTTGGCAATGCCTAGTCCCCGGCGGTAAACACGTCCTCGGCGTGTTCGGCAAGAGCTCTTGATTGCCACTGTTAAGGTAAGGGCGGCTTCACGGTGTAAGCCTACCATGACCCGTTCCTTAGCCTCAGTGCGTGTGGTACAGCCGACATAGTTCACGTGTCCGAGTCTCACACCCCTATGTCGGTGACACCGATCCGGAGATTTAGTTAGGCGTGGTATCCGGATATGGGCAACTTGCCACTAGACCCGGCACCCCCATAGTCTGTAGAAGCACGCGGTGCATCCTTACGCTCATTACAAATACGATCGAGAGCTCCTCGGGATCTTGAGCGGTGCACCTTTCGTATCGACGAAGAGACAGCCGAGGCCGGGACTTGTTCCCGTATAGTGCGTTTAGTGTGTTGTGGTATTTCCGGACTAAGACCCCGAGTTGGCATCCGAGGTCCAAGTGTGGACTTAGCTATGTGCTCCGCTCTCGTGTTTGTACTCATAGCTTGCATACATTCTTCTAGATGATCATGTATATCGTATTGTACCCGGTTGGGGATTCTTACTGGTAATTCGTTACTCACCCTTATTCTCGTGGTTTTCCACGGTGTAATCAAGCGGGAGACAGGATGGTCGATGGAGGAGCCGTGATCATGGAATCTCTTGTCATCTCTCGATTATTCTATTTTATTTATCATGACTCTTGACTTTTGGTTATTTCCCTGAATGCATGTAGGCGGGCACAGAGAGCCCCGTGATGTTTTATTACGTTTTATGGATTCCAAAGCATAATTGTACTTGTGGTTTGTTTTAATGGTTTAAATAAATCTCGATCGAGAATGCTTTTAGAAATGTATGTTTTGGTTGTTGAATGTTTCTGTTTTTACTTGGGATCCGAAATGTATTTTTCATAATATCTTTTATTTTCACTACATGCATTGGGGTAAAGGCCCATTTAGAGCCCCTTTTTGGGTGGGTCTTTCTGATTTGGTATCGAGCTCGAGTCATAGATTCTGTAGATCGACCTTTTATTGTAGGTCATCCTTCCATGATCACACAAAGACTCAAGCAGTCATCATCAGCACGCCTAAGTTTCTTGTTTTTAGAAAAGGGTTAAGAATTTACAATACCTTTCATCTAGTGTATGCCTTGTGTAGTGTTGTGGAGCGGAGACGAAGCAGGTTCGACTCGTTGTTGGTTTGGGCTTAGTGAGCCATCATGCCAACTTTCGCATGATGCAGCGATTTGTTTAGCGACTTGTTGAGGTATCCAGATAGATTCGGATGCCCTGGGATATTGTCCCAGAGGGAAGTAGAGATTAGACTCCCGTTGGCCATTTGTGGTCCAGTTGCTGCTTTTCCCCTAGTGAGAGGGTGGTGGTGCTTCGTGCGGATCGCCAAGATGTTGATCGCACCTGCAGGAGCAGGCGCTTGGCATGTCCGACCGAGAAGTTGGACCGATCGTGTTGATGTTGAGGCCGCGTCCAGGTTGTTAGGCCCGCATGCCGATTTTGGCCCCGGCAGATTGAGTTGCCTAGAGGAGGGGGTAGAGGCTAGCGGCGCCAGAGTGAGACTCCTTGAGCAGAGTGTGCTCCACCATGAGAGATTTGATGGCGTGTCTTTAGCTATCGAGAGCGGAGACCCAGCGCAGCTTGTAGCGCGCGAGTGAGGAGTCCCGGCACGATTAGCCCGGTGACAGAGTTTGTTTCAAAGCATTTTTCCCCAAGTAGCTCTTGTAGCCCCGGAGGTTCCCGTGAGGGCATGATCAGCAGTTTATTCAGATGAGTTTGTTGGCGTTGATGGAGACGCCCGAGTTGGCAAATGGATGCCTCAGAGAGCTCGATGTTTTAGTAAGTCCCACCGCTAGTAGTAAAGTAGTTGGCTGAGTTTGAGTTTAGCATCCGTGTGTGGGATGCCCTGCTGCTCAGGTAGAGGTGTGTCGTTCTGTCTTTGTTTGGTTCATCGATGGTGGTGGAAGTCCCTTGTGAGAGGTGGACTAGCGAGTCTCCACCGATCGCCCGATTGTTTGGCAAGTTGCCGTGTTAGTGGCTTGAGGCGGATGAAGGGTCATCTTTGCCCCCTTGCGAGCCTGCTTTGTTGTTTATGACTCAGCTTCCTCGAGATGTGGATTTGGTAGTAGTAGCACTTGAGGTGCATTGGTTGGTGTGCCACTTTGGCACTAAGTCCGCTCAGCTTGAGTTTGGCTTGGGCATAGCAGATGGTTCTATGCCGTTCGGAGTTCAGCGTACTCCTTTAGCCTTGGATCATTTATGGCGGTTGCACCCGTTTAGGTCGTGCGGAGGGCTAGTTCGGTGGTAGTCGATGGACTACAAGCGAAAGGATGCTCGAGAGGAGCCGAGCCTCTCCCGATGTTTCGGAGGTTGAGTAAGTCGTTGAGTTGCCGGTGGGTAAATGTTGGTGCGCGTGAGTCTCGCGCTAGTGTTAAGGCCAAGAGATTTTCTTTGTGGTTGGTAGTGCGGTCAACTACCTTCGAGGGCCTAACTGAGGAGAGTTGAGCATCGTATATGCGAGTTTGGTCCAAAGAGAGGATCTGAGTTGGATGCTCATGAGATGAGCTGGATGCCTATGAGGCGAGATGAGTGATGCCTTGCGAGAGGTTTTGGATGCCTTAGGGGTAAGCACCCTTGGTTGAGGCTTGGTACAAAGTAAGTTTGGTTTGGCATGATTATGCTTTGGTAGAGCAAGGTTGCCCTCGACCAGTATCGTGTGGAGATGGAACTTTTGGTGTTCCTTGGAGTGTTTGTATCATCGCCGGGAGTTATCGTTGCTTTGTGGAAAAGCGCTTGTTAGTCTTGGATCTCTAAAGGAAGGTTGGGAGTTATGCACACAAGTGTGTTTTGTGTGGTTCGTTCCGTGGCGAGAGTTTGAGATCCATGTAGGGTTTGCTTTGGAGATCTCGTGCTCGGTTCCTTGAGAAGTTGGACTCTGTGGTTGTTGTAAGGCTTTGGTTGAGGTGGTAAGGATACCGTGCTCGTGGTATCAAGTTGTTGCTTAGGCAAGATTTGTTAAGTTGGGCCTAAGCTTGGTTGGCGGATCTTCTTGTTGATCGTTGGTTGGAGTTCGATTGGAAACCGAACAAGAGCGATGGTAGCTAAGCCGCGTGGTTTACGATCGTCATGGCTAAGAGAGTTGTTCGGATCCTTCCTTGGGTAGAAGTTATGTTGTGGCCGATGCTTTGAGTAGGAGGATGGCGCGATTCTCGTAGCGTTTCGGGTCCTCTAGGTTCCCAAGGAGTTGGAGTTGGCCGGCATGGTTGGGATCTTTGGAAATTGGAGTTGTTGTTCGAGCGGTTGTCTGCATTAGATCGTATCTTGGCGGTGTGTGTGTCGAGGGTTGCCGAAGAACCCTAGGTTGTGGAGAGCCTCTCTAGAGCTCGATCGAGCCCAGCCTAGTGAGTTTTCATTGGCTAGTTTGGAGGCGTGTAGTTTGTAGCCTCGGTGGAGTTGCTAGCGATCTTGGTAGACCGGCAAGCTAGTGTTTATTTGGAGTAAAGTCCGGAGTGGTTTTGGTGTGGTGGCAAGTTGATGCTTGGTGTTGACCAAGGTGTGGATTGGTGTTGTTAGAGTTTAGTTTTTCTCGTGGGGGCGAGTGGTTTGTACCATGTTGGTTGTTTTTCCTGTTTCCGGATGTTGAGTTGCCCCGTTTGGCATTTGGAGGTTCACCTGAGATGGACCTTTGTTGTGCCCCGTGAGACTAGATGTTGTTGCTCTGGTGGAGCAAAGGCAATGAGCGTATGTGGAGTTCTCTCGTCCGTTGGTTGTCCGCTTGTAAGAGCCGTTTCCTTCGGGAGTTGTCGAGTTACTCCTTGGTCTTGGAGTTAATGGTGGAAGCGCTAGCTTGAAGGAAAAGTTTGTTGTTTGCTTGGAAGTAGTCGTTGTCCGATTAGGCGGATTCTTGGATGGTGTTCTAGAGGCTGCAGAAAGGTTGTTTCGCCTCTTGTGAGTGTTTGGCCAAGATTTGGTTCGTTTGTTGTTTTGAGAGCTAGTTCGGTTCTAGTGAAGGGTGTTGCCACGAGGTCTTGTTCCTAGTCGATAAGTTTTGGGAGTTGACCCTCCTCGCCAGATTGAGCAAGTCTTTGTTTGTTTTGGTTTGGTGGTCCGATTGGTTGAGTTTTCTCTTGGGTGTGCTTCCAAGAGAGTTGGTTGTTGTTGCCTTGGGTTTGAGCAAGTCGCGGCGTGTGTGGGAGTTCGCGCCCTTCAAGTTTGCTTGCTTTGGGAAGTCGTTTCCGTTTGGCAGAGTCGACTTAGCTCCGAGTTGTGTAGTCGATCGAGTAGCGTAAGCGGTGATCACCCCAATGAGAGGGTTCTGTTTTGTGTTGTTAGCAAGCAAGAGTTGTTTGTTCCCGCAAGGGCGGAGGCCACCAGTAAGAGTTGAGTTGTTTCGGCAAGTTGTTGGTTCTTTGGGGATTGAAGATTTCCTTTCCTCTAGCCCTGTGGTGGTTGAGTTGCTCCTTGGATGCCGGCCTCGAGTGATAGCTTGCGAGGTAGTCTTGCGGATTCGTGTGGCCCGGGATCCGTAAGCTTTGAGGTTGTCGTTATCCGTTTTCCTTGTGAGGTTTTGGGAGTGGAGCTTCGGTTGGAAGATGAGTTAGGCTTAGGCTTAAAGGGAAGTCCTTCGAGTAGCCGCTGGATTTTAAGAGTTGAGTAGTAGCTTGGAGGCAGCGTTGCTCGTTATAAGTTTGGGTTGAGTTCACTGAGCAAGCCCTTCTCGGGCTTTGTTCCTAGTTGTTGTGAGTTCCCGGTTGGCGTTAGTAGAGCCGCGTTTGAGTGAGTTGCACACAGAGGTGCCGTGGCATTGGTTGGTAAGTGTTTGAGCTGCTTTCCTCAAGGTGTTGTGTCGCAGATAGCTGCGTGATGGTTTAGTTCTTGCTTCCCGAGTTTTCTTGAGAGGAATGTTGGATGTTCCTTGCCTGGCGATTGTCTCCTTAAGATGGTTGCTTAAGTGTTGTGGTCGTGTTCTAGTTGGAGAAGTTTGTCTTTTGGATCGACCGCCGATTGGTGGTTCGTTTGTATCTCGTTAAAGTTTGTAGTCAAGGTTTGAGGTTTGTTGGTCTTTTGTGAAGTAAGAGTAGGCCGTTTAGTTTTGGAATCTGGAAGGTTGGTTGTTTGCTTGATTTGTTGTAGGGTTGAGTTTGTTTGGTGACAAAGTTGTGTGCACAGTGTTTTTATGTATCGATGTTGGGGCGGCATGTGCCGGACCCATTGTTCATTGTGGACTTTGAGCCTTTGCGGTGATTGAGGTTTGAGCTTCAAGGGAAGCCTGTGAGTATTCGGTCTTTGAGACGTAGGCGTTGCATAATCGTGGGATCCGTTTGGTGAAAGTTCAATGGAGGAGTCGAGTTCGAGAGGAGGCCGCTTGTGAGCGGGAAGGCGGGATGAGATTGCGAGATATCTGTCTTTGTTTCAGTCTTAAGGACTTTCGAGGACGAAAGTCATAAAAAGGAGGAATATTGTAACAGCGAGTTTTCATCCCGGTCTTCGAGGTATGCCCTGGGGTATTTTGGTAATTTGGTCGGGCCGTCGGGGCCGTTTATATCTTTTTTCGATTGCTAAAATTATTGGATGGTATTATGTAAGTTTTGAGGCTTTGTGGATGGGTTTGAGCATGGATAGATGCAAAAGTAAAAATATAGGAAATTTGTGTTGCAGTTGGGATTCGAACCGGGTCTCCGGGAAAGCTCTGTGAGGAGGCGTGCAGTTGAGCTATGGAGAGCTCTTGTTACTCTTTCGCGTCATATCTTAGTTACCCTTGGATCTTTGGAGTTTTGTGCATTTGGTTAAATGAAAAGAAATTAGGTTTTGTGTTTTCTTCCCCAAAACTCCATGGCCGCCCACCCTCTTCTCTCCCAAGCCCCTTGCCGTGATTTTCTTCCCTTGCGGCCCGAGCGCTGTTCCGGCCAGCTAAGCGACCCCACTGAGAAGCGGCCGAGCAAGCGGCCACCCAGATCGCACCAAAGAATTTCAGCGCCAAAGAAGCCAGCCGCGCCAGACGCCAGCGCCCAGCGCCAGACGCAGCCAGCGCCCAGCGCCGTCGCAGCGCCAGCCAGCGAGGCGCGCGGCAAGATCCCGATCCGCGTCGTCGCGTCGTAAGCCGCCGTGATCTCGCACCGTTCGCCGCGCGCGCCAGCGCCTCGCCATCGCCGGCCGAGCTCGCGTCGCATCGCGCCCAGCGCCCGTCGTCCGCGTCGCGCGCCGCGCGCCCTGCGTCTGCGCCGTGCCGTCCGCGTGCCGCCCCAGTAGCGTCGCGCGCTAGCGCGCCATCCGCGCCTGGCGCGCGCTGTCGTCGCGCGGCAGCTGGCGCCAGATGTCAGGCGCCCATTGCCGCCATCAGCGCCAGTGTGCGCCCATTTGCCGCCATCAGCGCCCATCCGCGCCAAAGAAGCAGCCCACCGTCGCCGCTCGCCGCCGTCGCGTGTCGTCACCGTGATCGCGTGAGTTGCTCCGAGCCGAGCCCTATTTATTTTATTATATTTAAGCCTTTAGAGTGTGATTATCATTGTTTTTGTTAGGTTCTCGGTAGCTAGCTCGGGTTCGATCGCGGCTTAGGATTTTGTGTGTAGTTGCCTCCCGACCAAGGTAAGGATTTCTTACCGGAGTTGTGTGGGCCTGCGGTATATTTGTGATTGTTGTTTTGTATGCTGTGTATGATTATTAGCATGTTTAGCCCTAGGTGCTCTGTTCAATTCTGATGGCATGAACTCTTGTATTGTTTCTCATGTTAGCCCATGCTAGGTTGTTCTATTCTAGCATGTTCGATACACATTCTTGCTTCGTAGTATCATGCTAGGTTCCTTGTATCTGTTGAGCACGTATTGGGTGCATTGATTGAATCGTTATTATTGTTAAGGTTTAGAATTCGGGTAGATAGCATCATCGGGCCCGATGCATAAAGTATCTTGCATCTATGGCAAGGACGTTCGAGAGACGATTCTCCGATCCTTGGACCCCGTGAGGATTAGCTATCCCAACCGGTAGGGCCCCGCAATCTTGGGTGAGGGTGGTAGTCTAAGCGATGCCCCAACGGTCGGGATGATGACTTGGCAATGCCTAGTCCCGGCGGCCAGAACGCGTCCTCGGCGTGTTCGGCAAGAGCCCTTGATTGCCACTGTTAAGGTAAGGGCGGCTTCACGGTGTAAGCCTACCATGACCCGTTCCTTAGCCTCAGTGCGGTGGTACTGGTGACATAGTTCACGTGTCCAGTCTCACACCCCTATGTCGGTGACACCGATCCAGAGATTTAGTTAGGCGTGGTATCCGGATATGGGCGACTTGCCACTAGACCCGGCACCCCCATAGTCCGTAGAAGCACGCGGTGCATCCTTACGCTCATTACGGCGCCGATCGAGAGCTCCTCGGGATCTTGAGCCGTGCACCTTTCGTATCGGCGAGATGAGCAGTGAGGCCGGGACTTGTTCCCGTATAGTGCGTTTAGTGTGTTGTGGTATTTCCGGACTAAGACCCTGAGTTGGCATCCGAGGTCCAAGTGTGGACTTAGCTATGTGCTCCGCTCTGTGTTTGTACTCATAGCTTGCATACATTCTTCTAGATGATCATGTATATCGTATTGTACCCCGGTTGGGGATTCTACTGGTAATTCGTTACTCACCCTTATTCCGTGGTTTTCCACATGTGTAATCAAGGCGGGAGACAGGATGGTCGATGGAGGAGGCGTGATCATGGAATCTCTTTGTCATCTCGATTATTCTATTTTATTTATCATGACTCTTGACTTTTGGTTATTTCCCCTGAATGCATGTAGACGGGCACAGAGCCCCCAGGATGTTTTATTACGTTTTATGGATTCCAGCATAATTGTACTTGTGGTTTGTTTTAATGGTTTAAATAAATCTCTGATCAGAGAATGCTTTTAGAAATGTATGTTTTGGTTGTTGAATGTTTCTGTTTTTACTTGGGATCCGAAATGTATTTTTCATAATATCTTTTATTTTCACTACATGCATTGGGGTAAAGGCCCATTTAGAGCCCCTTTTTGGGTCGGGTCTTTACAGGCATGCATAAAAGAACCGGCATAGTTTACGTAGGCTTGCATTTATCCAGTTTGCAGCAGCATGCAGTGTGCGTGTATGTGCATTAGATGCTGGGAGGAGAGCTCCCTCGGGTCCCAATGTTGCATCACCATGTTTCGGGAGGTAAAACCAAAAAACTCAGATAGATTTATGCATTTAAAACATTAAGTTCGTCCCAAGAGTGTTTGTTTAGATTCTTTGTCATAAACTTTTCTTGTAAACTATTCCAATGCTGCATTACGATGTAGGGCTTCGACGTGTGCGTGGGTTGGCGAGAGCTCGCGGGCGAGGCTGCACGGTGAAGGCGAGCAGCACAACTGTGTGGCCGGGGTGGTGAGGCTAGCTACGTGCAACAATCGAAGGCGAGCGGCTATGCGACACGACCTTGCAGAGCGGTGCGGTAAGGGCACGGTCCTACAAGACGTGCAGGCGGGCTAGTGAGCGGCTACGTGCGTCGCTACTAGACGATGTGACAAGGGCGAGACTAGCAGAATTGTGCGGCTGCGGTGTGGGCGTGGGATCACGGATGGTGCAGTCAAGGCAATGCAGCCGAGAGAGTTGTTGGGATCGCTTGCATGCAGGCTGGCTCGCTCGGTTGCGGGTGGCGATGCTTAGTGAGGCGATGCTGCGTGGTGCGTGCGACATGCGGCACGGCTACTCATCAAGGAATGTTCGGTGAGGGAGAAATGGGGAATTGGTGGGGGTTCTCGATGCTAGAAGAAGGGAGAGCTAGAGAGGATGAAGAAGACGATGAGGAGGCTCATTTCTTTTGATCGACAAAACGCCTAAAACCATTCTTTTGTTTCCTTTTTTTAAAATTTATTTAATTAACAAAACCCCATTTTTAACCAAAACAACCTATAAGCCTCCCAAATTGCGAAACTAACCCTGATGACCAAAAAATCACAAAAATATCCCTGGTTACAACAAATGCATGAACGACCTTGAATACCATCAAATTACCAAACTAGCCCTTGGGGTAAAATGACCAAAATGCCCTTAAAGGCTAGAACTACCCTAACGGCCCAACGAAACAACCAAAACGGAAGAGAAACATACCTAGGGAACGGGGATGAAAACCTGGGTCGTTAAACATAGGCAATCACCTTTCCATGCTTCATCATTACACTACCTAAACTATGCTTGGAAGCATCATTGTAAACAACAAAACCATCAATTTCTTCTAAAATAGCAAGTATTAGTGTAGTAACCAGTCTTCTCTTTAGCTCTAAAAAGCTAGTCTCGCAATCCTCAATCCAAACAAAAGGGCAACATTTTCTTTGTTAATTAGATGATAGGTACGACTAGCTTAGAAATGTCATGACAAACCGTTGGTAGTATCCTACAATACCCAAGACATACAAACCTCTAGTACTGAGTTGGCTTGGACTAAGCACTAACTGCCTCAATCTTGGGTGGATCAATTGAGATGCCACCACTAGAAACA
The DNA here is from genome assembly GCA_036507275.1 of Sicyos edulis. Classification (NCBI taxonomy): domain Eukaryota; kingdom Viridiplantae; phylum Streptophyta; class Magnoliopsida; order Cucurbitales; family Cucurbitaceae; genus Sicyos; species Sicyos edulis. The sequence goes on along the minus strand of CM071857.1, from coordinate 18,657,532 downwards.
ACGTGACCAAAGAATGCAACCTTCTCAAGCCAAAACTCACACTTTCAAAACTTCACATAAAACTGATTCTCTCTTAACGTGGACAACATCACCCTCAAATGGTAATCATGATCCTCATTAGTCTTATAGTAGACCAAGAGGTCATCTATGAACACAATGATGAAGTTATACAAGAATGCCTTGAATACCATATCCATCATATCCATAAATGCAGCTGGTGCATTGGTCAACCCTAAAGACATGACCGTGAACTCATAATGTCCATACATGAAAGCTGTCTTTGGAATGTCCTCATCTCAAATCCTTAATTGGTGATATCCATATCGTAGATCAATATTAGAAAACCCTACAAATGATAAAAAAAAGTCATCAAATCTTTGCAACGGGTAACGGTTCTAAACAATCACCTTGTTTGACTCTCTATAATCAACACAGAGTCTCATCGAACCATCCTTCTTTTTAACAAATAAAGAGGTGCTCCCTATGGAAAAACACTAGGATGAATGAAACCTCAATCTATTTGATCAAGAATCTGAACCTTAATGTCATTTAGCTCAATTGGTGCTTCGGTACAGAACCTTAATGTTGCATCACCATGTTTCTGTGACATTTCAATAATATTCAATTTTAATCTTTAAGATAAAAAAATCGCTAGTTAGAATGTTCACTAAAGTGGTGATTGGACTTTGGAGTTGAAAAGAGGAGATGAGAGAAAGTGGAAGAGGACGAGGAAGAGGAAGTTGAGTGATTTAGAGACATGAAGTAGTTGTTTGGAGATTGATGTTTTGTAGAAGAGATGTTGTAAACTGTATTTATTTTATATTATTTTTTGCAATGTAATCATTGCCTATTTATATTAATTAATAAATTTTATTTTATATTATGTAGTTGAAAATTAGAGAAAGTTTGATGTGATATTTAATAATATTAGATAAAAGATGTTTTATATTATATGATTGAAAATAAAAAAAATGTTTGATATGACATTTAATAAGATTAAATATAAGATTTGATGTGATGTTGGAGGAGAGGTTGATGAGGAGTTGAGGAGATGTTGATATCCTAAAAACAAACCTGAAGTTGAGAAATCTCAATTCTTTCCCCTTCCTCTTCTCTCCTCAACACCAAATCTCAAACACCCCCTAAGATAATGGCTAGACTGCCAAAATGCGAAACAAAAGAAGACAAAATCTGCCAAAATACCAAAAGGAATGGTATTCAAGTGACATTATGTATCATAATAATCGGTTATCTAGGGGTTCGACCAAAATATTGTTAAATTAAGAAAAAGATAATAGCTAGACCAATTTAAATTATAATATATGGATTAATTGATTATTTTGGTATTAACATATGGACTAATTTAAACTTGAGGGGGTGTTTGTTTGACATATCTAGGTAGGAGTTAGAATTAGGAGTTATCAACTCCTTTTCGATAACCTACATCCAAACGAGTTTTTATTAACTGCTCCTCATTTTCACTTTTAAAAATAACTCTCATTTCTAACCATTCATTTTTAATCATTCATTTATAACGACTCAATCATTTCTAACCACTTATTTTTAATCATTTCTTTCAAATCAATCAAAATAACTCATTTTTAACAATTCATTTTTAATCATTTCCTTTTTTAACTACTAAAAATAATTACTCGTTTTTAACTCCACATCCGAACAAGGTTTTGACTCTAATTCCTCTACACAAAAACTACATCCAAATGAGTTTTTGACACAATTCTCAATTTTTAACTATTCAATATAAATCTTTAAAAAAAAACTATCTAAATATGTCAAACGGACAGCCCGTAAGTGTCTAAAAAAAGTACCTTAAAAGCAAGATAACAAAACTTAAAAAAAGTGTTTTTGAAAAAAAAAGCAAAAATCGGAGTGCTGCATTTCCCCATTTTCATTCTGGGCCGATTGGACTGCTTAGTTCAGGTAAACGCGAACAACAAGCGACTCGACCTTTCTCACGACAATTCACAAACCCTTTTGCGATCAATTATGGATCGTCATCGTGGATCCACTGCGGTCGCTGCTAATATTGGTAGCTTATCTGGGAGATACTCGACTCCAATGCGATTTCAGCTACTTTGCATTTTTGTGCTGGTAATTATCTATCTCAATTTGTTTCATGCGAGATTCGCTTCGTTTTTTTTTTGTATCTATTGCTTTGATTCTGTTTATTAAGATATCTTGTTCATGAAGTTGAATAGATCTATTACTGGAACTTAGATTAGTGAAGTAAATAAAAGGCTGAGATACCCAAATTTTACAATAGTAATGATAAAAAAAAGTAGCGAACGTAACGCAATTCAAAGAATTGATATACGAGAGCCAAAATTGAAATGAAAATGACGAGAATATAATATTGACGAGTTCCAAGCATTTTGAGACATTGGCTTTCCCCAAATTTAATAGCAGAATCAGCTTGGCTTCATCCTCTTCATCCCGTTGTATTTGTAATTATAACTATTTTTACAATCTTCCTCAGTAGACAACTAATATGATTTCATAATATACTAATATTTTACAACATGTACGCTATTGCTGATGTTTAAGGTCATTCCATGGGAAAGGTTTATCAGAAAAGACATCAATGATGAGAGATAATCATCTAATTAGTCTACTGCTTCGAACCACCACGAGATGACCTAGTGGTCAAGAAAGGCCATTTAAATGATAAATGGCCTATAGGAAACGAGTTCAAGTCATGATGGCACCTACCTAGGATTTAGTAAATTTAATCTTATCTAATAAACCTTGATCGAGTTTCCAACACCTAGTAAATTTAGTAAATTACCAATAAACCCAAAATCTTAAATAAATGGCTTATAGTAGATTTAATCTTATCAAATACTTTAGCATGTAGTCCCGATCGCATCTTTTTTCTTCTTCTTTCTATTCAACAAGAAAAGTACCACTCCCTTTGAAGAGTGTGATGAATATTTAGTTAGAAGGCACAACCTTGAACAAACAGCTTGATCTGCTTCACCTAGAACACTGACGATTTTGTTAGTTCTTTTCAAAATCACTGCACATCAAGGGTCCCACACCAATGTTTCATCTTCTCATTTGCTTTCTGCCACTTATCTCCATAAAAACCATTCCACTTTTACCATATCCCCGAACCTCCCTCCTATAGCCCCAAATCAAAGCCCTTAAGGAACCTCTTTGTCTCCATTACACATTCCTCAAAATCTGCCTCTCAAACCCAAAATTACCTCTAAAAATTGACAAGACTTCCTCTATATACCCAAGACTTGATTATTCTTTGTCTCGTTCTCAACTTCTCCACAATAGCCACACCGGCCTTCTTCCCATTTACCTTGTCAAGCTGCCCCCACATCTTCATCTTCCACAACACATTAGGTTTCTTCCTATCTCAACATTAAATACATCTTGCAAGGCCAAGCAACTTGGAATCTTTCCTCTCCCACCTCTTCGAATCAGTCATAGAGAGGCCATTTACATTGGCAATAGAAAATCATTGATGATTAGGGGTAAAATTTTTTTTGGCTTGTTTGTGATCTAGGTTGTGGGATGGAATATTTCATTTTGAATTCAGTATTCTTTATTCTTGGCATTCCCAAAATTCCTCAATATTAAATACATCTTGCAAGGCCAAGAAACTTGGAATCTTTCCTTTCCCACCTTTTGGATTCAGTCATAGAGAGGCCATTTACATTGGCAATAGAAAATCATTGATGATTAGGGGTAAAATGTTTTTTTGGCTTGTTTGTGGTCTGGGTTGTGGGATGGAATATTTCATTTGAATTCGGTATTCTTTATTCTTGGCTAGGCCTTGAGTCTCTGTCAACAATTATTGGATCATGTCTTGAATGAGTTTCGCATCATCGCTTCTTGTCAGCAAAGATTTTTCTAATGCTTTTGATTTTTGTTTGATCTCTTGTACCCCTTTTGCTTATTCTTACCACATCTATTTTATTTGGGTAAGTTCATTATATATAGTTTCGACATGATTTATTGTACTTTTTCATCCATCAATGAAAAGTTTTGATTTCCTATAAAAATAAAATAAAATAATAACCCCTGGGAAATACTTAGTATGTTAAATTACAAATACATTTATATTAACTTCTTTCATGTGTTTTAATTAGCTATTTGCAGCAAGACCCTCTGCATCTTCCTCTTGGAATCCTAAAAGTGGGAAATCATCTGTTTTCTCCTTGTTTAACCTTAAAGATAAGAGTAGGTTTTGGAGTGAGACAATCATACGTGGGGGTCTGTCTAACTTTCTTATCTTTGTTACCTCAAAGCTTTTATACGTTCTCTTATCACAATAATTGCTAACATTTTTTTCTTCACTTTTTACTCTTTTTGACAAACTGTTTATTCATTTGTTTAGATTTTGATGATCTGGAATCATCCAGCACAGAGAAAATGAGTATTGTTAACTACACAAGGGCAGGTAATTTTATGGATCAAATCCGTGTAAGAGTGTTCGGTTTGTCAATATAAGTATTATCAGAGTTGAGATCTTTGGTCCATTGATATTTATATGTTATGTTAAGTGTATGAGAGTTAGTTAAATGTAATATCACACTAGTGTAGAGTTGTTTTGTGGCATGAGTAAGAAGCTTGAATTTATATTAGGTTAAAGTTTAGTTCAGAGAGTTTTAAGCCTCTAGTAATCTCGGAACCCTTAATGCAACAGTCTTTACTCCTATAATAACCCAGCAACGTTGATGGTTCATGCTAGATACCAAGCTATTTTGTAATGTTTTTTAACCTTCGTTTGGAAAATAGCTCTTGCTGTCTCCACCTATTGATACATTCATTTTCTTTTGTTTCTTCTGATAATTGAATGTGTATAAATTCAACCTATTGCAGCGTATGTTTTTGGAGAGGAGATCTTTTTGCTTGGTTGTTGGTTGGGTTTACTGATAGGTCTCAACCTAATCAATTTTATATATGAACACTGTTGCTTGAAAATACAAATTACATGAAAGAAAGAACCTCGATAGGAGTTTTCAAGAGCTCCTTTGCTCTCCCTAATTCTCACATGAGAATTCCTTAGACACTTCCCAAAATGTGCCCTGCTCACTGCTAACCCCTGCCCTAATAAAACTGACCTCTCCTAACAAACTAGGGCCCACAAAACACAATTCCCACATTGCCTTCCACTCTTTCTATTCCCTTTCCTTCTAGAAGAGACCCTCGTAATTGGGGGCTTATTAATTTCTTTGAACAGCTAAGCTACTAGGAAGTAGGAACTAAGACCACTGAAAAATAGTTTTAGAGAAATGTCTGTCCTAGGAAATCTTTTAGAACTGTAGTTGATGTGGTGTAAAAATCTTTTGTATCATATTGAGCGTCAGTGAAAAGGGAGTCGATTATACTACTAGATTGTAGACCCAGGTCTACCTTGCTAATTTGAGCTGTTTTTTTGTATGCCACTTTGTATTGTTCTTTCATTCTATTCTTGATTAAAGTTTGGTTCATTACAAAAAAAAAGCATCTTTTCAGCTCGATCTCTCAGTAAAGAACTGGTCTCATCTAATCCGGTTACACAAAGAATTCTATGTGGATCTTTGGAAGGCGAAATGCCCCAAGAAAGTAAGGTTTTTCATTTGGGAAACTAGTCATGGTCGTCTCAATACACATGACATTATTCAGCATAAATGTCCTGGCTTAGCCATCTCACCGGTTGGTGCTCTAATTGCAAACTTAGCCATGGGGATCAAACTCATTTATTCCACTTATGCACTGTTGCTTCTCCTCTTTGGGATTGGCTGCTCTCAGCTTTTGGTTGGTCCACCCTTCTGCCCTACAATTCTACTGACCTTTTTATTTATCTATGGAGTGGCCATCCATTTGATGAAGATAAAACAGCCCTTTGGCATAACTTTGTAGCGGCAGTTTTTTGGAAATTATGGTTGGCTAGAAATGACTTACTCTTCAACGACCATCAAGCATCGAGATACCCACTAATTGACTCTATTTTGCATATAGCTTTATTTTGGAGCAAAAGATTACATCCCTATTGTAATTATAGCCTTAGTTACTTATTTGCTAATTGACATTGTTTCTTGTAATGCCCATCTTTTGTAACTATTTCACACATCAATGAAATATTTTGTTTCCCATAAAAAAAAATAGCAACAGTAAGAAGGGAGTTGTTTATTTGTTCGTTACTCAATTTCGTATAAATGCTTTTTTAACAAATTAATTATTTCTATTTTTGGTAATTTTTAAATATATTTTTCTTCAATAATTTAAAAAAAATTAAATTTCTTGTCGTCCCTACTGTAATTTGATGTGAGATAATGAAAAAGCAAGAGCACATTCAAAGTCTGTTTTCATGTTCATCTTACATCGCAGGTAATATAGCAAATTACTTGAAGCTTCTTGAGGTTGATTCCCTGTACCTTCCAGTCCCTGTGAATTTTATTTTTGTAGGATTTGAAGGGAAAGGTAACCATGGTACGTAATGTTCCTGATTATTAATTTGTTTACTGTTGAACTTTTAGCTTTGGTTCTGAATTATTATATGATGTTTTAAGAGTTATCTTTCTTGTTAGAATTCAAGCTGCATTCAGAAGAGCTTGAACGTTGGTTCACGAAACTTGATCATATCTTTGAACATACACGGGTTCCACAAGTCAGGGAGGTGCTTACACCTTTTTATAAGATCAGTGTGGACGAAGTTTTGAGGCACCAACTACCCCTTGTCAGTCACATACATTACAAGTAATGTTGTACTGGTACTTTCTATATTGTGGGAGAGGAACTTGACATGTGTCTTTGAGAAAGTTAAATTTCTTTTTTTTTATGTTTGTCATAAGTTGGTAAATCATAAATGACTGTTTAACTCATACCTAAAAAGTTTGAAACGATATTCTTAATCTTCTCATGAAAAATGTTCTTGATGAAATTTTGCAGTTTTTCTGTTCATGCAATACAAACAGGTGAGAAGGTTACTTCAATCTTTGAGCTAGCAAGAAATGTCTTATCTCGCAAGGAAGATGTATCCAAAAATGGGTAATTTTGATAGTATTGGTAGTTTTTATGTTTGATCATTTATTGTCTTATTATATTCTCATTGTTGAAACCATTTGAGCAGTTTTGACTTTGGTTTTATTTTAAAGTTAGGCACTTCTAGCTGTTTATTGTATCTCATTGTTGCAGGGAGGATGGGAATGATTATCTTTGGCAAGTAGATGTTGACCTGATGGATGTAATTTTTACTAGCTTTGTGGAGTACCTTCAACTTGAAAATGCTTATAACATTTTTATTCTAAATCTCAAGCGTGATGCAAAAAGGACCAAATATGGATACCGGTGTGTAAATTTCTTAACAAATCCTTACTGTTATTTTGTTTGTTTTACTTTGTTTCTTTTTCTAACTCTGTTATTTGAGATTTTTTATTTGATGAGAAACTCTGTTACTAGAGATTAACTCGACAATTTGAAAGCAATTTTGTTTTTCTGGTCCATGAATCCATATTGAATAACCTTGGAATCTGTTATATATTGCAATCCTATCTTAGTGTCTCTTCTAAAGAAAATCAAATCCATAGAAAGTTTAGGACCATGTTCATGGAAAACAGTTATAGTACAGTCAACAAATTCATCTTTGCTAGTTTTTTTTATAATAATAATTGAGAATTGGAGCTTTGCTCTCCCACATACTTTGTGGGAACCCGCACCCGTTCCAAGGCCCGGACCCGGGAGACAACAAGGGGTTTTATAATTAAGCTCACTCGTGGGTTTCAAACTTGGAATCTCCTAGGAAACATACTTTGGAGACTCCAAGCCTCTACCAACGAACTCCCCGTTGCCGTTCCAAAAATTATACATTTAGTTTTGGCTAAAGGAAATGACTTTGAATAAATTGAAATCACTATGTTTAAATAAAGCCTAAAGGCTTGCATTAGTTTTTTTTCTTCGTGGGTTGTCAGGTAGCTTTCCTTTTGCTTTGGAGGTTTTTGGAAGTTGGCATTGCCATTTGGATGTTGTTAAATTATTTTAAATCACCAATGAACCCAAAAGCTTAAGCTAGTGGGTTGAGGTAAATTTAATTATATTAACCAACACTCCTCTGGAATTCAATTTTGATTGGAGAGGAAACGACTTGGCAAAGACTTGAACTCAATTTAATTATATCAACCTTCTACTCTAATACATGTTTAATACCATGTTGAAAGATGGAATTCTAATTCTTATTTAATAATGAAGCCAACATTGAGTTTAAATAAACTACAAGAGATAACTTAATCATAAAAGGATAAGATAATATTTAATTTAATCGTAAAAGGAGAAAATAATATTTAACCTAATCCTAAAAGGAAAAAATAATAAAAAAGATAAAATACTAATATAAACATAAATCCACACTTTCCCTCAAGCTGGGTTGTTTGTAGAGTGCAAGCCCAGTTTGGAGTTAAATTCATCAGGTCCTCCCCCACAAGCTTGGTTGTTTATAGAGTACAAGCCCAGTTTGGAGTTAAATTCGTCAGAATTGGTCCTCAGTAATGCTTTAGTGAGAATGTCAACAATTTGATGGCGCGATGGAAGATAGTTGAGTTCAACTATGTTATTGTGACCTTTTCAGATATGAATTAGGATGATGATGCAGGATGATACGCCAATTAAGAAAGTTGAAGAAACGCCGATTGAAAAAGCTAGAGAAGCACCAATTGGAAAAGCTGAAAAAGCTTAAATTGGGGAAGTTGGAGAAGCCAGTTGGGAAAGGTGGAAAAGGACAATTGGAAAGGTGGAAAATGCCAATTGGGAAAGCTGGAAAAGTGTCAATTGGGAAAATTGGAAAAGGTCAATTAGGGAAGTTGAAAAAAGACCAATTGGGAAAGCTGGTAAAACGCCATAAATAACTTGGACAAATACGTAAAATTTGAATGTCCTAATCGATAGTGTAAGGACATGATCTCGATATCACTAATAGCGCTACACCAAACATGACTACTTGAATAAAAAATGACAAATTCTTGATGACATTTGGGGAGGTAGAGGTCGGAATAGAGTTTAGGATTGCCAATTGTCTTCCCCATCTTTAAAACTTGTTCCAGCTTCTTGAGAGTGTGAACCATCTGCAATCTAGGGTTTTTTTCCTCCTTTGCTTGCTGTCAAGGCTGTAGGAGCAATTTTCTAAGCAACTAAACCTGCACCTTTCATTGTATGACTTACAATCTTCTAGAAAAGTCACTGGTGTGTAGAAAATTGGAACAACAAAGTAAATTCTCGCTTGGAGAAATCGATCCAATTTAGATGATGAGAAACACGAATTTTGATTCAAATATTTGTCCAGAGGGGGTTCGATGTGGACGACATTGCAATTCAGATCCTGATTAGGCAAGCCGTCAAAGAATTTTGACCAAGGTGGCGTTGCAAACTTGTAAGCCAGCTCGGCATGAATCGAGACAAGGTGTCGCTGGCCTGAAGTTTCTTATGACGGTCTAGTTTTTCTTTTGGCAAATGTGGTAGAAAAAATAAATTAAGATAGAGGTGGGTTTCTTGCGCAAACAAGTAGAGAGGAAGCACACCGTAGACGAAAGAGTGACAACGACTTAGCATTATTAGATGTGAGAATTAAGTTTTTCCATTCCATGCTTTTATACCATATTTAGATAATATGCGATTCTACCTCAAAACCTATTGTTCGTGAGGAGAGTAGTCCATATCTCTTATAAAAATGTTGAAGACTCCTCACCTTCCCAATGTGGGACAAAGACCACGAGGTGAGTATCTCTAACTGATGTTGTAGTAGGCTGTGCGGAGCTTTGTAGACTTGGGATTTTTTTTGGTTTTTTCTCTCATCATTTCCCCTTTTGCCTTCTCATGTTTTTCTTTTATTTATTAAAATTGCTACATCACCTTTTTTTTAAAAAAAATTATAAAATAGACCATGTCAATATTCAGTTACATAATTACATTATTAACTAAAATAGACCATTTTTTAAAAGAGCATAATGCAAGGCGACTCTCCCTTTGATTACCTCATGACAAAAGGCGAAAAAAGGCGAAGTTCGAGTGAAGCGATGCACAACGTATAAATGCATAATTAAATATTATATTTAGAACATAAATGGATATTGAAACATAATTTTATTCCATAAAATTTAAAATCCTTACCAAATAATACTAAAAAAAGTACAAATTAAAAAAGTATTAAACCATACAAATTATCTTATTATAAGATATACAATCCAACAAAAATTAAATTATTATTTGTTTAAAAAATTAATGTTAACCAAACTAAGATTCTACATCAAATAACTCGAATGTAAATTGAAAAGAATTAATAGACATTGTTTTTTGAAATAACAATTAGATAGACTTGACGTCCTTAAATAAAGACATTTGCATGGTTGTTGGAATTTTCATAGACTTATTCTTGGTTATTTTCGTGGGTATTATTAAGTTAGCATATTGAAAAAACTTTAACAAAGCACACGTCTTTGCCTGAGGCAAAGGTGATGCCGGGTGCAAAATGGCGAAGAAAGGAGAGTACCGGATTGAAGCCACTCACCTTGGCTTCTTTAGAAGCGCAATACTGCCTATGCGCAGGGTCTGTTGCTTGGCGAGGAAAGACGATGACCTTGCAAACACATGCTATTTATTTCTAAACCTTAGTTTAAGATTTTGAAACTGGGAGAAACAGACATATTACTCAAACCTCAAGGAACAAAGAGGCAGTTCCCCCTTAAATTTATTTCCCCCCTCTTTTGGAGTATAAGTGGTTGGCAATTTTTTATATTTTCAACTTGTTCATGCCTGGAATAATTCATGTTATTTTGATATCTATTATCTTGGGTCATCCTTTCGATGGAGATTTAGAAAACTCTGACTTACTATCAACTGAACTTTCTTTTGTACTCTTTGGTGTGAGAAGATGGGCTGATTTCAATGATCAGCATTCTACCTTTGATAGTTGTATCGGTTTGGTTATCTTTAATACTCTTTATTAGTGTAATTGAATGGCAAACTTTTCGTGTAGTGGTTATTGGGAGAGTTTTACTCATTTTTCTCCATTTCATTCATAAAGAAATTCAAGAAACCTAACGAAAGAGTCTGTACTATATAATAAATTTTGTAATAGTTTTAAGCACCAATGTTATAATGAGTTTCTTCCAATTTTGGCTTGAACTTGGTATCTTCCTGGCTTTATTTAATTTTTTTTTTTTTCTTGTTGCTGAAAACCTACGTTCAAATCATGCTAGCAACATAAATAGTTTATGACTTGCACCATTACGATCAAATGGATGCAAAAATGTAAATGATTCGGAGACTAGTTTGTGACGTGTGACTTTTCAAATGTTGATCTGTTGAAACATGAGAGATATTGTGGTATTTCCTAGTTTTGTTTTATTATTGATTATTCGAATATTATTGCAGGAAAGGTTTATCTGAATCGGAGATAAACTTTCTTAAAGAGGTATTTACAATTTTTTCTTATTCTTTTGGCTTTAAGTGAACATATTTTTGTAATCTACTTCTGGGCTTCGAGCCTATTTGCCCCTCTTTTGTAATTTGTATATTTTATTTAAGATCCATGAAAACTTGCTATACTGATCAGTACATGCCCAAGGCCTCTCTTCATATGTAAGAAGCATGGGCTCTGGCTTGTGACATTGGGGTACATAGACATGTGAGTACAACTTGAATGTGCTGGTGTGTTGTTTTCAAAGAACCATAATCATGCCCACTACTAATGCACGATAAAGGTGTAACACCCCACCAGAAAATTAAATAAAAAGATTAACAGTCCCCGTAAAACATCTTGCCTTACTTTCTAATTTTTAAGTTAATCCACCACCAACCAAATTCTACCAACGAGCACACATGAGTACCACATCTATAAGTTCTTGGCAATTTAAAGCTATACAAGCACAACATAAATAATCTCATCTAATTATAATACTGTTTTTATTACAACCTGCGTGATCGTTCCACGTTCCCTGCCATTATTCTCCAAGTGATGCCTGTAGGCTGTTACAAAAAAATATGTAATCATATAACAAAGGTTAACTAAAGTGATATTACAATAACACAAAGATAACCTCGTGCTCATTATTATTGGTCTCGCACCTCGCACGAGTAATCTCAACCTCACACCTTTATAGCACAATGCTTATCCCTTCGTCACGAGCAACCTTAACTTCAACTTTTATTGTGATCATCTAATGGCCTGTCATAGCTTCCAGTTGTTCTCGAGTCTCAAAACCTCATGTTACCAACATACAAATCACCCCTACTCACACTTGTAGCACATCAATTAACATAGATATCACCCTAATTCACCCTTGTATCACACTAGTTAACATAGAGATCACTCTAGTTCACCCTTGTAACACTCTAGTTCACCCTATATCACACTAGTTAACATGGAGATCACTCTAGTTCACCATTATATCACACTAATTAACATAGAGATCACACTCTAGTTCTCCCTTATATCACACTAGTTAATATAGAGATCACTCTAGTTCACCCTTATATCACACAAGTTAACATAGTAAGACTTTTCAGTAATTACTTTTGCAATTGTTATGTCTTTTAAATCTGTATTTGCAGCACTTTTGCTGTTGTTGTGTTTTGTTTCTTTCTTTTTTGTTTCTATTGTTACCATTGTACTATATTCATTTTCTAAAAAAGTAAGACTTTTCAGTATATCCCTGTTGTGCAACCGCTCATTCAAAACAACGTTTCTACTAGAATTTTAAGAGAGTCTTCAGAACCCACTCCAACGTACAACAATATAGCTATCAAGAAAGCACTCCATTACCCTGCTTTAACATTTTACATAATACTCAAATTTCCATAGAAACTATTCCTCAAAACTTTAACATAGAGAACTTTTTTTTTTGAAAAGGAGACAAATTTTCATTAAGAATATGAAAAGAAGATAGTACAGAAACGGGATAAACATAAAAGACTTGAAATAGTAGTGCAAAAATGAAAAACAAGAAGAACAACCAATGAACTAGGCTTGGACAAAAAGGAAAGCTGCTCAATTGGCAAAGATATTTTGGATAGAGTAGCCAGCAAAGAATTTGTCCAAAGAGCACCAAGAACAAGCTTTAAGCTTTGCCAAATCAATTCTCTGAAGGCAAGGGAGATGCTTATCTTGGAAGATTCTTTGATTCCTCTCCCACCACAATTCATATAGGAGAGCTTTGACAGCATTGGTCCATAGAAGCCTGCTAACTTTACTCATTTTTGGCCCTTCCAGCAATAAAACATTTGATCTTGTATCATTCTGGAATACCCAATTCAGATTGAAGATGTTAAGAAGATGAAGCCAACATGATTGAGAGTAAGTACATTGACATAGTAAATGATAAGTAGATTCTGTGGCAGCTAAGCACAAAGGACATATGGAAGGCAAGACCTGATTTTGCAACTTCTTTTGCAATGTATCGGAGGTATTAATACTGCCATGGAGGAGGATCCAAATAAAGATATTGACCTTTTTAGGGCTTTTGGATTTTCACAGGGCTTTGAATAAACCCATACTCAGATTGTCCGATGATGCTATAAGAGTAGTAAGGGATTTTACCGAGAAAGCACCCGATTGTTCCAAAGACCATATCCTAGTATCAACTCTTTGGTTTGGTGAGAAAGGTGATAACAGTTGGAGAAGTGCTCCAAAATCCTCAATTTCATCATCTTTCAATGGTTTCCTAAAAGATAAGCTCCATGCTGAAATTTGGGAGTCCCAATTGAAAAAAACTGATTTTTCTTTGAATTTAGCAACAGAAAACAGCTTGGGAAGGAAGCCTTGAGAGAAGAGTCCATATCCCATTTATCATTCCAAAAAGAAATGTTATGGCCATTACCAAGCTTAAAATTAGATAAAGACTCAAAAGTTTCCCAATGCTTTGAGATACTTTTCCAGGGGCCTTTCAAACTTGAAGTTGATCTCCCCAAAGTATGCCAACCAAATGGATCTACACCATGAATACTTGCAATGACTTTACTCCACAATGCATTTGGCTCATTACAAAACCTCCAACCCCACTTTGCAAGGAGGCAATATTCCTGTGTTTGATATTACCAATATCCAAGCCCCCTTGAAATCTTCCTTTATTTACTTGGCTCCATCTAACGAGATGGTTAATAGAATTACCCGGGCTGCCATTCCAGAAAAAGGCACGCAAAGATCTTTCAAAGCTTAAACATACAGAGGAGGGAATAGAGAATATGGACATAAAGTATATAGAGAATATGGACATAAAGCTTATAGGCAAGCTTTCAAGCACTGAATTACAAAGAGCAAGCCAGCCTCCCTGTGATAGTGAATATTTCTTCCATCTCTCAATTTTTTTTTGAACTCTGTCCAAAAATGGCTTCCAACATGTCAGATCCTTTGGGTGACCACCAAGAGGAAGCCCAAGATAATTGAAAGGTAGAGTTTCAGGCTTACAATTGAGCTTTCGGGCTTGATAGGCTACTTTATTGACGTCCATATTTACCCCACATATGGCTGATTTTTCCCAATTAACTTTGAGACCAGAGCACCATTCGAATAGTTTAATAATTTGCACATAAGCTTCAAGCATACAATTATCATCTTTACAAAATATAAGTGTATCATCTGCAAATTGTAGTAGAGGCACATGAATTTTGTCTCTTCCAACCACAAATCCTTCACAACTACTTCTCTAAGATATGCATTTTCTACCATCGAGTTGAAAACTTCACTAGCTAGTAGAAACAAGAAAGGGGAAAGTGGGTCCCCTTGTCTTATACCTCTAGAAGCAGTGATTCTTCCTTTTGGACAACCATGTATGAGTATAGAGAAATTCGGATCTCTAATGCATCCAGAAATCCATGTGATCCATTTTTGATGGAAGCATTTTGCTTTCAAAACTTCGTCTTAGAAATCCCAATCCACACAGTCGAATGCTTTTTCCAAGTCTAGCTTAAGAATCCAACCTCTTTTCCGGTTCACTCTATATTCTTTCACTATTTCGTTTGCTATTAAAATAGGGTCCAAAATCTGCCTACCTGAGATAAAGGCACTTGGTGATTTGTAGATGATACAGAACTTAAACATGAAATTCCACCTATCTAGCCCTCGTCAAGAGTTAGTGTTCCAACAATTATCATTATAATTTACTTAATGTTGCCTTAGGTTTAGCTCACCACAGGAACATCATAAACTCAAAATTTCAAAACCACCAACAGAAACAACATTCATCTATTTGTCACTATACAAACTCAAAATCTCAAAGAGAGATTCATCGCTAAAGTTACCCTCACCAGTTGTAAAGAGAGCTCCTCATGCAATTGCTCAATCCTGAACACTTCTGATCCACCTAAACATCGAACATCACACCACTAAAACTGAAGTTTAATAAGAAACTACATCACCCTCAACTAATAACAAAATATCAACATAACGAACTATTGATCCCTTTATCATCACCTAGTTAATACACTCTTATAACCCTCCATCAAAGCTTATATTCACCCAAGAACATCATCTAAAATCTTTTTAGATCCTACAATAATACACAGAAAAATCCAAGCGATCCAACTCTAAATTTCCTTCACCTGTTGTTGAAAAGGCTCCCACAATGTGGCCTGAACCCAGACACGTTTGTCTCACTAGAACCTTTAATCGACAATGAATTCCTCGCCCTCGAATCGCTATAAAAACACACCCACACACCAGCTCTAAAATTTCCCTTCGCGTCGAATAATGAAAGAAAACCCACCACAAAATAGCAACCTTGAAAGGGCTTCACATTATAACCACACCAAGTGTTGCTCGGCTTACTGTTAAAATTGTTGAATGGTGGTAAGGGCGTGTTTCATTTGTGACTATTACAACGAATGATTAAGAGGTATCCCTCAAGAAGACTTCGCCGGTTTTCCCGCTGGAGTTTCATCCTCCTTCGCTGCCGGAGTTTCATTTTTTAAAATCTCTTCTTCTTCCCCCCGTTTCCTCCTTATATAATTTCCAAAAATTTCTTCCACCACTTCTTCTTTCCTTCTTGCATTCTTTCCTTCTTCCCTTGTCACATTTTCCTGTCCTTTTTGTGCTTGGCTACCTTCTTGGCTACAAAACCTTCCTCTAAGCTTGAGTTTTAGCTATGAGTTGCAACGCTTCAAAGAAGCCTTTTCAAGTCAGGAAAGTTGATTCCTTATTCTGGTTAGATGACTTAAGATTTCAGAAATCAATTCCACTTTCCAACACCTTGTTCCTATGGCTGGAATCTTCCTTATCCCATTTTCTGAAGCAACCATTATCAAGTTTCTTTTCGTCAATCCTTCATGGACGATTTATGGTACCATCTCTGTGTGAGCAAGTTTAGATCTCGATTAGGGATGTTTTTGTAGATGTGTTGTTTGGCCAAAGAAAGGCTCTCGATTTTTCATTCATATTCCAGTTGGCAACAATATGCAAGGTTTGATTTCTATTTTGATCTTATTTAGGGATTTCTTCTCTTCCATTGGTTCAGAGCCCCCGATGTTGATAGAATCTGAACCATTATCACCATTCAAAAGTAGCAAAGTCCCTAAACAGCTGTTGAAGACACCTTTGGTCTTGCAAAGATTCAGTGATCACAGCGATCAACCTGGGAATTCCCATTCTAAATCCAAAGTCACGCGCCAAAGTAGATTTCATCTTCTTTCTGGGTTCGCAAGCATGATGAAGTTCTTCACTGAGATTTTGAGAACTTATGGATCATTACAAAACTCTTTGCACACAACAACTGGAAGGATATTGCACTAACATTAAAAGGAATTTTCAATACCAATATTGTGATTAATCCTTTGTTCGAAGATAAAGCCCTCATTGCTATTCATGGATTTCAACTTAAAATGTTCATTTCTTCTTCTGGTAAATGGAATCTTTATGGGGTTTTTCATTTGATTATAGAAAAATAGGATGCCTTAAAGCATAGTCGTCCTTCTTATTTTAGAGGTTATGGTAGATGGTTATCAATCTCAAATTTACCATTAGATTTCTGGCACGGTGTACTTTTGAAGCCATTGGTTTACATTTTGGAGGGCTCGAGGAGATTAGTATCGAAACACTCAACCTAACTAATGTGTTAGAAGCTCGCATAAAAGTTAAGAGTAATATATGTGGTTTCATGCCTGCAACAATTGAGGTTTCACATTCAGCCAGGGGTAGCACTTTTTTGAACTTTGGTGATATTATTTCATTAAACCCTCCTCAGTTTGCAAGAGGTAACCTATTTATTAATGATTTTACAAATCCTCTGGATTTTGCTAGAATGAAAAAAGTTATGGAAGATTTGGGATTGGATCTTGATAGTCATATTGGATTTGAGTTACATCCCGTAGTTCCGGTGAATTTGCCAAGTTTATCCAGAAACCCTTATGTATTGAAGACTTATCCACAACAATCCCAGTTGTCTAATTGTGTAAATGATCATTTTCCGTCTGCTGAAGTTGAAAAGTCTTTATTCTCAGAAGTCCATGTTCTTAAGGAGCATTCAATGACTACCTCTGTTGTAATTGATCCTCTCAAAATAAATGAAGATTTATTACCTCATAAGGAAGCTCCTACTGATTCTTTTAATCTAAAAGAGACTGCTGAAATACTAGCTCCATTAGAATTAACAAGAAGGGCAGAGGCAAAATACACTGGTTGAAGGAGGGTGATGAAAACTCCAAATTCTTCCATCTATTTTTGGCAGCTAGGAAAAGAAGGCTTCTAATTTCTAATCTACAAACCAGTGAGGGACATACAATTGTTTCTCCAGAGGATACAGAGATTGTGCTATTTTTCTTCAATTTGTATCAAAAGCAACCGAGCCAAAGATCTATTCCTTGCAATCTTAGCTGGAGTAAGGTATCTCTTAATTAGAATTCCGCATTAATTAAACCTTTTTCTGCAAAGGAAATTAGTTTAGCAGTCTCTTTTCTTGGAAAAAATAAATCCCCAGGCCCGGATGGATACACCATCGATTTTTTTGCTTCCTTTTGGCCTTAGATACGAGCAAATTTTCTGAGGCTCTTTGATGAATTCTATCAGAATGGTCACTTAAATGCATGTGTAAAGGAAAACTTTATTTGCTTAATCAGAAAGAAAGAACATGCTTGTCGAATCAAGGATTATCGTCCCATAAGCCTCACTACTTCAGTTTACAAGATTGTGGCAAAAGTAGTAGCTGAAAGATTGAAGCAAGTTATGCCTTCCATCATTGCTCAATATCAAAGTGCATTCATACAAGGCAAACAGATTTTAGATCCAAACCTAATTGCCAACGAGTTGGTTGAAGAATACCGAATTCGAAAAAGAAGAAAGGATGGATTCGAAGCTGAACTTTGAAAAGGCTTTTGACTTTGTTGATTGGGAATTCTTGGAAGAAGTGTTACATCTCAAGGGTTTCCACTGGAAATGGATTCAATGGATCATGGGCTGCATTAAAAATCCAAAATATTCAGTCTTCATTAATAGAAGGCCAAGAGGAAGAATAAAAGCTTCTAGGGGTTTAAGGCAAGGGGACCCTCTCTCCCTTTTTTTATTCCTCCTAGTTAGTGAAGTTTTTAGTTCAATGATTGACAATATTCATGCAAAAGGGATATATATATGAAGGATTGAAGGTTCGAAATAATCAAGTTCATGTTCCCCTTCTCCAATTTGCTGATGATACCTTAATATTTTGTAAGGATGATGATCGAATGATGGAAGCCTTATCTAGCACTATTGGTCTTTTCAAATGGTGTTCAGGTCTTAAGATTAATTGGGAAAAGTCATCTCTTTGTGGGATTAATTTGGACACTTTTACTGTTGCTGCACGGGCTGCCAAATTAGGATGCAAGGTTGAATCACTGCCCATTACCTATCTTGGTCTTCCCTTGGGAGATCATCCAAACAACTTATCATTTTGGCAACCAGTTTTGGATAAAATTTAGAAGAAATTAGATAGATGGAAGCATTTTTCTTTGTCCCGAGGAGGTCGACTCACTTTATTCAGCTCAATTATAGCTAGTATTCCATTATACTATGTGTCTTTGTTCAAAATGCCACCACAAGCATCGATTTCTTTTGAAAGAATGCTCAGAAAGTTCTTATGGGCTGGATCAGAAAATGGAAGCCTCAGTCACTTGGTTAGATGGAGCAAGGTAGCTACTGCAAAAAATAAAGGAGGTTTGGGATTGGAAGCCATTCTTTTAAAAAATAAGGCTTTGCTTGCAAAGTGGAGTTGGCGATTTTTTAAAGAACCAGGAGCCCTATGGCACAAAGTAATTTCCAGCATTCATGGTTTTGATTCTTTCGGCTGGAAAATTCCAAAAAAATCCTCATCAAGCTTGCGAAGTCCTTGGGTAAACATTTCTAGAGTGTGGGATTTGTTCCATCCATTAGCTTTGATTAAAATTGGGAATGGGTCTCAAAGTCTTTTTTGGCATGATTCTTGGACTGGTAATGTGAATTTATTGTCCTTGTTTCCTGATTTATTCTCTTTGTCCACAAATAAGGAAGGCTCTGTTGCTTCTTTCTAGGACAATTCTACATCCTCATGGAATTTTGTGTTCAGAAGGCTGTTGAAAGATGAAGAAGTTGTTGGTTTTGAAAGCCTTTTAAGTATGTTGTCTCTTGTCTCTTTCTCCTTCTCCAGACTTTTTGACTAGGTCTTTGGAAGCTTCTGGAATTTTCTCTGTTAAATCTGCAACTGCCTATTTGGGTTTGAAAGAGGACATTGTTAAAAAGCTCTTCAAAGCTTTATGGAAGTCCAAAAGTCCTAATAAAATTAGTGTTTTTATATGGATTTTATTGAATGTGAATATAAATTCTGTTGACCTACTACAAAGAAAACTTCCCAAACATTTGTTGCAGCCATCTATTTGTCACCTTTGCTTGTCAAACTCGGAAGATAACAACCACATCATGTTTACTTGTCATTTTTCAACAAATTGTTGGGCAGTTCTCTTAAGTTTGTTTGGTCTCTCATGGGTATTCTCGAATAATGTCAAGGCCAACGTCACTCAGCTGCTTATTGGCTCTCGTTTTCAAAACAAAGCAAGTTTTTTATGGATCAATTCAGTTAAGAGCCTTCTCTATGAACTATGGTGTGAAATCAACGTATTTTCCAAGAGGAGTATCAGCCTTGGTACTCTAGAAGTGAATTGGCTCGCATGAATGTTTCTCTATGGGCTTCGTCTTCCAAAACTTTGAGTGGTTACTCAACACAAGAAATCTTTGCAAATTGGGAAGCTTTCATATAGTTTTTCATTTGTTGTACCCTTCTCATTTTGCTTTGCTTTGTTAGCAAGCTCGCTTTTGTTTTTTTTCATCATTCTGTTGCTTTTAAGTAGTTTGGATTTTTGTGTTTTTCTCTTTTTTCCTTTTGTCACTTGTGTTTCTCCTCTTCATTTTCTTTATGAATTGATTGGTTTCTTGTTTCAAAAAAATAGCCACACCAAGTGATCGTGAACCACAGTCGACACCTTCAATCAGTGATGAAGCATCGATGCTCGGTGCTCATTCACTATTCCTTTCTTCCCACCATTTCTTTTACGATACGGGTTTTCCCCAAACACGCGAAGAACATCATTTTGTCGAGATGGCTAAACGACGAAGTTTCCCCCTTTACCTCCACGGCTTACATGATAATTTTAGAGAAGCATTTGGCTTTTAATCGTCCTCCTGTATTGTATTCCATCACAAAGATATATTATAGACCAATTAAATAAACCCTGAAAGATCTAGATAATATCTACCATATTTAAACATATCAATTCTACTAAATCCAAGAATTAAATCTAGGATTTATCTTTATAATTTCTAACACGCCCCCTCAAGTTGGAGCATGCAAGCTAAAAATGCCTAACTTGTCTAGTAGAAATTGAAATTGCTGGTTCCCAAGCGCCTTTGTCAAAATATCAGATAACTGGTGACCAGTAGGAACATATTGAGTAACAAGATTTCTAGATACCAACTCATCATGAACAAAATGACAGTCTGCCTTGATATGTTTAGTACGATCATGAAATACAGGATTCTTAGCAATATGTAAGGCAGATTGACTATCACAAAAGAGTTGCATAGGTTTTAAATGCACAACTCCCAGAGAGGCTAATAATGATTTCAACCATTTTAACTCACAAGTAGCTACAACCATTGCACGTACTCAGCTTCTGCAGACTAGCGTGACATAGTCGCCTGTTTTTTAGTTTTCCAGGAAATAGAACCAAGAAAGACCATATATCCGGTCAATGAACGCCGAGTCAACGGGCAAGCTGCCCAATCACTGTCACAAAAAGCAGTCAAACACATCTCACCTAAAGATTTTAACAAAATACCTTGACTCGGAGTTCCCTTCAAGTATTGTAATTCTCGTAGGGTTGCATCCCAATGTTGAACCTGTGGAGCACTCAGGAACTCTGCAAGAGTATGAACTAAATAACTTAATTCACGACGAGTCACTGATAAATAAACAAGACGCCCAACTAACCGACCATACTGATCTGGATGTGCATACAATTCCCCTTTGACACGTGCGAGCTTATGATTTTGCTTCATAGGCGTTTCAATTGGCTTACACTCAAGCATGCCAGTGTCTGTTAAAATATCCAAAGCATACTTACGTTGACATAGAAATATACCTTTGTTATTACGAGCCACCTCAATACCCAGAAAATACTTCAAGTCTCCAAGGTCCTTCATATGAAAACAAGTTTGCAAATACTCCTTAAACCGCAAAATGGCACCATGAGATGAACCTGCTATAATTAAGTCTTCGACATATACAAGAACGTGAAGGCATATGCTCCCCCGCTTAAATCCATAACCCTTTAAGGTCTTTGATAACTTAGCAAACCACTGTCGAGGAGCTTGTTTCAAACCATACAAAGACTTTCGCAATCTACAAACCTTCCCAGGAGTGGAAGCACTGTATCCAGGAGGAAGCTTCATATACACCTCTTTTTCCAAATCACCATGAAGAAAAGTATTATGAACATCCATCTGATGCAATTTCCAATTCATATGTGCAGCAACAGCGAGAAAAAGGCGGTCTGTCCACATTTTTGCTACAAGAGAATACATTTCATTATAATCAACACCTGCAACCTGTCGATTACCAAAAACAACCAATCTTCCCTTAAGACGTTCAATTTCTCCGGTTGATGTAACTTAATCTTATACACCCACCCATTGCCAATAGCCTTCTTACTAGGAGGCAAGTCCTCCAAATCACACCATGAAGAAAAGCATTATGAACATCAACTTGCAAACAAAGAGATATTACCAGACATGTAAAACATAAAGATAATTTTAGAGAAGCATTTGACTTTTAATCGTCCTCCTGTATTGTATTCCATCACAAATATATATAATAAACTAATTAAATAAACCCTGAAAGATCTAGATAATATCTACCATATTTAAATATATCAAATCTACTAAATCTAGGAATTAAATCTAGGATTTATCTTTATAATTTCTAACATTACACGTCACCCCACGCCTTGCTCTTGTTGGAACTCTCGCGACTTCCTCTTCACTTTTCTTTTTTTTTTTTTTGCTATATTTACTTTAAAAGGAGTAGAACACTCATTTACCCACACTTATATATGCATAACAATTTTGTTTATTAATTATTATTTTTTTTAAAGGTCTCACAAAAGATTTCTTTACCTTTTCCCTTTGCTTTCTTATTTGTTTAATGTACATGTAAAATTAAGTTAGAACCCCTTTTTCAATCTCGCTTTCCTTGTGTAGGGTCTCTCTATCAGTATCTCTATTTTTAAATAAGGGACTAGAAAACTATTCATTCCATGAACGTTGAGTAAAAAATGTAGTTAGGAAGATTAGGTATGAACTGAGTCGTACTCTAAACTAATAAGGCAAACCAATTGTTCTTTTTCTCTATCTCTGTCCATGTCTCTGCAATTCAAATCCTTCAACTACTTTTGCATTTTTTCTAAAATTTGCAGTTGTTTTCCCGTAGTGTATGTACCGTACCATCAACAATATCTTTAGCACACAATCATTAGAATTGATGCTCCGAGACGAACAAGCTCTAATACCAATTTGTTAGGTATCCAAATGCAAAATATATAGGAAAATGGTAAAGGTACCTATATTGCAATCTCAATAAAGAATTACAATATTAATAACCTTTCAAGGGAACCAAATCTCTTTGTTGCACTAAAAAAGAGCCAAGCAAAATCTCTCCCACTAACGATCCCAATCCACGAGGACCGATTCACCAAAATAATACCCACCCAACTAAGGACCCTAACATTCCTATTTATAACCAAGACACTCCTAAAAAATTACCGAAATACCACTTACTAAAATACTACTAATCCCAACATATATACCATAATAGTACTTTTACACATCATCTGACAAATAGCAACAATGGCTAAGAGCCAATGGGTGCGATTCTAGTCTGTGAGGGATTCACTAGAAAAGATTGGAAATGACCATTTGCACTAAAGGAAGGGTATCCATATCTTAGTTGCATAAACAAATCATTTGAGCACTTCGGTTATAACTTTGGCTCACAAAGCTCTTATGTGACGTCTTCATAAGCTTGTCTAAAGGACTTCAGAAAATGAGAGCCAAATCACCCAGAAAATAGCAACAATAGAAAGAAGCCATCAAGTATGTTTTTCTTCCTCTTATGTGGGAGAGTTAGACTTTCCTTAAAAAGGAAGATAAAAGTTTCGTCAGAGGTTTAAGTTTTTTACTTGATAGGCTCTTCATGGTAAGGTTATATCTTATCAAGGTTTTGAGAAAGTTCCCTTTTAATAGGAATGTCCAATCCTATTAGGAGTAGGATAAGGATAACCTAATCCTATTAGAAGTAGGATAAGATATGCCCAATCCTATGAGGAGTGGGATAAATATATTCGACTATAAATAAGAGGGTGGAGAAGTGGTAGGATATATTGAGAAGTATTGGAATAGTGAGTATCTAGAGCTTGAGAGTGATCTCAAGATAGGGATGGTCCAAGTACCTCGAACACTTTGGTTATCTTGTATCTTTATTAATATATTATTGGTTCCTATTACTTCTCTAGTGGGATGTCGTATTGCATATTATGCAGAGGCAAGAGGGTGAAGGATCTTGACAATCTTGTATGGCATTGCGAGATGGTTTTCGAGGTGTGGAATCAGGTTCTTCTAGGAGTTTGACATTGAGGTTGCAAGACAAAGAGATTGGAGTGGAATGAATGATCATAAAATTTCTTGTTTCTTAACCTTTTCTTGGTAATGGGAGTTTTTATGGAAAGCAGTAATATGTGCTACTTTGTGGGGTCTGTGGGGTGAGAAACAATAGAATATTTAGGTGGATGGAAAGATCTTTGGGCGATATTCAGATTTTCAATAAATTCTATGCTACTCTTTGGGCTTCGCCTACCAAGAAGTTTTGTAATTATTCGTTAGGAATGATTTGACTTGATTGGGGCCGTTTTTGTATTCCTCCCTTGTTTTGTTGAATTTTTTATGTTTTGTATTCCCCTTTACTTTATTCTTTCGTTCTTTTACTTTCTCAATGAAAGCTTCGATTAGTATAAAAATGAACACCAGAATGCACAAAGCCAAAGAAGAAAACAACCAAAAGCCCCATCAACGCCAAACTCAACTCTGAAGAAAACCACAAGAAGCAGCATGTTAATTCAATAACTTTGCTTTTATTTTTTCATAGTCGTATTACAAGTAACAATTTACCCCCACGTGGCTAAGTGTGATCAACATGTGTAAATTTTGAAAATATCAGTGACTATGTTAGCAACTTAGTAAAGCATAGTACTTAATAGTTGTGAATGTGAATTTCCTTATATCATTCAATTTTGTTGAGTTCTTGTTTTTGTTCATTATTCTAATTCCTGGTGTTTATAATCAATGGTTGATTCTTTTTTCAATAGAACACACACTTGCAATCAAGAATTCTTCAATCAGAAAGCACACCAGAAACTCTTCTTGGTATGATAAATTCTTTTTGTGGGTTTTCAATTTTTCTTTATTAGTTATCAGAGTTGCAAAATGTTATGATATTTATTGATTGACAGCTCTTGAGAAGATTAAACGCCCCTTATATGACAAACATCCTATGAGTAAGTTTGCATGGACAACAGCTGAGGACACTGATACTGTGAGTATTCCATTAATAATCAGACTGTTCAGAAAGAAATCCATCAAATTCATTACTGCCATTTTTAATTTTCAAATCCTGTATGGTTTTATTTGAAGATGGAATGGTACAACATCTGCCAAGATGCCCTAAAAAAAGTCGATGAATTATATCGAGGAAAAGAGACTGCTGATATCATTCAAAACAAAGTTGTGCAGGTACATATAATTCACACATGTTTCTAGGGTTTGAAATATCTTCACAAATAATTTATGTAGGTTATTTTCTTCTGTTATGTGCTTGTTTGTTTTGATCCAGTTGTTGAAGGGGAAGGATAGAGAGATGAAGCTTCATCTTAATAAGGAATCAAAGTCTTTTGATTTCAGTGGTTTGCATGCTGAATGTCTCACAGACACATGGATTGGCAATGACAGGTAGAGTCTCTGTGCATTCACAAATTATATTATGATAAAGTATTACATTATTTATGTTTGCTTTGCAACAGGTGGGCATTTATTGATTTAAATGCAGGCCCTTTTTCATGGGGGCCCGCCGTTGGTGGTGAAGGTGTGCGAACTGAGCTAAGTCTACCAAATGTGGAAAAGACGGTTGGTGCAGTTCAAGGTGCTGATGACTTTTGTCTTGCCGAACTCTTATTATTTATGGATTATTTTTTAAAATTTGAATTATGTTTGTTCATTTATCAGAATCTTCATCACTAAGCTTAGGTTGGCTTTGAAGTTTCAGGGAGTTTTGTATCTTTGAGGGCTTGTCTTTTTCATCTTTCATTGTAATTTTTCATTTAATCAATGAAAATTTATGTTTATAAAAAAACAAAAAGACTTCAACGCTAGAAAAAGGTGAAAAGTTCTAGATGGTAAAATGTGGTAAAACAACTAAGAAACTTATAATTGATATTTTTTGAAGGTTTTTTTCCAGAAACAAAAATGTCTATTTTGTCTCTTTTTGTAGACTAATGAGGAACATAACATTTGAACTGAGAGTTGACTTTAAATGGTTTCGAGAGCCAAAAGAGTCCTACTCTATTTTTGAGTTAAGCATCATCTCGTCTTTTTACTGGTTTCTTGTTTCATACGCTCTTACTTTATTCTTGGCATCTGGTTATTACGGAGTATTTTATCTTTTAAGAAAAAAAAAATTTAATCACCTTACCTTGTGTTTATTTCCATTCACTCACGAGAAACCTAACTTGGAACTCAATTTTGGCTTTTGTTGGTGGATCTAAACAAGTGTTACTCTATTTTACTTTTATTATAAACATCATTATATCTTCGTATTACTGTTACAAAACTTTGTACTTTATTTATGGTGTGCAGAAATCTCAGAAAATGAAGCTGAAGATCGCCTGCAAGATGCTATTCAGGAGAAATTTGCTGTTTTTGGTGATGTATGAACTTTCTTTAGAACACAGTAAGCAATTGATATTGAAGGGATATAGCCATATAGGGGCCAAGTAGAAAGATCCTTTAAATCTTTGGATGATATGAGTGAATTTTAAACTCAGTCAGTGAATCTTAAATTCAATCTTTCCCTTCAATTCAACTAAACCTTGAAATTGAATGCGTTGAGATTAATTCTCTCAATAGTTTAGTTTCCATGACGTTTGAAATCCTCAGTGGTGTTCCTTGGCTAATCGTTTAGTAGATTTTCTTCTCAAATATATTTGCTTGAATTGGTTATCCTCATTTTTTTTGAGAATCCGCTATTTTCCTCATTACCCCCTGATAAATTTTTGTTTTTCTGGTTGGATGCTGTTAAGCCTGGGTTGTTTTGTTCTAATTTCAGTTGTTCTCTCTTATCTTGTTATTTTTATCACTCCATTTTGGAGTTTGTATTTTAGCAAATTAGTATCTTTCATTATTTCAATTAAAAAGTTTTTTTTTTAAATATTTAGTTTAGTTTTTCTTTATTATTATTTTTTATTTTTAAAACCAGTAATTTCGAGCCAAGTCAAGGTGCGAGAAACAGAGAATCATGCTTTCCACTCTCTCCTCTCTCCTCCATCTATCCTTAACACCCAACCCACGCACCTCCTTCTGAAGATTCTTCCTCCCATTCTCTTCACCTTGCCGAGATGGCTAACAAACCTCACAGGGTCAAAGTTGACCATAAATTATTCATCATCAAAGTGGACCCAATTATTAGGGGCCACTTTAAGATCTCTATTCTTCTTATGGGAAAAGCTTCTCTCTTTCCTTCGATATGGACATTCTGCCTTGGTTGACCCGAAGCCTAGAGAAGCCTTGCAACTGTGCCCTCAGCCATAAGTTCTTTGAGGAAACTAGGTTTGATGAAGACATTTTTGGCATGAGAAGATTTCTAATAGGAAAGGGCATGTTGCTGAGCTCACTAAGCTGGGAAAAAATGGTGGCCACAATAAACTTCTTATACCAGTAGGTTTAGAAAAAAGTGGATGGCGTGCACAGCTTGCAAAGCAACATTAAGGCTTTTTACCATCTCGACCCCATCTTCTTCCTCATTTATTAAGCAGGCAGCGACTATTGGTTCATAGTCTTACAAAGATGCTTTAAAGAAGCCTTCTGGCAAATCTGACAAGGGAAGATGCCATTTATTGCAGAGGGCTCTACTCTCCATCCATGCTCAAAGATGATCACACTTGCTTCTCTCTATCTTAACACATATGTTGTGGTTGAAAGAGTAGGTTTCCATGAAAAGTGACAAGATATTAAAAACGCTCTTCAGTTGGATGTCACATTCTTTGCTACTTGCAACCCTTTCCAACCTGACAAAGTTCTTATGGCTTGTGAAGATGAGGAGCAAGTGTCGACTTTCACTGGGACCAAAGGATGGTTATAAGGTGGGTAACTACACGGTTCAATTCTTCCCTCGGTCTTTAAAGATTATGTTTGATAACCATGTTGGAGGCTAGTTAAAGATCCGTAACTTTTCTATTGACATGTGGTCATTTGAAGTTTAACTCAAGAGCTTAATTGAAGTATCCCTTCGGTTGAAGAGATTCATCTTCCTTGGCTTTCACGCATCGAAGCTGTTTGTATGCACGTTTCAACTTGGGCATCTTCTTCTTCAAAGGCCTTTGCGGGCTTCTCTATTCAAGACGTTTATCTCATTGGAATGATCTAGATTAGATCTTTGTTTTGAATCTTTCTAGTTTGGGCTGGTTTTAATCAGCCTTTTACTTTTTTAGTTTCTCTACTATCATTGTATTGTTGTTTTTGTCTTTTGGTTTTCTTTTTCCTTTTCTGTTTTTTTTTGTTTCCTATTGTACTTTTGTTCATTTTTTCAATGAATATATTTGTTTCTTATTTAAAAAAAAAGTATCCCTTCGGTTGATAAGTAGCTTCCCAGACAACAACTAAATAATTCTTTGGCATTGTCTGTTTTCAAGAGTCAAATTTTTTTGGTCTACTTCAAACTTTTCTTCATCAGGAAAACACAAGTGACTGTGCTCTCCTCAAGGTCCAAGGTCCAAGGTCCTAGGTTAGCTGTTGCTCTAGCGTCAATAATTAAGGACTTTATTTTGAAACTAGAAACAAGCATTTTATTAAAAGAATGAAAAGAAGCATAGAAACCTAAAAAAGAGGAGAATAACAGAAGGCAAAAGGACCCTAGCCAAGACTAAAGAAATAGACCAACAACCAAATAAACGAAAAACCACCCAAAATACAAAATACAACAGTAGGACTAAAGAGCCAGGAATGTCAAAATGATACAAGATAAAAAACAAAATCAACCAATAACCTTGCAACGAACAGACTTGCAAAGGGAGGCTAAAGAAAGCAAATGACTGAGAAGAAACACAACAAGCTGCCAAAAGTCGAATTGCTAAAAATAAAAAAAGGGAGACAAATTGGGACAACCCGAAAAGAGCTTTTGAAACTTCAATTGGTTGAGCAAGGTAACATGCCTTTAACTGGAATCCACAAGTGGCAACAGTATTGGCAAACTTTTCATGGATTTCAACTGAATCTCAGTACTGATCAATTGAGGGAGGCAACAAAGAGGAAATAACTAGTTCAACTAAATTAGAAGGAGAAATAAACTCCTCTTGAGCTTGGGAAGTAGCTTCATCTAGATGATCAGCCGACGAATCAATACTGCTCACACTAACCTTCTCATCTATGTTTGAAACTAGATCATAAGCCTTGGGAGAAGGCAAAGTAGCACTCGAAGTATGGTGAATAACAAATCCATGAATCATGAAACTTTGATTCATGGATTCAACTGAATCTCAGTACTGATCAATTGAGGGAGGCAACAAAGAGGAAATAACTAGTTCAACTAAATTAGAAGGAGAAATAAACTCCTCTTGAGCTTGGGAAGTAGCTTCATCTAGATGATCAGCCGACGAATCAATACTGCTCACACTAACCTTCTCATCTATGTTTGAAACTAGATCATAAGCCTTGGGAGAAGGCAAAGTAGCACTCGAAGTATGGTGAATAACAAATCCATGAATCATGAAACTTTGAGAGCTTGACGAGAGAGGGGTGAGCTTGAAAGCAAAAGAATTAGAAGAGGGAGAAGGTTGGCTCAGGGAGGATGAGGGAAAGGAAGATGGGTTGGTAAGGAGGAGGAAATAATGAGTTTCGATACGGTTGGGATTCAAGACAAGGTTTCGATCAAGGAATGGGATAGATTTGCTCCTTCTAATATTGTGAAGAGGCAAAGGATCAACGCGAGATGAAGAGGGCCTAGATTGATTAGAGGGGACGTAGAGGGAGATAATAGGGATAGGGGAGGGGGTGACAAATGAAGGGAGGTTGAGGGGAGAAGAGGGGGTTAAGCAAGTGAAGGGATAAGGAGAAAAATAATGGGTAGTTGAGGGAGAAGAAGGAAAGGGGAAATAAGGGAGGATAAATCAATAAGGGGAGGAAGTGGGTCATTTGAATGAAGGGAAGGAGGTGAGAATGAGTTTTTGGAAAAGGTAAGGATTTTCTTAATGTAAATGAAAAACAGTTTGAATGAAATGCCTACCGCCTTCCTTGGGCCGAACAACACAACGACAAACCAAGCTACTAGAGGAGTGAAGTTTACTCAAGCCCAAAATTTTGAAAAGGAAACGACTAGACACAAATGAAAAAAGACGACACAAAAGACCCAGACAAACCTGGTAAGGACAAAGGCCAAAGCTGAAAAGAAGAACGACAAAACAAGACGACACCACATAGAAGAGAAATGGAGACGATAGCGATAAATCTAGACAAGGACAAAGATTTAGATAAGAACGAAGACTTAGAAAAGAATGATAATGTAAATGAAAAACAGTTAGGATAAGTTCCAAAGAAAACCCATATGAAAGTTTAGAGAAGAAAACATGGACGGGAAATAAAGACTCGATAAGAAAAGAAGGCGCGAAGATAAAAGAACTCATGCGAGAGAAGGAAGAGGAAGAATGGGCTTCGATGAGGTTAGGCCGAAGGGGAATGAACTTTGGAGATGGGACGAAGGTAGCGGGGAGGTTGGCTCAAGGTAACTTTTTGGATGGCCTCCATCCTGTACTAGATGTCATAGAAAAACGATTAATTTTATGAGCAACTAGGCTAATTCCTTGAATTGTGTGCCCTAAGATCTTTTGCAACACATCTATTCGTTCTATGGTAAACGACAATGGTTTTGAACTAGTGGTGTTCTCTAGAGAAGTGTTGGCCACATAAGCCTAACTATCACAATTATTACGTTTTTTAGGCTTTCAATCAGTAGGTGTCACATGGATCTTCCAACATGTGTCTTTTACACGTTCTATCATTTTGAAATGGTCACACCAGGGTCTCTCTCGTCTTTATTTACCTTCCCCTATGGGCATACGAACAATTGAATTATAATTTCAAGAGACAAGTGCAGATGCTTTTGAGATGACGAGCATTGATTCAGATTTATCCATCACAATGGTTTTTTTGCTTTCTTCTCTCCTTCTAAGATGGATTCTCGAAGAGGTGGTAACTGCTTGGCTCCCATGATTCTTCCTCAAACTTCATCTAAGTTGTTTTTGAGACTGAACAGAAACTTGAATGCCATTTTTTTCTCTACAATCTTCTTTTATTGGGTAGTATCTTTGGTACATTTCCATGTATGAACTTCGAATATATCCAATTGTTGCCATTGACGAGAGATTATTGAAGTTATCACTGATGGATTGATCGCCTTTACAAAGATCAAGGAGAATTGATTCAATTCGAAATAAGTCTGAAGTATTCTCAGTATGTTTCTTTTACTGCATCCCAAATCTAGTGAGCTGTTTGGTATAAAAGCAAATTTTCACCTATCTCATTGATCATGGAATTAATTAACCATGACATGATCATGTTATTCAAAATTTTCCACTTTTTAAAATATCGATCATTCACTTTGGGTTGCACATTTTCTTTGGATAGATAATCATCCTTGCCTTTTCCTCATATGAACATCAATACTGATTGGACCACTGCACATAATTATGACCATTCAATTTGTGACCCATAATATAGGAGGATGTAGAGTCATTTCTTCGATAGAGTGAATCCACATTCTTGGAAGAAGACATTGAATGATGAAATTGAAAATAAACTGTTAGCAAAAAGAAATTCTAAACAAAAAATTGCCAAGTATGTCTTCTCGATGCTATTTTTTCTGTTTAGATTATCCGGAGAATTAAACCATTAAAATATCTCACATTTCTTGTAAAAATTGAGGTGCCACAATTTGATTATGAAACACTTACCGAAGCACTAATCTCGACTTGGAAGTTTAAGAGGAAGTAGCCAAGAATAACCCGTCTCCATCCAACTTCCAACTCGGAAGATTTTTCTTCCTTAATTCTCTCTTTCAGATACAACAAAAGTTCTATCGGTGTCTTTGTCAGTGATAGATTTCATACACATTCAATTCATGTGTCCTACCCGAGTGTTATGGGTGAGTCTTTTTAAATTTTACCGATCGATGCATAGCCTGTTTGCCAAAGAGGATGAACTGAGCTTCAATTTAACCCTTTGATCACGAGTTCGATACCCACTGCTAGTATGTAGAGAGAGAAGAGTCTTTTTGAATTTTAGTTCGTGGATTTTATTAATTTGAAATGTTCATTGCTTTATTTATTTATTTTTTCATTATTGTTTTTTCAAATCTATCCTTGTAAACCATATTCTGCCATGTCATTTCTACTATCGGTAACATAAAGATCATTTTTCTTAAAGTTCCTTTAGTATTTACAAATATTTACTAATGAAAAGTTATGTTTCGTTAAAACAATATGGCAGGTTACCACTTTCAGAGGATCCGGCTTTGGCAATGGCCTTCTCAGTGGCACGACGTGCAGCGGTGCCATTATTGCTTGTTAATGGAACTTATCGTAGAACAACTCGTACCTATCTTGATTCATCTATACTCCAGTATCAATTGCAAAGATTGGATCATTCCCATAAAGGTTCTGTTGCTGCATTTAATTTATTGATTTATATTTTTGGTAAGAAATCAAGCTTTTATTGAGAAAAATTAAAAAGCGTACAAAAAAGTTCACAACAAAGAGTCCAACCACTAACTAACGAAACAGACTCCAATTCAGGATCAAACTGTTTGTGTTTATACTTCCTCAAAATAAAAAATGAAGCTTATCTATATATGCATTCCAATTAGGTTCTTAAGTGTCAGCCTCCTTGGTTGAGGCTTGAAGTCTGGTCGTTCGAGCCTTGAAGTGTGATTTATTGTAAAATCTTTTGCTATCATGCAATTTTTTTTTTTGAAACAAGAGACAAGTCCATTCATTAAGAAAATGAAGAAAGGAAGAGTACAAAGTACAAGTTACAAAAAGAAACTGAGGAACAACAACGAAACAAAAGCCAAAAAGCAAGGTAGAACATAAAATAAAAGAAAAACAGTGAGAGTAGCAAAAACAAATTAGGAGAAAGCAACCCAATTGTTGAAAATATCCTGGTTAGAATAATTATCAAATGCTTTTGAGGACTTCGCCCAAGTAGAGACTTTCATTCGAGCTGATTCCGTCCTTGGAAACCAGTGCATTTGCTTGTCCTGAAAAATACGACAATTCCTCTCCCACCAAAGCTCGTAAAGAATACTTTTGACAGCATTGACCCATAAAAATCTACATTTTTTCCCAAACTTAGGACCAAGGAGCAGCTGAATGACATTCTGAGGGGTGCAACTGTGGAATGTCCAAGATCCAAGATAAGTTGAAAATTCCAAATAATCTGCCCCTACAGAGAGATGAATAATGGACACATGAAGAAGATGTGATTGCTATATTCAGATTCTGAAAAGCATAGAGAACAAAATGATGGTTGCAAAACATAACCAGGAAGCTTCCTTTGATGTACCTCAGAAGAATTCAGCCTACCATTCAAAATAATCCAAAGAAACACATTTATCTTCTTGGGACTCTTTGACTTCCATATAACCTTATAAGTTTCCTTGTCCAATAAAACATTTGTTCCCAAATTAGCATTGTCTGATTTAACAGAAAAACCTCCAGGTGCTTCTAGCGATCATGTCAGGGTATCATGAGAGTTCACAAGATATTTCAAAGATACCAAACTGAGGAGACGCTCAAAATCAGCAGCTTCATCATCTTTGAGAAACCTTCTGAATTCAAAATGCCAAGAGGATGTAGATGTATCTCAAAATGATGAAATAGAACCATGCTTGTTTAATGATAAGGAAAACAAGCTTGGAAATAGGGACGGTAAAGATTCCGAACCAATCCATAAATCTGCCCAAAAAAACTTCTGCAATCATTACCAATCTTTAGTTTTGTCAAAGGTTGAAATTTCAACCATTCCTTTACAATACTGACCCATGGACTTCGTAGGCTAGAGGAAGATTTAAATTGCAGCTGCAACCAATGGAATCGACACAGTGAATGCTGGATATAACTTGAACCCAAAGTGCATGGGGTTCCTTGAAAAATCTCCACCCCCATTTAGCTAATAAGGCTGAATTCTTCTTGTGTTGAATGTCCCCAATATCGAGACCCCCCATGGATTTAGCCTGAGATGCCTTACACCAACTTACCAAGTGCTTCAAACTACTAGAATCTGTCCTATCCCAACAAAAGTTTCGGATAAATCTTTCAAATAAAGTTAAAGCTTTAGGGGACATTTTAAACATGGACAAAAAATAGAGAGGGATGCTTGATAAAACTGAAGTAGAGAGAGTCAATCTACCACCTCGAGAAAGAGTGTAATGCTTCCATTTGGCAAGTTTCTTTTGTATCTTATCCAAAATCAGCTGCCAAAAAATCAAATGTTTTGGGTGCCCCTAGAGGAAGGCCTAAGTAAGAGAATGGAAGATTTTCAACCTTAAAGTTCAAAGAGGCAGCTTGGGAAACAATCTTGGCAACGTCTAAATTAATCCCACATGTGGAAGACTTTCCCCGTTAATAATTCTTAAACTTGAGCACCATTGAAATAGCTCAATGGTTTGAACAAGAGCATCCAACATCTGATCATTTGCTTTAAAAAATAGTAAAGTATCATCTGCAAATTGGAGCAAAGGGATATGAACATTGTCTATCCTGACCGTAAACCCTTCATAAATCCCTTTTTCATGAAGATTTTCAACCATGGAGCTAAAAACATCACCATAGGAATAGTAATATTGAATCTATTGGCCAAAAGTAAATAATTTATACTAGTTGGCTAGTCTAACTACCCCTCCATAGGAATAGTAATATTGAATCTAAGAACTTTATTCAATTGATAACTGACATAGGCATTCTTCAAGCCAACCTTAGGCATTCTTCAAGCCAACCTTGAGGATCACCCTACACTTGTGTTTAAGTCATATATTTTTACAATGAAATCGTACTTTTTTGAAAACAAGAAAAATCATATTAAGAACAAATAAGATGATTTTATCGTGTGTTTTTATCAAGCTTTCATTGTAATTGGATGGAAGTTTGGGAGCTCTAGGACTTCCCTTTTTGGCACATAATAAATTGGTAGAAGAGTTCTATCATTTTTAGGCACTTCTCCCAGTCTAACACTAAGTTAGTTTCCTCGCATCACTCAAGCACCTTGCTCAGGTTATTCAAGAAAGCTGCGAACGATGAACCAAACACAGTGAAGTTG
This sequence comes from Sicyos edulis, assembly GCA_036507275.1. Lineage (NCBI taxonomy): Eukaryota > Viridiplantae > Streptophyta > Magnoliopsida > Cucurbitales > Cucurbitaceae > Sicyos > Sicyos edulis. The sequence goes on along the minus strand of CM071857.1, from coordinate 18,622,416 downwards.
TCCATAAAAACATCCATGCAGTGTTCTATCATGTTGGAACAAATGGCAAGCATGCATCGCTGGAAAGTCACAGCATTACACAAGCCAAATGGCATTTGCCTGAAAGCGAAAATTCCATAAGGGCAAGTGACGTCGTCTTCTCCTTGTCCTCGGGGTCAATAGTTATTTGATTATATCCAAAGTAACCATCTAAGTAGTAAAATTCTTGACCAGTGACGCGATCCAACATTTGATCGATAAAAGGTAATGGAAAATAATCCTTCTTCATGGTAGCGTTTAACTTGCAATAATCCATGTACACACACCATCCAGTCACTGTGCGTGTGGGAATTAGCTCATTGTCTTCATTCTTAACAACAATTGTGCCCCTTTTTTCGGCACGCATTGGACATGACTTACCCATTTGCTGGGCGATTGGGTAGATCACACCAACATCGAGCCACTTGATGATTTCTTTCTTTAATCAAGACTTCCTTCATGGTTGAGTTAAGTCTTCACTGGGCTTCAATTGATTTAAACTCCTCATCCTCCAGTCTATTCTTGTTCAATATTACTGATATTGAATTGAATTTTCTCATTGTTCATTATCATCGTGATGGTTCCTTCGTAGACATCTACTTGCGTTTGTCCCGTCTTGAAGAAGGGTCGTCCCAAAATGATGGGGACTACCTTATCAGCCTCATAGTCTAATATTATGAAATTTGTGGGGAAGATAAACTTGTCTACTTGAACTAATATATCTTCAATTTTTCATTTTGGCTTCGTTGTTGATCGATTGATGAGTTGTATTGTGACTGTTGTTGGCTTGGCTTCGTCAATACCCAACTTCTTATAAACAGACAGCGACATGAGATTTATGCTTGCTTCGAGATTGCATAGTGCTTTGCCGATATGCTTTCCTCCAATTGAGATCGGGATTGTAAAGGCTCCAACCAACGCGTTGCACTCCTCGTTTAGCGAATTCATTTTAAATTCTTCAAATTTACCTTTTTCAAGCAGAGCTACCTTGAGGAACTTCGCATAATTCAACATTTTCCTTAGCGCATCCACTTGTTGTGTATTCCTCTTAGAATGTCCAAAAATTTCTCATAGTGTGTCCCGATTTCTTTTTACTTCAATCATTGTGGAAATGGAGTTGGTGGGGGTTTAAATTCAACTATCTCAGTAGGCTTCATGTTCGCCTCCGCACTACTGCTCACCTTAATTTCTACGTTTGCGCTTCTCAAGTTCGTTGTAGCAATTTCTACAACCTTCTCAGACTTAGGTTGCTCTTCGACTTTGATTATTTGCTACGAAAAAACATTCGCCTTATCTATTAATTCAACCTTTTCTTAACACGTTCACCAATCGTGGTAATCGCTTGAATATGCTCTTTCCCTTTGTGTCGGGAAGCTTCTGTGTTGGATTGAAGTTGTTCAGCTAGCCTCTACATGTGTTGATTAGCTATCTGCCCCACTTGCACCTCTAGCGTTCGTATGGCCACTTAATGATTCTGCAATGTTAGCTCCATTTTGGCCATGAATTCTTTCATCAAGGTTTCCATTGATGACTGTTTATTTTGCTGATGATATTACTGTGGTACAAGTCTTCAATTAGCAGGCCATGGAAATGTCCCATGTTGTTTAGCAACTTGGTCATCATTAGTTTAAGTTTGAAGGCTCTTGCCTGGATGTTTGGTCTGATAATTCCTTTTTTAAGCACCGAGACATTTGGCTCGACATATTCTCTGATAGCTCTATTCCTATCGTTTGCCAGCCTGATAGGATCAACTTGCAACTCATATGCTTGCTCATATGCAGGTCTATTTGGCTGTGGTTGCCTTGCCTCAGCATTTCCAGCGGGCATATTTCCTTGGTTCATAGCAGCCATTCTTCTTGCTCGATTTCTTCAGTTTCGGTTCCTTCGATGTATTGTGCGCTCAGGCTCTGGATCAAATGGTACTTCAATTTCTCGCCTGCGCGTACATTCGACGAAATTTCTGCAATGGACGACACAGATATTAGCTTGAAATTTTGAAAAACTACTCTTACGCAAACTTCTAAGATGGAAAATGATTAAACAAAATCCCTGGCAACAGCGCCAAAAACTTGTCGGGCAATCGAGGTCGCGATGCTACGCTGCTGAATCGCTTCAATGAAATAAAATCGAAGTGAGTGAATTAAGCGTGGCTAGACCATAGATTGTGCAAGTATACACAGTTTGTTGTAGCAAGTTTTAAATAAAGTACTGGTTATTTTTCCAATCTGAGTTATTGTTAGAGTCGAGTTGGTGGGATAAAATTTTTCAATGAGGTATAACTAAGTTTGGTTGAAAGTAAATTATGACGCGAAATATAATGATGAAGTGTTAGCAATGCAATGATTCTAAGGATTAATTGTCACTTTTTAGCAAGTATCGAAAGTAGGCTAGGACTTTCTGGCATTATGCTGCAGTGATGGGGAATAATGGTAAGAAGCGAATACTGATTTGCTCGACATAGGAAGCATAGAAAGGATCATAGAGCCAACAATACTAGTAAAAACCTTATCTCTAAATGTTCTTTAAATTGCAAGTAAAGCTTAACAAACCTAGTGTATGACATGCAAGTTTGCTCTATTCCTTTTCTCTCGAAAGCGAAATAAAGATAATATAAATGGTTAGCTAGACGGAATATATTTAAAGTTAACACAACATGCATTAATAGTTCAACATCTCCCTACCCCCTCGCTCCAGCGAACTACCCTACTTGCCTATTTCCCTTCCGATGATACGATTAAGCTACTTATAACGTAAAGAGAACTGAAAGCTATAAAATAAACAACGTGCATTTTCATTCAATCGCTCAAATGCGTAAAGTTCACTACAAGAAAACAAGTAAAAGATAGAGTTAAGAAAGGTGCTAGTCGGAATCACTGAGCAGCAACTCTGAGCAGTTCTGGCGAGCTACAAAGGCTAAACTTACTCCTACAACTACACTAGAAATGACTAAGGAAAGAGCTACTATGAACGACAAAAACTAAGGATTTGGCAGTTCGTCCTAAATAGGATGCTATAGCGAAAATATAATCCAATTCTTAATTAAATGTAGCGAAGTTCAAGCGAAAAAGTAACTCTCAATTTTGGAGAGTTATCAGCTCTCTAGAAGCAAATCTCTACAAAGTTCTACCTTTAACTAGAAGCAAAGGTAACTTAACTATCAACGATACTAAATAGGACTTTAATATCAAATTTATGTCATCACAACACTTCAATTTCGTGATGAGTTTTTTTAATACTTCAATCACTAAATTCATGGTCACCACCTTACCTAGGCCTTAATATTCTATAAATTTTCTTGGCAACTAAACATAGTAAAAATTATGTGATTGTTCTATGAGAATAGTCAAGATGCACGTACACTAGAGATATCAAAAGAAGAAAAAGTATGCACTACATTCAGTTTTTCAATGCATGTACTATACGAATTTTATTTTTTGATGACTCAACTCCTCTAGTGACGGTTAATTATTTTGGTAGCATAGTCAAAGGTTCTTTTTTTTTTTTTTTACTAGAAATAGAATTATATTACAGTGATCCGTTTACTCTCTTTTTCCAGTATTGATTTACTGATTTTCCTTGCAGGTACAAATGCCCCTCGTAGTTCTACGCTGGAAGTTCCAATATTTTGGTTTATTCATTCAGAACCTTTGTTAGTTGACAAACATTATCAGACAAAGGCTCTTTCCGACATGGTTATTGTAGTACAGTCAGAAGTTTCGTCCTGGGAAAGCCATTTGCAGTGCAATGGAAAATCAATTTTATGGAATATGAGGTTAGTTCAAGCATTTTTAGTTTTCTTGTGATCTATGGACTTTGAAAATGCAACATAATTGTTTAACTCTTACAGTTTGCTTCTTATTCCTCTCAATACGTAGGAAGCCAATCAAAGCTGCTCTGTTAGCTACTTCAGAACATCTTTCGGGTCTGCTCCCTCTCCATCTTGCATACAGTCCATCCCATGATACAACAGTTGAGGTACCCTAGTGAAAATTAGTGGGATGGAGAAACGTTTTCATTTTTATTTATTTATTTGTTCAACTCAATTCCATAATTTTTATGCAAAATCTCTAGATGGATTTTGTCCATTTTGCTGTTGTAGTATATGGTGCTCTTTGCTTCCTCGAAGACCCCATTTAATAAGTATCTTAGTCAAACTCAAATAGTTTTTCTACATGTGACTTTTAAACATCATCTCTTACCAAACAAAAAAAAAACTTTTAAACTCAGAGCAATGTTTTAAAAAGCTTAAGGCGGCCTCGAGGCGTTTTCTTTGAGAGAGGCGAGGCGTAAGCTTCATTTTATATTAAAAAAATGCATATTTAAATCGTAAAATATAAATATTTTGTATTTATAACTGTGTAGTACTTAAAAATAAAATAAAATAAATAAATACTCAATATTAATGTCTTTTAAAAAAACAGTAAAAATAATTATAGTTAACAAATATAATAAAAAAAAACATAAAGGAAATTGTAGTAACAGTAAATGGATTATAATAGTAATAATAAAACATAAAAGAAACTTAAAAAAAGATAGAAAAAAACTCATAACATAATAATAATAACATTTTATTTAATAATAAAAAAGTACAAAATATCTAATCATAAGAATACTTATAATAATAATATGGTAAATAGTAAAATGTTAAAATTTAGAGTATAATGATAAATTAGAGTCTCCAACCATTAGAACATTTAATAAAAAATAGAAACAAATTTAAAAGCAATAAAATTAATAGATTTAAAGAATGTGAAAGTGAATTATCTTTGAGCCATGTGTATGTCAGTAAAACTTTAATTGTAATAGTACTTTAGTCTTTTTTTAATAGTATTTTAGTTTTCTATGGATCTTTCATTTCATTTTATATTTATTACCTTTTATATTGATTCTTCTTAATTTTTCTTTAACTCAACATTCGACTATTCTTCTTCTTCCTTCTTTTTCTCTTTATTTCTTGTTTCTCTCTGGTTTTATCACTCAGTTTTCAGGTTTGTGCATTTTCTTAAGCTTTTCTTTTGTTTTTCTACTTCAAATCGTTGAGGCTTACGCCTTTAAGCCTCATTTCTCACTCTCCAGGCATAAGCCTTGAGGCTTTTTGGTTCCGCCTCGCCTTGAGGCGCGCCTCAAGGCATACGCCTCCTTCGATTTTTAAAACACTGACTCAGAGGGCGAGGCTTTGATCATGAATCTTAACAACCTTCTGATATGATCCAGGATCTAGATTATATAAAAAGTTAAAAGAATACAAGATAAACCACTTTTTATTAATAAATCTCTAGAGTGAATCTCCCTTAGAGCCTGAGTACAAAAGACTACTACTTTCCGAATTAATAATAATAAACTAACTCCTCCTATTTATAGATTTAGAACATCTTCCTAATCCTAATCCTATTTCCTAATCCTACAGGAAACCCTAATTAATAATAATTCCTAATATTAAATAGCCAACGATAATTAAAATAACAACTAATATTAAATACTAATAACTAAATAAATACTAATGATAAAATAAGTCGGTGGTTGAATTCATATCATTCCCCCTTTCTTTAAAATGATTTGTCCTCAAATCAAAATCTTTATGTCCTTTTTTGAACACTTTATGCTTGCTGCATGGATGAACTTGGAAGCAAATTTGGAGTATTTCATCTTAATAAACAAGTTGCCATTGTTTATGTTGTCATTCTTTACTTTGGAATGAAGCTTCAATTCAATATGTTGTAGAAGTTCATTTGCCACCTGTAAAAATTCCATAGAAACACTAGAGAAACAATTATGAGTATGGTTGGCAAGCATTGAAATAAAAAAGTCCAAAAATAAGAAATCTAGAAATTTCTTTATTTAAAATTCTGCCTAGTAATTTTTATAATCCTCTTGGAATCTTCTTTTCCTTCGTCTTGTAGTTGCTCCTTCATGTGAATGCAATAAGTTGTTAGTTGACTTCATATCATCCCCCATTTCTTTAAAAGGATTTGTCCTCAAATCAAAATCTTTATGTCTTCTTTTGAACACTTTATGCTTGCTGCCATGGATGAACTTAGAAGAAAATTTGGAGTATTTCATCATAATAAACAAGTTGGCATTGTGTTTGTGGACATTCTCTACTTTAGAAGGAATATTCGCTTCGAGATGTTGTATAAGATTTTTTGCTTCCTGTAAGAACTCAAAAGAAATACTAGACAAACATGGTTTGAGCTCACCCGTTAAATAACAAGTTCCTTTATATAAAAGTCTAAAAATATTTTGCTTTGAAAACAAAATAGATTTAACCTCATTGACTCTTTCACACAGGCTCAAAATTTTGGCTTTTCTCTCATTTTTTTGTATAGGCCATAAACTAATCTCATGCTTATTATCTCTCACTCTCATTTTCTCACAAGATTCTTTTTCCATAAATTCATTTGCTTTTGTTTTAGCCTTTTGTGCCCTTTTCCCAAACTCACACACATCAATATGTACATCATTAAGCATAGGTTTTACAATAGTAGAAGGGATACAAGAACATAAGTCCTTACAATCTAATATTAGCATGTGTTCCAACTAAACCATAAATCATTTCATTTTCAATTTTTCCACTTTCTACTTCAACCATAGGCTGAACTTCATCACATGAATTATCATTTTCCAAAGACAATTGAATATTTGAAATTGGTTTTGGATGAGTGTACCTTGAAGACATCCTTTTGCGATGTGCTCTTCTTTCTTCCATATCTTCTCTCATCATTTCCAACATATCTTTAAGAGCTTCAAGAACGGTACTAAAGCCCGGTACATGTTACTTTTTCTTCATTATGTGCCATGTTGAAACGAAGTCTAGAATCGGCAAAAGAATGTCGACCAAATGCTCTGATACCAAATGATAAGCGCCGATCGTTGCTTGAATTTTACAAAGCTAGAGGTCCTTCTTGGATCTTTGTAAAAACTTACAATGATAGCTAACTTAGATCACACTCAATATCTAAAATGGTTCTCTTAGATCCTAAGACAACTCACTCCAGAATTAGTTTGATCAAGACTAATCTAATGAATTGATTTAACTTCAAACCTAAAGCAAGATTTGAAAAAAAGACAACACCAAATGGGGTCTAAGAAAACATAAGTTTTTCAATCATAAATTTGTCCAAAATGATGTATTACAAGCCATTTTAAAGGCAAAAAATTCGTGCATGCCTTGGAATACAAAAAGGGACTCAAAAAGCTACTAAATGCATTTTGTAGAAAATAAGGCCTGGGAAACCAAAAGTGAATTGCATGGCTTAAATGCTAGACAAAAGGGTAGATATGCATTAAATAGGCTCAACCAACTCTTCTAGAAGGTCCCTTGAAATTATGAGCATGGTTGGAAAGCATTGAAATCAAAAAGTCCCAAAATAAGAAAATCTAAAAATTTCTTTATTTAAAATTTTGCCATGTTATTTTTATAATCTTCTTGGAATCTTCTTTTCTTGCTTCTTGTAATTGCTCCTTCATGTTGATAAAATAAGTCGGTGGTTGAATTCATATCATCCCTCTTTTCTTTAAAATAATTTGTCCTCAAATCAAAATCTTTAAGTCCTTTTTTGAACACTTTATGCTTGTTGCATGGATGAACTAGGAAGCAAATTTTGAGTATCTCATCATAATAAACAAGTTGGCATTGTGTTTCTTTTCAATCTTTACTTTAGAAGGAATTTTCGCTTCGAGATGTTGTATAAGATCTTTCACTTCCTGTAAGAACTCAAAAGAAACACTAGATTTAACATGGTTTGAGCTCACCCTTTAAATAACAAGTTCCTTTATATAAAAGTCTAAGAATATTTTGCCTCAAGTTCTTCATCATGCTCCTCACAATCATCATCTGAATCAATTACACCATTTCTTTTCACCATAACTCTTTTATTGACACATTCCTTACTCATGTGCCCAAATCCTTTACACTTCCAACATTGAATAGAACTAGACTTCTCCCTTACCTCCTGATAAGCGCCGATCGTTGCTTGAATTTTACAAAGCTAGAGGTCCTTCTAGGATCCTTGCAAAAACTCACAATGAAGGCTAACTTAGATCACACTTAAAATCTAAAATAGTCACTCTTAGATCCTAAGACAACTCACTCCAGAATTAGCTTGATCAAGACTAATCCAATGAATTAATTTAACTTCAAACCTAAAGCAAGATTTTAAAAGAAAGACAACACCAAATGAGGTCTAAGAAAACACAAGTTTTTCATTCATATATCTGTCCAAAATGATGTATTACAAGCCATTTTAAAGGCAAAAAATTCGTGCATGCCTTGGAATACAAAAAGGACTAAAAAAGCTATTAAATGCATTTTATAGAAAATATGGCCTAGGAAACCAAAACTCAATTGATTGGCTTAAATGCTAGAAAAAAGGGTAGATATGCTTTAAATAGACTCAACCAACTCTTTTAGAAGGTCCCTTGTAATTATGAGCATGGTTGGCAAGCATTGAAATCAAAGAAGTCCCAAAATAAGAAAATCTAGAAATTTCTTTATTTAAAATTCTGCCATGTTATTTTTATAATCTTCTTGGAATCTTCTTCTCTTACTTCTTGTAATTACTCCTTCATGTTGATAAAATAAGTCGATGGTTGAATTCATATCATCTTGCTTCTAGATCATTGATCTTAAGAGGCAATCAAATTCTATCTTTTTCTCTTGGTTGTTCCCAAATCCATAAGTAGGTGTTAATCTCTTAATTCAATGGTTCTTGCTTCATCATTAGCTTGGATCTTTGTGGGCTGCTTTAGATTTGATTTATCTTTAACTTTCAGCAATTCGTTCATCTTTTTGTTCAGATCTTGTTTCTCTGTTATTCATCATTGTTGGATCTAAAAAGAAAAAGAAAAAAAAGGATCATGGTTCGATCTTGAATTATTCTTGTCCAATTGGAAATTGCTGCATTGAGTGCTTATGTTTTCGATTGAAACTTCTCGATAACAACCGAATTGAACCAATTTTCCTTCTGTAAAAATTTAGATCTGTGCGTTATCTTTAATCCTTAAGTAGACGACTTATTCAAATTAGTATCATAAACTGTTCGTTTGTTGGTTTCTTTTTAAGTGTGTAATTTACCCGAAAAAATAAATTGCAAGATATTTATCTTTCTTTTCCATTAAATTCCTTGTGGCCTACTCTAGATTTGATTTGATTTTATCCTTGTGGCCAACCCTAGATTTGATTTGATTTTATCTTTTATTTTATCCTTGTGGCCTACTTTTGTTTCCAGTTGTAACACCTTGCTAAGGACAGAATTTGACAAATTGTTCTTTTATAAAATTTAGATCGGTGCGTTATCTATATTCTTCAAGAAGGCCGTTTACTCAAATTAGCAATTTCCAACAATCATTTGTTTGTTCCCTTCTGAGTGTTCGATATATCCGAAAAAGAAAAAAAAATCTAAACATTTATCTTTCTTTCTATTTCTTTTTGTTCTTGATTTTGTTATTTAATAATTTTTCTTGTCTTGGCTAATTTGTAAGGCTCACTATTACAAGATTTGCTTTATCCATATTAGCCTACCTTTATCAAAATTTAGCCACTTTCCCAAATAGCCTACCTTTGTGTATGATAAACACGAGCGTCCCGAGTGTAAAATCTGTAAGAGAGTGCTTGTGAGGTCTATTTTGTATTTATTTTTAAGAGCAATGCCTCAAAAGGATTTTGCTAGGCTTCACCGAAGTATGTAGCATACAACTAGTCAATTTCAAAAGTTGGATTCAAGAATGAAATTTGCTGAGAAACAATCAGCTGATGTATCTAATGAGAGATCCGATTTCTTGCACCATATAGAATATTGGAAAGTAAAGGGAAGATCACATGGAGGAGAATTTCAAGTGCCCAAGAGAGAAATCAAAGTGGAGTTTATAAAGGTGAATACAACTTGGGAAGCATGAAGCCAAAACTTTCTAAATTCTATGGAAGTCCAGGCCCAATGGAGTACATTCAATGGGAAAGGCAAGTTAATCATGTCTTTGATTGTTACACTCTTGATGATGAAGAAAAGGTAAAACTCGTTGTGTCTCATCTTAGAGATTATTGTATTATTTGGTGGGATAACTTATTTTCTAGGAGGAGGAAGTTAAATCGTCCAATTAAATCATGGAATGTTCTTAAGCAATTGATGCGAGAGCAATTTGTTCCTAAGTTTTTTCATAGCTTGCAAACTTTGAGACAAGCGAGAAAAAGTGTGGAGACTTACTACATGGAGATGAAAAAGTTGCTTGAGGATCTAGAAATATATAAGGATGAGCAAGTTACAATGGGACGATTCTTTAGAGGACTTAATAAGGAGATTTCCATTCAACTTGATCTTCAACCTTATGAAGATTTGGAAAGGATGGTACACCTAGCAATAAAGATTGAGAAGCATCTCCAAATGAAGCCTACAAGGTACACTAAACTTATACCAAACTCAAAGGTTCATTCATCTTCAGAAAAAGTTAGTTTGTGTATTAAAACTAAGCCTATTGTTGAGAAAAAAAGTGGTAACAATCAAAATGAATTACTTAGTAATTTAGTTTCAACACATGCTTATGAGCTTAGTACGAAATTAGATTGCAAAAAGGCTTATTCGTTTGTAACCCATCAACTATTGTAGCACCTACTCTTAATGATGTACATGTTGATGTGTGTGAGTTAGGGAAAAAGGCACAAATGGTAAAAAAAAAAGCATGTGAATTTATTAAAAAAAAATCTTGTGAGAAAAAGAGTGAGAGATAAAAGTATGAGAACTGTTTATGGCCAATAAAAAAAAAGAGAGAAAAGCCAATGATGTGAGCTTATCTGAAAAAGCATGTGAGGTTAAATCTATTTTGTTTTAAAAGAAATTTTTTTTAGTCTCTCACATGAAGGGATTTATTTTCTAACGGATGAGCTCAAACCATGTTTCTCTAGTGTTTCTTTTGAGTTCATACAGGAGGCGAAAGAACTTATGCAACATATTGAGCTAAAGATTCCTTTGAAAGTCAACAATCACAACAAACATAAAGCCAACCGATTTATTAGGAGGAAAAACTCAAAATTTACATCAAAGATCATGCATGGAAGAAACCATAAGGTGTTCAAACCAGGTGATTGGGTGTGGAGGCACTTTTGGAGGGATCGATGTTCATTTGACAAGAAACCTAAATGGAATTCAGCAGGCAATTTACCATGGACATCTCATGACTTCAAGTTTGCTCTACAACGATAGAATGATGCTGAATACATTTTCAATGCTACTGATTTTCGCCCATTTGATACAGTGATCATTTATATTCTAGGACGAATCTTCTCGAAGAAAGGGAGAATGATATGGATCAGAATGTGACCGAACATTTTACCTTCAAGCTACTTAGAAGGGAACTTCATTTAGTTGTGGACGGTTACAAAATCATGAAGAATGGTTACAAAACTATCAATTTTCGGATTTATGGCTATTTACATGTAATTTTAGGTTTAAAATTTACATTGATGTGTTTTTAGGTTATATTTTGCAGAAGGGTCATTATTGTAATTATGTTAGTTTCTTTATTTTAGGTTTAACTTTCCTAGGCTATAAATAGCCATGAACTAAGTTATAAAAGTCAGATTTTGAATGAATGAATGAAAACTAGTTCTCTACAAGAGATCCTTTTCTTAGAATTTTAGGGCATGTTCTTTGCCTCTTTTCTAAGTTCCCCTTGCAATTCTTGTGATAGAATTCATTCGAGCCATTCAATCCAGCCTTGATCAAGCTTGATTGTGGAGTGACTCCATCTAGAATAAGATCTTCCATATCGTGCATCTAGATCATTGATCTTAAGAGGTAATCAAATTCTAGCTTTTTCTCTTGGTTGTTCCCAAATCCATAAGGAGGTGTTAATCTCTTAATTCAAGAGATCTTGCTTCATCATAAGCTTGGATATTTGGGCTGAGAATTAGGGGTGCCTTATCAAACCTCCTGTACAAACTAGCTAAATCGTTTAAAGATCTTACCTCCATTGCATTTGTGGCCGTTGCCACTTAGCATGTCTTATTTATCGCTTTTGCTTTCATTTTCATTCTAATTTCACAACTCTTTTGACACGTTCCTTCGCTGGTTAGGCAATGCCACTAAAATCCTGAATAAACCTCTTGTAGAAACTTCTAGACCATGTAGGATCTTGCCACGGTTGCATATCTGGGGTGTTGGCGACTTAGCATGCCTATTGTTGAGCTTTGTTTGTCTCCTAAAATTCTTCAAGCTTTCATGATCTGTGTGTATCAAACTCTTTTTGCCACAAGTAAGGTATCCAAACCCATCACAAGTGCATGTGGTTCTTTCTTATGTAGCACGTATTCGAGTAGCTCTCTGTTTCGCTCTTTACTAAAAAATAGGATTGGCCTTGTGTTGTGGCTTTGAAATAGCTCTTTATGCCTATTCCATTTTCTTCTCATTAACTCTCAAATGATCGATCAGAGTTAGGTAGAGCATGACAAGGTGTATTGGTCGGTTTTTCTTTTAGTTCATTGAATGCATTCTCTTGCTTTTGAATCCATTAGAATTTGACAATCTTTTTAATAAGTTCATTCTACTGTGATGCTATGCGAATGAAATCCTTGATAAACCTCGTATAGAAACTAGCTAAACCATGATGGATCTCATCTCGGTTGAATTCGTGGGTGTTGTCCTCATTTAGAATGTCCCTATTGCACTTTATTTGGCCCTCGAGCCGCTACAAGCTTTCATGATCATTGTGGGTGACAAACTCTTTTGGCCACAATTAAGGTCACGAAACTTGCAAAAGCCCTAACTAGTGCATGTAGTTCTTATTCAAATGACACGTCTTAATGATGTGCTCCATTTAGCTTTTCACGAAGATATATGATTGACCCATTTTCTATTATCAAAACAGCTCTTATACGTCTATTCCATTTGCATCTCATTCAATCTCAAAAGATCAATAAGAGTTAGAAAGAGCAAGACATGGTGCATTGGTCAATTTTTCTTTTAATTCATCGAATGCTTTCTGTTGCAATTGCTTTCCTGAATATATAAAGTTGCTTTTCCGAAGATGAGGCTATGCTCCTGAAAGTCATGATGAACCTCCTGTAGAAACTAGCTAAATCATTTAAAGATCTCACCTTCATTGCATTTGTGGCCGTTGCCGCTTCGCATGTCTCTTTTGTAGCTTTATTTTGCTCTTAAGATGCCTAAAGCTGTCATGATCGATCCGTGTGGATGCCAAACTCCTTTGCCACAAATAAGGTTTCCAAACATCCAAAGCCCTTACAATTGCGTGTTGTTCTTTCTTAAATGTCGCGTATTTAAGTTGTGCTCCATTCAATGTTTCACTAAAAGACATGATTGACCTTTTTTTTCTAGTATTGATAAAGCTCTTGACCTAATCACTTTTATTATATTCAATCTCAAAAGATCGATCGAAGTAGGTGTGATAAGGATCATGGAGTTCCACAAGTTCACTTGGATCTATTACACGATCCAAAGCAAAGAAGATTCAACAAGCATTCATTCTTCACCTTCAATAGTGGATAGCCTCAATTCAAAATTCATTTCATGTTCTAGAGCCCGTTTCAAGGGAACAGGAACCATTTGATGTTTCGGAAGTCAATGTATGCAAGATTGAAGTTGTCCATGGAATTAATGATATTTGACATGATTAAATGTCTTAATCATTCCACAAGGAAAAATATAAAACGTTAGAGTTGGCAACACAAACATCAATTTTTGGATTTTAGGAGCTTTTATGCAATTCTAAGTTTAAAATCTTTTTTTTTAACATTTTAGGTTATATTTTGCAACAATGGCATTATGGTAATTATGTTAGTTTCTTTATTTTAGGTTTAACTTTCCTAGGCTATAAATAGCCATGAAGTAAGTTGTAAAACTCAGATTTTGAATGAATGAAAATTAGCTCTCTACAAGAGATCATTTTCTTAGAATTTTAGGGTATGTTCTATGTCTCTTTTTATAAGTTTCCCTTGTAATCTTGTGATAGAATGCATTTGAGCCATTCAACCCAGCCTTGATCAAGCTTGATTGTGGAGTGATTCAATCTAGAACAAGATCTTCCATATCTTGCTTCTAGATCATTGATCTTAAGAGGTAATCAAATTCTAGCATTTTCTCTTGGTTGTTCCCAAATCTATAAGGAGGTGTTAATCTCTTAATTCAAGGGTTCTTGCTTCATCATAAGCTTAGATCTTTGGGCTGAGAATTAGGGTTGCCTTATCATTTGGTATCATAGCATAGGTTGCTTCTTTGTGGCCAGCTCTAGATTTGATTTTATCTTTAACTTTCAGCAATTTGTTCATCTTTTTGTTCAGATCTTGTTTCTCTATTATTCATCATTGTTGGATCTAAAAAAAAAAGAAAAAGAAAATAGGGTTCATGGTTTGATCTTGAATTATTCTTGTCTAATTTGAAACTGCCGCATTGAGTGGTTATGTTTTCGATCGTAACACCTCGATAACGACCGAATTGAACCAATTGTCCTTCTAAAAAAATTTAGATTTGTGCGTTATCTTTAATCCTTGAGATGACGAATTATCTAAATTAGTATCATAAACCATTCGTTTGTTGATTTCGTTTTCAGTGTGTAACCCGAAATTTTTTTTTGCAAGATATTTATCTTTCTTTTCCATCAAATTTCTTGTGGCTTACTCTAGATTTGATTTGATTTTATCCTTGTGGCCATCCCTATAATTGATTTGATTTTATCTTTTTATTTTATCCTTGTGGCCTACTTTTGTTTCCAGTTGTAACACCTTGCTAACGACCGAATTTGACAAATTGTCCTTCTACAAAAATTTAGAACGGTGCATTATCTATATTCTTTAAGAAGGCCATTTACTCAAATTAGTAATTTCAAATGCTTATTTGTTTGTTTCCTTCTGAGTGTTCGATATAACCGGAAAAAAAAACTGAACATTTATCTTTCTTTCTATTTCTTTTTGTTCTTGATTTTGTTATTTCATAATTTTTCTTGTCTTGGCTGATTTGTAAGGCTCACTATTACAAGATTTGATTTATCTATATTAGCCTACCTTTATCAAAATTTAGCCACTTTCCCAAATAGCTACCTTTGTGTGTGATAAACACGAGCGTTCCGAGTGTAAAATTTAGTGAGTTGAGTGTGTGAGGTCCTTCATATATATTTTACTATTAATTTACAACCATGAATCAAGATGGGAGAGATGGAGAGGAGATTAGTGAAGCTGGGTGGAGAGAAGCTCAAAGTGGGGCCATTAATCGTTTAACTCAAGTGATTAATGCCTTAAGCGATAGGTTGGAGTGAATGGAAGTAGCTTTAGGAAATCCTCAAGGAAGGGAGGATAGCTTTAATTATAAAGGAGTTGAAAATGAAGATGGAGAAGATAATGTTAATCTCTTAGCGGGATACAATCCACGGGGAGGGCGAGTTGTAGGTCGAGGGGGGCGAGGAGAAAGAAGAAGGGGTAGGGAAATTATAGCACCTAGAAGGGTCGAAAGGGAGAACCAATAAGAAAGAGGAGTAGGGGGAGTAAAGCTTAAAATTCCTAATTTCCATGGGAAATCTGATCCAGAGGAGTATTTGCAATATGAGAGCAAAATTGAGCATGTTTACGATTGCAACAACTTTAGTGAAGAAAGGAAGTTGAAACTTGCCGTTGCTGAATTTTGTGATTATGCCAATATTTGGTGGGCTTCTTTGAAATCCGAATGGAGGAGAAATTTTGAAGAACCAATTGAAACATGGGAGGAGTTGAAGACACTAATGTGAAAAAGGTACATTAATAAATGATAGCCAAAACAACCCTAATGAAGATGATGATGTGAACAAACCGCCAACATTTATTCCGATACAAAGATCAGTAATTTGGTAGCTGAAGTAATGTATGAGACTTTCCCCTCAATGGAGAGTGAGGCAAGTTCATCAAGCTCATCAACAAAGTTTGTTTCATTAGTCCAAGCATGTTCAGAAACTTAGCTTTCCATGCAACACAATATCCAAGCAAAACAAACCTTTTCCAAATCATTTATTTATTTCTTTTGTTTTTTGTTATTTTGATTTATTTGACCAATTTGTAATGGGTAGTTAAATCCAACATAGAAATTCCTATTCTTTAGGGTGGTAGAAGTAGCTTCCTAAATATTATTTATTTATTTATTTTTTAGTGGTTCCTAATTAGTAGGAAACTAGTTTAGTTGTTGTTATTGTTATTTTTAGTCTTGAGAAGTCCTATTTAAGGGTCTTGTATTCTTGAGAAAGGACAATTCAAGTTTTATGCAAATACATTCCAACTTTGTTTATCCTTTTGCTTTTAGAGAAAACTAAGATTTTCCTTTGCTATTTCAACTTTGGCCTGTTGAATGGTGTTCTAAGGACCCTAATTCAAGCTAATTGGTGAAATCTTTATCTTAGATTGAATTTGGTTTGCCCTAGGAATCCAATTTGCGTGGTGTAACCTGTATCGCAAGTTTTCCTAGTTCTATCTTCTTTTTCTTTCCAATTCGATCCCCGATTATGTTTGTTCAAAGAGATAACGAATGGGGAAAGAAAAGGTCCGAACATGGGCTAAAATGAAGAAACTGCTCAAACAGAAGTTCATGCCAACTTATTACATCCAAGAAAGTTTCTCCAAACTTCATTCTCTTAAGCAAGGTTCACAATATGTAGAGGAGTATTCTAGGGAGTTTGAATACTTCCTTATGAAGTGTGATTTGAATGAAGATTATCCTCAAACTCTTGTGCGATTCTTAGGAGGATTGGAGCCTAAGATTTCTAACATAGTTGAATTACATCCTTATTCTACGTTGGAAGAGTTAACCATGCTAGCACATGAAGTTGAGAACCAACAAAAGGCTAAAGGTAAATTTGAAGCTTCTCATTTACCAAAACAACCTCTGATAAGCGCCGATCCTTGCTTGAATTTTACAAGCTAGAGGTCCTTCTAGGATCCTTGTAAAAACTCACAATGATAGCTAACTTAGATCACACTCAAAATCTAAAATGGTCACTCTTAGATCCTAAGACAACTCACTCCAGAATTAGTTTGATCAAGACTAATCCAATGAATTGATTTAACTTCAAACCTAAAACAAGATTTGAAAGAAAGACAACACCAAATGGGGTCTAAGAAAACACAAGTTTTTCATTCATAAAATCTGTCCAAAATGATGTGTTACAAGCCATTTTAAAGGCCAAAAATTCGTGCATGCCTTGGAATACAAAAGGACTCAAAAAGCTATTAAATGCATTTTGTAGAAAATAAGACATAAGAAGCCAAAAGTAAATTGCATGGCTTAAATGCTACAAAAGGGTAGATATGCTTTAAATACACTCAACCAACTCTTCTAGAAGGTCCATTGCAATAATGAGCATGGTTGGCAAGCATTGAAATCAAAAAGTCCCAAAATAAGAAATCTAGAAATTTCTTTATTTAAAATTCTGCCATGTTGTCATCTTCCAAAATAAAAATGACTATTCTCATGCCATCTTCACTTCAATATCTTCTTCACTTGTTGTGCTAATGTTGTAAATAAATTCGGGATGAAAAAAGTTGTCTCTTCTTGTGCATTGGCAAGCTTTTGAAGATGTAATATATATTCCTCTGGAATCTTCTTCGCCTTACTCCTTGTAATAGGTCCTTCAGGTACATGCAATGGATCAGTTGTTTGATTCGTATCAACCTCTTACACAAAAAGTCTTCCCACACCAAAAACCAACCCTCTTTAAACCCCAAAACTTGTTGTGAAGCCAAAAACAAATGCCCCACCTTCGAGAGCCCCACGTAGGTTTTTTTTTATGTCAAGGCTTAGGGCACATTGCCTCATAATGTCCTAACAAGAAAATCATTACTCTTCTGACTTTGAAGTATTTGAAAACCAGTGCTTTGAGGAAGAAAAAAGAAGGAGAAGAATCTTATGATCATGAAGAAGAAGAAGAAGTGATTGGGCCAGATGAAGGAGAATGCTTGGTCATGAGAAGAACTCTTAGTGGAATTGCTGCTCAAGAGGAGAGTTTGCAAAGGGAAGCTATCTTTCACACAAGGTGTACCATCGAGAAAAAAGTATGTTTGTTGATCATTGATGGAGGAAGTTGTACCAACGTAGCATCTCAAACATTGATTTCAAAGCTCAAATTGCCAATTGTACCACATTCCTCACCATATGTCATACACTGGCTTAATCAAAGAAAATGTATTCACGTAACTCATCGAGTCTTACTTTCATTTAGTATTGGCAAGAAGTATGAAGATGAAATCTGGTGTGATATTATATCTATGGATGCATGTCATGTGTTGTTAGGTAGGCCTTGGCTGTTTGATAGAAGAGTCATGCATGATGGATTCAAAAACACTTACTCCTTCACCAAAAATAATCGCAAGATTGTTTTAACCCCTATGCCATCAAAAACCAATCCCAAACTAAACACTCCTTTAACCACCCTTCTAAAATCTGAAATGCATGAGTTTGAGTCATTTAAGGAAGTAATATTGATGAGTTTAGATGAGGAACAAGCCCCAAATGAAGCTGAAATACATCTCCAAGCTAAACCCTTGCTAGAAATCTATTCTCATGTCTTTCCATATGAAATACCACTGATTTGCCCCCTTTAAGAGATATCCAACACAAAATTGACTGATTCCAGGATCCATACTCCCAAATAAACCTGACCTATAGAATCAATCCAAAAGAAACTATTGAAATTAAGCATCAAGTGGAGGAGTTGGTGTCGAAGGGATTAATATGGGAGTCCTTGAGCCCTTGTGCTATTCCAACACTTTTAGTCCCTAAGAAGAATGGTGAATGGGCGTATGTGTGTGGATAGTAGGGCAATAAACAAAATCACCATCAAATATAGCTTTCCAATTCCTAGATTGAGTGATTTGCTGGATGAATTACATGGAGCAACTCTATTTTCCAAGATAGATCTAAGGAGTGGGTATCATCAAATTCGCATTTGTGAAGGAGATGAGTGGAAAACAACATTCAAGACTAAAGAGGGGCTATATGAGTGGCTTGTTATGCCATTCGGGTTATCAAACGCACGAAGCACATTCATGAGACTAATGAACCAGACACTGAAGCCATTCTTAGGTAGGTTTGTTGTGGTTTATTTTGATGACATTTTGGTGTATAGTATAACACAAATGGAGCATGTTGATCATCTGAAGCAAGTCTTTGAAGTTCTAGCTCGCGAGAAGTTGTATGGGAATCTAGAGAAGTATCACTTTTTTACCAATCAAGTTACATTTCTTGGATATATAGTCTCAGCTAATGGAATTGAAGTAGATGAGAAGAAAGTACAAGCAATTAGGGAATGGCCAATTCCTAGTTCAATCCAACATATTCGAAGCTTTCATGGCCTTGCATCTTTTTATCGAAGGTTTGTGAAGAATTTCAGTTCAATAATGGCTCCCATGACTGAACTAACCAAATTGAAGCACTTTGAGTGGAATACACAAGCACAAGTAGCCTTTGATGAGATTAAGAAGCAATTAACTTCTGCCCCAACTCTTGTGTTACCATGTTTTGAAGATGTGTTTGAAGTGGAGTGTGATGCATCCACAGTCCTTACTCAAAGGGGACGACCCATTGCCTATTTCAGTGAGAAATTGAACGAAACCAAACGTAGGTATTCAACTTATGGCAAGGAATTCTATGCATTGGTATGTGCGTTGGACCATTCGCAACATTACTTGATTTCTAAGGAATTCACTTTGCATTCAGATCATGAGGCATTGAAGTACATTCAAGGGCAACATAAGCTTCAACCTAGACATGCCAAATGGGTTGAGTTCCTACAAGCTTTCAACTTTACCATCAGACATAAATCTGGTAAAATGAACAAAGGAGCAGATGCATTGTCAAGAAGACATCTTCTTTTAAACACCTTGAGACCTCAAATCATTGGTCTTGAGATGATAAAAGAGTATTACTTTGAAGATCTTGATTTTGGTGAAATATTTATTTTGTGTACTAACCATGCTACTAATGACTTTCACATCTGTGGTGGTTTTCTTTTCAAAGGAAATACACTATGCGTTCCAAGGCATAGTGTGCGTGAGACCTTAATAAAGGAAATGCATGAAGGAGGTCTAGTTGGTCACTTTGGAGTTGAGAAAACGATGGAGTTGATGAAGGAACATTTTTATTGGCCCAAGCTCTTTAAAGATGTGGAATATTTGGTTCGAAGATGTATTGTGTGTCATAAAGCCAAGAGTCACACTCTTGCCCAAGGATTGCACATGCCACTTTCTATTCCTCAAGCTCCATGGGAAGACATTAACTTGGATTTCATTACGGGTTTGCCAAGAACTCAACAAAACAAAGACTCCATTATGGTGGTGGTTGATAGATTTTCAAGGATGACCCATTTCATTCCGTGTCACACAACCTATGATGCAGTTCAAGTTGCTAACTTGTATTTCAAGAGGTGGTTCGCTTGCATGGCATCCCTAAAACGATGGTGAGTGATCGAGACACCAAGTTCCTTAGTCATTTTTGGCTTACTCTTTGGAGGAAGATGGGAACAAAGCTCAAGTTTAGAACCTCATGTCACCCACAAACAGATGGTCAAACTGAAGTCACCAATAGGACTTTAGGAACCTTATTGTGTGCCCTAGCTACAAAAAGCATTCGCCAATGGGAAGAGATGCTACCCCTGTAACGGCCCAGTTTTCTATTCCGGTTCTCGAGGTGCTTCCGGTTCAGATTCGGTTGTTCGGTTGGGCCGTTAGAGCTGTTATGACCCTTAGGGGTATTTTGGTCTTTTGGCTCCCTAGGCAGGATTTGTGGATTTTCAGGATCCCGAGGCAGCTCCTGCCTTTGTCGAGGCTTGTTTGTTGGTGGCTGCGAGTCCCGAGATGTTTGGGCTATTCGTTTGGATGTTCGGTTGTGATTTGGGTTTTGGCAAAGTTATGGTTGGTTGAGTGCATCCCTTGGGATTCGAGCCCGGTCCCGTAGTGTTGATTTGGGAGTTGGATTTAAGTGAGTTTTATTTATTGGAAAAGGTTGCTTCAGTCGGGCCTCGAAGGAGGAAGCCGGGAAATGGGATTTAGGGATTTTAAGGCTTATTTATTTTGGATAAGGATGGAAAATAAAGATAAAATAAATAAATAAGAAAAAATACCCATTTTTCCCTTTTCTCTCTCTCTTCCTCTCACCCAGCCCGAGCCCTCACCCCAGCCCGACCCTAGGGCGCCCAACCCCAGAGCCCAGCTCGCCCAGCCCAGCCGCGCACAGTGCCAGCCTGAGTCGCCCTTGCCCTATGTCGCGTCGCACAGTGTCGCCCAGCCTCGCCCAGGTCCCGCGTCGCCCAGGTCCGTGTCTCCCTGCACTGTGCCGAGCTGCACCGAGTCGCTCTCCCATGTAGCTCGTCGTGCCATCCCGAGCGTCCCTGGGGCCGTCGCGTCGCATCGCCCCGCGCGCGTCCCTGTAGCTTGCCAAGCTCGCGCCCGCGCGCCGCCCTCCTGTCTTGAGCGCGCGCGCGACCTCCGCGCCTGCGCGCTGTACTGCGCCAGCGCCCGGCTGCCCTGCTGTGTGGTTGGCCGAGCCTTTTGGCTTCTCGGATGGTATTTCCCTAGTCTTTTCTTCGTTGGGCCCTGATTTGTTGGCTGCTGATTATCGATTTAATTGGGGTGTTTTATTTAAATGTTTAGGCTGTTCGGGTCCCAAAGTAGCTTGAGGGTCGCTTGTTGATTTGTGATTATTGTTTCTGCTTGTTCTAGGTAAGGATTTCTTACCGTGGTTGTGTGGACCCTGCGATATATCATGATTGTGCCTTGTATGCTTGTTTACTGTTATGAGCATGATAGTAATAGGGCAGCTATGTTTGATCTCTTGCTAGCATGTTTACCTGATTGTACATGTTAGTGTCATGCTAGGTTTGTTCTTCCAGCATGCTTATGATTCCTGCTTAAGTTTGTAGTATCATGCTAGGTAAGCGTCTTTGATGTCGGTTATTGCTTACAGCTAGCAGAATCATTTTACTCTGTACTCTTAGATAGAGTTGTAGGGTTTGTCATCATCCAGAGGCTGAGAGCGGACATAACGTACTTTGTCCCCACTGGTCGGGAGTAAAGTGCGCGCAACATAACGTACATTGCTTCCCCCCCGGTCGCCGATGTGGATTTAGCTACCCACATCGGCATAAGCCTAGTTTGTAGCCTGCTAGAGCGGAACCCTGCCAACGGTGTAAGCCTACCTTGGTCGGTTCTTAGCTTCAGGTCGGTGGTTCAGGCTGCACAGATGAGCGCCGAGGGCCTCGCGCTACTGTGATCAATGACACCGCTTCCGAGTCTTAGGCATGCATACCTGGCCCGCGTAGTTTGTCCTTAGGCCCCAACATTTACGCCGGTTGCAGCAGCATGCGGTGTGCGCGCACACGCGTTAGTTGCCGGTTCGGAGAGCTCCCCCGGGCTAATGTCGTGAGTACACCATTCCTTCCGATTAAGAGCGGACTTTGGGTACTCTCCGTAAGTCAGTTATTAGCAAGGGCAAAGAGGCCCTTGAGGACATCCTTGGGATCAGTTTTTGAGCTGATCAATCCCCCGAGTGAAAGAGACCTCGGTGATGTCCCGGGATTGGTTAGGATAACCAATCATTAGGCCGGAAGTAGGAGACTTCCGATGACTCCAGATCTTGCCTTGTGAGCTCGTTGAGCTATGATCTGTGTTGGTAGCTGTTTGCTTGCATCTTTGAGGTGCTAGATGACTGATGTATCGTATTGTACCCCGGTTGGGGATTCTTACTGAGTATGTTTATACTCACCCTTATTTATCTTTCAGGTAACTTGGGACAACACCAGGATGGCTAGCGGAGGGAGCTGATTGATCATGGGAGCTGCCGGCACTCTGTCATTTATTATTGCATTGTCTATTCAGCATGTAGATGGACAGAAGTCCTAGGGGAACATTGTTTAAAAAGTTGTTTAAATTGTATTGTATGTTTTTATAAACACTGGCCAGACTTGTTTTATTTCGTTGGTTTGTTTAAATGAAATTGTTGGTTATGTTTTAAGGGTTCCCCCTTCTCATATGTTTTGAAGAGTTTTTAAATATGAGCACTAAACCGCTTGTTATCATATTTAACTTGCATGCTGAGTGAGAACCCAGGTTTAGGACCATGTTTTGGGTCGGGTTCTTACAACCCCATACTGAATTTGCATATAATAGAGTGTCTCACAAGACTATGGGACTTAGTCCTTTTGAAGTTGTCTATGGGCTTAATCCAAAACTCCTATTGATTTGGTTGTTTTAAATACTTCAAGTAAATTCAGCAAAGAAGCAGAAGAAAGGGCCAAAGACATTAAAGCTCTTCATGAGAAGGTTATTGAAAAAATCATCCAAGTGAATAATAAAGTGACGAAAAGAGTTGATAAAAGAAGAAAAGATGTACAATTTCAACCAGGTGATCTAGTGTGGTTACATTTCTGCAAAGAAATATTTCCAACAAAGAGGTGTTCTAAGCTAAGTCCTAGATCAGATGGTCCTTTTGAAGTGCTTGAAAAGGTCAACAATAATGCATACAAGATTGATTTACCAGGTGATTATGGCGTTTCTGCTACGTTCAATGTTGCTGATCTTAGTCCTTACTATGCATCAAATGATGGAATTCCAAGTTTGAGGCCAAACTTTTCTCAAGAGGAGGAGAATGATAGCTAAAACAACCCTAATGAAGATGATGATGTGAACAAACTGCCAACATTTATTCTTGATACAAAGATCAGTAATTTGGTAGCTAAAGTAATGTATGAGACTTTCCCCTCAATGGAGAGTGAGGCAAGTTCATCATGCTCATCAACAAAGTTTGTTTCATTAGTCCAAGCATGTTCAGAAACTTAGCTTTCCATGCAACACAATTTCCAAGCAAAACAAATCTTTTCCAAATCATTTTTTTATTTCTTATGTTTTTTGTTATTTTGATTTATTTGACCAATTTGTAATGGGTAGTTAAATCCAACATAGAAAGTCCTATTCTTTAGGGTGGTAGAACTACCTTCCTAAATATTATTTATTTATTTATTTATTTTTAGTGGTTCCTAATTTGTAGGAAACTAGTTTGGTTGTTGTTATTGTTATTTTTAGTCTTGAGAAGCCCTATTTAAGGGTCTTGTATTCTTGAGAAAGGACAATTCAAGTTTTATGCAAATACATTCCAACTTTGTTTATCTCTTGCTTTTAGAGAAAACTAAGAATTTCCTTTGCTATTTCAACTTTAGCCTATTGAATGGTGTTCTAAGGTCCCTAATTCAAGCTAATTGGTGAAATCTTTAACTTTGATTGAATTTGGTTTGCCTAGGAATCCAATTTGCGTGGTGTAACTTGTATCGCAAGTTTTCCTAGTTCTATCTTCTTCTTTTTTCCAATTCGATCCCGATTTGTGTGATTGCTTATTTAGGCAATTATACAACACTAAACATTACTCTCGTGAACTTAAGCAAAAGCTCTATACTTTGCAACAGGGATCCAAAAGTGTAGAAGATTATTAGAAGGAAATCGAGGTCCTTATGAACAGAGCACGCATTAACGAAGATGAAGAGGATACAATGTCTAGGTTCCCTGGCGGGTTGAACCGACAATTGGCTCATCAAGTTGATATGAAGGAATTGTTACACCTTGCTGTCAAAATTGAAGGACAATTAGCATGGGAGAAAGAGAATTCCAAGAGGTACTCTTCTTCTAAGTCTACTTCTTTTTCTGCCAATACTTGGAAAAAGAATGCAAATAATGTTAAGGTTGATTTGAAGCCTAAAGGCAAGTATGAGTTTGACAAAAAGAACAATGCCAAAAGTTCTAAAGGCAAGGAGAAAATGGAAGGATATAAGGAGGTTCGAGAGAGAAATAGAGATATCAAATGTTGGAAATGTCAAGGGAGTGGACATATTAGTCGTGATTGTCCTAATAAGAGGGTCATGATCATTAAAAATGGAGAAGTTGTCACTGATGGAGAGGATAGCGACGAAGACGAGTTAATTGATGAAAAAAAATGAGAATGAGGATTAATTGGAAGAAGGGAGTCATTTGGCCCTTGTAACAAGAAGACTCCTTACCACTCAAATTATGGAGAATGATGTTGATGACCAAAGAGACAACTTATTCCATACACGATGTCTAGTTAATAGGACTCCTTGTAGTCTTGTTATTGATAGTGGAAGTTGCACCAACGTCGTACGTACATTTTTTATCAAGAGGTTGCAAATTCCAATTCAACACCATCCTAAACCTTTCAAGCTCCAATGACTCAATGATAGTGAGGCAATGAAGGTCGTTTCTCAAGCTTTAATTACTTTTTCTTTAGGAAAATATCAAGATGAGATTCTTTTTTATGTGTTACCTATGCTCGCTGGAGATATATTGCTTGGTAAACCTTGGCAATTTGATAGGAAGGTCATGTATGATGGTTATTTGAATAGGTATTCTTTCACAAAAGATGGAAGAAAAACAACTCGTGTACCTTTAAGTTCTAATGATGTATATATTGATAAACTGAAGTTGGAGAAAAAAAAGAGAGAGTATGAAAAAGAATTAAAAGAAATAAAAAGAAATGGGTGAGAAAATAGAGAAAAATAAAAGAGAGAAAAAAAGTGGAAGGGAGAGTGAAAAATGTGATGAAATTGAAAAAAAGTAAAAAAAAAGTGAGCTGTTTTGCTAGAGTGGGAGAGGTGAGAAGGTCAATGTTTTCTCAAAAACCAATCTTTGTGCTTATGTACAATGTAGGGTATTTGGCTTCTAACGATGATACTCTTTCTTTGCCTAGTGTGTTTCAATCTCTTTTACAAGGGTTTGAGGATGTGTTCCAAGATGAAGTACCTAAAGGACTACCACCCCTTTGAGGAATTGGACACAAAATAGACTTCATTCAGTAATGTCATTCCCAATAGGCCACTTATAGAGCCAATCCAACCCAGACCAAGGAAATTCAAAGACAAGTGGAGGAGCTCATTGATAAAGGCTATGTACGAGAGAGTTTGAGTCCATGCTCAGTACCTGTCATATTGGTGCCAAAGAAAGATGGAACTTGGCTCATGTGTGTGGACTGTAGAGCCATCAACAAAATCACTATAACGTATCGACACCCTATTCTTAGACTAGATGATATGTTTGATGAATTGCATGGTTCATGCTTATTTACAAAGATTGATTTAAAATCTAGATATCATCAAATTAGAATGCATGTCGAAGATGAATGGAAAACAGCTTTCAAAACTAAGTTTGGGTTGTATGAATGGCTTGTTATGCCATTTGTACTAACTAATGCTCCTAGCAAATTTATGTGTTTAATGAACTATGTTTTGAGAGAATATTTAGGAAAGTATGTTGTTGTGTATTTTGATGATATTCTAATTTATTCAAAGACTTTTCTCGAACATGTTGAACATGTTAGATCTGTTCTAACTACACTTAGAAATGAGGAACTTTATGCTAATTTGAACAAGTGTTGTTTTTGCACGGAAAAAGTTAACTTTCCTATTTATAGTTGGTAAAAATGGAGTAGAAGTAGACATTGAGAAAGTTAAGGCAATTCGAGATTGGCCAACACCAACAAATGCAAGTGAGGTATGGAGTTTTCATGGGTTAGCTAGCTTTTATAGGAGGTTTATAAAGGACTTTAGTACCGCCATTTTGCACCATTGAATTATTTGGTAAAAAAATGTTGTGTTTCAGTGGGGGAAATGGAAGATAAAGCCTTTAATGGACTTAAGGAGAAATTAACCAATGCACCATTACTTGTCTTGCCTAACTTTGAAAAGACATTTGAAATTGAGTGTGATGCAAGTGGTTTGGGCATAGGTGTTGTTTTAATGCAAGATGGAAAGACTTTGATGTACTTTAGTGAAAAACTAAATGGGGCAGCATTGAACTATCCTACCTATGATAAATAATTGTTTGCTTTAGTCCGTACATTGTAGGTATGGCAACACTACTTATGGCCAAGAGAGTTCGTGATTCACACTGATCATGGGAGCTTGAAGCATATTAAGGGTCAAAGTAAATTGAACCACCGGCATGCAAAGTGGGTAGAGTTTATTGAAACATTTCCCTATGTCATCAAATATAAGCAAGGTAAAGATAATATTGTGGCTGATGCATTGTCAAGAAGGTTGATAAGGCAACCCTAATTTTCAGCCCAAAGATCCAAGCTTATGATGAAGCAAGAACCCTTGAATTAAGAGATTAACACCTCCTTATAGATTTGGGAACAACCAAGGGAAAAGGCTAGAATTTGATTACCCCTTAAGATCAATGATCTAGAAGCAAGATATGGAAGATCTTGTTCTAGATTGAGTCACTCCACAATCAAGCTTGATCAAGGCTGGATTGAATGGCTCAAATGCATTCTATCACAAGATTGCAAGGGAAACTTAGAAAAAGAGACAAAGAACATGCCCAAAAATTCTAAGAAAATGATCTCTTGTAGAGAGCTAATTTTCATTCAATCAAAATCTGAGTTTTACAACTTACTTCATGGCTATTTATAGCCTATGAAAGTTAAACCTAAAATAAAGAAACCAACATAATTACCATAATGCCATTGTTGCAACATATAACCTAAAACATTAAAAACAAGATTTTAAACATAGACTTGCATAAAAGCTCCAAAAATCTGACAATTGATGTTTGTGTTGCCAACTCTAACATTTGTATTTCCCCTTGTCGAATGATTAAGACATTTAAATCAAGTCAAATGTCATTAATTCCATGGACAACTTCAATCTTGCATACATTGACTTCCAAAGCATCAAATGGTTCCTCTTCCCTTGAAATGGTCTCTAGCACATGAAATGAATTTTGAATTGAAGCTATCCACTGTCGAAAGTGGAGAATGAATGCTTGTTGAATCTTCTTTGCTTTGGATCGTGTAATAGGTCCAAGTGCAACTTGTGGAACTCCATGATCCTTATCATCTTCCCCCTCTTCGAAAGGATTCGTCCTCGAATCTGGAAAATCATCACCTACATCAAAAGGACTCAAGTCGGCAACATTAAAAGTAGAACTCCTCAAAAGTCACTGGAAGATCGATTTTGTAGGCATTGTTGTTAATCCTCTCAAGAACTTGAAAAGACCATCTCCTCTTGGATGTAACTTGGTCTTCCTTTGAGATGGAAATCTCTCCTTTCGAAAATGAACCCAAACCCAATCTCTGGTTTAAAAATGAGTTCCTTTCGTCCTTTGTTAATTCATGAAGCAACTTGGAAATTTTGCTTCTCAATTCTCTCTTTCACATCCTTGTGCAAATTCTTGATCAAATCTTCCTTATTTGTAGCTGCATCACTCACAAAAACATTAGAAGGAATAGGAAGCAAATCAAGAGGTGTAAGTGGATTAAATCCATAAACAACTTCAAAAGGAGAACAATGAGTGGTACTATGAATTGCTCTATTGTATGCAAACTCTACAAATGGCAAGCATTCCTCCCAAGACTTAATGTTCTTAGAAATAATAGCTCTAAGCAAAGTTCCTAAAGTTCTATTAACCACCTCAGTTTGCCCATCAGTTTGAGGATGACATGTGGTTGAAAACAGTAGTTTAGTGCCCAATTTACCCCATAATACTTTCCAAAAGTGACTTAAAAATTTAACATCCCTATCACTAACAATAGTTTTAGGAATTTCATGTAATCTTACTACTTCTCTAAAGAAAATATCAGCCACTTGCTATGCATCATCCGTTTTGTTACATGCTATAAAATGAGCCATTTTACTAAATCTATCAACCACAACAAAAATACTATCTTTACCCCTTTTTGTTCGCGGCAAACCAAGGATAAAATCCATAGATATATCAGTCCATGGTTCATTAGGTACATTCAAAGGAGTATACAATCCATTTGGTTGGGTTCTAGACTTAGCCTCTTTGCATTTAAAACATTGACTACAAACATTATGAACATCATGTTTCATCTTAGGCCAAAATAAATGTTCATGCAACATATCATAAGTTTTATGAATCCCAAAATGTCCCATTAAGCCACCACCATGGGCCTCTTTCACAAGTAAATCTCTTATAGAACAATTAGGAACACAAAGTTTATTTTTCTTAAACAAATATTCATGAAAGACATAATAATCATCCAAAACTTTTCCAACTCGACAAGATGCAAAAATTGGTCCAAAATCTTTGTCAGATTTATATAGCTCTTTAATGTGCTCAAATCCAAGAATTTTTGCAGTAAGAGAAGTAAAGAGATTGTACCTTCTTGACAATGCATCAGCCACAATATTATCTATACCTTGCTTATATTTGATCACATAGGGAAATGTTTCAATAAATTCTACCCACTTTGCATGCCGGCGGTTCAATTTACTTTGACCCTTAAGATGCTTCAAGCTCTCATGATCAGTGTGAATCACGAACTCTCTAGGCCAAAAGTAGTGTTGCCATACCTGTAATGTACGAACTAAAGCAAACAATTCTTTATCATAGGTAGGATAGTTCAATGCTGCCCCATTTAGTTTTTCACTAAAGTACATCAAAGGCCTTCCATCTTGCATTAAAACAGCACCTATGCCCAAACCACTTGCATCACACTCAATTTCAAATGTCTTTTCAAAGTTAGGCAAGACAAGTAATGGTGCATTGGTTAATTTCTCCTTAAGTTCATTAAAGGCTTTATCTTGCATTTCCCCCCATTGGAACACAACATTTTTTTTTACCAAATCATTCAATGGTGCAGCTATGGTACTAAAGTCCTTTATAAACCTCCTATAAAAGCTAGCTAACCCATGAAAACTCCTTACCTCACTTGCATTTGTTGGTGTTGGCCAATCGCGAATTGCCTTAACTTTCTCAATGTCCACTTCTACTCCATTTTTACCAACTATAAATCCAAGAAAGTTAACTTTTTCCATGCAAAAACAACACTTATTCAAATTAGCATAAAGTTCCTCATTTCTAAGTGTAGTTAGAACAGACCTAACATGTTTGACATGTTCAAGCAAAGTCTTTGAATAAATTAGAATATCATCAAAATACACAACAACATACTTTCCTAAATATTCTCTCAAAACATAGTTCATTAAACGCATAAATGTGCTAGGAGCATTAGTTGGTCCAAAAGGCATAACAAGCCATTCATACAACCCAAACTTAGTTTTGAAAGCTGTTTTCCATTCATCACCTACATGCATTCTAATTTGATGATATCCAGATTTTAAATCAATCTTTGTAAATAAGCACGAACCATGCAATTCATCAAACATATCATCTAGTCTAGGAATAGGATGTCGATACTTTCTGATGATTTTGTTGATGGCTCTACAATCCACACACATGCGCCAAGTTCCATCTTTCTTTGGCACCAATATGACAGGTACTGAGCATGGACTCAAACTCTCTCGTACATAGCCTTTATCAATGAGCTCCTCCACTTGTCTTTGAATTTCCTTGGTCTCGGTTGGATTGGCTCTATAAGCTGGCCTATTGGGAATGACAGCCCCTGGAATGAAGTCTATTTTGTGTTCAATTCCTCGAATGGGAGGTAGTCCTTAAGGTACTTCATCTTGGAACACATCCTCAAATTCCTGTAAAAGAGATTGAAACACACTAGGCAAAGAAAGAGTATTATCGTTAGAAGCCAAATACCCTTCCTTGTACATAAGCACAAAGATTGGTTTTTGGGAAAACATTGCCCTTCTCACCTCTCCTTAAGTTCTCCTTAAGTTCATTGGTTAATTTCTCCTTAAGTTCATTAAAGGCTTTATCTTGCATTTCCCCCCATGGGAACACAACATTTTTTTTTACCAAATCATTCAATGGTGCAGCTATGGTACTAAAGTCCTTTATAAACCTCCTATAAAAGCTAGCTAACCCATGAAAACTCCTTACCTCACTTGCATTTGTTGGTGTTGGTCAATCGCGAATTGCCTTAACTTTCTCAATGTCCACTTCTACTCCATTTTTACCAACTATAAATCCAAGAAAGTTAACTTTTTCCATGCAAAAACAACACTTATTCAAATTAGCATAAAGTTCCTCATTTCTAAGTGTAGTTAGAACAGACCTAACATGTTTGACATGTTCAAGCAAAGTCTTTGAATAAATTAGAATATCATCAAAATACACAACAACATACTTTCCTAAATATTCTCTCAAAACATAGTTCATTAAACGCATAAATGTGCTAGGAGCATTAGTTGGTCCAAAAGGCATAACAAGCCATTCATACAACCCAAACTTAGTTTTGAAAGTCGTTTTCCATTCATCACCTACATGCATTCTAATTTGATGATATCCAAATTTTAAATCAATCTTTGTAAATAAGCACGAACCATGCAATTCATCAAACATATCATCTAGTCTAGGAATAGGATGTCGATACTTTCTGATGATTTTGTTGATGGCTCTACAATCCACACACATGCGCCAAGTTCCATCTTTCTTTGGCACCAATATGACAGGTACTGAGCATGGACTCAAACTCTCTCGTACATAGCCTTTATCAATGAGCTCCTCCACTTGTCTTTGAATTTCCTTGGTCTCGGTTGGATTGGCTCTATAAAGCTGGCCTATTGGGAAATGAGCCCACTGGAATGAAGTCTATTTTGTGTTCAATTCCTCGAATGGGAGGTAGTCCTTTAGGTACTTCATCTTGGAACACATCCTCAAATTCTGTAAAAGAGATTGAAACACACTAGGCAAAGAAAGAGTATTATCGTTAGAAGCCAAATACCCTTCCTTGTACATAAGCACAAAGATTGGTTTTTGGGAAAACATTGCCCCTTCTCACCTCTCCCACTCTAGCAAAACAGCTCACTTTTTTGACTTTTTTTCATTTTCATCACTTTTTCACTCTCCCTACCACTTTTTCTCTCTTTTATTTTTCGCTATTTTCTCACTCACTTCTTTTTTTCTTTTAATTCTTTTTCTTCATACTCTCTCTTTTTCCTCCAACTTCAGTTGATCAATATATACATCATTAGAACTTAAAGGTACAAGAGTTGTTTTTCTTCCATCTTTTGTGAAAGAATACCTATTCAAATAACCATCATACATGACCTTCCTATCAAATTGCCAAGGTCTACCAAGCAATATATCTCCAACGAGCATAGGTAACACATCACAAAGAATCTCATCTTGATATTTTCCTAAAGAAAAAGTAATTAAAGCTTGAGAAACTACCTTCATTGCCCCACTATCATTGAGCCATTGGAGCTTGTATGGTTTAGGATGGTGTTGAATTGGAATTCGCAACCTCTTGATAAAAAATGTACTTACGACGTTGGTGCAACTTCTACTATCAATAACAAGACTACAAGGAGTCCCATTAACGAGACATCGTGTATGGAATAAGTTGTCTCTTTGGTCATCAACATCATTCTCCTTAATTTGAGTGGTAAGGAGTCTTCTTGTTACAAGGGCCAAATGACTCTCATCTTCCAATTCCTCCTCATTCTCATTTTCTTTTTCATCAATTAACTCATCTTCGTAGCTGTCCTCTCCATCGGTGACAATTTGTCCATTTTTAATGATCATGACTCTCTTGTTAGGACAATCACGACTAATATGTCCACTCCCTTGACATTTCCAACATTTGATATCTCTATTTCTCTCTCGAACCTCCTTATATCCTTCCATTTTATCCTTGCCTTTAGAACTTTCGGCATTGTCCTTTTTGTCAAACTCATACTTGCCTTTTGGCTTCAAATCAACCTTAACATTATTTGCATTCTTTTTCCAAGTATTGGCAGAAAAAGTAGTAGACTTAGAAGAAGAGTACCTCTTGGAATTCTCCTTCTCCCATGCTAATTGTCCTTCAATTTTGACAGCAAGGTGTAACAATTCCTTCATATCAAAGTAAGGTTGTCTATCAACTTGATGACCCAATTGTCGGTTCAACCCGCCAAGGAACCTAGCCATTGTATCCTCCTCATCTTCGTTAATGCATGCTCTGTTCATAAGGACCTCCATTTCCTTGTAATAATCCTCTACACTTTTGGATCCCTGTTGCAAAGTATAGAGCTTTTGCTTGAGTTCTCGAGAATAATGTTTAGGAATGTACCTTTTTCTCATTAGTGTCTTCAACTCCTCCCATGTTTCAATTGGTTCTTCAAAATTTCGCCTCCATTCGGATTTCAAAGAAGCCCACCAAATATTGGCATAATCACAAAATTCAGCAACGACAAGTTTCAACTTCCTTTCTTCACTAAAGCTGTTGCAATCGAAAACATGCTCAATTTTGCTCTCATATTGCAAATACTCCTCCGGATCAGATTTCCCATGGAAAGTAGGAATTTTAAGCTTTACTCCCCCTACTCCTCTTTCATATTGGTTCTCCCTTTCGACCATTCTAGGTGCTATAATTTCCATACCCCCTCTTCTTCCTCCTCGTCCCCTCGACCTAAAACTCTCTCCCTCCCGTGGATTGTATCCCGCTAAGAGGTTAACATTATCTTCTCCATCTTCATTTTCAACTCCTTCATAATTAAAGTTATCCTCCCTCCCTTGAGGATTTCCTAAAGCTACTTCCATTCGCTTCAACCTATCGCTTAAGGAATTAACCACTTGAGTTAAACGATTAATGACCCCACTTTGAGCTTCTCTCCACCTAGCTTCACTAATCTCCTCTCCATCTCTCCCATCTTGATTCATGGTTGTAAAATAGTAAAATATATATGAAGGACCTCACACACTCAACTCACTGAATTTTACACTCGGAACGCTCGTGTTTATCGCACACAAAGGTAGGCTATTTGGGAAAGTGGCTAAAGTTTGATAAAGGTAGGCTAATATGGATAAAGCAAATCTTGTAATAGTGAGCCTTACAAATCAGCCAAGACAAGAAAAATTATGAAATAACAAAATCAAGAACAAAAAGAAATAGAAAGAAAGATAAATGTTCAAATTTTTTTTTTCTTTTTTTCGGATATATGGAACACTCAGAAGGAAACAAACAAATGAACGTTTGAAATTACTAATTTGAGTAAATGGCCTTCTTGAAGAATATAGATAACACACCGATCTAAATTTTTGTAGATGGACAATTTGACAAATTCGATCGTTAGCAAGGTGTTATAACTGGAAACAACAGTAGGCACATGGATAAAATAAAAGATAAAATCAATTCAAATATAGGGTTGGCCACAAGGATATAATGAAATCAAATCTAGAGTAGGCCACAAGGAATTTGATGGAAAAGAAAGATAAATATCTGGCAAAAAAATTTTTTTCGGGTAAATTACCCACTGAAAAAGAAACCCACAAACGAATGCTTTACGATACTAATTTGAATAAGTCATCTTCTTAAGGATTAAAGATAACGTACTGATCTAAATATTTGTAGAAGAACAGTTTGTCAAATTCGATCGTTATCGAGGTATTACAATCGAAAATATAAGCATTCAATGCAGCAGTTTAAAATTGGACAAGAATAATTCAAGATCGAACCATGAACCGTTTTATTTTTTTTTTATAGATCCAACAATGATGAAAAAAAACAGAGAAACAAGATCTGAATAAGAAGATGAACGAATTGCTGAAAGTTAAAGATAAAATCAAATCTAGAGCCGGCCACAAAGATGCAACCTATGCTCTGATACCAAATGATAAGGCAACCCTAATTCTCAGCCCAAAGATCCAAGCTTATGATGAAGCAAGAACCCTTGAATTAAGAGATTAACACCTCCTTATAGATTTGGGAACAACCAAGAGAAAAGGCTAGAATTTGATTACCCCTTAAGATCAATGATCTAGAAGCAAGATATGGAAGATCTTGTTCTAGATTGAGTCACTCCACAATCAAGCTTGATCAAGGCTGGATTGAATTGCTCAAATGCATTATATCACAAGATTGCAAGGGAAACTTAGAAAAAGAGACAAAGAACATGCCCAAAAATTCTAAGAAAATGATCTCTTGTAGAGAGCTAATTTTCATTCAATCAAAATCTGAGTTTTACAACTTACTTCATGGCTATTTATAGCCTATGAAAGTTAAACCTAAAATAAAGAAACCAACATAATTACCATAATGCCATTGTTGCAACATATAACCTAAAACATTAAAAACAAGATTTTAAACATAGACTTGCATAAAAGCTCCAAAAATCTGACAATTGATGTTTGTGTTGCCAACTCTAACATTTGTATTTCCCCTTGTCGAATGATTAAGACATTTAAATCAAGTCAAATGTCATTAATTCCATGGACAACTTCAATCTTGCATACATTGACTTCCAAAGCATCAAATGGTTCCTCTTCCCTTGAAATGGTCTCTAGCACATGAAATGAATTTTGAATTGAAGCTATCCACTGTCGAAAGTGAAGAATGAATGCTTGTTGAATCTTCTTTGCTTTGGATCGTGTAATAGGTCCAAGTGCAACTTGTGGAACTCCATGATCCTTATCAAAGGTACAATCTCTTTACTTCTCTTAGTGCAAAAATTCTTGAATTTGAGCACATTAAAGAGCTATATAAAGCTGACCAAGATTTTGGAAATATTTTTGCATCTTGTCGAGCTGGAAAAGCTTTGGATCATTATTATGTCTTTCATGAATATTTGTTTAAGAAAAATATAATTTGTGTTCCTAAATGATCTATAAGAGATTTACTTGTGAAAGAAGCCCATGGTAGTGACTTAATGGGACATTTTGGGATTCATAAAACTTATGATATGTTGCATGAACATTTTTTTTTTTGCCTAAGATGAAACATGATGTTCATAAGGTTTGTAGTCAATGGTTTAAATGCAAAGAGGCTAAGTCTAGAACCCAACCAAATGGATTGTATACTCCTTTGAATGTACCTGATGAACCATGGACTAATATGTCTATGGATTTTATCCCTTGTTTGTCGCGAACAAAAATGAGTAAATGATAAGCGCCAAACGTTGCTTGAATTTTACAAGGCTAGTGGTCCTTCTAGGATCCTTGTAAAAACTCACAATGATAGCTAACTTAGATCACACTTAAAATCTAAAATAGTCACTCTTAGATCCTAAGACAACTACTCCAGAATTAGCTTGATCAAGACTAATCCAATGAATTGATTTAACTTCAAACCTAAAGCAAGAATTGAAAGAAAATGAAACACCAAATGGGGTTCAAGAAAACACAAGTTTTTTCAATCATAAATCTGTCCAAAATGATGAATTACAAGCCATTTTAAAGGCCAAAAATTCGTGCATGCCTGAAATACAAAAGGATTAAAAAAGCTATTAAATGCATTTTGTAGAAAATAAGGTCTAGGAAACCAAAACTCAATTGCATGGCTTAAATGCTAGACAAAAGGGTAGATAAGCTTTAAATAGACCGAACTAACTCTTCTAGAAGGTCCCTTGCAATTATGAGCATGGTTGACAAACTTTGAAATAAAGAAAAGTTCCAAAATATGAAATCTAGAAATTTCATCATTTAAAATTCTGCATTGTAATTTCTAAGACTCTAGGAATCTTCTTCTTCTTGCTTCTTGCAACAGCCCCTTCATGAGAATACAATAACTTGATGGTTGGATTCGTATCAGTAAAGATAGTATTTTTGTTGTGGTTGATAGATTTAGTAAAATGGCTCATTTTATAGCATGTAACAAGAAGGAATCAGCAAAGCAAGTGGCTGATATTTTCTTTAGAGAAGTAGTAAGATTACATGGAATTCCTAAAACTATTGTAGTGATAGGGATGTTAAATTTTTAAGTCACTTTTGGAAAGTATTATGGGGTAAATTGGGCACTAAACTTACTGTTTTCAACCACATGTCATCCTCAAACTGATGGGCAAACTGAGGTACATAGATGTATAGGAACTTTGCTTAGATGATTATTTTTAAGAACATTAAGTCTTGGGAGGACTGCTTGCCATTTGTAGAGTTTTCATACAATAGAGCAATTCGTAGTACTATTGTTGCTGACTTGAGTCCTTTTGATGTAGGTGATGATTTTCCAGATTCGAGGGCGAATCCTTTCGAAGAGGGGGAAGATGATAAGGATCATGGAGTTCCACAAGTTTCACTTGGACCTATTACACGATCCAAAGCAAAGAAGATTCAACAAGCATTCATTCTTCACCTTCAACAGTGGATAGCCTCAATTCAAAATCCATTTAATGTGCTAGAGCCCATTTCAAGGGAATACGAACCATTTGATGCTTTGGATGTCAATGTATGTAAGATTGAAGTTGTCCATGGAATTAATGATATTTAACATGATTTAAATGTCTTAATCATTCCACAAGGAGAAATATAAAATGTTAGAGTTGGCAACACAAACATCAATTTTATGATTTTATGAGCTTTTATGCAATTCTAAGTTTTTTTTTTTTTTTTTAATGTTTTAGGCTATATTTTGCAACAATGGCATTATGGTAATTATGTTAGTTTCTTTATTTTAGGTTTAACTTTCGTAGACTATAAATAGCCATGAAGTAAGTTGTAAAACTCAAATTTTGAATGAATGAAAATTAGCTCTCTACAAGAGATCATTTTCTTATAATTTTAGGGCATGTTCTTTGTCTCTTTTTCAAAGTTACCCTTGCAATCCTGTAATAGAATGCATTTGAGCCATTCAAACCAGCCTTGATCAAGCTTGATTGTGGAGTGACTCAATCTAGAACAAGATCTTCCATATCTTGCCTCTAGATCATTGATCTTAAGAGGTAATCAAATTCTAGCTTTCTCTTGGTTGTTCCCAAATCTATAAGGAGGTGTTATCTCATAATTCAAGGGTTCTTACTTCATCATAAGCTTGGGTCTTTGGGATAAGAATTAGGGTTGCCTTATACAGGTGTAGCGAGACGGAGCACTTGTTAATAATTCTTCAAATACATTGAATGCCTTCTCTTGCTTTCACGGTTCTTTTGACACGTTCCTTCAATGGTTAGATAATGCCACAGAAATCTTTAATAAACATCCTGTAGAAACTACTAGACCATGTAGGATCTTGCCTCGGTTGCAAATCTGGGGTGTTGGCCACTTAATATTCCTCTTGTTGAGCTTTGTTTGGCTCCTAAAATTCTTCGAGCTTTTATGATCTATGTGGATGACAAACTCTTTTTGTCACAAGTAAGGTTCCAAACTTGCAAACCCCTCACAAGTGCATGTGGTTTTTTCTCATATGGCACGTATTCGAGTAGCTCTCTGTTTCACTTTTTACTAATAAACAGGATTGGCCTTGTGTTGTGGCTTTGAA
The DNA here is from genome assembly GCA_036507275.1 of Sicyos edulis. Lineage (NCBI taxonomy): Eukaryota > Viridiplantae > Streptophyta > Magnoliopsida > Cucurbitales > Cucurbitaceae > Sicyos > Sicyos edulis. The sequence goes on along the minus strand of CM071857.1, from coordinate 18,584,335 downwards.
ATAGCTCTTATGCCTATTCCATTTGAACCTCATTAAATCTCAAATGATCGATCAAAGTTAGGTAGAGCATGACAAGGTGCATTGGTCGGTTTTTCTTTTCGTTCTTTGAATGCATTCTCTTGCTTTTGATTCCACAAGAATTTGACAATCTTTTTAACACGTTCATTCTACTATGAGTCTATGCTAATAAAATCCTTGAGAAACCTCGTATAGAAATTAGCTAAACAAAGAAGGATCTTACCTCGGTTAAATTTGTGGGTGTTGTCCTCACTTAGAATGTCTCTTTTGGAGCTTTATTTGGCTCTTGAGACGCTATAAGATTTCATGAACCTCGTGGATGACAAACTCTTTTGGCCACAATTAGGGTCACGAAACTTGCAAAATCCCTAACTAGTGCATGTAGTTCTAATTCAAATGACGCGTATTAATGATGTGTTCCATTTAGCTTTTCACGAAGATATATGGTTGGCCCGTTTTCTAGTATAAAAAAAAGCCCTTATACCTATTCCATTTGCATCACATTCAATCTCAGAAGATCGATAAGAGTTAGAAAGAGCAAGACATGGTGCATTGGTCAATTTTTCTTTTAATTCATCGAATGCTTTCTATTGCATTTGCTTTCCCGAATATATAAAGTTGTTTTTGCGATGGTCAGGCTATGCTCCTGAAAGTCCTCAAAAACCTCATGTACAAACTAGCTAAATCATTTAAAGATCTTACCTCCATTGCATTTGTGGTCGTTGCCACTTAGCATGTCTTATTTATAGCTTTTGCTTTCATTTTCATGCTAATTTCACAAACTCTTTTTTGACACGTTCCTTCGATGGTTAGGCAATGCCACTGAAATCCGCAATAAACCTCTTTTGGAAACTTCTAGACCATGTAGGATCTTACCTCAGTTACATATCTGGGGTGTTGGCGACTTAGCATGCCTCTTGTTGAGCTTTGTTTGTCTCCTAAGATTCTTCAAGCTTTCATGATCTACGTGTATCAAACTCTTTTTGCCACAAGTAAGGTATCCAAACTTGCAAACCCCTCACAAGTGCATGTTGTTCTTTCATAGCACGTATTCGAGTAGCTCTTTGTTTCTCTTTTTACTAAAAAATAGGATTGACCTTGTGTTGTGGCTTTGAAATAGCTCTTTATGCCTATTCCATTTTCTTCTCATTAAATCTCAAAGGATCGATCAGAGTTAGGTAGAGCACGACAAGGTGCATTGGTCGGTTTTTCTTTTTGTTCATTGAATGCATTCTCTTGCTTTTGAATCCATTAGAATTTGACAATCTTTTTAATAAGTTCATTCTATTGTGACGCTATGCGAATGAAATCCTCGATAAACCTCGTATAGAAACTAGCTAAACCATGATGGATCTCATCTCGGTTGAATTCGTGGGTGTTGTCCTCATTTAGAATGTCCCTATTGGAGCTTTATTTGGCTCTCGAGCCGCTACAAGCTTTCATGATCATTGTGGGTGACCAACTCTTTGGCCGCAATTAAGGTCACGAAACTTGCAAAAGCCCTAACTAGTAGTGCATGTAGTTCTTATTCAAATGACACGTCTTAATGGTGTGCTCCATTTAGCTTTTCACGAAGATGTATGACTGGCCCATTTTCTATTATCAAAACAGCTCTTATACATCCATTCCATTTGCATCTCATTCAATCTCAAAAGATAAGTAAGAGTTAGGAAGAGCCAGACATGGTGCTTTGGTCAATTTTTCTTTTAATTCATTGAATGCTTTTTGTTGCATTTGCTTTCCTGAATATATAAAGTTGCTTTTGCGAGGATGAGGCTATGCTCCTGAAAGTCATGATAAACCTCCTGTAGAAACTAGCTAAATCATTTAAAGATCTTACCTTCATTGCATTTGTGGTCGTTGCCGCATCGCATGTCTCTTTTATAGCTTTATTTTGCTCTTAAGATGCCTAAAGCTGTCATGATCGATCCGTGTGGATGCAAAACTCCTTCGCCACAAATAAGGTTTCCAAACATCCAAAGCCCTTACAATTGAATGTTGTTCTTTCTCAAATGTCGCGTATTTAAGTTGTGCTCCATTCAATGTTTCACTAAAAGACATGATTCGCCTTTTTTTTTTCTAGTATTGATAAAGCTCTTAACCTAATCACTTTTATTGTATTCAATCTCAAACGATCGATCAAAGTAGGTGTAGCGAGACGGAGCACTTGTTAATAATTCTTTAAATACATTGAATGCCTTCTTTTGCTTTCATTTTCATTCCATTTTCACGGTTCTTTTGACACGTTTTTTCGATGGTTAGATAATGCCACAGAAATCCTTAATAAAGATCCTGTAGAAACTGCTAGACCATGTAGTATCTTGGCTCGGTTGCATATCTGGGGTGTTGGCCACTTAATATTCCTCTTGTTGAGCTTTGTTTGGCTTCTAAAATTCTTCGAGCTTTTTATGATCTGTGTGGATGACAAACTCTTTTTGTCACAAGTAAGGTATCCAAACTTGCAAACCCCTCACAAGTGCATGTGGTTTTTTCTCATATGGCACGTATTCGAGTAGCTCTCTATTTCACTTTTTACTAATAAACAGGATTGTCCTTGTGTTGTGGCTTTGAAATAGCTCTTATGCATATTCCATTTGCACCTCATTAAATCTCAAATGATCGATCAAAGTTAGGTAGAGCATGACAAGGTGCATTGGTCGGTTTTTCTTTTCGTTCTTTGAATGCATTCTCTTGCTTTTGATTCCACAAGAATTTGACAATCTTTTTCACACGTTCATTCTACTATGAGTCTATGCTAATAAAATCCTTGAGAAACCTCGTATAGAAATTAGCTAAACAAAGAAGGATCTTACCTCGATTAAATTTGTGGGTGTTGTCCTCACTTAGAATGTCTCTTTTGGAGCTTTATTTGGCTCTTGAGACGCTATAAGCTTTCATGAACCTCGTGGGTGACAAACTCTTTTGGCCACAATTAGGGTCACGAAACTTGCAAAATCCTTAACTAGTGCATGTAGTTCTAATTCAAATGACGCGTATTAATGATGTGCTCCATTTAGCTTTTCACGAAGATATATGGTTGGCCCGTTTTCTAGTATAAAAAAAAGCCCTTATACCTATTCCATTTGCATCACATTCAATCTCAAAAGATCAATAAGAGTTAGAAAGAGCAAGACATGGTGAATTGGTCAATTTTTCTTTTAATTCAGTTAATGCTTTCTATTGCATTTGCTTTCCCGAATATATTAAGTTTTTTTTGCGATGGTCAGGCTATGCTCCTGAAAGTCCTCATAAACCTCCTGTACAAACTAGCTAAATCATTTAAAGATCTTACCTCCATTGCATTTGTGGCTGATAAGCGCCGATCGTTGCTTGAATTTTACAAAGCTAGTGGTCCTTCTAGGATCCTTGCAAAAACTCACAATGAAGGCTAACTTAGATCACACTTAAAATCTAAAATAGTCACTCTTAGATCCTAAGACAACTCACTCCAGAATTAGTTCGATCAAGACTAATCCTGTAAAGACCCGACCCGAATGGGGTTCTAAATGGGCCTTTACCCCAATGCATGCATTCAAAATAAAACAATATGCAACATACTTTCGGATTCCAAGTAAAACTAAAACATTAAAAGTCCCTGTTTCCAAGCACTGTTCAGAAAAGTACATTTCTAAAAGTATACTCTGATCAGAGATTTATTTAAACCATTCAAAAACCTTTTCAGGTACGACTATGCTGGAATCCATAAAACATGAGGAAACGTCCTAGGGCACCATGCCCGTCTACATGCATTCAGGGGAAATATAAAGTTAAAGAGTCATAAAATGAATAAAAGTGTCAGAGGTGACAGCAGGTGCCCATGATCACAGCTCCTCCTTGGACATCCTGTCTCGCTCCTTGGTTACACCGTGGAAAACCACAAAATAAGGGTGAGTAACGAATTACTCAAGAAGAATCCCCAACCGGGTACAATACGATGCACATGGTCATCAAGATGAGTGTATGCAAGCTATGAATATAAACACGAGAAAAGAGCACATAGCTTGAGTCCACACTTGGACCTCGGATGCCAACTCGTGGTCTTAGTCAGGAGATAAATCCACCACACCATACGCCCTATACGAGAAACAAGTCTCGGCCTCGGCGCTTCTCTCGTCGTCACGAAAGGTACACTAGCTCAAGATCCCGAGGAGCTCTCCGGCTGGCGTGTAATGAGCGTAAGCATGCACCGCGTGCTCTGCGCAGACTATGGGGGGTGCCGGGTCTAGTGGCAAGTCGCCCATGTCCATCCACCACGCCTAACTAAATCTCTGGATCGGTGTCACCGATATAGGGGTGTGAGACCTAGACACGTGAACTATGTCGGCTGAACCACCGCACTTTGAGGCTAAGGAACCGGTCGTGGTAGGCTTACACCAGAAGCGGTCCTTGCCCTAACAGTGGCAATCAAGGGCTACGGCCAAACACGCCGAGGACGTGTCGATTGCCGGGGACGAGGCAATGCCAAGTCATCATCCCGACCGTTGGGGCATATAACGATCCGCCACCCTCACCCAAGATTGCGGGGCCTCACCGGTCGGGTTAGCTAAACCCTAACGGGTTTCGTGGACGGAGAAGCGTCTCGACGCCCCCGCCATGGATGCAAGATACTTTATGCATCGGGCCGGAAGATGCTACCTACGAATTCTAACTCGCCTTAACAATCAAAGAAACAATCCAATACGTGCTCAAAAGAATACACAAGAGACCTAGCATGGTACTACATAACAAGAATGAATATGAGCATGCGAACGGAACAACCTAGCATGGACTAACATGAAAGAACAACATACGAAGTCATGCGATCAGAATTCAAGCAGAGCACCTAAACTATACATGCGATAATCACAAACAAACATACAACATCAATCACATAGAACATCGCAGAGGTCCACACAACCCGGTAAGAAATCCTTACCTTTGGTGGGAGGCTTCTACACACCAATCCTAAGTTTGTGGACAATCCCGAGCTAGCTAACGGAACCTAGCAAACACAATAACAATCAATATCTATAAACCTAAAAATAATAAAGCAAAGAGCTCGGCCGGAGCACTCACACGACACGGCGACACTAAGCTAAGCATTCACTGCAGCAGGTGCGGCTAGGTTTAGCGCAAGCGGCGCGCGCGCGCGAGCGGCAGACACGGCAGCGAGCGAAGCGCAGGCGACGGCACGCGCCGCAAAGCGCGTGCGCATGGACAAGGGCGAGCGGTTCGAGCGGCGCGGCGCGCTGGCGCTGGGCGTGCTACGCGGACACGACGCAGCGTCTCGGGCGTCGCGGCGATCTTTCGAGCGAAGACGCGCGGCGGCTGGACGTCGCGCGACGGCGATCTGGGCACGATCCGGGGGCGCGACGCGCAGCAGTCGCGGTGGACTTCTTGCTGTGCACTGGAGGCGATCTGGGCGGGCCGCAACGGGCGACTGGGGCGACCGCCAGGTCTTTGGGCGTGAGAATCTGCTTTGGTGGGAGGCTTCTCTCGGTTGGTCGCAATCAAACACAACACACACTCACTTCTATTCACTCGACCAAACAACACACCAATCGGAGGAGGGGAAGAAGAAGAAGATGAAACTTACCCGGAACGACGATTGATCCTCGGGGCTGCAAAGAGGAGATGGAACTCGGCTTGGAGTGCTAGGGAGAAGAGCTTGGACGGCCATAAGGCTTTTTGGAGAAGAAGACAACAAAACCTAATTCTTTTTCATTTAACCAAATGCACCAAAACTCCAAAATCCAAGGCTAACCATAAAATGATACGGACAGAGCAACAAGAGCACCTAATGGCTCAATTGGCACACATCCCCACAAGCTTTCCAGGAGACCCGTGTTCAAACCCCAGTTGCAGCACAATTTCCTTTATTTTTACTTTTGCATCTATCCATGCTCAAACCCATCCACAAAGCCTAAAAAACTTACATAAATCCATCCAATAATTTTAGCAACTGGAAAAAGACATAAACCGCCTGACGGCCCGACCAAATTACCAAAATACCCCCGGGGCATACCTCAAGACCGGGATGAAAACTGGGCCGTTACAATATTCCTCCTTTTTATGACTTTCGTCCTCGAAAGTCCTTAAGATCAAAACAAAGACAGATACTCGCAATCTCATCCCGTCTTCCCGCTCACAAGCGGCCTCCTCTAAACTCGACTCCTCCTTTGAACTTTTACCAAATGGATCCCACGATTATGCAACGTCTTCGTCTCAAAGACGAGAATACTCACAGCTTCCCTTGAAGCTCAAATCCTCAATCAGTTTGCAAAGGCTCAAAGTCCACAATGAGCGATGGGTCCGACACACATACCGCCTCACACCGATACATGAGAACATCGCACACGGGTGACAATGACAGAAAAAGCTAACCAATATGCAACTCGCCAATCCTCTCGAGAATCTCAAATGGTCCAACAACAGGAGACTCCACTTCTCCCGCTTACCAAACCTCAACACAACTCACAACGGCACAACCTTAAAACTACGCGACCGTCCAACCTCAAACTCTAAAACTCGACGCCGAACATCGGCGCGAATTTTTCTTTCTCTGCTCGCTCCGAGTTGACAACACTAGCTCTAAACTCCCGCACATCACCTCGGTCAAATCAAGAACTCGGGACCCAAAACAAAATTGATGGCCACCAACCTTTTCCCGAACATTGGAATCTCGCAATACTTACCTTGCAATGCCTCAATGAAACAACAAGAATTGACCACGAGAAGCGCAACCCAAGGCAACCTCATAAAACCACACTAGTCCCCGCCGCCTAATCACGAAAACACCAACTCACAACAAGTTACGAAGGATGCGGCTCACTCTTCCCAAAAGACCATCGGTCGAGAGGGTCAAAACTCTACAGAATCGCACTCGGCTCATAAGCCTCTTAACAACGCTCTCAGAACCACGGTTCATCAACGCACCGCCTAGAACAAACCTTCGTTGCCACACACTGGTGACAACAACTCACTAAATCGACATGCCTCTACTCCATAGAAATGGCATGCACACGAAACGAGGTGCGAGCTCTCCACTGAAACCAATCCTCCAAGAATCTAATCTCACACAACAACCTCAACTAATCGCGGCTCCCACACGGAAAACTTACAATCCAACAACTTGAGTGCTACGGCCTCTAAGCTCAAACAACTACAAATCGCATAGCTATGCCAATCCACACAACTCTAGCTTGACTCAAATCATCTGGTTTGGACAAGTCACTGCTAACAACCGGGACCCCAGAGGGCTCCCTCCACCAAACTTACCCCCATGCAAGCAACGGAACGAAGCTTGCCTAAAAATGAAACACATCTCATAAGTCCAAACGATAACACATACAAGCTTAACCCTCTAGCTTAGGCTTATTGCACCTTTCCACCGAAACTTCATAAACGGAACTCCACTATTCGGTTAACACCAACCACCATGAACCAGATTACAAAAATGGGTGGCAGAGCACAAGCCACACTAACCAAACAAGGATCCTCAAAAGGTCAAGACCCTAATCCAATCACAATGGTGCAACCTCAACCCACAACCGATACAAATGAGTTCTTCAACTACAAAGGTGCAACAACTTCCATGCCAACACACAAAACCTTAACCAACTAGGCCAAACACTCATAGGAGGCGAGAACAACCCTTACCGCAACTTCGAACACCACTCAAGAGTCCGCTTAACTTGGACAAACAAGCGCTTCCAAGCAACCAACAAACTTTTCCTCCTACTAGCACCACTACCACTAATTCCAAGACCAAGGAATAACTCGACAACTTCCAAGGAGAAAGCAGATCCTTACAAGCGAACATCCGAAGGACAGAGAGCTTCACAACCTTCATTTGTCTTGCTCTCACCTAAGCACAACATCCAACTCTCCCGAGAGGCAACAACAAGGGGTCCACCACAGATGGACCGCCAACCACGGCAAGAGAAGACTCACCCCAAACACCAAATAAGGGCACTCTCAAACTGCGGGAGCAGGAGAGACATCCTTCGGGGCAAACCACTTACCCACGAACAAGGCTAACTCCTTGGCAACTCGAAAACCACACCTTGGCCAACATCAAGCACCAACTGCCACCACCACACCGGAACCAAATCCGGACTCTACTCCAAACAAACTCGGCTTGCTAGCCTACCAAAATCGCCAAGAACTCACCCGAGGCTACAAACTACTCGACTGCGGCTTGCCAACTAAACTCACTACTGGCCTCGACCGAGCTCTGGTGAGGCTCTCCACAACTAGGGTTCTTCGACAACCCTCGACACACACCGTCGTCTAACGATCTAACAACCAACCGCTGAACAAACAACTACTTTTCCCAAAGATCACAACCACGCTGGCTCGCTCCAAACCTCGAAACCAAAAAGACCGTAAACGCTTGAATGTGTCATCCTCCTACTCAAAGCGCCACCACCATGTAGCTTCCACCGGGTAAGGATTCCGAGAAACACTCTTAGCAAGCTGCGATCGGGAACTATGCGGCTTCACTACAACCACCATTTGTTCAGTACCATCTGAACTCCAACCAAGAGCCACAAGAGGTTCCACCAACCAAGCTTAGGTTCAACTTAACAAACTTGCCTAAGCAACAACCCAACTACGAGCACGGTATCCTTACAACCTCAACTAAAGCCTTACAACATCCACCGAGTCCAACTTCTCCAAGAACCGAGCACCGGTTCTCCAATGCAAACCCTACATGGTTTCGGGAACTCTTGCCGCCAGAACAAACTACACTAAACACACTTGTGTGCACAACTCTCAACCTTCCTTCAGAGATCCAAGACTACTAACAGTCTTTGTTCCAAAAGGCAACACTAACTTCCGCAGAGATACAATCAACCCAAGGAACACCAAAAGTTCCATCTCCACACGATACTCAAGCAAAGTGGCAACCTTGCTCGCTAAAACATAACGATGCCAAACCGAACTTACTTTATACCAAGACTCTACCAAGTGTGCTTTACACATAAGACAACCGCTCATCTCATAAGGCATCCAACTCATCTCATAAGCACCAAACTCATCTCATAAGCATCCAACTCACGGTCCCTCTGCGGGGACCGAACTCGCATCTACAATGCTCACTCAACTCAGTTTAGGCACCGAAGGTAGTGGACCGCACTACCAACCACAAAGATCTCTTGGCCTTAGCACCAGCCGTGAGACTCACACGCACTAACACTTACCACCGCCAACTGTGACTTACTCAACCCCCAAGAACACCGGGAAGAGGCTCAGCTCCTCTCGAACATCCTTTCACTTGTAGTCCTTCGACTACCACCGAACTAGCCCTCTTGCACGACCTAAACAAGTGCATTTTCCATAAATGGATCCAATGGCTAAAGAAGTGTCTTTGAACTCGGGACGGGTCATAGAACCATCCGCTTATACCCATGCCACACTCAGTCTCGAAACTGGACTTAGAGCCAAAGCGGCACACCAACCATTGCACCTCAAGTGCCACTACTACCAAATCCACATCTTACTACAAATGGGGCCAGCAAGGTCACAACCTCAAGTGAAAAAACTATGGCGAGGCATACAAGAGCTCAACTCAAACAACCATGCCTAAGGCATCTCATCAAACCGAAGTCTCATCGCCTACTCTTGCATCTCCACATGATGCTCAACAAAACTCGGCCGCTCTCTCAACATGCAGCAGCTAGCCCTACTCTAGGGGCTCACCATAAGAAGAGTGCTCAACTCTACCGGACAACCTGGGAAACCACCAACGGATCACGTCCGATGGGAACCTTTGCTCGTTGCACCCTTAACCACGTGGTTCCGACTTACTAGCTGCAAAACAACAACACTTTACGGGGAGAACAAGGATGTCTCAAAGCAACCACCTCGAAGGCTACCAACTCTGCGGCTACTCTTTGGGCAATCAACCATCTACTAAGGTTCAAGATCAACACCTGAACTACCCAGGCTAGTCCACACTAGGACCTGCTCCACAAGCATCAACATGAGCAAAAGCCAAAGCTAACTCCTCTCCTAGAGTGGTACTCCAGGGCAAAACACCTCCACCCTCTCACTAGGGCAATTAACAGCTGGGCCACACGTGGCCTACGGGAGTCTAACCTCTGCCTCCATCTGGAACGATGTCCCAGCCAGATCTCGAATCTATCCGGATATCTCAACAAACCACAACATACACTCACATCTGCGGGAAGTTGGCATGAAGGCGCTCTAAACCCAAACCAACGACGAGTCAGAACCTGCTCGTCTCCGCTCCACAACACAAAACAAGGCATACACTAGATGAAAGGTATTGTAAATTCTTAACCCCTTTCTAAAATAGTAAACTTAAGCGTACCTGATGACTGTCGGAGTGCTGATGATCATGGGAAAACGACCTACAACAAAAGATCAGTCTACAGAATCTATGACTCGAGCTCGATACCAAACTGTAAAGACCCGACCGAATGGGGTTCTAAATGGGCCTTTACCCCAATGCATGCATTCAAAATAAAACAATATGCAACATACTTTCTGGATTCCAAGTAAAACTAAAACATTAAAAGTCCCTGTTTCCAAGCACCTGTTTCAGGAAAAGTACATTTCTAAAAGTATACTCTGATCAGAGATTTATTTAAACCATTCAAAAACATTTTCAGGTACGACTATGCTGGAATCCATAAAACATGAGGAAACGTCCTAGGGCTCCGTGCCCGTCTACATGCATTCAGGGGAAATATAAAGTTAAAGAGTCATAAAATGAATAAAAGTGTCGAGGTGACAAAGCAGTGCCCATGATCACAGCTCCTCCTTGACCATCCTGTCTCGCTCCTTGGTTACCCGTGGAAAACCACAAAATAAGGGTGAGTAACGAATTACTCGGTAAGAATCCCCAACCAGGGGTACAATACGATGCACATGGTCATCAAGATGAGTGTATGCAAGCTATGAATATAAACACGTAAAAGAGCACATAGCTTGAGCCCACACTTGGACCTCGGATGCCAACTCGTGGTCTTAGTGGGAGATAAATCCACCACACCATACGTCCTATACGAGAAACAAGTCTCGGCCTCACTGCCTCTCACTGTCGATACGAAAGGTACACTAGCTCAAGATCCCGAGGAGCTCTCCGCCGGGTATTTGTAATGAGCGTAAGCATGCACCGCGTGCTCTCTGCAGAACTATGGGGGTGTCGGGTCTAGTGGCAAGTTGCCCATGTCCGATCCACCACGCCTATATAAATCTACGGATCGGTGTCACCGATATAGGGGTGTGAGACCTAGACACGTGAACTATGTCGGCTGAACCACCGCACTTTGAGGCTAAGGAACCGGTCGTGGTAGGCTTACACCGAGAAGCGGTCCTTGCCTAACAGTGGCAATCAAGGGCTACGGCCGAACACGCCGAGGACGTGTCGATCGCGAGGGACGAGGCAATGCCAAGTCATCATCCCGACCGTTGGGGCATTTAATGATCGCCACCCTCACCCAAGATTGCGGGGCCTACCGGTCGGGTTAGCTAAACCCTAACGGGGTTGGGGGACGGAGAACTCGTCTCGACGTCCCCCGCCATGGATGCAAGATACTTTATGCATCGTGCCCGGGAAGATGCTACCTACCTGAATTCTAACCTGCCTTAACAATCAGCAAACAATCCAATACGTGCTCAAAAGAATACAACAGACCTAGCATGGTACTACATAACAAGAATGAATATGAGCATGCCAGAACGGAACAACCTAGCATGGACTAACATGAAAGAACAACATACGAAGTCATGCCATCGAGGAATTGAGCAGAGCACCTAAACTATACATGCTGATAATCACAAACAAACATACAACATCAATCACATAGAACATCGCGCAGGTCCACACAACCCGGTAAGAAATCCTTACCTTGGTCGGGAGGCTTCTACACACCAATCCTAAGCTGTGGACAATCCCGAGCTAGCTAACGGAACCTAGCAAACACAATAACAATCAATATCTATAAACCTAAAAATAATAAAACAGCAGGCTCGGCTCGGGAGCACTCACACGACACGGCGACACTAAGCTTAGGGCGGCGCAGCAGGTGTGTTTGGGTTGGGTTGGCGGCGTGCTAGTGTGTGTGACAGCAGGACACGGCAGGCGAGAGGCACGGCACGGCGCTGAGCGTCTGCAGCGCAGACACGGGCGAGCGGCTCGAGCGGCGGCGCGCCATGGCGCTGGGCGCGGCGACGCGACACGACGCAGCGTCTCGGGCGTCGCGGCGATCCGCTCGGAGCGAAGACGCGCGGGCGCTGGACGTGCGACGGGCGATCTGGGCGCGATCTGGGCTGCCGACGACAGTGCAGGGGCTGGACTTGCTGCTGTGCACCGAGGCGATCTGGGCGGGCTGCAACGGCGACCTGGGCGCGATCTGGCCAGCTGCTGGGCGTGAGAATCTGCTGGCTGGGAGGCTTCTCTCGGTTGGTTGCAATCAAACACAACACACACTCACTTCTATTCACTCGACCAAACAACACACCAATCGGAGGAGGGAAGAAGAAGAAGAAGATGAAACTTACCCGGAACGACGATTGATCCTCGGGGCTGCAAAGAGGAGATGGAACTCGGCTTGGAGGCTAGGGAGAAGAGCTTGGACGGCCACAAGGCTTTTTGGAGAAGAAGACAACAAAACCTAATTCTTTTTCATTTAACCAAATGCACCAAAACTCCAAAATCCAAGGCTAACCATAAAATGATACGGACAGAGCAACAAGAGCACCTAATGGCTCAATTGGCACACATCCCCACAAGCTTTCCAGGAGACTCGGGTTCAAACCCCAACTGCAGCACAATTTCCTTTATTTTTACTTTTGCATATATCCATGCGCAAACCCATCCACAAAGCCTCAAAAACTTACATAAATCCATCCAATAATTTTAGCAACTGGAAAAAGACATAAACGGCCCTGACGGCCCGACCAAATTACCAAAATACCCCTAGGGCATACCTCGAAGACCGGGATGAAAACCTGGGCCGTTACAAATCCAATGAATTGATTTAACTTCAAACCTAAAGCAAGATTTGAAAGAAATGAGACACCAAATGGGGTTCAACAAAACACAAGTTTTTTTTTCAATTATAAATCTGTCCAAAATGATGTATTACAAGCCATTTTAAAGGCCAAAAATTCGTGCATGCCTTGGAATACAAAATGACTCAAAAAGCTATTACATGCATTTTGTAGAAAATAAGACATAAGAAGCCAAAAGTAAATTGCATGGCTTAAATGCTAGACAAAAGGGTAGATATGCTTTAAATACACTCAACCAACTCTTCTAGAAGGTCCCTTGCAATAATGAGCATGGTTGGCAAGTATTGAAATCAAAAAGTCCCAAGATGAGAAATCTAGAAATTTCTTTATTTAAAATTCTGCCATGTAATTGTTATAATCCTCTTGGAATCTTCTTTTCCTTCTTCTTGTAATTGCTCCTTCATGTGCATGCAATAAGTTGGTAGTTGAATTCATATCGTCCCCCCTTCTTTAGAAGGATTTGTCCTCAAATCAAAATCTTTATGTCTTCTTTAGAACACTTTATGCTTGCTGCCATGGATGAACTTAGAAGAAAATTTGGAGTATTTCATCATAATAAACAAGTTGCCACTGTGTCTGTGGACATTCTTTACTTTAGAAAGAATCTTCGCTTGGAGATGTTGTATAAGATCTTTTGCTCCCTGTAAGAACTCAAAAGAAACACTAGACAAACATGGTTTGAGCTCGCCTGTTAGATAGCAAGTTCCTTTATATAAAAGTCTACAAATATTTTGCTTTGAAAACAAAATAGATTTAACCTCATTGGCTCTTTCACACAAGCTCACAACATTGGCTTTTCTCTCATTTTTCTCTATAGGCCATAAACTAATCTCATGCTTATCTCTCACACTCATTTTCTCACGAGATTCTTTTTCTCTAAAATCATATGCTTTTGTTTTGGCCTTTTGTGCCTTTTTCCCTAACTCACCCACATCAACATGTACATCTTTAATAGTAGGTGTTACAATAGTAGAGGGATTGCAAGCAAACAAGTCCATGCAGTCTAATTTTTCGCTTAACTCACATGAATTTGTTGAAACTAAACCACTAAGCATTTTATTTTCATTGATACAACTTTCTACGACCGGTAGGCTGAATTTCATCACATAAACTATTATTTTTCATAGAAAATTGAATATTTGAAATTGGTTTATGATTAGTGTACCTTGAAGACATCATTTTGCGATGTGATCTTCTTTCTTCCATATCTTCTCTCATCATTTCCAACATATCTTTAAGAGCTTCAAGAACGGTACTAAAACCTGGTGCATGCGTCACTTGTTCTTCAAATGTGCCATGTTGAAACGAAGTCTAGAGTCGGCAAAAGAATGTCGACCAAATGCTCTGGTACCAAATGATAAGCGCCGATCCATGCTTGAATTTTACAAAGCTAGAGGTCCTTCTAGGATCCTTGTAAAAACTCACAATGATAGCTAACTTAGATCACACTCAAAATCTAAAATGGTCACTCTTAGATCCTAAGACAACTCACTCCAGAATTAGTTTGATCGAGACTAATCCAATGAATTGATTTAACTTCAAACCTAAAGCAAGATTTGAAAAAAATGAAACACCAAATGGGGTTCAAGAAAACACAAGTTTTTCATTCATGAAATCTGTCCAAAATGATGAATTACAAGCCATTTTAAAGGCCAAAAATTCGTGCATGCCTTGGAATACAAAAGGACTAAAAAAGCTATTAAATGCATTTTGTAGAAAATAAGACATAAGAAGCCAAAAGTAAATTGCATGGCTTAAATGCTAGACAAAAGTGTAGATATGCTTTAAATACACTCAACCAACTCTTCTAGAATGTTCCTTGCAATAATGAGCATGGTTGGCAAGCATTGAAATAAAAAAGTCTCAAGATAAGAAATCTAGAAATTTCTTTATTTAAAATTCTGACATGTAATTGTTATAATTCTCTTGGAATCTTCTTTTCCTTCTTCTTGTAATTGCTCCTTCATGTGCATGCAATAAATTGGTAGTTGAATTCATATCATCCCCCCTTTCTTTAAAAGGATTTGTCCTCAAATCAAAATCTTTATGTCCTTTTTTGAACACTTTATGCTTGCTGTCATGGATGAATTTGGAAGCAAATTTGGAGTATTTCATCATAATAAACAAGTTGGCATTGTGCATGTTTTCATTCATTACTTTGGAAGGAAACTTCAATTCAATATGTTGAATAAGCTCCTTTGCCTTCTGCAAAAACTCAAAAGAAACACTATAGAAACATGGTTTGAGCTCGCCCGTTAGATAGCAGGTTCCTTTATATAAAAGTCTACAAATATTTTGCTTTGAAAACAAAATAGATTTAACTCATTGGCTTTTTCACACAAGCTCTCAATATTGGCTTTTCTCTCATTTTTTGTATAGGCCATAAACTAATCTCATGCTTATCTCTCACACTCACTTTCTCACAAGATTGTTTTTCCATAAATTCATTTGCATTTGTCGTGGCCTTTTGTGCCTTTTCCCGTAACTCACACACATCAACATGTACATCATTAAGAGTAGGTTTTACAATAGTAGAAGGGATACAAGAAAATAAGAACTTACAATCTAATTCCCTACTAACCTCATTAGCATTTGTAACTAAACCATAAAGCATTTCATTTTCAACTTTTCCACTTTCTACTTTAACCGTAGGCTGAATTTGATCGCATGAATTATCTTTTTCCAAAGACAATTGAGTATTTGAAATTGGTTTAGGATTAGTGTACCTTGAAGACATCATTTTGCGATGTGCTCTTCGTTCTTCCATATCTTCTCTCATCATTTCCAACATATCTTTAAGAGCTTCAAGAACGGTACTGAAACCCGGTACATGTGTTGAATTGGCCAAGGAATGTTGACCAAATGCTCTGATACCAAATGATAAGCGCCGATCGTTGCTTGAATTTTACAAAGCTAGAGGTCCTTCTAGGATCCTTGCAAAAACTCACAATGAAGGCTAACATAGATCACACTTAAAATCTAAAATAGTCACTCTTAGATCATAAGACAACTCACTCCAGAATTAGTTCGATCAAGACTAATCCAATGAATTGATTTAACTTCAAACCTAAAGCAAGATTGGAAAGAAATGAAACACCAAATGGGCTTCAACAAAACACAAGTTTTTTTCAATTATAGATCTGTCCAAAATGATGTATTACAAGCCATTTTAAAGGCCAAAAATTCGTGCATGCCTTGGAATACAAAAGGACTAAAAAAGCTATTACATGCATTTTGTAGAAAAATAAGACATAAGAAGCCAAAAGTAAATTGCATGGCTTAAATGCTAGACAAAAGGGTAGATATGCTTTAAATACACTCAACCAACTCTTCTAGAAGGTCCCTTGCAATAATGAGCATGGTTGGCAAGCATTGAAATCAAAAAGTCCCAAGATAAGAAATCTAGAAATTTCTTTATTTAAAATTCTGCCATGTAATTGTTATAATCCTCTTGGAATCTTCTTTTCCTTCTTCTTGTAATTGTTCCTTCATGTGCATGCAATAAGTTGGTAGTTGAATTCATATCAGTGGCTGTTGCCACTAAGCATGTCTTATTTATAGCTTTTGCTTTCATTTTCATGCTAATTTCACAAACTCTTTTTTGACACGTTCCTTCGATGGTTAGGCAATGCCACTGAAATCCTTAATAAACCTCTTGTGGAAACTTCTAGACCATGTAGGATCTTGCCTCGGTTGCATATCTCGGGTGTTGGCGACTTAGCATGCCTCTTGTTCAGCTTTGTTTGTCTCCTAAGATTCTTCAAGCTTTCATGATCTGTGTGTATCAAACTCTTTTTGCCACAAGTAAGGTATCCAAACTTGCAAACCCCTCACAAGTGCATGTGGTTCTTTCATAGCACGTATTCGAGTAGCTCTCTGTTTCGCCTTTTACTAAAAAATAGGATTGGCCTTGTGTTGTGGCTTTGAAATAGCTCTTTATGCCTATTCCATTTTCTTTTCATTAAATCTCAAAGGATCGATCAGAGTTAGGTAGAGCACGACAAGGTGCATTGGTCGGTTTTTCTTTTTGTTTATTGAATGCATTCTCTTGCTTTTGAATCCATTAGAATTTGACAATCTTTTTAATAAGTTCATTCTATTGTGACGCTATGCGAATGAAATCCTCGATAAACCTCGTATAGAAACTAGCTAAACCATGATGGATCTCATCTCGGTTGAATTCAGGGGTGTTGTCCTCATTTAGAATGTCCCTATTGGAGCTTTATTTGGCTCTCGAGCCGCTACAAGCTTTCATGATCATTGTGGGTGACCGACTCTTTGGCCACAATTAAGGTCACGAAACTTGCAAAAGCCCTAACTAGTAGTGCATGTAGTTCTTATTCAAATGACACATCTTAATGGTGTGCTCCATTTAGCTTTTCACGAAGATGTATGATTGGCCCATTTTCTATTATCAAAACAGCTCTTATACATCCATTCCATTTGCATCTCATTCAATCTCAAAAGATTAGTTAGAGTTATGAAGAGCCAGACATGGTGCATTGGTCAATTTTTCTTTTAATTCATTGAATGCTTTCTGTTGCATTTGCTTTCCTGAATATATAAAGTTGTTTTTGCGAGGATGAGGCTATGCTCCTGAAAGTCATGATAAACCTCCTGTAGAAACTAGCTAAATCATTTAAAGATCTTACCTTCATTGCATTTGTGGTCGTTGCCGCTTCGCATGTCTCTTTTATAGCTTTATTTTGCTCTTAAGATGCCTAAAGCTGTCATGATCGATTCGTGTGGATGCAAAACTCCTTTGCCACAAAGAAGGTTTCCAAACATCCGAAGCCCTTACAATTGCATGTTGTTCTTTCTCAAATGTCGCGTATTTAAGTTGTGCTCCATTCAATGTTTCACTAAAAGACATGATTGGCCTTTTTTTTTCTAGTATTGATAAAGCTCTTAACCTAATCACTTTTATTATATTCAATCTCAAAAGATCGATAAAAGTAGGTGTAGCGAGACGGAGCACTTGTTAATAATTCTTTAAATACATTGAATGCCTTCTTTTGCTTTCATTTTCATTCCATTTTCACGATTCTTTTGACACGTTCCTTCGATGGTTAGATAATGCCACGTAAATCCTTAATAAACATCCCGTAGAAACCGCTAGACCATGTAGGATCTTGCCTCGGTTGCATATCTCGGGTGTTGGCCACTTAATATTCCTCTTGTTGAGCTTTGTTTGGCTCCTAAAATTCTTTGAGCTTTTATGATCTGTGTGGATGACAAACTCTTTTTGTCACAAGTAAGGTATCCAAACTTGCAAACCCCTCACAAGTGCATGTGGTTTTTCTCATATGGCACGTATTCGAGTAGCTATCTGTTTCACTTTTACTAATAAACAGGATTGGCCTTGTGTTGTGGCTTTGAAATAGCTCTTATGCCTATTCCATTTGCATCTCATTAAATCTCAAATGATCGATCAAAGTTAGGTAGAGCATGACAAGGTGCATTGGTCGGTTTTTCTTTTCGTTCTTTGAATGCATTCTCTTGCTTTTGATTCCACAAGAATTTGACAATCTTTTCACACGTTCATTCTACTATGAGTGTATGCTAATAAAATCCTTGAGAAACCTCGTATAAAAATTAGCTAAACAAAGAAGGATCTTACCTCGGTTAAATTTGTAGGCGTTGTCCTCACTTAGAATGTCTCTTTTGGAGCTTTATTTGGCTCTTGAGACGCTATAAGCTTTCATGAACCTCGTGGGTGACAAACTCTTTTGGCCACAATTAGGGTCACGAAACTTGCAAAATCCCTAACTAGTGCATGTAGTTCTAATTCAAATGACGCGTATTAATGATGTGCTCCATTTAGCTTTTCACGAAGATATATGGTTGGCCCGTTTTCTAGTATAAAAAAAGCCCTTATACCGATTCCATTTGCATCACATTCAATCTTAAAAGATCAATAAGAGTTAGAAAGAGCAAGACATGGTGCATTGGTCAATGTTTCTTTTAATTCATTTAATGTTTTCTATTTCATTTGCTTTCCCGAATATATTAAGTTTTTTTTGCGATGATCAGGTTATGCTCCTGAAAGTACTCATAAACCTCTTGTACAAACTAGCTCAATCATTTAAAGATCTTACCTCCATTGCATTTGTGGTCGTTGCCACTTAGCATGTCTTATTTATAGCTTTTGCTTTCATTTTCATGCTAATTTCACAAACTCTTTTTTGACACGTTCCTTCGATGGTTAGGCAATGCCACTCAAATCCTTAATAAACCTCTTGTAAAAACTTCTAGACCATGTAGGATCTTGCCTCGGTTGCATATCTCGGGTGTTGGCGACTTAGCATGCCTCTTGTTCAGCTTTGTTTGTCTCCTAAGATTCTTCAAGCTTTCATGATCTGTGTGTATCAAACTCTTTTTGCCACATGTAAGGTATCCAAACTTGCAAACCCCTCACAAGTGCATGTGGTTCTTTCATAGCACATATTCGAGTAGCTCTCTGTTTCGCTTTTTACTAAAAAATAGGATTGGCCTTGTGTTGTGGCTTTGAAATAGCTCTTTATGCCTATTCCATTTTCTTCTTATTAAATCTCAAAGGATCGATCAGAGTTAGGTAGAGCACGACAAGGTGCATTGGTCGGTTTTTCTTTTTGTTCATTGAATGCATTCTCTTGCTTTTGAATCCATTAGAATTTGACAATCTTTTTAATAAGTTCATTCTATTGTGACGCTATGCGAATGAAATCCTCGATAAACCTCGTATAGAAACTAGCTAAACCATGATGGATCTCATCTCGGTTGAATTCGTGGGTGTTGTCCTCATTTAGAATGTCCCTATTGGAGCTTTATTTGGCTCTCGAGCCGCTACAAGCTTTCATGATCATTGTGGGTGACCGACTCTTTGGCCACAATTAAGGTCACGAAACTTGCAAAAGCCCTAACTAGTAGTGCATGTAGTTCTTATTCAAATGACACGTCTTAATGGTGTGCTCCATTTAGCTTTTCACGAAGATGTATGACTGGCCCATTTTCTATGATCAAAACAGCTCTTATACATCCATTCCATTTGCATCTCATTCAATCTCAAAAGATTAGTAAGAGTTAGGAAGAGCCAGACATGGTGCATTGGTCAATTTTTCTTTTAATTCATTGAATGCTTTCTGTTGCATTTGCTTTCCTGAATATATAAAGTTGTTTTTGCGAGGATGAGGCTATGCTCCTGAAAGTCATGATAAACCTCCTGTAGAAACTAGCTAAATCATTTGAAGATCTTACCTTCATTGCATTTGTGGTCGTTGCTGCTTCGCATGTCTCTTTTATAGCTTTATTTTGCTCTTAAGATGCCTAAAGCTGTCATGATCGATCCGTGTGGATGCAAAACTCCTTTGCCACAAATAAGGTTTCCAAACATCCAAAGCCCTTACAATTGCATGTTGTTCTTTCTCAAATGTCGCGTATTTAAGTTGTGCTCCATTCAATGTTTCACTAAAAGACATGATTGGCCTTTTTTTCTAGTATTGATAAAGCTCTTAACCTAATCACATTTATTGTATTCAATCTCAAAAGATCGATCAAAGTAGGTGTAGCGAGACGGAGCACTTGTTAATAATTCTTTAAATACATTGAATGCCTTCTTTTGCTTTCATTTTCTGTAACGGCCCGGGTTTTTCATCCCGTCTTCCCTGTATGCCTAGGGGTATTTTGGTAATTTGGTCGGGCCGACAGGGCCGGTTATGTCTTTTCCAATTCCCAAAAAAATTATGAGATGAATTAAATGGGATTGGGAAGCTTTGTGAAGGTTTTTCTGCTTGGTAAAGTGCAAAATTAAATAGGGAATTAAATAGCGCGTCGGGTGGGATTCGAACCTTGGGTGCTTGGGAATCTAGTTGGGTGTCATTGCCAATTAAGCTTCCGAGCGCTCTTGTTAATCTGTACGCACCATCTTGTACTTAAGCCGTAGTTCAAAGGAGTTTGAATTTTAGTTTAAAAGCAGAAATAGCCCGAGCCTTCTTCTTCCTCATTTCTTCTCCGAAATTCCCTTCGACCGACTGAGTTTTTCCCTCGCGATTTCTCCCTCGCCGACCTCAATTCGACCAAACCTTCCTCTCCAATTCGAAGCCAATTCTCGAGGAGCCGGTAAGCTTTCTTCTCCTTCCTCTTCTCCTCCAATTCATTCTCCCCTGTTTCGGTTTGGCCATTGATGGCCGAGAGAGTGAAGAGTGTGTGGTTGTGAGTTTTGTGCAGCTAGCCGAGAGGAACCAGCACCAATTCGCCCGAGAAGAAGTTCCATTGTCGCCAATTCGCCCCGAGCCCACCGTTTTCTCCTCCATCGCAAGCACGTAAGCTGGCTCCACCGAGCCGCATCGCCGAGCGAAAGATCGTGATCGAGTCGCGCGCGGCCGCGCGCACGGCGCGTGTTGCGTGTCTCAGCGACCACCCGCTCGCCGAGCCGTGTCGCGTGAGTGCTCCCGAGCCGAGCCTAATTGTTTTATTTAATTTAGATTATGGTGCTCCGATAGGGACCTTGCATTCCCGACAGGGACGTACGAGATGGTGCTCCGTCCCTGATCCCGTTAGGGAATAGCTAACCCTAACGGCTGGCCCTGCAATCCTGGGTGAGGGTGGCAGACTGTTAAATGCCCCAACGGTCGGGATGATGACTTGGCATTGCCTCGCCCCGGCGATCGGCACGTCCTCGGCGTGTTCGCGCAAGAGCCCTTGATTGCCACCTGTCCGGGAAAGGGCGGCTTCGGTGTAAGCCTACCACGGCCGGTTCCTTAGCCTCAGTGCGGTGGTTCGAGCTCACATAGTTCACACGTCCGAGGTCTCACATCCCTATGTCGGTGACATCGATCCAGATTTAGTTAGGCGTGGTGGATGGACATGGGCAGACTTGCCACTAGACCCGACACACCCCATATCTGCGCAGAGCACGCGGTGCGCGCTTACGCTCATTACACGCCCGGCCGACGGAGAGCTCCTCGGGATCTTGAGTTAGTGCACCTTTCATTCGACAAAGAGATGAAGCCGAGGCGGGACTCGTTTCTCGTATAGGGCGTATTGTGTGGTGGATTATTCCGGACTAAGACCCTGAGTTGGCATCCGAGGTCCAAGTATGGACTCAAGCTATGTGCTCTATTCTGTGTTTATACTCATAGCTTGCATACACTCATCTAGATGACCATGTATATCGTATTGTACCCCGGTTGGGGATTCTTACTGAGTAATTCGTTACTCACCCTTATTTTGTGGTTTTCCACAGGTAACCGAGATGCGAGACATGATCGCTGAAGGAAGAGCTGTGATCATGGGGACCAGCCATCAAACTCTGATTTTGTGTTATGACTCTTGTCTTTTATTTTCCCCTGAATGCATGTAGCCGGGCACGGAGCCCTAGGATGTTTCCTAAATGTTTTGTGGATTCCAGCATTGTTGTATCTGGGAAGGTTTTGAATGATTTTAATAAATCTCTGATCAGAGTAAACTTTGGAAATGTATTTATCTTGGAACAGGTGCTTGGAGACAGGGACAGGTTTCAGGAAAATTGTCTGGACTTTGAACTGAATGTTTGAATGTTTTGTTTTTAATTGGAATCCGAAATCATATTTGTATATTGTCCTTTACTTTGAATGCATGCATTGGGGTAAGGGCCCATTTAGAGCCCCATTCGGGTCGGGTCCTTACAGTTGGTATCAGAGCCCATAGTCATAGATTCTGTAGATTGACCTTTTGTTGTAGGTCGTTTTTCCCATGATCACCAGCACTCCGACAGTCATCAGGTACGCCTAAGTTTACTATTTGTTGTAGAAAAGGGTTAAGAATTTACAATACCTTTCATCTAGTGTATGCCTTGTATAGTGTTGTAGAGCGGAGACGAGCAGGTTCTGACTCGTTGTTGGTTTGAGCATAGATCGCTAGCATGCCAATCCCCCGCGCCGGAAGAAGAGGTGCGACAGCAGGTCGAGGTAGCAGGATCGGATCTGATACTGCAGGGACATCAGTAAGAGTTAGGAAGAGCCAGACATGGTGCATTGGTCAATTTTTCTTTTAATTCATTGAATGCTTTCTGTTGCATTTGCTTTCCTGAATATATAAAGTTGTTTTTGCGAGGATGAGGCTATGCTCCTGAAAGTCATGATAAACCTCCTGTAGAAACTAGCTAAATCATTTAAAGATCTTACCTTCATTGCATTTGTGGTCGTTGCCGCTTCGCATGTCTCTTTTATAGCTTTATTTTGCTCTTAAGATGCCTAAAGCTGTCATGATCGATTCGTGTGGATGCAAAACTCCTTTGCCACAAAGAAGGTTTCCAAACATCCGAAGCCCTTACAATTGCATGTTGTTCTTTCTCAAATGTCGCGTATTTAAGTTGTGCTCCATTCAATGTTTCACTAAAAGACATGATTGGCCTTTTTTTTTCTAGTATTGATAAAGCTCTTAACCTAATCACTTTTATTATATTCAATCTCAAAAGATCGATAAAAGTAGGTGTAGCGAGACGGAGCACTTGTTAATAATTCTTTAAATACATTGAATGCCTTCTTTTGCTTTCATTTTCATTCCATTTTCACGATTCTTTTGACACGTTCCTTCGATGGTTAGATAATGCCACAGAAATCCTTAATAAACATCCTGTAGAAACTGCTAGACCATGTAGGATCTTGCCTCGGTTGCATATCTCGGGTGTTGGCCACTTAATATTCCTCTTGTTGAGCTTTGTTTGGCTCCTAAAATTCTTTGAGCTTTTTATGATCTGTGTGGATGACAAACTCTTTTTGTCACAAGTAAGGTATCCAAACTTGCAAACCCCTCACAAGTGCATGTGGTTTTTTCTCATATGGCACGTATTCGAGTAGCTATCTGTTTCACTTTTTACTAATAAACAGGATTGGCCTTGTGTTGTGGCTTTGAAATAGCTCTTATGCCTATTCCATTTGCATCTCATTAAATCTCAAATGATCGATCAAAGTTAGGTAGAGCATGACAAGGTGCATTGGTCGGTTTTTCTTTTCGTTCTTTGAATGCATTCTCTTGCTTTTGATTCCACAAGAATTTGACAATCTTTTTCACACGTTCATTCTACTATGAGTGTATGCTAATAAAATCCTTGAGAAACCTCGTATAAAAATTAGCTAAACAAAGAAGGATCTTACCTCGGTTAAATTTGTAGGCGTTGTCCTCACTTAGAATGTCTCTTTTGGAGCTTTATTTGGCTCTTGAGACGCTATAAGCTTTCATGAACCTCGTGGGTGACAAACTCTTTTGGCCACAATTAGGGTCACGAAACTTGCAAAATCCCTAACTAGTGCATGTAGTTCTAATTCAAATGACGCGTATTAATGATGTGCTCCATTTAGCTTTTCACGAAGATATATGGTTGGCCCGTTTTCTAGTATAAAAAAAAAAGCCCTTATACCGATTCCATTTGCATCACATTCAATCTTAAAAGATCAATAAGAGTTAGAAAGAGCAAGACATGGTGCATTGGTCAATGTTTCTTTTAATTCATTTAATGTTTTCTATTTCATTTGCTTTCCCGAATATATTAAGTTTTTTTTGCGATGATCAGGTTATGCTCCTGAAAGTACTCATAAACCTCTTGTACAAACTAGCTCAATCATTTAAAGATCTTACCTCCATTGCATTTGTGGTCGTTGCCACTTAGCATGTCTTATTTATAGCTTTTGCTTTCATTTTCATGCTAATTTCACAAACTCTTTTTTGACACGTTCCTTCGATGGTTAGGCAATGCCACTGAAATCCTTAATAAACCTCTTGTAAAAACTTCTAGACCATGTAGGATCTTGCCTCGGTTGCATATCTCGGGTGTTGGCGACTTAGCATGCCTCTTGTTCAGCTTTGTTTGTCTCCTAAGATTCTTCAAGCTTTCATGATCTGTGTGTATCAAACTCTTTTTGCCACATGTAAGGTATCCAAACTTGCAAACCCCTCACAAGTGCATGTGGTTCTTTCATAGCACATATTCGAGTAGCTCTCTGTTTCGCTTTTTACTAAAAAATAGGATTGGCCTTGTGTTGTGGCTTTGAAATAGCTCTTTATGCCTATTCCATTTTCTTCTTATTAAATCTCAAAGGATCGATCAGAGTTAGGTAGAGCACGACAAGGTGCATTGGTCGGTTTTTCTTTTTGTTCATTGAATGCATTCTCTTGCTTTTGAATCCATTAGAATTTGACAATCTTTTTAATAAGTTCATTCTATTGTGACGCTATGCGAATGAAATCCTCGATAAACCTCGTATAGAAACTAGCTAAACCATGATGGATCTCATCTCGGTTGAATTCGTGGGTGTTGTCCTCATTTAGAATGTCCCTATTGGAGCTTTATTTGGCTCTCGAGCCGCTACAAGCTTTCATGATCATTGTGGGTGACCGACTCTTTGGCCACAATTAAGGTCACGAAACTTGCAAAAGCCCTAACTAGTAGTGCATGTAGTTCTTATTCAAATGACACGTCTTAATGGTGTGCTCCATTTAGCTTTTCACGAAGATGTATGATGGCCCATTTTCTATGATCAAATAAGCTCTTATACATCCATTCCATTTGCATCTCATTCAATCTCAAAAGATTAGTAAGAGTTAGGAAGAGCCAGACATGGTGCATTGGTCAATTTTTCTTTTAATTCATTGAATGCTTTCTGTTGCATTTGCTTTCCTGAATATATAAAGTTGTTTTTGCGAGGATGAGGCTATGCTCCTGAAAGTCATGATAAACCTCCTGTAGAAACTAGCTAAATCATTTGAAGATCTTACCTTCATTGCATTTGTGGTCGTTGCTGCTTCGCATGTCTCTTTTATAGCTTTATTTTGCTCTTAAGATGCCTAAAGCTGTCATGATCGATCCGTGTGGATGCAAAACTCCTTTGCCACAAATAAGGTTTCCAAACATCCAAAGCCCTTACAATTGCATGTTGTTCTTTCTCAAATGTCGCGTATTTAAGTTGTGCTCCATTCAATGTTTCACTAAAAGACATGATTGGCCTTTTTTTCTAGTATTGATAAAGCTCTTAACCTAATCACATTTATTGTATTCAATCTCAAAAGATCGATCAAAGTAGGTGTAGCGAGACGGAGCACTTGTTAATAATTCTTTAAATACATTGAATGCCTTCTTTTGCTTTCATTTTCTGTAACGGCCCGGGTTTTTCATCCCGTCTTCCCTGTATGCCTAGGGGTATTTTGGTAATTTGGTCGGGCCGACAGGGCCGGTTATGTCTTTTCCAATTCCCAAAAAAATTATGAGATGAATTAAATGGGATTGGGAAGCTTTGTGAAGGTTTTTCTGCTTGGTAAAGTGCAAAATTAAATAGGGAATTAAATAGCGCGTCGGGTGGGATTCGAACCTTGGGTGCTTGGGAATCTAGTTGGGTGTCATTGCCAATTAAGCTTCCGAGCGCTCTTGTTAATCTGTACGCACCATCTTGTACTTAAGCCGTAGTTCAAAGGAGTTTGAATTTTAGTTTAAAAGCAGAAATAGCCCGAGCCTTCTTCTTCCTCATTTCTTCTCCGAAATTCCCTTCGACCGACTGAGTTTTTCCCTCGCGATTTCTCCCTCGCCGACCTCAATTCGACCAAACCTTCCTCTCCAATTCGAAGCCAATTCTCGAGGAGCCGGTAAGCTTTCTTCTCCTTCCTCTTCTCCTCCAATTCATTCTCCCCTGTTTCGGTTTGGCCATTGATGGCCGAGAGAGTGAAGAGTGTGTGGTTGTGAGTTTTGTGCAGCTAGCCGAGAGGAACCAGCACCAATTCGCCCGAGAAGAAGTTCCATTGTCGCCAATTCGCCCCGAGCCCAATTCGTTTTCTCCTCCATCGCGCACAGAAGCTGGCTCCACCGAGCCGCATCGCCGAAAGCAAAGATCGCGATCGAAGTCGCGCGCGCGCGCTCGCGCCGCCGCGTGCCGCGTGCGTGTGTCTGAGCACCACGCCGCCGCCGAGCCGTGTCGCGTGAGTGCTCCCGAGCCGAGCCTAATTGTTTTATTTAATTTAGATTATGGTGCTCCGATAGGGACCTTGCATTCCCAGCGAGGACGCACGAGATGGTGCTCGCCCCGATCCCGTTAGGGAATAGCTAACCCTAACTACCGCCCCGCAATCACGGGTGAGGGTGGCAGATCGTTAAATGCCCCAACGGTCGGGATGATGACTTGGCATTGCCTCGTCCCGGCGATGCGGCACGTCCTCGGCGTGTTCGGCAAAGAGCCTTGATTGCCACCGTCGGGAAAGGGCGGCTTCACGGTGTAAGCCTACCACGGCCCGGTTCCTTAGCCTCAGTGCGGTGGTTCGAGCTCACATAGTTCACGTGTGTCAGTCTCACATCCCTATGTCGGTGACATCGATCCGAGATTTAGTTAGGCGTGGTGATCGGACATGGGCGACTTGCCACTAGACCCGACACCCCCATAGTGCGCAGAGCACGCGGTGCGCGCTTACGCTCATTACTGGCGCCGACCGGAGAGCTCCTCGGGATCTTGAGTTAGTGCACCTTTCATTCGACGAAAGAGCAGTGAGGCGGGACTCGTTTCTCGTATAGGGCGTATTGTGTGGTGGATTATTCCGGACTAAGACCCTGAGTTGGCATCCGAGGTCCAAGTATGGACTCAAGCTATGTGCTCTATTCTGTGTTTATACTCATAGCTTGCATACACTCATCTAGATGACCATGTATATCGTATTGTACCCCGGTTGGGGATTCTTCTTGAGTAATTCGTTACTCACCCTTATTTTGTGGTTTTCCACAGTAACCGAGATCACGAGACATGATCGAATGAAGGAAGAGTTGTGATCATGGGGACCGACCATCAAACTCGATTTTGTGTTATGACTCTTGTCTTTTATTTTTCCCCCGAATGCATGTAGTAGAGGCACTGAGCCCTAGGATGTTTCCTAAATGTTTTGTGGATTCCAGCATTGTTGTATCCGGGAAGGTTTTGAATGATTTTAATAAATCTACGATCGAGTAAACTTTGGAAATGTATTTATCTTGGAGCAGTGCTTGGAGACGGGGATGTGTTTGAGGAAAATTATCCGGACTTTGAACTGAATGTTTGAATGTTTTGTTTTTAATTGGAATCGAAATCATATTTGTATATTGTCCTTTACTTTGAATGCATGCATTGGGGTAAGGGCCCATTTAGAGCCCCATTCGGGTCGGGTCCTTACAGTTGGTATCAGAGCCCATAGTCATAGATTCTGTAGATTGACCTTTTGTTGTAGGTCGTTTTTCCCATGATCACCAGCACTCCGACAGTCATCAGGTACGCCTAAGTTTACTATTTGTTGTAGAAAAGGGTTAAGAATTTACAATACCTTTCATCTAGTGTATGCCTTGTATAGTGTTGTAGAGCGAGAGACGAAAGCGAGTGTTCGACTCGTTGTTGGTTTGAGCATAGATCGCTAGCATGCCAATCCCCCGCGCCGGAAGAAGAGGTGCGACAGCAGGTCGAGGTAGCAGGATCGGATCTGATACTGCAGGGACATCAGTAAGAGTTAGGAAGAGCCAGACATGGTGCATTGGTCAATTTTTCTTTTAATTCATTGAATGCTTTCTGTTGCATTTTCTTTCCTGAATATATAAAGTTGTTTTTGGCGAGGATGAGGCTATGCTCCTGAAAGTCATGATAAACCTCCGGTAGAAACTAGCTAAATCATTTAAAGATCTTACCTTCATTGCATTTGTGGTCGTTGCCGCTTCGCATGTCTCTTTTATAGCTTTATTTTGCTCTTAAGATGCCTAAAGCTGTCATGATCGATCCGTGTGGATGCAAAACTCCTTTGCCACAAAGAAGGTTACCAAACATCCAAAGCCCTTACAATTGCATGTTGTTCTTTCTCAAATGTTGCGTATTTAAGTTGTGCTCCATTCAATGTTTCACTAAAAGACATGATTGGCCTTTTTTTCTAGTATTGATAAAGCTCTTAATGATAAGGATCATGGAGTTCCACAAGTTGCACTTGGACCTATTACACGATCCAAAGCAAAGAAGATTCAACAAGCATTCATTCTTCACCTTCGACAGTGGATAGCTTCAATTCAAAATTCATTTCATGTGCTAGAGACCATTTCAAGGGAAGAGGAACCATTTGATGCTTTGGAAGTCAATGTATGCAAGATTGAAGTTGTCCATGGAATTAATGACATTTGACTTGATTTAAATGTCTTAATCATTCGACAAGGGGAAATACAAATGTTAGAGTTGGCAACACAAACATCAATTTTCAGATTTTAGGAGCTTTTATGCAAGTCTATGTTTAAAATCTTGTTTTTAATGTTTTAGGTTATATTTTGCAACAATGGCATTATGGTAATTATGTTGGTTTTCTTTATTTTAGGTTTAACTTTCATAGGCTATAAATAGCCATGAAGTAAGTTGTAAAACTCAGATTTTGATTGAATGAAAATTAGCTCTCTACAAGAGATCATTTTCTTAGAATTTTTGGGCATGTTCTTTGTCTCTTTTTCTAAGTTTCCCTTGCAATCTTGTGATAGAATGCATTTGAGCCATTCAATCCAGCCTTGATCAAGCTTGATTGTGGAGTGACTCAATCTAGAACAAGATCTTCCATATCTTGCTTCTAGATCATTGATCTTAAGGGGTAATCAAATTCTAGCCTTTTCTCTTGGTTGTTCCCAAATCTATAAGGAGGTGTTAATCTCTTAATTCAAGGGTTCTTGCTTCATCATAAGCTTGGATCTTTGGGCTGAGAATTAGGGTTGCCTTATCATTTGGTATCAGAGCATAGGTTGCATCTTTGTGGCCGGCTCTAGATTTGATTTTATCTTTAACTTTCAGCAATCGTTCATCTTCTTGTTCAGAACTTGTTTCTCTGTTTTTTTTCATCATTGTTGGATCTATAAAAAAAAAAAAAAAAAAGTTCATGGTTCGATCTTGAATTATTCTTGTCCAATTTAAAACTGCTGCATTGAATGCTTATATTTTCGATTGTAATACCTCGATAACGATCGAATTTGACAAACTGTTCTTCTGTAAATATTTAGATCAGTACGTTATCTTTAATCCTTAAGAAGACGACTTATTCAAATTAGTATCGTAATGCATTCGTTTGTGGCTTTCTTTTTCAGTGTGTAATTTACCCGAAAAAAAAAAAATTGCCAGATATTTATCTTTCTTTTCCATCAAATTCCTTGTGGCCTACTCTAGATTTGATTTCATTATATCCTTGTGGCCAACCCTATATTTGAATTGATTTTATCTTTTATTTTATCCATGTGCCTACTTTTGTTTCCATTTATAACACCTTGCTAACGATCGAATTTGTCAAATTGTCCATCTACAAAAATTTAGATCGGTGTGTTATCTATATTCTTCAAGAAGGCGATTTACTCAAATTAGTAATTTTAAATGTTCATTTGTTTCTTTCCTTCTGAGTGTTCCATATATCCGAAAAAAAGAAAAAAAAAATCTGAACATTTATCTTTCTTTCTATTTCTTTTTGTTCTTGATTTTGTTATTTCATAATTTTTCTTGTCTTGGCTGATTTGTAAGGCTCACTATTACAAGATTTGCTTTATCCATATTAGCCTACCTTTATCAAACTTTAGCCACTTTCCCAAATAGCCTACCTTTGTGTGTGATAAACACGAGCGTTCCGAGTGTAAAATTCAGTGAGTTGAGTGTGTGAGGTCCTTCATATATATTTTACTATTTTACAACCATGAATCAAGATGGGAGAGATGGAGAGGAGATTAGTGAAGCTAGGTGGAGAGAAGCTCAAAGTGGGGTCATTAATCGTTTAACTCAAGTTGTTAATTCCTTAAGCGATAGGTTGGAGCGAATGGAAGTAGCTTTAGGAAATCCTCAAGGAGGGAGGATAACTTTAATTATGAAGGACTTGAAAATGAAGATGGAGAAGATAATGTTAACCTCTTAGCGGGATACAATCCACGGGAGGGAGAGTTTTAGGTCGAGGGGACGAGGAGGAAGAAGAGGGGGTAGGGAAATTATAGCACCTCGAAGGGTCGAAAGGAGAACCAATATGAAAGAGGAGTAGGGGAGTAAAGCTTAAAATTCCTACTTTCCATGGGAAATCTGATCCGGAGGAGTATTTGCAATATGAGAGCAAAATTGAGCATGTTTTCGATTGCAACAACTTTAGTGAAGAAAGGAAGTTGAAACTTGCCGTTCTTTGAATTTTGTGATTATGCCAATATTTGGTGGGCTTCTTTGAAATCTGAATGGAGGAGAAATTTTGAAGAACCAATTGAAACATGGGAGGAGTTGAAGACACTAATGAGAAAAAGGTACATTCCTAAACATTATTCTCGAGAACTCAAGCAAAAGCTCTATACTTTGCAACAAGGATCCAAAAGTGTAGAGGATTATTACAAGGAAATGGAGGTCCTTATGAACAGAGCATGCATTAACGAAGATGAGGAGGATACAATGGCTAGGTTCCTTGGCGGGTTGAACCGACAATTGGCTCATCAAGTTGATAGACAACCTTACTTTGATATGAAGGAATTATTACACCTTCTTTGTCAAAATTGAAGGACAATTAGCATGGGAGAAGGAGAATTCCAAGAGGTACTCTTCTTCTAAGTCTACTACTTTTTCTGCCAATACTTGGAAAAAGAATGCAAATAATGTTAAGGTTGATTTGAAGCCAAAAGGCAAGTATGAGTTTGACAAAAAGGACAATGCCGAAAGTTCTAAAGGCAAGAATAAAATGGAAGGATATAAGGAGGTTCGAGAGAGAAATAGAGATATCAAATGTTGGAAATGTCAAGGGAGTGGACATATTAGTCGTGATTGTCCTAACAAGAGAGTCATGATCATTAAAAATGGACAAGTTGTCACCGATGGAGAGGAAAGAGACGAAGATGAGTTAATTGATGTAAAAGAAAATGAGAATGAGGAGAAATTGGAAGATGGGAGTCATTTGGCCCTTGTAACAAGAAGACTCCTTACCACTCAAATTAAGGAGAATGATGTTGATGACCAAAGAGACAACTTATTCCATACACGATGTCTCGTTAATGGGACTTCTTGTAGTCTTGTTATTGATAGTGGAAGTTGCACCAACGTCGTCAGTACATTTTTTATCAAGAGGTTGCAAATTCCAATTCAACACCATCCTAAACCATACAAGCTCCAATGGCTCAATGATAGTGGGGCAATGAAGGTAGTTTCTCAAGCTTTAATTACTTTTTCTTTAGGAAAATATCAAGATGAGATTCTTTGTGATGTGTTACCTATGCTCGCTGGAGATATATTGCTTGGTAGACCTTGGCAATTTGATAGGAAGGTCATGTATGATGGTTATTTGAATAGGTATTCTTTCACAAAAGATGGAAGAAAAACAACTCTTGTACCTTTAAGTTCTAATGATGTATATATTGATCAAATCAAGTTGGAGGAAAAAAAGAGAGAGTATGAAGAAAAAGAATTAAAAGAAAAAAAGAAGTGAGTGAGAAAATAGCGAAAAATAAAAGAGAAAAAAAGTGGTAGGGAGAGTGAAAAAAGTGATGAAAATGAAAAAAAAGTCAAAAAAAGTGAGCTGTTTTGCTAGAGTGGGAGAGGTGAGAAGGGCAATGTTTTCCCAAAAACCAATCTTTGTGCTTATGTACAAGGAAGGGTATTTGGCTTCTAACGATAATACTCTTTCTTTGCCTAGTGTGTTTCAATCTCTTTTACAGGATTTTGAGGATGTGTTCCAAGATGAAGTACCTAAAGGACTACCTCCCATTCGAGGAATTGAACCCAAAATAGACTTCATTCAGGTGTCATTCCCAATAGGCCAGCTTATAGAGCCAATCCAACCGAGACCAAGGAAATTCAAAGACAAGTGGAGGAGCTCATTGATAAAGGCTATGTACGAGAGAGTTTGAGTCCATGCTCAGTACCTGTCATATTGGTGCCAAAGAAAGATGGAACTTGGCGCATGTGTGTGGATTGTAGAGCCATCAACAAAATCACTGTAAAGTATCGACATCCTATTCCTAGACTAGATGATATGTTTGATGAATTGCATGGTTCGTGCTTATTTACAAAGATTGATTTAAAATCTGGATATCATCAAATTAGAATGCATGTAGGTGATGAATGGAAAACAACTTTCAAAACTAAGTTTGGGTTGTATGAATGGCTTGTTATGCCTTTTGGACTAACTAATGCTCCTAGCACATTTATGCGTTTAATGAACTATGTTTTGAGAGAATATTTAGGAAAGTATGTTGTTGTGTATTTTGATGATATTCTAATTTATTCAAAGACTTTGCTTGAACATGTCGAACATGTTAGATCTGTTCTAACTACATTTAGAAATGAGGAACTTTATGCTAATTTGAATAAGTGTTGTTTTTGCATGGAAAAAGTTAACTTTCTTGGATTTATAGTTGGTAAAAATGGAGTAGAAGTGGACATTGAGAAAGTTAAGGCAATTCACGATTGGCCAACACCAACAAATGCAAGTGAGGTAAGGAGTTTTCATGGGTTAGCTAGCTTTTATAGGCGGTTTATAAAGGACTTTAGTACCATAGCTGCACCATTGAATGATTTGGTAAAAAAAAATGTTGTGTTCCAATGGGGGGAAATGCAAGATAAAGCCTTTAATGAACTTAAGGAGAAATTAACCAATGCACCATTGCTTGTCTTGCCTAACTTTGAAAAGACATTTGAAATTGAGTGTGATGCAAGTGGTTTGGGCATAGGTGCTGTTTTAATGCAAGATGGAAGGCCTTTGATGTACTTTAGTGAAAAACTAAATGGGGCAGCATTGAACTATCCTACCTATGATAAAGAATTGTTTGCTTTAGTTCGTACATTGCAGGTATGACAACACTACTTATGGCCTAGAGAGTTCGTGATTCACACTGATCATGAGAGCTTGAAGCATCTTAAGGGTCAAATTAAATTGAACCGCCGGCATGCAAAGTGGGTAGAATTTATTGAAACATTTCCCTATGTGATCAAATATAAGCAAGGTAAAGATAATATCGTGGCTGATGCATTGTCAAGAAGGTGTACAATCTCTTTACTTCTCTTACTGCAAAAATTCTTGGATTTGAGCACATTAAAGAGCTATATAAATCTGACAAAGATTTTGGACCAATTTTTGCATCTTGTCCAGTTGGAAAAGTTTTGGATGATTATTATGTCTTTCATGAATATTTGTTTAAGAAAAATAAACTTTGTGTTCCTAATTGTTCTATAAGAGATTTACTTGTGAAAGAGGCCCATGGTGGTGGCTTAATGAGACATTTTGGGATTCATAAAACTTATGATATGTTGCATGAACATTTTTTTTGGCCTAAGATGAAACATGATGTTCATAAGGTTTGTAGTCAATGTTTTAAATGCAAAGCGGCTAAGTCTAGAACCCAACCAAATGGATTGTATACTCCTTTGAATGTACCTAATGAACCATGGACTGATATATCTATGGATTTTATCCTTGGTTTGCCGCGAACCAAAAGGGGTAAAGATAGTATTTTTGTTGTGGTTGATAGATTTAGTAAAATTGCTCATTTTATAGCATGTAACAAAACGGATGATGCAAAGCAAGTGGCTGATATTTTCTTTAGAGAAGTAGTAAGATTACATGGAATTCCTAAAACTATTGTTAGTGATAGGGATGTTAAATTTTTAAGTCACTTTTGGAAAGTATTATGGGGTAAATTGGGCACTAAACTACTGTTTTCAACCACATGTCATCCTCAAATTGATGGGCAAACTGAGGTGGTTAATAGAACTTTAGGAACTTTGCTTAGAGCTATTATTTCTAAGAACATTAAGTCTTGGGAGGAATGCTTGCCATTTGTAGAGTTTGCATACAATAGAGCAATTCATAGTACCACTCATTGTTCTCCTTTTGAAGTTGTTTATGGATTTAATCCACTTACACCTCTTGATTTGCTTCCTATTCCGTCTAATGTTTTTGTGAGTGATGCAGCAACAAATAAGGCAGATTTGATCAAGAATTTGCACAAGGATGTGAAAGAGAGAATTGAGAAACAAAATTTCCAAGTTGCTTAGCGAATTAACAAAGGACGAAAGGAACTCATTTTTAAACCAGGAGATTGGGTTTGGGTTCATTTTCGAAAGGAGAGATTTCCATCTCAAAGGCAGACCAAGTTACATGCAAGAGGAGATGGTCCTTTTCAAATTCTTGAGAGGATTAACAACAATGCCTACAAAATCGATCTTCCAGGTGACTTTTCAGTGAGTTTTACTTTTAATGTTGCTGACTTGAGTCCTTTTGATGTAGGTGATGATTTTCCAGATTCGAGGACGAATCCTTTCGAAGAGGGGGAAGATGATAAGTATCATGGAGTTCCACAAGTTGCACTTGAACCTATTACACGATCCAAAGCAAAGAAGATTCAACAAGCATTCATTCTTCACCTTCGACAGTGGATAGCTTCAATTCAAAATTCATTTCATGTGCTAGAGACCATTTCAAGGGAAGAGGAACCATTTGATGCTTTGGAAGTCAATGTATGCAAGATTGAAGTTGTCCATGGAATTAATGACATTTGACTTGATTTAAATGTCTTAATCATTTGACAAGGGGAAATACAAATGTTAGAGTTGGCAACACAAACATCAATTTTCAGATTTTAGGAGCTTTTATGCAAGTCTATGTTTAAAATCTTGTTTTTAATGTTTTAGGTTATATTTTGCAACAATGGCATTATGGTAATTATGTTGGTTTTCTTTATTTTAGGTTTAACTTTCATAGGCTATAAATAGCCATGAAGTAAGTTGTAAAACTCAGATTTTGATTGAATGAAAATTAGCTATCTACAAAAGATCATTTTCTTAGAATTTTTGGGCATGTTCTTTGTCTCTTTTTCTAAGTTTCCCTTACAATCTTGTGATAGAATGCATTTGAGCCATTCAATCCAGCCTTGATCAAGCTTGATTGTGGAGTGACTCAATCTAGAACAAGATCTTCCATATCTTGCTTCTAGATCATTGATCTTAAGGGGTAATCAAATTCTAGCATTTTCTCTTGGTTGTTCTCAAATCTATAAGGAGGTGTTAATCTCTTAATTCAAGGGTTCTTGCTTCATCATAAGCTTGGATCTTTGGGGTGAGAATTAGGGTTGCCTTATCACTTAACCTAATCACATTTATTATATTCAATCTCAAAAGATCGATCAAAGTAGGTGTAGCGAGACGGAGCACTTGTTAATAATTCTTTAAATACATTGAATGCCTTCTTTTGCTTTCATTTCCACTCCATTTTCGCGGTTCTTTAGACACGTTCCTTCGATGGTTAGAAAATGCCACTGAAATTATTAATACACATCTTGTAGAAACTGCTTGATATGAATTCAACTACCAACTTATTGCATGCACATGAAGGAGCAATTACAAGAAGAAGGAAAAGAAGATTCCAAGAGGATTATAACAATTACACGGCAGAATTTTAAATAAAGAAATTTCTAGATTTCTTATCTTGGGACTTTTTGATTTCAAAGCTTGCCAACCATGCTCATAATTGCAAGGAACCTTCTAGAAGATTTGGTTGAGTCTATTTAAAGCATATCTACCATTTTGTCTAGCATTTAAGCCATGCAATTGAGTTTTGGTTTCCTAGGCCTTATTTTCTACAAAATGCATTTAGTAGCTTTTTTAGTCCCTTTTGTATTCCAAGGCATGCACGAATTTGTGGACTTTAAAATGGCCTGTAATACATCATTTTGGACAGAGTTGATGAATGAAAAACTTGTGTTTTCTTGAACCCCATTTGGTGTTTCTTTTCTTTCAAATCTTTCTTTAGGTTTGAAGATAAATCAATTCATTGGATTAGTCTTGATCGAACTAATTCTGGAGTGGGTTGTCTTAGGATCTAAGGGTGACCACTTTAGATTTTGAGTGTGATCTAAGTTAGCTATCATTGCGAGTTTTTACAAGGATCCTAGAAGGACCTCTAGCTTTGTAAAATTCAAGCAAAGTTCGACGCTTATCATTTGGTATCAGAGCATTTGGTCGACATTCCTTGGCCGGCTCTAGAGGTAAACTATCTTTTCAACATGTCACATAATGAACACAATTCAACACATGTACCGGGTTTTGATACCGTTCTTGAAGCTCTTAAAGATATGTTGGAAATGATGAGAGAAGATATGGAAGAACGAAGAGCACATCGCAAAATGATGTCTTCAAGGTACACTAATCCTAAACCAATTTCAAATACTCAATTGTCTTTGGAAAATGATCATTTATGTGATGAAGTTCAGCCTATGGTTGAAGTAGAAAATGGAAAAATTGAAAATGAAATGCTTTATGGTTTAGTTGCAACACATGCGAATGAGGTTAGTAGGGGATTAGATTGTAAGGACTTATTTTCTTGTATCCCTTCGACTATTGTAAAACCTATGCTTAATGATGTACATATTGATGTGTGTGGGTCTGGGAAAAAGGGACAAAAGGCTAAAACAAAAGCAAATGAATTTATGGAAAAAGAATATTGTGCGAAAATGAGTGTGAGAGATAAGCATGAGATTAGTTTATGGCCTATACAAAAAAATGACAGAAAAGCCAAAATTGTGAGCTCGTGTGAAAGAGTCAATGAGGTTAAATCTATTTTGCTTTCAAAGCAAAATATTTTTAGACTTTTATGGAAAGGAACTTGTTGTTTAATGGGCGAGCTCAAACCATGTTTGTCTAGTGTTTCTTTTGAGTTCTTACAGGAAGCAAGAGATCTTATACAACATCTCGAAGCGAAGATTCCTTCTAAAGTAAAGAATGTCCACAAACACAATGGCAACTTGTTTATTGTGATGAAATACTCAAAATTTTCTTCTAAGTTCATCCATGGCAGCAAGCATAAAGTGTTCAAAAGAAGACATAAAGATTTTGGTTTGAGGACAAATCCTTCTAAAGAAAGGGGGGATGATATGAATTCAACTGCCAACTTATTGCATGCACATGAAGGAGCAATTACAAGAAGAAGGAAAAGAAGATTCCAAGAGGATTATAACAATTACACGGCAGAATTTTAAATAAAGAAATTTCTAGATTTCTTATCTTGGGACTTTTTGATTTCAAAGCTTGCCAACCATGCTCATAATTGCAAGGGACCTTCTAGAAGATTTGGTTGAGTCTATTTAAAGCATATCTACCATTTTGTCTAGCATTTAAGCCATGCAATTGAGTTTTGGTTTCCTAGGCCTTATTTTCTACAAAATGCATTTAGTAGCTTTTTTAGTCCCTTTTGTATTCCAAGGCATGCACGAATTTGTGGCCTTTAAAATGGCCTGTAATACATCATTTTGGACAGAGTTGATGAATGAAAAACTTGTGTTTTCTTGAACCCCATTTGGTGTTTCTTTTCTTTCAAATCTTTCTTTAGGTTTGAAGATAAATCAATTCATTGGATTAGTCTTGATCGAACTAATTCTGGAGTGGGTTGTCTTAGGATCTAAGGGTGACCACTTTAGATTTTGAGTGTGATCTAAGTTAGCTATCATTGCGAGTTTTTACAAGGATCCTAAAAGGACCTCTAGCTTTGTAAAATTCAAGCAAGGATCGACGCTTATCATTTGGTATCAGAGCATTTGGTCGACATTTCTTGGCCGGCTCTAGAGGTAAACTATCTTTTCAACATGTCACATAATGAACACAATTCAACACATGTACCGGGTTTCAGTACCGTTCTTGAAGCTCTTAAAGATATGTTGGAAATGATGAGAGAAGATATGGAAGAACGAAGAGCACATCGCAAAATGATGTCTTCAAGGTACACTAATCCTAAACCAATTTCAAATACTCAATTGTCTTTGGAAAATGATCATTTATGTGATGAAGTTCAGCCTATGGTTGAAGTAGAAAATGGAAAAATTGAAAATGAAATGCTTTATGGTTTAGTTGCAACACATGCGAATGAGGTTAGTAGGGGATTAGATTGTAAGGACATATTTTCTTGTATCCCTTCGACTATTATAAAACCTATGCTTAATGATGTACATATTGATGTGTGTGGGTCTGGGAAAAAGGGACAAAAGGCTAAAACAAAAGCAAATGAATTTATGGAAAAAGAATATTGTGCGAAAATGAGTGTGAGAGATAAGCATGAGATTAGTTTATTGCCTATACAAAAAAATGACAGAAAAGCCAAAATTGTGAGCTCGTGTGAAAGAGTCAATGAGGTTAAATCTATTTTGCTTTCAAAGCAAAATATTTTTAGACTTTTATGGAAAGGAACTTGTTGTTTAATGGGCGAGCTCAAACCATGTTTGTCTAGTGTTTCTTTTGATTTCTTACAGGAAGCAAGAGATCTTATACAACATCTCGAAGCGAAGATTCCTTCTAAAGTAAAGAATGTCCACAAACACAATGGCAACTTGTTTATTGTGATGAAATACTCCAAATTTTCTTCTAAGTTCATCCATGGCAGCAAGCATAAAGTGTTCAAAAGAAGACATAAAGATTTTGGTTTGAGGACAAATCCTTCTAAAGAAAGGGGGGATGATATGAATTCAACTGCCAACTTATTGCATGCACATGAAGGAGCAATTACAAGAAGAAGGAAAAGAAGATTCCAAGAGGATTATAACAATTACACGACAGAATTTTAAATAAAGAAATTTCTAGATTTCTTATCTTGGGACTTTTTTATTTCAAAACTTGCCAACCATGCTCATAATTGCAATGGACCTTCTAGAAGATTTGGTTGAGTCTATTTAAAGCATATCTACCATTTTGTCTAGCATTTAAGCCATGCAATTGAGTTTTGGTTTCCTAGGCCTTATTTTCTACAAAATGCATTTAGTAGCTTTTTTAGTCCCTTCTGTATTCCAAGGCATGCACGAATTTTTGGTCTTTAAAATGGCCTGTAATACATCATTTTGGACAGAGTTGATGAATGAAAAACTTGTGTTTTCTTGAACCCCATTTGGTGTTTCTTTTCTTTCAAATCTTTCTTTAGGTTTGAAGATAAATCAATTCATTGGATTAGTCTTGATCGAACTAATTCTGGAGTGGGTTGTCTTAGGATCTAAGGGTGACCACTTTAGATTTTGAGTGTGATCTAAGTTAGCTATCATTGCGAGTTTTTACAAGGATCCTAGAAGGACCTCTAGCTTTGTAAAATTCAAGAAAGTATCGACGCTTATCATTTGGTATCAGAGCATTTGGTCGACATTCCTTGGCCGGCTCTAGAGGTAAACTATCTTTTCAACATGTCACATAATGAACACAATTCAACACATGTACCGGGTTTCAGTACCGTTCTTGAAGCTCTTAAAGATATGTTGGAAATGATGAGAGAAGATATGGAATAACGAAGAGCACATCGCAAAATGATGTCTTCAAGGTACACTAATCTTAAACCAATTTCAAATACTCAATTGTCTTTGGAAAATGATCATTTATGTGATGAAGTTCAGCCTATGGTTGAAGTAGAAAATGGAAAAATTGAAAATGAAATGCTTTATGGTTTAGTTGCAACACATGCGAATGAGGTTAGTAGGGGATTAGATTGTAAGGACTTATTTTCTTGTATCCCTTCGACTATTGTAAAACCTATGCTTAATGATGTACATATTGATGTGTGTGGAGTGCAGGAAAAAGGGACAAAAGGCTAAAACAAAAGCAAATGAATTTATGGAAAAAGAATATTGTGCGAAAATGAGTGTGAGAGATAAGCATGAGATTAGTTTATGGCCTATACAAAAAAATGACAGAAAAGCCAAAATTGTGAGCTCGTGTGAAAGAGTCAATGAGGTTAAATCTATTTTGTTTTCAAAGCAAAATATTTTTAGACTTTTATGGAAAGGAACTTGTTGTTTAATGGGCGAGCTCAAACCATGTTTGTCTAGTGTTTCTTTTGAGTTCTTACAGAAGCAAGAGATCTTATACAACATCTCAAGCGAAGATTCCTTCTAAAGTAAAGAATGTCCACAAACACAATGGCAACTTGTTTATTGTGATGAAATACTCCAAATTTTCTTCTAAGTTCATCCATGGCAAAGCAAGCATAAAGTGTTCAAAAGAAGACATAAAGATTTTGGTTTGAGGACAAATCCTTCTAAAGAAAGGGGATGATATGAATTCAACTACCAACTTATTGCATGCACATGAAGGAGCAATTACAAGAAGAAGGAAAAGAAGATTCCAAGAGGATTATAACAATAACACGGCAGAATTTTAAATAAAGAAATTTCTAGATTTCTTATCTTGGGACTTTTGATTTCAAAGCTTGCCAACCATGCTCATAATTGCAAGGGACCTTCTAGAAGATTTGGTTGAGTCTATTTAAAGCATATCTACCATTTTGTCTAGCATTTAAGCCATGCAATTGAGTTTTGGTTTCCTAGGCCTTATTTTCTACAAAATGCATTTAGTAGCTTTTTAGTCCCTTTTGTATTCCAAGGCATGCACGAATTTTTGGCCTTTAAAATGGCTGTAATACATCATTTTGGGATGAGTTGATGAATGAAAAACTTGTGTTTTCTTGAACCCCATTTGGTGTTTCTTTTCTTTCAAATCTTTCTTTAGGTTTGAAGATAAATAAATTCATTGGATTAGTCTTGATCGAACTAATTCTGGAGTGGGTTGTCTTAGGATCTAAGGGTGACCACTTTAGATTTTGAGTGTGATCTAAGTTAGCTATCATTGCGAGTTTTTACAAGGATCCTAGAAGGACCTCTAGCTTTGTAAAATTCAAGCAAGGATCGACGCTTATCATTTGGTATCAGAGCATTTGGTCGACATTCCTTGGCCGGCTCTAGAGGTAAACTATCTTTTCAACATGTCACATAATGAACACAATTCAACACATGTACGGGTTTTGATACCGTTCTTGAAGCTCTTAAAGATATGTTGGAAATGATGAGAGAAGATATGGAAGAACGAAGAGCACATCGCAAAATGATGTCTTCAAGGTACACTAATCCTAAACCAATTTCAAATACTCAATTGTCTTTGGAAAATGATAATTTATGTGATGAAGTTCAGCCTATGGTTGAAGTAGAAAATGGAAAAATTGAAAATGAAATGCTTTATGGTTTAGTTGCAACACATGCGAATGAGGTTAGTAGGGGATTAGATTGTAAGGACTTATTTTCTTGTATCCCTTCGACTATTGTAAAACCTATGCTTAATGATGTACATATTGATGTGTGTGGGTCTGGGAAAACGGGACAAAAGGCTAAACCAAAAGCAAATGAATTTATGGAAAAAGAATATTGTGCGAAAATGAGTGTGAGAGATAAGCATGAGATTAGTTTATGGCCTATACAAAAAAATGACAAAAAAGCCAAAATTGTGAGCTCGTGTGAAAGAGTCAATGAGGTTAAATCTATTTTGTTTTCAAAGCAAAATATTTTTAGACTTTTATGGAAAGGAACTTGTTGTTTAATGGGCGAGCTCAAACCATGTTTGT
This sequence comes from Sicyos edulis, assembly GCA_036507275.1. Lineage (NCBI taxonomy): Eukaryota > Viridiplantae > Streptophyta > Magnoliopsida > Cucurbitales > Cucurbitaceae > Sicyos > Sicyos edulis. The sequence goes on along the minus strand of CM071857.1, from coordinate 18,541,960 downwards.
CTAGTGTCTCTTTTGAGTTCTTATAGGAAGCAAGAGATCTTATACAACATCTCGAAGCGAAGATTCCTTCTAAAGTAAAGAATGTCCACAAATACAATGGCAACTTGTTTATTGTGATGAAATACTCCAAATTTTCTTCTAAGTTCATCCATGGCAGCAAGCATAAAGTGTTCAAAAGAAGACATAAAGATTTTGATTTGAGGACAAATCCTTCTAAAGAAAGGGGGGATGATATGAATTCAACTACCAACTTATTGCATGCACATGAAGGAGCAATTACAAGAAGAAGGAAAAGAAGATTCCAAGAGGATTATAACAATTACACGGCAGAATTTTAAATAAAGAAATTTCTAGATTTCTTATCTTGGGACTTTTTGATTTCAAAGCTTGCCAACCATGCTCATAATTGCAAGGGACCTTCTTGAAGATTTGGTTGAGTCTATTTAAAGCATATCTATCATTTTGTCTAGCATTTAAGCCATGCAATTGAGTTTTGGTTTCCTAGGCCTTATTTTCTACAAAATGCATTTAGTAACTTTTTTAGTACCTTTTGTATTCCAAGGCATGCACGAATTTTTAGCCTTTAAAATGGCCTGTAATACATCATTTTGGACAGAGTTGATGAATGAAAAACTTTTGTTTTCTTGAACCCCATTTGGTGTTTCTTTTCTTTCAAATCTTTCTTTGGGTTTGAAGATAAATCAATTCATTGGATTAGTCTTGATCGAACTAATTCTGGAGTGGGTTGTCTTAGGATCTAAGGGTGACCACTTTAGATTTTGAGTGTGATCTAAGTTAGCTATCATTGCGAGTTTTTACAAGGATCCTAGAAGGACCTCTAGCTTTGTAAAATTCAAGCAAGGATCGACGCTTATCATTTGGTATCAGAGCATTTGGTCGACATTCCTTGGCCGGCTCCAGAGGTAAACTATCTTTTCAACATGCCACATAATGAACACAATTCAACACATGTACCGGGTTTCAGTACCGTTCTTGAAGCTCTTAAAGATATGTTGGAAATGATGAGAGAAGATATGGAAGAACGAAGAGCACATCGCAAAATGATGTCTTCAAGGTACACTAATCCTAAACCAATTTCAAATACTCAATTGTCTTTGGAAAATGATAATTTATGTGATGAAGTTCAGCCTATGGTTGAAGTAGAAAATGGAAAAATTGAAAATGAAATGCTTTATGGTTTAGTTGCAACACATGCGAATGAGGTTAGTAGGGGATTAGATTGTAAGGACTTATTTTCCTGTATCCCTTCGACTATTGTAAAACCTATGCTTAATGATGTACATATTGATGTGTGTGGAGTGCAGGAAAAAGGGACAAAAGGCTAAAACAAAAGCAAATGAATATATGGAAAAAGAATATTGTGCGAAAATGAGTGTGAGAGATAAGCATGAGATTAGTTTATGGCCTATACAAAAAAATGACAGAAAAGCCAAAATTGTGAGCTCGTGTGAAAGAGTCAATGAGGTTAAATCTATTTTGTTTTCAAAGCAAAATATTTTTAGACTTTTATGGAAAGGAACTTGTTGTTTAATGGGCGAGCTCAAACCATGTTTGTCTAGTGTTTCTTTTGAGTTCTTACAGGAAGCAAGAGATCTTATACAACATCTCGAAGCGAAGATTCCTTCTAAAGTAAAGAATGTCCACAAACACAATGGCAACTTGTTTACTGTGATGAAATACTCCAAATTTTCTTTTAAGTTCATCCATGGCAGCAAGCATAAAGTGTTCAAAAGAAGACATAAAAATTTTGATTTGAGGACAAATCCTTCTAAAGAAAGGGGGGATGATATGAATTCAATTGCCAACTTATTGCATGCACATGAAGGAGCAATGACAAGAAGAAGGAAAAGAAGATTCCAAGAGGATTATAACAATTACACGGCAGAATTTTAAATAAAGAAATTTCTAGATTTCTTATCTTGGGACTTTTTGATTTCAAAGCTTGCCAACCATGCTCATAATTGCAAGGGACCTTCTAGAAGATTTGGCTGAGTCTATTTAAAGCATATCTACCATTTTGTCTAGCATTTAAGCCATGCAATTGAGTTTTGGTTTCCTAGGCCTTATTTTCTACAAAATGCATTTAGTAGCTTTTTTAGTCCCTTTTGTATTCCAAGGCATGCACGAATTTTTGGCCTTTAAAATGGCCTGTAATACATCATTTTGGACAGAGTTGATGAATGAAAAACTTGTGTTTTCTTGAACCCCATTTGGTGTTTCTTTTCTTTCAAATCTTTCTTTAGGTTGGAAGATAAATCAATTCATTGGATTAGTCTTGATCGAACTAATTCTGGAGTAAGTTGTCTTAGGATCTAAGGGAGACCACTTTAGATTTTGAGTGTGATCTATGTTAGCTATCATTGCGAGTTTTTACAAGGATCCTAGAAGGACCTCTAGCTTTGTAAAATTCAAGCAAGGATCGACGCTTATCATTTGGTATCAGAGCATTTGGTCGACATTCCTTGGCCGGCTCTAGAGGTAAACTATCTTTCCAACATGTCACATAATGAACACAATTCAACACATGTACCGGGTTTCAGTACCGTTCTTGAAGCTCTTAAAGATATGTTGGAAATGATGAGAGAAGATGTGGAAGAACGAAGAGCACATCGCAAAATGATGTCTTCAAGGTACACTAATCCTAAACCAATTTCAAATACTCAATTGTCTTTGGAAAATGATCATTTATGTGATGAAGTTCAGCCTATGGTTGAAGTAGAAAATGGAAAAATTGAAAATGAAATGCTTTATGGTTTAGTTGCAACACATGCGAATGAGGTTAGTAGGGGATTAGATTGTAAGGACTTATTTTCCTGTATCCCTTCGACTATTGTAAAACCTATGCTTAATGATGTACATATTGATGTGTGTGGGTCTGGGAAAAAGGGACAAAAGGCTAAAACAAAAGCAAATGAATTTATGGAAAAAGAATATTGTGCGAAAATGAGTGTGAGAGATAAGCATGAGATTAGTTTATGGCCTATACAAAAAAATGACAGAAAAGCCAAAATTGTGAGCTCGTGTGAAAGAGTCAATGAGGTTAAATCTATTTTGTTTTCAAAGCAAAATATTTTTAGACTTTTATGGAAAGGAACTTGTTGTTTAATGGGCGAGCTCAAACCATGTTTGTCTAGTGTTTCTTTTGAGTTCTTACAGGAAGCAAGAGATCTTATACAACATCTCGAAGCGAAGATTCCTTCTAAAGTAAAGAATGTCCACAAACACAATGGCAACTTGTTTATTGTGATGAAATACTCCAAATTTTCTTCTAAGTTCATCCATGGCAGCAAGCATAAAGTGTTCAAAAGAAGACATAAAGATTTTGATTTGAGGACAAATCCTTCTAAAGAAAGGGGGGATGATATGAATTCAACTACCAACTTATTGCATGCACATGAAGGAGCAATTACAAGAAGAAGGAAAAGAAGATTCCAAGAGGATTATAACAATTACACGGCAGAATTTTAAATAAAGAAATTTCTAGATTTCTTATCTTGGGACTTTTTGATTTCAAAGCTTGCCAACCGTGCTCATAATTGCAAGGGACCTTCTAGAAGATTTGGCTGAGTCTATTTAAAGCATATCTACCATTTTGTCTAGCATTTAAGCCATGCAATTGAGTTTTGGTTTCCTAGGCCTTATTTTCTACAAAATGCATTTAGTAGCTTTTTTAGTCCCTTTTGTATTCCAAGGCATGCACGAATTTTTGGCCTTTAAAATGGCCTGTAATACATCATTTTGGACAGAGTTGATGAATGAAAAACTTGTGTTTTCTTGAACCCCATTTGGTGTTTCTTTTCTTTCAAATCTTTCTTTAGGTTGGAAGATAAATCAATTCATTGGATTAGTCTTGATCGAACTAATTCTGGAGTGAGTTGTCTTAGGATCTAAGGGAGACCACTTTAGATTTTGAGTGTGATCTATGTTAGCTATCATTGCGAGTTTTTACAAGGATCCTAGAAGGACCTCTAGCTTTGTAAAATTCAAGCAAGGATCGACGCTTATCATTTGGTATCAGAGCATTTGGTCGACATTCCTTGGCCGGCTCTAGAGGTAAACTATCTTTCCAACATGTCACATAATGAACACAATTCAACACATGTACGGGTTTTGATACCGTTCTTGAAGCTCTTAAAGATATGTTGGAAATGATGAGAGAAGATATGGAAGAACGAAGAGCACATCGCAAAATGATGTCTTCAAGGTACACTAATCCTAAACCAATTTCAAATACTCAATTGTCTTTGGAAAATGATCATTTATGTGATGAAGTTCAGCCTATGGTTGAAGTAGAAAATGGAAAAATTGAAAATGAAATGCTTTATGGTTTAGTTGCAACACATGCGAATGAGGTTAGTAGGGGATTAGATTGTAAGGACTTATTTTCTTGTATCCCTTCGACTATTGTAAAACCTATGCTTAATGATGTACATATTGATGTGTGTGGGTATGGGAAAAAGGGACAAAAGGCTAAAACAAAAGCAAATGAATTTATGGAAAAAGAATATTGTGCGAAAATGAGTGTGAGAGATAAGCATGAGATTAGTCTATGGCCTATACAAAAAAAATGACAGAAAAGCCAAAATTGTGAGCTCGTGTGAAAGAGTCAATGAGGTTAAATCTATTTTGTTTTCAAAGCAAAATATTTTTAGACTTTTATGGAAAGGAACTTGTTGTTTAATGGGCGAGCTCAAACCATGTTTGTCTAGTGTTTCTTTTGAGTTCTTACAGGAAGCAAGAGATCTTATACAACATCTCGAAGCGAAGATTCCTTCTAAAGTAAAGAATGTCCACAAACACAATGGCAACTTGTTTATTGTGATGAAATACTCCAAATTTTCTTCTAAGTTCATCCATGGCAGCAAGCATAAAGTGTTCAAAAGAAGACATAAAGATTTTGATTTGAGGACAAATCCTTCTAAAGAAAGGGGGGATGATATGAATTCAACTACCAACTTATTGCATGCACATGAAGGAGCAATTACAAGAAGAAGGAAAAGAAGATTCCAAGAGGATTATAACAATTACACGGCAGAATTTTAAATAAAGAAATTTCTAGATTTCTTATCTTGGGACTTTTTGATTTCAAAGCTTGCCAACCGTGCTCATAATTGCAAGGGACCTTCTAGAAGATTTGGCTGAGTCTATTTAAAGCATATCTACCATTTTGTCTAGCATTTAAGCCATGCAATTTTGTTTTGGTTTCCTAGGCCTTATTTTCTACAAAATGCATTTAGTAGCTTTTTTAGTCCCTTTTGTATTCCAAGGCATGCACGAATTTTTGCCTTTAAAATGGCCTGTAATACATCATTTTGGACAGAGTTGATGAATGAAAAACTTGTGTTTTCTTGAACCCCATTTGGTGTTTCTTTTCTTTCAAATCTTTCTTTTGGTTGGAAGATAAATCAATTCATTGGATTAGTCTTGATCGAACTAATTCTGGAGTGAGTTGTCTTAGGATCTAAGGGAGACCACTTTAGATTTTGAGTGTGATCTATGTTAGCTATCATTGCGAGTTTTTACAAGGATCCTAGAAGGACCTCTAGCTTTGTAAAATTCAAGCAAGGATCGCGCTTATCATTTGGTATCGAGCATTTGGTCGACATTCCTTGGCCGGCTCTAGAGGTAAACTATCTTTCAACATGTCACATAATGAACACAATTCAACACATGTACGGGTTTTGATGACCGTTCTTGAAGCTCTTAAAGATATGTTGGAAATGATGAGAGAAGATGTGGAAGAACGAAGAGCACATCGCAAAATGATGTCTTCAAGGTACACTAATCCTAAACCAATTTCAAATACTCAATTGTCTTTGGAAAATGATCATTTATGTGATGAAGTTCAGCCTATGGTTGAAGTAGAAAATGGAAAAATTGAAAATGAAATGCTTTATGGTTTAGTTGCAACACATGCGAATGAGGTTAGTAGGGGATTAGATTGTAAGGACTTATTTTTCTGTATCCCTTCGACTATTGTAAAACCTATGCTTAATGATGTACATATTGATGTGTGTGGAGTGCTGGGAAAAAGGGACAAAAGGCTAAAACAAAAGCAAATGAATTTATGGAAAAAGAATATTGTGCGAAAATGAGTGTGAGAGATAAGCATGAGATTAGTTTATGGCCTATACAAAAAAATGACAGAAAAGCCAAAATTGTGAGCTCGTGTGAAAGAGTCAATGAGGTTAAATCTATTTTGTTTTCAAAGCAAAATATTTTTAGACTTTTATGGAAAGGAACTTGTTGTTTAATGGGCGAGCTCAAACCATGTTTGTCTAGTGTTTCTTTTGAGTTCTCTTACAGGAAGCAAGAGATCTTATACAACATCTCAAGCGAAGATTCCTTCTAAAGTAAAGAATGTCCACAAACACAATGGCAACTTGTTTATTGTGATGAAATACTCCAAATTTTCTTCTAAGTTCATCCATGGCAAAGCAAGCATAAAGTGTTCAAAAGAAGACATAAAGATTTTGATTTGAGGACAAATCCTTCTAAAGAAAGGGGGGATGATATGAATTCAACTACCAACTTATTGCATGCACATGAAGGAGCAATTACAAGAAGAAGGAAAAGAAGATTCCAAGAGGATTATAACAATTACACGGCAGAATTTTAAATAAAGAAATTTCTAGATTTCTTATCTTGGGACTTTTTGATTTCAAAGCTTGCCAACCGTGCTCATAATTGCAAGGGACCTTCTAGAAGATTTGGTTGAGTCTATTTAAAGCATATCTACCATTTTGTCTAGCATTTAAGCCATGCAATTGAGTTTTGGTTTCCTAGGCCTTATTTTCTACAAAATGCATTTAGTAGCTTTTTTAGTCCCTTTTGTATTCCAAGGCATGCACGAATTTTTTGCCTTTAAAATGGCCTGTAATACATCATTTTGGACAGAGTTGATGAATGAAAAACTTGTGTTTTCTTGAACCCCATTTGGTGTTTCTTTTCTTTCAAATCTTTCTTTAGGTTTGAAGATAAATCAATTCATTGGATTAGTCTTGATCAAACTAATTCTGGAGTGAGTTGTCTTAGGATCTAAGGGTGACCACTTTAGATTTTGAGTGTGATCTATGTTAGCTATCATTGCGAGTTTTTACAAGGATCCTAGAAGGACCTCTAGCTTTGTAAACTTCAAGCAAGGATCGACGCTTATCATTTGGTGTCAGAGCATTTGGTCGACATTCCTTGGCCGGCTCTAGAGGTAAACTATCTTTTCAACATGCCACATAATGAACACAATTCAACACATGTACGGGTTTTGATCACCGTTCTTGAAGCTCTTAAAGATATGTTGGAAATGATGAGAGAAGATATGGAAGAACGTAGAGCACATCGCAAAATGATGTCTTCAAGGTACACTAATCCTAAACCAATTTCAAATACTCAATTGTCTTTGGAAAATGATCATTTATGTGTTGAAGTTCAGCCTTTGGTTGAAGTAGAAAATGGAAAAATTGAAAATGAAATGCTTTATGGTTTAGTTGCAACACATGCGAATGAGGTTAGTAGGGGATTAGATTGTAAGGACTTATTTTCCTGTATCCCTTCGACTATTGTAAAACCTATGCTTAATGATGTACATATTGATGTGTGTGGAGTGCAGGAAAAAGGGACAAAAGGCTAAAACAAAAGCAAATGAATTTATGGAAAAAGAATATTGTGCGAAAATGAGTGTGAGAGATAAGCATGAGATTAGTTTATGGCCTATACAAAAAAATGACAGAAAAGCCAAAATTGTGAGCTCGTGTGAAAGAGTCAATGAGGTTAAATCTATTTTGTTTTCAAAGCAAAATATTTTTAGACTTTTATGGAAAGGAACTTGTTGTTTAATGGGCGAGCTCAAACCATGTTTGTCTAGTGTTTCTTTTGAGTTCTTACAGGAAGCAAGAGATCTTATACAACATCTCGAAGCGAAGATTCCTTCTAAAGTAAAGAATGTCCACAAACACAATGGCAACTTGTTTATTGTGATGAAATACTCCAAATTTTCTTCTAAGTTCATCCATGGCAGCAAGCATAAAGTGTTCAAAAGAAGACATAAAGATTTTGATTTGAGGACAAATCCTTCTAAAGAAAGGGGGGATGATATGAATTCAACTACCAACTTATTGCATGCACATGAAGGAGCAATTACAAGAAGAAGGAAAAGAAGATTCCAAGAGGATTATAACAATTACACGGCAGAATTTTAAATAAAGAAATTTCTAGATTTCTTATCTTGGGACTTTTTGATTTCAAAGCTTGCCAACCGTGCTCATAATTGCAAGGGACCTTCTAGAAGATTTGGTTGAGTCTATTTAAAGCATATCTACCATTTTGTCTAGCATTTAAGCCATGCAATTGAGTTTTGGTTTCCTAGGCCTTATTTTCTACAAAATGCATTTAGTAGCTTTTTTAGTCCCTTTTGTATTCCAAGGCATGCACGAATTTTTGGCCTTTAAAATGGCCTGTAATACATCATTTTGGACAGAGTTGATGAATGAAAAACTTGTGTTTTCTTGAACCCCATTTGGTGTTTCTTTTCTTTCAAATCTTTCTTTAGGTTTGAAGATAAATCAATTCATTGGATTAGTCTTGATCAAACTAATGCGGAGTGAGTTGTCTTAGGATCTAAGGGTGACCACTTTAGATTTTGAGTGTGATCTATGTTAGCTATCATTGCGAGTTTTTACAAGGATCCTAGAAGGACCTCTAGCTTTGTAAACTTCAAGCAAGGATCGACGCTTATCATTTGGTGTCAGAGCATTTGGTCGACATTCCTTGGCCGGCTCTAGAGGTAAACTATCTTTTCAACATGCCACATAATGAACACAATTCAACACATGTACCGGGTTTTGATCACCGTTCTTGAAGCTCTTAAAGATATGTTGGAAATGATGAGAGAAGATATGGAAGAACGAAGAGCACATCGCAAAATGATGTCTTCAAGGTACACTAATCCTAAACCAATTTCAAATACTCAATTGTCTTTGGAAAATGATCATTTATGTGATGAAGTTCAGCCTATGGTTGAAGTAGAAAATGGAAAAATTGAAAATGAAATGCTTTATGGTTTAGTTGCAACACATGCGAATGAGGTTAGTAGGGGATTAGATTGTAAGGACTTATTTTTCTAAATCCCTTCGACTATTGTAAAACCTATGCTTAATGATGTACATATTGATGTGTGTGGGTCTGGGAAAAAGGGACAAAAGGCTAAAACAAAAGCAAATGAATTTATGGAAAAAGAATATTGTGCGAAAATGAGTGTGAGAGATAAGCATGAGATTAGTTTATGGCCTATACAAAAAATGACAGAAAAGCCAAAATTGTGAGCTCGTGTGAAAGAGTCAATGAGGTTAAATCTATTTTGTTTTCAAAGCAAAATATTTTTAGACTTTTATGGAAAGGAACTTGTTGTTTAATGGGCGAGCTCAAACCATGTTTGTCTAGTGTTTCTTTTGAGTTCTTACAGGAAGCAAGAGATCTTATACAACATCTCGAAGCGAAGATTCCTTCTAAAGTAAAGAATGTCCACAAACACAATGGCAACTTGTTTATTGTGATGAAATACTCCAAATTTTCTTCTAAGTTCATCCATGGCAGCAAGCATAAAGTGTTCAAAAGAAGACATAAAGATTTTGATTTGAGGACAAATCCTTCTAAAGAAAGGGGGGATGATATGAATTCAACTACCAACTTATTGCATGCACATGAAGGAGCAATTACAAGAAGAAGGAAAAGAAGATTCCAAGAGGATTATAACAATTACACGGCAGAATTTTAAATAAAGAAATTTCTAGATTTCTTATCTTGGGACTTTTTGATTTCAAAGCTTGCCAACCGTGCTCATAATTGCAAGGGACCTTCTAGAAGATTTGGTTGAGTCTATTTAAAGCATATCTACCATTTTGTCTAGCATTTAAGCCATGCAATTGAGTTTTGGTTTCCTAGGCCTTATTTTCTACAAAATGCATTTAGTAGCTTTTTTAGTCCCTTTTGTATTCCAAGGCATGCACGAATTTTTGGCCTTTAAAATGGCCTGTAATACATCATTTTGGACAGAGTTGATGAATGAAAAACTTGTGTTTTCTTGAACCCCATTTGGTGTTTCTTTTCTTTCAAATCTTTCTTTAGGTTTGAAGATAAATCAATTCATTGGATTAGTCTTGATCAAACTAATTCTGGAGTGAGTTGTCTTAGGATCTAAGGGTGACCACTTTAGATTTTGAGTGTGATCTAAGTTAGCTATCATTGCGAGTTTTTACAAGGATCCTAGAAGGACCTCTAGCTTTGTAAACTTCAAGCAAGGATCGACGCTTATCATTTGGTATCAGAGCATTTGGTCGACATTCCTTGGCCGGCTCTAGAGGTAAACTATCTTTTCAACATGTCACATAATGAACACAATTCAACACATGTACGGGTTTGATGACCGTTCTTGAAGCTCTTAAAGATATGTTGGAAATGATGAGAGAAGATATGGAAGAACGAAGAGCACATCGCAAAATGATGTCTTCAAGGTACACTAATCCTAAACCAATTTCAAATACTCAATTGTCTTTGGAAAATGATCATTTATGTGATGAAGTTCAGCCTATGGTTGAAGTAGAAAATGGAAAAATTGAAAATGAAATGCTTTATGGTTTAGTTGCAACACATGCGAATGAGGTTAGTAGGGGATTAGATTGTAAGGACTTATTTTCCTGTATCCCTTCGACTATTGTAAAACCTATGCTTAATGATGTACATATTGATGTGTGTGGGTGCAGGAAAAAGGGACAAAAGGCTAAAACAAAAGCAAATGAATTTATGGAAAAAGAATATTGTGCGAAAATGAGTGTGAGAGATAAGCATGAGATTAGTTTATGGCCTATACAAAAAAATGACAGAAAAGCCAAAATTGTGAGCTCGTGTGAAAGAGTCAATGAGGTTAAATCTATTTTGTTTTCAAAGCAAAATATTTTTAGACTTTTATGGAAAGGAACTTGTTGTTTAATGGGCGAGCTCAAACCATGTTTGTCTAGTGTTTCTTTTGAGTTCTTACAGGAAGCAAGAGATCTTATACAACATCTCGAAGCGAAGATTCCTTCTAAAGTAAAGAATGTCCACAAACACAATGGCAACTTGTTTATTGTGATGAAATACTCCAAATTTTCTTCTAAGTTCATCCATGGCAGCAAGCATAAAGTGTTCAAAAGAAGACATAAAGATTTTGATTTGAGGACAAATCCTTCTAAAGAAAGGGGGGATGATATGAATTCAACTACCAACTTATTGCATGCACATGAAGGAGCAATTACAAGAAGAAGGAAAAGAAGATTCCAAGAGGATTATAACAATTACACGGCAGAATTTTAAATAAAGAAATTTCTAGATTTCTTATCTTGGGACTTTTTGATTTCAAAGCTTGCCAACCGTGCTCATAATTGCAAGGGACCTTCTAGAAGATTTGGTTGAGTCTATTTAAAGCATATCTACCATTTTGTCTAGCATTTAAGCCATGCAATTGAGTTTTGGTTTCCTAGGCCTTATTTTCTACAAAATGCATTTAGTAGCTTTTTTAGTCCCTTTTGTATTCCAAGGCATGCACGAATTTTTGGCCTTTAAAATGGCCTGTAATACATCATTTTGGACAGAGTTGATGAATGAAAAACTTGTGTTTTCTTGAACCCCATTTGGTGTTTCTTTTCTTTCAAATCTTTCTTTAGGTTTGAAGATAAATCAATTCATTGGATTAGTCTTGATCAAACTAATTCTGGAGTGAGTTGTCTTAGGATCTAAGGGTGACCACTTTAGATTTTGAGTGTGATCTAAGTTAGCTATCATTGCGAGTTTTTACAAGGATCCTAGAAGGACCTCTAGCTTTGTAAACTTCAAGCAAGGATCGACGCTTATCATTTGGTATCGAGCATTTGGTCGACATTCCTTGGCGGCTCTAGAGGTAAACTATCTTTTCAACATGTCACATAATGAACACAATTCAACACATGCACCGGGTTTTGATGACCGTTCTTGAAGCTCTTAAAGATATGTTGGAAATGATGAGAGAAGATATGGAAGAACGAAGAGCACATCGCAAAATGATGTCTTCAAGGTACACTAATCCTAAACCAATTTCAAATACTCAATTGTCTTTGGAAAATGATCATTTATGTGATGAAGTTCAGCCTATGGTTGAAGTAGAAAATGGAAAAATTGAAAATGAAATGCTTTATGGTTTAGTTGCAACACATGCGAATGAGGTTAGTAGGGGATTAGATTGTAAGGACTTATTTTCCTGTATCCCTTCGACTATTGTAAAACCTATGCTTAATGATGTACATATTGATGTGTGTGGGTCTGGGAAAAAGGGACAAAAGGCTAAAACAAAAGCAAATGAATTTATGGAAAAAGAATATTGTGCGAAAATGAGTGTGAGAGATAAGCATGAGATTAGTTTATGGCCTATACAAAAAAATGACAGAAAAGCCAAAATTGTGAGCTCGTGTGAAAGAGTCAATGAGGTTAAATCTATTTTGTTTTCAAAGCAAAATATTTTTAGACTTTTATGGAAAGGAACTTGTTGTTTAATGGGCGAGCTCAAACCATGTTTGTCTAGTGTTTCTTTTGAGTTCTTACAGGAAGCAAGAGATCTTATACAACATCTCGAAGCGAAGATTCCTTCTAAAGTAAAGAATGTCCACAAACACAATGGCAACTTGTTTATTGTGATGAAATACTCCAAATTTTCTTCTAAGTTCATCCATGGCAGCAAGCATAAAGTGTTCAAAAGAAGACATAAAGATTTTGATTTGAGGACAAATCCTTCTAAAGAAAAGGGGATGATATGAATTCAACTACCAACTTATTGCATGCACATGAAGGAGCAATTACAAGAAGAAGGAAAAGAAGATTCCAAGAGGATTATAACAATTACACGGCAGAATTTTAAATAAAGAAATTTCTAGATTTCTTATCTTGGGACTTTTGATTTCAAAGCTTGCCAACCGTGCTCATAATTGCAAGGGACCTTCTAGAAGATTTGGTTGAGTCTATTTAAAGCATATCTACCATTTTGTCTAGCATTTAAGCCATGCAATTGAGTTTTGGTTTCCTAGGCCTTATTTTCTACAAAATGCATTTAGTAGCTTTTTTAGTCCCTTTTGTATTCCAAGGCATGCACGAATTTTTGGCCTTTAAAATGGCCGTAATACATCATTTTGGACAGAGTTGATGAATGAAAAACTTGTGTTTTCTTGAACCCCATTTGGTGTTTCTTTTCTTTCAAATCTTTCTTTAGGTTTGAAGATAAATCAATTCATTGGATTAGTCTTGATCAAACTAATTCTGGAGTGAGTTGTCTTAGGATCTAAGGGTGACCACTTTAGATTTTGAGTGTGATCTAAGTTAGCTATCATTGCGAGTTTTTACAAGGATCCTAGAAGGACCTCTAGCTTTGTAAACTTCAAGCAAGGATCGACGCTTATCATTTGGTATCGAGCATTTGGTCGACATTCCTTGGCCGGCTCTAGAGGTAAACTATCTTTTCAACATGCCACATAATGAACACAATTCAACACATGTACCGGGTTTCAGTACCGTTCTTGAAGCTCTTAAAGATATGTTGGAAATGATGAGAGAAGATATGGAAGAACGAAGAGCACATCGCAAAATGATGTCTTCAAGGTACACTAATCCTAAACCAATTTCAAATACTCAATTGTCTTTGGAAAATGATCATTTATGTGATGAAGTTCAGCCTATGGTTGAAGTAGAAAATGGAAAAATTGAAAATGAAATGCTTTATGGTTTAGTTGCAACACATGCGAATGAGGTTAGTAGGGGATTAGATTGTAAGGACTTATTTTCCTGTATCCCTTCGACTATTGTAAAACCTATGCTTAATGATGTACATATTGATGTGTGTGGGTCTGGGAAAAAGGGACAAAAGGCTAAAACAAAAGCAAATGAATTTATGGAAAAAGAATATTGTGCGAAAATGAGTGTGAGAGATAAGCATGAGATTAGTTTATGGCCTATATAAAAAAATGAGAAAAGCCAAAATTGTGAGCTCGTGTGAAAGAGTCAATGAGGTTAAATCTATTTTGTTTTCAAAGCAAAATATTTTTAGACTTTTATGGAAAGGAACTTGTTGTTTAATGGGCGAGCTCAAACCATGTTTGTCTAGTGTTTCTTTTGAGTTCTTACAGGAAGCAAGAGATCTTATACAACATCTCAAGCGAAGATTCCTTCTAAAGTAAAGAATGTCCACAAACACAATGGCAACTTGTTTATTGTGATGAAATACTCCAAATTTTCTTCTAAGTTCATCCATGGCAGCAAGCATAAAGTGTTCAAAAGAAGACATAAAGATTTTGATTTGAGGACAAATCCTTCTAAAGAAAGGGGGGATGATATGAATTCAACTACCAACTTATTGCATGCACATGAAGGAGCAATTACAAGAAGAAGGAAAAGAAGATTCCAAGAGGATTATAACAATTACACGGCAGAATTTTAAATAAAGAAATTTCTAGATTTCTTATCTTGGGACTTTTTGATTTCAAAGCTTGCCAACCGTGCTCATAATTGCAAGGGACCTTCTAGAAGATTTGGTTGAGTCTATTTAAAGCATATCTACCATTTTGTCTAGCATTTAAGCCATGCAATTGAGTTTTGGTTTCCTAGGCCTTATTTTCTACAAAATGCATTTAGTAGCTTTTTTAGTCCCTTTTGTATTCCAAGGCATGCACGAATTTTTGGCCTTTAAAATGGCCTGTAATACATCATTTTGGACAGAGTTGATGAATGAAAAACTTGTGTTTTCTTGAACCCCATTTGGTGTTTCTTTTCTTTCAAATCTTTCTTTAGGTTTGAAGATAAATCAATTCATTGGATTAGTCTTGATCAAACTAATTGGAGTGAGTTGTCTTAGGATCTAAGGGTGACCACTTTAGATTTTGAGTGTGATCTAAGTTAGCTATCATTGCGAGTTTTACAAGGATCCTAGAAGGACCTCTAGCTTTGTAAACTTCAAGCAAGGATCGACGCTTATCATTTGGTATCGAGCATTTGGTCGACATTCCTTGGCCGGCTCTAGAGGTAAACTATCTTTTCAACATGTCACATAATGAACACAATTCAACACATGCACTGGTTTTTGATACCGTTCTTGAAGCTCTTAAAGATATGTTGGAAATGATGAGAGAAGATATGGAAGAACGAAGAGCACATCGCAAAATGATGTCTTCAAGGTACACTAATCCTAAACCAATTTCAAATACTCAATTGTCTTTGGAAAATGATCATTTATGTGATGAAGTTCAGCCTATGGTTGAAGTAGAAAATGGAAAAATTGAAAATGAAATGCTTTATGGTTTAGTTGCAACACATGCGAATGAGGTTAGTAGGGGATTAGATTGTAAGGACTTATTTTCCTGTATCCCTTCGACTATTGTAAAACCTATGCTTAATGATGTACATATTGATGTGTGTGGAGTGGGAAAAAGGGACAAAAGGCTAAAACAAAAGCAAATGAATTTATGGAAAAAGAATATTGTGCGAAAATGAGTGTGAGAGATAAGCATGAGATTAGTTTATGGCCTATACAAAAAAATGACAGAAAAGCCAAAATTGTGAGCTCGTGTGAAAGAGTCAATGAGGTTAAATCTATTTTGTTTTCAAAGCAAAATATTTTTAGACTTTTATGGAAAGGAACTTGTTGTTTAATGGGCGAGCTCAAACCATGTTTGTCTAGTGTTTCTTTTGAGTTCTTACTGAGGAAGCAAGAGATCTTATACAACATCTCAAGCGAAGATTCCTTCTAAAGTAAAGAATGTCCACAAACACAATGGCAACTTGTTTATTGTGATGAAATACTCCAAATTTTCTTCTAAGTTCATCCATGGCGCAAGCATAAAGTGTTCAAAAGAAGACAAAAGATTTTGATTTGAGGACAAATCCTTCTAAAGAAAGGGGATGATATGAATTCAACTACCAACTTATTGCATGCACATGAAGGAGCAATTACAAGAAGAAGGAAAAGAAGATTCCAAGAGGATTATAACAATTACACGGCAGAATTTTAAATAAAGAAATTTCTAGATTTCTTATCTTGGGACTTTTTGATTTCAAAGCTTGCCAACCGTGCTCATAATTGCAAGGGACCTTCTAGAAGATTTGGTTGAGTCTATTTAAAGCATATCTACCATTTTGTCTAGCATTTAAGCCATGCAATTGAGTTTTGGTTTCCTAGGCCTTATTTTCTACAAAATGCATTTAGTAGCTTTTTTAGTCCCTTTTGTATTCCAAGGCATGCACGAATTTTTGGCCTTTAAAATGGCCTGTAATACATCATTTTGGACAGAGTTGATGAATGAAAAACTTGTGTTTTCTTGAACCCCATTTGGTGTTTCTTTTCTTTCAAATCTTTCTTTAGGTTTGAAGATAAATCAATTCATTGGATTAGTCTTGATCAAACTAATTCTGGAGTGAGTTGTCTTAGGATCTAAGGGTGACCACTTTAGATTTTGAGTGTGATCTAAGTTAGCTATCATTGCGAGTTTTTACAAGGATCCTAGAAGGACCTCTAGCTTTGTAAACTTCAAGCAAGGATCGACGCTTATCATTTGGTATCAGAGCATTTGGTCGACATTCCTTGGCCGGCTCTAGAGGTAAACTATCTTTTCAACATGCCACATAATGAACACAATTCAACACATGTACCGGGTTTCAGTACCGTTCTTGAAGCTCTTAAAGATATGTTGGAAATGATGAGAGAAGATATGGAAGAACGAAGAGCACATCGCAAAATGATGTCTTCAAGGTACACTAATCCTAAACCAATTTCAAATACTCAATTGTCTTTGGAAAATGATCATTTATGTGATGAAGTTCAGCCTATGGTTGAAGTAGAAAATGGAAAAATTGAAAATGAAATGCTTTATGGTTTAGTTGCAACACATGCGAATGAGGTTAGTAGGGGATTAGATTGTAAGGACTTATTTTTCTGTATCCCTTCGACTATTGTAAAACCTATGCTTAATGATGTACATATTGATGTGTGTGGAGTGCAGGAAAAAGGGACAAAAGGCTAAAACAAAAGCAAATGAATTTATGGAAAAAGAATATTGTGCGAAAATGAGTGTGAGAGATAAGCATGAGATTAGTTTATGGCCTATACAAAAAAATGACAGAAAAGCCAAAATTGTGAGCTCGTGTGAAAGAGTCAATGAGGTTAAATCTATTTTGTTTTCAAAGCAAAATATTTTTAGACTTTTATGGAAAGGAACTTGTTGTTTAATGGGCGAGCTCAAACCATGTTTGTCTAGTGTTTCTTTTGAGTTCTTACAGGAAGCAAGAGATCTTATACAACATCTCAAGCGAAGATTCCTTCTAAAGTAAAGAATGTCCACAAACACAATGGCAACTTGTTTATTGTGATGAAATACTCCAAATTTTCTTCTAAGTTCATCCATGGCAAAGCAAGCATAAAGTGTTCAAAAGAAGACATAAAGATTTTGATTTGAGGACAAATCCTTCTAAAGAAAGGGGGGATGATATGAATTCAACTACCAACTTATTGCATGCACATGAAGGAGCAATTACAAGAAGAAGGAAAAGAAGATTCCAAGAGGATTATAACAATTACACGGCAGAATTTTAAATAAAGAAATTTCTAGATTTCTTATCTTGGGACTTTTTGATTTTCAAGCTTGCCAACCGTGCTCGTAATTGCAAGGGACCTTCTAGAAGATTTGGTTGAGTCTATTTAAAGCATATCTACCATTTTGTCTAGCATTTAAGCCATGCAATTGAGTTTTGGTTTCCTAGGCCTTATTTTCTACAAAATGCATTTAGTAGCTTTTTAGTCCCTTTTTGTATTCCAAGGCATGCACGAATTTTTGGCCTTTAAAATGGCCTGTAATACATCATTTTGGACAGAGTTGATGAATGAAAAACTTGTGTTTTCTTGAACCCCATTTGGTGTTTCTTTTCTTTCAAATCTTTCTTTAGGTTTGAAGATAAATCAATTCATTGGATTAGTCTTGATCAAACTAATTCTGGAGTGAGTTGTCTTAGGATCTAAGGGTGACCACTTTAGATTTTGAGTGTGATCTAAGTTAGCTATCATTGCGAGTTTTTACAAGGATCCTAGAAGGACCTCTAGCTTTGTAAACTTCAAGCAAGGATCGACGCTTATCATTTGGTATCAGAGCATTTGGTCGACATTCCTTGGCCGGCTCTAGAGGTAAACTATCTTTTCAACATGTCACATGATGAACACAATTCAACACATGCACCGGGTTTCAGTACCGTTCTTGAAGCTCTTAAAGATATGTTGGAAATGATGAGAGAAGATATGGAAGAACGAAGAGCACATCGCAAAATGATGTCTTCAAGGTACACTAATCCTAAACCAATTTCAAATACTCAATTGTCTTTGGAAAATGATCATTTATGTGATGAAGTTCAGCCTATGGTTGAAGTAGAAAATGGAAAAATTGAAAATGAAATGCTTTATGGTTTAGTTGCAACACATGCGAATGAGGTTAGTAGGGGATTAGATTGTAAGGACTTATTTTCCTGTATCCCTTCGACTATTGTAAAACCTATGCTTAATGATGTACATATTGATGTGTGTGGGTCTGGGAAAAAGGGACAAAAGGCTAAAACAAAAGCAAATGAATTTATGGAAAAAGAATATTGTGCAAATGAGTGTGAGAGATAAGCATGAGATTAGTTTATGGCCTATACAAAAAAATGACAGAAAAGCCAAAATTGTGAGCTCGTGTGAAAGAGTCAATGAGGTTAAATCTATTTTGTTTTCAAAGCAAAATATTTTTAGACTTTTATGGAAAGGAACTTGTTGTTTAATGGGCGAGCTCAAACCATGTTTGTCTAGTGTTTCTTTTGAGTTCTTACAGAAGCAAGAGATCTTATACAACATCGAAGCGAAGATTCCTTCTAAAGTAAAGAATGTCCACAAACACAATGGCAACTTGTTTATTGTGATGAAATACTCCAAATTTTCTTCTAAGTTCATCCATGGCAGCAAGCATAAAGTGTTCAAAAGAAGACATAAAGATTTTGATTTGAGGACAAATCCTTCTAAAGAAAAGGGGATGATATGAATTCAACTACCAACTTATTGCATGCACATGAAGGAGCAATTACAAGAAGAAGGAAAAGAAGATTCCAAGAGGATTATAACAATTACACGGCAGAATTTTAAATAAAGAAATTTCTAGATTTCTTATCTTGGGACTTTTTGATTTCAAAGCTTGCCAACCGTGCTCATAATTGCAAGGGACCTTCTAGAAGATTTGGTTGAGTCTATTTAAAGCATATCTACCATTTTTGTCTAGCATTTAAGCCATGCAATTGAGTTTTGGTTTCCTAGGCCTTATTTTCTACAAAATGCATTTAGTAGCTTTTTTAGTCCCCTTTGTATTCCAAGGCATGCACGAATTTTTGGCCTTTAAAATGGCCTGTAATACATCATTTTGGACAGAGTTGATGAATGAAAAACTTGTGTTTTCTTGAACCCCATTTGGTGTTTCTTTTCTTTCAAATCTTTCTTTAGGTTTGAAGATAAATCAATTCATTGGATTAGTCTTGATCAAACTAATTCGGAGTGAGTTGTCTTAGGATCTAAGGGTGACCACTTTAGATTTTGAGTGTGATCTAAGTTAGCTATCATTGCGAGTTTTTACACAAGGATCCTAGAAGGACCTCTAGCTTTGTAAACTTCAAGCAAGGATCGACGCTTATCATTTGGTATCAGAGCATTTGGTCGACATTCCTTGGCCGGCTCTAGAGGTAAACTATCTTTTCAACATGTCACATAATGAACACAATTCAACACATGCACCGGGTTTTGATGACCGTTCTTGAAGCTCTTAAAGATATGTTGGAAATGATGAGAGAAGATATGGAAGAACGAAGAGCACATCGCAAAATGATGTCTTCAAGGTACACTAATCCTAAACCAATTTCAAATACTCAATTGTCTTTGGAAAATGATCATTTATGTGATGAAGTTCAGCCTATGGTTGAAGTAGAAAATGGAAAAATTGAAAATGAAATGCTTTATGGTTTAGTTGCAACACATGCGAATGAGGTTAGTAGGGGATTAGATTGTAAGGACTTATTTTTCTAAATCCCTTCGACTATTGTAAAACCTATGCTTAATGATGTACATATTGATGTGTGTGGGTCTGGGAAAAAGGGACAAAAGGCTAAAACAAAAGCAAATGAATTTATGGAAAAAGAATATTGTGCGAAAATGAGTGTGAGAGATAAGCATGAGATTAGTTTATGGCCTATACAAAAAAATGACAGAAAAGCCAAAATTGTGAGCTCGTGTGAAAGAGTCAATGAGGTTAAATCTATTTTGTTTTCAAAGCAAAATATTTTTAGACTTTTATGGAAAGGAACTTGTTGTTTAATGGGCGAGCTCAAACCATGTTTGTCTAGTGTTTCTTTTGAGTTCTTACAGAAGCAAGAGATCTTATACAACATCTCGAAGCGAAGATTCCTTCTAAAGTAAAGAATGTCCACAAACACAATGGCAACTTGTTTATTGTGATGAAATACTCCAAATTTTCTTCTAAGTTCATCCATGGCAGCAAGCATAAAGTGTTCAAAAGAAGACATAAAGATTTTGATTTGAGGACAAATCCTTCTAAAGAAAGGGGGGATGATATGAATTCAACTACCAACTTATTGCATGCACATGAAGGAGCAATTACAAGAAGAAGGAAAAGAAGATTCCAAGAGGATTATAACAATTACACGGCAGAATTTTAAATAAAGAAATTTCTAGATTTCTTATCTTGGGACTTTTTGATTTCAAAGCTTGCCAACCGTGCTCGTAATTGCAAGGGACCTTCTAGAAGATTTGGTTGAGTCTATTTAAAGCATATCTACCATTTTTTCTAGCATTTAAGCCATGCAATTGAGTTTTGGTTTCCTAGGCCTTATTTTCTACAAAATGCATTTAGTAGCTTTTTTAGTCCCCTTTGTATTCCAAGGCATGCACGAATTTTTGGCCTTTAAAATGGCCTGTAATACATCATTTTGGACAGAGTTGATGAATGAAAAACTTGTGTTTTCTTGAACCCCATTTGGTGTTTCTTTTCTTTCAAATCTTTCTTTAGGTTTGAAGATAAATCAATTCATTGGATTAGTCTTGATCAAACTAATTGCAGGAGTGAGTTGTCTTAGGATCTAAGGGTGACCACTTTAGATTTTGAGTGTGATCTAAGTTAGCTATCATTGCGAGTTTTTACAAGGATCCTAGAAGGACCTCTAGCTTTGTAAACTTCAAGCAAGGATCGACGCTTATCATTTGGTATCAGAGCATTTGGTCGACATTCCTTGGCCGGCTCTAGAGGTAAACTATCTTTTCAACATGTCACATGATGAACACAATTCAACACATGTACCGGGTTTGAGTACCGTTCTTGAAGCTCTTAAAGATATGTTGGAAATGATGAGAGAAGATATGGAAGAACGAAGAGCACATCGCAAAATGATGTCTTCAAGGTACACTAATCCTAAACCAATTTCAAATACTCAATTGTCTTTGGAAAATGATCATTTATGTGATGAAGTTCAGCCTATGGTTGAAGTAGAAAATGGAAAAATTGAAAATGAAATGCTTTATGGTTTAGTTGCAACACATGCGAATGAGGTTAGTAGGGGATTAGATTGTAAGGACTTATTTTCCTGTATCCCTTCGACTATTGTAAAACCTATGCTTAATGATGTACATATTGATGTGTGTGGGTGCTGGGAAAAAGGGACAAAAGGCTAAAACAAAAGCAAATGAATTTATGGAAAAAGAATATTGTGCGAAAATGAGTGTGAGAGATAAGCATGAGATTAGTTTATGGCCTATACAAAAAAATGACAGAAAAGCCAAAATTGTGAGCTCGTGTGAAAGAGTCAATGAGGTTAAATCTATTTTGTTTTCAAAGCAAAATATTTTTAGACTTTTATGGAAAGGAACTTGTTGTTTAATGGGCGAGCTCAAACCATGTTTGTCTAGTGTTTCTTTTGAGTTCTTACAGAAGCAAGAGATCTTATACAACATCTCGAAGCGAAGATTCCTTCTAAAGTAAAGAATGTCCACAAACACAATGGCAACTTGTTTATTGTGATGAAATACTCCAAATTTTCTTCTAAGTTCATCCATGGCAGCAAGCATAAAGTGTTCAAAAGAAGACATAAAGATTTTGATTTGAGGACAAATCCTTCTAAAGAAAGGGGGGATGATATGAATTCAACTACCAACTTATTGCATGCACATGAAGGAGCAATTACAAGAAGAAGGAAAAGAAGATTCCAAGAGGATTATAACAATTACACGGCAGAATTTTAAATAAAGAAATTTCTAGATTTCTTATCTTGGGACTTTTTGATTTCAAAGCTTGCCAACCGTGCTCGTAATTGCAATGGACCTTCTAGAAGATTTGGTTGAGTCTATTTAAAGCATATCTACCATTTTTTCTAGCATTTAAGCCATGCAATTGAGTTTTGGTTTCCTAGGCCTTATTTTCTACAAAATGCATTTAGTAGCTTTTTTAGTCCCCTTTGTATTCCAAGGCATGCACGAATTTTTGGCCTTTAAAATGGCCTGTAATACATCATTTTGGACAGAGTTGATGAATGAAAAACTTGTGTTTTCTTGAACCCCATTTGGTGTTTCTTTTCTTTCAAATCTTTCTTTAGGTTTGAAGATAAATCAATTCATTGGATTAGTCTTGATCAAACTAATTCTGGAGTGAGTTGTCTTAGGATCTAAGGGTGACCACTTTAGATTTTGAGTGTGATCTAAGTTAGCTATCATTGCGAGTTTTTACAAGGATCCTAGAAGGACCTCTAGCTTTGTAAACTTCAAGCAAGGATCGACGCTTATCATTTGGTATCAGAGCATTTGGTCGACATTCCTTGGCCGGCTCTAGAGGTAAACTATCTTTTCAACATGTCACATGATGAACACAATTCAACACATGTACCGGGTTTCAGTACCGTTCTTGAAGCTCTTAAAGATATGTTGGAAATGATGAGAGAAGATATGGAAGAACGAAGAGCACATCGCAAAATGATGTCTTCAAGGTACACTAATCCTAAACCAATTTCAAATACTCAATTGTCTTTGGAAAATGATCATTTATGTGATGAAGTTCAGCCTATGGTTGAAGTAGAAAATGGAAAAATTGAAAATGAAATGCTTTATGGTTTAGTTGCAACACATGCGAATGAGGTTAGTAGGGGATTAGATTGTAAGGACTTATTTTCCTGTATCCCTTCGACTATTGTAAAACCTATGCTTAATGATGTACATATTGATGTGTGTGGGTCTGGGAAAAAGGGACAAAAGGCTAAAACAAAAGCAAATGAATTTATGGAAAAAGAATATTGTGCGAAAATGAGTGTGAGAGATAAGCATGAGATTAGTTTATGGCCTATACAAAAAAATGACAGAAAAGCCAAAATTGTGAGCTCGTGTGAAAGAGTCAATGAGGTTAAATCTATTTTGTTTTCAAAGCAAAATATTTTTAGACTTTTATGGAAAGGAACTTGTTGTTTAATGGGCGAGCTCAAACCATGTTTGTCTAGTGTTTCTTTTGAGTTCTTACAGGAAGCAAGAGATCTTATACAACATCTCGAAGCGAAGATTCCTTCTAAAGTAAAGAATGTCCACAAACACAATGGCAACTTGTTTATTGTGATGAAATACTCCAAATTTTCTTCTAAGTTCATCCATGGCAAAGCAAGCATAAAGTGTTCAAAAGAAGACATAAAGATTTTGATTTGAGGACAAATCCTTCTAAAGATAGGGGGGATGATATGAATTCAACTACCAACTTATTGCATGCACATGAAGGAGCAATTACAAGAAGAAGGAAAAGAAGATTCCAAGAGGATTATAACAATTACACGGCAGAATTTTAAATAAAGAAATTTCTAGATTTCTTATCTTGGGACTTTTTGATTTCAAAGCTTGCCAACCGTGCTCGTAATTGCAATGGACCTTCTAGAAGATTTGGTTGAGTCTATTTAAAGCATATCTACCATTTTTTCTAGCATTTAAGCCATGCAATTGAGTTTTGGTTTCCTAGGCCTTATTTTCTACAAAATGCATTTAGTAGCTTTTTTAGTCCCCTTTGTATTCCAAGGCATGCACGAATTTTTGGCCTTTAAAATGGCCTGTAATACATCATTTTGGACAGAGTTGATGAATGAAAAACTTGTGTTTTCTTGAACCCCATTTGGTGTTTCTTTTCTTTCAAATCTTTCTTTAGGTTTGAAGATAAATCAATTCATTGGATTAGTCTTGATCAAACTAATTCAGAGTGAGTTGTCTTAGGATCTAAGGGTGACCACTTTAGATTTTGAGTGTGATCTAAGTTAGCTATCATTGCGAGTTTTACAAGGATCCTAGAAGGACCTCTAGCTTTGTAAACTTCAAGCAAGGATCGACGCTTATCATTTGGTATCGAGCATTTGGTCGACATTCCTTGGCCGGCTCTAGAGGTAAACTATCTTTTCAACATGTCACATGATGAACACAATTCAACACATGTACCGGGTTTGATCACCGTTCTTGAAGCTCTTAAAGATATGTTGGAAATGATGAGAGAAGATATGGAAGAACGAAGAGCACATCGCAAAATGATGTCTTCAAGGTACACTAATCCTAAACCAATTTCAAATACTCAATTGTCTTTGGAAAATGATCATTTATGTGATGAAGTTCAGCCTATGGTTGAAGTAGAAAATGGAAAAATTGAAAATGAAATGCTTTATGGTTTAGTTGCAACACATGCGAATGAGGTTAGTAGGGGATTAGATTGTAAGGACTTATTTTCCTGTATCCCTTCGACTATTGTAAAACCTATGCTTAATGATGTACATATTGATGTGTGTGGGTCTGGGAAAAAGGGACAAAAGGCTAAAACAAAAGCAAATGAATTTATGGAAAAAGAATATTGTGCGAAAATGAGTGTGAGAGATAAGCATGAGATTAGTTTATGGCCTATACAAAAAAATGACAGAAAAGCCAAAATTGTGAGCTCGTGTGAAAGAGTCAATGAGGTTAAATCTATTTTGTTTTCAAAGCAAAATATTTTTAGACTTTTATGGAAAGGAACTTGTTGTTTAATGGGCGAGCTCAAACCATGTTTGTCTAGTGTTTCTTTTGAGTTCTTACAGGAAGCAAGAGATCTTATACAACATCTCGAAGCGAAGATTCCTTCTAAAGTAAAGAATGTCCACAAACACAATGGCAACTTGTTTATTGTGATGAAATACTCCAAATTTTCTTCTAAGTTCATCCATGGCAGCAAGCATAAAGTGTTCAAAAGAAGACATAAAGATTTTGATTTGAGGACAAATCCTTCTAAAGAAAGGGGGGATGATATGAATTCAACTACCAACTTATTGCATGCACATGAAGGAGCAATTACAAGAAGAAGGAAAAGAAGATTCCAAGAGGATTATAACAATTACACGGCAGAATTTTAAATAAAGAAATTTCTAGATTTCTTATCTTGGGACTTTTTGATTTCAAAGCTTGCCAACCGTGCTCGTAATTGCAAGGGACCTTCTAGAAGATTTGGTTGAGTCTATTTAAAGCATATCTACCATTTTTTCTAGCATTTAAGCCATACAATTGAGTTTTGGTTTCCTAGGCCTTATTTTCTACAAAATGCATTTAGTAGCTTTTTTAGTCCCCTTTGTATTCCAAGGCATGCACGAATTTTTGGCCTTTAAAATGGCCTGTAATACATCATTTTGGACAGAGTTGATGAATGAAAAACTTGTGTTTTCTTGAACCCCATTTGGTGTTTCTTTTCTTTCAAATCTTTCTTTAGGTTTGAAGATAAATCAATTCATTGGATTAGTCTTGATCAAACTAATGCAGGTGAGTTGTCTTAGGATCTAAGGGTGACCACTTTAGATTTTGAGTGTGATCTAAGTTAGCTATCATTGCGAGTTTTTACAAGGATCCTAGAAGGACCTCTAGCTTTGTAAACTTCAAGCAAGGATCGACGCTTATCACTGCTAGACCATGTAGGATCTTGCCTCGGTTGCATATCTCGGGTGTTGGCCACTTAATATTCCTCTTGTTGAGCTTTGTTTGGCTCCTAAAATTCTTCGAGCTTTTTATGATCTGTGTGGATGACAAACTCTTTTTGCCACAATAAGGTATCTAAACTTGCAAACCCCTCACAAGTGCATGTGGTTTTTTCTCATATGGTACGTATTCGAGTAGCTCTCTGTTTCACTTTTTACTAATAAACAGGATTGGCCTTGTGTTGTGGCTTTGAAATAGCTCTTATGCCTATTCCATTTGCATCTCATTAAATCTCAAATGATCGATCAAAGTTAGGTAGAGCATGACACGGTGCATTGGTCGGTTTTTCTTTTCGTTCTTTGAATGCATTCTCTTGCTTCTGATTCCACAAGAAGACAATCTTTTTAACACGTTCATTCTACTATCAGGCTATGCTAATAAATACCTTGAGAAACCTCGTATAGAAATTAGCTAAACAAAGAAGGATCTTACCTGGGTTAAATTTGTGGGTGTTGTCCTCACTTAGAATGTCTCTTTTGGAGCTTTATTTGGCTATGAGACGCTATAAGCTTTCATGAACCTCGTGGGTGACAAACTCTTTTGGCCACAATTAGGGTCACGAAACTTGCAAAATCCCTAACTAGTGCATGTAGTTCTAATTCAAATGACGCGTATTAATGATGTGCTCCATTTAGCTTTTCACGAAGATATATGGTTGGCCAGTTTTCTAGCATAAAAAAAAAGCCCTTATACCTATTCCATTTGCATCACATTCAATCTCAAAAGATCAATAAGAGTTAGAAAGAGCAAGACATGGTGCATTGGTCAATTTTTTTTTTAATTCATTTAATGCTTTCTATTGCATTTGCTTTCCCGAATATATTAATTTTTTTTTGCGATGGTCAGGCTATGTTCCTGAATGTCCTCATAAACCTCCTGTACAAACTAGCTAAATCATTTAAAGATCTTACCTCCATTGCATTTGTGGCCGTTGCCACTTAGCATGTCTTATTTATAGCTTTTGCTTTCATTTTCATGCTAATTTCACAAACTCTTTTTTGACACGTTCCTTCGATGTAAGGCAATGCCACTGAAATCCTCAATAAACCTCTTGTGGAAACTTCTAGACCATGTAGGATCTTGCCTCGGTTGCATATCTGGGGTGTTGGCGACTTAGCATGCCTCTTGTTCAGCTTTGTTTGTCTCCTAAGATTCTTCAAGCTTTCATGATCTGTGTGTATCAAACTCTTTTTGCCACAAGTAAGGTATCCAATGTTGCAAACCCCTCACAAGTGCATGTGGTTCTTTCATAGCACGTATTCGAGTAGCTCTCGTTTCGCTTTTTACTAAAAAATAGGATTGGCCTTGTGTTGTGGCTTTGAAATAGCTCTTTATGCCTATTCCATTTTCTTCTCATTAAATCTCAAAGGATCGATCAGAGTTAAGTAGAGCACGACAAGGTGCATTGGTCGGTTTTTCTTTTTGTTAATTGAATGCATTCTCTTACTTTTGAATCCATTAGAATTTGAAAATCTTTTTAATAAGTTCATTCTATTGTGAATCTATACGAATGAAATCCTCGATAAACCTCGTATAGAAACTAGCCTCTTGTTGAGCTATGTTTGGCTCCTAAAATTCTTCGAGCTTTCATGGTATGTGTGGATGACAAACTCTTTTTGCCACAAGTAAGGTATCCAAACTTGCAAGCCCCTCACAAGTGCATGTGGTTTTTTCTCATATGGCACATATTCGAGTAGCTCTCTGTTTCCCTTTTTACTAATAAACGGGATTGGCCTTGTGTTGTGGCTTTGAAATAGCTCTTATGCCTATTCCATTTGCATCTCATTAAATCTCAAATGATCGATCAAAGTTAGGTAGAGCATGACACGGTGCATTGGTCGGTTTTTCTTTTCGTTCTTTGAATGCATTCTCTTGCTTCTGATTCCACAAGAATTTGACAATCTTTTTAACACGTTCATTCTACTATCAGGCTATGCTAATAAATAACTTGAGAAACCTCGTATAGAAATTAGCTAAACAAAGAAGGATCTTACCCTGGTTAAATTTGTGGGTGTCGTCCTCACTTAGAATGTCTCTTTTGGAGCTTTATTTGGCTCTTTTGGCCACAATTAGGGTCACGAAACTTGCAAAAGCCCTAACTAGTGCATGTAGTTCTTATTCAAATGACACGTCTTAATGATGTGCTCCATTTAGCTTTTCACGAAGATATATGATTGGCCCAGTTTCTATTATCAAAACAGCTCTTATACGTCTATTCCATTTGCATCTCATTCAATCTCAAAAGATCAATAAGAGATAGAAAGAGCAAGACATGGTGCATTGGTCAATTTTTCTTTTAATTCATCGAATGCTTTCTGTTGCATTTGCTTTCCTGAATATATAAAGTTGTTTTTCCGAGGATGAGGCTATGCTCCTGAAAGTCATGATAAACCTCCTTTAGAAACTAGCTAAATCATTGAAAGATCTCACCTTCATTGCATTTGTGGCCGTCGCCGCTTCGCATGTCTCTTATGTAGCTTTATTTTGCTCTTAAGACGCATAAAGTTGTCATGATCAATCTGTGTGGATGCCAAACTCCTTTGCCACAAATAAGGTTTCCAAACATCCAAAGCCCTTAAAATTGCATGTTGTTCTTTCTCAAATGTCGCGTATTTAAGTGGTGCTCCATTCAATGTTTCGCTAAAAGACATGATTGGCCTTTTTTTTCTAGTATTGATAAAGCTATTAACCTAATCACTTTTATTATATTCAATCTCAAAAGATCGATCAAAGTAGGTGTAGCGAGACGGAGCACTTGTTAATAATTCTTTCAATTCATTGGATGCCTTCTTTTGATATCATTTTCATTCCAATTTCACGGTTCTTTTAACACGTTCCTTCGATGGTTAGATAATGCCACTGAAATCCTTAATAAACATCCTGTAGAAACTGCTAGACCATGTAGGATCTTGCCTCGGTTGCATATATGTGGGGTGTTGGCCACTTAATGTGCCTCTTGTTGAGCTTTGTTTGGCTCCTAAAATTCTTCGAGCTTTCATGGTATGTGTGGATGACAAACTCTTTTTGCCACAAGTAAGGTATCCAAACTTGCAAACCCCTCACAAGTGCATGTGGTTTTTTCTCATATGGCACATATTCGAGTAGCTCTCTGTTTCGCTTTTTACTAATAAACAGGATTGGCTTTGTGTTGTGGCTTTGAAATAGCTCTTATGCCTATTCCATTTGCATCTCATTAAATCTCAAATGATCGATCAAAGTTAGGTAGAGCATGACACGGTGCATTGGTCGGATTTTCTTTTCGTTCTTTGAATGCATTCTCTTGCTTCTGATTCCACAAGAATTTGACAATCTTTTTAACACGTTCATTCTACTATCAAGCTATGCTAATAAATACCTTGAGAAACCTCGTATAGAAATTAGCTAAACAAAGAAGGATCTTACCCCGGTTAAATTTGTGGGTGTCGTCCTCACTTAGAATGTCTCTTTTGGAGCTTTATTTGGCTCTTTTGGCCACAATTAGGGTCACGAAACTTGCAAAAGCCCTAACTAGTGCATGTAGTTCTTATTCAAATGACACGTCTTAATGATGTGCTCCATTTAGCTTTTCACGAAGATATATGATTGGCCCATTTTCTATTATCAAAACAGCTCTTATACGTCTATTCCATTTGCATCTCATTCAATCTCAAAAGATCAATAAGAGTTAGAAAGAGCAAGACATGGTGAATTGGTCAAATTTTCTTTTAATTCATCGAATGCTTTCTGTTGCACTTGTTTTCCTGAATATATAAAGTTGCTTTTCCGAGGTTGAGGCTATGCTCCTGAAAGACATGATGAACCTCCTGTAGAAACTAGCTAAATCATTTAAAGATCTCACCTTCATTTCATTTGTGGCCGTTGCCGCTTCGCATGTCTCTTTTGTAGCTTTATTTTGCTCTTAAGACGCCTAAAGCTGTCATGATCGATCAGTGTGGATGCCAAACTCCTTTGCCACAAATAAGGTTTCCAAACATCCAAAGCCCTTACAATTGCATGTTGTTCTTTCTCAAATGTCGCGTATTTAAGTTGTGCTCCATTCAATGTTTCGCTAAAAGACATGATTGGCCTTTTTTTTCTTCTAGTATTGATAAAGATATTAACCTAATCACTTTTATTATATTCAATCTCAAAAGATCGATCAAAGTAGGTGTAGCGAGACGGAGCACTTGTTAATAATTCTTTCAATACATTGAATGCCTTCTTTTGCTATCATTTTCATTCCAATTTCACGGTTCTTTTAACACGTTCCTTCGATGGTTAGATAATGATAAGGATCATGGAGTTCCACAAGTTGCACTTGGACCTATTACACGATCCAAAGCAAAGAAGATTCAACAAGCATTCATTCTTCACCTTCGACAGTGGATAGCTTCAATTCAAAATTCATTTCATGTGCTAGAGACCATTTCAAGGGAAGAGGAACCATTTGCTTTGGAAGTTAATGTATGCAAGATTGAAGTTGTCCATGGAATTAATGACATTTGACTTGATTTAAATGTCTTAATCTGATAAGGCAACCCTAATTCTCAGCCCAAAGATCCAAGCTTATGATGAAGCAAGAACCCTTGAATTAAGAGATTAACACCTCCTTATAAATTTGGGAACAACCAAGAGAAAATGCTAGAATTTGATTATCTCTTAAGATCAATGATCTAGAAGCAAGATATGGAAGATCTTGTTCTAGATTGAGTCACTCCGCAATCAAGCTTGATCAAGGCTGGATTGAATGGCTCAAATGCATTCTATCACAAGATTGCAAGGGAAATTTAGAAAAAGAGACAAAGAACATATCCTAAAATTCTAAGAAAATGATCTCTTGGAGAGAGCTAATTTTCATTCATTCAAAATCTAAGTTTTACATTTTACTTCATTGCTATTTATAGCCTAGGAAAGTTAAACCTAAAATAAAGAAACTAACATAATTACCATAATGCCATTGTTGCAAAATTTAACCTAAAAACACATAAATAAAAATTTTAAACCTAAAATTACATGTAAATAGCCATAAATATGAAAATTGATAGTTTCTAAAGCATTCTTCATGATTTTGTATCCATCCACAAGTAAATGAAGATCCCTTCTAAGTAGCTTGAAGGTAAAATGTTGAGTCACATTCTGATCCATATCATTCTCCACCAAATGATAAGGCAACCCTAATTCTCAGCCCAAAGATCCAAGCTTATGATGAAGCAAGAACCCTTGAATTAAGAGATTAACACCTCCTTATAAATTTGGGAACAACCAAGAGAAATTTTGTGATTATGCCAATATTTGGTGGGCTTCTTTGAAATCCAAATGGAGGAGAAATTTTGAAGAACCAATTGAAACATGGGAGGAGTTGAAGACACTAATGAGAAAAAGGTACATTCCTAAACATTATTCTCGAGAACTCAAGCAAAAGCTCTATACTTTGCAACAGGGATCCAAAAGTGTAGAGGATTATTAAGTTGAAACAGGGATCCAACAGGGATCCAATTGAAACAGGGATCCAAAATGGAGGTCCTTATGAACAGAGCATGCATTAACGAAGATGAGGAGGATACAATGGCTAGGTTCCTTGGCGGGTTGAACCGACAATTGGCTCATCAAGTTGATAGACAACCTTACTTTGATATGAAGGAATTGTTACACCTTGCTGTCAAAATTGAAGGACAATTAGCATGGGAGAAGGAGAATTCCAAGAGGTACTCTTCTTCTAAGTCTACTACTTTTTCTGCCAATACTTGGAAAAAGAATGCAAATAATGTTAAGGTTGATTTGAAGCCAAAAGGCAAGTATGAGTTTGACAAAAAGGAAAATGCCGAAAGTTCTAAAGGCAAGGATAAAATGGAAGGATATAAGGAGGTTCGAGAGAGAAATAGAGATATCAAATGTTGGAAATGTCAAGGGAGTGGACATATTAGTCGTGATTGTCCTAACAAGAGAGTCATGATCATTAAAAATGGACAAGTTGTCACCGATGGAGAGGACAATGACGAAGATGAGTTAATTGATGAAAAGAAAATGAGAATGAGGAGGAATTGGAAGATGGGAGTCATTTGGCCCTTGTAACAAGAAGACTCCTTACCACTCAAATTAAGGAGAATGATGTTGATGACCAAAGAGACAACTTATTCCATACACGATGTCTCGTTAATGGGACTCCTTGTAGTCTTGTTATTGATAGTGGAAGTTGCACCAACGTCGTAAGTACATTTTTGATCAAGAGGTTGCAAATTCCAATTCAACACCATCCTAAACCATACAAGCTCCAATGGCTCAATGATAGTGGGGCAATGAAGGTAGTTTCTCAAGCTTTAATTACTTTTTCTTTAGGAAAATATCAAGATGAGATTCTTTTTGATGTGTTACCTATGCTCGCTGGAGATATATTGCTTGGTAGACCTTGGCAATTTGATAGGAAGGTCATCTATGATGGTTATTTGAATAGGTATTCTTTCACAAAAGATGGAAGAAAAACAACTCTTGTACCTTTAAGTTCTAATGATGTATATATTGATCAACTGAAGTTGGAGGAAAAAAAGAGAGAGTATGAAGAAAAAGAATTAAAAGAAAAAAAAGAAGTGAGTGAGAAAATAGCGAAAAATAAAAGAGAGAAAAAAGTGGTAGGGAGAGTGGAAAAAGTGATGAAAATGAAAAAAAGTAAAAAAAAGTGAGCTGTTTTGCTAGAGTGGGAGAGGTGAGAAGGGCAATGTTTTCCCAAAAACCAATCTTTGTGCTTATGTACAAGGAAGGGTATTTGGCTTCTAACGATAATACTCTTTCTTTGCCTAGTGTGTTTCAATCTCTTTTACATGAATTTGAGGATGTGTTCCAAGATGAAGTACCTAAAGGACTACCTCCCATTCGAGGAATTGAACACAAAATAGACTTCATTCCAAGGGCTGTCATTCCCAATAGGCCAGCTTATAGAGCCAATCCAACCGAGACCAAGGAAATTCAAAGACAAGTGGAGGAGCTCATTGATAAAGGCTATGTACGAGAGAGTTTGAGTCCATGCTCAGTACCTGTCATATTGGTGCAAAAGAAAGATGGAACTTGGCGCATGTGTGTGGATTGTAGAGCCATCAACAAAATCACTGTAAAATATTGACATCCTATTCCTAGACTAGATGATATGTTTGATGAATTGCATGGTTCGTGCTTATTTACAAAGATTGATTTAAAATCTGGATATCATCAAATTAGACTGCATGTAGGTGATGAATGGAAAACAACTTTCAAAACTAAGTTTGGGTTGTATGAATGGTTAGTTATGCCTTTTGGACTAACTAATGCTCCTAGCACATTTATGCGTTTAATGAACTATGTTTTGAGAGAATATTTAGGAAAGTATGTTGTTGTGTATTTTGATGATATTCTAATTTATTCACAGACTTTGCTTGAACATGTCGAACATGTTAGGTCTGTTCTAACTACACTTAGAAATGAGGAACTTTATGCTAATTTGAATAAGTGTTGTTTTTGCATGGAAAAAGTTAACTTTCTTGGATTTATAGTTGGTAAAAATGGAGTAGAAGTGGACATTGAGAAAGTTAAGGCAATTCGTGATTGGCCAACACCAACAAATGCAAGTGAGGTAAGGAGTTTTCATGGGTTAGCTAGCTTTTATAGGAGGTTTATAAAGGACTTTTGTACCATAGCTGCACCATTGAATGATTTGGTAAAAAAAAATGTTGTGTTCCAAGGGGGGAAATGCAAGATAAAGCCTTTAATGAACTTAAGGAGAAATTAACCAATGCACCATTACTTGTCTTGCCTAACTTTGAAAAGACATTTGAAATTGAGCGTGATGCAAGTGGTTTGGGCATAGGTGCTGTTTTAATGCAAGATGGAAGGCCTTTGATGTACTTTAGTGAAAACCTAAATGGGGCAGCATTGAACTATCCTACCTATGATAAAGAATTGTTTGCTTTAGTTCGTACATTGCAGGTATGGCAACACTACTTATGGCCTGGAGAGTTCGTGATTCACACTGATCATGAGAGCTTGAAGCATCTTAAGGGTCAAAGTAAATTGAACCGCCGGCATGCAAAGTGGGTAGAATTTATTAAAACATTTCCCTATGTAATCAAATATAAGCAAGGTAAAGATAATATCGTGGCTGATGCATTGTCAAGAAGGTACAATCTCTTTACTTCTCTTACTGCAAAAATTCTTGGATTTGAGCACATTAAAGAGCTATATAAATCTGACAAAGATTTTGGACCAATTTTTGCATCTTGTCGAGTTGGAAAAGTTTTGGATGATTATTATGTCTTTCATGAATATTTGTTTAAGAAAAATAAACTTTGTGTTCCTAATTGTTCTATAAGAGATTTACTTGTGAAAGAGGCCCATGGTGGTGGCTTAATGGGACATTTTGGGATTCATAAAACTTATGA
This sequence comes from Sicyos edulis, assembly GCA_036507275.1. Taxonomy (NCBI): domain Eukaryota; kingdom Viridiplantae; phylum Streptophyta; class Magnoliopsida; order Cucurbitales; family Cucurbitaceae; genus Sicyos; species Sicyos edulis. The sequence continues at coordinate 18,507,442 of CM071857.1, read as the reverse complement.
TATGTTGCATGAAATTTTTTTTTTGGCCTAAGATGAAACATGATGTTCATAAGGTTTGTAGTCAATGTTTTAAATGCAAAGAGGCTAAGTCTAGAACCCAATCAAATGGATTGTATACTCCTTTGAATGTACCTAATGAACCATGGACTGATATATATATATGGATTTTATCCTTGGTTTGCCGCGAACAAAAAGGGGTAAAGATAGTATTTTTGTTGTGGTTGATAGATTTAGTAAAATGGCTCATTTTATAGCATGTAACAAAACGGATGATGCAAAGCAAGTGGCTGATATTTTCTTTACAGAAGTAGTAAGATTACATGGAATTCCTAAAACTATTGTTAGTGATAGGGACGTTAAATTTTTAAGTCACTTTTGGAAAGTATTATGGGGTAAATTGGGCACTGAACTACTGTTTTCAACCACATGTCATCCTCAAACTGATGGGCAAACTGAGGTGGTTAATAGAACTTTAGGAACTTTGTTTAGAGCTATTATTTCTAAGAACATTAAGTCTTGGGAGGAATGCTTGCCATTGTAGAGTTTGCATACAATAGAGCAATTCATAGTACCACTCATTGTTCTTCTTTTGAAGTTGTTTATGGATTTAATCCACTTACACCTCTTGATTTGCTTCCTATTCCTTATAATGTTTTTGTGAGTGATGCAGCTACAAATAAGGCAGATTTGATCAAGAATTTGCACAAGGATGTGAAAGAGAGAATTGAGAAACAAAATTTCCAAGTTGCTTTGCGAATTAACTAAGGACGAAAGGAACTCCTTTTTAAACCAGGAGATTGGGTTTGGGTTCATTTTCGAAAGGAGAGATTTCCATCTCAAAGGAAGACCAAGTTACATCCAAGAGGAGATGGTCATTTTCAAGTTCTTGAGAGGATTAACAACAATGCCTACAAAATCGATCTTCCAGGTGACTTTTCAGTGAGTTCTACTTTTAATGTTGCTGACTTGAGTCCTTTTGATGTAGGTGATGATTTTCCAGATTCGAGGACGAATCCTTTCGAAGAGGGGGAAGATGATAAGGATCATGGAGTTCCACAAGTTGCACTTGGACCTATTACACGATCCAAAGCAAAGAAGATTCAACAAGCATTCATTCTTCACCTTCGACAGTGGATAGCTTCAATTCAAAATTCATTTCATGTGCTAGAGACCATTTCAGGGAAGAGGCATTTGATGCTTTGGAAGTCAATGTATGCAAGATTGAAGTTGTCCATGGAATTAATGACATTTGACTTGATTTAAATGTCTTAATCATTCGACAAGGGGAAATACAAATGTTAGAGTTGGCAACACAAACATCAATTTTCAGATTTTAGGAGCTTTTATGCAAGTCTATGTTTAAAATCTTGTTTTTAATGTTTTAGGTTATATTTTGCAACAATGGCATTATGGTAATTATGTTGGTTTCTTTATTTTAGGTTTAACTTTCATAGGCTATAAATAGCCATGAAGTAAGTTGTAAAACTCAGATTTTGATTGAATGAAAATTAGCTCTCTACAAGAGATCATTTTCTTAGAATTTTTGGGCATGTTCTTTGTCTCTTTTTCTAAGTTTCCCTTGCAATCTTGTGATAGAATGCATTTGAGCCATTCAATCTAGCCTTGATCAAGCTTGATTGTGGAGTGACTCAATCTAGAACAAGATATTCCATATTCTAAAGACCCGACCCAAAAGGGGCTCTAAATGAGACTTTACCTCAATGCATGCGTTCAAAGTTAAAGACAATAAGCCGGAATGACTTTCGGATTCCAATTAAAAACAAAACATCCAAGCATTCAATTCAAAGTAAAGACAATTTTCCTGAAACCTGTCCCTGTCTCCAAGCACCGTTTTCAAGATAAATATGTTTCCAAAAGATTACTCTGATAAGAGATTTATTAAAGCATTCAAAACTTTCGATAGTTGCAACAATTCTGGAATCCGTAAAAACATTCAGAAAACATTCCAGGGCTCCGTGCCCGGTTACATGCATTCAGAGGAAACAAAAACATAAAGAGTCATAACACAAAATCAGAGTTTGACGGCTGGTCCCCATGATCACAGCTCCTCCTTCAGCCATCCTGCCTCGCACCTCGGTTACCTGTGGAAAACCACAAAAATAAGAGTGAGTAACGAATTACTCAGTAAGAATCCCCAACCGGGGTACAATACGATATACATGGTCATCTAGATGAATGCATGCAAGCTATGAATATAAACACAGAATAGAGCACATAGCTTAAGTCCATACTTGGACCTCGGATGCCAACTCAGGGTCTTAGTCCGGAATAATCCACCACACAATACGCCCTATGCGAGAAACAAGTCCCGGCCTCAGCCTGTCTACTGTCGATACGAAAGGTGCACTAGCTCAAGATCCTGAGGAGCTCTCGATCTGTATTTGTAATGAGCGTAAAGCGCGCGCCGCGTGCTACTGCAGACTATGGGGGGTGCCGGGTCTAGTGGCAAGCTGCCCATGTCTAGTCACCACGCCTAACTAAATCTCTGGATCAGTGTCACTGACATAGGGGTGTGAGACCTGGACACGTGAACTATGTAAGCCTGAACCACCGCACCTAAGGCTAAGGAACCGGGCGTAGTAGGCTTACACCAGGAAGCCGTCCTTGCCCTAACAGGTGGCAATCAAGGGCTACGGCCGAACACTCTGAGGACGTGCCGACTGCCGTGGACGAGGCAATGCCAAGTCATCATCCCGACCGTTGGGGCATTTAACAGTCTGCCACCCTCACCCAGGATTGCGGCCAGCCGTTAGGGTTAGCTAGTCCCTAACGGGATCAAGGACGAAGCACCATCTCGTACGTCCCTATCGGGGATGCAAGGTTCATTATGCACCCGGCCGGGATGATGCTATCTACCTGAACTCTAACCTGTCATAGCAATCAGCAAACAATCCAATACGTGCTCAACAAGAATGCAACGAACCTAGCATGATACTACGAAGCAAGAACAGATATGAGCATACCAGAAAGGAACAATCTAGCATGGACTAACATGAGAAACAACATAGGAAATCATGCCAGTCGGGAAATTCAGAATAGAGCACTTATCACTACACATGTCAATAAACACAAACAAGCATTCAATCAGCAATCATATAATATATCGCAGGGCCCACACAACTCCGGTAAGAAATCCTTACCTTGGTCGGGAGGCGATTAAACACAAAATCCTAAGCTGCGGACGAACCTGAGCTAGCTACCGAGAACCTAACAAGCACAACAATAATTACAAACCATAACCTAAATTTAACAAAACAAGCAGGCTCGGCTCGGGAGCACTCACACGGCTCGGCAACACGGGGCTGGGAGCCGCTGGGCTGCGACAGGACACGCGACAACGGCGCGGCGAGCAATGGCCCGGGATCTGGGCGCGCGGATGAAGATGGCATCTTTGGCTGCGCCGCAGACGACGAGGCGGCGCTGGCGCCAGCGCGACGACACGAGTCTTGGGGCGGTGCTCTGCGCGAGCGCGCGGCGGCGCGCGGTCGCGCTGCGCGCGCGCTTTCGGCTTAGCGATAAGCGGCTCGGGCGATCTGGCGCGATGGAGCTGGCGAGCTCGGGCGATCTGGGCGACGAGCTAGGCCTGCTTGATAAGGCAACCCTAATTCTCAGCCCAAAGATCCAAGCTTATGATGAAGCAAGAACCCTTGAATTAAGAGATTAACACCTCCTTATAGATTTGGGAACAGCCAAGAGAAAAGGCTAGAATTTGATTACCCCTTAAGATCAATGATCTAGAAGCAAGATATGGAAGATCTTGTTCTAGATTGAATCACTCCACAATCAAGCTTGATCAAGTCTGGATTGAATGGCTCAAATGCATTCTATCACAAGATTGCAAGGGAAACTTAGAAAAAGAGACAAAGAACATGCCCAAAAATTCTAAGAAAATGATCTCTTGTAGAGAGCTAATTTTCATTCAATCAAAATCTGAGTTTTACAACTTACTTCATGGCTATTTCTGACCTATGAAAGTTAAACCTAAAATAAAGAAAACCAACATAATTACCATAATGCCATTATTGCAAAATATAACCTAAAACATTAAAAACAAGATTTTAAACATAGACTTGCATAAAAGCTCCTAAAATCTGAAAATTGATGTTTGTGTTGCCAACTCTAACATTTGTATTTCCCCTTGTCGAATGATTAAGACATTTAAATCAAGTCAAATGTCATTAATTCCATGGACAACTTCAATCTTGCATACATTGACTTCCAAAGCATCAAATGGTTCTTCTTCCCTTGAAATGGTCTCTAGCACATGAAATGAATTTTGAATTGAAGCTATCCACTGTCGAAGGTGAAGAATGAATGCTTGTTGAATCTTCTTTGCTTTGGATCGTGTAATAGGTCCAAGTGCAACTTGTGGAACTCCATCATCCTTATCACTGCTGCTGCGCGCGATTGGGAGGACGAGCTGGGCGATCTGCTGCTGGTTGGTTCCTCTCGGCTAGCTGCACAAGAACTCACACACACACACCTCTTCACTCTCTCGGCCAGCAACGGGCTAGAACGAAGAAGGGGAAGAAGATGAAGGAGATGAAGAAGAAGAAGAAGACTTATTGGGAAGACGATCGAACCTCCGGCTGCACGAGACAAGAATCGGCTTGGGATTGGGAGAGGGAGCTTGGGCGAATTGCTGGTCGGCGAGGGAGAAATTGGCGAAATGCTTGGTGATGAAGACTCAATTTCCAATTTTCTTCTTTTAAACTAAAGAACCAAAACTCCCTTGAACCACGGCTAATTATAAGATGGTGTGAAAAGATTAACAAGAGCACCTTGAAGCTCAATTGGCAAAGACACCCAACTAACCTCCCAAGCCACCAAGGTTCGAAACCCAACCGATGCACTTTTAATTCCATATTTTCTTTTGCATCTCACCAAGCCCAAATACCTTCACAAAGCTTCACAATCCTACTTAAATCCATCCCATAATTTAGGCAACTGGAAAAAGACATAAACGGCCCTGTCGGCCCGACAAAATTACCAAAATACCCCTTGGGCACACCGGGATGAAAACATGGGCCGTTACACATATCTTGCTTCTAGAACATTGATCTTAAGAGGTAATCAAATTCTAGCCTTTTCTCTTGGTTGTTCCCAAATCTATAAGGAGGTGTTAATCTCTTAATTCAAGGGTTCTTGCTTCATCATAAGCTTGGATCTTTAGGCTGAGAATTATGGTTGCCTTATCAATAAACCTCATGTAGAAACTAGCTAAATCATTTTAAGATCTCACCTTCATTGCATTTGTGGCCGTTGCCGCTTCACATGTCTCTTTTGTAGCTTTATTTTGCTCTTAAGATGCCTAAAGCTGTCATGATCGATTCGTGTGGATGCCAAACTCCTTTGCCACAAATAAGGTTTCCAAACATCCAAAGCCCTTACAATTGCATGTCGTTCTTTCTCAAATGTCGCGTATTTAAGTTTGCTCCATTCAATTTTTCGCTAAAAGACATGATTGGCCTTTTTTTTCTAGTATTGATAAAGCTATTAACCTAATCACTTTTATTATATTCAATCTCAAAAGATCAATCAAAGTAGGTGTAGCGAGACGGAGCACTTGTTAATAATTATTTCAATACATTGAATGCCTTCTTTTGCAATCATTTTCATTCCAATTTCACGGTTCTTTTAACACGTTCCTTCGATGGTTAGATAATGCCACTGAAATCCTTAATAAACATCCTGTAGAAACTGCTAGACCATGTAGAATCTTGCCTCGGTTGCATATATGTGGGGTGTTGGCCATTTAATGTGCCTCTTGTTGAGCTTTGTTTGGCTCCTAAAATTCTTCGAGCTTTCATGGTATATGTGGATGACAAACTCTTTTTGCCACAAGTAAGGTATCTAAACTTGCAAACCCCTCACAAGTGCATGTGGTTTTTTCTCATATGGCACATATTCGAGTAGCTCTCTGTTTCGCTTTTTACTAATAAACAAGATTGGCCTTGTGTTGTGGCTTTGAAATAGCTCTCATGCCTATTCCATTTGCATCTCATTTAATCTCAAATGATCGATCAAAGTTAGGTAGAGCATGACACGGTGCATTGGTCGGTTTTTCTTTTCGTTCTTTGAATGCATTCTCTTGCCTCTAATTCCACAAGAATTTGACAATCTTTTTAACACGTTCATAAGATCAATAAGAGTTAGAAAGAGCAAGACATGGTGCATTGGTTAATTTTTCTTTTAATTCATTGAATGCTTTCTGTTGCATTTGCTTTCCTGAATATATAAAGTTGTTTTTCCGAGGATGAGGCTATGCTCCTGAAAGTCATGATAAACCTCCTGTAGAAACTATCTAAATCATTCAAAGATCTCACCTTCATTGCATTTGTGGCCGTTGCCGCTTCGCATGTCTCTTTTGTAGCTTTATTTTGCTCTTAAGATGCCTAAGGCTGTCATGATCGATCCGTGTGGATGCCAAACTCATTTGCCACAAATAAGGTTTCCAAACATCCAAAGCCCTTACAATTGCATGTTGTTCTTTCTCAAATGTCGCGTATTTAAGTTGTGCTCCATTCAATGTTTCGCTAAAAGACATGATTGGCCTTTTTTTTTTTCTAGTGTTGATAAAGCTATTAACCTAATCACTTTTATTATATTTAATCTCAAAAGATCGATCAAAGTAGGTGTAGCGAGACGGAGCACTTGTTAATAATTCTTTCAATACATTGAATGCCTTCTTTTGCTATCATTTTCATTCCAATTTCATGGTTCTTTTAACACGTTCCTTCGATGGTTAGATAATGCCACTGAAATCCTTAATAAACATCCTGTAGAAACTGCTAGACCATGTAGGATCTTGCCTCGGTTGCATATATGTGGGGTGTTGGCCACTTAATGTGCCTCTTGTTGAGCTTTGTTTGGCTCCTAAAATTCTTCGAGCTTTCATGGTATGTGTGGATGACAAACTCTTTTTGCCACAAGTAAGGTATCCAAACTTGCAAACCCCTCACAATTGCATGTGGTTTTTTCTCATATGGCACATATTCGAGTAGCTCTCTGTTTCACTTTTTACTAATAAACAGGATTGGCTTTGTGTTGTGGCTTTGAAATAGCTCTTATGCCTATTCCATTTGCATCTCATTAAATCTCAAATGATCGATCAAAGTTTGGTAGAGCATGACACGGTGCATTGGCGGTTTTTCTTTTCGTTCTTTGAATGCATTCTCTTGCTTCTGATTCCACAAGAATTTGACAATCTTTTTAACACGTTCATTCTACTATCAGGCTATGTGATAAGCGCTGATCCTTGCTTGAATTTTACAAAGCTAGAGGTCCTTCTAGGATCCTTGTAAAAGCTCACAATGATAGCTAACTTAGATCACACTCAAAATCTAAAATGGTCACTCTTAGATCCTAAGACAACTCACTCCAGAATTAGTTTGATCATGACTAATCCAATGAATTGATTTAACTTCAAACCGAAATCAAGATTTGAAAGAAAGACAACACCAAATGGGGTCTAAGAAAACACAAGTTTTTCATTCATAAATCTGTCCAAAATGATGAATTACAAGCCATTTTAAAGGCCAAAAATTCGTGCATGCCTTGAAATACAAAAGGACTAAAAAAGCTTACTAAATGCATTTGTAGAAAATAAGGCCTAGGAAACCAAAACTCAATTGCATGGCTTAAATGCTAGACAAAAGGGTAGATATGCTTTATATACACTCAACAAACTCTTCTAGAAGGTCCCTTGCAATTATGAGCATGGTTGGCAAGCATTGAAATCAAAAAGTCCCAAAATAAGAAATCTAGACATTTCTTTATTTAAAATTCTTCCATGTAATTTTTATAATCCTCTTGGAATCCTCTTTTCCTTCTTCTTGTAATTGCTCCTTCATGTGAATGCAATAAGTTGTTAGTTGAATTCATATCACTATGCTAATAAATACCTTGAGAAACCTCGTATAGAAATTAGCTAAACAAAGAAGGATCTTACCTCGGTTAAATTTGTGGGTGTCGTCCTCACTAAGAATGTCTCTTTTGGAGCTTTATTTGGCTCTTTTGGCCACAATTAGGGTCACGAAACTTGCAAAAGCCCTAACTAGTGCATGTAGTTCTTATTCAAATGACACGTCTTAATGATGTGCTCCATTTAGCTTTTCACGAAGATATATGATTGGCCCATTTTCTATTATCAAAACAGCTCTTATACGTCTATTCCATTTGCATCTCATTCAATCTCAAAAGATCAATAACAGTTAGAAAGAGCAAGACATGGTGCATTGGTCAATTTTTCTTTTAATTCATCGAATACTTTCTGTTGCACTTGCTTTCCTGAATATATAAAGTTGCTTTCCCGAGGATGAGGCTATTCTCCTGAAAGTCATGATGAACCTCCTGTAGAAACTAGCTAAATCATTTAAAGATCTCACCTTCATTGCATTTGCGGCCGTTGCCGCTTCGCATGTCTCTTTTGTAGCTTTATTTTGCTCTTAAGATGCCTAAAGCTGTCATGATCGATCCGTGTGGATGCCAAACTCCTTTGCCACAAATAAGGTTTCCAAACATCCAAAGCCCTTACAATTGCATGTTGTTCTTTCTCAAATGTCGCGTATTTAAGTTGTGCTCCATTCAATGTTTCGCTAAAAGACATGATTGGCCTTTTCTTTCCAGTATTGATAAAGCTATTAACCTAATCACTTTTATTATATTCAATCTCAAAAGATCGATCAAAGTAGGTGTAGCGTGACGGAGTACTTGTTAATAATTCTTTCAATACATTGAATGCCTTCTTTTGCTATCATTTTCATTCCAATTTCACGGTTCTTTTAACACGTTCCTTCGATGGTTAGATAATGCCACTGAAAATCCTTAATAAACATCCTGTAGAAACTGCTAGACCATGTAGGATCTTGCCTCGGTTGCATATATGTGGGGTGTTGGCCACTTAATATGCCTCTTGTTGAGCTTTGTTTGGCTCCTAAAATTCTTCGACCTTCCATGGTATGTGTGGATGACAAACTCTTTTTGCCACAAGTAAGGTATCCAAACTTGCAAACCCCTCACAAGTGCATGTGGTTTTTTCTCATATGGCACATATTCGAGTAGCTCTCTGTTTCGCTTTTTACTAATAAACAGGATTGGCCTTGTGTTGTGGCTTTGAAATAGTTCTTATGCCTATTCCATTTGCATCTCATTAAATCTCAAATGATCGATCAAAGTTAGGTAGAGCATGACACGGTGCATCGGTCGGTTTTTCTTTTCGTTCTTTGAATGCATTCTCTTGCTTCTGATTCCACAAGAATTTGACAATCTTTTTAGCACGTCCATTCTACTATCAGGCTATGCTACTGAATACCTTGAAAAACCTCGTATAGAAATTAGCAAAACAAAGAAGGATCTTACCTGGGTTAAATTTGTGGGTGTCGTCCTCACTTAGAATGTCTCTTTTGGAGCTTTATTTGGCTCTTTTGGCCACAATTAGGGTCAGGAAACTTGCAAAAGCCCTAACTAGTGCATGTAGTTCTTATTCAAATGACACGTCTTAATGATGTGGCTCCATTTAGCTTTTCACGAAGATAAATGATTGGCCCATTTTCTATTATCAAAACAGCTCTTATACGTCTATTCCATTTGCATCTCATTCAATCTCAAAAGATCAATAAGAGTTAGAAAGAGCAAGACATGGTGCATTGGTCAATTTTTCTTTTAATTCATCGAATGCTTTCTGTTGCACTTGCTTTCCTGAATATATAAAGTTGCTTTTCCGAGGATGAGGCTATGCTCCTGAAAGTCATGATGAACCTCCTGTAGAAACTAGCTAAATCATTTAAAGATCTCACCTTCATTGCATTTGCGGCTGTTGCCGCTTCGCATGTCTCTTTCGTAGCTTTATTTTGCTCTTAAGATGCCTAAAGTTGTCATGATCGATCCGTGTGGATGCCAAACTCCTTTGCCACAAATAAGGTTTCCAAACATCCAAATCCCTTACAATTGCATGTTGTTCTTTCTCAAATGTCGCGTATTTAAGTTGTGCTCCATTCAATGTTTCGCTAAAAGACATGATTGGCCTTTTCTTTCCAGTATTGATAAAGCTATTAACCTAATCACTTTTATTATATTCAATCTCAAAAGATCGATCAAAGTAGGTGTAGCGAGACGGAGCACTTGTTAATAATTCTTTCAATACATTGAATGCCTTCTTTTGCTATCATTTTCATTCCAATTTCACGGTTCTTTTAACACGTTCCTTCGATGGTTAGATAATGCCACTGAAAATCCTTAATAAACATCCTGTAGAAACTGCTAGACCATGTAGGATCTTGCCTCGGTTGCATATATGTGGGGTGTTGGCCACTTAATATGCCTCTTGTTGAGCTTTGTTTGGCTCCTAAAATTCTTCGACCTTCATGGTATGTGTGGATGACAAACTCTTTTTGCCACAAGTAAGGTATCCAAACTTGCAAACCCCTCACAAGTGCATGTGGTTTTTTCTCATATGGCACATATTCGAGTAGCTCTCTTTTTCGCTTTTTACTAATAAACAGGATTGGCCTTGTGTTGTGGCTTTGAAATAGCTCTTATGCCTATTCCATTTGCATCTCATTAAATCTCAAATGATCGATCAAAGTTAGGTAGAGCATGACACGGTGCATCGGTCGGTTTTTCTTTTCGTTCTTTGAATGCATTCTCTTGCTTCTGATTCCACAAGAATTTGACAATCTTTTTAGCACGTCCATTCTACTATCAGGCTATGCTACTGAATACCTTGAGAAACCTCGTATAGAAATTAGCTAAACAAAGAAGGATCTTACCTGGGTTAAATTTGTGGGTGTCGTCCTCACTTAGAATGTCTCTTTTGGAGCTTTATTTGGCTCTTTTGGCCACAATTAGGGTCACGAAACTTGCAAAAGCCCTAACTAGTGCATGTAGTTCTTATTCAAATGACACGTCTTAATGATGTGGCTCCATTTAGCTTTTCACGAAGATAAATGATTGGCCCATTTTCTATTATCAAAACAGCTCTTATACGTCTATTCCATTTGCATCTCATTCAATCTCAAAAGACCAATAAGAGTTAGAAAGAGCAAGACATGGTGCATTGGTCAATTTTTCTTTTAATTCATCGAATGCTTTCTGTTGCACTTGCTTTCCTGAATATATAAAGTTGCTTTTCCGAGGATGAGGCTATGCTCCTGAAAGTCATGATGAACCTCCTGTAGAAACTAGCTAAATCATTTAAAGATCTCACCTTCATTGCATTTGTGGCCGTTGCCGCTTCGCATGTCTCTTTTGTAGCTTTATTTTGCTCTTAAGATGCCTAAAGCTGTCATGATCGATCCATGTGGATGCCAAACTCCTTTGCCACAAATAAGGTTTCCAAACATCCAAAGCCCTTACAATTGCATGTTGTTCTTTCTCAAATGTCGCGTATTTAAGTTGTGCTCCATTCAATGTTTCGCTAAAAGACATGATTGGCCTTTTCTTTCCAGTATTGATAAAGCTATTAACCTAATCACTTTTATTATATTCAATCCCAACAGATCGATCAAAGTAGGTGTAGCGAGACGGAGCACTTGTTAATAATTCTTTCAATACATTGAATGCCTTCTTTTGCTATCATTTTCATTCCATTTTAACGGTTCTTTTAACACGTTCCTTCGATGGTTAGATAATGCCACTGAAAATCCTTAATAAACATCCTGTAGAAACTGCTAGGCCATGTAGGATCTTGCCTCGGTTGCATATATGTGGGGTGTTGGCCACTTAATATGCCTCTTGTTGAGCTTTGTTTGGCTCCTAAAATTCTTCGACCTTCCATGGTATGTGTGGATGACAAACTCTTTTTGCCACAAGTAAGGTATCCAAACTTGCAAACCCCTCACAAGTGCATGTGGTTTTTTCTCATATGGCACATATTCGAGTAGCTCTCTGTTTCGCTTTTTACTAATAAACAGGATTGGCCTTGTGTTGTGGCTTTGAAATAGCTCTTATGCCTATTCCATTTGCATCTCATTAAATCTCAAATGATCGATCAAAGTTAGGTAGAGCATGACACGGTGCATTGGTCGGTTTTTCTTTTTGTTCTTTGAATGCATTCTCTTGCTTCTGATTCCACAAGAACTTGACAATCTTTTTAGCAAGTCCATTCTACTATCAGGCTATGCTACTGAATACCTTGAGAAACCTCGTATAGAAATTAGCTAAACAAAGAAGGATCTTACCTGGGTTAAATTTGTGGGTGTCGTCCTCACTTAGAATGTCTCTTTTGGAGCTTTATTTGGCTCTTTTGGCCACAATTAGGGTCACGAAACTTGCAAAAGCCCTAACTAGTGCATGTAGTTCTTATTCAAATGACACGTCTTAATGATGTGGCTCCATTTAGCTTTTCACGAAGATATATGATTGGCCCATTTTCTATTATCAAAACAGCTCTTATATGTCTATTCCATTTGCATCTCATTCAATCTCAAAAGACCAATAAGAGTTAGAAAGAGCAAGACATGGTGCATTGGTCAATTTTTCTTTTAATTCATCGAATGCTTTCTGTTGCACTTGCTTTCCTGAATATATAAAGTTGCTTTTCCGAGCATGAGGCTATGCTCCTGAAAGTCATGATGAACCTCCTGTAGAAACTAGCTAAATCATTTAAAGATCTCACCTTCATTGCATTTGTGGCCGTTGCCGCTTCGCATGTCTCCTTTGTAGCTTTATTTTGCTCTTAAGATGCCTAAAGCTGTCATGATCGATCCGTGTGGATGCCAAACTCCTTTGCCACAAATATGGTTTCCAAACATCCAAAGCCCTTACAATTGCATGTTGTTCTTTCTCAAATGTCGCGTATTTAAGTTGTGCTCCATTCAATGTTTCGCTAAAAGACATGATTGGCCTTTTCTTTTCAGTATTGATAAAGCTATTAACCTAATCACTTTTATTATATTCAATCCCAAAAGATCGATCAAAGTAGGTGTAGCGAGACGGAGCACTTGTTAATAATTCTTTCAATACATTGAATGCCTTCTTTTGCTATCATTTTCATTCCAATTTCACGGTTCTTTTAACACGTTCCTTCGATGGTTAGATAATGCCACTGAAAATCCTTAATAAACATCCTGTAGAAACTGCTAGACCATGTAGGATCTTGCCTCGGTTGCATATATGTGGGGTGTTGGCCACTTAATATGCCTCTTGTTGAGCTTTGTTTGGCTCCTAAAATTCTTCGACCTTCCATGGTATGTGTGGATGACAAACTCTTTTTGCCACAAGTAAGGTATCCAAACTTGCAAACCCCTCACAAGTGCATGTGGTTTTTTCTCACATGGCACATATTCGAGTAGCTCTCTGTTTCGCTTTTTTCTAATAAACAGGATTGGCCTTGTGTTGTGGCTTTGAAATAGCTCTTATGCCTATTCCATTTGCATCTCATTAAATCTCAAATGATCGATCAAAGTTAGGTAGAGCATGACACGGTGCATTGGTCGGTTTTTCTTTTCGTTCTTTGAATGCATTCTCTTGCTTCTGATTCCACAAGAACTTGACAATCTTTTTAGCACGTCCATTCTACTATCAGGCTATGCTACTGAATACCTTGAGAAACCTCGTATAGAAATTAGCTAAACAAAGAAGGATCTTACCTGGGTTAAATTTGTGGGTGTCGTCCTCACTTAGAATGTCTCTTTTGGAGCTTTATTTGGCTCTTTTGGCCACAATTAGGGTCACGAAACTTGCAAAAGCCCTAACTAGTGCATGTAGTTCTTATTCAAATGACACGTCTTAATGATGTGGCTCCATTTAGCTTTTCACGAAGATATATGATTGGCCCATTTTCTATTATCAAAACAGCTCTTATACGTCTATTCCATTTGCATCTCATTCAATCTCAAAAGACCAATAAGAGTTACAAAGAGCAAGACATGGTGCATTGGTCAATTTTTCTTTTAATTCATCGAATGCTTTTTGTTGCACTTGCTTTCCTGAATATATAAAGTTGCTTTTCCGAGGATGAGGCTATGCTCCTGAAAGTCATGATGAACATCCTGTAGAAACTAGCTAAATCATTTAAAGATCTCACCTTCATTGCATTTGTGGCCGTTGCCGCTTCGCATGTCTCTTTTGTAGCTTTATTTTGCTCTTAAGATGCCTAAAGCTGTCATGATCGATCCGTGTGGATGCCAAACTCCTTTGCCACAAATAAGGTTTCCAAACATCCAAAGCCCTTACAATTGCATGTTGTTCATCCTCAAATGTCTCGTATTTAAGTTGTGCTCCATTCAATGTTTCGCTAAAAGACATGATTGGCCTTTTCTTTCCAGTATTGATAAAGCTATTAACCTAATCACTTTTATTATATTCAATCCCAAAAGATCGATCAAAGTAGGTGTAGCGAGACGAAGCACTTGTTAATAGTTCTTTCAATACATTGAATGCCTTCTTTTGCTATCATTTTCATTCCAATTTCACGGTTCTTTTAACACGTTCCTTCGATGGTTAGATAATGCCACTGAAAATCCTTAATAAACATCCTGTAGAAACTGCTAGGCCATGTAGGATCTTGCCTCGGTTGCATATATGTGGGGTGTTGGCCACTTAATATGCCTCTTGTTGAGCTTTGTTTGGCTCCTAAAATTCTTCGACCTTCCATGGTATGTGTGGATGACAAACTCTTTTTGCCACAAGTAAGGTATCCAAACTTGCAAACCCCTCACAAGTGCATGTGGTTTTTTCTCATATGGCACATATTCGAGTAGCTCTCTGTTTCGCTTTTTACTAATAAACAGGATTGGCCTTGTGTTGTGGCTTTGAAATAGCTCTTATGCCTATTCCATTTGCATCTCATTAAATCTCAAATGATCGATCAAAGTTAGGTAGAGCATGACACGGTGCATTGGTCGGTTTTTCTTTTCGTTCTTTGAATGCATTCTCTTGCTTCTGATTCCACAAGAACTTGACAATCTTTTTAGCACGTCCATTCTACTATCAGGCTATGCTACTGAATACCTTGAGAAACCTCGTATAGAAATTAGCTAAACAAAGAAGGATCTTACCTGGGTTAAATTTGTGGGTGTCGTCCTCACTTAGAATGTCTCTTTTGGAGCTTTATTTGGCTCTTTTGGCCACAATTAGGGTCACGAAACTTGCAAAAGCCCTAACTAGTGCATGTAGTTCTTATTCAAATGACACGTCTTAATGATGTGGCTCCATTTAGCTTTTCACGAAGATATATGATTGGCCCATTTTCTATTATCAAAACAGCTCTTATACGTGATAAGGCAACCCTAATTCTCAGCCGAAAGATCCAAGCTTATGATGAAGCAAGAACCCTTGAATTAAGAGATTAACACCTCCTTATACATTTGGGAACAACCAAGAGAAAAGGCTAGAATTTGATTACCCCTTAAGATCAATGATCTAGAAGCAAGATATGGAAGATCTTGTTCTAGATTGAGTCACTCCACAATCAAGCTTGATCAAGGTTGGATTGAATGGCTCAAATGCATTCTATCACAAGATTGCAAGGGAAACTTAGAAAAAGAGACAAAGAACATGCCCAAAATTCTAAGAAAATGATCTCTTGTAGAGAGCTAATTTTCATTCAATTCAAAATTCATTTCATGTGCTAGAGACCATTTCAAGGGAAGAGGAACCATTTGATGCTTTGGAAGTCAATGTATGCAAGATTGAAGTTGTCCATGGAATTAATGACATTTGACTTGATTTAAATGTCTTAATCATTAGACAAGGGGAAATACAAATGTTAGAGTTGGCAACACAAACATCAATTTTCAGATTTTAGGAGCTTTTATGCAAGTCTATGTTTAAAATCTTGTTTTTAATGTTTTAGGTTATATTTTGCAACAATGGCATTATGGTAATTATGTTGGTTTTCTTTATTTTAGGTTTAACTTTCATAGGCTATAAATAGCCATGAAGTAAGTTGTAAAACTCAGATTTTGATTGAATGAAAATTAGCTCTCTACAAGAGATCATTTTCTTAGAATTTTTGGGCATGTTCTTTGTCTCTTTTTCTAAGTTTCCCTTGCAATCTTGTGATAGAATGCATTTGAGCCATTCAATCCAGCCTTGATCAAGCTTGATTGTGGAGTGACTCAATCTAGAACAAGATCTTCCATATCTTGCTTCTAGATCATTGATCTTAAGGGGTAATCAAATTCTAGCCTTTTCTCTTGGTTGTTCCCAAATCTATAAGGAGGTGTTAATCTCTTAATTCAAGGGTTCTTGCTTCATCATAAGCTTGGATCTTTGGGCTGAGAATTAGGTTGCCTTATCATTTGTATCGAGCATAGGTTGCATCTTTGTGGCGGCTCTTGATTTGATTTTATCTTTAACTTTCAGCAATTCGTTCATCTTCTTGTTCAGATCTTGTTTCTCTGTTTTTTTCATCATTGTTGGATCTATAAAAAAAAAAAAAAAAAAAAAGTTCATGGTTCGATCTTGAATTATTCTTGTCCAATTTTAAACTGTTGCATTGAATGCTTATATTTTCGATTGTAATACCTCGATAACAATCGAATTTGACAAACTGTTCTTCTGCAAATATTTAGATCAGTACGTTATCTTTAATCCTTAAGAAGACGACTTATTCAAATTAGCATCGTAAAGCATTCGTTTGTGGGTTTCTTTTTCAGTGTGTAATTTACCCGAAAAAAAAAAAATTGCCAGATATTTATCTTTCTTTTCCATCAAATTCCTTGTGGCCTACTCTAGATTTGATTTCATTATATCCTTGTGGCCAACCCTATATTTGAATTGATTTTATCTTTTATTTTTATCCATGTGCCTACTGTTGTTTCCAGTTATAACACCTTGCTTACGATCGAATTTGTCAAATTGTCCATCTACAAAAATTTAGATCGGTGTGTTATCTATATTCTTCAAGAAGGCCATTTACTCAAATTAGTAATTTCAAACGTCCATTTGTTTGTTTCCTTCTGAGTGTTCCATATATCCGAAAAAAAAAAATCTGAACATTTATCTTTCTTTCTATTTCTTTTTGTTCTTGATTTTGTTATTTCATAATTTTTCTTGTCTTGGCTGATTTGTAAGGCTCACTATTACAAGATTTGCTTTATCCAGATTAGCCTACCTTTATCAAACTTTAGCCACTTTCCCAAATAGCCTACCTTTGTGTGTGATAAACACGAGCGTTCCGAGTGTAAAATTCAGTGAGTTGAGTGTGTGAGGTCCTTCATATATATTTTACTATTTTACAACCATGAATCAAGATGGGAGAGATGGAGAGGAGATTAGTGAAGCTAGGTGGAGAGAAGCTCAAAGTGGGGTCATTAATCGTTTAACTCAAGTTGTTAATTCCTTAAGCGATAGGTTGGAGCGAATGGAAGTAGCTTTAGGAAATCCTCAAGGGAGGGAGGATAACTTTAATTATGAAGGAGTTGAAAATGAAGATGGAGAAGATAATGTTAACCTCTTAGCGGGATACAATCCACGGGGAGGGAGAGTTTTAGCTCGAGGGGGACGAGGAGGAAGAAGAGGGGGTAGGAAAATTATAGCACCTAGAAGGGTCGAAAGGGAGAACCAATATGAAAGAGGAGTAGGGGGAGTAAAGCTTAAAATTCCTACTTTCCGTGGGAAATCTGATCCGGAGGAGTATTTGCAATATGAGAGCAAAATTGAGCATGTTTTCGATTGCAACAACTTTAGTGAAGAAAGGAAGTTGAAACTTGCCGTTGCTGAATTTTGTGATTATGCCAATATTTGGTGGGCTTCTTTGAAATCCGAATGGAGGAGAAATTTTGAAGAACCAATTGAAACATGGGAGGAGTTGAAGACACTAATGAGAAAAAGGTACATTCCTAAACATTATTCTCGAGAACTCAAGCAAAAGCTCTATACTTTGCAACAGGGATCCAAAAGTGTAGAGGATTATTACAAGGAAATGGAGGTCCTTATGAACAGAGCATGCATTAACGAAGATGAGGAGGATATAATGGCTAGGTTCCTTGGCGGGTTGAACCGACAATTGGCTCATCAAGTTGATAGACAACCTTACTTTGATATGAAGGAATTGTTACACCTTCTGTCAAAATTGAAGGACAATTAGCATGGGAGAAGGAGAATTCCAAGAGGTACTCTTCTTCTAAGTCTACTACTTTTTCTCGCCAATACTTGGAAAAAGAATGCAAATAATGTTAAGGTTGATTTGAAGCCAAAAGGCAAGTATGAGTTTGACAAAAGGACAATGCCGAAAGTTCTAAAGGCAAGGATAAAATGGAAGGATATAAGGAGGTTCGAGAGAGAAATAGAGATATCAAATGTTGGAAATGTCAAGGAGTGGACATATTAGTCGTGATTGTCCTAACAAGAGAGTCATGATCATTAAAAATGGACAAGTTGTCACCGATGGAGAGGACAGCGACGAAGATGAGTTAATTGATGAAAAAGAAAATGAGAATGAGGAGGAATTGGAAGATGGGAGTCATTTGGCCCTTGTAACAAGAAGACTCCTTACCACTCAAATTAAGGAGAATGATGTTGATGACCAAAGAGACAACTTATTCCATACACGATGTCTCGTTAATGGGACTCCTTGTAGTCTTGTTATTGATAGTGGAAGTTGCACCAACGTCGTAAGTACATTTTTATCAAGAGGTTGCAAATTCCAATTCAACACCATCCTAAACCATACAAGCTCCAATGGCTCAATGATAGTGGGGCAATGAAGGTAGTTTCTCAAGCTTTAATTACTTTTTCTTTAGGAAAATATCAAGATGAGATTCTTTGTGATGTGTTACCTATGCTCACTGGAGATATATTGCTTGGTAGACCTTGGCAATTTGATAGGAAGGTCATGTATGATGGTTATTTGAATGGGTAT
Organism: Sicyos edulis; assembly: GCA_036507275.1. Lineage (NCBI taxonomy): Eukaryota > Viridiplantae > Streptophyta > Magnoliopsida > Cucurbitales > Cucurbitaceae > Sicyos > Sicyos edulis. The sequence continues at coordinate 18,488,613 of CM071857.1, read as the reverse complement.
TCTTTCACAAAAGATGGAAGAAAAACAACTCTTGTACCTTTAAGTTCTAATGATGTATATATTGATCAACTGAAGTTGGAGGAAAAAAGAGAGAGTATGAAGAAAAAGAATTAAAAGAAAAAAAGAAGTGAGTGAGAAAATAGCGAAAAATAAAAGAGAGAAAAAAAGTGGTAGGGAGAGTGAAAAAGTGATGAAAATGAAAAAAGTAAAAAAAGTGAGCTGTTTTGCTAGAGTGGGAGAGGTGAGAAGGGCAATGTTTCCCCAAAACCAATCTTTGTGCTTATGTACAAGGAAGGATATTTGGCTTCTAACGATAATACTCTTTCTTTGCCTAGTGTGTTTCAATCTCTTTTTTACAGAATTTGAGGATGTGTTCCAAGATGAAGTACCTAAAGGACTACCTCCCATTCGAGGAATTGAACACAAAATAGACTTCATTCCAGGCTGTCATTCCCAATAGGCCAGCTTATAGAGCCAATCCAACCGAGACCAAGGAAATTCAAAGACAAGTGGAGGAGCTCATTGATAAAGGCTATGTACGAGAGAGTTTGAGTCCATGCTCGAGCACTGTCATATTGGTGCCAAAGAAAGATGGAACTTGGCGCATGTGTGTGGATTGTAGAGCCATCAACAAAATCATCTGTAAAGTATCGACATCCTATTCCTAGACTAGATGATATGTTTGATGAATTGCATGGTTCGTGCTTATTTACAAAGATTGATTTAAAATCTGGATATCATCAAATTAGAATGCATGTAGGTGATGAATGGAAAACAAACTTTCAAAACTAAGTTTGGGTTGTATGAATGGCTTGTTATGCCTTTTGGACTAACTAATGCTCCTAGCACATTTATGCGTTTAATGAACTATGTTTTGAGAGAATATTTAGGAAAGTATGTTGTTGTGTATTTTGATGATATTCTAATTTATTCAAAGACTTTGCTTGAACATGTCGAACATGTTAGGTCTGTTCTAACTACACTTAGAAATGAGGAACTTTATGCTAATTTGAATAAGTGTTGTTTTTGCATGGAAAAAGTTAACTTTCTTGGATTTATAGTTGGTAAAAATGGAGTAGAAGTGGACATTGAGAAAGTTAAGGCAATCGCGATTGGCCAACGCCAACAAATGCAAGTGAGGTAAGGAGTTTTCATGGGTTAGCTAGCTTTTATAGGCGGTTTATAAAGGACTTTAGTACCATAGCTGCACCATTGAATGATTTGGTAAAAAAATGTTGTGTTCCAATGGGGAAATGCAAGATAAAGCCTTTAATGAACTTAAGGAGAAATTAACCAATGCACCATTGCTTGTCTTGCCTAACTTTGAAAAGACATTTGAAATTGAGCGTGATGCAAGTGGTTTGGGCATAGGTGCTGTTTTAATGCAAGATGGAAGGCCTTTGATGTACTTTAGTGAAAAACTAAATGGGGCAGCATTGAACTATCCTACCTATGATAAAGAATTGTTTGCTTTAGTTCGTACATTGCAGTGTATGGCAACACTACTTATGGCCTAGAGAGTTCGTGATTCACACCGATCATGAGAGCTTGAAGCATCTTAAGGGTCAAAGTAAATTGAACCGCCGGCATGCAAAGTGGGTAGAATTTATTGAAACATTTCCCTATGTGATCAAATATAAGCAAGGTAAAGATAATATCGTGGCTGATGCATTGTCAAGTAGGTACAATCTCTTTACTTCTCTTACTGCAAATATTCTTGGATTTGAGCACATTAAAGAGCTATATAAATCTGACAAAGATTTTGGACCAATTTTTGCATCTTGTCGAGTTGGAAAAGTTTTGGATGATTATTATGTCTTTCATGAATATTTGTTTAAGAAAAATAAACTTTGTGTTCCGAATTGTTCTATAAGAGATTTACTTGTGGAAGAGGCCCATGGTGGTGGCTTAATGGGACATTTTGGGATTCATAAAACTTATGATATGTTGCATGAACATTTTTTTTGGCCTAAGATGAAACATGATGTTCATAAGGTTTGTAGTCAATGTTTTAAATGCAAAGCGGCTAAGTCTAGAACCCAACCAAATGGATTGTATACTCCTTTGAATGTACCTAATGAACCATGGACTGATATATCTATGGATTTTATCCTTGGTTTGCCATGAACCAAAAGGGGTAAAGATAGTATTTTTGTTGTGGTTGATAGATTTAGTAAAATGGCTCATTTTATAGCATGTAACAAAACGGATGATGCAAAGCAAGTGGCTGATATTTTCTTTAGAGAAGTAGTAAGATTACATGGAATTCCTAAAACTATTGTTAGTGATAGGGATGTTAAATTTTTAAGTCACTTTTGGAAAGTATTATGGGGTAAATTAGGCACTAAACTACTGTTTTCAACCACATGTCATCCTCAAACCGATGGGCAAACCGAGGTGGTTAATAGAACTTTAGGAACTTTGCTTAGAGCTATTATTTCTAAGAACATTAAGTCTTGGGAGGAATGCTTGCCATTTGTAGAGTTTGCATACAATAGAGCAATTCATAGTACCACTCATTGTTCTCCTTTTGAAGTTGTTTATGGATTTAATCCACTTACACCTCTTGATTTGCTTCCTATTCCGTCTAATGTTTTTGTGAGTGATGCAGCAACAAATAAGGCAGATTTGATCAAGAATTTGCACAAGGATGTGAAAGAGAGAATTGAGAAACAAAATTTCCAAGTTGCTTCGCGAATTAACAAAGGACGAAAGGAACTCATTTTTAAACCAGGAGATTGGGTTTGGGTACATTTTCGAAAGGAGAGATTTCCATCTCAAAGGAAGACCAAGTTACATGCAAGAGGAGATGGTCCTTTTCAAGTTCTTGAGAGGATTAACAACAATGCCTACAAAATCGATCTTCCAGGTGACTTTTTAGTGAGTTCTACTTTTAATGTTGCTGACTTGAGTCCTTTTGATGTAGGTGATGATTTTCCAGATTCGAGGAAGAATCCTTTCGAAGAGGGGGAAGATGGTATCAGAGCAACTTGTGGAAAGTTAAAGATAAAATCAAATCTAGAGCCGGCCACAAAGATGCAACCTATGCTTTGATACCAAATGATAAGGCAACCCTAATTCTCAGCCCAAAGATCCAAGCTTATGATGAAGCAAGAACCCTTGAATTAAGAGATTAACACCTCCTTATAGATTTGGGAACAACCAAGAGAAAAGGCTAGAATTTGATTACCCCTTAAGATCAATGATCTAGAAGCAAGATATGGAAGATCTTGTTCTAGATTGAGTCACTCCACAATCAAGCTTGATGATCAATTTGGATTGAATGGCTCAAATGCATTCTATCACAAGATTGCAAGGGAAACTTAGAAAAAGAGACAAAAACATGCCCAAAAATTCTAAGAAAATGATCTCTTGTAGAGAGCTAATTTTCATTCAATCAAAATCTGAGTTTTACAACTTACTTCATGGCTATTTATAGCCTATGAAAGTTAAACCTAAAATAAAGAAAACCAACATAATTACCATAATGCCATTGTTGCAAAATATAACCTAAAACATTAAAAACAAGATTTTAAACATAGACTTGCATAAAAGCTCCTAAAATCTGAAAATTGAAGCTATCCACTGTCGAAGGTGAAGAATGAATGCTTGTTGAATCTTCTTTGCTTTGGATCGTGTAATAGGTCCAAGTGCAACTTGTGGAACTCCATGATCCTTATCAATACGTCTATTCCATTTGCATCTCATTCAATCTCAAAAGACCAATAAGAGTTAGAAAGAGCAAGACATGGTGCATTGGTCAATTTTTCTTTTAATTCATCCAATGCTTTCTGTTGCACTTGCTTTCCTGAATATATAAAGTTGCTTTTTCCGAGGATGAGGCTATGCTCCTGAAAATCATGATCAACCTCCTGTAGAAACTAGCTAAATCATTTAAAGATCTCACCTTCATTGCATTTGTGGCCGTTGCCGCTTCGCATGTCTCCTTTGAAGCTTTATTTTGCTCTTAAGATGCCTAAAGCTGTCATGATCGATCCGTGTGGATGCCAAACTCCTTTGCCACAAATAAGGTTTCCAAACATCCAAAGCCCTTACAATTGCATGTTGTTCTTTCTCAAATGTCGCGTATTTAAGTTGTGCTCCATTCAATGTTTCGCTAAAAGACATGATTGGCCTTTTCTTTCCTGTATTGATAAAGCTATTAACCTAATCACTTTTATTATATTCAATCCCAAAAGATCGATCAAAGTAGGTGTAGCGAGACGGAGCACTTGTTAATAATTCTTTCAATACATTGAATGCCTTCTTTTGCTATCATTTTCATTCCAATTTCACGGTTCTTTTAACACGTTCCTTCGATGGTTAGATAATGCCACTGAAAATCCTTAATAAACATCCTGTAGAAACTGCTAGACCATGTAGGATCTTGCCTCGGTTGCATATATGTGGGGTGTTGGCCACTTAATATGCCTCTTGTTGAGCTTTGTTTGGCTCCTAAAATTCTTCGACCTTCCATGGTATGTGTGGATGACAAACTCTTTTTGCCACAAGTAAGGTATCCAAACTTGCAAACCCCTCACAAGTGCATGTGGTTTTTTCTCATATGGCACATATTCGAGTAGCTCTCTGTTTCGCTTTTTACTAATAAACAGGATTGGCCTTGTGTTGTGGCTTTGAAATAGCTCTTATGCCTATTCCATTTGCATCTCATTCAATCTCAAATGATCGATCAAAGTTAGGTAGAGCATGACACGGTACATTGGTCGGTTTTTCTTTTCGTTCTTTGAATGCATTCTCTTGCTTCTGATTCCACAAGAACTTGACAATCTTTTTAGCACGTCCATTCTACTATCAGGCTATGCTACTGAATACCTTGAGAAACCTCGTATAGAAATTAGCTAAACAAAGAAGGATCTTACCTGGGTTAAATTTGTGGGTGTCGTCCTCACTTAGAATGTCTCTTTTGGAGCTTTATTTAGCTCTTTTGGCCACAATTAGTGATACGAATCAAATAACCGATCCATTGCATGTACATGAAGGACCTATTACAAGGAGTAAGGCGGAAGAAGATTCAAGAGGAATATATATTACATCTTCAAAAGCTTGCCAATGCACAAGAAGAGACAAAACTTTTTCATCCCGAATTTATTTACAACGTTAGCACAACAAGTGAAGAAGAGATTGAAGTGAAGATGGCATGAGAATAGTAATTTTATTTTGGAAGATGACAACATGGCAGAATTTTAAATAAAGAAATTTCTAGATTTCTTATTTTGAGACTTTTTGATTTCAATGCTTGCCAACCATGCTCATTATTGCAATGGACCTTCTAGAAGAGTTGGTTGAGTGTATTTAAAGCGTATCTACCCTTTTGTCTAGCATTTAAGCCATGCAATTTACTTTTGGCTTCTTATGTCTTATTTTCTACAAAATGCATTTAATAGCTTTTTGAGTCCTTTTGTATTCCAAGGCATGCACGAATTTTTGGCCTTTAAAATGGCTTGTAATACATCATTTTGGACAGATTTGATGAATGAAAAACTTGTGTTTTCTTAGACCCCATTTGGTGTTGTCTTTCTTTCAAATCTTGTTTTAGGTTTGAAGTTAAATCAATTCATTGGATTAGTCTTGATCAAACTAATTCTGGAGTGAGTTGTCTTAGGATCTAAGAGTGACCATTTTAGATTTTGAGTGTGATCTAAGTTAGCTATCATTGTGAGTTTTTACAAGGATCCTAGAAGGACCTCTAGCTTTGTAAAATTCAAGCAACGATCGGCGCTTATCATTTGGTATCAGAGCATTTGGTCGACATTCCTTGGCCGACTCTATTGGTAAAAAAATCTTTTCAACATGTCACATATTGAAGAAAAGGTAACAAATGCACCGGCTTTTAGTACCGTTCTTGAAGCTCTTAAAGATATGTTGGAAATGATGAGAGAAGATATGGAAGAAAGAAGAGCACATCGCAAAAGGATGTCTTCAAGGTACACTCATCCAAAACCGATTTCAAATATTCAATTATCTTTGGAAAATGATAGTTTATGTGATGAAATTCAGCCTAGGGTTGAAGTAGAAAGTTGTATCATTGAAAATGAAATGCATTGTGGTTTAGTTGCAATGCATGCTAGGGAACTATATTGTGAGGACGTGTTTGCTTGTAATCATTCTACTATTGTAAAACCTAATCTAAATAATGTACAAGTTGATGTGTGTGAGTTAGGGAAAAAGGCACAAAAGGCCATGAAAAAGCATGTGAGTTTATTAATGAAGAATCATGTGAGAAAATGAATGAGAGAGAGAAGCATGAGCCTAGTTTATGGCCTATGAAGAAAAATGAGAGAAAAGCCAATGTTGTGAGCTTGTGTGAAAGAGCCAATGAGGTTAAATCCATTTTGTTTTCAAAGAAAAATATTTGTAGACTTTTATATAAAGGAACTTGCTACCTAAGCAGGCGAGCTCAAGCCATGTTTGTCTAGTGTTTCTTTTGAGTTCTTACAGGAAGCAAAAGATCTTATACAACATCTCGGCGAAAATTCCTTCAAGTAAAGAATGACCACAAACACAATGCCAACTGGTTTATTATGATGAAATACTCCAAATTTGCTTCTAAGTTCACCCATGGCAAAGCAAGCATAAAGTGTTCAAAAGAAGACATAAAGATTTTGATTTGAGGACAAATCCTTCTAAAGAAAGGGGGGATGATATGAATTCAACTACCGACTTATTGTATTCACATGAAGGAGCAACAAGAAGCAAGAAAAGAAGATTTCAAGAGCCTTTTTAAAATTAGAATGCATAAATTTAAATAGTGGAATTTCCAGATTTTTATATTTTAGAACTTTTTTATTTCAATGCTTGTCAACCATGCTCTTAATTGTAAGGGACCTTCTAGAAGAGTTAGTTGGTCCTATTCAAAGCTTATCTACCCTTTTGTCTAGCATTTAAGCCATGCAATTTACTTTTGGCTTCTTATGTCTTATTTTCTACAAAATGCATTTAATAGCTTTTTGAGTCCTTTTGTATTCCAAGGCATGCACGAATTTTTGGCCTTTAAAATGGCTTGTAATACATCATTTTGGACAGATTCATGAATGAAAAACTTGTGTTTTCTTAGACCCCATTTGGTGTTGTCTTTCTTTCAAATCTTGTTTTAGGTTTGAAGTTAAATCAATTCATTGGATTAGTCTTGATCAAACTAATTCTGGAGTGAGTTGTCTTAGGATCTAAGAGTGACCATTTTAGATTTTGAGTGTGATCTAAGTTAGCTATCATTGTGAGTTTTTACAAGGATCCTAGAAGGACCTCTAGCTTTGTAAAATTCAAGCAAGGATCGGCGCTTATCAATTAGGGTCACGAAACTTGCAAAAGCCCTAACTAGTGCATGTAGTTCTTATTCAAATGACACGTCTTAATGATGTGGCTCCATTTAGCTTTTCACGAAGATATATGATTGGCCCATTTTCTATTATCAAAACAGCTCTTATACGTCTATTCCATTTGCATCTCATTCAATCTCAAAAGACCAATAAGAGTTAGAAAGAGCAAGACATGGTGCATTGGTCAATTTTTCTTTTAATTCATCGAATGCTTTCTGTTGCACTTGCTTTCCTGAATATATAAAGTTGCTTTTCCGAGGATGAGGCTATGCTCCTGAAAGTCATGATGAACCTCCTGTAGAAACTAGCTAAATCATTTAAAGATCTCACCTTCATTGCATTTGTGGCCGTTGCCGCTCGCATGTCTCTTTGTAGCTTTATTTTGCTCTTAAGATGCCTAAAGCTGTCATGATCGATCCGTGTGGATGCCAAACTCCTTTGCCACAAATAAGGTTTCCAAACATCCAAAGCCCTTACAATTGCATGTTGTTCTTTCTCAAATGTCGCGTATTTAAGTTGTGCTCCATTCAATGTTTCGCTAAAAGACATGATTGGCCTTTTCTTTCCAGTATTGATAAAGCTATTAACCTAATCACTTTTATTATATTCAATCCCAAAAGATCGATCAAAGTAGGTGTAGCGAGACGGAGCACTTGTTAATAATTCTTTCAATACATTGAATGCCTTCTTTTGCTATCATTTTCATTCCAATTTCACGGTTCTTTTAACATGTTCCTTCGATGGTTAGATAATGCCACTGAAAATCCTTAATAAACATCCTGTAGAAACTGCTAGGCCATGTAGGATCTTGCCTCGGTTGCATATATGTGGGGTGTTGGCCACTTAATATGCCTCTTGTTGAGCTTTGTTTGGCTCCTAAAATTCTTCGACCTTCCATGGTATGTGTGGATGACAAACTCTTTTTGCCACAAGTAAGGTATCCAAACTTGCAAACCCCTCACAAGTGCATGTGGTTTTTTCTCATATGGCACATATTCGAGTAGCTCTCTGTTTCGCTTTTTACTAATAAACAGGATTGGCCTTGTGTTGTGGCTTTGAAATAGCTCTTATGCCTATTCCATTTGCATCTCATTAAATCTCAAATGATCGATCAAAGTTAAGTAGAGAATGACACGGTGCATTGGTCGGTTTTTCTTTTCGTTCTTTGAATGCATTCTCTTGCTTCTGATTCCACAAGAACTTGACAATCTTTTTAGCACGTCCATTCTACTATCAGGCTATGCTACTGAATACCTTGAGAAACCTCGTATAGAAATTAGCTAAACAAAGAAGGATCTTACACCAGGTTAAATTTGTAGGTGTCGTCCTCACTTAGAATGTCTCTTTTGGAGCTTTATTTGGCTCTTTTGGCCACAATTAGGGTCACGAAACTTGCAAAAGCCCTAACTAGTGCATGTAGTTCTTATTCAAATGACACGTCTTAATGATGTGGCTCCATTTAGCTTTTCACGAAGATATATGATTGGCCCATTTTCTATTATCAAAACAGCTCTTATACGTCTATTCCATTTGCATCTCATTCAATCTCAAAAGAGCAATAAGAGTTAGAAAGAGCAAGACATGGTGCATTGGTCAATTTTTCTTTTAATTCATCGAATGCTTTCTGTTGCACTTGCTTTCCTGAATATATAAAGTTGCTTTTCCGAGGATGAGGCTATGCTCCTGAAAGTCATGATGAACCTCCTGTAGAAACTAGCTAAATCATTTAAAGATCTCAACTTCATTGCATTTGTGGCCGTTGCCGCTTCGCATGTCTCTTTTGTAGCTTTATTTTGCTCTTAAGATGCCTAAAGCTGTCATGATCGATCCGTGTGGATGCCAAACTCCTTTGCCACAAATAAGGTTTCCAAACATCCAAAGCCCTTACAATTGCATGTTGTTCATCCTCAAATGTCGCGTATTTAAGTTGTGCTCCATTCAATGTTTCGCTAAAAGACATGATTGGCCTTTTCTTTCCAGTATTGATAAAGCTATTAACCTAATCACTTTTATTATATTCAATCCCAAAAGATCGATCAAAGTAGGTGTAGCGAGACGGAGCACTTGTTAATAATTCTTTCAATACATTGAATGCCTTCTTTTGCTATCATTTTCATTCCAATTTCACGGTTCTTTTAACACGTTCCTTCGATGGTTAGATAATGCCACTGAAAATCCTTAATAAACATCCTGTAGAAACTGCTAGACCATGTAGGATCTTGCCTCGGTTGCATATATGTGGGGTGTTGGCCACTTAATATGCCTCTTGTTGAGCTTTGTTTGGCTCCTAAAATTCTTCGAGCTTCCATGGTATGTGTGGATGACAAACTCTTTTTGCCACAAGTAAGGTATCCAAACTTGCAAACCCCTCACAAGTGCATGTGGTTTTTCTCATATGGCACATATTCGAGTAGCTCTCTGCATTTCGCTTTTTACTAATAAACAGGATTGGCCTTGTGTTGTGGCTTTGAAATAGCTCTTATGCCTATTCCATTTGCATCTCATTAAATCTCAAATGATCGATCAAAGTTAGGTAGAGCATGACACGGTGCATTGGTCGATTTTTCTTTTCGTTCTTTGAATGCATTCTCTTGCTTCTGATTCCACAAGAACTTGACAATCTTTTTAGCACGTCCATTCTACTATCAAAGGCTATGCTCTGAATACCTTGAGAAACCTCGTATAGAAATTAGCTAAACAAAGAAGGATCTTACCTGGGTTAAATTTGTGGGTGTCGTCCTCACTTAGAATGTCTCTTTTGGAGCTTTATTTGGCTCTTTTGGCCACAATTAGGGTCACGAAACTTGCAAAAGCCCTAACTAGTGCATGTAGTTCTTATTCAAATGACACGTCTTAATGATGTGGCTCCATTTAGCTTTTCACGAAGATATATGATTGGCCCATTTTCTATTATCAAAACAGCTCTTATACGTCTATTCCATTTGCATCTCATTCAATCTCAAAAGATCAATAAGAGTTAGAAAGAGCAAGACATGGTGCATTGGTCAATTTTTCTTTTAATTCATCGAATGCTTTCTGTTGCACTTGCTATCCTGAATATATAAAGTTGCTTTTCCGAGGATGAGGCTATGCTCCTGAAAGTCATGATGAACCTCCTGTAGAAACTAGCTAAATCATTTAAAGATCTCAACTTCATTGCATTTGTGGCCGTTGCCGCTTCGCATGTCTCTTTTGTAGCTTTATTTTGCTCTTAAGATGCCTAAAGCTGTCATGATCGATCCGTGTGGATGCCAAACTCCTTTGCCACAAATAAGGTTTCCAAACATCCAAAGCCCTTACAATTGCATGTTGTTCTTTCTCAAATGTCGCGTATTTAAGTTGTGCTCCATTCAATGTTTCGCTAAAAGACATGATTGGCCTTTTCTTTCCAGTATTGATAAAGCTATTAACCTAATCACTTTTATTATATTCAATCCCAAAAGATCGATCAAAGTAGGTGTAGCGAGACGGAGCACTTGTTAATAATTCTTTCAATACATTGAATGCCTTCTTTTGCTATCATTTTCATTCCAATTTCACGGTTCTTTTAACACGTTCCTTCGATGGTTAGATAATGCCACTGAAAATCCTTAATAAACATCCTGTAGAAACTGCTAGACTAAATGGGGGCAGCATTGAACTATCCTACCTATGATAAAGAATTGTTTGCTTTAGTTCGTACATTGCAGGTATGGCAACACTACTTATGGCCTTGAGAGTTCGTGATTCACACTGATCATGAGAGCTTGAAGCATCTTAAGGGTCAAAGTAAATTGAACCGCCGGCATGCAAAGTGGGTAGAATTTATTGAAACATTTCCCTATGTGATCAAATATAAGCAAGGTAAAGATAATATCGTGGCTGATGCATTGTCAAGAAGGTACAATTTCTTTACTTCTCTTACTGCAAAAATTCTTGGATTTGAGCACATTAAAGAGCTATATAAATCTGACAAAGATTTTGGACCAATTTTTGCATCTTGTCGAGTTGGAAAAGTTTTGGATGATTATTATGTCTTTCATGAATATTTGTTTAAGAAAAATAAACTTTGTGTTCCTAATTGTTCTATAAGAGATTTACTTGTGAAAAAGGCCCATGGTGGTGGCTTAATGGGACATTTTGGGATTCATAAAACTTATGATATGTTGCTTGAACATTTGTTTTGGCCTAAGATGAAACATGATGTTCATAAGGTTTGTAGTCAATGTTTTAAGTGCAAAGCGGCTAAGTCTAAAACCCAACCAAATGGATTGTATACTCCTTTGAATGTACCTAATGAACCATGGACTGATATATCTATGGATTTTATCCTTGGTTTGCCGCAAACCAAAAGGGGTAAAGATAGTATTTTTGTTGTGGTTGATAGATTTAGTAAAATGGCTCATTTTATAGCATGTAACAAAACGGATGATGCAAAGCAAGTGGCTGATATTTTCTTTAGAGAAGTAGTAAGATTACATGGAATTCCTAAAACTATTGTTAGTGATAGGGATGTTAAATTTTTAAGTCACTTTTGGAAAGTATTATGGGGTAAATTAGGCACTAAACTACTGTTTTCAACCACATGTCATCCTCAAACTGATGGGCAAACTGAGGTGGTTAATAGAACTTTAGGAACTTTGCTTAGAGCTATTATTTCTAAGAACATTAAGTCTTGGGAGGAATGCTTGCCATTTGTAGAGTTTGCATACAATAGAGCAATTCATAGTTCCACTCATTGTTCTCCTTTTGAAGTTGTTTATGTATTTAATCCACTTACACCTCTTGATTTGCTTCCTATTCCGTCTAATGTTTTTGTGAGTGATGCAGCAACAAATAAGGCAGATTTGATCAAGAATTTGCACAAGGATGTGAAAGAGAGAATTGAGAAACAAAATTTCCAAGTTGCTTCGCGAATTAACAAAGGACGAAAGGAACTCATTTTTAAACCAGGAGATTGGGTTTGGGTTCATTTTCGAAAGGAGAGATTTCCATCTCAAAGGAAGACCAAGTTACATGCAAGAGGAGATGGTCCTTTTCAAGTTCTTGAGAGGATTAACAACAATGCCTACAAAATCGATCTTCCAGGTGACTTTTCAGTGAGTTCTACTTTTAATGTTGCTGTCTTGAGTCTTTTTGATGTAGGTGATGATTTTCCAGATTCGAGGACGAATCCTTTCGAAGAGGGGGAAGATGATAAGGATCATGGAGTTCCACAAGTTGCACTTGGACCTATTACACGATCCAAAGCAAAGAAGATTCAACAAGCATTCATTCTTCACCTTCGACAGTGGATAGCTTCAATTCAAAATTCATTTCATGTGCTAGAGACCATTTGAAGGGAAGAGGAACCATTTGATGCTTTGGAAGTCAATGTATGCAAGATTGAAGTTGTCCATGAAATTAATGACATTTGACTTGATTTAAATGTCTTAATCCTTCGACAAGGGAAATACAAATGTTAGAGTTGGCAACACAAACATCAATTTTCAGATTTTAGGAGCTTTTATGCAAGTCTATGTTTAAAATCTTGTTTTTAATGTTTTAGGTTATATTTTGCAACAATGGCATTATGGTAATTATGTTGGTTTTCTTTATTTTAGGTTTAACTTTCATAGGCTATAAATAGCCATGAAATAAGTTGTAAAACTCAGATTTTTGATTGAATGAAAATTAGCTCTCTACAAGAGATCATTTTCTTAGAATTTTTGGGCATGTTCTTTGTCTCTTTTTCTAAGTTTCCCTTGCAATCTTGTGATAGAATGCATTTGAGCCATTCAATCCAGCCTTGATCAAGCTTGATTGTGGAGTGACTCAATCTAGAACAAGATCTTCCATATCTTGCTTCTAGATCATTGATCTTAAGGGGTAATCAAATTCTAGCCTTTTCTCTTGGTTGTTCCCAAATCTATAAGGAGGTGTTAATCTCTTAATTCAAGGGTTCTTGCTTCATCATAAGCTTGGATCTTTGGGCTGAGAATTAGGGTTGCCTTATCACAAGTGCATGTGGTTTTTTCTCATATGGCACATATTCGAGTAGCTCTCTGTTTCGCTTTTTACTAATAAACAGGATTGGCCTTGTGTTGTGGCTTTGAAATAGCTCTTATGCCTATTCCATTTGCATCTCATTAAATCTCAAATGATCGATCAAAGTTAGGTAGAGCATGACACGGTGCATTGGTCGGTTCTTCTTTTCGTTCTTTGAATGCATTCTCTTGCTTCTGATTCCACAAGAACTTGACAATCTTTTTAGCACGTCCATTCTACTATCAGGCTATGCTACTGAATACCTCGAGAAACCTCGTATAGAAATTAGCTAAACAAAGAAGGATCTTACCTGGGTTAAATTTGTGGGTGTCGTCCTCACTTAGAATGTCTCTTTTGGAGCTTTATTTGGCTCTTTTGGCCACAATTAGGGTCACGAAACTTGCAAAAGCCCTAACTAGTGCATGTAGTTCTTATTCAAATGACACGTCTAAATGATGTGGCTCCATTTAGCTTTTCACGAAGATATATGATTGGCCCATTTTCTATTATCAAAACAGCTCTTATACGTCTATTCCATTTGCATCTCATTCAATCTCAAAAGATCAATAAGAGTTAGAAAGAGCAAGACATGGTGCATTTGTCAATTTTTCTTTTAATTCATCGAATGCTTTCTGTTGCACTTGCTTTCCTGAATATATAAAGTTGCTTTTCCGAGGATGAGGCTATGCTCCTGAAAGTCATGATGAACCTCCTGTAGAAACTAGCTAAATCATTTAAAGATCTCACCTTCATTGCATTTGTGGCCGTTGCCGCTTCGCATGTCTCTTTTGTAGCTTTATTTTGCTCTTAAGATGCCTAAAGTTGTCATGATCGATCCGTGTGGATGCCAAACTCCTTTGCCACAAATAAGGTTTCCAAACATCCAAAGCCCTTACAATTGCATGTTGTTCTGTCTCAAATGTCGCGTATTTAAATTGTGCTCCATTCAATGTTTCGCTAAAAGACATGATTGGCCTTTTCTTTCCAGTATTGATAAAGCTATTAACCTAATCACTTTTATTATATTCAATCTCAAAAGATCGATCAAAGTAGGTGTAGCGAGACGGAGCACTTGTTAATAATTCTTTCAATACATTGAATGCCTTCTTTTTCTATCATTTTCATTCCAATTTCACGGTTCTTTTAACACGTTCCTTCGATGGTTAGATAATGCCACTGAAAATCCTTTATAAACATCCCGTAGAAACTGCTAGACCATGTAGGATCTTGCCTCGGTTGCATATGTGGGGTGTTGGCCACTTAATATGCCTCTTGTTGAGCTTTGTTTGGCTCCTAAAATTCTTCGAGCTTCCATGGTATGTGTGGATGACAAACTCTTTTTGCCACAAGTAAGGTATCCAAACTTGCAAACCCCTCACAAGTGCATGTGGTTTTTTCTCATATGGCACATATTCGAGTAGGTCTCTGTTTCGCTTTTTACTAATAAACAGGATTGGCCTTGTGTTGTGGCTTTGAAATAGCTCTTATGCCTATTCCATTTGCATCTCATTAAATCTCAAATGATCGATCAAAGTTAGGTAGAGCATGACACGGTGCATTGGTCGGTTTTTCTTTTCGTTCTTTGAATGCATTCTCTTGCTTCTGATTCCACAAGAATTTGACAATCTTTTTAGCACGTCCATTCTACTATCAGGCTATGCTACTGAATACCTTGAGAAACCTCGTATAGAAATCAGCTAAACAAAGAAGGATCTTACCTGGGTTAAATTTGTGGGTGTCGTCCTCACTTAGACTGTCTCTTTTGGGGCTTTATTTGGCTCTTTTGGCCACAATTAGGGTCCTGAAACTTGCAAAAGCCCTAACTAGTGCATGTAGTTCTTATTCAAATGACACGTCTTAATGATGTGCTCCATTTAGCTTTTCACGAAGATATATGATTGGCCCATTTTCTATTATCAAAACAGCTCTTATACGTCTATTCCATTTGCATCTCATTCAACCTCAAAAGATCAATAAGAGTTAGAAAGAGCAAGACATGGTGCATTTGTCAATTTTTCTTTTAATTCATCGAATGCTTTCTGTTGCACTTGCTTTCCTGAATATATAAAGTTGCTTTTCCGAGGATGAGGCTATGCTCCTGAAAGTCATGATGAACCTCCTGTAGAAACTAGCTAAATCATTTAAAGATCTCACCTTCATTGCATTTGTGGCCGTTGCCGCTTCGCATGTCTCTTTTGTAGCTTTATTTTGCTCTTAAGATGCCTAAAGATGTCATGATCGATCCGTGTGGATGCCAAACTCCTTTGCCACAAATAAGGTTTCCAAACATCCAAAGCCCTTACAATTGCATGTTGTTCTTTCTCAAATGTCGCGTATTTAAGTTGTGCTCCATTCAATGTTTCGCTATAAGACATGATTGGCCTTTTCTTTCCAGTATTGATAAAGCTATTAACCTAATCACTTTTATTATATTCAATTTCAAAAGATCGATCAAAGTAGGTGTAGCGAGACGGAGCACTTGTGATAAGCGCCGATCCTTGCTTGAATTTTACAAAGCTAGAGGTCCTTCTAGGATCCTTGTAAAAACTCACAATGATAGCTAACTTAGATCACACTCAAAATCTAAAATGGTCACTCTTAGATCCTAAGACAACTCACTCCAGAATTAGTTTGATCAAGACTAATCCAATGAATTGATTTAACTTCAAACCTAAAGCAAGATTTGAAAGAAATGAAACACCAAATGGGGTTCAAGAAAACACAAGTTTTTCATTCATGAAATCTGTCCAAAATGATGTATTACAAGCCATTTTAAAGGCAAAAAATTCGTGCATGCCTTGGAATACAAAAGGACTCAAAAAGCTATTAAATGCATTTTGTAGAAAATAAGACATAAGAAGCCAAAAGTAAATTGCATGGCTTAAATGCTAGACAAAAGGGTAGATATGCTTTAAATACACTCAACCAACTCTTCTAGAAGGTCCATTGCAATAATGAGCATGGTTGGCAAGCATTGAAATCAAAAGTCCCAAAATAAGAAATCTAGAAATTTCTTTATTTAAAAATTCTGCCATGTTGTCATCTTCCAAAATAAAAATGACTATTCTCATGCCATCTTCACTTCAATCTCTTCTTCACTTGTTGTGCTAATGTTGTAAATAAATTCGGGATGAAAAAGTTTTGTCTCTTCTTGTGCATTGGCAAGCTTTTGAAGATGTAATATATATTCCTCTTGAATCTTCTTCGCCTTACTCCTTGTAATAGGTCCTTGGTACATGCAATGGATCGGTTATTTGATTCAGTATCATCCCCCTTTCTCAGAAAAGGATTTGACCTCAAATCAAGATCTTCAATTCCTACATCAAAAGGAGTCAAGTCAGCCACATTAAAAGTAGAACTTACATTGTACTCACCTCGAAGATCTAGCTTGTATGCATTATCATTTATTCGTTCAAGTACTTGAAAAGGACCATCTCCCCTTGGTTGTAGTTTAGACTTCCTTTGATCCGGAAACCTCTCTTTTCGTAGATGAACCCAAACCCAATCCCCCTTTTTAAAAATCAATTGCTTTCTCCCATGATTTTTGGTAGTGATTAGCTTCGATTTTTCTTTTCAATCCTTTCTTTGATTTCTTTGTGCAATTCCTTTACGTATTCGGCCTTAGAAGATCTTTGCATCACTAGTAAACATATTAGGCGGCAATGGTGATAAATCTAGTGGAGTTAGAGGATTAAAGCCATACACAATCTCAAATGGTGAACAATGAGTGGTACTATGTATCGCTCTATTGTATGCAAATTCCACAAATGGTAGAGTTTCTTCCCATGTATTCAGATTCTTTGAAATTAAGGATCTAAGTAGGGCTCCTAACGTTCTATTAACCACCTTGGTTTGTCCATCAGTTTGGGGGTGACATGTTGTAGAAAACAAAAGCTTGGTTCCTAATTTTCCCCATAAAACTTTCCAAATATGACTTAAAAATTTGACATCTCTATCAGTCACAATTGTTTTGGGAATTCCATGTAATCTAACCACTTCCCTAAAGAAAAGATTAGCTATGTTAGTGGCATCATCTGTTTTGTTACATGGAATGAAATGTGCCATCTTACTAAACCTATCAACAACAACAAAAATGCTATCATGATGTCTCTTAGTCTTTGGTAATCCTAGAACAAAATCCATGCTAATGTCAACCCAAGGTTCGCTAGGAACATCTAACGGTGTGTAAAGACCATGTGGTTGTGTCTTAGACTTAGCCTCTTTACATTTGAAACATTGTTTGCATACTTTGTTCACATCCTTCCTCATTTTCAACCAATAAAAGTGTTCACTCAACATGCTATATGTTTTAAATTCCCAAAATGTCCCATAAGTCCTCCCCATGAGCTTCTTTTACAAGTAACTCCCTAATTGAACACTTAGGAATACAAAGTTTCCCTTTCCTAAAAAGCATGTCATCAAATACAATATGATCATGAACATTGTTTCCTCCTAAGCATTGCAAATAAACATCATGAAATTCAGACTTCTCAACTTTGTACAACTCAACCATATGTTTAAACCCAAGAATTTTTGCACTAAGAGAAGAAAATAATGCATACCTTCTTGACAATGCATCAGCCACCACATTGTCCTTACCTTTCTTGTAATGAATGACATAAGGAAATGTCTCAATGAATTCTACCCACTTCGCATGTCTCTTATTTAGCTTTGTTTGGCTCTTGAGATGCTTCAAACTTTCATGATCCGTGTGGATGACAAACTCTTTTGGCCACAAATAATGTTGCCAAACTTGCAACGCCCTAACAAGTGCATGTAGCTCTTTGTCATATGTCGGGTATTTGAGTTGTGCTCCATTTAGCTTTTCACTAAAAACATGATTGGCCTTTTCTCTTGCATCAAAACAGCCCCTATACCTATTCCACTTGCATCACATTCAATCTCAAAAGATTTATCAAAGTTAGGTAAAGAAAGACAAGGTGCATTAGTCAATTTTTCTTTAAGTTCATTGAATGCATTTTCTTGTTTTTGTTTCCATTCAAATTTCACATTCTTCCTAACAAGTTCATTCAATGGTGAGGCTATGCTACTGAAATCCTTAATAAACCTCCTATAGAAACTAGCCAAACCATGAAAAGATCTTACCTCGGTTGCATTTTAGGTGTTGGCCATTCTCGAATAGCCTTAACCTTTTCTTCATCAACTTGCACTCCATTCTTTCCAACAATGAATCCTAGGAAATTAACTTGGTCTAGACAAAAACTACACTTTTGAAGTTCGCATAAAGTTTCTCTTCTCTAAGTTTAAGTAAAATTGTCTTAACATGCAAAACATGATCATTCAAGCTTTTGAGTAAACAAGGATGTCATCAAAGTATACGACAACAAATTTCCCAATGTATTCTCTCAAAACATGATTCATTAATCGCATAAAAGTACTTGGTGCATTAGTAAGGCCAAATGGCATAACAAGCCACTCATAAAGCCCAAACTTTGTTTTAAAAGCGAGTTTTCCACTCATCTCCTACATGCATTCTAATTTGATGATAACCACTCTTAAGATCTATTTTTGAAAACAAGTTTGCACCATGTAATTCATCTAGCATATCATCTAATCTAGGAATGGGATGTCGATATTTTTACCGTTATCTTGTTGATAGCTCGACAATCAACACACATCCTCCAAGTGCCATCTTTCTTTGGTACTAAAATAACCGGAATGAACAAGGACTCATGCTTTCCCTAACATAGCCTTTATCCATGAGTTCCTCCACTTGCCTTTGAATCTCCTTGGTTTCGGTTGGATTTGTCCTATAGGCAGCCATGTTTGGAAGAGTTGCTCGGAAATGAAGTCAATTTGGTGCTCAATTCCTCTTAGAGGGGTAATCCCATAGGTGCATCTTCATGTGGAAACATGTCATTAAATTCCTGCAAAAGAGACTTAAAAACACTTGGCAAACCATTTTCAGATTTGGGCTCATTTACCAAACACATCCCTTTGCACATAAGTACAAATTTTGGTTCTTGACCTAAAACTTTCCTCACTTCCCTTTTTGTATAACCAAACTCACATTCTTTCTTTTTTTCCTCAAAATCACTCTTTTTCTCTCTTTATTGTCACTCACCTTTTGCCCCTCACTTTTCTCTCTTTTTCACTCTTCTCTTACCTTACTTTCTTCTCTCCTCTCTTGTTCTTCAAATTCTTTTCTTTTCTTTTCTAATTTCAATTGATCACAATGTACTTCATATGGTGACAATGGAAGTAAAGTAAATTTTTTTCCACTCAAAGTAAAATTATACTTATTTCTCAATCCATCAAAAGTGACCTCTCTATCATATTGCCAAGGTCGGCCTAACAAAATATCCCCATGCATGCATAGGTACAACATCACAAAGAACTTCATCTTTATATCTTCCCAAAGTAAAAGGAATAAGAGCTTGTGAGTTTACCTTAAGCTCTCCTTTGTTGGTCAACCATTGAAGCTTGTATGGTTTCGAATGTGGACGAGTAGTTAGTTGGAGTCTTTTAACAAGAAAGCTACTCACCACATTTGTACAACTTCCACTATCAATTACCACACTACATGGGTTTCCTTTAACCAAGCATCTTGTATGAAACAAGTTTTCCTTTGATCTTCAACTTTTTCTTCTTTAATTTGCACATTAAGTACCCTTCTTGTGACCAAAGAAATGAAGTTACCTTCTTCAATGTACTCATCATCATGTGCTCCATATTCGCCTCAAGTTCTTCATCATGCTCCTCACGATCATCATCCGAATCAATTACACCATTTCTTATCACCATAACTCTTTTATTGACACATTCCTTGCTCATGTGCCCAAATCCTTTGCACTTCCAACATTGAATAGAACTAGACTTCTCCCTTACCTCCTTTGAAACTTCATTCTTTTTAGTATTGGAACTCTCGGCCTCTACTCTTTTTGCAGCCACAAACTTTCCTTTTTGTTGCATTGATTCATTCCTATGCATAAAACTATCCTTGCTCCAAGTATTAGAATTTGAAAAAGTATGAGTTTTAGATGAATACCTTTCGAATGCTCCCTTTCTTCCTTCAATTGAGCTTCAATTTTTATGGCATAATGATACATATCTTCAAGGTAAGGTGGTGGATTCCTATCAACCGGATGAGCAATTTCTCGATTTAAACCTCCAAGAAACCTAGACATGGTGTCCTCCTCGTCCTCTCGTATTTTTGCTCTTTCCATCAATGACTCCATCTCTTGATAATATTCAGCCACACTTTTTGTTCCCTGCCTCAATGCTTGCAATTTAGTTTTCAAATCTCTTTCATAATGTTTGGGAACATACCTCTTTCTCATAGCTTCTTTAAGTTCTTCCCATGTCTCTATTGGATCCTCCTCTTTTCTTCTTCTTTCGGATTTGAGATGTTGATACCATTCACCAGCATGGTTTGTGAATTCGGCAATAGCAAGTTTCATCTTTTTGTTCTCACTATATGAATTACAATTAAACACATGTTCTATTTTTCTTTCTCATTGCAAGTATGCCTCAGAGTCCGCCGTTCCACTAAAGGGTGGAATTTTGAGTTTAACTCCAGCTTCTCTATCTTCGTGCATTCTTTCTATCCTTCTAGGTTGCATGATATTTGCATGATTATTTCTTCCTCCCCTTGCATGACCTCTTCCTTCACCTAGTCTCTCTTGTCCAGCCAAGTCTAACATACCTTCATCATCTTGCAATACTCGTTCTTCTCGTCGCTGATGTGCTCTCCTTTCCTCTCTATCTTCCCTCATCATTTCCATCATACCTTGAAGGGCTTGAAGAATAGCAACATTAACATCCGGAACCTGTGGTGCTTTTTCCTCATTATGTGACATGTTGCAAATATCAAAATGGACCTCTCCACACTTCTCACAAAGATTTCACTCGGGACACTCGTGTTTAACACTCAAAGGTAGGCTTTTGGTACTAGGTCAAAGATGTAAGGGCTGGTCTAAGAATTTGGTGCAATCTTGCTTTAAACTTGATATAAAACCAATTCAACAATCAACTTTCACAAACTAAACTAGAGTAATTCAACTTAGGATTAGCAGCTAATTAAAAACAAAACATAAACAAAAAAACAAGAACTTCAATGTGCCTTGGATCTTTGATGATTTTTTTTTTTCAATGAATTTTTTTGCTCTGTTTCTTCTTTTTTTTTTTGCTACTGATTTTTTTTTTTATGATCCAAGAGCAATACAAATGAATTCTACAAAGTACTTCTAAAGAATACAAATGTACTTGCTTGAATAGAAAATTGAAAGAGATAAAAAAATAAAATAAAAAAATAACAAACTAACACAAAGTAAAGATAGTTCACCTCAAAATTCAGCCAAAGAATGTCAAGGCTCTGATACCAAATGATAAGCGCCGATCCTTGCTTGAATTTTACAAAGCTAGAGGTCCTTCTAGGATCCTTGTAAAAACTCACAATGATAGCTAACTTAGATCACACTCAAAATCTAAAATGGTCACTCTTAGATCCTAAGACAACTCACTCCAGAATTAGTTTAATCAAGACTAATCCAATGAATTGATTTAACTTCAAACCTAAAGCAAGATTTGAAAGAAATGAAACACCAAATGGGGTTAAAGAAAACACAAGTTTTTCATTCATGAAATCTGTCCAAAATGATGTATTACAAGCCATTTTAAAGGCCAAAAATTTGTGCATGCCTTGGAATACAAAAGGACTCAAAAAGCTATTAAATGCATTTTGTAGAAAATAAGACATAAGAAGCCAAAAGTAAATTGCATGGCTTAAATGCTAGACAAAAGGGTAGATATGCTTTAAATACACTCAACCAACTCTTCTAGAAGGTCCATTGCAATAATGAGCATGGTTGGCAAGCATTGAAATCAAAAAGTCCCAAAATAAGAAATCTAGAAATTTCTTTATTTAAAATTCTGCCATGTTGTCATCTTCCAAAATAAAAATGACTATTCTCATGCCATCTTCACTTCAATCTCTTCTTCACTTGTTGTGCTAATGTTGTAAATAAATTCGGGATGAAAAAGTTTTGTCTCTTCTTGTGCATTGGCAAGCTTTTGAAGATGTAATATATATTCCTCTTGAATCTTCTTCGCCTTACTCCTTGTAATAGGTCCTTCAGGTACATGCAATGGATCGGTTATTTGATTCGTATCAACTTGTTAATAATTCTTTCAATACATTGAATGCCTTCTTTTGCTATCATTTTCATTCCAATTTCACGGTTCTTTTAACACGTTCCTTCGATGGTTAGATAATGCCACTGAAAATCCTTAATAAACATCCTGTAGAAACTGCTAGACCATGTAGGATCTTGCCTCGGTTGCATATATGTGGGGTGTTGGCCACTTAATATGCCTCTTGTTGGGCTTTGTTTGGCTCCTAAAATTCTTCGAGCTTCCATGGTATGTGTGGATGACAAACTCTTTTTGCCACAAGTACAGTATCCAAACTTGCAAACCCCTAAAAAAAAACACTCTCGGGACGAACTTTTAGTTTTAAACTCTAAAATCTATACGAGTTTTTTGTTTTAGATCCCGAAACATCGTAATGCAACATTGGAATATTTTGTGCAAAACGCTTGGGCCAAAAAATTAAAACAAACACTCTCGGGACAAACTTTGGGCTTTCAACTCATAAATCTATCCGAGTTTTTTTGTTTTCCCTCCCGAAACATTGTGATGCAGCATTGGAATAGTTTACATTTAACGTTTATGCCAAATCTTTGGAACAAGTCGTGTAAGGACGAACTTTATGTTTTCAACGCATAATAAATCCTTCCGATGTTTTTGGTTTTACCTCGCGAAACATGGTGAGTCGACATTGGAATATTTTACATTGAACGGTCTTGTCAGAAGCTCGAAAAAGACACTCTCGGGACGAACTTTAGGTTTGAAACTCTGAAATCTATTCGAGTTTTTTTGTTTTAGCTCCCAAAACATTGTAATGCAACATTGGAATATTTTGTGTGAAACGCTTGGGCCAAAAAATTAAAACAAACACTCTCGGGACAAACTTTGAATTTTCAACTCATAAATATATCCGAGTTTTATGGTTTTCCCTGGCGAAACATGGTGAGTCGACATTGGAATATTTTACATTGAACGATCTTGTCAGAACCTCGAAAAAAACACTCTCGGGACAAACTTTTGGTTTTAAACTCTAAAATCTATACGAGTTTTTTGTTTTAGCTCTCGAAACATCGTAATGCAACATTGGAATATTTTGTGCAAAACGCTAGAGCCAAAAAATTAAAACAAACCCTCTCGGGACAAACTTTGGGCTTTCAACTCATAAATCTATCCGAGTTTTTTGGTTTTCCCACCCGAAACATTGTGATGCAGCATTGGAATAGTTTACATTTAACATTTATGCCAAATCTTTGAAACAAGTCGTGTAAGGACGAACTTTATGTTTTCAACGCATAAATCCTTCCGATGTTTTGGGTTTTACCTCGCGAAACATGGTGAGTCGACATTGGAATATTTTACATTGAACGGTCTTGTCAGAAGCTCGAAAAAAACACTCTCGGGACGAACTTTTGGTTTTAAACTCTAAAATCTATACGAGTTTTTTGTTTTAGATCCCGAAACATCGTAATGCAACATTGGAATATTTTGTGCAAAACGCTTGGGCCAAAAAATTAAAACAAACACTCTCGGGACAAACTTTGGGCTTTCAACTCATAAATCTATCCGAGTTTTTTGGTTTTCCCTTCCGTAACATTGTGATGCTGTAAGGGACCGACCCGAATGCGGCACTAAATGGGCCCTTACCCCAATGCATGCATTCAAAGTAATGGACATTAAACAGACATGATTTCAGATTCCAATTAAAACAAAACATTCAAAATAACCCCTTTAAAAACTAGACAATTTCCCTGGAACCTGTCCCTGTTTCCAAGCACCTGTTCCAAGATAAATACATTTCCAATGTATACTCCGATCAGAGATTTCTTAAAATCATTCAAAACATGTCTAGATACAATAATCTTTGGAATCCACAAAATATTCGAGAAAACATCCTAGGGCTCGTGCCCGACTACATGCATTCGGGGAAAATAAAACATAAAGAGTCATAACATAAAATCGAGTTTGATGGTGAGCCCCATGATCACAGCTCCTCCTTGACCATCCTGTCTCGCAACTTGGTTACCTGTGGAAAAACCACAATAATAAGGGTGAGTAACGAATTACTCAGTAAGAATCCCCAACCGGGGTACAATACGATATACATGGTCATCTCGATGAGCGTATGCAAGCTATGAATATAAACACAGAATAGAGCACATAACTTAGCCCACACTTGGGCCTCGGATGCCAACTCGGGGTCTTAGTCGGAATAATATCACCACACACCCAATACATAAGTCGCCCTATACGAGAAACAAGTCCCGGCCTCACTGTCTCATCGTCGACGAAAGGTACATCGGCTCAAGATCCCGAGGAGCTCTCGTCGGTGGCGTGTAATGAGCGTAAACATGCACCGCGCGTGCTACTGCAGAACCATGGGGGTGTCGGGTCTAGAGGCAAGCGCCCATGTCCACCACCACGCCTAACTAATTCTTTGGATCGGTGTCACCGACATAGGGGTGTGAGACACGGACACGTAAACTATGTCGGCTGAACCATCGCACTGAGGCTAAGAAGCGGGTCGTGGTAGGCTTACACTAGGAAGCCGCCCTTACCTTAACAGTGGCAATCGGGGCTACGCCGAACACGCGAGGACGTGCCGATCGCCGGGACGAGGCAATGCCAAGTCATCATCCCGACCGTTGGGGCATTTAACAGTCTGCCACCCTCACCCAAGATTGCGGGGCCAGCCGTTATTGTTAGCTATTCCCTAACGGGATCAGGGCGGAGCTCCATCTCATACGTCCCTGTCGTGGATGCAAGGTTCGTTATGCACCCGGCCCAGATGATGCTATCTACCTGCCACTCTAACCTGCCTTAGCAATCAGCAAACAATTCCATAAAATCCAATACGTGCTCAATAAGAATACAACGAGCCTAGCATGATACTACGAAGCAAGGAACAGATACGAGCATGCCAGAAAGGAACAACCTAGCATGGATTAACATGAGAATTAATCAGGAAGATCATGCTAACCGGGAATTCAGAAACGAGCACCTATTACTAAATATTTCAATAAACACAAACAAGCAATCAATCAGGAATCACATATAATATCGCAGGGTTCACACAACTCCGGTAAGAAATCCTTACCTTGGTCGGGGACGATTTGACACGAAAACCTAAGTGGCGAACGAACCCGAACTAGCTATCGAGAACCTATCAATCACAACAAAAATCACACAATAGGCCTAAATATAATAAAATAAACAAGGCTCAGCTCGGGAGCAACTCACGAGGCGCGATTTAACGCATTTAAGCGAGCCGATTGCATGAACAGTGTTGGGCTGGCGCAGCTGGGCGCAGAGATGGCGCGGCAGAGCTGGCGCTGGTGCGACGCGAAGCGGCATCGGGCGTCGCGGCACGACTCGGCGAGCAGGGGCTCGGGCGACACGATGCGGCTGGGCGCTGGGGCGAGGACGCGGGCGCGGGCACGGGACGGTGTGCGGCGAGGCTCGGCGGCTGGGCTGCTTCTGCGCACGCAAGCTCGGCGAACAGGGGCGAACAGAGCATCGGAGAAAACGAGCTCGATTCAGGGCGATTGGAGAAGATACGACGCGCGATTTGAAGCTGGACCACTTCCCCTACACTAGCTGCACAAAAACCACACGAATCTCCTCACTCCCACGGCCGGCAGAACGAAATCGGAACCAGGGGGAAAGAAATCGGATTTTTGAAGGAAAGGAAGAAGAAGAAGCTTACCTGCTGCTCGGGAATGGAAATCGACTTCGAATTGGAGAAGAAGCTCGGTCGAATTAGAGTTGGAGAAGGACGGAATCGCAAGGAAATCGCTGGTCGGTCGAAGGGAATTCGCGAAGAAGAAGAAGAAGAAATGGGGAAGGAACTCGGGCGATTTTGGCTTTTAAAATAAAACGCACGAAGACAAGCATAAATACAAGATGGCGCGTTTAGAAGCACAAGAGCGCTCAGTGGCTCGATTGGCAGCGACGCTTGTCTAGCTTCCCTTGCGACCTTGGCTCGAATCTCACTCGACGCACTATTTAATTCCCTATTTATTTTTACCTTTTTCCAAGCCCAAATGTCTTCACCAAAATTCCCGATCCCATTCAAATCGACTCATATGTTTTCCGGAAATTAACAAATACATAACCGGCCCTGTCGGCCCGACCAAAATTACCAAAATGCCCCTGGGCCTCCTGGGAAGACCGGGATGAAATTTCCGGGCCGTTACAGATGCAGCATGGGAATAGTTTACATTTAACGTTTATGCCAAATCTTTGAAACAAGTCATGTAAGGACGAACTTTATGTTTTCAACGCATAAATCCTTCAGATATTTTTGGTTTTACCTCGCGAAACATGGTGAGTCGACATTGGAATATTTTACATTGAACGGTCTTGTCAAAAGATCGAAAAAACACTCTCGGGGGGAACTACAGGTTTTAAACTCTGAAATCTATTCGAGTTTTTTGTTTTAGCTCCTGAAACATCGTAATGCAACATTGGAATATTTTGTGCGAAACGCTTGGGCCAAAAAATTAAAACAAACACTCTCGGGACAAACTTGAAGTTTTCAACTTATAAATCTATCCGAGTTTTTTGGTTTTCCCTCCCGAAACATTGTGATGCAGCATTGGAATAGTTTACATTTAACGTTTATGCCAAATCTTTGAAACAAGTCGTGTAAGGACGAACTTTATGTTTTCAACGCATAAATCCTTCCGAGTTTTTAGGTTTTCCCTCGCGAAACATGGTGAGTCGACATTGGAATATTTTACATTGAACGGTCTTGTCAAAAGATGGAAAAAAACACTCTCGGGACGAACTACAGGTTTGAAACTCTGAAATCTATTCGAGTTTTTTGTTTTAGCTCCCGAAACATCGTAATGCAACATTGGAATATTTTGTGCAAAACGCTAGGGCCAAAAAATTAAAACAAACACTCTCGGGACAAACTTTGGCCTTTCAACTCATAAATCTATCCGAGTTTTTTGGTTTTCCCACCCGAAACATTGTGATGCAGCATTGGAATAGTTTACATTTAATGTTTATGCCAAATATTTGAAACTAGTCGTGTAAGGACGAACTTTATGTTTTCAACGCATAAATCCTTCCGATGTTTTTGGTTTTACCTCGCGAAACATGGTGAGTCAACATTGGAATATTTTACATTGAACGGTCTTGTCAGAAGCTCGAAAAAAACACTCTCGGGACGAACTTTTGGTTTTAAACTCTAAAATCTATACGAGTTTTTTTGTTTTAGATCCCGAAACATCGTAATGCAACATTGGAATATTTTGTGCAAAACGCTTGGGCCAAAAAATTAAAACAAACACTCTCGGGAAAAACTTTGGGCTTTCAACTCATAAATCTATCCGAGTTTTTTGGTTTTCCCTCCCGAAACATTGTGATGCAGCATTGGAATAGTTTACATTTAACGTTTATGCCAAATCTTTGGAACAAGTGGTGTAAGGACGGACTTTATGTTTTCAACGCATAATAAATCCTTCCGATGTTTTTGGTTTTACCTCGCGAAACATGGTGAGTCGAGATTGGAATATTTTACATTGAACGGTCTTGTCAGAAGCTCGAAAAAGACACTCTCGGGACGAACTTTAGGTTTGAAACTCTGAAATCTATTCGAGTTTGTTTGTTTTAGCTCCCAAAATATTGTAATGCAACATTGGAATATTTTGTGCGAAACGCTTGGGCCAAAAAATTAAAACGAACACTCTCGGGACAAACTTTGAATTTTCAACTCATAAATATATCCGAGTTTTATGGTTTTCCCTCGCGAAACATGGTGAGTCGACATTGGAATATTTTACATTGAACGATCTTGTCAAAAGATGGAAAAAAACACTCTCGGGACGAACTACAAGTTTGAAACTCTGAAATCTATTCGAGTTTTTTGTTTAAGCTCCCGAAACATCGTAATGCAACATTGGAATATTTTGTGCAAAACGCTAGGGCCAAAAAATTAAAACAAACCCTCTCGGGACAAACTTTGGGCTTTCAACTCATAAATCTATCCGAGTTTTTTGGTTTTCCCACCCGAAACATTGTGATGCAGCATTGGAATAGTTTACATTTAACGTTTATGCAAAATCTTTGAAACAAGTCAGGTAAGGAAGAACTTTATGTTTTCAACGCATAAATCCTTCCGATGTTTTTGGTTTTACCTCGCGAAACATGGTGAGTCGACATTGGAATATTTTACATTGAACGGTCTTGTCAGAAGCTCGAAAAAAACACTCTCGGGACGAACTTTTGGTTTTAAACTCTAAAATCTATACGCGTTTTTTGTTTTAGATCCCGAAACATCGTAATGCAACATTGGAATATTTTGTGCAAAACGCTTGGGCAAAAAAATTAAAACAAACACTCTCGGGACAAACTTTGGGCTTTCAACTCATAAATCTATCCGAGTTTTTTGGTGTAACAGCCCAGTTTTCTATCCCAGTTTCGCCGATGTTCGACGTCGAGTTTTAGAGTTTGAGGTTGGACAGTGCGTGCTTTTAAGGTTGCACCGTTGTGAGTTGTGTTGAGGTTTGGTAAGCGGGAGAAGAGGAGTCTCCTGTTGTTGGACCATTTGAGATTCTCGAGAGGATTGGCAGAGTTGCATATTGGTTAGCTTTTTCTGTCATTGTCAGCTGTGAACAGGGTTTTTATGTATCGATGTTGGGGCAGTATGTGCCGGACCCATTGCTCATTGTGGACTTTGAGCCTTTGCAGCTGATTGAGGGTTTGGGCTTCGAGGAGAAGCCTATGAGTATTCTGGTCTTGAGTCGAAGGCGTTGCGTGTGATGATGAGATCCGTTGGTAAAAGTTTAGTGGAGGAGTCTCGTGTTCGAGGAGGGCCGCTCGTGGCGGAAGGACGGGATGAGATTGCAGATATCTGTGTTGTTCGATCTTAAGAACTTTTGAGGACGAAAGTCATAAAAAGGAGGGAATATTGTAACGGCCTGAGTTTTCATCCCGGTCTTTGTGTGTGCCCTAGGGGCATTTTGGTAATTTAGTCGGGCCGTCGGGGCCGTTTATGTCTTTTTCGATTGTTAAAATTATTGGATGGATTTATGTAAGTTTTTAGGCTTTGTGGATGGGTTTGAGCATGGATAGATGCAAAAGTAAAAATAAAGGAAATTATGTTGCAGCTGGGATTCGAACCCGGGTCTTCGGAAAGCCTATGAGGATGCGTGCGGTTGAGCTATAGAGAGCTCTTGTTGCTCTTTCTGCGTCATATTATGGTTATCCTTGGACCTTGGAGTTTGGTGCATTTGGTTAAATGAAAAGAAATTAGGTTTTGTTATGTCTTCTTCTCTAAATGCTCCATGGCCGCCCAACCCTCCTCTCCCAAGCCCCAAGCCGATTTTCATTCCTTTGCGGCCCCATGGTTCGATCGTCTTTCTGGTAAGTTTCTTCGTCTCTTCGTCTTCTCCGATTTGAGTTCTTCTTTGGCCGAATGTAAGTAGAAGAGTGTGGTGTGTGTGTGTGTGTTTGTTTGCGGCCAGTGAGAGGAGCCCAAGCCAGAAGCCCCCCACTGCCGCAGCTCCCGGCAGCCGCCGGATCGCACGGCAAAGAAGAAGCCCAGATCGCCCGAGTCGCCCGGCTCCATCGCCCTGCAGTGCCATCGAGCGGACTGTCGCGCCAAAGAAATGAGAGCGACGCGAGATAGCCCCTGCCGCGCGGCAAAGAAAGACGCCCGAGCAGCCTATCGCGGCCAGATCTCGCCAGCAGATGCGCCCTGCTCGCGCGCCAGAGCGCGTGCCGCGCTGGCCGGATCGCACGTCCAGACGCTCGTCATCCCGCGCGCCCGCGTTCGCCCGTCACCGTCCCAGCGCCCGCGCGCCCGTCGTCGTCCCAGCGCGCCCGCACGTGTCCGTCCTTGCCAGTGCGTCCGCGCCTAGCGCCGTGCCAGCGCGCCCATCCGTGCCCCGTGCCCACAAAGAAGAAAGGCCACCGTGCTCGCCGCTTTCCGCGTGTCAGCCGAGCCGCGTGAGTTGCTCCCGAGCCGAGCCTTGTTCATTTTATTATATTTAGGCATATGGATTGTGATTATTATTATGTTTGTTAGGTTCTCGTTAGCTAGCTCGGGTTCGATCGCAGCTTAGGATTTTGTGTGTAGTTGCCTCCCGGCCAGGTAAGGATTTCTTACCGGAGTTGTGTGGACCCTGCGATGTTCTATGTGATTGTTGTTTGTGTGTTTGTTTGTGATTATCAGCATGTATAGTTTAGGTGCTCTGTTCTGATTTCCTGACTAGCATGACTTCGTATGATGTTCTCTCATGTTAGTCCATGCTAGGTTGTTCCGTTCTGGCATGCTCATATCTGTTCTTGCTTCATAGTACCATGCTAGGTTCGTTGTATCTGTTGAGCACGTTTTGGATTGTATTGGATTGCATGTTATTGTTATGATAGGTTAGAGTGTAGGTAGGTAGCATCATCCGGGCCTAATGCATAAAGTATCTTTCATCCATGGCAGGGACGTACGAGGTAATACTCCGTCCCTGGACCCCGTGAGGGTTTAGCTAACCCGACCGGTAGGCCCTGCAATCTTGGGTGAGGGTGGTAGTCTGCGCGATGCCCCAAGCGGTCGGGATGATGACTTGGCATTGCCTCGTCCCCGCAAAGCAAGCACGTCCTCGGCGTGTTCGGCAATAGCCCTTGATTGCCACTGTTAGGGCAAGGGCGGCTTCACGGTGTAAGCCTACCACGGCCCGATTCCTTAGCCTCAGTGCGGTGGTTCAGCCGACATAGTTCACGTGTCCAAGTCTCACACCCTATGTCGGTGACACCGATCTAGAGATTTAGTTAGGCATGGTGGATCGGACACGGGCGACTTGCCACTAGACCCAGCAACCCCCGAGTTGCGAGAGCATGCGGTGCGCGCGATACGCTCATTACAAAGACCGACCGGAGAGCTCCTCGGGATTGTGAGCAGTGCACCTTTCGTGATCGACGAGAGACAGCCGAGGCCGAGACTTGTTTCTCGTATAGGGCGTATTGTGTGGTGATTTATTTCCGGACTAAGACCCTGAGTTGGCATCCGAGGTCCAAGTGTAAACTTAAGCTATGTGCTCTATTCTGTGTTTATATTCATAGCTTGCATACACTCGCCTAGATGACCATGTGCATCGTATTGTACCCCGGTTGGGGATTCTTACTGAGTAATTCGTTACTCACCCTTATTTTGTGGTTTTCCACAGGTAACCAAGGGGCGAGACAGGATGGCTAAAGGAGGAGCTGTGATCATGGGAACTCTTTGTCGTCTCGACTTTTTATTTCTATGACTCTTGTCTTTTATTTTTTCCCTGAATGCATGTGGCAAGCACTGAGAGCCCTAGGATGTTTTTCTGAATGTTTTTATGGATTCCAGCTTTGTTGTATTTGAGGATTGTTTCAAATATTTTAATAAATCTCTGATCAGAGTATTCGTTTAGAAATGTATTTGCCTTGAAACAGGTGCTTGGAAATAGGGACAGGTTTCAGCAATCTATTTGATTTCTGATTGAATCTCTTTTGTTTTGTTTTAATTGGGAATCCAAAAAACTAAATTGCATATTGTTCTTTACTTTGAATGCATGCATTGGGGTAAAGACCTATTTAGAGCCCCTTTTGGGTCGGGTCTTTACATGTGTGGACCCTGCCATATATAATGTGATTCCTGATTGATTGCTTGTTTGTGTTTATTGACATGTGTAGCTAAGTGCTTTATTCTGAATTCTCGACTGGCATGAATTCCTACGTTGTTTCTCATGTTAGTCCATGCTAGGTTGTTCCTTTCTGGCATGCTCATATCTGTTCTTGCTTCGTAGTATCATGCTAGGTTCGTTGTATTCTTATTGAGCACGTATTGGAATGTATTGGATTGTTTGCTGATTGTTATGATAGGTTAGAGTGCAGGTAGATAGCATCATTCGGGTCGGGTGCATAACGAACCTTGCATCCCCGACAGGGACGTACAGGATGGTGCTCCGTCCTTGATCCCGTTAGGGAATAGCTAACCCTAATGGTTGGCCCTGCAATCCTGGGTGAGGGTGGTAGACTGTTAATTGCCCCAACGGTCGGGATGATGACTTGGCATTGCCATGTCCCAGGCAGTCGGCACGTCCTCAGCGTGTTCGGCCGTAGCCCTTGATTGCCACCTGTTAGGGCAAGGACGGCTTCCTGGTGTAAGCCTACCACGACCGGTTCCTTAGCCTCAGGTGCTGTAAGGGGACCGACCGAATGGGGCACTAAATGGGCCCTTACCCCAATGCATGCATTCAAAGTAAAGGACATTAAACAGACATGATTTCGGATTCCAATTAAAACAAAACATTCAAAATAACCCCTTTAAAAACTAGACAATTTCCCTGGAACCTGTCCCTGTTTCCAAGCACCTGTTCCAAGATAAATACATTTCCAATGTATACTCCGATCAGAGATTTCTTAAAATCATTCAAAACATGTCTAGATACAATAATCTTTGGAATCCACAAAATATTCGAGAAAACATCCTAGGGCTCGTGTCCGACTACATGCATTCGAGGGGAAAATAAAACATAAAGAGTCATAACATAAAATCGAGTTTGATGGTCGAGCCCCATGATCACAGCTCCTCCTTCACCCATCTGTCTCGCAACTTGGTTACTCGTGGAAAAACCACAATAATAAGGGTGAGTAACGAATTACTCAGGTAAGAATCCCCAACAGGGGTACAATACGATATACATGGTCATCTCGATGAGCGTATGCAAGCTATGAATATAAACACGAGAATAGAGCACATAACTTAGCCCACACTTGGGCCTCGGATGCCAACTCGTGGTCTTAGTCGGAATAATATCACCACACACCCAATACATAAGTCGCCCTATACGAGAAACAAGTCCGGCCTCACTGCTCTCATCGTCGACGAAAGGTACATCGCTCAAGATCTCGAGGAGCTCTCGGTCGGCGCTGTAATGAGCGTAAGCATGCACCGCGTGCTCTGCAGAACTATGGGGGTGCCGGGTCTAGAGGCAATTTGCCCATGTCGATCACCACGCCTAACTAAATCTTTGGATCGGTGTCAGCGACATAGGGTGTGAGACACGGACACGTAAACTATGTCAACTTTGAACCACGCACTGAGGCTAAGGAAACGGGTCGTGGTAGGCTTACACCAGGAAGCCGCCCTTACCTTAACAAGTGGCAATCAGGGGCTACTGCCAAACATGCTGAGGACATGCCGGCTGCCGGGGACGAGGCAATGCCAAGTCATCATCCCGACCGTTGGGGCATTTAACGATCCGCCACCCTCACCCAAGATTGCGGGGCTCACCGGTAGGGTTAGCTAATCCCCTCACGGGGTCCAGTGGACGAGCACTCGTCTCGACGTCCCCCGCCATGGATGCAAGGTACTTTATGCATCGGGCCGGATGATGCTATCTACCGCAACTCTAACTCGCCCTAGCAATCGGCAAACAATTCCATAAAATCCAATACGTGCTCAATATGAATACAACGAGCCTAGCATGATACTACGAAGCAAAGGAATGAATACGAGCATGCAGAGGAAACAACCTAGCATGGATTAACATGAGAAATAACCAGGAAAATCATGCTAATCGGGAATTCAGAATAGCGTACCTAGCTACACATGTCAATAAACACAACAAGCAATCAATCAACAATCACATATAATATCGCAGGGTGCACACAACTCCGGTAAGAAATCCTTACCTTGGTCGGGGACGATTTGACACGAAATCCTAAGTTGCGAACGAACCCGAACTAGCTATCGAGAACCTATCAATCACAACAAAAATCACACAATAGGCCTAAATATAATAAAATAAGCGGTGGCTCGGCTAAAGGAGCAACTCACGAGGCGCGACGAACGCACGAACGAGCCGATTGCACGAACGGGGCAGCAATAGGGCTGGCTGGGCACGTGGGCGCGCGCAAGGGCGGTGGCTGCGCGCGGGCGATGCAGGGGAGTGCAGCGAGGCTCGGCTGGGCGCTGGCGATGCGACATGACACGGAGCTGGGCGAGAGCGCGCGCGCTGGCACGACTCGATGCGCGGCGTGGCTAGGCGGGCTGGGCAGCTTCTGCGCGCGAATAGGGCGATCTGGGCGTTGGAGAAGAACGAGCTCTAATTCGGCCGATTGGAGAGGATTCGACGAGCGATTTGTCGCTGGACCACTTCCCCTTGGCTGGCCGCACGAAACCTACAAGCCACTCTCTTCAATTCGACCGGCAAGGAAGAAATCGGAAACAGGGGAGAAGGGGAAGGAAAAGAGAAGGAGAAGAAGAGGAAGAAGATGTACCTGCTGCTCGGGGTGAGATCGACTTTGAATTTGGGAGAGGAAACTCGGTCGAAAATGGAGCTGGAGGAGGAAGAAATCGCGAAGATGAAGCTCGGTCGGTCGAGGAAATGTCGCGAAGGAGAAGAAGAAATTGGGGAAGAAAGCCTCGGGCGGCCTGGCTTTTAACCCGAAGGCAGGGGAAAGCACGCATATCATATAGATGGCGCGCTTAAGATAACAAACACGCCCGGTGGCTCGATTGGCAGCGACGCTCGCCTAGCTTCCCATGCGACCCTGGCTCGAAACTCACTCGACGCGCTATTTAATTTCCTATTTATTTCCACATTCTACCAAGCCCAAATGTCTTCACCAAACTTCCCGATCCCATTCAACTCGTCTCATAATTTTTTCGCCAATTAGCAAATACATAACCGGCCCTGCCGGCCCGACCAAATTACCAAAATGCCCCTGGGCCTCTCGGGAAGACCGGGATGAAATTTCCGGGCCGTTACAATATTCCCCCCTTATAAGAATTTCGTCCTCGAAAGTCTCTTAGGATTGGAACAGCTCGGGATAATTCAATCTCATCTCATCCTCCCGCTCCCAAGTGGCTTCCTCTAAACTCTGACTCCTCCACTGAACTTTTACCAACCGGATTTCACGATTACGCAGTGTCTTTGTCTCAAAAGCGAGAATCCCTACTGGCTTTTCCTCGAAGCTCAAATCTTCCTTCAGCTGCAACGGCTCAAAGTCAACAATGTGCAATGGATCGAAGCACGTCATTGTCTCAACATCGAAACATGAAAACACAACGGCATCGCGACAATGACGGAGGCGGGGCTAACCGATAAGCAACCTTGCCGATCCTCTCCAGAATCTCAAACGGACCAACAAAACGGGGACTCAGCTTTCCACGCTTGCCAAACCTCAAAACACCTCGCATCGGTGCGACCTTTAGGAATACATGTGACCAACCTCAAACTCTAAATCCGACGCCGAACATCGGCGTAACTCTTCGTCGCTCTCGAAATTTGTCACAACATACGAGCTCTAATCTTCTCGCGACGACACCATTAGTCAAGCTGCGACAACTCGGGACCCAAAACATGCTGTCACCAACCTCTTCCCGAACACGGAGAGATCGGCAACGCTTACCATACAAAGCCTCAAATGGAGCCATCGAATCGTCGATCGATAATCGTTGTTATATGCAAACTCCATCGATCACAGTCATTGGTCCCAAGCGCCGGAAATCCAACACACAAGCCCTTAACATGTCCTCGAGAATTGGTTCACCTCTCATCATCCATCGATCCCCGAGGGTGAAAAGTTGTCTTTGAAATCGCACTCGGTGCCTAAACCCTTATGGAGCGCTCTCCAGAAACGGGAAGTGAACCTCGAATCACGGTCGGACACAATCCTCACAGCACACCGTGATAACGAATGATCTGCTCCAAAAACAATCGCGCCTTTGTTCCACGGTATAAGTGTCTCTACCGGGAATGAAGTGTGCGCTCTAGCCAATCGATCGACTATCACCCAAATCGAGAGAACTTCCTGAGTCCTCGGCAAACCGAAATAAAGTCCATGGAGATCTCTTCCCATTTCCACCGAGGTACACTCGGTAGTTTTGCAATAAACCGGCTGGTCTCTGCCTGGGTGCCTTCACCTGCTGACAAGTGAGACATCGACTGACAAATTCTGCAACATCTCTTTTCATACCCATCCACCAGAATGTCTGCTTATGATCCTGATACATCTTGGTACCCCCGGGGTGCCAAGCAAACGGAGAACTGTGGGCCTCTGAGAGCAACTCTGCTCGCAATCCTGCAACATCCGGAACACACAACCGGCCTCTGTACGTCAGCCCACTTTCTGGTGAATATACGAAATCAAAATCTCCGCCAGCACTAACTCTGTCCAACAATCTCTTAAGTGCGGGGTCACTCAGCTGGCTATCAATAATCCGTTGTCTAATCGACGGCTGAACAGTCAACTGAGCTACTCTGGCGGTAACTTCACCCAACAACACTGCAATCTCAGCCCGATCGAACTCCCGCTGCAATCTGGGCTGGGAACTCAACAACACCGCAGAGTGCGACGTCTTTCTACTCAGAGCATCAGCTACAACATTGGCTTTACACGGATGGTACAAAATCTCGCAGTCATAATCTTTTACCAACTCTAACCATCTCCTCTGCCTCATATTCAATTCCTTCTGAGTAAACAGATACTTGAGGCTCTGGTGATCGGTAAACATCTGAATCCGCTCACCATACAGGTAATGCCTCCAAATCTCAAAGTCACGAACACCATCTTTGCCATCTCCATATCATGAGTCGGGTAGTTCGCTCGGATGGCTTTGGTGGCGGGAAGCATAAGCAATGACCTTCCCATGCTGCATCAACACACATCCTAACCCAAACTTGGAAGCATCACTGTAAACCACGAAACCACCTGTCCCCTCCGAGACTGCCAACATTGGTGCTGAAGTCGAACTGCGCTTGAGCCTGGCAAAGCTCTCATCACACTTACTGTTCCAAATAAACTCGACACCCTTCCTCTTCAGACGAGTGAGGGGCGAGGCTATGGCGGAAAAGTCCTTAACAACCCGACGGTAGCAAACTGCCAAACCCAGAAAGAAACGTCTCCTACAAGCAGACAACCGAAGGACAGAGAGCTCCACATACACTCACTGTCTTGCTCCACTAAAGCAACAAGATCAAAATCTCACGGGGTAGCAACAGGGTCCACCACGAACTGGACCTCTAAATACCAACGGGCAACTCTCAACTTTCCCGGAAAGCAGAAGACAACCAACAGGGCACGAACCATTCGCCCCACGAGCAAACTGACTTCTAGCAATTCCAATCCACACCTTGGTCAACACCAAGCATCAACTTGTCACCATACCGGAACCAATCCGGACTCTACTCCAAACAAATACTAACTTGCTAGGCTACCAAGACTGCCAACAACTCACCCGAGGCTACAAACTACACGGCTTCAACTTGCCAACTGAAACTCACTACCTGGGCCTGACTGAGCTCTATAGAGGCTCTTCACAACCTAGGGTTCTCCGACAACCCTCAACACCCACTGCCAACTAACGGACTAACAGCCAACTGCCTGAACAACAACAACTCTTATTTCCCAGCATCATAACTATGCTGGCCAACTCCAACTCCTTGGAAACCAAGAGGACCCAAAACGCTACCGAATGCGTCATCCTCCTACTCAGACGTCAATCACAACATAACTTCTACCCAAGGATGGATCCGAACAACTCTCTCAGTCATGACGATCAACAATCCTACTTAAATCCATCCCATAATTTTGGCAACTGGAAAAAGACAAAAACGGCCCTGTCGGCCCGACCAAATTACCAAAATACCCCTAGGGCACACCTGGAAGACCGGGATGAAAACCTGGGTCGTTACAATATTCCCTCCTTTTTATGACTTTCGTCTTCGAAAGTTCCTAAGACTGGAACAGCTCGGGATAATGCAATCTCATCTCATCTTCCCGCTCCCAAGTGGCTTCCTCTGAACTCTGACTTCTCCACTGAACTTTTACCAAACGGATCTCACGATTACGCAACGTCTTTGTCTCAAAGGCAAGAATCCCCACTGGCTTCTCCTCGAAGCTCAAATCCTCATTCAGCTGCAAAGGCAAAGAGTCAACAATGTGCGACGGGTCCGGCACGTACTGCCTCAACATCGAAACATGAAAAACACCGTGTACCGCTGACAATGACGGAGGCAGGGCTAACCGATAAGCAACTTTGCCAATCCTCTCCAGAATCTCAAACGGACCAACAAAATGGGGACTCAGCTTTCCACGCTTACCAAACCTCAAAACACCTCGCATCGGTGCAACCTTTAGGAACACATGTTGTCCAACCTCAAATTCCAAGTCTCGACGCCGCACATTGGCGTAACTCTTCTGCCTGCTCTGAGCTGTCAACATGCGAGCTCTAATCTTCTGCACGACACCATTAGTCAACTGCAGCAACTCGGGACCCAAAACCTGTCTATCACCAACCTCTTCCCGAACACGGGAGACCGCAACGCTTACCATACAAAGCCTCGAATGGAGCCATCAGATCGTCGATCGATAATCGTTGTTATAGGCAAACTCCATCGACATACTGAGATACTAGTCCCAATCGCCGGAAATCCAACACACAAGCCCTCAATATGTCCTCGAGAATCTGGTTCACCCTCTCGACCTGTCCATCATGCGAGGGTGAAAAAGTCATCTTGAAAGCGCACTTAGTGCCTAAACCTTACGGAGCGCTCGAAAGCGAGAAGTGAACCTCGAATCACGGTCGGACACAATCCTCACAGCACACCATGATAACGAATGATGCGCTTCAAAAACAATCGCGCCATTGTTCCACGGTATAAGTGTCTCTAGGGAATGAAGTATGCGCTCTTAGTCAATCGTCGACTATCACCCGGATCCGAGAGAACTTCCTTGGAGTCCTCGGCAAACCAGAAATAAAGTCCATGGAGATCTCTTCCCATTTCCATCGAGGCACACTCGCGGTCGCAACAAACCGGTGGCCTCTGCTGGGTGCCTTCACTTGGCGACAAGTGAGACACCGACCGACAAACTCCGCAACATCTCTTTTCATACCCATCCACCGAATGTTCGCTAAGGTCACGATACATCTTGGTACCCAGGGATGCCAAGCAAGCGGAGAACTGTGAGCCTCAGAGAGCAACTCGCTCGCAATCCTCGCCACATCCGGAACGCACAAACCGCCTATATAAGCCCACCCCATCACCGTGAATATACGAAGTCAAAATCTCCGTCAAGACTAACTCGTCAAACAATCTCTTAAGGGCGGGGTCACTCAGCTGGCTATGGATAATCCGCTGCCTAATCGATGGCTGAAATGTCAACTGAGCTACTCTGGCGGTAACCTCCCCCAACAACACTGCGACCTCAGCCCGCTCGAACTCTCTCCGCAATCTGGGCTGGGAACTCAACAACACCGCGGAGTGCGACGTCTTCCTACTCAAAGCATCAGCTACAACATTGGCTTTCCCCGGATGGTACAAAATCTCGCATTCATAATCCTTTACCAACTCTAACCATCTCCTCTGCCTCATATTCAACTCCTTCTGAGTAAACAGATACTTGAGGTTCTGGTGATCGGTAAACATCTGAATCCGCTCACCATACAGGTAATGCCTCCAAATCTTCAGTGCAAACACCACTGTTGCCAACTCCATATCATGAGTCAGGTAGTTATGCTCATATGGCTTCAGCTGGTGGGAAGCATAAGCAATGACCTTCTTGTGCAGCATCAACACACAACCTAACCCAAACTTGGAAGCATCGCTGTAGACCACGAAACCACCTGTTCCCTCCGGGACTGCCAACATTGGTGCTGAAGTCAAACTGCGCTTGAGCCTGGAAAAGCTCTCATCACACTTACTGTCCCAAATAAACTCGACACCCTTCCTCGTCAGCCGAGTGAGGGGCGAGGCTATGGCGGAAAAGTCCTTAACGAACCGACGGTAGTAACCTACCAAACCCAGAAAGCTGCGTATCTCGGCAACTGAAGTCGGCTTGGCCCACGAACTCACGGCCTCAATCTTCGCAGGGTCCACGGCTATACCATCCCTCGAAACTACGTGACCTAGGAAGGCCACTTGGTCCAACCAGAAATCGCATTTGGAAAACTTCGCATATAGCTGGTTTTCCCTCAAAGCTGCCAACACTTGCCTCAAATGCTCTGCATGATCCTCCCTGGTCCTCGAATAGATTAGAATATCGTCAATGAACACGATGACGAAGCTATCCAAAAATGATTTGAACACCCTATCCATCATGTCCATGAACGCTGCTGGGGCATTAGTCAATCCAAACGACATGACCCCAAACTCATAGTGTCCATATCTAGACCTGAAAGCTGTCTTAGGAATGTCGGCGTCCTTGATCCGCAACTGATGATAACCGGATCTCAAATCTATCTTGGAGAACACGGAAGCTCCCTGAAGCTGGTCGAACAAATCGTCAATACGGGGCAACGGATACTTATTCTTCACTGTCACCTTATTAAGCTCGCGATAATCAATACATAAGCGCATCGAACCATCCTTTTTCTTCACAAACAGAACTGGTGCTCCCCACGGGGACACACTCGGACGGATGAACCCTCGATCCAACATCTCTTGCAACTGAACCTTCAGTTCCTTTAACTCGGCTGGCACCATACGATACGGAGCCTTCGAGATAGGGAGGGTGCCTGGCTCAAGCTCAATTGTGAAGTCAATGTAAAGACCCGACCCGAAAGGGGCTCTAAATGGGCCCTTACCCCAATGCATGCATTCAAAGTAAAGGACAATATACAAATATGATTTTGGATTCCAATTAAAAACAAAACATTCAAACATTCAGTTCAAAGTCCAGACAATTTTCCTGAAACCTGTCCCTGTCTCCAAGCACCTGTTCCAAGATAAATACATTTCCAAAGTTTACTCTGATCAGAGATTTATTAAAGCATTCAAAACCTTCCCAGATACAACAATGCTGGAATCCACAAAACATTTATGAAACATCCTAGGGCTCCGTGCCCGGCTACATGCATTCAGGGGAAAATAAAAGACAAGAGTCATAACACAAAATCAGAGTTTGATGGCTAGTTCCCATGATCATAGCTCCTCCTTCAGCCATCCTGTCTCGCATCTCGGTTACCTGTGGAAAACAACAAAAATAAGGGTGAGTAACGAATTACTTAGTAAGAATCCCCAACCGGGGTACAATACGATATACAAGGTCATCTAGATGAGTGTATGCAAGCTATGAATAACAACACAGAATAAAGCACATAGCTTGAGTCCATACTTGGACCTCGGATGCCAACTCAGGGTCTTAGTCCGGAATAATCCACCACACAATACGCCCTATACGAGAAACGAGTCCCTGCTTCAGCCTGTCTACTGTGGAATTCAAGGTGCACTAACTCAAGATCCCGAGGAGCTCTCGGTGGGTTGTAATGTAATGAGCGTAAGGGCGCACCGCGTGTGCACTGCGCAGACTATGAAGTGCGGGTCTAGTGGCAAGCTGCCCATGTCCGATCCACCACGCCTAACTAAATCTACGGATCGGTGTCACCGACATAGGGGTGTGAGACACGGACACGTGAACTATGTCGGCTGAACGACCGCACACGAGGCTAAGGAACCGGTCGTGGTAGGCTTACACCAGAAGCCGTCCTTGCCCTAACGGTGGCAATCAAGGGCTACGGCCGAACACGCCGAGGACGTGCCGATCTGCCGGGACGAGGCAATGCCAAGTCATCATCCCGACCGTTGGGGCATTTAACGACCGCCACCCTCACCCGGGATTACGGGGCCACCGTTAGGGTTAGCTAGTCCCTAACGGGATCAGGGACGGAGCACCATCTCGTACGTCCCTGTCGGGGATGCAAGGTTCGGTATGCACCCTGCCCGGATGATGCTATCTACCTGAACTCTAACCTGTCATAGCAATCAGCAAACAATCCAATACATTCCAATACGTGCTCAATAAGAATGCAACGAACCTAGCATGATACTACGAAGCAAGAACAGATACGAGCATGCCAGAAAGGAAGAACCTAGCATGGACTAACATGAGAAACAACATAGGAAATCATGCCAGTCGGGGAATTCAGAATAGAGCACTTATCACTACACATGTCAATAAACACAAACAAGCATTCAATCAACAATCACATAATATATTGCAGGGTCCACACAACTCCGGTAAGAAATCCTTACCTTGGTCGATAGGCAATTAACATGAAGTCCTAAGCTGCGAAGGAACTCGAGCGAGCTACCGAGAACCTAACAAGCACAACCATAATTACAAACCATAATCTAAATTTAACAAAACAAATAGGCTCGACTCGGGAGCACTCCCACGGCTCGGCGACACGGGGCTGGGCGCCGCTGGGCCACCACAGGACTGGCGTCGATGGCTCGGCGTGCAGGCGCGCTAGGGCTGCGCGCGGATAGAAGGTGGCACGGCGCTAGGGCGCGGGCTGCGCACAGACAGGGCAGGGCGCTCGGGCGCGACGCGGCTTGGCGATCTGGCGCGGTGGAGTTGGCTTCTGCGCGCGATCGAGGGGGCGAGCTGGGCTGGCTGCTGCGCGCGATTGAGAGGAGAACGACGATGGAACTGGCGAGCTCGGGCGATCAAGGCGACGAGCTGGCGATTTGCTGCTGGTTGCTTCCTCTCGGCTAGCTGCACATGACTCTCCAACAATTCTCTTCACTCTCTCGGCCAGCAAAGCCAAAACGAAAACAGGGGAAGAAGATGAAGAAGAATAAGAAGGGAGAAGAGGGCCTACCGGGAAGACGATCGAACCTCTGGCTGCTCGAGACAAGAATCGGCTTGGAATTGGGGAGGGAGAGCTCTGCGAATTGTGGTCAGCGAGGGAGAAATGGTGAAGAAGAGCTTGGTCGGTTGAGGGAAAAATGGAGAAGAAGAGCCGAGTTGCCGATTTCTTCTTTTAAACTAAAAACCAAAACTCATTTGAACCAAGGCTTAATAATAAGATGGTGCAGAAAGATTAACAAGAGCGCCTGGAAGCTCAATTGGCAATGACACCCAACTAGCCTCCCAAGCCACCAAGGTTCAAAACCCAACCGATGCACTTTTAATTCCCTATTTTATTTTGCATCTCACCAAGCCCAAATACCTTCACAAGCTTCACAATCCTATTTAAATCCAACCCATAATTTTTGGCAACTGGAAAAAGACATAAACGGCCCTGTCGGCCCGACGAAATTACCAAAATACCCCTAGGGCACACCGGGAAGACCGGGATGAAAAACCTGGGTCGTTACAGTCAACCTCTCTGCTCGGGGGCAACCCTGGCAATTCCTCAGGAAACACATCCGCAAACTCCTGCACGACCGGCACCTGATCAACAGTCAGTGAGGGGCGGCTCTCTCCGAACAACTTGGCTAGGTAGCCCCAAGCTCCATGAGCTAGCAAATGACGAGCTTTCACAGCTTGATAGGCAAATTATGGTCACAGTACCAACAATTGATTATATATTGTTGGTACGTGACCATAATTTGCCTATCAAGTGGTATCAGAGCCAGGTTGAAGAACGATGGCTGGAGGAGATGAGAAATTAGTAATATTTAATGGATCGGATTTTAGCTTTTGGAAATGTCAAATATTGGATTATTTATGTTCCAAGGATTTGAGTTTACCATTGGAAGGAAAACCCGATGACATGGGAGTAGCCGAATGGAAAAATTGGATAGGAAAGTGTTAGGGACTATTCGCTTAACTTTGACAAAGAATGTGCAAAGTAGTGTTGCGAAGGCGACTACCACGGAGGAGCTGATGACAGCTTTGTCCAATATGTATGAAAAACCCTCGGTAAACAACAAGGTGTATCTTGCCACTAGATTTTTCAATTTGAAAATGAGTGTAGGTACATCTGTCACTGCTCATATCAACGAATTTGATTTATTGATGAATAAGTTAGCTGCCGTTGATTTAGAGTTTTCAAATGAAGTTAATGCAATTTTGTTGTTGAGATCTTTACCTGATAGTTGGGAAACTATGAAAGCTGTTGTTTCAAATTCATGTGGAAAAGAGAAATTAGAGCTTTCACTAGTT
This sequence comes from Sicyos edulis, assembly GCA_036507275.1. Taxonomy (NCBI): domain Eukaryota; kingdom Viridiplantae; phylum Streptophyta; class Magnoliopsida; order Cucurbitales; family Cucurbitaceae; genus Sicyos; species Sicyos edulis. The sequence goes on along the minus strand of CM071857.1, from coordinate 18,444,289 downwards.
CGAGATTCTGCTATTGCGTAAGCATTCGCAGAGGAATGATTCAGGTGTTGCTTCTTCTTCTGGTTCCGCATTAAATGTGGATAGAGGTAGAAACAATAATAGAAGTCAAGGGAATCGAGGTAAATCGAAAAATAACAAAAGCAAGTCAAAGAATAGAAAATTTGACTGTTGGAACTGTGGTAAAAGTGGACATCTGAGAAGGGACTGTAAGGCCCTAAAGAAAACAGATAGGAAAGAAGCTGGTGCAAACGTTGTTGCTAATGAAGAACAAGATGCTCTAGTTTTGGCAGTTGAATGTGCTCATGATACATGGGTTATAGATTCAGTTGCATCATTTCATACTACATGTCAGCGTGAAATTCTTGAAAACTATGTTGCAGGAAATCATGGAAAGGTGTATCTAGCAGATGGAGAGCCTTTAGACATCATTGGGATCGGTGACGTGAAATTGAAAATGGCAAATGGTTCAACTTGGAACATTTGCAAGGTACGTCATGTTCAGAGTATGATGAAAAATTTGATTTCTGTGGGGCAGTTAGACAATGATGGATATGAGATATCCTTTGGCCAAGGAAACTGGAAGGTTACAAAAGGTGCCATGGTAATTGCTCGAGGAAGCAAGTCAGGGACGTTGTATGTCAACAACAATGACAGGGATATGGTTGCTGTTGTAGATTGTTCTAGTGAAACTGATTTATGGCACAACAGACTGGGACATATGAGTGAAAAAGGAATGAAAATTCTTCATTCTACAGGGAAGTTATAGGGACTGAAGGTAGTTGAACACAAGTTATGTGAGGGCTGTGTATTTGGGAAGCAGAAAAGGGTCAGTTTCTCAAAGACAGGGGCAAAGCTAAAACCAACGAGGTTTGAGTTAGTTCTGAGTGATGTGTGGGGTCCTTGTAAGTATCTTCGCTTGGTGGTTCCAGATATTATGTGACCTTCATTGATGACTCAAGTAGGAAGGTATGGACTTATTTTCTCAAACATAAATCGATGTTTTTTCTGTTTTCAAAACATGGAAGGCCATGGTTGAGAATGAGGCAGTCCGAAAGTCAAGAACTTGAGATCAGATAATGGCGGCGAATATGTTAGTAGGGAATTTAAAAAGTATTGTGCAGACAATGGAATTGTGATGGTAAAAACTATACCAGGGACACCGCAACAGAATGGTGTGGCAGAAAGAATGAACAGGAAGCTAAATGAGCGTGCGGGAGCATGAGGTTACATCTTTGGATTGCCTAAGACGTTTCGGGTGAGGCAATCAACACGGCAACCTATCTGATCAATAGGAGCCCGACCATACCATTAGACTTCAAGTTGCCTGAAGAAGTCTGGAGTGGGAAACAGGTAAACCTTTCTCATCTAAAGGTTTTTGGTTGTGTGTCCTACATTCACATTGATCTCTGCAGAGAGGAGTAAACTTGATGCTAAGTCCAAAAAGTGTTACTTTATTGGATATGGTGGAGCTGAGATGGGCTACAAGTTTTGGAATGACCAAAACAAGAAGATAGTCAGAAGCAAAGATGTGATCTTCAATGAGACAATTTTGTACAAGAACAGAATAGTTGATTTAGAGACAGATGAGAAGACTCGGTATGTAAGTCTCCCTGATGTTAAGAGCAGAACAACAGGTATAGAAGATCGAATGCGATTACTCTGAGGAAGCAGATTGTAGAAGCCGAAGGATCGGTTGTTGGAACCGATGAGCAGATTGTGGAACATGAAGAAGTTTACGAGCACGCCACCTTGTGAGTTAGAAGGTCTAGTAGAACTATCAGACCACCACAGCGGTATTCCCCTAGTCAAAATTACATATTGTTGACTGACAGAGGTGAGCCCGAATATTATGATGAGGCGGTTCAAGTAGATGATTCTGTCAAGTGGGAGTTAGCCATGAAGGATGAGATGAATTCTCTTATGACGAATCAGACATGGCAACTAGCTGAGTTACCAAGAGGTAAGAAAGCTTTGTAGAATAAATGGGTTTATAGAATCAAGCAAGAACCCGATGGCAGCAAGAGGTACAAAGCAAGGCTTGTAGTCAAAGGCTTTCCAGCAGAAGGAAGGTATTGACTTTAATGAAATATTTTCTCCTGTAGTTAAGTTAACTACTATTAGAATTGTATTGTCAATAGTGGCAGAAGAAGATCTGTTCCTGGAACAGATGGATGTAAAAACTACATTTCTTCATGGAGACTTGGAGGAAGAGATTTACATGGTACAACCACAAGGTTTCATGATTCGAGGACAAGAGAAAATGGTTTGCAAACTTCAGAGAAGCTTGTATGGTCTCAAGCAGGCACCCAGACAATGGTATAAGAAGTTTGACAGTTTTATGTGCAACAATAGATTTCAGAGATGTCAGGCAGATCATTATTGCTACATTAGAACTCAAGGTAACTCATATGTTATTTTACTGCTATATGTTGATGACATGTTGATAACAGGTGCGAATGAACAGGAAATTCTTAAGATAAAACTTGAATTATCTCAAGAGTTTGACATGAAAGATTTGGGAGCTGCCAAACAAATCTTAGGAATGAGGATTGAAAGAAAAGATGGTATTTTGACACTGTCACAAAAAGAGTATGTGGAAAAAGTGTTGAACAGATTTCACATGGAAAATGCAAAACCGATGAGTACTCCTTTAGCTTGTCATCTTAAATTATCTAAGGAGCACTCACCCACTACTGAGCAAGACCGAGATTATATGGCTAGAGTGCCATATGCTTCAACTATAGGTAGCTTTGATGTATGCTATGGTTTGCACAAGACCGGACATTGCACATGCGAGTGGGAGTTGTTAGTGAATATATATGAGTAATCCAGAAAACATCATTGGGATGCGGTGAAGTGGATTTTCGGATATTTGAGAGGAACAACGATTATGCTTTGCATTTTAAGAAAAGCGATTTTAAAGCTGCAGAGGTTATGTTGATGCAGATATGGCGGGTGACACGGATGGCGGGAAAAGTACTACCGGTATGTTTTTACTTTTAGTATCTGCGATTAACTGGGTATCGAGATTGCAGAAGATAGTAGCTCTTTCTACTACAGAAGCTGAGTATGTTGCAGTTACTGAAGCAAGTAAAGAGATGATATGGCTTCAATCGTTTCTGAGTGAACTTGGCTTTAAGTTGGGAAAAGGAACTTTGCATTGTGACAGTCAGAGTGCTATTCATTTAGCAAAGAATCCAGTGTTTCATTCGAGAACGAAGCACATACATGTTAGATACCATTTTACCATATCAGCTTTGGAAGATGGACTCTTAGTGCTTGAAAAGATTCCAGAAAGTCAGAATCCAGCTGATATGTTAACCAAAACCGTTCCTGTTGATAAACTGAAGTTGTGTGCAACTTCTGTTGGACTTCTCCATGAGTAGAGAGGAGTCGCTACCATTGCAGGGGAGACAAGTTTGATTGTTTTGTCTCCAAGTGGGAGATTGTTAAGAATTATGGAGCCAAAATTACAAATGTGGGTGGTTTTTTTTATTTAAAAATAAAATAAAATAACTGCAAGGCAGTTTGTTGCTGTGTGGATTTGGTGAGAGAAAAAAAAAATAAGAGAAGAAAAAAAAGGCAGTAGCTTTTTTTTGGTGTTTTGTTTTTTGACAGAGAGTTTTTGTATAGAGAAGAAAAAAGTGAGATTTGAGAGCTTTCTTTTGGGATTTCTTCTTGAGCATTTTTTCTCCATTGAAGAGTGTTTGTAATACTCTTGTAGTTTCTCTCATCAATTTAGTGGAACCTGCAACTGGTAGCAAAGAACTGGAAGTAGCCATCATTGGGTGAACCAGTATAAATTGGTGTCAATTTCTCTTCCCTAAACTTTTATGATCATTCTTGTTGCTTATTAATTTAGATTCCTTTATCTATATTTTTAAGCATATCGTTTCCAAATTGTTGATTCCGTATTTTAATTTGGAGAACGAATTGGATCTTGGAAAAGGCTTGAATATATATTTTTATCTGAGTTGCTGGAAATTTAGATTGATTATATATTGTTGGTACTATGACCATAATTTTAATTCCCTATTTTAATTCCTTGTTTTATTTTGCATCTCACCAAGCCCAAATACCTTCACAAGCTTCACAATCCTATTTAAATCCAACCCATAATTTTTGGCAACTGGAAAAAGACATAAACGGCCCTGTCGGCCCGACCAAATTACCAAAATACCCCTAGGGCACACCGGGAAGACCAGGATGAAAAACCTAGGCCGTTACAGTCAACCTCTCTGCTCGGGGGCAACCCCGGCAATTCCTCAGGAAACACATCCGCAAACTCCCGCACGACCGGCACCTGATCAACAGTCAGTGAGGGGCGGCTCTCTCCGAACAACTTGGCTAGGTAGCCCCAAGCTCCATGAGCTAGCAAACGACGAGCTTTCACAGCTGACACCATCGGCGGGCAAACTCCACCCTGGACTCCACGAAACTTGAAGCTGGGCCGACCCAGCGGCCTGAACTGTAACATCCCAGTTTCCTATTCCAGTTTTCGAGGTGCCTTCGGGTCAAGATTCAGTTGTTTGGTTGGGCCTTTCCAGCCGTTTTGACCCTTGGGGGTATTTTGGTCTTTTGGCTCCCCGGGCAGGATTTGTGGTTTTCAGGGCTTCGAGGTAGCTCCTGCCTTTGTCGAGGCATGTTTTTTGGTGGCTGCGAGTCCTGAGGTGTTTGGGCTAGTCGGTTGGAAGCTCGGTTGTGGTTTGGGCTTTGGCAAAGTGATGGTTGTTTGGGTGTTTCCTTTGGGATTCGAGCCGGGCCCTTAGTGTTGCTTTGGGAGTTGGATTTAAGTGAGTTTTATTGATTGGAAAAGGTTGCTTCAGTCGGGTCTGGAAGGAGGATGCCGGGAAATGGGATTTTAAGGTTTTAAAAATTGGATAAAAGTGGATAAGGATGGAAAATGGAATAAAATCCCATTTTTCCCATTTTTCCTTTTATTTCCCATTTTCTTTTATTTTTTTTTCCCAAAATTCCTTTTCTCTCTCTCTCTCTCTCTCCCCGAGCTAGCCCCCCACCTAGCCCTAGTAGCCCTAGCCGAGCCCTGCCCTGCCCTACCCAGGTCGTGCCAGCGTCGCCCGAGCCAGCCCGCTCGCCCAGCTAGCCCGAGCGCCCAACCTTGGTTGTCTGCTCAGCCGCGTCGCACAGTGTCGCTGACACCTGCTCGCGTCGCCCGCCCCGAAGCTCGCCCGGCCGCGTCGCCGCCGCATGTGTCGCCGCCGGCGCGCCATCGCCCAGCTCGCGTTGTCCGAGCGCCCTGCACTGTGCCGTGTCGCACGCCCTCGTCTCTGTAGCTCGCCGTGCCAGCCCGTGCGCCCTGTAGCTTGCCGAGTCGCTGGTCCCCGCGCGCGTCCTGTAACCTGTGGCGTCGTGTCGCTCGCGCCCGCGCGCCGTCCCTGTGCCGAGCCGCGCCGCACGCCGTCGCCCAACCAAGCTCGCTCCCGCGCCCGCGCGCCCCTGTGTCGCCCAGCGCCTGTCCACGCGCAACCAGCGCCCCAGTCGCGCCGGCGTCCATCCTCGCTCTCCTGCTGCGCGCGCCATCACCGCCTAGCCGTGCTGTGGCGGCTCGTTCGCGTGTCACCCGCACCTCGTGAGTTGCTCCCGAGCTCAGCCCTATTTATTTTATTATTATTTAGGCCTATTGTGTGATTATTGATGTGTTTGTTTGGCTCGCTATAGGTTGCTCGGGTTCGATCGCAGTTAGTTTTATTGTGTGTTGTTGCCTTCCACCGGTAAGGATTTCTTTACCAGGAGTTGTGTGGGGCTGCGATATATTATGTGATTCTTTGATTGTATGCTTGTTTGTGTTTATTGACATGTTTAGTGATAAGTGCTCTATTCGAATTCCCCGTGGCATGATTTCCTATGTTGTTTCTCATGTTAGTCCATGCTAGGTTGTTCCTTTTCGGCATGCTCGTGTATCATTCTTGCTTCGTAGTATCATGCTAGGTTCGTTGTATTCTTTTTTAGCACGTATTGGATTGATTGGATTGTTTGCTGATTGCTATGACATGTTAGAGTTCAGGTAGATAGCATCATCCGGGATGGGTGCATAACAAACCTTGCATCCCCGACAGGGACGTACGAGATGGTGCTCCGTCCTTGATCCCGTTAGGGACTAGCTAACCCTAACGGCGGGCCCTGCAATCTTGGGCGAGGGTGGCAGACTGTTAAATGCCCCAACGGTTGGCTAAGCTATGTGCTCTATTCTGTGTTTATATTCATAGCTTGCATACCTTTCTGCTAGATGACCATGTATATCGTATTGTACACCGGTTGGGGATTCTTACTGAGTAATTCGTTACTCACCCTTATTATGTGGTTTTCCACAGGTAACCATGGTGCGAGACAGGATGGCTGGAGGAGGAGCTGTGATCATGGAAACTCGTTGTTCAACTCTGAGTTTTATGTTTATGATTTAAATGTCCTCTGAATGCATGTAGTTGGGCACGGAGCCCTAGGGTGTTTTCTGAATGTATTTCCGGATTCTAGCATTGTTGTAACCATTGTAAAGTTTGTATGTTTTAAATAAATCTCTGATCATAGTAAGATTTGTAAATGTATTTGTCTTGGAACAGGTGCTTGGAAACAGGGACAGGTTCCAGGAATTGTTGTTGATTTTTAAATGGATGTTTTATGTTTTAGTTTTTACTTAGAATCCGAACACCATCTTGCGAATTTTCTGTAGATTTGAATGCATGCATTGAGGTAACGACCTATTTTAGAACCCTTTTGGGTCGGTCGTTACATGAACACTACTTCTTTCCGGTGGCAGTCAATCAATGCGTGATTAGCAGCTAACCACTCCATACCAAGAATCACATCGAAAACCGCTCATAGGCAGAACTATGAGCGTAGCTACAAGCAACTCCCCGGATATCTCGATCCGGCCATCCTTAATCTTATCTCTAGCTAACATATTAACCCCCGAAGGAGTTGCAACAGATAACTCAAAACCTAGAGGCTCTAATCTCAACCTAGCATGCTCAGTAAACAATACAGATACAAACGAATGCGTAGAACCAGAATCAAACAAGACAAATGTGCAATGATCCAAAACAAGAAGCGTACCTGCCATAGCGGCATCCGTACGCTCGGCCTCCTAACGGTTCGTGGCAAACACCCGACCCTGCTGTTGCTACACTGGCTGAGCTGCCATAGCTGGCTGATCACAAAAACGGGCCAGGTGCCCCTCTCTACCACATCGAAAACACAGCCTAGGCCCGGTCTGACAAGCTCCAAAGTGGGCTCTCCCACAAGTAGCACAAGCGGGAATCTGCCTGGGACCGCCCTGCTGGCGAGGCTGGAAACGGGCCGGAACTCTACGCTGATCCCGATTTTGAAACTGCCCCTGACGGCACTGGCCGCCTCCTCTAAAATCAAACTTCCTCTTCTGCCCCACTGCAGCTGGGACAGGGCGCTGAACCGGAGCGGCAACAATCTGCTCAACAGGATACTTTCCATTGTAAATGGTGGCTAACTGAACAGCTCTAGCATAAGTGTCAGGGGCCTGAGCCCTGACATCTTGGGACACCCCCTGCCTCAAACCAGAAATGAACTTCCGAATCTTCAACTCAGGGGTGGCTATCAACTGCGGAGCAAAATACCCATACTCTGAGAACTTCCTCTCATACTCCTCTATAGGATCGAACCCGCCTGTGTCCGGAAAAGCTCCACCATCTTCTCCTGGGCCTCATCTCTAATATACTTGACCCTGAACTCAGACTTGAAGAACTCCCAGGTGGTAGGTGGAGACCCAGCTGGTATCTCACTCAGAGTGGACTCCCACCACCATCTAGCTGTGCCTCCTAGCACATGAGCTGCACACCTCGGCCTCTGAACATCGGGGCATACCATAATCAGGAAGGTGTACTCCAAATGGGCAATCCATCTGGCTGCTGCTAAAGCATCACCCGAGGCATCAAACCTCTCTGGCTTCCACTTCACGAAGTCCTTCAACCATCTGCCAAGTTCCTCGGCACCCTCTGCCACATCTGCCACAAGGGCTGCTTGCTTCTGCGGAGCTGCGCCCTATTGAAACAAGCGAGTCAACTGCTCGATCTGGGCTCGGGACTCTTTCCGCTGCGCGGCCAACAAGGCCTGGGTCTCTGCCCTATGGTCACTCAACAGGTTAACCACCATAGCCCTCATAGAATCAGCAAATTCTGCTTTAGGAGCAGTCTCACTGCGCTCGGACGCCTCAACGCCTACTCTAGGCGCAACAGGGGGAGCTACTGGTGGAATGCTATCAGTCTCAGCTTGGAACGATGTCCTGCGATGCATCGAGATCCGATCCACGATACCCCGACCTGCTCTCGCACCTCCTCTTCCAGCGCGGGGGATTGGCATGCTAGCGATCTACGCCCAAACCAACAACGAGTCAGAACCTGCTCGTCTCCGCTCTATAACACTATACAAGGCATACACTAGATGAAAAGTATTGTAAATTCTTAACCCTTTTCTAAAAAAAATAGTAAACTTAGGCGTACCTGATGACTGTCGGAGTGTTGGTGATCATGGGAAAATGACCTACAACAAAAGGTCAGTCTACAGAATCTATGACTCTGAGCTCTGATACCAACTGTAAAGACCCGACCCGAATGGGGCTCTAAATGGGACTTCACCTCAATGCATGCATTCAAAGTTAAAAACAATAAGCAGGAATGACTTTCGGATTCCAATTAAAACAAAACATTCAAAACAATCCATTCAAAGTCAAGACAATTTTCCTGAAACCTGTCACTGTCTCCAAGCACCTGTTTCAAGATAAATAAGTTTCCAAAAGATTACTCTGATTAGAGATTTATTAAAGCATTCAAAACTTTCGACATGATTTGCAAGCGATCTTTGGAATCCGTGAAAACATTCGAGAAAACATCCTGTGCCGTGCGGTTGCATACATTCGGAGGAAACAAAACATAAAGAGTCATAACACAAAATCGAGTTTGTGGTGGTCCCCATGATCACAACTCTCCTCCTTCAGCCATCCTGTCTCGCATCTCGGTTACCTGTGGAAAAACCACAAAATAAGGGTGAGTAACGAATTACTCAGTAAGAATCCCCAACCGGGGTACAATACGATATACATGGTCATCTAGATGAGTGTATGCAAGCTATGAGTATAAACATAGAATAGAGCACATAGCTTAAGTCCATACTTGGACCTCAGATGCCAACTCAGGATCTTAGTCCGGAATAATCCACCACACAATACGCCCTATACGAGAATCAAGTCACGGCCTCAGCCTGTCTACTGTCGATACGAAAGGTGCACTAACTCAAGATCCCGAGGAGCTCTCCGGTCGTGCGCTGTAATGAGCGTAAGCGTGCCGCGCGTGCTCTGCGCACTATGGGGGAGTGCGGGTCTAGTGGCAAGCCGCCCATGTCCGATCCACTACGCCTAACTAAATCTCCGGATCGGTGTCACCGACATAGGGGTGTGAGACCTCGGACACGTGAACTATGTCACCTGAACCACCGCACTTTGAGGCTAAGGAACCGGTCGTGGTAGGCTTACACCAGAAGCCGTCCTTGCCCTAACAGTGGCAATCAAGGGCTACGGCCGAACACGCCGAGGGCGTCTTGATGCGAGGGACGAGGCAATGCCAAGTCATCATCCCGACCGTTGGGGCATTTAACGATCCGCCACCCTCACCTGCAGTGCGGGGCCAGCCGTTAGGGTTAGCTATTCCCTAACGGGATCAGGGACGGAGCACCATCTCGTACGTCCCTGTCGGGGATGCAAGGTTCGTTATACACCCAGCCCGGATGATGCTATCTACCTGCACTCTAACCTGTCATAGCAATCAGCAAACAATCCAATACATTCCAATACGTGCTCAATAAGAATACAACGAACCTAGCATGATACTACGAAGCAAGAACAGATACGAGCATGCCAGAAAGGAACAACCTAGCATGGACTAACATGAGAACAAAGTAGGAATTCATGCCAGTCGGGAATTCAGAATAGAGCACTTAGCTACACATGTCAATAAACACAAACAAGCAATCAATCAGCAATCACATAATATATCGTAGGGTCCACACAACTCCGGTAAGAAATCCTTACCTTGGTCGGGGAGGCGATTAACACGAAATCCTAAGCTGCAAACGATCTCGAGCTAGCTACCGGGAACCTAACAAGCACAACACAATTACACACCATAATCTAAATTAAATAAAACAATTAGGCTCGGCTCGGGAGCACTCACACGGTTCGGCTCGGGAGCACTCACACGGCTCGGCGCGCTAAGCTGCGACAAGACATGCGACACGGCACTGGGGCGCGGGCTGCACGCGACTCGGTGCGATGCGGCTCGGCGATGCGGTGCGGTGGAACCGGCTTCTGCACGCAATGGAGGAGAAAATGAATTGGGCGAGCTCGGGCGAATTGGCCACAATGGAACTTCTTCTCGGGCGAATTGGTGCTGGTTCCTCTCGGCTAGCTGCACAAGAACCTCACACACACACACCAACAACTCGCATCACTCTCTCGGCCATCAATGGCCAAACCGAAAACAGGGGAGAAGGAATTGGAGGAGAAGAAGAAGGGGAAGAAACTTACCGGCTGCTCGAGACAAGATCGACTTCGAATTAGGAGAGGGAGCTCGGTCGAATTGGCGTTGGCGAGGGAGAATTCGCGAGGGAAACACGCAGTCGGTCGAAGAAGAACGAGGAAGAAGAAATGAGGAAGGAGACTCGGGCGATTTCCTCTTTTAAACTGAAATTAAAAATTCCCTTGAAGCATGGCTTAAGTACAAGATGATGCGTACAGATTAACAAGAGCGCTCGGAAGCTCAATTGGCAATGACACCCAACTACACCTAACTAGCTTCCCAGGCACCCAAGGTTCGAATCCCACCCGACGCACTATCTAATTCCCTATTTAATTTTGCATTTTACCAAGCCCAAATACCTTCACAAAGCTTCCCAATCCCATTTAATTCATCTCATAATTTTTTTGGCAATTGGAAAAGACATAACCAGCCCTGTCGGCCCGAACAAATTACCAAAATACCCCTAGGGCAAACCGAGAAGACCGGGATTAAATTCCAGGCCGTTAAATGGTGAGTCGACATTGGAATATTTTACATTGAACGGTCTTGTCAGAAGCTCGAAAAAAATGCTCTCAGGACGAACTTTAGGTTTTAAACTCTGAAATCTATTCGAGTTTTTTGTTTTAGCTCCCGAAACATCGTAATGCAACATTGGAATATTTTGTGCAAGACGCTTGGGCCAAAAAATTAAAACAAACGCTCTTGGGACAAACTTTGGGCTTTCAACTCATAAATCTATTCGAGCTATTTGGTTTTCCCTCCCGAAACATTGTGATGCAGCATTGGAATAGTTTACATTTAACGTTTATGCCAAATCTTTGGAACAAGTCGTGTAAGGACGAACTTTATGTTTTCAACGCATAAATCCTTCCGATGTTTTTGGTTTTACCTCGCGAAACATGGTGAGTCGACATTGGAATATTTTACATTGAACGGTCTTGTCAAAAGCTCGAAAAAAACGCTCTCGGGACGAACTTTAGGTTTTAAACTCAAATCTATTCGAGTTTTTGTTTTAGCTCTCGAAACATCGTAATGCAACATTGGAATATTTTGTGCAAGACGCTTGGGCCAAAAAAATTAAAACAAACGCTCTCGGGACAAACTTTGGGCTTTCAACTCATAAATCTATCCGAGCTTTTTGGTTTTCCCTCCCGAAACATTGTGATGCAGCATTGGAATAGTTTACACTTAACGTTTATGCCAAATCTTTGGAACAAGTCGTGTAAGGACAAACTTTATGTTTTCAACGCAAAAATCCTTCCGATGCTTTTGGTTTTACCTCGCGAAACATGGTGAGTCGACATTGGAATATTTTACATTGAACGGTCTTGTCAAAAGCTAAAAAAAAACGCTCTCGGGACGAACTTTAGGTTTTAAACTCTGAAATCTATTCGAGTTTTTTGTTTTAGCTCCCGAAACATCGTAATTCAACATTGGAATATTTTGTGCAAGACGCTTGGGCCAAAAAATTAAAACAAACACTCTCGGGACAAACTTTGGGCGTTCAACTCAAAAATCTATCCGAGCTTTTTGGTTTTCCCTCCCGAAACATTGTGATGCAGCATTGGAATAGTTTACACTTAACGTTTATGCCAAATCTTTGAAACAAGTCGTGTAAGGACGAACTTTATGTTTTCAATGCATAAATCCTTCCGATGTTTTTGGTTTTACCTCGCGAAACATGGTGAGTCGACATTGGAATATTTTACATTGAACGGTCTTGTCAAAAGCTAAAAAAAAAACGCTCTGGGGACGAACTTTAGGTTTCAAACTCCGAAATCTATTCGAGTTTTTTGTTTTAGCTCCCGAAACATCGTAATGCAACATTGGAATATTTTGTGCAAGACGCTTGGGCCAAAAAATTAAAACAAACGCTCTCAGGACAAACTTTGGGCTTTCAACTCATAAATCTATCCAAGCTTTTTGGTTTTCCCTCCCGAAACATTGTGATGCAGCATTGGAATAGTTTACACTTAACGTTTATGCCAAATCTTTGGAACAAGTCGTGTAAGGACGAACTTTATGTTTTCAACGCATAAATCCTTCTGATGTTTTTGGTTTTACCTCGCGAAATATGGTGAGTCGACATTGGAATATTTTACATTGAACGGTCTTGTCAAAAGCTCGAAAAAAACGCTCTCGGGACGAACTTTAGGTTTTAAACTATGAAATCTATTCGAGTTTTTTGTTTTAGCTCCCGAAACATCGTAAAGCAACATTGGAATATTTTGTGTAAGACGCTTGGGCCAAAAAATTAAAACAAACTCTCTCGGGACAAACTTTGGGCTTTCAACTCATAAATCTATCCGAGCTTTTTGGTTTTCCCTCCCGAAACATTGTGATGTAGCATTGGAATAGTTTACACTTAACGTTTATGCTAAATCTTTGGAACAAGTCGTGTAAGGACGAACTTTATGTTTTCAACGCATAAATCCTTCCGATTTTTTGGTTTTACCTCGCGAAACATGGTGAGTCGACTTTGGAATATTTTACATTGAACGGTCTTGTCAAAAGCTAAAAACAAAACGATCTTGGGACGAACTTTAGGTTTTAAACTCTGAAATCTATTCGAGTTTTTTGTTTTAGCTCCCGAAACATCGTAATGCAACATTGGAATATTTTGTGCAAGACGCTTGGGCCAAAAAATTAAAACAAACGCTCTCGGGATAAACTTTGGGCTTTCAACTCATAAATCTATCCGAGCTTTTTGGTTTTCCCTCCCGAAACATTGTGATGCAACATTGGAATAGTTTACACTTAACGCTTATGCCAAATCTTTGGAACAAGTCGTGTAAGGACGAACTTTATGTTTTCAACGCATAAATCCTTCCGATGTTTTTGGTTTGACCTCGCGAAACATGGTGAGTCGACATTGGAATATTTTACATTGAACGGTCTTGTCAAAAGCTAAAAAAAAATGCTCTCGGGACGAACTTTAGGTTTTAAACTTTGAAATCTATTCGAGTTTTTTGTTTTAGCTCCCGAAACATCGTAATGCAACATTGGAATATTTTATGCAAGACGCTTGGGCCAAAAACTTAAAACAAACACTCTCTGTAAAACCGGACCCGAATGGGGCACTAAATGGGCCCTTACCCCAATGCATGCATTCAAAGTACAAGGACATCATACAAACATGATTTCAGATTCCAATAAAAAATAAAACATTCAATCATTCAGTTCAAAGCCCGGACAATTTTTCTGAAACCTGTCCCTGTTTCCAAGTACCTGTTCCAAGATAAATACATTTCCAAAGTTTACTCTGATCAGAGATTTATTAAAAATCCTTCAAAACATTCGAGATACAACCATTTGGAATCCACAAAACATTTAGAGAACATCCTAGGGCTCCGTGTGTCTACATGCATTCAGGGAAAGTAAAACATAAAGAGTCATAACACAAAATCGAGTTTGATGATCTGGGCCCCATGATCACAGCTCCTCCTTGACCATTACGTCTCTGCAACTCGGTTACCTATATGAAAAACCAAAATAATAAGGGTGAGTAACGAATTACTCAGTAAGAATCCCTAAAGGGGTACAATACGATATACATGGTCATCTAGCTGAGCGTATGCAAGCTATGAATATAAAACAGAATAGAGCACATAGCTTGAGTCCATATTTGGACCTCGGATGCCAACTCGTGGTCTTAGTCGGAATAATCCTCCACACAATCCTTCACACAATACGCCCTATACGAGAAACAAGTCTCGGCCTCAGCCTGTCTACTGTCGAATGAAAGGTACACTAGCTCAAGATCCCGAGGAGCTCTCCGGTCGGCGCTGTAATGAGTGTAAGCATGCACCGCGCGCTACTGCAGACTATGGGGGGTGCCGGGCTTAGAGGCAAGCTGCCCATGTCCAGCCACCACGCCTAACTAAATCTTTGGATCGGTGTCACTGACATAGTGGTGTGAGACCTGGACACGTAAACTATGTCAGCCTGAACCACCGCACCTGGGGCTAAAGAACGGGTCGTGGTAGGCTTACACCAGGAAGCCGTCCTTACCTTAACAGGTGGCAATCAGGGGCTACGGCCGAACACGCTGAGGACGTGCCGACTGCCGGGGACGAGGTAATGCCAAGTCATCATCCCGACCGTTGGGGCATTTAACAGTCTGCCACCCTCACCCAAGATTGCGGGGGCAGCCGTTAGGGTTAGCTATTCCCTAACGGGATCAGGGCGGAGCTCCATCTCATACGTCCCTGTCGTGGATGCAAGGTTCGTTATGCACCCGGCCCGGATGATGCTATCTACCTGCCATTCTAACCTGCCTTAACATTCAGCAAACAAGTCAATGAAATCCAATACGTGCTCAATAAGAATACAACGAACCTAGCATGATACTACGAAGCAAGAACAGATACGAGCATGCCAGAAAGGAACAACCTAGCAGGGAATAACATGAGAATTAACCAGGAAAATCATGCTAATCGGGAATTCAGATTAGAGCACTTAGCTACACATGTCAATAAACACAAACAAGCAATCAATCAGCAATCACATATAATATCGCAGGGTCCACACAACTCCGGTAAGAAATCCTTACCTTGGTCGGGGACGATTACACGAAAACCTAAGCTGCGAACAATCTCGAACTAGCTACCGGGAACCTAACAAGCACAACAAAATTACACACAAAATCTAAATTAAATAAAATAAAATAAAACAAAATAAATAGGTTCGGCTCGGCTCTCACTCGGCTCGGCTCGGCTCAGCTCAGCTTGGCTCAGCTCGGCTTGGCGGCTCGGCTCGACGACAGGCGCACGGACACGGCGCTGGGGCGAGGAAGCTCACGCTGGCGCGATTCGGTGCGCGGCGTGGCTCGGCGGGCTGGGCTGCGACAGAGCACGCGATTTGCCGAACACGGGCGATGGAGAGGGAGCTCGAATTCGGGCGATTTGACGAGATTCGACGAGCGATTTGCTGCTGGTTGAACTCCCCTACACAAGCTGCACAAAAACCACCCAGCAACTCACTTCAACATGGCCGGAAAATCGAAGTCCAGAAACAGGGGAAAGGGGTCGACAGAAACGAGAAGGAGAAGAAGAAGAAGAAAAGAAGAGAAGGAGAGCTTACCGGAGGGAGACGGTCGGCGAGGGAGCTCCGGCGAATTGGAGTCGGCGAGGGAGAAAACGCGAAGACGCCTTGGTCGATCGAAGGGAAGGATCGCGAAGAAGGAGAAGAAAATGGAGAAATGAGGGAGAAGCTCGGGCCAGCTGGCTTTTAAACCAAAGGCGCCTCAAAACACGCATAAATAAAAGATGGCGCGTTTAAGTTAACAAAGACGCCTGGTGGCTCAAGTGGCAATGCCACCCGTCTAGCTTCCCAAGCGACCCTGGTTCGAATTTCACTCGACGCGCTATTTAATTCCCTATTTCTTTTTGCCTTCTACCAAACCCAAAAATCTTCACCAAGCTTCCCGATCCCATTCAAATCATCTCATAATTTTTCCGGCAATTAGCAAAGACATAACCGGCCCTGTCGGCCCGACCAAATTACCAAAATGCCCCTGGGCAACCCGGGAAGACCGGGATGAAATTTTCGGGCCGTTACAATATTCCCCCCTTATAAGACTTTCGTCCTCGAAAGTCCCTTAAGACTGGAACAGCTCGAGATAATGCAATCTCATCTCATCTTCCCGCTCCCAAGTGGCTTCCTCTAAACTCTGACTCTTCCACTGAACCTTTACCAAGCGGATCTCACGGTTACGCAACGCCTTTGTCTCAAAGGCAAGAATCCCCACTGGCTTCTCCTCGAAGCTCAAATCCTCATTCAGCTGCAAAGGCTCAAAATCAACAATGTGCGACGGGTCCGGCACGTACTGCCTCAACATCGAAACATGAAAAACACTGTGTACCGCTGACAATGACGAAGGCAGGGCTAACCGATAAGCAACCTTGCCGATCCTCTCTAGAATCTCAAACGGACCAACAAAACGGGGACTCAACTTTCCACGCTTGCCAAACCTCAAAACACCTCGCATCGGAGCAACCTTCAGGAACACATGTTGACCAACCTCAAACTCCAAATCCGGACGCCGAACATCGGCGTAACTCTTCTATCTGCTCACGAAATTTTGTCAACATACGAGCTCTAATCTTACGCACGGCACCATTAGTCAACTGCAGCAACTCGGGACCCAAAACCTGTCTATCACCAACCTCTTCCCAGAACACAGAAGATCGGCAACGCTTACAATACAAAGCCTCGAATGGAGCCATCTCGAATCGCCGATCGATAAGCGTTGTTATAGGCAAACTCCATCGATCTGAATATTGGTCCCAACGGCCCGAGAAATCCAACACCAAGCCCTCAACATGTCCTCGAGAATCTGGTTCACCCTCTTAGTCTGTCCATCAGTCTGAGGGTGAAAAGTTATCTTGAAGCCGCACTCACTCAGTGCCTAAACCATCAAGCGCTCTCGAAGCGAGAAGTGAACCTCGAATCACGGTCGGACACAATCCTCACGGGCACACCATGATAAAGAATGATCTGCTCCAAAAACAATCGCGCCACTGTTTCCACGGTATAAGTGTCTCACAGGGAATGAAGTGTGCGCTCTTAGTCAATCGGTCGACTATCACCCCAGATCTCGAGAGAACTTCCTGAGTCCTCGGCAAACCAGAAATAAAGTCCATGGAGATCTCTTCCCATTTCCACTTCGAGGCACACTCGTGGTGCAACAAACCCGGTGGTCTGCGCTGGGTGCCTTCACTTGCTGACAAGTGAGACATCGACTGACAAACTCCACAACATCTCTTTTCATACCCATCCACCAGAATGTCTGCTTTTAAGATCCTGATACATCTTGGTACCCCCGGGGTGCCAAGCAAACGGAGAACTGTGGGCCTCTAAGAGCAACTCTGCTCGCAATCCTGCAACATCCGGAACACACAACCGGCCTCTGTACGTCAGCCCACTGTCAGGTGAATATACAAAGTCAAAATCTCCGTCAGCACTAACTCTGTCAAACAATCTCTTAAGAGCGGGGTCACTCAGCTGACTATCAATAATCCGCTGTCTAATCGATGGCTGGACTGTCAACTGAGCTACTATGGCAGTAACCTCACCCAACAACACTGCAACCTCGGCCCGCTCGAACTCCCGCTGCAATCTGGGCTGGGAACTCAACAACACCGCATGAGTCCGACGTCTTCCTACTCAAGGCATCGGCTACAACATTGGCTTTACCGGATGGTACAAAATCTCGCAGATCATAATCCTTTACCAACTCTAACCATCTCCTCGCCTCATATTCAACTCTTTCTCGAGTAAGCAGATACTTGAGGCTCGGTGATCGGTAAACATCTGGATCACTCACCATACAGGTAATGCCTCCAGTTTTTCGATTGCAAACACCACCGCCGCCAACTCCATATCATGAGTCGGATAGTTACGCTCATATGGCCGGTGGCGGGAAGCATAAGCAATGACCTTCCCGTCTTTGCATCAACAAACAACCTAACCCGAACTGGAAGCATCGCATTTGTAAACCACGAAACCACTGTCCCCTCGGGATCGCCAACAGTCAGTTTGAAGTCAAAGTGCGCTTGAGCCTGGAAAAGCTCTCATCACACCTACCGTCCCAAACAAACTCGACACCCTTCCTCGTCAGACGAGTGAGGGGCGAGGCTATGGCAGAAAAGTCCTTAACAAACAGACGGTAGTAACCTGCCAAACCTAGAAAGCTGCGTATCTCGGTAACTGATGTCGGCTTGGCCCACGAACTCACGGCCTCAATCTTCGCTGGATCCACGGTTATACCATCTCTCGAGACTACGTGACCTAGGAAGGCTACTTGCTCCAACCAGAACTCGCATTTGGAAAACTTTGCATAAAGCTGGTTTTCCCTCAAAGCTGTCAACACTTGCCTCAAATGCACTGCATGATCCTCCCTGGTCCTCGAATAGATCAGAATATCGTCAATGAACACGATGACGAAGCTGTCCAAAAATGCTTTGAACTTCTATCCATCATGTCCATGAATGCTGCTGGTGCATTAGTCAATCCAAACGACATGACCCCGAACTCGTAGTGTCCATATATAGATCTGAAAGCTGTCTTAGGAATGTCGGCGTCCCTAATACGCAACTGATGATAACCGGATCTCAAATCTATCTTGGAGAACACGGAAGCTCCCTGAAGCGGATCGAACAAATCATCGATACGGGGCAACGGATACTTATTCTTCACTGTCACCTTATTAAGCTCGCGATAGTCAATGCATAGGTGCATCGAACCATCCTTTTTCTTCACAAACAACACTGGCGCTCCCCACGGGGACACACTCGAACGGATGAACCCTCGATCTAGCATCTCCTGCAACTGAACCTTCAGTTCCTTCAACTCGGCTCGCGCCATACGATACGGAGCCTTTGAGATAGGGAGGGTCCCTGGCTCGAGCTCAATTGTGAAGTCAGCCTCTCTCTTCGGGGGCAACCCTGGTAACTCCTCAGGAAACACATCCGCAAACTCCCGCACAACCGCCACCTGATCAACAGTCAGTGAGGGGCGGCTCTCTCCAGACAACTTGGCTAGGTAGCCTCAAGCTCCATGAGCTAGCAAACGACGGGCTCTCACAGCTGACACTATCGGCGGGCAACCTCCACCCTGGACTCCACGAAACTTGAAGCTGGGCCGACCCGGCGGCCTGAACACTACTTCTTTCCGGTGGCAGTCAATGAATGCATGGTTAGCAGCTAACCACTCCATACCAAGAATCACATCGAAACCACTCATAGGCAGAACTATGAGCGTAGCAACAAGCAATTCTCCGGATATCTCGATCCGGCCATCCTTAACCTTATCTTTTGCTAACATATTAACTCCCGAAGGAGTTGCAACAGATAACTCAAAACCTAGAGGCTCTAATCTCAACCTAGCATGCTCAGCAAACAATACAGATACAAACGAATGCGTAGAACCAGAATCAAACAAGACAAATGCGCAATGATCCAAAACAAGAAGCGTACCTGCCACTGCGGCATCTGCACGCTCGGCCTCTTGACGGTTCGTAGCGAACACCCGGCCCTACTGCTGCTGCACAGGCTGAACTGCCATAGCTGGCTGATCACAGAAACGGGCCACATGCCCCTCTCTTCCACATCGAAAACACAGCCTGGGCCCGGTCTGACAAGCTCCAAAGTGGGCTCTTCCACAAGTAGCACAGGTGGGATGCCTGGGACCGCCCTGCTGGCGAGGCTGGAAACGAGCCGAAACCCTACGCTGATCCCGATTCTGAAATTGTCCTTGGCGACGCTGGCCGCCTCCTCTGAACTCAAACCTCCTCTCTTCGTCCCACTGGTGGGACAGACGCCTACACAGCAGGCGACAATCCGCTCAACAGGATACTTTCCGTTGTAAATAGTGGCTAGCTGAACAGCTCTAGCATAAGTGTCAGGGGCCTGAGCCCTGACATCCTGAGACACACCCTACCTCAAACCAGAAATAAACTTTCGAATCTTCAACTCAGGGATTGCTATCAGCTGCGGAGCAAAATAACCATACTGCAAGAATTTCCTCTCATATTCCTCTATACAATCAGAACCCTGCTTCAGATTTTGGAAAAGCTCTACCATCTTCTCTTGAGCCTCATCACTAATGTACTTGGCCTTAAACTCTGACTTGAAGAATTCCCAAGTAGTAGGTGGAGACCCAGCTGGTCTCTCACTCAGGGTGGACTCCCACCACCATCTAGCTATGCCTCCTAACACATGGGCTGCACACCTCGGCCTCTGAACATCGGGGCACACCATAATCAGGAAGGTGTACTCCAAATGGGCAATCCAACGGGCTGCTGCTAACGCATCACCCATGGCATCAAACTTCTCTGGGTTCCATTTCACGAAATCCTTTAACCATTTGCCAAGCTCCTCGGCACCCTCTGCCACATCTGCCACAAGGGCTGCTGGCTCCTGTGGAGCTGCGCCCTGCTGAAACAAGCGAGTCAACTGCTCGATCTGGGCTCGGGACTCTTTCGCTGCTTGTGCGCCAACAAAGCACAGGTCTCGCGCCTGCGGCCCCTCAAAAGGTCGACCACCATAGACCTCATAGAATTAGCAAATTCTGCTCTAGGAGGAGTCTCACGGCGCTCAGTCGCCTCAACGCCTACTCGGGGCTCAACAGGGGGAGCTACATGCGGAATGCTATCAGTCTCAGCTTGGAACGATGTTCCCGCAGTACCAGATCCGATCCTGCTACCTCGGCCTCCTCTCGGGCGTCCTCTTCCGACGCGGGGGATTGGCATGCTGGCGATCTACACCCAAACCAATAACGAGTCAGAACCTGCTAGTCTCCGCTCTACCACACTACACAAGGCATACACTAGATGACAGGTATTGTAAATTCTTAACCCTTTTTCTACAAAAAATAGTAAACTTAGGCGTACCTGATGACTGTCGGAGTGCTAGTGATCATGGGAAAACCGACCTACAACAAAGGGTCAATCTACAGAATCTATGACTCTGAGCTCTGATACCAACTGTAAAGACCCGACCCGAATGAGGCACTAAATGGGCCCTTACCCCAATGCATGCATTCAAAGTACAAGGACATCATACAAACATGATTTCGGATTCCAATTAAAAACAAAACATTCAATCATTCAGTTCAAAGCTCGGACAATTTTCCTGAAACCTGTCCCTGTTTCCAAGCACCTGTTCCAAGATAAATACATTTCCAAAGTTTACTCTAATCAGAGATTTATTAAAATCCTTCAAAACCTGTTCAGATACAACCATGCTGGAATCCACAAAACATTTAGAGAACATCCTAGGGCTCCGTGCCCGGCTACATGCATTCATGGGAAAGTAAAACATAAAGAGTCATAACACAAAATCAGAGTATGATGACTGCGCCCCATGATCACAGCTCCTCCTTCAGCCATCCTGTCTCGCAACTCGGTTACCTGTGGAAAAACCACAATAATAAGGGTGAGTAACGAATTACTTAGTAAGAATCCCCAACTGGGGTACAATACGATATACATGGTCATCTAGCTGAGCGTATGCAAGCTATGAATATAAACACAGAATAGAGCACATAGCTTGAGTCCATATTTGGACCTCGGATGCCAACTCAGGGTCTTAGTCCGAAATAATCCTCCACACAATCCTTCACACAATACGCCCTATACGAGAAACAAGTCCCGGCCTCAGCCTGTCTACTGTCGAATGAAAGGTACACTAGATCAAGATCCCGAGGAGCTCTCCGGTCGACACTGTAATGAGCGTAAGCATGCACCGCGCTCATCGAGACTATGGGGGTGCCGGGTCTAGAGGCAAGCTGCCCATGTCCAGCCACCACGCCTAACTAAATCTTTGGATCGGTGTCACTGACATAGTGGTGTGAGACCTGGACACGTAAACTATGTCAGCCTGAACCACCGCACCTGGGGCTAAGGAACGGGTCGTGGTAGGCTTACACCAGGAAGCCGTCCTTACCTTAACAGATGGCAATCAGGGGCTACGGCCGAACACGCTGAGGACGTGGTTACTACCGGGGACGAGGCAATGCCAAGTCATCATCCCGACCGTTGGGGCATTTAACAGTCTGCCACCCTCACCCAAGATTGCGGGGGCAGCCGTTAAGGTTAGCTATTCCCTAACGGGATCAGGGCGGAGCTCCATCTCATACGTCCCTGTCGTGGATGCAAGGTTCGTTATGCACCCGGCCAGGATGATGCTATCTACCTGCCATTCTAACCTGCCTTAGCATTCAGCAAACAAGTCAATGAAATCCAATACGTGCTCAATAAGAATACAACGAACCTAGCATGATACTACGAAGCAAGAACAGATACGAGCATGCCAGAAAGGAACAACCTAGCATGGATTAACATGAGAATTAACCAGGAAAATCATGCTAATCGGGAATTCAGATTAGAGCACTTAGCTACACATGTCAATAAACACAAACAAGCAATCAATCAGCAATCACATATAATATCGCAGGGTCCACACAACTCCGGTAAGAAATCCTTACCTTGGTCGGGGACGATTACACGAAAACCTAAGCTGCGAACAATCTCGAACTAGCTACCGGGAACCTAACAAGCACAACACAATTACACACAAAATCTAAATAAAATAAAATAAAATAAATAGGCTCGGCTCGGCGACAGGCGCATGGACACGATGCTGGGGAGAGGACGCGCGCGCTGGCGGGATTCGATGCGCCGCGTGGCTCGGCGGGCTGGGCTGCGACAGAGCACGCGATTTGCCGAACACAGGCGATGGAGAGGGAGCTCGAATTCGGGCGATTTGACGAGATTCGACGAGCGATTTGCTGCTGGTTGAACTCCCCTACACAAGCTGCACAAAAACCACCCAGCAACTCACTTCAACATCGCCAGAAAATCGAAGTCCAGAAACAGGGGAAAGGGGTCGACGGAAACGAGAAGGAGAAGAAGAAGAAGAAAAGAAGAGAAGGAGAGCTTACCGGAGGGAGACAGTCGACGAGGGAGCTCCGGCGAATTGGAGTCGGCGAGGCAGAAAACGCGAAGACGCCCTAGTCGGTCGTAGGGAAGGATCGCGAAGAAGGAGAAGAAAATGGAGAAATGAGGGAGAAGCTCGGGCGAGCTGGCTTTTAAACCAAAGGCGCCTCAAAACACGCATAAATAAAAGATGGCGCATTTAAGTTAACAAAGACGCCCGGTGGCTCAAGTGGCAATGCCACCTGTCTAGCTTCCCAAGCGACCCTGGTTCGAATCTCACTCGATGCGCTATTTAATTCCCTATTTCTTTTTGCCTTCTACCAAACCCAAAAATCTTCACCAAGCTTCCCGATCCCATTCAAATCATCTCATAATTTTTCCGGCAATTAGCAAAGACATAACTGGCTCGTCGGCCGGACCAAATTACCAAAATGCCCCTGGGCAACCCGGGAAGACCGGGATGAAATTTCTGGGTCGTTACACTCTCGGACAAACTTTGGGCTTTCAACTCATAAATCTATTCGAGCTTTTTGGTTTTCCCTCCCGAAACAATGTGATGCAGCATTGGAATAGTTTACATTTAACGTTTATGCCAAATCTTTGGAACAAGTCGTGTAAGGACGAACTTTATGTTTTCAACACATAAATCCTTCCGATGCTTTTGGTTTTACCTCGCGAAACATGGTGAGTCGACATTGGAATATTTTACATTGAACGGTCTTGTCAAAAGTTCGGAAAAAACGCTCTCGGGACGAACTTTAGGTTTTAAACTCTGAAATCTATTCAAGTTTTTTATTTTAGCTCCCGAAACATCGTAATGCAACATTGGAATATTTTGTGCAAGACGCTTCGGCCAAAAAATTAAAACAAACACTCTCGGGACAAACTTTGGGCTTTCAACTCATAAATCTATCCGAGCTTTTTTGTTTTCCCTCCCAAAATATTGTGATGCAGCATTGGAATAGTTTACACTTAACGTTTATGCCAAATCTTTGGAACAAGTCGTGTAAGGACGAACTTTATGTTTTCAACGCATAAATCCTTCCGATGTTTTTGGTTTTACCTCGCGAAACATGGTGAGTCGTCATTGGAATATTTTACATTGAACGGTCTTGTCAAAAGCTAAAAAAAAACTCTCTCGGGACGAACTTTTGGTTTTAAACTCTGAAATCTATTCGAGTTTTTTCTTTTAGCTCCCGAAACATCGTAATGCAACTTTTGAATATTTTGTGCAAGACGCTTGGGCCAAAAAATTAATACAAAACTCTCGGGACAAACTTTGGGCTTTCAACTCATAAATCTATCCGAGCTTTTTGGTTTTCCCTCCCGAAACATTGTGGTGCAGCATTGGAATAGTTTACATTTAACGTTTATGCCAAATATTTGGAACAAATCGTGTAAGGACGAACTTTTTGTTTTCAGCGCATAAATCCTTCCGATGTTTTTGGTTTTACCTCGCGAAACATGGTGAGTCGACATTGGAATATTTTACATTGAACGGTCTTGTCAAAAGCTCGAAACAAACGCTCTCGGGACGAACTTTAGGTTTTAAACTTTGAAATCTATTCGAGTTTTTTTTTTTAGCTCCCGAAACATCGTAATGCAACATTGGAATATTTTGTGCAAGACGCTTGGGCCTAAAAATTAAAACAAACACTCTCGGGACAAACTTTGGGCTTTCAACTCATAAATCTATCCGAGCTTTTTGGTTTTCCCTCCCGAAACATTGTGATGCAGCATTGGAATAGTTTACATTTAACGTTTATGAAAAATGTTTGGAACAAGTCGTGTAAGGACGAACTTTATGTTTTCAGCGCATAAATCCTTCCGATGTTTTTGGTTTTACCTCGCGAAACATGGTGAGTCGATATTGGAATATTTTACATTGAACGGTCTTGTCAAAAGCTCGAAAAAAATGCTCTCGGGACGAACTTTAGGTTTTAGACTCTGAAATCTATTCGAGTTTTTTGTTTTAGCTCCCGAAACATCGTAATGCAACATTGGAATATTTTGTGCAAGACGCTTGGGCCAAAAAATTAAAACAAACACTCTCGGGACAAACTTTGGGCTTTCAACTCATAAATCTATCCGAGCTTTTTGGTTTTCCCTCCCGAAACATTGTGATGCAGTATTGGAATAGTTTACATTTAACGTTTATGCCAAATCTTTGGAACAAGTCGTGTAAGGACGAACTTTATGTTTTCAGCGCATAAATCCTTCCGATGTTTTTGGATTTACCTCGCGAAACATGGTGAGTCGACATTGGAATATTTTACATTGAACGGTCTTGTCAAAAGCTCGAAAAAAACACTCTCGGGACGAACTTTAGGTTTTAGACTCTGAAATCTATTCGAGTTTTTTGTTTTAGCTCCCGAAACATCGTGATGCAACATTGGAATATTTTGTGCAAGACGGTTGGGCCAAAAAATTAAAACAAACACTCTCGGGACAAACTTTGGGCTTTCAACTCATAAATCTATCCGAGTTTTTTGGTTTTCCCTCCCGAAACATTGTGATGCAGCATTGGAATAGTTTACATTTAACGTTTATGATATGGCAACCCTAATTCTCAGCCCAAAGATCCAAGCTTATGATGAAGCAAGAACCCTTGAATTAAGAGATTAACCCCTCCTTATAGATTTGGGAACAACCAAGAGAAAAGGCTAGAATTTGATTACCTCTTAAGATCTATGATCTAGAAGCAAGATATTGAAGATCTTGTTCTAGATTGAGTCACTCAACAATCAAGCTTGATCAAGGCTGGATTGAATGGCTCAAATGCATTCTATCACAAGATTGCAAGGGAAACTTAGAAAAAGAGACAAATAACATGCCCTAAAATTCTAAGAAAATGATCTCTTGTAGAGAGCTAATTTTCATTCATTCAAAATCTGAGTTTTACAACTTACTTCATGGCTATTTATAGCCTATGAAAGTTAAACCTAAAATAAAGAAACCAACATAATTACCATAATGCCATTGTTGCAAAAATATAACCTAAAACATTAAAAACAAGATTTTAAACATAGACTTGCATAAAAGCTCCTAAAATCTGAAAATTGATGTTTGTGTTGCCAACTCTAACATTTGTATTTCCCCTTGTCGAATGATTAAGGCATTTAAATCAAGTCAAATGTCATTAATTCCATGGACAACTTCAATCTTGCATACATTGACTTCCAAAGCATCAAATGGTTCATCTTCTGTTGAAATGGTCTCTAGCACAAGAAATGAATTTTGAATTGAAGCTATCCACTGTCGAAGGTGAAGAATGAATGCTTGTTGAATCTTCTTTGCTTTGGATCGTGTAATAGGTCCAAGTGCAACTTGTGGAACTCTATGATCCTTATCATCTTCCCCCTCTTCGAAAGGATTCGTCCTCGAATCTGGAAAATCATCACCTACATCAAAAGGACTCAAGTCAGCAACATTAAAAGTAGAACTCACTGAAAAGTCACCTGGAAGATCGATTTTGTAGGCATTGTTGTTAATCCTCTCAAGAACTTGAAAAGGACCATTTCCTCTTGGATGTAACTTGGTCTTCCGTTGATATGGAAATCTCTCCTTTCGAAAATGAACCCAAACCCAATCTCTTGGTTTAAAAATGAGTTCCTTTCGTCCTTTGTTAATTCGCGAAGCAACTTGGAAATTTTGTTTCTCAATTCTCTCTTTCACATCCTTGTGCAAATTCTTGATCAAATCTCCCTTATTTGTAGCTGCATCACTCACAAAAACATTAGAAGGAATAGGAAGCAAATCAAGAGGAGTAAGTGGATTAAATCCATAAACAACTTCAAAAGGAGAACAATGAGTGGTACTATGAATTGCTCTATTGTATGCAAACTCTACAAATGGCAAGCATTTCTCCCAAGACTTAATGTTCTTAGAAATAATAGCTCTAAGCAAAGTTCCTAAAGTTCTATTAACCACCTCAGTTTGCCCATCAGTTTGAGGATGACATGTGGTTGAAAACAGTAGTTTAGTGCCCAATTTACCCCATAATACTTTCCAAAAGTGACTTAAAAATTTAACATCCCTATCACTAACAATAGTTTTAGGAATTCCATGTAATCTTACTACTTCTCTAAAGAAAATATCAGCCACTTGCTTTGCAACATCCGTTTTGTTACATGCTATAAAATGAGCCATTTTACTAAATCTATCAACCACAACAAAAATACTATCTTTACCCCTTTTTGTTCGCGGCAAACCAAGGATAAATTCCATAGATATATCAGTCCATGGTTCATTAGGTACATTCAAAGGAGTATACAATCCATTTGGTTGGGTTCTAGACTTAGCCTCTTTGCATTTAAAACATTGACTACAAACCTTATGAACATGTTTCATCTTAGGCCAAAAAAAATGTTCATGCAACATATCATAAGTTTTATGAATCCCAAAATGTCCCATTAAGCCACCACCATGGGGCCTCTTTCACAAGTAAATCTCTTATAGAACAATTAGGAACACAAAGTTTATTTTTCTTAAACAAATATTCATGAAAGACATAATAATCATCCAAAACTTTTCCAACTCGACAAGATGCAAAAATTGGTCCAAAATCTTTGTCAGATTTATATAGCTCTTTAATGTGCTCAAATCCAAGAATTTTTGCAGTAAGAGAAGTAAAGAGATTGTACCTTCTTGACAATGCAACAGCCACGATATTATCTTTACCTTGCTTATATTTTATCACATAGGGAAATGTTTCAATAAATTCTACCCATTTTGCATGCCGCCGGTTCGATTTACTTTGACCCTTAAGATGCTTCAAGCTCTCATGATCAGTGTGAATCACGAACTCTCTAGGCCATAAGTAGTGTTGCCATACCTGCAATGTACGAACTAAAGCAAACAATTCTTTATCATAGGTAGGATAGTTCAATGTTGCCCCATTTAGTTTTTCACTAAAGTACATCAAAGGCCTTCCATCTTGCATTAAAACAACACCTATGCCCAAACCACTTGCATCACACTCAATTTCAAATGTCTTTTCAAAGTTAGGCAAGACAAGTAATGGTGCATTGGTTAATTTCTCCTTAAGTTCATTAAAGGCTTTATCTTGCATTTCCCCCCATTGGAACACAACATTTTTTTTTACCAAATCATTAAATGGTGCAGCTATGGTACTAAAGTCCTTTATAAACCTCCTATAAAAGCTAGCTAACCCATGAAAACTCCTTACCTCACTTGCATTTGTTGGTGTTGGCCAATCGCGAATTGCCTTAACTTTCTCAATGTCCACTTCTACTCCATTTTTACCAACTATAAAACCAAGAAAGTTAACTTTTTCCATACAAAAACAACACTTATTCAAATTAGCATAAAGTTCCTCATTTCTAAGTGTAGTTAGAACAGACCTAACATGTTCGACATGTTCAAGCAAAGTCTTTGAATAAATTAGAATATCATCAAAATACACAACAACATGCTTTCCTAAATATTCTCTCAAAACATAGTTCATTAAACGCATAAATGTGCTAGGAGCATTAGTTAGTCCAAAAGGCATAACAAACCATTCATACAACCCAAACTTAGTTTTGAAAGTTGTTTTCCATTCATCACCTACATGCATTCTAATTTGATGATATCAAGATTTTAAATCAATCTTTGTAAATAAGCACGAACCATGCAATTCATCAAACATATCATCTAGTTTAGGAATAGGATGTCGATACTTTACAGTGATTTTGTTGATGGCTCTACAATCCACACACATGCGCCAAGTTCCATCTTTCTTTGGCACCAATATGACAGTCTCGAGCATGGACTCAAACTCTCTCGTACATAGCCTTTATCAATGAGCTCCTCCACTTGTCTTTGAATTTCCTTGGTCTCGGTTGGATTGGCTCTATAAGCTGGCCTATTTGGAATGACAGCCCTGGAATGAAGTCTATTTTGTGTTCAATTCCTCGAATGGGAGGTAGTCCTTTAGGTACTTCATCTTGGAACACATCCTCAAAATCCTGTAAAAGAGATTGAAACACACTAGGCAAAGAAAGAGTATTATCGTTAGAAGCCAAATACCCTTCCTTGTACATAAGCACAAAGATTGGTTTTTGGGAAAACATTGCCCTTCTCACCTCTCCCACTCTAGCAAAACATCTCACTTTTTTTGACTTTTTTTCATTTTCATCACTTTTTTCACTCTCCCTACCACTTTTTTTCTCTCTTTTATTTTTCGCTATTTTCTCACTCACTTCTTTTTTTTCTTTTAATTCTTTTTCTTCATACTCTCTCTTTTTTTCCTCCAACTTGGTTGATCAATATATACATCATTAGAACTTAAAGGTACAAGAGTTGTTTTTCTTCCATCTTTTGTGAAAGAATACCTATTCAAATAACCATCATACATGACCTTCCTATCAAATTGCCAAGGTCTACCAAGCAATATATCTCCAATGAGCATAGGTAACACATCACAAAGAATCTCATCTTGATATTTTCCTAAAGAAAAAGTAATTAAAGCTTGAGAAACTACCTTCATTGCCCCACTATCATTGAGCCATTGGAGCTTGTATGGTTTAGGATGGTGTTGAATTGGAATTTGCAACCTCTTGATAAAAAATGTACTTACGACGTTGGTGCAACTTCCACTATCAATAACAAGACTACAAGGAGTCCCATTAACGAGACATCGTGTATGGAATAAGTTGTCTCTTTGGTCATCAACATCATTCTCCTTAATTTGAGTGGTAAGGAGTCTTCTTGTTACAAGGGCCAAATGACTCCCATCTTCCAATTCTTCCTCATTCTCATTTTCTTTTTCATCAATTAACTCATCTTCGTCGCTGTCCTCTCCATCGGTGAAAACTTGTCCATTTTTAATGATCATGACTCTCTTGTTAGGACAATCACGACTAATATGTCCACTCCCTTGACATTTCCAACATTTGATATCTCTATTTCTCTCTCGAACCTCCTTATATCCTTCCATTTTATCCTTGCCTTTAGAACTTTCGGCATTGTCCTTTTTGTCAAACTCATACTTGCCTTTTGGCTTCAAATCAACCTTAACATTATTTGCATTCTTTTGCCAAGTATTGGCATAAAAAGTAGTAGACTTAGAAGAAGAGTACCTCTTGGAATTCTCCTTCTCCCATGCTAATTGTCCTTCAATTTTGACAGCAAGGTGTAACAATTCCTTCATATCAAAGTAAGGTTGTCTATCAACTTGATGAGCCAATTGTCGGTTCAACCCGCCAAGGAACCTAGCCATTGTATCCTCCTCATCTTCGTTAATGCATGCTCTGTTCATAAGGACCTCTATTTCCTTGTAATAATCCTCTACACTTTTGGATCCCTGTTGCAAAGTATAGAGCTTTTGCTTGAGTTCTCGAGAATAATGTTTAGGAATGTACCTTTTTCTCATTAGTGTCTTCAACTCCTCCCATGTTTCAATTGGTTCTTCAAAATTTCTCCTCCATTCGGATTTCAAAGAAGCCCACCAAATATTGGCATAATCACAAAATTCAGCAACGACAAGTTTCAACTTCCTTTCTTCACTAAAGTTGTTGCAATCGAAAACATGCTCAATTTTGCTCTCATATTGCAAATACTCCTCCGGATCAGATTTCCCATGGAAAGTAGGAATTTTAAGCTTTACTCCCCCTACTCCTCTTTCATATTGGTTCTCCCTTTCGACGACCCTTCTAGGTGCTATAATTTCCCTACCCCCTCTTCTTCCTCCTCGTCCCCTCGACCTAAAACTCTCTCCTCCCCGTGGATTGTATCCCGCTAAGAGGTTAACATTATCTTCTCCATCTTCATTTTCATCTCCTTCATAATTAAAGTTATCCTCCCTCCCTTGAGGATTTCCTAAAGCTACTTCCATTCGCTCCAACCTATCGCTTAAGGAATTAACCACTTGAGTTAAACGATTAATGACCCCACTTTGAGCTTCTCTCCACCTAGCTTCACTAATCTCCTCTCCATCT
Organism: Sicyos edulis; assembly: GCA_036507275.1. Classification (NCBI taxonomy): domain Eukaryota; kingdom Viridiplantae; phylum Streptophyta; class Magnoliopsida; order Cucurbitales; family Cucurbitaceae; genus Sicyos; species Sicyos edulis. Next base: position 18,413,351 of record CM071857.1, on the reverse strand, counting down.
CTCCCATCTTGATTCATGGTTGTAAAATAGTAAAATATATATGAAGGACCTCACACACTCAACGCACTGAATTTTACACTCGGAACGCTCGTGTTTATCACACACAAAGGTAGGCTATTTGGGAAAGTGGCTAAAGTTTGATAAAGGTAGGCTAATATGGATAAAGCAAATCTTGTAATAGTGAGCCTTACAAATCAGCCAAGACAAGAAAAATTATGAAATAACAAAATCAAGAACAAAAAGAAATAGAAAGAAAGATAAATGTTCAGATTTTTTTTCTTTTTTTCGGATATATGGAACACTCAGAAGGAAACAAACAAATGAACATTTGAAATTACTAATTTGAGTAAATGGCCTTCTTGAAGAATATAGATAACACACCGATCTAAATTTTTGTAGTTGGACAATTTGACAAATTCGATCGTTAGCAAGGTGTTATAACTGGAAACAACAGTAGGCACATGGATAAAATAAAAGATAAAATCAATTCAAATATAGGGTTGCCCACAAGGCTATAATGAAATCAAATCTAGAGTAGGCCACAAGGAATTTGATGGAAAAGAAAGATAAATATCTGGCAATTTTTTTTTTTGTCGGGTAAATTACACACTGAAAAAGAAACTCACAAACAAATGCTTTACGATACTAATTTGAATAAGTCGTCTTCTTACGGATTAAAGATAATGTACTGATCTAAATATTTGCAGAAGAACAGTTTGTCAAATTCGATCGTTATCGAGGTAGTACAATCGAAAATATAAGCATTCAATGCAGTAGTTTAAAATTGGACAAGAATAATTCAAGATCGAACCATGAACTTTTTTTTTTATATAGATCCAACAATGATGAAAAAAACAGAGAAACAAGATCTGAACAAGAAGATGAACGAATTGCTAAAAGTTAAAGATAAAATCAAATCTAGAGCCGCCACAAAGATGCAACCTATGCTCGATGCAAATGATAAGGCAACCCTAATTCTCAGCCCAAAGATCTAAGCTTATGATGAAGCAAGAACCCTTGAATTAAGAGATTAACACCTCCTTATAGATTTGGGAACAACCAAGAGAAAAGGCTAGAATTTGATTACCTCTTAAGATCAATGATCTAGAAGCAAGATATGGAAGATCTTGTTCTAGATTGAGTCACTCCACAATCAAGCTTGATCAAGGCTGGATTGAATGGCTCAAGTGCATTCTATCACAAGATTGCAAGGGAAACTTAGAAAAAGAGACAAAGAACATGCCCTAAAATTCTAAGAAAATGATCTCTTGTAGAGAGCTAATTTTCATTCATTCAAAATCTGAGTTTTACAAATTACTTCATGGCTATTTATAGCCTATGAAAGTTAAACCTAAAATAAAGAAACCAACATAATTACCATATTGCCATTGTTGCAAAATATAACCTAAAACATTAAAAACATGATTTTAAACATAGACTTGCATAAAAGCTCCTAAAATCTGAAAATTGATGTTTGTGTTGCCAACTCTAACATTTGTATTTCCCCTTGTCGAATGATTAAGGCATTTAAATCAAGTCAAATGTCATTAATTCCATGGACAACTTCAATCTTGCATACATTGACTTCCAAAGCATCAAATGGTTCCTCTTCCCTTGAAATGGTCTCTAGCTGTAAGAACCCGACCCAAAACATGGTCCTAAACCTGGGTTCTCACTCAGCATGCAAGTTAAATATGATAACAAGCGGTTTAGTGCTCATATTTAAAAACTCTTCAAAACATATGAGAAGGGGGAACCCTTAAAACATAACCAACAATTTTCATTTAAACAAACCAACGAAATAAAACAAGTCTGGCCAGTGTTTATAAAAACATATTATACAATTTAAACAACTTTTTAAACAATGTTCCCTTAGGACTCCTGTCCATCTACATGCTGAATAGACAATGCAATAATAAATGACAGAGTGCCGGCAGCTCCCATGATCAATCGGCTCTCTCCGCTAGCCATCCAGGTGTTGTCCCAAGTTACCTGAAAGATAAATAAGGGTGAGTATAAACATACTCAGTAAGAATCCCCAACCGGGGTACAATACGATACATCGGTCATCTAGCACCTCGGCATGCAAGCAAGCGACTACCAACACGGATCATAGCTCAACGAGCTCACAATGCAAGATCTGGAGTCATCGGAAGTCTCCTACTTCCCGCCTAATGATTGGTTATCCTAACCAATCCGGGACATCACCAGGGTCTCTTTCACTCGGGGATTGATCACTCAAAAGCGATCCCAAGGATGTCCTCAAGGGCCTCTTTGCCCTTGCTAATAATCTGGACTTACGGGAGAGTACCCGAAGTCTGGCTCTAAACTGGAAGGAATGGTGTACTCACGACATTAGCCCGGGGGAGCTCTCCGAACCGGCAACTAACGCGTGTGCGCGCACACCGAATGCTGCTGCAACCGGCGTAAATGTTGGGGCCTAAGGACAAACTACGCGGGCCAGGTATGCATGCCTAAGACTCGGAAGCGGTGTCATTGATCACAGTAGCGCGAGGCCCTCGGCGCTCATCTGTGCAGCCTGAACCACCGACCTGAAGCTAAGAACCGACCAAGGTAGGCTTACACCATTGGCAGGGTTCCGCTCTAGCAGGCTACAAACTAGGCTTATGCCGATGTGGGTAGCTAAATCCACATCGGCAAGAGTACAGTGAAAATGATTCCTCGCTAGCAAGCAATAACCGACATCAAAGACGCTTACCTAGCATAAGCATGCTGGAAGAACAAACCTAGCATCTAACATGTACAATCAGGTAAACATGCTAGCAAGAGATCAATCAAAGCTGCCCTATCACTATCATGCTCATAATAGTAAACAAGCATACATGGTACATCGTGATATATCGTAGGGTCCACACAACCACGGTAAGAAATCCTTACCTGAAACAAGCAGAAAATAATAATCACAAATCACCCAACGATAAAACACCCTAATTAAATCCATAATCAGCAGCCAACAAATCAGGGCCCAACGAAGAAAAGACTCAGGAAATACCATCCGAGAAGCCACAAGGCTCGGGCCATCCAACACAACAGGGCAGGCTGGGCGCAGAAAAGCAGCTGGCTGGGCGCAGGGCACGGGCGCTGGGGCGCGGGCTGGGGCGAGACAAGGGCGCGCGGGAGTGGGCTCGAGCTTAGTTGGGTGAAGGCGCGCAGCGCTGCTCGACAAGCTACAGGGACACGCGCGGGGCGACGAGACGCGACGGCCTCAGGGATGCTCGGGATGGCACGGCGAGCTACAGGGCACACGAATCGACACAGTGCAGGGCGCTAAGACCTGGGCGACGCGGGGCCTGGGCGGGGGCTGTGCGACGCTGTAAAGGCCCGACCCAAAAGGGGCTCTAAATGGGACTTCACCTCAATGCATGCATTCAAAGTTAAAAACAATAAGCAGGAATGACGTTCGGATTCCAATTAAAACAAAAACATTCAAACATTCCATTCAAATTCAAGACAATTTTCCTGAAACCTGTCCCTGTCTCCAAGCACCTGTTTCAAGATAAATACGTTTCCAAAAGATTACTCTGATCAGAGATTTATTAAAGCATTCAAAACTTTCGACAGTTGCAACGATGCGGGAATCCGTAAAAACATTCAGAAACATCCCAGGGCTCCGTGCCCGATTACATGCATTCAGAGGACAAAAAAACATAAAGAGTCATAACACAAAATCAGAGTTTGATAGTTGGTTCCCATGATCACAGCTCCTTCTTCAGCCATCCTGTCTCGCACCTCGGTTACCTGTGGAAAAACCACAAAAATAAGGGTGAGTAACGAATTACTCAGGAAGAATCCCCAACCGGGGTACAATACGATATACATGGTCATCTAGATGAATGTATGCAAGCTATGAATATAAACACAGAATAGAGCACATAGTTTAAGTCCATACTTGGACCTCGGATGCCAACTCAGGGTCTTAGAACGGAATAATCCACCACACAATACGCCCTATACGAGAAACAAGTCCCGGCCTCAGCCTGTCTACTGTCGATACGAAAGGTCCACTAACTCAAGATCCCGAGGAGCTCTCCGGTCGGCGCTGTAATGAGCGTAAGCGCGCACCGCGTGCTACTGCAGACTATGGGGGGTGCCGGGTCTAGTGGCAAGTTGCCCATGTCCGATCCACCACGCCTAACTAAATCTCGGATCGGTGTGTGTCGCGACATAGGGTGTGAGACACGGACACGTGAACTATGTCGGCTGAACCACCGCACTTTGAGGCTAAGGAACCGGTCGTGGTAGGCTTACACCGAGAAGCCGTCCTTGCCCTAACAGTGGCAATCAAGGGCTACGGCCGAACACGCCGAGGACGTGCCGATCGCCGGGACGAGGCAATGCCAAGTCATCATCCCGACCGTTGGGGCATTTAACGATCCGCCACCCTCACCTGGATTGCGGGGCCACCGTTAGGGTTAGCTAGTCCCTAACGGGATCGGGGGACGAGCACTATCTCTCGCATCATCCTCGTCGGGGATGCAAGGTTCTTTATGCACCCGGCCCGGATGATGCTATCTACCTGAACTCTAACCTGTCATAGCAATCAGCAAGCAATCCAATACATTCCAATACGTGCTCAATAAGAATATGACGAACCTTGCATGATACTACGAAGCAAGAACAGATACGAGCATGCCAGAAAGGAACGATCTAGCATGGACTAACATGAGAAACAACATAGGAAATCATGCCAGTCGGGAAATTCAGAATAGAGCACTTATCACTACACATGTCAACAAACACAAACAAGCATTCAATCAGCAACCACATAATATATCGCAGGGTCCACACAACTTCGGTAAGAAATCCTTACCTTGGTCGGGAGGCGATTAACACGAAATCCTAAGCTGCGAACGAACTCGAGCTAGCTACCGAGAACCTAACAAGCACAACAATAATTACAAACCATAACCTAAATTTAACAAAACAAAGCAGCTCATTTCGGCGTCACGGGAAGTGGCGGGCTTTGTCTTCGCGCGGAGACACGCGACACACACGGGGGCGGCGCGCGGCGCGGCGCGACGGGCGCTGGGACGGCGCGTTGGCGCGAGGCAGACGACGCGATTCGGTGCGCGGCGCGGGCTCAGCTTGGCGATAGCGGCCTGGCGATTTGGCGCGGTGGAGCTGGCCAGCTCGGGCGGTTGGCGCGATGGAACTGGCGAGCTCGGGCGGTCTGGACGCGATGGAGCTAGTGAGCTCGGGCGATCGAGGCGACGAGCTGGGGGAATTGCTGCTGGTTGTTTCCCCTCGACTAGCTGCACAGAACCTACACAACACTTCTCCTCACTCTCTCGGCCAGCAACGGCTAAAACGAAAACAGGGGAACAAGATGAAGAAGAAGAAGAAGAAGAAGAAGAAGACTTACCGGGAAGACGATCGCACCTCCGACTGCACGAGACAAGAACCGGCTTGGAATTGGGAGGGAGAGCTCGGACGAATTGCTGGTCGGCGAGGGAGAAATGGTGAAGAAGACTCGATTGCCAAATTGCTTCTTTTAAACTAAAAACCAAAACTCCCTTGAACCAAGGCTAAGTACACGGTGGTGCAGAAATATTAACAAGAGCACCTTGAAGCTCAATTGGCAAAGACACCCAACTAGCCTCCCAAGCCACCAAGGTTCGAAACCCAACCGACGCACTTTTAATTCCCTATTTTCTTTTGCATCTCACCAAGCCCAAATACCTTCACAAAGCTTCACAATCCTATTTAAATCCATCCCATAATTTTGGCAACTGGAAAAAGACATAAACGGCCCTGTCGGCCCGACCAAATTACCAAAATACCCCTATGGCACACCAGGAAGACCGGGATGAAAAACCTGGGCCGTTACAATATTCCCTCCTTTTTATGACATTCGTCCTCGAAAGTCCCTAAGACTGGAACAACTCGGGATAATGCAATCTCATTTCATCTTCCCGCTCCCAAGTGGCTTCCTCTGAACTCTGACTTCTCCACTGAACTTTTACCAAACGGATCTCACGATTACGCAACGTCTTTGTCTCAAAGGCAAGAATCCCCACTGGCTTCTCCTCGAAGCTCAAATCCTTATTCAGCTGCAAAGGCTCAAAGTCAACAATGTGCGACGGGTCCGGCACGTACTGCCTCAACATCGAAACATGAAAAACACCGTGTACCGCTGACAATGACGGAGGCAGGGCTAACCGATAAGCAACTTTGCCAATCCTCTCTAGAATCTCAAACGGACCAACAAAACGGGGACTCAGCTTTCCACGCTTACCAAACCTCAAAACACCTCGCATCGGTGCAACCTTTAGGAACACATGCTGTCCAACCTCAAATTCCAAGTCTCGACGCCGCACATCGGCGTAACTCTTCTGCGCTCGCCTCGAGTTGTCAACATGCGAGCTTTAATCTTCTCGCACATCACCATTAGTAAAGCTGCAAAGAATCGGGGACCCAAAACTCGTCTATCACCAACCTCTTCCCGAACACGGAGAGCCAAGCAACGCTTACCATACAAATCCTCGAATGGAGCCATCTCGAATCGTCGATCGATAATCGTTGTTATAGGCAAACTCCATCGACATCTGATATCGTTTCCCAATCGCCGGAAATCCAACACACAAGCCCTCAACATGTCCTCGAGAATGGTTCACCTCTCTCGATCTGTCCATGCATGCGAGGGTGAAAAGTCATCTTTGAAATCGCACTCGTGCCTAAACCTTTCTCGAGCGCGCTCTCGAAACGAGAAGTGAACCTCGAATCACGGTCAGACACAATCCTCGCAGGCACACCATGATAACGAATGATCTGCTAAAAAACAACTGCGCCCACTGTTCCACGGTATAAGTGTCTCTACCGGGAATGAAGTGTGCGCTCTTAGTCAATTGGTCGACTATCACCCAGATCTGGGAGAACTTCCTCGGAGTCCTCGGAAAACCAGAAATAAAGTCCATGGAGATCTCTTGTAACGGCCCAGGTTTTCATCCCGGTCTTCGAGGTATGCCCTGGGGGTATTTTGGTAATTTGGTCGGGCCGTCAGGGCCGTTTATGTCTTTTTCCAGTTGCTAAAATTATTGGATGGATTTATGTAAGTTTTTTAGGCTTTGTGGATGGGTTTGAGCATGGATAGATGCAAAAGTAAAAATAAAGGAAATTATGTTGCAACTGGGATTCGAACCCGGGTCTCCGGGAAAGCCTCTAAGGATGCGTGCCAGTTGAGCTATGGAGAGCTCTTGTTGCTCTTTCTGCGTCATATTATGGTTATCCTTGGACCTTGGAGTTTGGTGCATTTGGTTAAATGAAAAGAAATTAGGTTTTGTTATGTCTTCTTCTCCAAATGCTCCATGGCCGCCCAACCCTTCCTCTCCCAAGCCCCAAGCCGATTTTCATTCCCTTTGCGGCCTCGTGGTTCGATCGTCTTTCCGGTAAGTTTCTTCGTCTCTTCGTCTTCTCCGATTTGAGTTCTTCTTTGGCCGAATGTAAATAGAAGAGTGTGGGTGTGTGTGTGTGTGTTTGTTTGTTTTGCGACGAGAGGAGCCCCAGCCAAGCCCCACCGTCGCACTCCCGAGCGCCGGCGGATCGCACCAAAGAGCAAGCCCAGATCGCTCGAGTCGCCGGCTCCATCGCCTCGCAGTGCCATCGAAAGCGACTGTCGCTCGCGAGATGCACACCGCCGCGCCGCAGCAAATCGATCGCAAGTCCAGACGCGCTCGTCGCGCGCGCGCCGTCGTCGTCAAAGCGCGCCCGCGTGTCCGTCGCGCTCAGCTTGTTCGCGCCGTGCGCTGCGCGCGCCCTGCCGTCCGAAGCGCGCGCGCGGCGCCAGCTGCCGCGCCATATCTGCGCCGTCGGCGCCGGCACCCGACCCTCGCCGCCATCGCGCGCCAAAAAGAGCCTCGCCTCGCCATCGCGTCTGCCGTCTGCGTGTCGCCGCGCGCGCGTGAGTTGCTCCGGGACAAGCCTTGTTTATTTTATTATGTTTAGGCCTATGGATTGTGATTATTATTGTGTTTGTTAGGTTCTCGTTAGCTTGCTCGGGATCGATCGCGGCTTAGGATTTTTGTGTGTAGTTGCCTCCGGCTGTAAGGATTTCTTACCGGAGTTGTGTGGACCTGCGATGTTCTATGTGATTGATGTTGTATGTTTGTTTGTGATTATCGCATGTATAGTTTAGGTGCTCTGTGTCGATTTCGATCGCATGACTTCGTATGTTGTTCTTTCATGTTAGTCCATGCTAGGTTGTTCCGTTCGCATGCTCATATTCATTCTTGTTCCAGTAGTACCATGCTAGGTCTGTTTGTATTCTTTTGAGCACGTATTGGATTGTTGCTTGATTGTTAAGGCGAGTTAGAATTCGGGTAGGTAGCATCATCCGGGCACGATGCATAAAGTATCTTGCATCCATGGCGGGGACGCCGAGACGATTCTCCGTCCCTGGACCCCGTTAGGGTTTAGCTAACCCGACCGGTGAGGCCCCGCAATCTTGGGTGAGGGTGGCGATCGTTAAATGCCCCAACGGTCGGGATGATGACTTGGCATTGCCTCGCCCTCGGCAATGGCGATCGGCACGTCCTCGGCGTGTTCGGCCGTAGCCCTTGATTGCCACCGATAGGGCAAGGACGGCTTCTGGTGTAAGCCTACCACGACCGATTCCTTAGCCTCAGTGCGGTGGTTCAGCCGACATAGTTCACGTGTCGAGTGTCTCACACCCCTATGTCGGTGACACCGATCCGAGATTTAGTTAGGCGTGGTGGATGGACATGGGCAGCTTGCCACTAGACCCGGCACCCCATAGTCCGCAAAGAGCAGCACGCGGTGCGCGCTTACGCCATTACTGGCGCCGACCGGAGAGCTCCTCGGGATCTTGAGCTAGTGCACCTTTCAGATCGACGATGACAAAGCCGAGGCGGGACTCGTTTCTCGTATAGGGCGTATTGTGTGGTGATTTATCTCCGGACTAAGACCCCGAGTTGGCATCCGAGGTCCAAGTGTGGACTTAAGCTATGTGCTCTATTCGTGTTTATATTCATAGCTTGCATACACTCATCTAGATGACCATGTGCATCGTATTGTACCCCGGTTGGGGATTCTTATTGAGTAATTCGTTACTCACCCTTATTTTGTGGTTTTCCACAGTAACCAAGGTGCGAGACAGGATGGTGAAGGAGGAGCTGTGATCATGGGAACTCGATGTCGTCTCGACTTTTTATTTCTATGACTCTTGTCTTTTTATTTCCCCGAATGCATGTAGTCGGGCACGGAGCCCTAGGATGTTTTTCTCGAATGTTTTCGTGGATTCTCGCTTTATTGAATTTGAGGATGTTTCAAATGTTTTAAGAAATCTCTCGATCGAGTGTACGTTTTGGAAATGTATTTGCCTTGAAGCAGTGCTTGGAGACAGGGATGAGTTTCAAACAAACTATCTTTATTCTCGATTGAACCTTGATTGTTTTGTTTTAATTGGGAATCGAAAATTATTTGCATATTGTCCTTTACTTTGAATGCATGCATTGGGTTAAAGGCCTATTTAGAGCCCATTTTGGGTCTGGGTCTTTCTGATTTTGGTATCGAGCTCGAGTCATAGACTTTGTAGACTTACCTTTTTGTTGTAGGTCGTCTTTCCCATAATCACCAAAGACTCTCGGCGGTCATCAGTACGCCTAAGTTTTCTTTTTAGAAAAGGGTTAAGAATTTATAATACCTTTCATCTAGTGTATGCCTTGTTTTGTGTTATGGAGCGGAGACGAAGGGTGTTCGACTCGTCGTTGGTTTGGGTTTAGAGCGCCATCATGCCAACTTCCCATGATGTGAGTTGTATGTTGTGGTTTGTTGAGATATCCGAGATAGATTCGGATCTGCTGGGATATCGTTCGGATGAAGGCGGAGAGGTTAGACTCAGTGAGGCCACGTGTGGCCCGGTATTAATTCCCTAGTGAGAGGGTGAAGGTGTTTTGCCCTAGAGTACCACTCCCGGGAGAGGATTAGGCTTGGCTTTTTCTCAAGGTGATGCCTGTGGAGCAGGTCCTAGTTTTGACTAGCCTGGGTTAGTTCGGTGTTGATCTTGAACCTTAGCAGATGGTTGATTGCCAGTGAGTAGCTGCAGAGTTGGTAGCCTTCGAAGTGGTTGCTGAGACATCCTTGTTCTCCTGTAAGTGTTGTTGTTTTGCAGCTAGTAAGTCGGAACCCTATGGTTAAGGGGGCAGCGAGTAGTGTTCCCTTCGGACGTGATCCGTTGGTGGTTTCCCCAGTTGTCTGGTAGAGTTGAGCACTCTTCTTATGGTGAGCCCCTAGAGTAGGGCTAGCTTTGCATGTTGAGAGAGCGGCGAGTTTTGTTGAGCATCATGTGGAGATGCAAGAGTAGGCAGTGAGACTTCGGTTTGATGAGATGCCTTACGCATGGTTGTTTGAGTTGAGCTCTTGTATGCCTCGCCATAGTGTTTGTCACTTGAGGTTGTGACCTTGCTGGCCCCATTTGTAGTAAGATGTGGATTTGGTAGTAGTGGCACTTGAGGTGCAATGGTTGGTGTGCCGCTTTGGCTCTAAGTCTGGTTCAGACCTGCGTTTGGCATGGGTATAAGCAGATGGTTCTATGACCCGTCCGGAGTTCATCACACTTCTTTAGCCATTGGATCCATTTATGGAAAATGCAGTTGTTTAGGTCGTGCAAGAGGGCTAGTTCAGTGGTAGTCGAAGGACTACAAGTGAAAGGATGTTCGAGAGGAGCTGGAGCCTCTTCCCGGTGTTCTTGGGGTTGAGTAAGTCGCAGGTTGGCGGGTGGTAAGTGTTAGTGCGTGTGAGTCTCACGCTAGTGCTAAGGCCAAGAGATCTTTGTGGTTGGTAGTGCGGTCCACTACCTTCGGGTGCCTAAACTCGAGTTGAGTGAGCATTGTAGATGCGAGTTCGGTCCTAGCAGAGGGACCGTGAGTTGGATGCTTATGAGATGAGTTTGGTGCTTATGAGATGAGTTGGATGCCTTATGAGATGAGCGCGAGTTGTCTTATGTGTAAAGCACACTTGGTAGAGTCTTGGTATAAAGTAAGTTCGGTTTGGCATCGTTATGTTTTAGCAGAGCAAGGTTGCCACCGCTTCGAGTATCGTGTGGAGATGGAACTTTTGGTGTTCCTTGGTTGATTGTATCTCTGCTGAAGTTAGTGTTGCCTTTTGGAACAACACCTGTTAGTCTTGGATCTCTCAAGGAAGGTTGAGAGTTGTTCACACAAGTGTGTTTTGTGTAGTTCGTTACGGTGGTGATAGTTTGAGAACCATGTAGGGTTTGCATTGGAGGACTGGTGCTCGGTTCTTGGAGAAGTTGGACTCGGTGGATGTTGTAAGGCTTTAGTTGAGGTTGTAAGGATACCGTGCTCGTAGTCGGGTTGTTGCTTAGGCAAGTTTGTTAAGTTGAACCTAAGCTTGGTTGGTGGAACCTCTTGTGTTCATGGTTGGAGTTCGGATGGTACTTGAACAAATGGTGGTTGTAGTGAAGCCACGTAGTTCCGGCCGTAGTTGCTAAGGGTGTTGCTCGGAATCCTTACCCACGGGTGGAAGCTACGATGTGGTGATGCTTTGAGTAGGATGATAACACATTCAGAAGCGTTTTCGGTCTTTTTGGTTTCGAGGTTCGGAGCAGCCAAAGCATGGTTGAGATCTTTGGAAAAAGGAGTTGTTTGTTCGAGCGGTTGGTCGTTAGACCGTTTGACGACAAGTGTGTGTCGAGGGTAGTGAAGAACCCTAGTTGTGGAGAGCCTCACCGAGCTCGGTCGGACCTAGGTAGTGAGTTTGATTGGCAAGCCGAGTCGAGTAGGTTGTAGGCTTCGGGTGAGTTCTTTGGCGATTTTGGTAGCCGTGGCAAGCGAGCTTGTTTCAAGTAGAGTCCGGATTGGTTCCGGTGTGGTGGCAAGTTGGTGCTTGATGTTGACCAAGGTGTGGTTTTTGAGTTGCTAGAAGTTAGCTTTGCTCGTGGGGCAAGTGGTTTTGCCACAGCGGACGTCTTTCCCGCTTCTAGAGTTTGAGAGTTGCCCTTATTTGGTGTTTGGGGGTGAGTCTTCTCTTGCCCGTGGTTGGCGATCCCATCTGTGGTGGACCCCTTGTTGTTGCCTCCGGGAGAGTTGGATGTTGTGCTTAGGTGAGCAAGACAATGAAGCGGTTGTGAAGCTCTCTGTCCTTCGGATGTTCGCTTGTAAGGATATGTTTCTCCTTGGAAGTTGTCGTTATTCCTTGGTCTTGGAATTAGTGGTAGTGGTGCTAGTAGGAGGAAAAGTTTGTTGGTCGCTTGGAAGCGCTTGTTTGTCCAAGTTAAGCGGACTCTTGAGTGGTGTTCGGAAGTTGCGGTAAGGGTTGTTTCGCCTCCTATGAGTGTTTGGCCTAGTTGGTTAAGGTTTTGTGTGTTGGCATGGAAGTTGTTGCACCTTTGTAGTTGAAGAACTCATTTGTATCGGTTGTGGGTTGAGGTTGCACCATTGTGATTGGATTAGGGTCTTGACCTTTTGAGGATCCTTCTTTGGTCGGTGTGGCTTGTGCTCTCGCCACCATTTTTAATGTCTGGTTCTTGGTAGTTGGTGTTAACCGAGTAGTGGAGTTCTGTTTATGAAGTTTCGGTGGGAAGGTGCAATAAGCCTAAGCTAGAGGGTTAAGCTGTATGTGTTATCGTTTGGACTTATGAGATGTGTTTCATTTTTTAGGCAAGCTTCGTTCCGTTGCTTGCATGGAGGTAAGTTTGGTGGAGGAGCCCTCTGGGGCCTTAGGTTGTTAGCAGTCGACTTGTCCGGCCAGTGATTTGAGTCAAGCTAGAGTTGTGTGGATTGGCATAGCTATGCAGATTTTTGTAGTTGTTTGAGCTTCCGAGGCCGTAGCACTCAAGTTGTTGGATTGTAAGTTTTTCGTGTGGGAGTGTCGGTTAGTTGAGGTTGTTGTGTGAGATTAGATTCTTGGAGGATTGGTTTGAGAGTGAGAGCTCGCACCTCGTTTCGGTGTGCGAGATGCCATTTCTATGGAGTAGAGGCATGTCGGGCCAGTGTCGAGTTGTTGTCACGAGGTGTGGCAACGAAGGTTTGTTCTAGGCGATGCGTTGATGAACCGTGGTTTCGAGAGCGTTGTTAAGAGGCTTATGAGCCGAGAGTGCGGTCTCTGTAGAGTTTTGACCCTCGACCGATGGTCTTTTGGGAAGAGTGAGCTAGATCCTTGAACTTGTTGTGAGTTGGTGTTTCCGTGATTAGCAATGGGGACTAGTGTGGTTTTATGAGGTTGCCTTGGGTTGCGCTTCTCGTGGTCAATTCTTGTTGTTCCATTGAGGCATTGCAAGGTAAGTATTGCAAGATTCCAATGTTCTGGGAAAAGGTTGGTGGCCATCAATTTTGTTTTGGGTCCTGAGTTGCTGCATTTGACCAGAGGTGATGTGCGAGGAGTTTAGAGCTAGTGTTGTCAACTCGGAGCGAGAGCAGAAAAAGTTACGCCGATGTTCGGCGCCGAGTTTTAGAGTTTGAGGTTGGACAGTGCGTAGTTTTAAGGTTGTGCCGTTGTGAGTTGTGTTGAGGTTTGGTAAGCGGGAGAAGTGGAGTTTCCTGTTGTTGGACCATTTGAGATTCTCGAGAGGATTGGCAGAGTTGCATATTGGTTAGCTTTTTCTGTCATTGTCAGCCGTGTGCAGTGTTCTCATGTATCGGTGTGAGGCAGTATGTGTCGGACCCATCGCTCATTGTGGACTTTGAGCCTTTGCAGCTGATTGAGGATTTGAGCTTCAAGGGGAAGCCTGTGAGTATTCTGGTCTTTGAGACGATGACGTTGCATAATCAAGGGATCCGTTTGGTAAAAGTTCAGTGGAGGAGTCAGAGTTCAGAGGAGGCCGCTTGTGAGCGGGGAAGACGGGATGAGATTGCAGTATCCTGTGCTGTTTCAGTCTTAAGGACTTTCGAGGATGAAAGTCATAAAAAGGAGGGAATATTGTAACGGCCCAGGTTTACATCCCGGTCTTCGAGGTATTCCCCGGGGTATTTTGGTAATTTGCCTGGTCGTAAATCGGGGCCGTTTATGTCTTTTTCCAGTTGCTAAAATTATTGGATGGATTTATGTAAGTTTTTGAGGCTTTGTGGATGGGTTTGAGCATGGATAGATGCAAAAGTAAAAATAAAAGAAATTATGTTGCAACTGGGATTCGAACCGGGTCTCGTGAAAGCCTCGAGGATGCGTGCGGTTGAGCTATGGAGAGCTCTTGTTGCTCTTTTCTGCGTCATATTATGGTTATCCTTGGACCTTGGAGTTTGGTGCATTTGGTTAAATGAAAAGAAATTAGGTTTTGTTATGTCTTCTTCTCCAAATGCTCCATGGCCGCCCAACCCTTCCTCTCCCAAGCCCCAAGCCGATTTTCATTCCCTTTGCGACCCGTGGTTCGATCGTCTTTCGAGGTAAGTTTCTTCGTCTCTTCGTCTTCTCCGATTTGAGTTCTTCTTGCCGAATGTAAATAGAAGAGTGTGGGTGTGTGTGTGTGTTTGTTTGCACCCTCACGAGAGAGGAGCCCGGTCAGCCCCACCGTCGCGGCTCCCGGCCGGCCGAATCGATCGCACCAAAGAAGAAGCCCAGATCGCCCGAGTCGCCACTCCATCGCCCTGCAGTGCCATCGAAAGCGGCTTTGTCGCTCAGAAGCCGAGCGAGCGCCTGAGCAGCCCCTGTCGCGGCCCAATGAGACGCCCGATAACACTGCCGCGCGCCCAGATCTCGCCAGCCAGATGTGCCTGTCGCGCGCCGCAGCAGCGGCCGAATCGTGACGTCCAGACGCTCATCGGCCCGCGGCGCGCGAAGCGTGTTCTCGCGCCCAGCTTTGTCGCGCCCGTGCGCTGGCAGGCCGGCCGCCGTCGTCGCAGCGCGCGCGCTAACTCGCGCCGCCATCGCGCGCCGTCGGCGCCAGCGCCCCGACCCCCCCCTCGCGCCATCGGCGCCCGATGGCAGCCTCGCCATCTTTGTCGCCCGTCTGCGTGTCGGCCGCGCGCGCATGAGTTGCTCCGAGCCAAGCCTTGTTTATTTTATTATGTTTAGACCTATGGATTGTGATTATTATTGTGTTTGTTAGGTTCTCGTTAGCTAGCTTGGGATCGATCGCGGCTTAGGATTTTTGTGTGTAGTTGCCTCCGGCTGTGTAGGGATTTCACCGGAGTTGTGTGGACCTGCGATGTTCTATGTGATTGATGTTGTATGTTTGTTTGTGATTATCGCATGTATAGTTTAGGTGCTCGTTTCGATTTCCGATGGCATGACTTCGTATGTTGTTCTTTTATGTTAGTCCATGCTAGGTTGTTCCGCTCGCATGCTCATATTCATTCTTGTTCCGTAGTACCATGCTAGGTCTCTGCTGTATTCTTTTGAGCACGTATTGGATTGTTGCCGATTGTTAAGGCGAGTTAGAATTCGGGTAGGTAGCATCATCGGGCCCGATGCATAAAGTATCTTGCATCCATGGCGGGGCGCCGAGACGATTCTCCGTCCCTAGACCCCCGTTAGGGTTTAGCTAACCCGACCGGTAGAGGCCCCGCAATCTTGGGTGAGGGTGGCGATCGTTAAATGCCCCAAGCGGTCGGGATGATGACTTGGCATTGCCTCTGCGTCCTCGGCGATCGGCACGTCCTCGGCGTGTTCGGCCGTAGCCCTTGATTGCCACGATAGGGCAAGGACGGCTTCACGGTGTAAGTCTACCACGACCGATTCCTTAGCCTCAAAGTGTGGGTCAGTTGGTGACATAGTTCACGTGTCCAGTCTCACACCCCTATGTTAGTGACACCGATCCAGAGATTTAGTTAGGCGTGGTGGATGGACATGGGCGGCTTGCCACTAGACCCAAAGCACCCCATAGTTCTGCAGAGCAGCACGCGGTGCGGTGCGCTTACGCTCATTACAGCCACGACCGGAGAGCTCCTCGGGATCTTGAGCTAGTGCACCTTTCGTATCGACGACAAGAGCGGTGGCCGAGGGGACTCGCTTTTCGTATAGGGCGTATTGTGTGGTGATTTATCTCCGGACTAAGACCACGAGTTGGCATCCGAGGTCCAAGTGTGGACTTAAGCTATGTGCTCTAATTCGTGTTTATATTCATAGCTTGCATACACTCATCTAGATGACCATGTGCATCGATTGTACCCCGGTTGGGGATTCTTACTTGAGTAATTCGTTACTCACCCTTATTTTGTGGTTTTCCACGGGTAACCAAGGTGCGAGACAGGATGGTCAAGGAGGAGGCTGTGATCATGGGAATTGTTGCGTCTCGACTTTTTATTTCTATGACTCTTGTCTTTATTTTCCCCTGAATGCATGTAGTCGGGCACTGAGAGCCTAGGATGTTTTTGAATGTTTTCGTGGATTCTGCTTTATTGAATTTGAGGATGTTTCAAATGTTTTAAGAAATCTCTCGATCGAGTGTACGTTTTGGAAATGTATTTGCCTTGAAACAGTGCTTGGAGACAGGGACGAGTTTGACAAACTATCTTTATTTCTCGATTGAACCTTGATTGTTTTGTTTTAATTGGGAATCCGAAAATTATTTGCATATTGTCCTTTACTTTGAATGCATGCATTGGGGTAAAGGCCTATTTAGAGCCCTTTTTGGGTCGGGTCTTTACATCTCTTCCCATTTCCACTGAGGCACACTCGGTGCAACAAACCGGTGGCCTCTGCTCGGGTGCCTTCACTTTGGCGACAAGTGAGACACCGTCGACAAACTCCGCAACATCTCTTTTCATACCCATCCACCAGAATGTCTGCTTAAGGTCCCGATACATCTTGGTACCCCCGGGATGCCAAGCAAACGGAGAACTGTGGGCCTCAGAGAGCAACTCTGCTCGCAATCCTGCCACATTTGGAAGGCACAACCGGCCTCTGTAAGTCAGCACACTGTCTGGTGAATATACGAAGTCAAAATCTCCGTCAACACTAACTCTGTCAAACAACCTCTTAAGGGCGGGGTCACTCAGCTGGCTATCGATAATCCGCTGCCTAATCGATGGTTGAATCACAATCGAGCTACTCTGGCAAAGAACCTCCCCAACAACACTGCGACCTCAGCCCGCTCGAACTCTCTCCGTAATCTGGGCTGGGAACTCAACAACACCGCGGAGTGCGACTCAAAGCATCCGCTACAACATTGGCTCTCCCCGGATGGTACAAAATCTCGCAGTCATAATCCTTTACCAACTCTAACCATCTCCTCTGCCTCATATTCAACTCCTTCTGAATAAACAGATACTTGAGGCTCTGGTGATCGGTAAACATCTGAATCCGCTCACCATACAGGTAATGCCTTCAATTCTTCAGTGCGAACACCACTGCTGCCAACTCCATATCATGAGTCGGGTAGTTCTACTCATATGGCTTCAGCTGGCGGGAAGCATAAGCAATGACCTTCCCGTGCTGCATCAACACACAACCTAACCCGAACTTGGAAGCATCGTTGTAGACCACGAAACCATCTGTCCCCTCTGGGACTGCCAACATTGGTGTTGAAGTCAAACTGCGCTTGAGCCTGGCAAAGCTCTCATCAAACTTACTGTCCCAAACAAACTCGACACCCTTCCTCGTCAGCCGAGTGAGGGGCGAGGCTATGGCGGAAAAGTCCTTAACGAACCGACGGTAGTAACCTGCCAAACCCAGAAAGCTGCGTATCTCGGTAACTGAAGTCGGCTTGGCCCACGAACTCATGGCCTCAATCTTCGCGGGGTCCACGGCTATACCATCCCTCGAAACTTCGTGACCTAGGAAGGCCACTTGCTCCAACCAGAAATCACATTTGGAAAACTTCGCATAAAGCTGGTTTTCCCTCAAAGCTGCCAACACTTGCCTCAAATGCTCTGCATGATCCTCCCTGGTCCTCGAATAGATTAGAATATCGTCAATGAACACGATGACGAAGCTGTCCAAAAATGCTTTGAACACCCTATCCATCATGTCCATGAACGCTGCTGGGGCATTAGTCAATCCAAACGACATGACCCCAAACTCATAGTGTCCATATCTAGACACAAAGTTGTCATAGGAATGTCGACGTCCCCCGATCCATGGCCCGATGATAACCGGATCTCAAATCTATCTTGGAGAACAAGGAAGCTCCCTGAAGCTGGTCGAACAAATCGTCAATACGGGGCAACGGATACTTATTCTTCACTGTCACCTTATTAAGCTCGCGATAATCAATACATAAGCGCATCAAACCATCCTTTTTCTTCACAAATAGAACTGGTGCTCCCCACGGGGACACACTCGGACGGATGAACCCTCGATCCAGCATCTCTTGCAACTGAACCTTCAGTTCCTTTAACTCGGCTGGCGCCATACGATACGGAGCCTTCGAGATAGGGAGGGTCCCTGGCCGAGCTCAATTGTGAAGTCAACCTCTCTGCTCGGGGGCAACCCTGGCAATTCCTCAGGAAACACATCCGCAAACTCCCGCACGACCAGCACCTGATCAATAGTCAGTGAGGGGCGGCTCTCCCCGGATAACTTGGCTAGGTAGCCCCAAGCTCCATGAGCTAGCAAACGACGAGTTTTCACAGCTGACACCATCGGCTGGCAAACTCCACCCTGGACTCCACGAAACTTGAAGCTGGGCCGACCCGGCGGCCTAAACACTACTTCTTTCCGGTGACAGTCAATCAATGCGTGGTTAGCAGCTAACCACTCCATACCAAGAATCACATCGAAACCGCTCATAGGCAGAACTATGAGCGTAGCTACAAGAAATTCCCCGGATATCTCGATCTGGCCATTTTTAATCTTATCTTTAGCTAACATATTAACCCCCGAAGAAGTTGCAACAGATAACTCAAAACCTAGAGGCTCTAATCTTAACCTAGCATGCTCAGCAAACAATACAGATACAAACGAATGCGTAGAACCAGAATCAAACAAGACAAATGCTCAATGATCCAAAACCAAAAGCGTACCTGCCACAGCGGCCTCCGTACGCTCGGCCTCTTGACGGTTCGTAGCAAACACCCGACCCTGCTGCTGCTGCACTGGCTGAACTGCCATAGCTGGTTGATCACAAAAACGGGCCAGGTGCCCCTCTCTACCACATCAAAAACACAGCCTAGGCCCGGTCTGACAAGCTCCAAAGTGGGCTCTTCCACAAATAGCACAGGCGGGAATCTGCCTGGGACCGCCCTGCTGGCGAGGCTGGAAACGGGCCGGAACTCTACGTTGATCCAAGTTCTGAAACTGCCCCTGACGGCGCTGGCCGCCTCCTCTGAAATCAAACTTCCTCTTCTGCCCCACTGCAGCTGGGACATGGCGCTGAACCGGAGCGGCGACAATCCGCTCAACAGGATACTTTCCATTGTAAATGGTGGCTAACTGAACAGCTCTAGCATAAGTGTCAGGAGCCTGAGCCCTGATATCCTGGGACACACCCTGCCTCAAACCGGAAATGAACTTCCGAATCTTCAACTCAGGGGTGGCTATCAACTTCGGAGCAAAATAACCATACTCCGAGAACTTCCTCTCATACTCCTCTATAGAATCGTAACCCGCTTGTGTTCGGAAAAGCTCCACCATCTTCTCCGGGCCTCATCACTAATATACTTGACCTCGAACTCGGACTTGAAGAACTCCTGTGTGGCGGTGGAGACCCAGTGGTCTCTCACTCGAGTGGACTCCCACCACCATCTAGTGTGCCTTCTAGCACATGAGCCGCACACCTCGGCCTCTGAACATCGGGGCACACCATAATCAGGAAGGTGTACTCCAAATGGGCAATCCATCTAGCTGCTGCTAAAGCATCACCAGAGGCATCGAACTTCTCTGGCTTCCACTTCACGAAGTCCTTCAACCATTTGCCAAGCTCTTCGGCACCCTCTGCCACATCTTCCACAAGGGCTGCTTGCTCCGCGCGAGTCGCGCCATCTTCAAACAAGCGAGTCAATCGCTCGATCTAGGCTCGGGACTCTTCCATTTGCCGCGCCAACAAGGCAAGGTCTCGCCCTCGCGGTGGTCACTCAACAAGTCGACCACCATGGCCCTCATAGAATCAGCAAATTTCGCTCGCTCCAGAGCGATCTTTACGGCGCTCGGACGCCTCAACGCCTACTCTAGGCGCAACAGGGGGAGTTACAGGTGGAATGCTATCAGTCTCAGCTTGGAACGATGTTCCTGCAGTATCAGATCCGATCCTGATACCCCGACCTGCTCTCGCACCTCCTTTTCCGGCGCGGGGGATTGGCATGCTAGCGATCTACGCTCAAACCAACAACGAGTCAGAACCTGCTCGTCTCTGCTCTACAACACTATACAAGGCATACACTAGATGAAAAGTATTGTAAATTATTAACCCTTTTCTAAAAAAATAGTAAACTTAGGCGTACCTGATAACTGTCGAAGTGCTGGTGATCATGGAAAAAATGACCTACAACAAAAGGTCAGTCTACAGAATCTATGACTCTGAGCTCTGATACCAACTGTAAAGGCCCGACCCAAAAGGGGCTCTAAATGGGACTTCACCTCAATGCATGCATTCAAAGTTAAAAACAATAAGCAGGAATGACTTTCGGATTCCAATTAAAACAAAACATTCAAACATTCCAATCAAAGTCAAGACAATTTTCATGAAACCTGTCCCTGTCTCCAAGCACCTGTTTCAAGATAAATACGTTTCCAAAAGATTACTCTGATCAGAGATTTATTAAAGCATTCAAAACTTTCGACAGTTGCAACGATGTTGGAATCCGTAAAAACATTCAGAAACATCCCAGGGTTCCGTGCCTGGTTACATGCATTCAGAGGACACAAAAACATAAAGAGTCATAACACAAAATCAGAGTTTGACAGCTGGTCCCCATGATCACAGCTCCTCCTTCAGCCATCTTGTCTCGCACCTCGGTTACCTGTGGAAAAACCACAAAAATAAGGGTGAGTAATGAATTACTCAGTAAGAATCCCCAACCGGGGTACAATACGATATACATGGTCATCTAGATGAATGTATGCAAGCTATGAATATAAACACAGAATAGAGCACATAGCTTAAGTCCATACTTGGACCTCGGATGCCAACTCAGGGTCTTAGTCCGGAATAATCCACCACACAATACGCCCTATACGAGAAACAAGTCCCGGCCTCAGCTTATCTACTGTCGATACGAAAGGTGCACTAACTCAAGATCCTGAGGAGCTCTCCGGTCGGCGCTGTAATGAACGTAAGCGCGCACCGCGTGCTACTGCAGACTATGGGGGGTGCCGGGTCTAGTGGCAAGCTACCCATGTCCAGTCACCACGCATAACTAAATCTCTGGATCGGTGTCACTAACATAGGGGTGTGAGACCTGGACACGTGAACTATGTCACTGAACCACCGCTTTGAGGCTAAGGAACCGGCCGTGGTAGGCTTACACCAGGAAGCCGTCCTTGCCCTAACAGGTGGCAATCAAGGGCTACGGCCGAACACGTTGAGGACGTGCCGACTGCCGGGGACGAGGCAATGCTAAGTCATCATCCCGATCGTTGGGGCATTTAACAGTCTGCCACCCTCACCTAGGATTGCAGGGCCAGCCGTTAGGGTTAGCTAATCCCTAACGGGATCAGGGACGGAGCACCATCTCGTACGTCCCTGTTGGGGATGCAAGGTTCGTTATGCACCCGGCCCGGATGATGTTATCTACCTGAACTCTAACCTGTCATAGTAATTAGCAAGCAATCCAATACATTCCAATACGTGCTCAATAAGAATAGACGAACCTAGCATGATACTACGAAGCAAGAACAGATACGAGCATGCCAGAAAGGAACGATCTAGCATGGAATAACATGAGAAACAACATAGGAAATCATGCCAGTCGGGAAATTCAGAATAGAGCACATATCACTACACATGTCAATAAACACAAACAAGCATTCAATCAGCAATCACATAATATATCGCAGGGTCCACACAACTCCGGTAAGAAATCCTTACCTTGGTCGGGAGGCGATTAACACGAAATCCTAAGCTGCGAACGAACTCGAGCTAGCTACCGAGAACCTAACAAGCACAACAATAATTACAAACCATAGCCTAAATTTAACAAAACAAACAGGCTCGGCTCGGGAGCACTCACACGGCTCGGCGACATGGGGCTGGGCGCCGCTGGGCTGCGATAGGACACGCGAAACGGCGCGGCTAGCAGGCGCGCTAGGACTGGGCGCGCAGATAGAAAATGGCACGGCGCTGGGGCGCGGGCTTCGCACGGACGGGGGCAGGGAGCTCGGACGCGACGCACGGTCGTCTGGACGGCCGGCTGGCGCGAGCGCGCGACGACGATCCGGTCTGGCGCGCGCGGGCTCGCGCTTAGCGATAGTACTGGCGATCTGGCGTGGTGGAGCTGGCGAGCACGGGCGGTTGGCGCGATGGAACTGGCGAGCTCGGGCGGTCTGGACGCGATGGAGCTGGCGAGCTCGGGCAATCGAGGCGACTAGCTGGGCGAATTGCTGCTGCTTGTTTCCCCTCGGCTAGCTGCACAGAACCTACACAACACTTCTCCTCACTCTCTCGGCCAGCAACGGCTAAAACGAAAACAGGGGAAGAAGATGAAGGAGAAGAAGAAGGAGAAGAAGACTTACCGGGAAGACGATCGCACCTCCGACTGCACGAGACAAGAACCGGCTTGGAATTGGGAAGGAGAGCTCGGGCGAATTGCTGGTCGGTGAGGGAGAAATGGCGAAATGGTTGGTCGGCGAGGGAGAAATGGTGAAGAAGACTCGATTGCCAAATTGCTTCTTTTAAACTAAAAACCAAAACTCCCTTGAACCAAGGCTAAGTACAAGGTGGTGCAGAAAGTTTAACAAGAGCACCTTGAAGCTCAATTGGCAAAGACACCCAACTAGCCTCCCAAGCCACCAAGGTTCGAAACCCAACTGACGCACTTTTAATTCCCTATTTTCTTTTGCATCTCACCAAGCCCAAATACCTTCACAAAGCTTCACAATCCTATTTAAATCCATCCCATAATTTTGGCAACTGGAAAAAGACATAAACGACCCTGTCGGCCCGACCAAATTACCAAAATACCCCTAGGGCACACCGGGAAGACCGGGATGAAAAACCTGGGCCGTTACAGACGCGGCTGGGTCTGCGCGAGCAAGGCTTGTCGGCACTGGCCACTGTCTTGTGGCCAAAGCGAGCTGGGGGCTCGGGCTTGAAAGCTGGGGAAATGCTCGGTGGAGGAGAGAGAGAGAGAGAGAGAGAAAAGGGAAAAATGGGGAAAATGGGGATTTTCTTTTTATTTTATCCTTATTTTCCATCCTTATCCAAATATAATAAGCCTTAAAATCCCTAAAATCCCATTTCCCGGCTTCCTCCTTCGAGACCCGACTGAAGCAACCTTTTCCAATAAATAAACTCACTTAAATCCAACTCCCAAATCAACACTAAGGGCCCTGGCTCAAATCCCAAAGGAAGCACTCAACCAACCATAACTTTGCCAAAACCTAAATCACAACCGAGCTTCCAAACGAATAGCCCAAACATCTCTGGACTCGCAACCACCAAAAAACAAGCCTCGACAAAGGCAGGAGCTGCCTCGGGATCCTAAAAATCCACAAATCATGCCCGGGGAGCAAAAAGACCAAAATACCCCTAAGGGTCAAAATAGCTCTAACGGCCCAACCGAACAACTGAATCTGAACTGGAAGCACCTCGAAAACTGGAATAGAAAACTGGGCCGTTACAATACTCCCTTTTTTTAAGACTTTCGTCCTCAAAAGTCCTAAGACGAAACAGCTCTAGGAAATCTCCACTGATTCCTAGCCAACTGAACTTGTCGGCTAAGACAACACTAGCCCTTCTTCGAAAACCAAACCCTCCTGGGTTCCCAAAGGCTCAAAGCCACAATGCTATCCAGTCTGCCACAAACTATCTCAACATCGAAACGTGGAACACAAAATGCACTACTGCCAAAGACGGGCAAAGCTAACTGAAAGGCCATTGCTCCGATCCGCTCAAGGATATCAAAAGGCCCTACAAACCTGGGGCTCAATAAAACCCTGCTAATCCAACACGGAACACCTCTCTACGGTGTTACTCTCAGCAAACTCGCAGACTGGGCACAAGCTCCAAAACTCAACGCCACGCACTGGCATAACTTCTCAGAATGCTCACAGTTGTTAACAAACAGCCTCAACTCTACACCATGCTGGCCAAACAACTGAACCTCTCAGGTTCCAGAAAACTAAACGGCCTACTCTTACTTCACATGAGGCCAGCGAACCTCAAAGCTTGCCTACAGCCTTAACGAAAAACAATCGAACCACCAACTGGCAATTGATCCTTAAGGCAAACTTTTCCAACTAGCACGCGCTTACAACACTTAAGCAACCATCTTAAGAGAAATCGACGCGCCAAAGACAAGGGAAAAATCCTGGATCACCAGACGGTTAACACCACTCGCACCAGCTGAAACTTCAGCTACGGCCAACCCTAAATGGCAAAATCCAGGCACAGGCTCCACTCGGCCAAGCCAACAAACTGGAGCCTCTCAACGGTCGAACGCAAACTTTTCCATGCAAACCTACTAGCAACTGGCCAAAGAGAACATTGCCAGGCAAGGAAACAACCAACATGTAACGGCCCGAAAATTTCATCCCGGTCTTCCCAGGAGGCCCAGGGGCATTTTGGTAATTTTGGTCGGGCCGGCAGGGCCGGTTATGTATTTGTTAATTGCCAGAAAAATTATGAGTCGATTTGAATGGGATCGGGAATTTTGGTGAAGACATTTGGGCTTGGAAAAAGGTAAAAATAAATAGGGAATTAAATAGCGCGTCGAGTGAGATTCGAGCCAGGGTCGCGTGGGAAGCTAGGCAAGCGTCGCAGCCAATCGAGCCACTGAGCGCTCTTGTGCTTCTAAACGCGCCAACTTGTATTTATGCCTGTCTTCGTGCGTTTTATTTTAAAAGCCAAAATCGCCCGAGTTCCTTCCCCATTTCTTCTTCTTCTTCTTCGAGAATTCCCTTCGACCGACCAGCGATTCCCTTGCGAATTCTTCCTTCTCCAGCTCCGATTCAAACGAGTTCGTCTTCCCCAGTTCGAAGGTCGATCCATTTCCGAACAGCAGGTAAGCTTTTCTTCTTTTTCTTCTTCTCTTCTTCGATCCGAGTACCTTGCTTCTGGGCTTCGTTTTCCCGGCCGTGTTGAAGTGAATTTCTGTATGGATGTTGTGCAGCTAGTGTAGGGGAGTTCGCCATCAACAAATCGCCCGTCGAATCCTCTCGGATCGCTCGATTTCGGTTCTTCTCCATCGCCCCTGTTCGCCCCTGTTCGCCGAGCTCACGTGCCCGCCAGCTCTGTGTCGCGTAGCATCGCCAGCGCCCAGCTGAGCCGCGTCGCCATCGCCGCCGCCGCGACGCAGCCGCGCCCGGCGCTGTCACCCGCGCGCGCGCCGCGCCACGCGCCCACTGCGCCCTGCGCGCGCGCCGGCCCAAACCTATTCTTTGCCCGTTCGCTCTGCAATCGGCCCGTTCGTGCGTTAAATCGCGCCTCGTCGATTGCTCGAGTGAGCCTTGTTTATTTTATTATATTTAGGCCTATTGTGTGATTTTTGTTGTCATTGATAGGTTCTCGGTAGCTAGTTCGGGTTCGTTCGCAATTTAGCAATAGGTGCTCGTTTCTGAATTCCCGGTTAGCATGATTGTCCTGATTAATTCTCATGTTAATCCATGCTAGGTTGTTCCTTTCTGGCATGCTCGTATCTGTTCCTTGCTTCGTAGTATCATGCTAGGCTCGTTGTATTCTTATTGAGCACGTATTGGATTTTATGGAATTGTTTCTTCGATTGCTAAGGCGAGGTTAGAGTGGCGGGTAGATAGCATCATCCGGGGCGGGTGCATAAAGTACCTTGCATCCACGCGGGGACGTATGAGATGGAGCTCGCCCCGATCCCGTTAGGGAATAGCTAACCCGACGCGGTGGCCCCGCAATCTTGGGTGAGGGTGGCGCATCGTTAAATGTCCCAACCGTCGGGATGATGACTTGGCATTGCCTCGCCCCGGCGATCGGCACGTCCTCGGCGTGTTCGCCGTAGCCCCCGATTGCCACTGTTAAGGTAAGGCGGCTTCACGGTGTAAGCCTACCACGACCCGTTTCCTTAGCCTCAAAGTGTGGTGGTTGGTGACATAGTTTTACGTGTCCAGTCTCACACCCCTATGTCGGTGACACCGATCCAAAGAATTAGTTATGCGTGGTGATCGGACATGGGCAGCTTTGCCTCTAGACCCGGCACCCCATGGTCTCTGCAGAGAGCACGCGGTGCATGCTTACGCATTACAAAGACCGATCGAGAGCTCCTCGGGATCTTGAACCGGTGTACCTTTCATCGACGATGAGAGATGTGCCGAGGCCGGGACTTGTTTCTCGTATAGGGCGACTTATGTATTGGACTTGTGTGGTGATATTATTTCCGGACTCAGACCCTAAATTGGCATCCGAGGCCCAAGTGTGGGCTAAGCTATGTGCTCTATTCGTGTTTATATTCATAGCTTGCATACGCTCATCGAGATGACCATGTATATCGTGATTGTACCCGGTTGGGGATTCTTCTTGAGTAATTCGTTACTCACCCTTATTATTGTGGTTTTTCCACGGGTAACCAAGTTGCAAAACAGATGGTCAAGGAGGAGCAAGTGATCATGGGGCTCAATCATCAAACTCGATTTTGTGTTATGACTCTTTATGTTTTATTTTCCCTGAATGCATGTAGCGGGCACTGAGCCCTAGGATGTTTTTCGAATATTTTGTGGATTCCAGCATTATTGTATCTAGACATGTTTTGAATGATTTTAAGAAATCTCTGATCGGAGTATACTTTGGAAATGTATTTATCTTGGAGCAGTGCTTGGAAACAGGGGATGAGTTCCAGTGAAATTGTCTAGTTTTTAAAGGGGTTATTTTGAATGTTTTGTTTTAATTGGAATCCGAAATCATGTCTGTTTAATGTCCTTTATTTTGAATGCATGCATTGGGGTAAGGGACCATTTAGTGCCCCATTCGGGTCGGTCCCTTACACAACATTCCTCTCATGGAAAATCTCGGGTAGCAAGGAACAAACCATCACACAGCCACTAGCAACACAACACCTTGAGGATAGCAACTCAAGGGTTTTTTTACCAACCAATGCCACGGCACCTCTGTGCCAACTCACTCAACTGTGGCTCAGCTAAACGCCAACTGCGAAAGCACAACAACTAGGAACAAAGCCCGGGAAAGGCTTGCTCTGCAGAACTCAAAACAAGCTCATAACGAGCAAAGGTCGCCTCCAAGCTACCACTCAACTCTTAAGTCCAACTGGCTACTCAAAGGACTTCCTCCTTTTTAGCCTAGGCCTAACTCATCTTCCAACCAGAAGATTCAATCCCGAAACATCGCAAGGAATACGAACTGACAAGGCTACCTCCAAAGATAATACTCGAGGCTGGCATCCATGGTGCAACTCAACCACCAAGGAAACTAGGGGTTCTTCAAACCCCAAAAAAACCAACAACTTTCCAGCAAAAGCTCAACTCTTAAACTGGCTGACCTCCGCCCTTGCGGGGACAAACAACTTTTCGCTTGCTAACAACACAATGCAGGGACCCTCTCGCTGGGCTAACCACTGCGCTACTCTGATCAACTACACAACTCAGGAGCTACGCTGACTCCTCCTCAACGGGAAATGATTTCCCAGCAAGCGAACTTCTGAAGGGCAGCGAACTTCACACGCTCGCTGACTTGCTCAAACCCAAGGGCAACAACAACCAACTCTCTTGGAAGCAACACCCAAGGGAAAACCTCAACTGATTGGACCACCAACCCAGAACTAGCAGAACTTACTCAACCTCCGAGGGAGGGGTCAACTCCCAAAACTTCCTGACTAGGAACAAGTCCTCAAGGCAACACCCTCTTGCTCGAACCGAGCTAGCTCTTGAAACAACAAGAGAACCAAATCTTGGTCAACACCAAGCACCAACTAGCCACCACACCGGAACCAATCCGGACTCTACTCCAAACAAGCACTAGCTTGCTAGACTACCAAGTCTGCCAGCAATTCACCCGAGGAACAACGCTCTGGTCTGACTGAGCTCGGAGAGGCTCTCCACAACCTAGGGATCCTCCGATCACCCCTCGACACACACGGTCGTCAAACGATCTAGCAGGACAAGCGGCTACACGGGCACAACCCTCTCCAAAATTTTCACCAGCTGGCCAACTCCAACTTCTTGAAAACCAAGAGGACCGAAAACGCTACAGAATGCGTCATCCTCCTACTCAAAGCATCAACCACAACATAGCTTCTGCCCAAGGTAAGGATCCGAACAGCTCTCTTAGCCATGACGATCAGAAACTACGCGGCTTTGCTACCACCGCTCTTGTTCAGTTCCAACTGAACTCTAACCAGGTCAAGGTCCAACTAGCAAAACTTGCTTAAACAACAACTCGGCTATGAGCACGGTATCCTTACAACCAAAGCTAGGGCACTTGCCAAGAACTAAAGCCTTGGCACTCAAAGACTGAGCACTGGTTCCTCAACACGAACCTCTCGTGGTTCTCCAAACATACACCACGGAACGAGCTACACAATAGTACACCGGGGTGTACAGCTCCAACTTGATTCCTTAAGATCCAATGCCAACAAGGACTCTCACACAGGGCAACTTTTGCCTCCAACAGAGCCACTACTAACAAGGGAGCAACAAGAGTTCAAACCCTCTCGGGGCCAACTCACCACGAAAAGCCACATTGGCCAACTCACTCTTACAAGAGCGTATCCACACCAAGCTAACATACCTCAAACCAATGTGCCCACTAAACGTGCTACAATCATCCATCCAACTCATGGCTCTAACACTGGATCAACCACGCATCCTCGATGCCAACACTACCCATACTAGGGTAACTCAAAGGGTAGTCGAATCATGCTACCATCAAACTGGCTCACAAGCTCACAACACGGCTTGAGAAATCGAACGCGCTAGCTCTTAACAGCCTACAACATTCTTTGGTACCCAACTCTCGGTGACCCTGAAATGCTCATACTTTCCCTCGAAAGACCTCATACTTGTAGTTCTCTGACTACCACTGAGCTAGATCTCTTATGCAACCCAAACAGGTGCAACCTCAGGAAATGGGTACGAGACTAGTGGGGATGCTAAACTCCGGGCGGCCATGGAACCACCTGCACAAAAGTGCCAACTGGCCTGAATCTAGGCCTCCTCTCAAAGCTTGGTGCCAACAGGCACTACATCCTTTACAACACAAATCAGCCCTAAACGAGCTTTATGCACCTCTGAGGGTAGGAAAGGTCACACTCCAAGTGACGGGGCAATGGCACTTAACACAAGAGTCCCAATACTCGAGCAGTCTAATCTCTGGCATCTCGCCTAACAGACATGCCACGGCCTACTCCTGCATCCCACTCGATGCTCAACAAAAGCTCAGGCCAACTCTTGCATCCCACTCGATCATCAACAAAAGCTCAGGCCAACTCTTGCATCCCACTCGATGCTCAACAGAAGCTCAGGACAACTCCTCGGGTGGCAACAACTTGTTCCACATTTGGAACATGCAAATAAAAGAGTGTTCCACTCTACTAGCCCGCTAAAATCCACAGGCGAATTAAGCCTTGACAAGCAAACTCCACACTACACCTTGGCTACGAGGGTACTAAGAGAACTGGTTGTAAAACAACAACAGGCTTGCAAGGGGCAAAGATGTCTCTACATCTTCCTCAAGCCACTAACACGGCAACTTGCCAATCGATCGGGCGACTGGTGGAGACTCTGCTAGTCCACCTCTCTCAAGGGACTTCCACCACCAACTGCTGTACCAAACAAAGACAGAAGGCGGCACACCTCGGCCTCTCGAGCAATGGGGCATCCCAACACACGGATGCTAAACTTAATCCTGGCCAACCGCTTTGCTACTAGCAGTAGGATTTTCTAAAACATCGAGCTCTACAGGCATCCACTTGCCAAACTGGGTGGCTCCATCAACGCCAACAAACTCATCTACAAGAGCTACTGGGGGTGTGTCTGCTGAAAAACTCTGTCAGCTGGGCTATCTGTGCCCGGGACTCCTCACTACGCGCTACAAACTGCGCCTGGGTCTCCGCTCTCTAATAGCTAAAGACCTGCCATCAAATCTCTCATGGCTGGAGCACACTCTGCTCAAGGAGTCACACTCTGAGGCGTGCTAGCCTTTACCCCCTCCTCTAGGCAACTCAACTGTCAGGGCCAACTCTGGCCTACGGGTCTAAACGACCCTGGACGAGGCCTCAACATCAACACGATCAGTCCAACTCCTCGGTCGGACATGCCAAGCGTCCCTGCTCCTCTGAGTGCGATCAACATACTGGCTATCCGCACAAAGCACCTCCACCCTCTCACTAGGGGAAAACCAACAACTGGGCCACAAGTGGCCTACGAGAGTCTAATCTCTGCCTCTCTATGGAACAATGTCCCAGGGGCATCCGAATCTATCTGAATACCTCAACAAGCTGCTATCAAACTGCTCGCACTGCGGAAAGTTGGAATGATGGCGCTCTAAGCCCAAACCAACAATGAGTCAGAACCTGCTCGTCTCCACTCCACAACACTACACAAGGCATAAAAGCTAGATGAAAAGTATTGTAAATTCTTAACCCTTAGATTAATGAACTCATACAAACCTGACGGCCGTGGAGTGCTGATGATCATGGGAACAACAACCTACAAAGTAGGTTAGTCTACAGAATCTATGACTCTGTGCTCTGATACCAACTTGTAAGAACCCGACCCAAAACATGGTCCTAAACCTGCATTCTCACTCAGCATGCAAGTTAAATATGATAACAAGCGGTTTAGTGCTCATATTTAAAAACTCTTCAAAACATATGAGAAGGGGGAACCCTTAAAACATAACCAACAATTTTCATTTAAACAAACCAACGAAATAAAACAAGTCTGGCCAGTGTTTATAAAAACATACAATACAATTTAAACAACTTTTTATACAATGTTCCCCTAGGACTCTTGTCCATCTACATGTTGAATAGACAATCCAATAATAAATGACAGAGTGCCAGCATCTCCCATGATCAATCAGCTCCCTCCGCTAGCCATCCAGGTGTTGTCCCAAGTTACTTGAAAGATAATTAAGGGTGAGTATAAACATACTCAGTAAGAATCCCCAACCGGGGTACAATACGATACATCAGTCATCTAGCACCTCAGCATGAAAGCAAACAGCTACCAACACAGATCATAGCTCAACGAGCTCACAAGGCAAGATTTGGAGTCATCGGAAGTCTCCTACTTCCGGCCTAATGATTGGTTCTCATAACCAATCCTGGGACATCACCGAGGTCTCTTTCACTCGGGGGATTGATCAACTCAAAAACTGATCCCAAGGATGTCCTCAAGGGCCTCTGTACCCTTGCTAATAATCCGGACTTACGGGAGAGTACCAAGTCCGGCTCTAAACTGGAAGGAATGGTGTACTCACGACGTTAGCTGTGGGGAGCTCTCCGAACCAAGCAACAACGCTGCGTGTGCGCGCACACCACATGCTGCTGCAACCGGCGTAAATGTGGGGGCCTAAGGACAAACTACGCGGGCCAGGTATGCATGCCTAAGACTCGGAAGCGGTGTCACTGATCACAGTAGAGCGAGGCCCTCGGCGCTCATCTGTGCAGCATGAACCACCGACCTGAAGCTAAGAACCGGCCAGGGCAGGCTTACACCGCTGGTGTGGTTCCGCTCTAGCGAGCTACAAACTAGGCTTATGCCGATGTGGGTAGCTAAATCCACATCGGCGGCCGGGGGGGAAGCAATGTACGTTATGTTGCGCGCACTTTACTCCCTACCAGTGGGGACAAAGTACGTTATGTCCGCTCTCAGCCTCTGGATGATGACAAACCCTACAACTCTATCTAAGAGTACAGAGAAAATGATTCCTGGCTAGCAAACAATAACTGACATTAAACACGCTTACCTAGCATGATACTACGAACTTAAAGCAGGAATCAGAAGCATGCTGGAAGAACAAACCTAGCATGGCACTAACATGTACAATCAGGTAAACATGCTAGCAATAGATCAATCAAAGTTGCCATATCACTATCATGCTCATAACAGTAAACAAGCATACATGGCACATCGTGATATATCGCAGGGTCCACACAACCACGGTATGAAATCCTTACCTGGAACAAGCAGAAAATAATAATCACAAATCACCCAACGACCCTCAAGCTTCTATGGAACCCGAGCAGCCTAAACATTAAATAAAACACCCTAATTAAATCCATAATCAGCAGCCAACAAATCAGGGCCCAACGAAGAAAAGACTCGGAAAATACCATCCGAGAAGCCACAAGGCTCGGGCCAACCAACACAATTGGGCAGGCTGGGCGCAGGGCACGGGCGCTGGGGCGCGGAGGCTGGGCGCGGGCTGGGGCGAGACAAGGGCGCGCGGGAGCGGGCTCCAGCTCAGCTGGGCGAAGGCGCGCGGCGCGGCTTGGCATGAGGAACGGCGCGCGAGCGCGAGCTCGGCAAGCTACAGGGACGCGCGCGGGGCAACGCGATGCGACGGCCTCAGGGATGCTAGGGATGGCACGACGAGCTACAGGGCACACGACTCGGCACAGTGCAGGGCGCTCAAACCTAGGCGACTCGGGGCCTGGGCGAGGGCTGTGCAACTCGGCTGGGTCTGGGCGAGCAAGGCTGGACGGCCTGGGCACTGTGCGCGGCCGGGCGAGCTGGGGCTCGGGCTTGGGCGAGCTGGGCTGGGTTGGGCGACCAGGTTGGGCGAGCTGGGGGGCTGGCTCGGGCTGGAGGAGAGAGAGAGAGAGAAAAGGGAAAAATGGGAAAAAAGGGAAAAATGGGGAAAATGGGGATTTTCTTTTTATTTTATCCTTATTTTCCATCCTTATCCAAATATAATAAGCCTTAAAATCCCTAAAATCCCATTTCCCGGCTTCCTCCTTCGAGACCCGACTGAAGAAACCTTTTCCAATAAACAAACTCACTTAAATCCAACTCTCAAATCAACACTAAGGGCCATGGCTCGAATCCCAAAGGAAGCACTCAACCAACCATAACTTTGCCAAAACCCAAATCACAACCGAGCTTCCAAACGAATAGCCCAAACATCTCGGGACTCGCAACCACCAACAAACAAGCCTCGACAAAGGCAGGAGCTGCCTCAGGATCCTGAAAATTCACAAATCCTGCCCTGGGAGCAAAAAGACCAAAATACCCCTAAGGGTCAAAATAGCTATAACGGCCCAACAGAACAACTGAATCTGAACCGGAAGCACCTCGAAAACCGGAATAGAAAACTGGGCCGTTACACTAGCACATGAAATGAATTTTGAATTGAAGTTATCCACTGTCGAAGGTGAAGAATGAATGCTTGGTTAATCTTCTTTGCTTTGGATCGTGTAATAGGTCCAAGTGCAACTTGTGGAACTCCATGATCCTTATCAGTTTATGCCAAATCTTTGGAACAAGTCGTGTAAGGACGATCTTTATGTTTTCAGCGCATAAATCCTTCCGATGTTTTTGGTTTTACCTCGCGAAACATGGTGAGTCGACATTGGAATATTTTACCTTCCGATGTTTTTGGTTTTACCTCGCGAAACATGGTGAGTCGACATTGGAATATTTTACATTG
Source organism: Sicyos edulis (assembly GCA_036507275.1). Classification (NCBI taxonomy): domain Eukaryota; kingdom Viridiplantae; phylum Streptophyta; class Magnoliopsida; order Cucurbitales; family Cucurbitaceae; genus Sicyos; species Sicyos edulis. Next base: position 18,379,753 of record CM071857.1, on the reverse strand, counting down.
AACGGTCTTGTCAAAAGCTCGAAAAAAACGCTCTCGGGACGAACTTTAGGTTTTAAACTCTGAAATCTATTCGAGTTTTTTGTTTTAGCTCCCGAAACATCGTAATGCAACATTGGAATATTTTATGCAAGACGCTTGGGCCAAAAAATTAAAACAAATGCTCTAGGGACAAACTTTGGGCTTTCAACTCATAAATCTATCCGAGCTTTTTGGTTTTCCCTCCCGAAACATTGTGATGCAGCATTGGAATAGTTTACACTTAACGTTTATGCCAAATCTATGGAACAAGTCATGTAAGGACGAACTTTATGTTTTCAACGCATAAATCCTTCCGATGTTTTTGGTTTTACCTCGCGAAACATGGTGAGTCGACATTGGAATATTTTACATTGAACGGTCTTGTCAAAAGCTCGAAAAAAATGCTATCGGGACGAACTTTAGGTTTTAAACTCTGAAATCTATTCGAGTTTTTTGTTTTAGCTCCCGTAACATCGTAATGCAACATTGGAATATTTTGTGCAAGACGGTTGGGCCAAAAAATTAAAACAAACGCTCTCGGGACAAACTTTGGGCTTTCAACTCATAAATCTATCCGAGCTTTTTGGTTTTCCCTCCCGAAACATTGTGAATGCAAGATTGGAATAGTTTACACTTAACGTTTATGCCAAATCTTTGGAACAAGTCGTAAGGACGAACTTTATGTTTTCAACGCATAAATCCTTCCGATGTTTTTGGTTTTACCTCGCGAAACATGGTGAGTCGACATTGGAATATTTTACATTGAACGGTCTTGTCAAAAGCTCGAAAAAAATGCTCTCGGGACAAACTTTAGGGTTTAAACTCTGAAATCTATTCGAGTTTTTTGTTTTAGCTCCCAAAACATCGTAATGCAACATTGGAATATTTTGTGCAAGACGCTTGGGCCAAACAATTAAAACAAACGCTCTCGGGACAAACTTTGGGCTTTCAACTCATAAATATATCCGAGCTTTTTGGTTTTCCCTCCCGAAACATTGTGATGCAGCATTGGAATAGTTTACACTTAACGTTTATGCCAAATCTTTGGAACAAGTCGTGTAAGGACGAACTTTATGTTTTCAACGCATAAATCCTTCCGATGTTTTTGGTTTTACCTCGCGAAACATGGTGAGTCGACATTGGAATATTTTACATTGAACGGTCTTGTCAAAAGCTCGAAAAAAACGCTCTGGGGACGAACTTTAGGTTTGAAACTCTGAAATCTATTTGAGTTTTTTGTTTTAGCTCCCGAAACATCGTAATGCAACATTGGAATATTTTGTGCAAGACGCTTGGGCCAAAAAGTTAAAACAAACACTCTCTGTAAAACCGGACCCGAATGGGGCACTAAATGGGCCCTTACCCCAATGCATGCATTCAAAGTACAAGGACCTCATACAAACATGATTTCAGATTCCAATTAAAAACAAAACATTCAATCATTCAGTTCAAAGCCCGGACAATTTTCCTGAAACCTTTCCCTATTTCCAAGCACCTGTTCCAAGATAAATACATTTCCAAAGTTTACTCTGATCAGAGATTTATTAAAATCCTTCAAAACCTGTTCATATACAACCATGCTGGAATCCACAAAACATATAGAAAACATCGTAGGGCTCCGTGCCCGGCTACATGCATTCAGGGGAAAGTAAAGCATAAAGAGTCGTAACACAAAATCAGAGTTTGATGACTGGGCCCCATGATCACAGCTCCTCCTTCAGCCATTCTGTCTCGCAACTCGGTTACCTGTGGAAAAACCACAATAATAAGGGTGAGTAACGAATTACTCAGTAAGAATCCCCAACCGGGGTACAATACGATATACATGGTCATCTAGCTGAGCGTATGCAAGCTATGAATATAAACACAGAATAGAGCACATAGCTTGAGTCCATATTTGGACCTCGGATGCCAACTCAGGGTCTTAGTCCGGAATAATCCTCCACACAATCCTTCACACAATACGCCCTATACGAGAAACAAGTCCCGGCCTCAACCTGTCTACTGTCGAATGAAAGGTACACTAGCTCAAGATCCCGAGGAGTTACTGCTGAACACGCTGAGGACGTGCCGACTGCCGGGGACGAGGCAATGCCAAGTCATCATCCCGACCGTTGGGGCATTTAACAGTCTGCCACCCTCACCCAAGATTGCGGGGCCAGCCGTTAGGGTTAGCTATTCCCTAACGAGATTAGGGCGGAGCTCCATCTCATACGTCCCTGTCGTGGATGCAAGGTTCGTTATGCACCCGACCCGGATGATGCTATCTACCTGCCACTCTAACCTGCCTTAGCATTCAACAAACAAGTCAATGAAATCCAATACGTGCTCAATAAGAATACAACGAACCTAGCATGATACTACGAAGCAAGAACATATACGAGCATGCCAGAAAGGAACAATCTAGCATGGATTAACATGAGAATTAACCAGGAAAATCATGCTAATCGAGAATTCAGATTAGAGCACTTAGCTACACATGTCAATAAACACAAACAAGCAATCAATCAGCAATCACATATAATATCGCAGGGTCCACGCAACTCCGGTAAGAAATCCTTACCTTGGTCGGGGACGATTACACGAAAACCTAAGCTGCGAACGATCTCGAACTAACTACTGGGAACTTAACAAGCACAACACAATTACACACAAAATCTAAATTAAATTAAATAAAATAAAATAAAATAAATAGGCTCGGCTCGGCTTGGCGGCTCGGCTCTGCGACAGGCGCACGGACACGGCGCTGGGGCGAGGACGCACGCGCTGGCACGATTCGGTGCGCGGCGTGGCTCGGCGGGCTAGGCTGCGATAGAGCACGCGATTTGGCGAACACCGGCGATGGAGAGGGAGCTCGAATTCGGGCGATTTGACGAGATTCGACGAGCGATTTGCTGCTGGTTGAACTCCCCTACACAAGCTGCACAAAAACCACCCAGCAACTCACTTCAACATGGCCGGAAAATCGAAGTCCAGAAACAGGGGAAAGGGGTCGACGGAAACGAGAAGGAGAAGAAGAAGAAGAAAAGAAGAGAATGAGAGCTTACCGGAGGGAGACGGTCGACTAGGGAGCTCCGGCGAATTGGAGTCGGCGAGGGAGAAAACGCGAAGACGCCCTGGTCGGTCGTAGGGAAGGATCGCGAAGAAGGAGAAGAAAATGGAGAAATGAGGGAGAAGCTCGGGCGAGCTGGCTTTTAAACCAAAGGCGCCTCAAAACACACATAAATAAAAGATGGCGCGTTTAAGTTAACAAAGACGCCCGGTGGCTCAAGTGGCAATGCCACCCGTCTAGCTTCCCAAGCCACCCTGGTTCGAATCTCACTCGACGCGCTATTTAATTCCCTATTTCTTTTTGCCTTCTACCAAACCCAAATATCTTCACCAAGCTTCCCGATCCCATTTAAATCATCTCATAATTTTTCCGGCAATTAGCAAAGACATAACCGGCCCTGTTAGCCCGACCAAATTACCAAAATGCCCCTGGGCAACCCGGGAAGACCGGGATGAAATTTTCGGGCCGTTACAATATTCCCCCTTATAAGACTTCCGTCCTCGAAAGTCCCTTAAGACTGGAACAGCTCGGGATAATTAAATCTCATCTCATCTTCCCGCTCCCAAGTGGCTTCCTCTGAACTCTGACTCTTCCACTAAACCTTTACCAAGCGGATCTCACGGTTACGCAACGCCTTTGTCTCAAAGGCAAGAATCCCCACTGGCCTCTCCTCGAAGCTCAAATCCTCATTCAGCTGCAAAGGCTCAAAATCAACAATGTGCGACGGGTCCGCACGCATCTCGCCTCAACATCGAAACATGAAAAACAACGTATCACGACAATGACGGAGGCAGGGCTAACCGATAAGCAACCTTGCCGATCCTCTCCAGAATCTCAAACGGACCAACAAAACGGGGACTCAGCTTTCCACGCTTGCCAAACCTAAAAAAACCTCGCATCGAAGCAACCTTCAGGAACACATGCTGACCAACCTCAAACTCCAAATCCCGACGCCGAACATCGGCGTAACTCTCTCGCTCGCTCGAATTTGTCAACATACGAGCTCTAATCTTCTCGTGACGGCACCATTAGTCAATCTGCAGCAACTCGGGACCAAAACTCGTCTATCACCAACCTCTTCCCAGAACACAGGAGATCGGCAACGCTTACAATACAAAGCCTCGAATGGAGCCATCTGAATCGTCAACTGATAACTGTTGTTATAGACAAACTCCATCAGATACAGATACTGGTCCCAGCAGCCCTGGAAATCCAACACACAAGCCCTCAACATGTCCTCGAGAATCTGGTTCACCCTCTTAGTTTGTCCATCAGTTTGAGGGTGAAAAGTTGTCTTTGAAGCCAAGCCGCACTCGGTGCCTAAACCCTTCGGAGGCGCTCCGTAAACGAGAAGTGAACCTCGAATCACGGCCGGACACAATCCTCACAGGCACACCATGATAACGAATGATCTGCTCCAAAAACAACTGCGCCCACTGTTCCACGGTATAAGTGTCTCTACCGGGAATAAAGTGTGCACTCTTAGTCAATCGGTCGACTATCACCCAGATCTGAGAGAACTTCCTTGGAGTCCTCGGCAAACCAGAAATAAAGTCCATGGAGATCTCTTCCCATTTCCACCGAGGCACACTCGGTGGTCGCAGAATAAACCGGTGGGTCTCGCCGGTGCCTTCACTTGCCGACAAGTGAGACATCGACCGACAAACTCCGCAACATCTCTTTTCATACCCATCCACCGAATGTCTCGCTTAAGATCTCGATACATCTTGGTACCCCGGGGTGCCAAGCAAACGGAGAGCGTGGGCTGTGAGAGCAACTCGCTCGCAATCCCGCAACATCCGGAACACACAACCGGCCTCTGTCGTCACCCACCGCTGTGTGAATATACAAAGTCAAAATCTCGTCAAGACTAACTCTGTCAAACAATCTCTTAAGAGCGGGGTCACTCGGTGACTATCAATAATCCATTTGTCTAATCGATGGTCGGATATCAATCTGAGTTACTCGGGAGTAACTCAGTAACGACCAGTTTTTCATCCCGGTCTTCGGTATGCCCTAGGGGGTAATTTGGTCGGGCCGTCAGGTACCGTTTGTGTCTTTTCCGATTACTAAAATTATTGGATGGATTTATGTAGGTTTTTGGAAGGATTTGTGGTTTGGTTTGAGCAAGGTTTGATGCAAAAGTAAAAATAAAGGAAATTGTGCTGCAGCTGGGGTTTGAACCCAGGTCTCCTGGAAAGCTTGTGGGGTTGTGTGCCAATTGAGCCATTAGGTGCTCTTATTGCTCTTTCTGCATCACATCTTAGTTAACCTTGGATCTTTGGTGTTTGGTGCATTTGATTAAATGAAAAGGAATTAGGTTTGTTGTGTTTTCTTCTCCAAAAGAGTTGTGGCCGCCCAAGCTTTCTCCCAAGCTCTCCTTGCCGATTTCTTCATCCCCTTTGCAGCTCGAGACTCCATCATCATTCCGGGTAAGTTTTCATCCTCTTCATCTTCTCGTTTGGGTGTTCTTGCTGGCCGAAGGTAAGAAGGAGAGCTTGTGTGTGTGTGTGTTATTGCAGGATGTCCAGGTCTGCCCAGCTGCCGAGCAGACGCCCAGGTCGCGCCAGATCTGCCGTCGCAGCCCTCCCGCGCGCCAACGCTCGCGCCGTCGCACCCTCGCCGTCCACGGCCCCCTATCGCCCAGATCTCGCGACAAAGAACCGGCCCAGCCCCTACTCGGCCATCGCCAGCCCGACGTCACGCCAGATCGCGCGCAGCAGCAGACGCCTGACGCCCGCGCTCCTTCGCCCGTGACGCTTGCCGAGCCGCCGCTCGCGACGCCCAAACGTTCGCGCGCGCGCTCCTCGCGAAAGCGGCTCGCCGTGTCGCGATCGTGACGCCGCCGCGGCGCGTCGCGCTGCCGCCGCTTCGCTGAAGTTCCGTCCGTCTGTCGGCGCATACACCGCGCCCTGGCGTCCATCCGCACGAGCAGCGCGCCAGCGCCGTGCCGTGCAGCAGCAGCCAGCGCCAGCCTGCGTGGATACCGCCAAAGCAACTCCAAATTCGTGTCGCCGCGTGCCGCGTGAGTGCCCGAGAGCCGAGCTTGCTGTTTCTATTGTTTTTAGACGTTTTAGATGCCGATTATTATTGGTTTGCTTGGTTCCCGCCGCTAGCTCGGGATTGTTCCGCACTTAGGATTTGTGTGTAGAAGCCTCCCGACCAAGGTAAGGATTTCTTACCGGAGTTGTGTGGCCCCTGCGGTATATTTGCGATTGTTGTTTTGTATGCGTGTGTATGATTATTAGCATGTTTAGCCCTAGGTGCTCTGCTCAATTCTCGATGGCATGAACTCTTGTATTGTTTCTCATGTTAGACCATGCTAGGTTGTTCCATTCGGCATGTTCGATATCTGTTCTTGCTTCGTAGTATCATGCTAGGTTCCTTGTATCTGTTGAGCACGTATTTGACCGCATTGAATGAATTGTTATTATTGCTATGGTTTAGAGTTCGTAGGTAGCATCATCCGGCCGGATGCATAACGTAACTTACATCCCCGACAGGACGCACGAGATGGTACTCCGTCCCGATCCCGTTAGGGTTTAGCTAACCCTAACGGTGGCCCCGCAATCTTGGGTGAGGGTGGCGATCGTTAAATGCCCCAACGGTCGGGATGATGACTTGGCATTGCCTCGTCCCGGCGATCGGCACGTCCTCGGCGTGCTCTCGGCGTAGCCCTTGATTGCCACTGTTAGAGCAAGGACCGCTTCGTTGTAAGCCTACCACGGCCGGTTCCTTAGCCTCAGTGCGTGTGGTACAGCCGACATAGTTCACGTGTCAGTCTCACACCCCTATGTCGGTGACACCGATCCGCAGATTTAGTTAGGCATGGTGGATGAAACAGGCGGCTTGCCACTAGACCCGGCACCCCGAGTTTGCGGTTGCATGCGGTGCGCGCTTACGCTCATTACAAATACGACCGGAGAGCTCCTCGGGATCTTGAGCGAGTGCACCTTTCGTATCGACAAGAGACAGCCGAGGCCGGGACTTGTTTCCGTATAGGGCGTATAGTGTCTTTGTGGTATTTCCGGACTAAGACCCCGAGTTGGCATCCGAGGTCCAAGTGTGGACTTAGCTATGTGCTCCGCCGTGTTTGTACTCATAGCTTGCATACATTCTTCTAGATGATCATGTATATCGTATTGTACCCGGTTGGGGATTCTTACTTGAGTAATTCGTTACTCACCCTTATTTTGTGGTTTTCCACAGTAACCAAGGCGCGAGACGGGATGGTGAAGGAGGAGCTGTGATCATGGAATCTCTTTGTCATCTCGACCATTTTATTATATCATGACTCTTGACTTTTGTTATTTCCCTGAATGCATGTAGACGGGCACGAGCCCTAGGATGTTTTCTTATGTTTTACTTGATTCCAAAGATATTTGTACTTGTGGAATGTTTAAATGGTTTAAATAAATCTCGATCGAGTATGCTTTTAGAAATGTATTTATCCACAAAGCAGTGCTTGGCAACAGAGGACAGTTTTAGAGTAAATTGTTTTGATTGTTAAATGTTTCTGTTTTTACTTGGGATCCGAAACATTATTTTTCATAATGTCTTTTATTTTGAATACATGCATTGGGGTAAAGGCCCATTTAGAGCCCCATTCGGGTCGGGTCTTTACATAACCTCACCCAACAACACTGCAACCTCGGCCCGCTCGAACTCCCGCTGCAATCTGGGCTGGGAACTCAACAACACCGCGGAGTGCGACGTCTTCCTACTCAAGGCATCAGCTACAACATTGGCTTTACCCGGATGGTACAAAATCTCGCAGTCATAATCCTTTACCAACTCTAACCATCTCCTCTGCCTCATATTCAACTCTTTCTGAGTAAACAGATACTTGAGGCTCTGGTGATCGATAAACATCTGGATCCGCTCACCATACAGGTAATGCCTCCAGATTTTCAGTGCAAACACCATCACGCCAACTCCATATCATGAGTCGGATAGTTCGCTCATATGGTTTTGGTGGCGGGAAGCATAAGCAATGACCTTCCCGTCTTTGCATCAACACACAACCTAACCCGAACTTGGAAGCATCGGGCCAGAAACCACGAAACCACTCGCTTCTCCGGATCGCCAACATGGTCTTGAAGTCAAATCGCGCTTGAGCACGCAAAGCTCTCATCACACCTACCGTCCCAAACAAACTCGACACCCTTCCTCGTCAGACGAGTGAAGGGCGAGGCTATGGCAGAAAAGTCCTTAACAAACCGACGGTAGTAACCTGCCAAACCCAGAAAGCTGCGTATCTTGGTAACTGAAGTCGGCTTGGCCCACGAACTCACGACCTCAATCTTCGCTGGATCCACGGTTATACCATCTCTCGAGACTACGTGACCTAGGAAGGTTACTTGCTCCAACCAGAACTCGCATTTGGAAAACTTCGCATAAAGTGGTTTTCCTCAAAGCCATCAACACTTGCCTCAAATGCTCGCATGATCCTCCCCGGTCCTCGAATAGATCGAATATCGCCAATGAACACGATGAATTTGTCCAAAAATGCTTTGAACACCCTATCCATCATGTCCATGAACGCCGCTTTGGTGCATTAGTCAATCCAAACGACATGACCCCGAACTCGTAGTGTCCATATCTAGATCTGAAAGCTGTCTTAGGAATGTCGGCGTCCCTAATACGCAACTGATGATAACCGGATCTCAAATCTATCTTGGAGAACACGGAAGCTCCCTGAAGCTGATCGAACAAATCATCGATACGGAGCAACGAATACTTATTCTTCACTGTCACCTTATTAAGCTCGCGATAGTCAATGCATAGGCGCATCGAACCATCCTTTTTCTTCACAAACAACACTGGCGCTCCCCACGGGGACACACTCGGACGGATGAACCCTCGATCTAGCATCTCCTCGCAATCGAACCTTGATTCCTTCAACTCGGCCGTGGCGCCATACGATACGGAGCCTTCGAGATAGGGAGGGTCCCTGGCTCGAGCTCAATTGTGAAGTCAACCTCTCTCTTCGGGGGCAACCCCGGTAACTCCTCAGGAAACACATCCGCAAACTCCCGCACAACCGGCACCTGATCAACAGTCAGTGAGGGGCAGCTCTCTCCAGACAACTTGGCTAGGTAGCCCCAAGCTCCATGAGCTAGCAAACGACGGGCTCTCACAGCTGACACTATCGGCGGGCAACCTCCACCCTGGACTCCACGAAACTTGAAGCTGGGCCGACCCGGCGGCCTGAACACTACTTCTTTCCGGTGGCAGTCAATCAATGCGTGGTTAGCAGCTAACCACTCCATACCAAGAATCACATCGAAACCACTCATAGGCAGAACTATGAGCGTAGCAACAAGCAATTCTCCAGATATCTCTATCCGGCCATCCTTAACCTTATCTTTTACTAACATATTAACTCCCAAAGGAGTTGCAACAGATAACTCAAAACCTAGAGGCTCTAATCTCAACCTAGCATGCTCAGCAAACAATACAGATACAAATGAATGCGTAGAACCAGAATCAAACAAGAAAAATGCGCAATGATCCAAAACAAGAAGCGTACGCCGCATCGCTGCGGCATCTGCTGACGCTCGGCCTCTTGACGGTTCGTAGCGAACACACCCGCCTGCCTGCTGCACAGACAGCCGAATCGCCATAGCCGGCTGATCACAGAAATGGGCCACATGCCCCTCTCTTCCACATCGAAAACACAGCCTGGGCCCGGTCTGACAAGCTCCAAAGTGGGCTCTTCCACAAGTGGCACAGGTGGGAACCTGCCTGGGACCGCCCTGCAAGCGAGGCTGGAAACGAGCCGGAACCCTACGCTGATCCCAGTTCTGAAATTGTCCTTGGCGACGCTGGCCGCCTCCTCTCAACTCAAACCTCCTCTTCTGTCCCACTCTGGTTTGGGACAGGGCGCTGCACCGGAGCGGCGACAATCCGCTCAACAGGATACTTTCCGTTGTAAATAGTGGCTAGCTGAACAGCTCTAGCATAAATGTCAGGGGCCTGAGCCCTGACATCCTGAGACACACCCTGCCTCAAACCAGAAATAAACTTTCGAATCTTCAACTCAGGGGTTGCTATCTGCTGCGGAGCAAAATAACCATACTCCGAGAATTTCCTCTCATATTCCTCTATACAATCAGAACGCTGCTTCAGATTTTGGAAAAGCTCTACCATCTTCTCTTGAGCCTCATCACTAATGTACTTGGCCTTAAACTCTGACTTGAAGAATTCCCAAGTAGCAGGTGGAGACCCAGCTGGTCTCTCACTCAGGGTGGACTCCCACCACCATCTAGCTATGCCTCCTAACACATGGGATGCACACCTCGGCCTCTGAACATCGGGGCACACCATAATCAGGAAGCTGTACTCCAAATGGGCAATCCAACGGGCTGCTGCTAACGCATCACCCGTGGCATCAAACTTCTCTGGGTTCCATTTCACGAAATCCTTTAACCATTTGCCAAGCTCCTCGGCACCCTCTGCCACATCTGCCACAAGGGCTGCTGGCTCTTGCGGAGCTGCGCCTTGCTGAAACCAGCGAGTCAACTGCTCGATCTGGGCTCGGGACTCTTCGCATTTGCGCGCCAACAAAACACGGGTCTCGCCTCTCGGCCACTCAAAAGGTCGACCACCATAGACCTCATAGAATTAGCAAATTCTGCTAGGAGGAGTCTCACGGCGCTCAGTCGCCTCAACGCCTACTCGGGGCTCAACAGGAGGAGCTACATGCGGAATGCTATCAGTCTCAGCTTGGAACGATGTTCCTGCAGTATCAGATCCGATCCTGCTACCTCGGCCTCCTCTCGGGCGTCCTCTTCCGGCGCGGAGGATTGGCATGCTGGCGATCTACACCCAAACCAATAATGAGTCAGAACCTGCTCGTCTCCGCTCTACCACACTACACAAGGCATACACTAGATGACAGGTATTGTAAATTCTTAACCCTTTTTCTACTAGAAATCGTAAACTTAGGCGTACCTGATGACTGTCGGAGTGCTAGTGATCATGGGAAAACCGACCTACAACAAAGGGTCAATCTACATAATCTATGACTCTGAGCTCTGATACCAACTGTAAAGACCCGACCCGAATGGGGCACTAAATGGGCCCTTACCCCAATGCATGCATTCAAAGTACAAGGACATCATACAAACATGATTTCAGATTCCAATTAAAAACAAAACATTCAATCATTCAGTTCAAAGCCCAGACAATTTTCCTGAAACCTGTCCCTGTTTCCAAGCACCTGTTCCAAGATAAATACATTTCCAAAGTTTACTCTGATCAGAGATTTATTAAAATCCTTCAAAAGCTGTTCAGATACAACCATGCTGGAATCCACAAAACATTTAGAGAACATCCTAGGGCTCCGTGCCCGGCTACATGCATTCAGGGGAAAGTAAAGCATAAAGAGTCGTAACACAAAATTAGAGTTTGATGACTGGGCCCCATGATCACAGCTCCTCCTTCAGCCATTCTGTCTCGCAACTCGGTTACCTGTGGAAAAACCACAATAATAAGGGTGAGTAACGAATTACTCAGTAAGAATCCCCAACCGGGGTACAATACGATATACATGGTCATCTAGCTGAGCGTATGCAAGCTATGAATATAAACACAGAATAGAGCACATAGCTTGAGTCCATATTTGGACCTCGGATGCCAACTCCGGGTCTTAGTCCGGAATAATCCTCCACACAATCCTTCACACAATACGCCCTATACGAGAAACAAGTCCGGCCTCACCATCTCTTTGTCGAATGAAAGGTACACTAGCTCAAGATCCCGAGGAGCTCTCCGGTCGGCGCTGTAATGAGCGTAAGCATGCACCGCGCGCTACTGCAGACTATGGGGGGTGCCGGGTCTAGAGGCAAGCTGCCCATATCCAGCCACCACGCCTAACTAAATCTTTGGATCGGTGTCACTGACATAGGGGTGTGAGACCTGGACACGTAAACTATGTCAGCCTGAACCACCGCACCTGGGGCTAAGGAACGGGTCGTGGTAGGCTTACACCAGGAAGCCGTCCTTACCTTAACATGTGGCAATCAGGGTCTACGGTCGAACACGCTGAGGACGTGCCGACTGTCGGGGACGAGGCAATGCCAAGTCATCATCCCGACCGTTGAGGCATTTAACAGTCTGCCACCCTCACCCAAGATTGCGGGGCCAGCCGTTAGGGTTAGCTATTCCCTAACGGGATCAGAGCGAAGCTCCATCTCATACGTCCCTGTCGTGGATGCAAGGTTCGTTATGCACTCGACCCGGATGATGCTATCTACCTGCCACTCTAACCTGCCTTAGCATTCAGCAAACAAGTCAATGAAATCCAATACGTGCTCAATAAGAATACAACGAACCTAGCATGATACTACGAAGCAAGAATAGATACGAGCATGCCAGAAAGGAACAACCTAGCATGGATTAACATGAGAATTAACCAGGAAAATCATGCTAATCGGGAATTCAGATTAGAGCACTTAGCTACACATGTCAATAAACACAAACAAGCAATCAATCAGCAATCACATATAATATCGCAGGGTCCACACAACTCCGGTAAGAAATCCTTACCTTGGTCGGGGACGATTACACGAAAACCTAAGCTGCGAACGATCTCGAACTAGCTACCGGGAACCTAACAAACACAACACAATTACACACAAAATCTAAATAAAATAAAATAAAATAAAATAAAATAAATAGGCTCGGCTCGGCTCTCACTCGGCTCGGCTCGGCTTGGCGGCTCGGCTCGGCGACAGGCGCACGGACACGGTGCTGAGGCGAGGACGCGCGCGCTGGTGCGATTCGGTGCGCGGCGTGGCTCGGCGGGCTGGGCTGCGAAAGAGCACGCGATTTGGGGAACACGGGCGATGGAGAGGGAGCTCAAATTCAGGCGTTTTGACGAGATTCGACGAGCAATTTGCTGCTGGTTGAACTCCCCTACACAAGCTGCACAAAAACCACCCAGCAACTCATTTCAACATGGCCGGAAAATCGAAGTCCAGAAATAGGGGAAAGGGGTCGACGGAAACGAGACGGAGAAGAAGAAGAAGAAAAGAAGAGAAGGAGAGCTTACCGGAGGGCCACGGTGTAACAGCCCAATTTCCTATTCCAGTTTTCGAGGTGCCTTCACTTCAAGATTCGGTTGTTGGTTGGGTTTTTAGAGCCGTTTGGCCCCTTGGGGGTATTTTGGTCTTTTGGCTCTCCGGGCAGGATTTGTGGTTTTCTGGGCTTCGAGGTAGCTCCTGCCTTTGTCGAGGCTTGTTTGTTGGTGGCTGCGAGTCTCGTGGTGTTTGGGCTAGTCGGTTGGATGCTCGGTTGTGGTTTGGGCTTTGGCAAAGTTTTGGTTGGTTGTGTGTTTCCTTTGGGATTCGAGCCCGAGCACTTAGTGTTGCTTTGGGAGTTGGATTTAAGTGAGTTTGATTGATTGGAAAAGATTGCTTCGGTCGGGTCTCGGAGGAGGAAGCCGAGAAATGGGATTTTGAGGTTTTAAAGTGGATACGGATGGAAAATGGAATTAAAAATCCCATTTTTCCCTTTTTTCCCATTTTCCTTTTTATTTTCCTTTTTTTTCTTTTATTTTTCCCCAAAATCAATTTTCTCTCTCTCTCTCTCTCTCTCTCTCTCTCTCTCTCTCTCTCTCTCTCTCTCCCGACCTAGCCTCTAGCCCAGCCCCCTTGGCTCGCCTAGCCCCAGCCCGAGCAGCCCTTGGCTCGCCCAAGCCCAGCCAGCCCGAGCCCAGTGCCGTCGCCCAGCCCGCGTGCCCTCGCCCTCGGCCAGGCCGTCGCGTCGCCAGCACGAGCTCGCTCTGCCCTGGTTCGCGTCGCCCAGCTCGTGTCGCCCGAGCCCCTGCCTCCCACAGTGTCGCCCAAGTCGCGTCGCATAGTGCCGAGCTCAGCGCCAGATCGCTTGTCATCCGCGCTCGAGTCGCGCGTCCTAGCGCCAGATCGGGCGCCCTCACGTCGTGTGGCTCGCGCCCGCGCGATGTCCCCTGTGCCAAGCCGCGCCGTGCGCCGTCGCCCAGCCGAGCCTACACCCGCGCCCGCGCTCCCTGTGTCGCTCGCGTGCCGTCCGCGCGCAGCTCGCGCCCAGCGCCCGTGCCCCAGCGCGCTTGTCTACGCCCATCAGCTGCCTAGCCCGTGCAGCCGGCTCGTTCGCGTGTCAGCCGCGCCTCGTGAGTTGCTCCCGAGCTGAGCCCTATTTATTTTAGTGTATTTAGGGCTATTTTATGATTATTGATGTGTTTGCTTGGCTCGTTATAGGTTGCTCGGGTTCGATCGCAGTTAATTTTATTGTGTGTTGTTGCCTTCCGACCAGGTAAGGATTTCTTACCGGAGTTGTGTGGGCCCTGCGATATTTTCATGATATGCCTTGCTTGTTTTTTTTTGTTGTTATGAGCATGATAATAAGAAGCGGCTTTGATTGATTTCTTGCTAGCATGTTTGCTTGATATTACATGTTAGTGCCATGCTAGGTTTGTTCTGCCAGCATGCTTGTGATTCCTGCTTAAGCTCGTAGTATCATGCTAGGTAGTGTGATTGATGTCGGTCTTTGTTTGCTAGCCAGGAATCATTGCTTTTTGCTATGTACTCTTAGATAGAGTTGTAGGGTTTGTCATCATCCAGAGGCTGAGCTGACATAACGTACTTTGTCCCCACTGATCGGGAGTAGTGTGCGAAGCATAACGTATCTTGCTTCCCCCCCCGGTCACTAAGGTGGATTTAGCTCAGGTCGGGAATAAAGTGTGCGCAGCATAACGTATCTTGCTACCCCGCCGACCAGCCGGTTGTGGAATTAGCTACCCACTTCGGCATAGCCTAGTTTGTAGCCTGCTAGAGCGGAACCCTGCCATCGGTGTAAGCCTGCCCTGGCCGGTTCTTAGCTTCAGGTCGGTGGACCATGCTTTGCATGAGATGAGCGCGAGGGCCTCGCGCCATCGTGATCGGTGACAACGCTTCCGAGTCATAGGCATGCGTACACGCCCGCGTGAGTTTGCCCTTACGCCCCGCATTTATGCGGGTGCAGAAGAGCATGCGGTGTGCGCGCACACGCGTTAGTTGCCGGTTCGGAGAGCTCCCCCGGGCTAATGTTCGTGAGTACACCATTCTTTCCGTTAGAGCCTGACTTCGGGTACTCTCCCGTAAGTCCAGATTAGTGCAAGGGCAAGGAGGCCCTTGAGGACATTCTAGGGATCAGTGTTTTCCCTCCGAGTGAGCGAGATACCTCGGTGATGTCCGAGGATTGGACGATGTATCCAAATCGATTAGTAGGAAGTAGGAGACTTCCGATGACTCAGATCTTATTTTATGAGCTCGTTGAGCCATGATCTGTGTTGGTAGCTGTTTGCTTGCATGCTTTGGTACTAGATGACTGATTATATCGTATTGTACCCCGGTTGGGGATTCTTACTGAGTAATTCGTTACTCACCCTTATTTTTGTGGTTTTTCCACAGGTATCCATGGTGCGAGACAGGATGGCTGGAGGAGGAGCTGTGATCATGGAAAACCCGTTGTTCAACTCTGAGTCTTATGTTTATGTTATGATTTAAATGTTCTCTCAATGCATGTAGTTGGGCACGGAGCCCTAGGGTGTTTTCTGAATGTATTTCCGGATTCTAGCATTGTTGTAAAGTTTGTATGTTTTAAATGAATCTCTAATCAGAGTAAGTTTTGTAAATGTATTTGACTTGGAACAGGTGCTTGGAAACAGGGACAGGTTTCAGGAAATTATGTTGATTTTAAATGGATGTTTTATGTTTTAGTTTTTACTTAGAATCCGAACACCATCTTGCAAATTTTCTGTAGATTTGTAATGCATGCATTGAGGTAACGGCCTAGTTAGAACCCTTTCGGGTCGGGTCGTTCTGAAGTTGGTATCGAGCTCGAGTCATAGATTCGTGAGACTCGACCTTTGTTGTAGGTCATTTTTCCATGATCATCAGCACTCTGACAGTCATCAGGTACGCCTAAGTTTACTGTTTTAAAGAAAGGGGTAAGAATTTACAATACTTTCTTCTAGTGTTTGCCTTGTGTAGAGTTGTGGAGCGGAGACGAGCAGGTTCTGACTTGTTGTTGGTTTGGGTTTAGAGCGCCATCATGCCAACTTTCCCGCAGTGCGAGCATTGTTTAGCAACTTTTTGAGGTATCCAGATAGTTTCGGATGCCCTGGGACGTCGTCCCCGAGGGAGGTAGAGCTTAGACTCCCATTGGCCATTTGTGGCCCGATTCTTGTCTTTTCCCTAGTGAGAGGGTGGAGGTGCTTTGTGCAGATCGCCAAAGTATGTTGATCGCACCGCAGGAGTAGGACGCTTGGCATGTCCGACCGAGGAGTTGGGTGATCGTGTTGATGTTGAGGCCGCGTCCTGGTTGTTAGGCCGTTGGCGAGTTGGCCCCTGGCAGTTGAGTTGCCTAGAGGAGGGGGTAGAGGCTAGCGGCGCCACGCAGTGAGACTCCTTGAGCAGAGTGTGCTCCACCATGAGAGATTGGATGGCGTGTCTTTAGCTATCGAGAGAGGAGACCCGGCGCGATTTGTAGCGTAGAGTGAGGAGTCTCGGCACGAGATAGCCCGGTGGATCGAGTTTGTTTCAAAGCATTTTCCCCAGTAGCTCTTGTAGCCCCGGAGGTTCCGGGAGGGCATGATCAGCAGAGTTTATGCCGATGAGGATGCTTGTGGAGCAGTCCCGTGTGGACTAGCTGGGTAGCTCAAGTGTTGATCTTGAGCCTTAGCAGATTGTTGATTGCCCAAAGGAGTAGTCAGAGAGTTGGCAGCCTTCGAGGAGATTGTTGAGGCATCTATGTGCTCCCATAAAGTGTTGTTGTTGCAGCTAGTGAGCTGGAACCCGGTGGTTAAGGGTGCGGCGAGCAGTGTTCCCGTCGGACTGGATCCGTTGGTGGTTTCCTCAGATGTTTGGTAGAGTTGAGCACTCTTCCTTGGTGAGCTCCTAGAGAGGAGCTAGCTGCTGCATGTTGAGAGATCCGGCCAGAGCTTTGTTGAGCATCATGAGGAGATGCAAGAGTAGGTTGTGAGCCTTCGGTTTGAAGAGATGCCATAGGCATGGCCGTTTGAGTTGAGCCCTTGTATGCCTAGCCAGAGTTGTTGTCACTTGAGGTAGTGACCTTGTTGGCCCCATCTGTAGTAAGATGTGGATTTGGTAGTAGTAGCACTTGAGGTGCATTGGTTGGTGTGCCACTTTGGCACTAAGTCTGGTTCAGGCTTGAGTTTGGCTTGGGCATAGCAGATGGTTCTATGCCGTTCGGAGTTCAATGCACTCATTTAGCCTTGGATCCGTTTATGGCAGTTGCACCTGTTTAGGTCGTGTCAGAGGGCTTGTTCAGTGGTAGTCGATGGACTACAAGCGAAAGGATGCTCGAGAGGAGCCGGAGCCTCTTCCCAGTGTTTCTAGAGGTTGAGTAAGTCAGCAGGTTGCCGGTTGGCAAGTGTTGGTGCGCGTGAGTTTCGCGCTAGTGTTAAGGCCAAGAGTTTTCTTGTGGTTGGTAGTACGGTCAACTACCTTCGAGTGCCTTTATCTGAGGAGAGTTGAGCATCGTAGATGCGAGTTTGGTCCAATGAGAGGGACCACGAGTTGGATGCTCATGAGATGATGATTTGGATGCCTATGAGCGAGTTGGATGCTTTTGAGGCGAGATGGTGATGCCTTGCGAGAGGTTTTGGATGCCTTATGGGTAAGCACCCTTGGTAGAGGATTGGTATAAAGTGAGTTCGGTGTGGCATGGTTATGCCTTGGTAGAGCAAGGTTGCCTCAGCTTTGAGCATTGTGTGGAGTTGGAACTTTTGGTGTTCCTTTGGTTGGAGTTCGGTTGGAAACCGAACAAGTATGTGGTAGCAAAGCCGCGCAGTTTCTGATCGCCTTGGCTAAGAGAGTTGTTTGGATCCTTTCCTTGGGTAGAAGCCTTATTGAGGCTGATGTTTGAGTAGGAGGACGACGCATTCGGTAGCATTTTCGGGTACTCTTGGTTCCCAAGGAGTTGGAGTTGGCCAGCATGGTTGAGATGCTGGAGTGAGTTGTGCCTGCTCGAGCGGTTGGTCGTTAGCTCGTTTGTCACCGTATGTGTCGAGGGTGATCGGAGGATCCCTAGGTTTTGGAGAGCCTCTCCAAAGCTCGGTCGAGCCAGTAGTGTAGTGAGTTTCAGTGGGCAAGCTTGATGCATGTAGTTTGTAGCCTCGGTTGAGTTGCTAGCAGTCTTGGTACACTAGCAAGCCAGTGTTTGTTTGGAGTAGAGTCCAGATTGGTTCCGGTGCGGTGGCTAGTTGATGCTTGGTGTCGACCAAGGTGTGGATTGGAGTTGCTAGAGATTAGTTTTGCTCGTGGGGCGAGTGGTTTGTGCCCTGTTGGTTGTTTTCCTGTTTCCAGGATGTTGAGTTGCCCCGTTTGGCTTTTGGAGGTTCAGTCTAAGATGGACCCTTGTTGGTGCCCCGTGAGATTAGATGTGGTTGCTCTAGTGGAGCAAGACAGTGAGCGTATGTGGAGCTCTCTGTCCTTTGGTTGTCTGCTTGTAAGAGCCGTTTCCTTTGGGGAGTTGTCAGGTTACTCCTTTGGTCTTGGAATTGATGGTAGTGGTGCTAGCAAGAGGGAAAAATTTGTTGGCTACTTGGAAGTAGTCGTTTGTTAAGTTAAGCGGATTCTTGGATGGTGTTCTAGAGGTGCAGTAAAGGTTGTTCTTGCCTCTTGTGAGTGTTTGGCCAAGATTTGGTTCTCTTGTTGTTTCGAGAGCTAGTTCGGTTCTAGCTGGAGGGCGTTGCTACGAGGTCTTTTCCTAGTCGGGAAGTTTTGGGAGTTGACCCCTCCTCGGCAGATTGATTAAGTTTTGTTGGTTCCGGATTTGTGATCCGATTGGTTGAGATTTTCCCTTTGTTGTTGCTTCCAAGAGAGTTGGTTCTTTGTTGCCTTGGGTTTGAGCTAGTCAATGAGCTTGTGTGAAGTTCGCCGCCCTTCAGAGTTTGCTTCTTTGGGAAAGTCGTTTCCCGCTTAAGCGTGAGTCGACTTAGCTCCCGAGTTGTGTAGTTGGTCGAGAGTAGCGCGTGATCACCCCAATGAGAGGGTCTCGCTTGTGTTGTTAGCAAGCAAGAGTTGTTTGTCCTCGCAAGAAGCGGTGGTGGCCACCAAGAAGAGTTATTTCTTGCAAGTTGTCGGTTTTTTTTTGGGGATCGAAGATTTCACTTCCCCCTAGTCTCTGAGTTCGGTTTGAGTTCTGCTGAGCAAGCCCTTCTCGGGCTTTGCTCCTTGTTGTTGTGCAGCAGAGAGCTGCGTGATGGTTTAGTCCTTGCAGCCCTAGTTTTCCTTGAGAGGAATTTTGGTGGTTTCCTTGCCTGGCAGTGTTTTCTTTGGCCAGTTGCTAGTAGGTTTGCGTGGAAAAGTTTGCTTTCGGCCGTTGAGAGGCTGTTGTTTGTTGGCCGTTTGGTTTTCTGGAACCTGGAAGGTTCAGTTGTTTGGCTTGATTTGTTGTTGGGTTGAGGTTTGCTTGTTAGCAGCTGTGAGTTTCCAGAGGAGTTCGCCAGTGCGTGGTGTAGAGTTTCAGAGCTTGTGGCCCGTCCTCGAGTTTGCTGGGAGTAGCACCCTTTGAGAGTTGGTGCGAGTTGAGGACGTGGTTTGCAGTCTATTTCCTTTGTAGTTCAGCGTATGCCCAGTATGGATGGCATTGTGGCCTTGAGTTTTTGAGAACCCAAGAGGGTTTGGTTCTCGAAGAGGGCTAGTGTTGTTGGCCGAGAAGTTCAGTTGGCTGGATCATTGGAGTTTTCTGAGTATTTTCGTCTTAGGACTTTCGAGGACGAAAGTCTTAAAAGGAGGAGAATCTGTAATGACCCGATTTCCTATTCCGATTTTTGAGGTGCCTTGGGTCAAGATTCGGTTGTTGGTTGGGTTTTTAGAGCCGTTTGGCCCCTTGGGGGTATTTTGGTCTTTTGGCTCTCCGGGCAAGATTTGTGGTTTTCTGGGCTTCGAGGTAGCTCCTGCCTTTGTCGAGGCTTGTTTGTTGGTGGTTGCGAGTCCCGTGGTGTTTGGGCTAGTCGGTTGGATGCTCGGTTGTGGTTTGGGCTTTGGCAAAATTTTGGTTGGTTTTGTGTTTCCTTTGGGATTCGAGCCCGAGCCCTTAGTGTTGCTTTGGGAGTTGGATTTGAGTGAGTTTGATTGATTGGAAAAGATTGCTTCGGTCGGGTCTCGGAGGAGGAAGCCGGGAAATGGGATTTTGAGGTTTTAAAGTGGATAAGGATGGAAAATGGAATTAAATATCCCATTTTTCCCTTTTTTCCCATTTTCCTTTTTATTTCCCTTTTTTTTCTTTTATTTTTCCCCAAAATCAATTTTTCTCTCTCTCTCTCTCTCTCTCTCTCTCTCTCTCTCTCTCTCTCTCTCTCTCTCTCTCTCCCTGACCTAGCCCCTAGCTCAGCTTCCTTGGCTCGCCCAGCCCCAGCCCGAGCAGCCCTTGGCTCGCCCAAGCCCAGCCAGCCCGAGCCCAGTGCCGTCGCCTAACCCGCGTGCCCTCGCCCTCGCCCAGGCCGTCGCGTCGCCAGCCCGAGCTCGCTCTGCCCTGGTTCGCGTTGCCCAGCTCATGTCGCCCGAGCCCCTGCCTCGCACAGTGTCGCCCAGGTCGCGTAGCATAGTGCCGAGCTCAGCGCCAGATCGCGTGTCGTCCGGGCTCGAGTCGCGCGTCCCAGCGCCAGATCGCGAGCCCTAGCGTCGTGTCGCTTGCGCCCGCGCGCCCTGTGTCGCTCGCATGCCGTACGCGCGCAGCCCAGCGCCCCTCCGCGCGCAGCTCGCGCCCAGCGCCGAGCCAATGCCCCAGCGCGCCTGTCTGCGCCCATCAGCTGCCTAGCCCGTGCAGCTGGCTCGTTCGCGTGTCAGCCGCGCCTCGTGAGTTGCTCTTGAGCTGAGCCCTATTTATTTTAGTGTATTTAGGGCTATTTTATGATTATTGATGTGTTTGCTTGGCTCGTTATAGGTTGCTCGGGTTCGATCGCAGTTAATTTTATTGTGTGTTGTTGCCTTCCGACCAGGTAAGGATTTCTTTACTAGGAGTTGTGTGTGGGCCTGCGATATTTTCATGATATGCCTTGCTTGTTTGCTGACTGTTATGAGCATGATAATAATAGAGCAACTTTGATTGATTTCTTGCTAGCATGTTTGCTTGATATTACATGTTAGTGCCATGCTAGGTTTGTTCTGCCAGCATGCTTGTGATTCCTGCTTAAGCTCGTAGTATCATGCTAGGTAGTGTGATTGATGTCGGTCTTTGTTTGCTAGCCAGGAATCATTGCTTTTTGCTCTGTACTCTTAGATAGAGTTGTAGGGTTTGTCATCATCCAGAGGCTGAGCGGACATAACGTACTTTGTCCCCACTGATCGGGAGTAGTGTGCGAAGCATAACGTATCTTGCTTCCCCCCCCGGTCACTAAGGTGGATTTAGCTCAGGTCGGGAATAAAGTGTGCGCAGCATAACGTATCTTGCTACCCCGACCAGCCGGTTGTGGAATTAGCTACCCACTTCGGCATAGCCTAGTTTGTAGCCTGCTAGAGCGGAACCCTGCCATCGGTGTAAGCTCGCCTGGCCGGTTCTTAGCTTCGTCAGTCGGTGGACCATCTTTGCCGCAGATGGCGCGAGGGCCTCGCGCTCATCGTGATCGTGACACCGCTTCCGAGTCATAGGCATGCGTACCTGGCCCGCGTAGTTTGCCCTTAGGCCCCCGCATTTACGCCGGTTGCAGAAGAGCATGCGGTGTGCGCGCACACGCGTTAGTTGTCGGTTCGGAGAGCTCCCCCGGGCTAATGTTCGTGAGTACACCATTCTTTCCGTTAGAGCCTGACTTCGGGTACTCTCCCGTAAGTCCAGATTAGTGCAAGGGCAAGGAGGCCCTTGAGTTCATTCTAGGGATCAATGTTTTCCCCCCGAGTGACAGATACCTCGGTGATGTCCAGGATTGGATAGTGTATCCAATCCCAGTTAGGCCGGAAGTAGGAGACTTCCGATGACTCCAGATCTTATTTTATGAGCTCGTTGAGCCATGATCTATGTTGGTAGCTGTTTGCTTGCATGCTTTGGTACTAGATGATTGATTATATCGTATTGTACCCCGGTTGGGGATTCTTACTGAGTAATTCGTTACTCACCCTTATTTCTGTGGTTTTTCCACCGGTATCCATGGTGCGAGACAGGATGGCTGGAGAAGGAGCTGTGATCATGGAAACCCGTTGTTCAACTCTGAGTCTTATGTTTATGTTTATGATTTAAATGTCCTCTGAATGCATGTAGTTGGGCACGGAGCCCTTGGGTGTTTTCTGAATGAATTTCCGGATTCTAGCATTGTTGTAACTATTGCAAAGCTTGTATGTTTTAAATAAATCTCTGATCAGAGTATGTTTTGGAAATGTATTTGTCTTGGAGCAGTGCTTGGAAAACAGGGATGAGTTTCAGGAATTTATGTTGATTTTTAAATGGATGTTTTCATATTTTAGTTTTTACTTAGAATCCAAACACCATCTTGCAAATTTTCTGTAGATTTGTATGCATGCATTGAGGGAATGGCCTATTTAGAACCCCATTCGGGTCGGGTCGTTACATTACTAAATCTATCAACCACAACAAAAATACTATCTTTACCCCTTTTTGTTCGCGGCAAACCAAGGATAAAATCCATAGATATATCAGTCCATGGTTCATTAGGTACATTCAAAGGAGTATACAATCCATTTGGTTGGGTTCTAGACTTAGCCTCTTTGCATTTAAAACGTTGACTACAAACCTTATGAACATGTTTCATCTTAGGCCAAAAAAAATGTTCATGCAACATATCATAAGTTTTATGAATCCCAAAATGTCCCATTAAGCCACCACCATGGGCCTCTTTCACAAGTAAATCTCTTATAGAACAATTAGGAACACAAAGTTTATTTTTCTTAAACAAATATTCATGAAAGACATAATAATCATCCAAAACGTTTCCAACTCGACAAGATGCAAAAATTGGTCCAAAATCTTTGTCAGATTTATATAGCTCTTTAATGTGCTCAAATCCAAGAATTTTTGCACTAAGAGAAGTAAAGAGATTGTACCTTCTTGACAATGCATCAGCCACGATATTATCTTTACCTTGCTTATATTTGATCACATAGGGAAATGTTTCAATAAATTCTACCCATTTTGCATGCCGGCGGTTCAATTTACTTTGACCCTTAAGATGCTTCAAGCTCTCATGATCGGTGTGAATCACGAACTCTCTAGGCCATAAGTAGTGTTTGCCATACCGCAATGTACGAACTAAAGCAAACAATTCTTTATCATAGGTAGGATAGTTCAATGTTGCCCCATTTAGTTTTTAACTAAAGTACATCAAAGGCCTTCCATCTTGCATTAAAACAGCACCTATGCCCAAACCACTTGCATCACACTCAATTTCAAATGTCTTTTCAAAGTTAGGCGACAAGTAATGGTGCATTGGTTAATTTCTCCTTAAGTTCATTAAAGGCTTTATCTTGCATTTCCCCATTGGAACACAACATTTTTTTACCAAATCATTCAATGGTGCGGCTATGGTACTAAAGTCCTTTATAAACCTCCTATAAAAGCTAGCTAACCCATGAAAACTCCTTACCTCACTTGCATTTGTTGGTGTTGGCCAATCGCGAATTGCCTTAACTTTCTCAATGTCCACTTCTACTCCATTTTTACCAACTATAAAACCAAGAAAGTTAACTTTTTCCATACAAAAACAACACTTATTCAAATTAGCATAAAAGTTCCTCATTTCTAAGTGTAGTTAGAACAGACCTAACATGTTCGACATGTTCAAGCAAAGTCTTTGAATAAATTAGAATATCATCAAAATACACAACAACATACTTTCCTAAATATTCTCTCAAAACATAGTTCATTAAACGCATAAATGTGCTAGGAGCATTAGTTAGTCCAAAAGGCATAACAAGCCATTCATACAACCCAAACTTAGTTTTGAAAGCTGTTTTCCATTCATCACCTACATGCATTCTAATTTGATGATATCCAGATTTTAAATCAACCTTTGTAAATAAGCACGAACCATGCAATTCATCAAACATATCATCTAGTCTAGGAATAGGATGTCGATACTATACAGTGATTTTGTTGATGGCTCTACAATCCACACACATGCGCCAAGTTCTATCTTTCTTTGGCACCAATATGACAGGTACTGAGCATGGACTCAAACTCTCTCGTACATAGCCTTTATCAATGAGCTCCTCCAACTTGTCTTTGAATTTCCTTGGTCTCGGTTGGATTGGCTCTATAAGTCAGCCTATTGGGAATGATGACCACTGGAATGAAGTCTATTTTGTGTTCAATTCCTCGAATGGGAGGTAGTCCTTTAGGTACTTCATCTTGGAACACATCCTCAAAATCCTGTAAAAGAGATTGAAACACACTAGGCAAAGAAAGAGTATTATCGTTAGAAGCCAAATACCCTTCTTTGTACATAAGCACAAAGATTGGTTTTTGGGAAAACATTGCCCTTCTCACCTCTCCCACTCTAGCAAAACATCTCACTTTTTTTGACTTTTTTTCATTTTCATCACTTTTTTCACTCTCCCTACCACTTTTTTTTTCTCTTTTATTTTTCGCTATTTTCTCACCACTTCTTCTTTTCTTTTAATTCTTTTTTCTTCATACTCTCTTTTTTCCTCCAACTTCAGTTGATCAATATATACATCATTAGAACTTAAAGGTACAAGAGTTGTTTTTCTTCCATCTTTTGTGAAAGAATACATATTCAAATAACCATCATACATGACCTTCCTATCAAATTGCCAAGGTCTACCAAGCAATATATCTCCAGCGAGCATAGGTAACACATCACAAAGAATCTCATCTTGATATTTTCCTAAAGAAAAAGTAATTAAAGCTTGAGAAACTACCTTCATTGCCCCACTATCATTGAGCCATTGGAGCTTGTATGGTTTAGGATGGTGTTGAATTGGAATTTGCAACCTCTTGATAAAAAATGTACTTACGACGTTGGTACAACTTCCAATATCAATAACAAGACTACAAGGAGTCCCATTAACGATCGTGTATGGAATAAGTTGTCTCTTTGGTCATCAACATCATTCTCCTTAATTTGAGTGGTAAGGAGTCTTCTTGTTACCAGGGCAAAATGACTCCCATCTTCCAATTCTTCCTCATTCTCATTTTCTTTTCATCAATTAACTCATCTTCGTCATTTGTCCTCTCCATCGGTGACAACTTGTCCATTTTAATGATCATGACTCTCTTGTTAGGACAATCACGACTAATATGTCCACTCCCTTGACATTTCCAACATTTGATATCTCTATTTCTCTCTCGAACCTCCTTATATCCTTCCATTTTATCCTTGCCTTTAGAACTTTCGGCATTGTCCTTTTTGTCAAACTCATACTTGCCTTTTGGCTTCAAATCAACCTTAACATTATTTGCATTCTTTTTCCAAGTATTGGCGAGAAAAAGTAGTAGACTTAGAAGAAGAGTACCTCTTGGAATTCTCCTTCTCCCATGCTAATTGTCCTTCAATTTTGACAAACAAGGTGTAACAATTCCTTCATATCAAATTAAGGTTGTCTATCAACTTGATGAGCCAATTGACGGTTCAACCCGCCAAGGAACCTAGCCATTGTATCCTCCTCATCTTCGTTAATGCATGCTCTGTTCATAAGGACCTCCATTTCCTTGTAATAATCCTCTACACTTTTGGATCCTGTTGCAAAGTATAGAGCTTTTGCTTGAGTTCTCTAGAATAATGTTTAGGAATGTACCTTTTTCTCATTAGTGTCTTCAACTCCTCCCATGTTTCAATTGGTTCTTCAAAATTTCTCCTCCATTCGGATTTCAAAGAAGCCCACCAAATATTGGCATAATCACAAAATTCAAAGAATCGCAAGTTTCAACTTCCTTTCTTCACTAAAGTTGTTGCAATCGAAAACATGCTCAATTTTGCTCTCATATTGCAAATACTCCTCCGGATCAAATTTCCCATGGAAAGTAGGAATTTTAAGCTTTACTTCCCCTACTCCTCTTTCATATTGGTTCTCCCTTTCGACCCTTCTAGGTGCTATAATTTCCCTACCCCCTCTTCTTCCTCCTCGTCCCCCTCGACCTAAAACTCTCCCTCCCCGTGGATTGTATCCCGCTAAGAGGTTAACATTATCTTCTCCATCTTCATTTTCAACTCCTTCATAATTAAAGTTATCCTCCCTCCCTTGAGGATTTCCTAAAGCTACTTCCATTCGCTCCAACCTATCGCTTAAGGAATTAACCACTTGAGTTAAACGATTAATGACCCCACTTTGAGCTTCTCTCCACCTAGCTTCACTAATCTCCTCTCCATCTCTCCCATCTTGATTCATGGTTGTAAAATAGTAAAATATATATGAAGGACATGACACACTCAACTCACTGAATTTTACACTCGGAACGCTCGTGTTTATCACACACAAAGGTAGGCTATTTGGGAAAGTGGCTAAAGTTTGATAAAGGTAGGCCAATATGGATAAAGCAAATCTTGTAATAGTGAGCCTTACAAATCAGCCAAGACAAGAAAAATTATGAAATAACAAAATCAAGAACAAAAGAAATAGAAAGAAAGATAAATGTTCAGATTTTTTTCTTTTTCGGATATATGGAACACTCGTAAGGAAACAAACAAATGAACGTTTGAAATTACTAATTTGAGTAAATGGCCTTCTTGAAGAATATAGATAACACACCGATCTAAATTTTTGTAGATGGACAATTTGACAAATTCGATCGTTAGCAAGGTGTTATAACTGGAAACAACAGTAGGCACATGGATAAAATAAAAGATAAAATCAATTCAAATATAGGGTTGCCCACAAGGCTATAATGAAATCAAATCTAGAGTAGGCCACAAGGAATTTGATGGAAAAGAAAGATAAATATCTGGCAATTTTTTTTTTGTCGGGTAAATTACACACTGAAAAAGAAACTCACAAACAAATGCTTTACGATACTAATTTGAATAAGTCGTCTTCTTAAGGATTAAAGATAATGTACTGATCTAAATATTTGCAGAAGAACAGTTTGTCAAATTCGATCGTTATCGAGGTAGTACAATCGAAAATATAAGCATTCAATGCAGTAGTTTAAAATTGGACAAGAATAATTCAAGATCGAACCATGAACTTTTTTTTTTTTATAGATCCAACAATGATGAAAAAAACAGAGAAACAAGATCTGAACAAGAAGATGAACGAATTGCTGAAAGTTAAAGATAAAATCAAATCTAGAGCCGGCCACAAAGATGCAACCTATGCTCTGATACCAAATGATAAGGCAACCCTAATTCTCAGCCCAAAGATCCAAGCTTATGATTAAAGCAGGAATCATAAGCATGCTGGAAGAACAAACCTAGCATGGCACTAACATGTACAATCAGGTAAACATGCTAGCAAGAGATCAATAAAAGCTGCCCTATCACTATCATGCTCATAACAGTAAACAAGCATACATGGCACATCGTGATATATCGTAGGGTCCACACAACCACGGTAAGAAATCCTTATCTGGAACAAGCAGAAAATAATAATCACAAATCACCCAACGACCCTCAAGCTTCTATGGAACCCGAGCAGCCTAAACATTAAATAAAACACCCTAATTAAATCCATAATCAGCAGCCAACAAATCAGGGCCCAACGAAGAAAAGACTCGGGAAATACCATCCGAGAAGCCACAAGGCTCGGGCCAACCAACACAATAGGGCAGGTTGGGCGCAGAAAAGCAGCTGGCTGGGCGCAGAGCACGGGCGCTGGGGCCCGAAGGCTCCGCGTGGGCGCGGACTGGGGCGAGACAAGGGCACGCGGGAGTGGGCTCGAGCTCGGTGGGGGAAGCGGCGCAGCACGCTCGACAAGCTCTGAGGGGCCCATGGGCGGCGCGCTACGCGACGGCCTCAGGGATGCTCGGGATGGCACGGTGAGCTACAGGGCACACGACTCGACACAGTGCAGGGCGCTCAGACCTAGGCGACGCGGGGCCTGGGCGAGGGCTGTGCGACACTGTAAAGGCCCGACCCAAAAGGGGCTCTAAATGGGACTTCACCTCAGTGCATGCATTCAAAGTTAAAAACAATAAGCAGGAATGACTTTCGGATTCCAATTAAAACAAAACATTCAAACATTCCATTCAAAGTCAAGACAATTTTCCTGATACATGGTCATCTAGATGAATGTATGCAAGCTATGAATATAAACACAGAATAGAGCACATAGCTTAAGTCCATACTTGGACCTCGGATGCCAACTCAGGGTCTTAGTCCGGAATAATCCACCACACAATACGCCCTATACGAGAAACAAGTCCCGGCCTCAGCCTGTCTACTGTCGATACGAAAGGTGCACTAACTCAAGATCCCGAGGAGCTCTCCGGTCTGCGCTGTAATGAGCTTAAGCGCGCACCGCGTGCTACTGCAGACTATGGGGGGTGCCGGGTCTAGTGGCAAGCTGCCCATGTCCGATCCACCACGCCTAACTAAATCTCGGATCGGTGTCACCGACATAGGGGTGTGAGACACGGACACGTGAACTATGTCAGCCTGAACCACCGCACCTGAGGCTAAGGAACCGGTCGTGGTAGGCTTACACCAGGAAGCCATCCTTGCCCTAACAAGTGGCAATCAAGGGCTACGGCCGAACACGCTGAGGACGTGCCGACTGCCGGGGACGAGGCAATGCCAAGTCATCATCCCGACTATTGGGGCATTTAACAGTCTGCCACCCTCACCCAGGATTGCAGGGCCAGCCGTTAGGGTTAGCTAGTCCCTAACGGGATCAGGGACGGAGCACTATCTCGTACATCCCTGTTAGGGATGCAAGGTTCATTATGCACCCGGCTCGGATGATGCTATCTACCTGAACTCTAACCTGTCATAGCAATCAGCAAGCAATCCAATACATTCCAATACGTGCTCAATAAGAATATGACGAACCTAGCATGATACTACGAAGCAAGAACAGATACGAGCATGCCAGAAAGGAACGATCTAGCATGGACTAACATGAGAAACAACATAGGAAATCATGCCAGTCGGGAAATTCAGAATAGAGCACTTATCACTACACATGTCAATAAACAAAAACAAGCATTCAACCAGCAACCACATAATATATCGCAGGGTCCACACAACTCCGGTAAGAAATCCTTACCTTGGTCGGGAGGCGATTAACACGAAATCCTAAGCTGCAAACGAACTCGAGCTAGCTAACGAGAACCTAACAAGCACAACAATAATTACAAACCATAACCTAAATTTAACAAAACAAAGCGAGCTCGGCTGGTGGTGACACGGGGTATTGGCGGGTTCATGTCGCCGCGACAGACACGCGCACACACGGGCGGGCGTGGCGCTTCAGCGCGCGACGCACGGACGCTGGGACGGCGCGTTGGTGCGAGCGGCGGCGCGCGATCGGTCTGTGGCGCTGGAGCTGGGCGGCTGGCTATAGCGGCCTGGTGATCTGGCGCGGTGGAGCTGGCCAGCTCGGGCGGTTGGCACGATGGAACTGGCGAGCTCGGGCGGTCTGGACGCGATGGAGCTGGCGAGCTCGGGCGATCGAGGCGACGAGCTGGGGGAATTGCTGCTGGTTGTTTCCCCTCGACTAGCTGCACAGAACCTACACAACACTTCTCCTCACTCTCTCGGCCAGCAACGGCTAAAACGAAAACAGGGGAACAAGATGAAGGAGAAGAAGAAGAAGAAGAAGACTTTCCGGGAAGACGATCGCACCTCCGGCTGCACGAGACAAGAACCGGCTTGGAATTGGGAGGGAGAGGTCGGACGAATTACTGGTCGGCGAGGGAGAAATGGTGAAATGGTTGGTCGGCGAGGGAGAAATGGTGAAGAAGACTCGATTGCCAAATTGCTTCTTTTAAACTAAAAACCAAAACTCCCTTGAACCAAGGCTAAGTACACGGTGGTGCATAAAGATTAACAAGAGCACCTTGAAGCTCAATTGGCAAAGACACCCAACTAGCCTCCCAAGCCACCAAGGTTCGAAACCCAACCGACGCACTTTTAATTCCCTATTTGCTTTTGCATCTCACCAAGCCCAAATACCTTCACAAAGCTTCACAATCCTATTTAAATCCATCCCATAATTTTGGCAACTGGAAAAAGACATAAACGGCCCTGTCGGACAGACCAAATTACCAAAATACCCCTAGGGCACACCGGGAAGACCGGGATGAAAAACCTAGGCCGTTACAATATTCCCTCCTTTTTATGACTTTCGTCCTCGAAAGTCCCTAAGACTGGAACAGCTCGGGATAATGCAATCTCATCTCATCTTCCCGCTCCCAAGTGGCTTCCTCTGAACTCTAACTTCTCCACTGAACTTTTACCAAACGGATCTCACGATTACGCAACGTCTTTGTCTCAAAGGCAAGAATCCCCACTGGCTTCTCCTCGAAGCTCAAATCCTCATTCAGCTGCAAAGGCTCAAAGTCAACAATGTGCGACGGGTCCGGCACGTACTGCCTCAACATCGAAACATGAAAAACACGTGTATATCGACAATGACGGAGGCGGGGCTAACCGATAAGCAACTTTGCCAATCCTCTCCGTAGATCTCAAACGGACCAACAAAGCGGGGACTCGGCTTTCCACGCTTACAAACCTCAAAACACCTCGCATCGGTGCAACCTTTAGGAACACGTCTTTGCCCAACCTCAAATTCCAAGTCTCGACGCGCGCACATCGGCGTAACTCTTCTCGCTGCTCTGAGTGTCAACATGCGAGCTTTAATCTTTCGCACATCACCATTAGTAAATCGCAGAATCGGGGACCCAAAACTCGTCTATCACCAACCTCTTCCCAAAACACGTGACCCGCAACGCTTACCATACAAAGCCTCGAATGGAGCCATCTCGATCGCCGATCGATAATCGTTGTTATAGGCAAACTCCATCGAATCTGATATCTGGTCCCAATCGCCGGAAAATCCAACAAACAAGCCCTCAACGTGTTCGGCCGTAGCCCCTGATTGCCACCTGTTAAGGTAAGGGCGGTTTCCTGGTGTAAGCCTACCACGACCCGTTTCCTTAGCCTCAGGTGCGGTGGTTCAGGCTGACATAGTTTACGTGTTCAGGTCTCACACCCCTATGTCAGTGACACCGATCCAAAGAATTAGTGTAACAACCCAGATTTTTGTTAAATATAAAATAAGGTTTAAAAGATGTTATTTGGAGGACTCGAACCCTCGGCCTCAAAGAGAGATGGGAGTTTGGAATTAATTAAGGAAAATAAATGCGTCAGCTAGGGTTTGAAGGAGGAAAGCCTTGGGAAGGGAATTTTAGATTTCCAAAGCTTATTTAATTTGAGGAAAAAAAAAAAAAAAAAAAAAGGAAAACTCTCCTCTCGCAAAACCCTCTCCCCACACCCTCGCCGCCGCCGCCCACGTCGCCGTCCACACACCCGTCCAGCCGCCGCCAGACCGATCAGCCGGCCGGGCCAGAGCAGCCCAGCCCGTCGCCGCACCGCCGCGCCGTCACGCCGCGCCGCCGCCGCGCGCGCGGCGCCCGGCGCAGACCGCCCGTGATCGCCCGTCGTCCGGCCAGATCCGCACGCATCACACCGCGCGCAGCACCAGCCTGCCGCGTCGCCGCCGCCCGCTGCGCGCTGCGTCGTCCCAACGTCGCTCGCTTGCTCCGCCGCCCCGCAGCCCGTGCCAGTCGCCCGACGATGCCCGCTGTCCAGACGCCTTGACCGTGCGCGCGAGCGAGCTGCAGCGCAGCGCCGCTGCGCCGCTGCAGCGGCGTCGTCGTTTTGCTCCTTGCTGCGAGACGTGTGTCTTCTCGGTTGGTAAATTCCGAGACCGACCCTTTGGACTTTATGTTCTTTTTAGCTCTTTGTTGGTTAATTAGGTTGATTTTATTACTTGCTTAGGTTGTCGGGTTCGCTTAGAAGCTCGAGAGTCATCCGTTGATCGTTGGTTCTATTCACTTCGGTAAGGATTTCTTACAGGGTTACGTGGACCTCGCGAATACTTGATTGCATGCCATGTGTTGTGTTTGTATGGAATTTCTAGTGGATAGGTTGCTTGCTCTTTCTTGTTTCAGGTGATTTTTGTGCTTGAGATTCCGATATATCTGTTAGTTATCATGCTAGGAGTTAAATTGTCTCGGCATAACCGTGACCTTGTTATCCTGTTAGTGCCATGCTAGGAATTGGCGGATGATGTATAGTGTAAGAGATTGTAGAGGTAACTAGTGCGTCCCGCTCGGGAAGGCCCCGATGGACATCGGAGGTGTAAGACCCGATGGGCATCCTAGGTGTATAAGTCCCGATGGGCATCACCGAGTTGGAGGTGTAAGACCGATGGGCATCCAAGGTGTATAAGTCCCGATGGGCATCACCGAGTTGGAGGTGTAAGACCCGATGGGCATCCTAGGTGTATAAGTCCCCGATGGGCATCACCGAGTTGGAGGTGTAAGACCCGATGGGCATCCTAGGTGTATAAGTCTCGATGGGCATCACCGAGTTGGAGGTGTAAGACCCCGATGGGCATCCTAGGTGTATAAGTCCCTGATGTGCATCACTGAGTTGGAGGTGTAAGACCCTGATGGGCATCCTAGGTGTATAAGTTCCCGATGTGCAACACTGAGTCCTAGGTTGTGTAAGGCTCGAAGGACACCCAGGTGTGGAACCTAGGGTAGTTGGTAGCTGTAAGCCTCGAATAGGCAAGCCCCAAGAGTGACGTTCTGTTGACCCATCTGTTTGCTCTGAGTCATTGCATGATTGCATGTCCGTGTGCTAAATGATATGGTTTCGTATTGTACCCCGGTTGGGGATTCTTACTGAGTAACTCGTTGCTCACCCTTATTTTCTGTGGTTTTCCACCAGGTAACTTGGGACATCGGCAGGATGGCTAGGAGGAGGCGGCTGGATGATCATGGATAGCGACTCTGGGATGCATGTTCTTTAATTGTTTTCTTTATGATTTAGCATGTAGTGGGACTTGGGTCCCTAGGGAAACACTCAAACTATTTTATGGTTCTCGTACCGTACTCTTATTTGTTTTTAAGAAAAGCACTGATCAGTCAAATTACTCTTGATTTTTACATTGGCTTTTGTGGTTTGTTTAAAGTTCTGTTGATTGCAAAAGTTTTAAATTAGTAAGTTGGATGGTGTTTTACATTCCTAGACATGCATGCTAAGTAAGGATCTAGGTTAGAGACCGCTTCTTTGGGTCGGGTCTTACGATTGGTATCGAGCCCGAGTTATAGGTTACGTGAGATCGACTGCAGCTTGTAGGTTGTTTTCCATGATCATCGGCGCTCCGCATGACCATCGGTATGTCCGAAAGTTTAAGGTTAAGGGTTAAGAATTACAATACCGTTTGCACCTTGCATGTATATGACTTGTTGTTGAGGAGTAGGGAAAGCAGTTACGACTCATTGTTCGTTTGGGTGTAGATTGTCGTTATGCGACCACTCGTAGAAGGCGAGGAGGCTCGAGGCCGACCACCGGCCGGGGCATTCGTATTGATTCCGACACGGGAGGGACGTCGTCCCAAGGCGATGCCGATGTTAGGCCGCCACTGAGCCCTTACTTTTGTGTTGCCCGGTGAGGGCGTGGAGGCAACTTCGGCCTCGGGAGGGGTGTCGGGGGAGTTGCTTTTGTGGAGTCCATGAGGGCTCTTATGGTTGGGATTCTTCATCGACAGAGGGCCGAGCGAGAGAGGGTGAGAGACGCAGCTCTGTTAGTTGCATTGCAGGAGGAGTCCGGATTGAGATAGAGCGGTGACCGAGTTGGTTGTTGAGAGGACTCAGTGCCACCACGATCGCCAACTCAGCAGGAGCCAATTGTGAACGAGGCCGTTGTGGCGGAAGGTGCTGAGGATTTGGGCAAGTGGCTAAAATATTTCGTCAAATGGAAGCCGAAGAAGTTTAGTGCCCCTGGAGAACCACTGGTGGCAGCCAGGTGGATTGCCGAGCTAGAGTATACTTTTATGGTAATGGCTTGTCCTCGAGGTGCAATGAGCTCGATGTGCGGCTCATGCGTTAGCTGGAGCGACTAAGTGGTGGTGGGATTCCACCTTGAGTGAGAGATCGGTGGGTCTCCCCCAGCCACCTGGGAATTCTTCAAGGCTGAGTTCAAGGCAAAATTTATCAGTGAAGAAGCCCAAGAAAAGATGATTGAGCTGTTTTTGAACCTTAAGCAGGGGTCTGACCCAATCGAGGTGTATGAGAGGAAGTTTTCGGAGTATGGGTACTTCGCACCACAGTTGATTGCTACTCCGAGTGAAGATCGGGAAGTTTATTGCGTCCGTGCAGGCGAGGAGTGTCTCAGATGTTAGGCTGAGCCCGAGACTTTTGCCAAGGCGGTGCGATTGGCAACTATTTATGATGGAAAGTATCCTCCAGAGCGAGTTGTTAGTCTTTGTAGTGCGAGAAGCCCGAGTGTACTCGGGTCAGAAGCGTAAGTTTGACGCAGGAGGTAATGGGCATGGAGGCGGTCAGCGCCGTCAGGGTACTTATCATGGCAGAGACCAGCACCGGGATCGTAACCGTGATCAGCCTCGCCAACAGGGCGTGGGGAGGCCGCCACCGTATTGTAGACCCTGTGGTAAACAGCATTGGGGGCCTTGTGGTGGTAACCCTAGAGCTTGCTATAACTGTGGTAAGGAGGGGCATCGGGCCGGCATTGCAAAACGTAAGGCAGCGGTGGTGGCACACCCGGCTCAAGCAGCGAGGGGAAGAGTATATGCTACGACTCGCCAGAGGTCGAGAGAGCCGGACCGCTTGATGGCGTGTACGCTCCTAGTTCTTGATCACCTCGCCTTTGTGTTGTTTGATTCGGGTTCCACCCATTCTTTTGTTTCTGCTGTTTTTTATGAGCGTGCTTGCATGAATTTAGAGCCTCTAGGTTTTGAGTTATCTGTCGCTACTCCCTTGGGAACTAGTATGCTGGCTAGCCAGAAGGTAAGGGATGGTCGGATACAGGTGTCCGACCAGACTCTTCAGGTTACCCTCATAGTGTTAGCTATGAGCGGTTTTGATGTGATCCTCGGCATGGATTGGTTAGCTGATAACCACGCTATGATTGATTGTCGTTGTAAGGAGGTGGTGTTCAGGCCGCCAGGTAGGCCTACCTTTAAATTTCGGGGCACCCAGAGTGGGGTGTGTCCGCCGGTGATTTCGGCAGTTAAAGCTCACCGTTTGTTAGCTCGAGGAGCTTGGGGTTTCTTAGCTAAGTTGACTGGGGAGAATCGTGACCAGCTATCTGTCGAGCAGGTGCCCATAGTGCAAGAGTTTGCGGATGTTTTTCCCGAAGAGTTGCACGGCTGCTTGCCAAGAAGAGGGAGGTGGACTTCTCAATAGAGCTTGAGCCGGGGACTCGCCCTATCTCGAAAGCTCCTTATCGCATGGCGCCAGCAGAGAGTGAAAGAGTTAAAAGAAGCAGTGCAGGAGTTGCTTGACAGAGGATTTATTAGGCCGAGTGTGTCCTCGTGGGAGCACGTCTTTGTTTGTTAAGAAAAAGGATGGCTCGATGCGTCTATGCATCGATTACAGGAACCGAACAAGGTAACCATTAAGAACAAGTATCCCGCCTCGTATCGATGACTGTTTGACCGGCTCCAGGAGCTTGTGTGTTTTCGAAGATTGACTTGAGGTCGGGCTACCACCGTTGAGGATTCGGAATGCGATATTCCCAAGACAGCGTTGAGTCGAGGTATGGGCATTATGAGTTCGTAGTCATGTCTTTCGGTGTGAACGCCCTTGTTGCATTCATGGACATGATGGACAGAGTGTTCAAGGCATTCTTGGACCGCTTTGTCATCGTGTTCATAGATGACATTCTTGTGTACTCTAAGTCTAAGGAGGACCATGCCTCGCACCTAAGGCGATTTTGGCGGCCTTGCGCGAGAACAAGCTCTATGCGAAGTTCTCAAAGTGTGACTTTGGCTCGATGAGGTAGCTTTTTCGGGACGCGTTGTGTCTAAGGAGGAGTGGTGTGGACCCTTGAAGGTAGAGGCCGTTAGTTCGTGGGCGGACCGACGATCGACGGTGTCGGAGATTCGTAGCTTCACGGTCCGGCGGATATTACCGAAGCGTTTCGTTCAAAAATTTTCCGCTATAGCGGCCCGCTTACTCGGTTGACGAGAAAGAGGCGTCGATTTCGTTTGGGATAAGAAGTGCGATGAGAGTTTTGCTAAGTCAAGAAACGGCTTGACGTCTGCGCCGGTGTTGGCGATTCGAGAGGAGCGGGGGTTTCGTGGTGTATGCTGATGATGCTAGCAAGTTTGGTTTGGGATGCGTCTTGATGCAACACGGTAAAGTGATAGCGCACGCCTCGAGGCGATTGAAACAAGACGAGCGTAACTATCCGACTCATGATATGGAGTTGGCAATGATCGTCTTTGCACTTAAAATCTGGAGACACTACTTGTATGGGGAAAAGATTCAGATTTTCTCGGACCACCAAAGCCTCAAGTATTTCTTCACTTAGAGGACCTAAACATGAGGCGAGAGGAGGTGGTTGGAGCTTGTAAAGGATTACGACGTGAGATCTTGTATCACCCTGGAAAGGCAAATGTTGTGGCAGATGCACTAAGTAGGAAGACCTCGCATCTAGCAACGTTGGCAAATCCCAAAAGTATCATAAGGAAAGACCTCGGGAGAGCAGAAATAGCAGTATTGTTAGGGGATGTTACCGAGTGGTAGCTCGATTGACCATCCGACTGCGGTAAGGCAAAAAGGATTATTGTGGCGGTTGAATGATCCTAAGTTGAAAAAGTTGTATGAGAGGGTCCAGGTGATGGTGACTTTGATTTTGAGATATTTGCGAGATGGTGGCTTGAGATATAAGGGTCACTATGTGTCCCAGCCGATGCCGGTATTCGTTCGGAGTTGTTGACCGAGGCTCACACCTCGCCTTTTTCATGGCACCCAGGGGGTAACAAGATGTACCAAGATCTTAAGAAGACTTTTTGGTGGATGGGGATGAAGAGAGAGATTTCCCGGTTTGTCGGTCGGTGTCTCACTTGTCGAGCAAGTGAAGCGCCTAGGCGTAAAACCAAGCGGGGTTGCTACTGATCGCTCGGGTGCCACAGTGGAAGTGGGAGGAAATTACCATGGATTTTATTTCAGGATTGCCCAGAACCCCTAGAGGATATGCACAGATTTGGGTGGTCGTTGATAGGTTGACTAAGTGTGCCCATTTCATTAGGGCGGGATAAACTACACCGTGGAGCGATGGGCACTGGTGTTCCTTGAGCGAGATAGTGAGGTACCACGGAGTGCCAGTTAAAATTATCTCCGAAGGATTCCCGTTTTACATCACGGTTTTGGAAAGCCCTTCAGCGAGTTTGGGCACAGAGTGCGGCTACAACACTGACCTTCCACACGAGCCGATGGCGGTGGCGGGTAAATCGGATCTTAGAGGATATGTTGCGAGCTGTGTGTTGGATTTCCCTAGCGATTGGGACCGATGCTTGTATTTGATGGAGTTCGCCTACAACAATAGTTTTGATCAACCATTGGATGGCACCGTTTGAAGCGTTGTATGGTAAGCTACCTGCAGATCCCGGTGATTCGGGAAGAGGTTGGAGACGAGCGGTATTGGGTCCAGAGTTGCTCCGATTGACCAATGAGGTCATCCGAGAAGATCGAGCTCGTATGTTGACCGCCAGAGCCAAGCAGCGTGTAAGAGCTACGCCGATGTCGACGTAGAGAGTTGGAGTTTGAGATTGGCGGCCACGTGTTTCTTAAGGTAGCTCCAATGCGTGGAGTTACGAGGTTTGGTAGGAAGGGAAGCCGAGCCCGG
Organism: Sicyos edulis; assembly: GCA_036507275.1. Taxonomy (NCBI): domain Eukaryota; kingdom Viridiplantae; phylum Streptophyta; class Magnoliopsida; order Cucurbitales; family Cucurbitaceae; genus Sicyos; species Sicyos edulis. The sequence continues at coordinate 18,341,903 of CM071857.1, read as the reverse complement.
GTTTGTTGGACCATTCGAGATCCTTGAGAGGATTGGGGCCGTAGCTAGCATCGGTTAGCATTGCCGCCATCCTTGGCTGCAGTGCATAGTGTGTTCCATGTTTCGATGCTCCGCCAGTATGTGGCAGACCTTTCGCATATCATAGATTTCGAGCCTTTGCAGCTAAACCATGACCTGAGCTTTGAGGAAAAACCCATAAAGATCTTAGCATTTGAGAAGAAAGTCTTGAGGGACCGAGCTATTGATTTAGTGAAAGTGCGGTGGCGGAATCGAGAGAGTTGAGGAAGCTACTTGGGAGTTGGAAGGAGATGAGGAGAAGTTACCGGAGTTGTTTTAGTGCAAAGAACTTCCGAGGACGGAAGTCCTCCAAGGAGGGAGTATTGTAATGGCCGGATTTTTGTTAAATATAAAATAAGGTTTAAAAGATGTTATTTGGAGGACTCGAACCCTCGGCCTCAAAGAGAGATGGGAGTTTGGAATTAATTAAGGAAAATAAATGCGTCAGCTAGGGTTTGAAGGAGGAAAGCCTTGGGAAGGGAATTTTAGATTTCCAAAGCTTATTTAATTTGAGGAAAAAGAAAAAAAAAAAAAAAGGAAAACTCTCCTCTCGCAAAACCCTCTCCCCACACCTCGCCGCCGTCGCACCTGCACAGCCCTCGCCGCCGCCGCCCACGTCGCCGTCGCACCTGCCCAGCCTTCGCCCAACACCGATCAGCCCGGCCAATGAGAGCCGGCCCGCCCGGCCGCCGCCGCCTCTGCGCCGCCGCGCCGTCGCCGCTGCCGTGTGCCCCAGCGCACCGCCGCGATCGCATCGCTCTGTCGGCCGCATCCGACGCACGACCGCGCGCAACACGCATCGCTCGTCCGTCGCTTTGTGCCGCCCGCCGCTCGCCCGCACGTCGTCCCAACGTGTCGCTCGTTCCGCACCGGCCTCGCAGCCGGTCGCGCCGCGCAGCGACGCCCATTTGTCGAGCACGCCTTGGCCGTGCGCCGAGCGAGTGCAGCGCCAGCGCCCTGCCCGCACCGATGGCGTCGTTCTTGCTCCTTGCTGCCGAGGCGTGTGTCTTCTCGGTTGGTAAATTCACGAGGCCCGACCCTTTGGACTTTATGTTCTTTTTATTTCTTTGTTGGTTATTTAGGTTGATTTTATTACTTGCTTAGGTTGTCGGGTTCGCTTAGAAGCTCGAGAGTCATCCGTTGATCGTTGGTTCTATTCACTTCCAAGTAAGGATTTCTTACCAGGGTTGTGTGGACCCTGCGAATACTTGATAGCATGCCATGTGTTGTGTTTGTATGGAATTTCTAGTGGATAGGTTGCTTGCTCTTTCTTGTTTCCAGGTGATTTTTGTGCTTGAGATTCCTGATATATCCTGTTAGTTATCATGCTAGGAGTTAAATTGTCTCGGCATAACCGTGACCTTGTTATCCTGTTAGTGCCATGCTAGGAATTGGCGGATGATGTATAGTGTAAGAGATTGTAGAGGTAACTAGTGCGCCCCGCTGGGAAGGCCCCGATGGACATCCGAGGTGTAAGACCCGATGGGCATCCTAGGTGTATAAGTCCCGATGGGCATCAGCTGAGTTGGAGGTGTAAGACCCGATGGGCATCCTAGGTGTATAAGTCCCGATGGGCATCACCGAGTTGGAGGTGTAAGACCCGATGGGCATCCTAGGTGTATAAGTCCCTGATGGGCATCACTGAGTTGGAGGTGTAAGACCTTGATGGGCATCCTAGGTGTATAAGTCCCCGATGGGCAACACTGAGTCCTAGGTTGTGTACGGCTCGAAGGACACCCAGGTGTGGAACCTAGGGTAGTTGGTAGCTGTAAGCCTCGAATAGGCAAGCCCCAAGAGTGACGTTCTGTTGACCCATCTGTTTGCTCACGAGTCATTACATGGTTGCATGTCCGTGTGCTAAATGATATGTTTTTCGTATTGTACCCCGGTTGGGGATTCTTCTTGAGTAACTCGTTGCTCACCCTTATTTTCTGTGGTTTTCCACGGGTAACTTGGGACATCGGCAGGATGGCTAGGAGGAGGCGGCTGGATGATCATGGATAGCTGACTCTGGGATGCATGTTCTTCAATTGTTTTCTTTATGATTTAGCATGTAGTGGGACTTGGGTTCTAGGGAAACACTCAAACTATTTTATGGTTCTCGTACCGTACTCTTATTTGTTTTTAAGAAAAGCACGGATCAGTCAAATTACTCTTGATTTTTACATTGGCTTTTGTGGTTTGTTTAAAGTTCTGTTGATTGCAAAAGTTTTAAATTAGTAAGTTGGATGGTGTTTTACATTCCTAGACATGCATGCTAAGTAAGGATCTAGGTTAGAGACCGCTTCTTTGGGTCGGGTCCTTACAATTAGTTAGGCGTGGTGACTGGACATGGGCAGCTTGCCACTAGACCCGGCACCCCCCATGGTCTGTAGTAGCACGCGGTGCATGCTTACGCTCATTACAGCGCCGACTGGAGAGCTCCTCGGGATTGTGAGCCAATGTACCTTTCATTCGACAGTAGACAGGCTGAGGCCGGGACTTGTTTCTCGTATAGGGCGACTTGTGTGATGTGTTGTGTGGTGAGTTATTTCCGGACTAAGACCCTGAGTTGGCATCCGAGGCCCAAGTGTGGGCTAAGCTATGTGCTCTATTCTGTGTTTATATTCATAGCTTGCATATCTTTCTGCTAGATGACCATGTGTATCGTATTGTACCCCGGTTGGGGATTCTTACTGAGTTATTCGTTACTCACCCTTATTATGTGGTTTTCCACAGGTAACCATGGTGCGAGACAGGATGGCTGGAGGAGGAGCTGTGATCATGGAAACCCGTTGTTCAACTCTGAGTCTTATGTTTATGTTTATGATTTAAATGTCCTCTGAATGCATGTAGTTGGGCACGGAGCCCTAGGGTGTTTTCTGAATGTTTTCCCAGATTCTAGCATTGTTGTAAAGCTTGTATGTTTTAAATAAATCTCTGATCAGAGTAAGTTTTGGAAATGTATTTGCCTTGAAACAGGTGCTTCGAAACAGGGACAGGTTTCAGGAATTTATGTTGATTTTAAAATGGATGTTTTTATGTTTTAGTTTTTACTTAGAATCCAAACACCATATTGCAAATTTTCTGTAGATTTGAATGCATGCATTGAGGTAACAGCCTATTTTATGCCCCTTTCGGGTCGGGTCGTTACACTTACCAAACCTCAAAACACCTCGCATCGGTGCAACCTTTAGGAACACATGCTGTCCAACCTCAAATTCCAAGTCTCGACGCCGCACATCGGCGTAACTCTTCTTGCGCCGCTGCTCGATTTTGTCAACATGCGAGCTTTAATCTTACGCACATCACCATTACTAAAGCTGCAGCAGAATGGGGACCCAAAACTCGTCTATCACCAACCTCTTCCCGAACACGGGAGACCAAGCAACGCTTACCATACAAAGCCTCGAATGGAGCCATCGACCGCCGATCGTGATAAGCGTTGTTATAGGCAAACTCCATCGAATCTGATCATGGTCCCAAGCTGCGGAAATCCAACACACAAGCCCTCAACATGTCCTCGAGAATGCGGTTCACCCTCTCACCGATCTGTCCATCCATGCGAGGGTGAAAAGTCTGTGTTGAAAGCGCACTCGGTGCCTAAACCTTTACGGAGCGCTCTCCGAAGCGAGAAGTGAACCTCGAATCACGGTCGGACACAATCCTCGCAGGCACACCATGATAACGAATGATCTGCTAAAAAACAACTGCGCCCACTATTCCACGGTATAAGTGTCTCTACCGGGAATGAAGTGTGCGCTCTTAGTCAATCGGTCGACTATCACCCAGATCTGGGAGAACTTCCTCGGAGTCCTCGGAAAACCAGAAATAAAGTCCATGGAGATCTCTTCCCATTTCCACCGAGGCACACTCGTGGTTTGCAACAAACCGGTGGCCTGCTGCACAGGTGCCTTCACTTGCTGACAAGTGAGACACCGACTGACAAACTCCGCAACATCTCTTTTCATACCCATCCACCAGAATGTCTGTTTAAGGTCCTGATACATCTTGGTACCCCCGGGATGCCAAGCAAACGGAGAACTGTGGGCCTCAGAGAGCAACTCTGCTGGCAATCCTGCCACATCCGGAACGCACAACCGGCCTCTGTAAGTCAACCCACTGTCTGGTGAATATACGAAGTCAAAATCTCCGTCAACACTAACTCTGTCAAACAACCTCTTAAGGGCGGGGTCACTCAGCTGGCTATCGATAATCTGCTGCCTAATCGATGGCTGAACTGTCAACTGAGCTACTCTGGCAGCAACCTCCCTCAACAACACTGCGATCTCAGCCCGCTCGAACTCTCTCCGTAATCTGGGCTGGGAACTCAACAACACCGCGGAGTGCGACGTCTTCCTACTCAAAGCATCAGCTACAACATTGGCTCTCCCCGGATGGTACAAAATCTCGCAGTTATAATCCTTTACCAACTCTAACCATCTCCTCTGCCTCATATTCAACTCCTTCTGAGTAAACAGATACTTGAGGCTCTGTTGATCGGTAAACATCTGAATCCGCTCACCATACAGGTAATGCCTCAAATTCTTTAGTGCGAACACCACTGCTGCCAACTCCATATCATGAGTCGGGTAGTTCTGCTCATATGGCTTCAGCTGGCGGGAAGCATAAGCAATGACCTTCCCGTGCTGCATCAACACACAACCTAACCCGAACTTGGAAGCATCGTTGTAGACCACGAAACCATCTGTCCTCTCCGGATCGCCAACATTGGTCTTTGAAGTCAAACTGCGCTTGAGCCTGGCAAAGCTCTCATCAAACTTACTGTCCCAAACAAACTCGACACCCTTCCTCGTCAGCCGAGTGAGGGGCGAGGCTATGGCGGAAAAGTCCTTAACGAACCGACGGTAGTAACCTGCCAAACCCAGAAAGCTGCGTATCTCTGTAACTGAAGTCGGCTTGGCCCACGAACTCACGGCCTCAATCTTCGCAGGGTCCACGGCTATACCATCCCTCTAAACTTCGTGACCTAGGAAGGCCACTTGCTCCAACCAGAAATCACATTTGGAAAACTTCGCATAAAGCTGGTTTTCCCTCAAAGCTGCCAACACTTGCCTCAAATGCTCTGCATGATCCTCCCTGGTCCTCGAATAGATTAGAATATCGTCAATGAACACGATGACGAAGCTTTCCAAAAATGATTTGAACACCCTATCCATCATGTCCATGAACGCTGCTGGGGCATTAGTCAATCCAAACGACATGACCCCAAACTCATAGTGTCCATATCTAGACCTGAAAGCTGTCTTGGGAATGTCGGCGTCCCTAATCCGCAACTGATGATAACCGGATCTCAAATCTATCTTGGAGAACACGGAAGCTCCCTGAAGCTGGTCGAACAAATCGTCAATATGGGGCAACGGATACTTATTCTTCACTGTCACCTTATTAAGCTCGCGATAATCAATACATAAGCGCATCGAACCATCCTTTTTCTTCACAAATAGAACTGGTGCTCCCCACGGGGACACACTCGGACGGATGAACCCTCGATCCAGCATCTCTTGCAACTGAACCTTCAGTTCCTTTAACTAGGCTGGCGCCATACGATACGGAGCCTTCGAGATAGGGAGGGTCCCTGGCTCGAGCTCAATTGTGAAGTCAACCTCTCTGCTCGGGGGCAACCCTGGCAATTCCTCAGGAAACACAATCGCAAACTCCCGCACGACCAACACCTGATCAACAGTCAGTGAGGGGCGGCTCTCCCCGGATAACTTGGCTAGGTAGCCCCAAGCTCCATGAGCTAGCAAACGACGAGCTTTCACAGCGACACCATCGGCGGGCGAACTCCACCCTGGACTCCACGAAACTTGAAGCTGGGGCGACCCGGCGGCCTGAACACTACTTCTTTCCGGTGACAGTCAATCAATGCGTGGTTAGCAGCTAACCACTTCATACCAAGAATCACATCGAAACCGCTCATAGGCAGAACTATGAGCGTAGCTACAAGCAATTCCCTGGATATCTCGATTCGGCCATTTTTAATCTTATCTCTAGCTAACATATTAACCCTCGAAGAAGTTGCAACAGATAACTCAAAACCTAGAGGCTCTAATCTCAACCTAGCATGCTCAGCAAATAATACAGATACAAACGAATGCGTAGAACCAGAATCAAACAAGACAAATGCGCAATGATCCAAAACCAAAAGCATACCTGCCACAGCGGACTCCGTACGCTCGGCCTCCTGACAGTTCGTAGCAAACACCCGACCCTCTCCTCTTTGCCTTTGACTGGCCGAACGCCATATTTGGTTGATCACAAAAACGGGCCAGGTGCCCCTCTCTACCACATCGAAAACACAACCTAGGCCCGGTCTGACAAGCTCCAAAGTGGGCTCTTCCACAAATAGCACAGGCGGGAATCTGCCTGGGACCGCCCTGCTGGCGAGGCTGGAAACGGGCCGGAACTCTACGCTGATCCCAGTTCTGAAGCGCCACGGCGCGGCGCGCGCCTCTCGAAATCAAACTTCCTCTTACCCCCCCACTGCGGTGGGACAGTATGTTGAAGCCGGAGCGGCGACAATCCGCTCAACAGGATACTTTCCATTGTAAATGGTGGCTAACTGAACAGCTCTAGCATAAGTGTCAGGAGCCTGAGCCCTGACATCCTGGGACACACCCTGCCTCAAACCAGAAATGAACTTTCGAATCTTCAACTCAGGGGTGGCTATCAACTGCGGAGCAAAATAACCATACTCCGAGAACTTCCTCTCATACTCCTCTATAGAATCAGAACCCTGCTTCAGGTTCTGGAAAAGCTCCACCATCTTCTCCTGGGCCTCATCACTAATATACTTGACCCTGAACTCAGACTTGAAGAACTCCCAGGTGGCAGGTGGAGACCCAGCTGGTCTCTCACTCAGAGTGGACTCCCACCACCATCTAGCTGTGCCTCCTAGCACATGAGCTGCACACCTCGGCCTCTGAACATCGGGGCACACCATAATCAGGAAGGTGTACTCCAAATGGGCAATCCATCTAGCTGCTGCTGAAGCATCACCCGAGGCATCGAACTTCTCTGGCTTCCACTTCACGAAGTCCTTCAACCATTTGCCAAACTCCTCGGCACCCTCTGCCACATCTTCCACAAGGGCTGCTTGCTCCTGCAGAGCTGCGCCCTGCTGAAACAAGCGAGTCAACTGCTCGATCTGGGCTCAGGACTCTTTCCGCTGCGCGGCCAACAAGGCCTAGGTCTCTGCCCTCTGGTCACTCAACAAGTCGACCACCATAGCCCTCATAGAATCAGCAAATTCTGCTCTAGGAGCAGTCTTACGGCGCTCGGACGCCTCAACGCCTACTCTAGGAGCAACAGGGGGAGTTACAGGTGGAATGCTATCAGTCTCAGCTTGGAACGATGTCCCTGCGATGATCGAGATCCGATCCACGATACCCGAGGCACGCTCTCGCACCTCCTCTACCGGCGCGGGGGATTTGCATGCTAGCGATATATGCTCAAACCAACAACGAGTCAGAACCTGCTCGTCTCCGCTCTACAACACTATACAAGGAATACACTAGATGAAAAGTATTGTAAATGCTTAACCCTTTTCTAAAAAAATAGTAAACTTAGGCGTACCTGATCACTGTCGGAGTGCTGGTGATCATGGGAAAAACGACCTACAACAAAAGGTCAGTCTACAGAATCTATGACTCTGAGCTCTGATACCAACTGTAAAGGCCCGACCCAAAAGGGGCTCTAAATGGGACTTCACCTCAATGCATGCATTCAAAATTAAAAACAATAAGCAGGAATGACTTTCGGATTCCAATTAAAACAAAACATTCAAACATTCCATTCAAAGTCAAGACAATTTTCATGAAACCCGTCCCTGTCTCCAAGCACCTGTTTCAAGATAAATACGTTTCCAAAAGATTACTCTGATCAGAGATTTATTAAAGCATTCAAAACTTTCGACAGTTGCAACGATGCTGGAATCCGTAAAAACATTCAGAAACATCCCAGGGCTCCATGCCCGGTTACATGCATTCAGAGGACACAAAAACATAAAGAGTCATAACACAAAATCAGAGTTTGACAGCTGGTCCCCATGATCACAGCTCCTCCTTGACCATCTGTCTCGCACCTCCTTTACTGTGGAAAAACCACAAAAATAAGGGTGAGTAACGAATTACTCAGTAAGAATCCTCAACCGGGGTACAATACGATATACATGGTCATCTAGATGAATGTATGCAAGCTATGAATATAAACACAGAATAGAGCACATAGCTTAAGTCCATACTTGGACCTCGGATGCCAACTCAGGGTCTTAGTCCGGAATAATCCACCACACAATACGCCCTATATGAGAAACAAGTCTTGGCCTCAGCCTATCTACTGTCGATACGAAAGGTGCACTAACTCAAGATCCTGAGGAGCTCTCCGGTCGGCGCTATAATGAACGTAAGCGCGCACCGCGTGCGTACACTCTGCAGAACTATGGGGGTGTCGGGTCTAGTGGCAAGTTGCCCATGTCCGATCACCACGCCTAACTAAATCTACGGATCGGTGTTACCGACATAGGGGTGTGAGACACGGACGCGTGAACTATGTCGGCTGAACCACCGCTTTTTGAGGCTAAGGAACCCGGTCGTGGTAGGCTTACACCAGAAGCCGTCCTTGCCCTAACGGTGGCAATCAAGGGCTACGGCCGAACATGTTGAGGGCGTGCCGATGCTGCGGGGGCGAGGCAATGCTAAGTCATCATCCCGACCGTTGGGGCATTTAACGATCGCCACCCTCACCCGAGATTGCGGGGGCGGCGATTAGGGTTAGCTAATCCCTAACGGGATCGGGGCGAGCACCATCTCAAACGTCCGCATCGGGGATGCAAGGTTCGTTATGCACCGGCCGGATGATGTTATCTACGAACTCTAACCTGTCATAGCAATCAGCAAGCAATCCAATACATTCCAATACGTGCTCAATAAGAATAGACGAACCTAGCATGATACTACGAAGCAAGAACAGATACGAGCATGCCAGAAAGGAAAGATCTAGCATGGAATAACATGAGAAACAACATAGGAAATCATGCCAGTCGGGAAATTCAGAATAGAGCACTTATCACTACACATGTCAATAAACACAAACAAGCATTCAATCAGCAATCACATAATATATCGCAGGGTCCACACAACTCCGGTAAGAAATCCTTACCTTGGTCGGGAGGCGATTAACACGAAATCCTAAGTTGCGAACGAACTCGAGCTAGCTACCGAGAACCTAAGAAGCACAACAATAATTACAAACCATAGCCTAAATTTAACAAAACAAACAGGCTCGGCTCGGGAGCACTCACACGGCTCGGCGACATGAAATTTGGACGCGCATTGAAGGCTGCGCGACGGAGACACGCGACGCGGCGCGGCGGCGAGCAAAGCGCGCAGACGAAAATGGCACGCGCGATCGCTCGGGCTGCGCACGGACGGGGCAGGGCGCTCGGACGCGACGCACGGTCGCTGGGACGGCGCGCTGGCGCGAGGCAGATGACGCAATTCGGTGCGCGGCGCGGGCTCGGCTTGGCGATAGCGACCTGGCGATCTGGCGCGGTGTAGCTGGCGAGCTCGGGAGGTTGGCGCGATGGAACTGGCGAGCTCGGGCGGTCTGGACGCGATGGAGCTGGCAAGCTCGGGCGATCGAGGCGACTAGCTGGGCGAATTGCTGCTGGTTGTTTCCCCTCGGCTAACTGCACAGAACCTACACAACACTTCTCCTCACTCTCTCGGCCAGCAACGGCTAAAACGAAAACATGGGAAGAAGATGAAGGAGAAGAAGACTTACCGGGAAGACGATCGCACCTCCGGCTGCACGAGACAAGAACCGGCTTGGAATTGGGAGGGAGAGGTCGGACGAATTACTGGTCGGCGAGGGAGAAATGGTGAAATGGTTGGTCGGCGAGGGAGAAATGGTGAAGAAGACTCGATTGCCAAATTGCTTCTTTTAAACTAAAAACCAAAACTCCCTTGAACCAAGGCTAAGTACACGGTGGTGCATAAAGATTAACAAGAGCACCTTGAAGCTCAATTGGCAAAGACACCCAACTAGCTTCCCAAGCCACCAAGGTTCGAAACCCAACCGACGCACTTTTAATTCCCTATTTTCTTTTGCATCTCACCAAGCCCAAATACCTTCACAAAGCTTCACAATCCTATTTAAATCCATCCCATAATTTTGGCAACTGGAAAAAGACATAAACGGCCCTGTCGGCCCGACCAAATTACCAAAATACCCCTAGGGCACACCGGAAAGACCGGGATGAAAAACCTGGGCATTTACAGACTCGGCTGGGTCTGGGCGAGCAAGGCTTGTCGGCCTGGGCACTGTGCGCGGTTGGGCGAGCTGGGGGGCTGGCTCGGGCTGGAGGAGAGAGAGAGAGAGAGAGAGAGAAAAGGGAAAAATGGGGAAAATGGGGATTTTCTTTTTATTTTATCCTTATTTTCCATCCTTATCCAAATATAATAAGCCTTAAAATCGGGATCTTGAGCCAGTGTACCTTTTTTCGTCGACATAGTAGGCAGTGAGGCGGGACTTGTTTTCTCGTATAGAGGCGACTTGTGTATTGTGTGGATGTGGTGATTGATTTCGGACTAAGACCCTAAGTTGGCATCCGAGGCCCAAGTGTGGGCTAAGCTATGTGCTCTATTACGTGTTTATATTCATAGCTTGCATATCTTTCGCTAGATGACCATGTATATCGTATTGTACCCGGTTGGGGATTCTTCTTGAGTAATTCGTTACTCACCCTTATTATGTGGTTTTCCACGGGTAACCATGGTGCGAGACAGGATGATGGTGGAGGAGGAGTTGTGATCATGGAAACCCGTTGTTCAACTCGAGTCTTATGTTTATGTTTATGATTTAAGTGTCCTCTGAATGCATGTAGTTGGGCACGGAGCCCTAGGGTGTTTTCTGAATGTATTTCCGGATTCTAGCATTGTTGTAACTATTGCAAAGTTTGTATGTTTTAAATAAATCTCTGATCAGAGTATGTTTGGAAATGTATTTGTCTTGGAACAGGTGCTTGGAAACAGGGACAGGTTTCAGGAATTTATGTTGATTTTTAAATGAATGTTTTCATGTTTTAGTTTTTACTTAGAATCCAAACACCATCTTGCAAATTTTCTGTAGATTTGTATGCATGCTTTGAGGTAATGGCCTATTTAGAACCCCATTCGGGTCGGGTCCTTACAATCCAACTCCCAAATCAACACTAAGGGCCCTGGCTCGAATCCCAAAGGAAGCACTCAACCAACCATAACTTTGCCAAAACCTAAATCACAACCGATCTTCCAAACGAATAGCCCAAACATCTCGGGACTCGCAACCACCAACAAACAAGCCTCGACAAAGGCAGGAGCTGTCTCGGGATCATAAAAATCCACAAATCCTGCCCGAGGAGCAAAAAGACCAAAATACCCCTAAGGGTCAAAATAGCTATAACGGCCCAACAGAACAACTGAATCTGAACCGGAAGCACCTCCAAAATCGGAATAGAAAACTGGGCCGTTACACTAGCACATGAAATGAATTTTGAATTGAAGCTATCCACTGTCGAAGGTGAAGAATGAATGCTTGTTGAATATTCTTTGCTTTCGATCGTGAAATAAAGTGCAACTTGTGGAACTCCATGATCCTTATCAGTTTATGCCAAATCTTTGGAACAAGTCGTGTAAGGACGAACTTTATGTTTTCAGCGCATAAATCCTTCCGATGTTTTTGGTTTTACCTCGCGAAACATGGTGAGTCGACATTGGAATATTTTACATTGAACGGTCTTGTCAAAAGCTCGAAAAAAATGCTATGGGGATGAACTTTAGGTTTTAAACTCCGAAATCTATTCGAGTTTTTTGTTTTAGCTCCCGAAACATCGTAATGCAACATTGGAATATTTTGGGCAAGACGCTTGGGCCAAAAAATTAAAACAAACGCTCTCGGGACAAACTTTGGGCTTTCAACTCATAAATCTATCCGAGCTTTTTGGCTTTCCCTCCCGAAACATTGTGATGCAGCATTGGAATAGTTTACATTTAACGTTTATGCCAAATCATTGGAACAAGTCGTGTAAGGACGAACTTTATGTTTTCAACGCATAAATCCTTCCGATGTTTTTGGTTTTACCTCGTGAAACATGGTGAGTCGATATTGGAATATTTTACATTGAACGGTCTTGTCAAAAGCTCGAAAAAAACGGTCTCGGGACGAACTTTAGGTTTTAAACTCTGAAATCTATTCGAGTTTTTTGTTTTAGCTCCCGAAACATCGTAATGCAACATTGAAATATTTTGTGCCAGACGCTTGGGCCAAAAAATTAAAACAAACGCTCTCGGGACAAACTTTAGGCTTTCAACTCATAAATCTATCCGAGCTTTTTGGTTTTCCCTCCCGAAACATTGTGATGCAGCATTGGAATAGTTTACACTTAACGTTTATGCCAAATCTTTGGAACAAGTCGTGTAACGACGAACTTTATGTTTTCAACGCATAAATCCTTCCGATGTTTTTGGTTTTACCTCGCGAAACATGGTGAGTCGACATTGGAATATTTTACATCGAACGGTCTTGTCAAAAGCTCGAAAAAAATGCTCTCGGGACGAACTTTAGGTTTTAAACTCTGAAATCTATTCGAGTTTTTTGTTTTAGCTCCCGAAACATCGTAATGCAACATTGGAATATTTTGTGCAAGACGCTTGGGCCAAAAAATTAAAACAAACGCTCTCGGGACAAAATTTGGGCTTTCAACTCATAAATCTATCCGAGCTTTTTGGATTTCCCTCCCGAAACATTGTGATGCAGCATTGGAATAGTTTACAATTAACGTTTATGCCAAATCTTTGGAACAAGTCGTGTAAGGACGAACTTTATGTTTTCAACGCATAAATCCTTCCGATGTTTTTGGTTTTACCTCGCGAAACATGGTGAGTCAACATTGGAATATTTTACATTGAACGGTCTTGTCAAAAGTTCAAAAACAAATGCTCTCGGGACGAACTTTAGGTTTTAAACTCTGAAATCTATTCGAGTTTTTTGTTTTAGCTCCCGAAACATCGTAATGCAACATTGGAATATTTTGTGCAAGACGCTAGGGCCAAAAAATTAAAACAAACGTTCTCGGGACAAACTTTGGGCTTTCAACTCATAAATCTATCCGAGCTTTTTGGTTTTCTCTCCCGAAACATTGTGATGCAGCGTTGGAATAGTTTACACTTAACGTTTATGCCAAATCTTTGGAACAAGTCGTGTAAGGACGTACTTTATGTTTTCAACGCATAATTCCTTCCGATGTTTTTGGTTTTACCTCGCGAAACATGGTGAGTCGACATTGGAATATTTTACATTGAACGGTCTTGTCAAAAGCTCGAAAAAAACGCTATGGGGACGAACTTTAGGTTTTAAACTCCGAAATCTATTCGAGTTTTTTGTTTTAGCTCCCGAAACATCGTAATGCAACATTGGAATATTTTGGGCAAGACGCTTGGGCCAAAAAATTAAAACAAACGCTCTCGGGACAAACTTTGGGCTTTCAACTCATAAATCTATCCGAGCTTTTTGGTTTTCCCTCCCGAAACATTGTGATGCAGCATTGGAATAGTTTACATTTAACGTTTATGCCAAATCATTGGAACAAGTCGTGTAAGGACGAACTTTATGTTTTCAACGCATAAATCCTTCCGATGTTTTTGGTTTTACCTCTTGAAACATGGTGAGTCGACATTGGAATATTTTACATTGAAGGGTCTTGTCAAAAGCTCGAAAAAAACGCTCTGGGGACGAACTTTAGGTTTTAAACTCTGAAATCTAATCGAGTTTTTTGTTTTAGCTCCCGAAACATCGTAATGCAACATTGGAATATTTTGTGCAAGACGCTTGGGCCAAAAAATATAAACAAACACTCTCTGTAAAACCGGACCCGAATGGGGCACTAAATGGGCCCTTACCCCAATGCATGCATTCAAAGTACAAGGACATCATACAAACATGATTTCGGATTCCAATTAAAAACAAAACATTCAATCATTCAGTTCAATGCCCGGACAATTTTCCTGAAACCTGTCCCTGTTTCCAAGCACCTGTTCCAAGATAAATACATTTCCAAAGTTTACTCTGATCAGAGATTTATTAAAATCTTTCAAAACCTGTTCATATACAACCATGCTGGAATCCACAAAACATTTAGAGAACATCCTAGGGCTCCGTGCCCGGCTACAAGCATTCAGGGGAAAGTAAAGCATAAAGAGTCGTAACACAAAATCAGAGTTTGATGACTGGGCCCCATGATCACAGCTCCTCCTTCAGCCATTCTGTCTCGCAACTCGGTTACCTGTGGAAAAACCACAATAATAAGGGTGAGTAACGAATTACTCAGTAAGAATCCCCAACCGGGGTACAATACGATATACATGGTCATCTAGCTGAGCGTATGCAAGCTATGAATATAAACACAGAATAGAGCACATAGCTTGAGTCCATATTTGGACCTCGGATGCCAACTCAGGGTCTTAGTCCGGAATAATTCTCCACACAATCCTTCACACAATACGCCCTATACGAGAAACAAGTCCCGACCTCAGCCTGTCTATTGTCGAATGAAAGGTACACTAGCTCAAGATCCCGAGGAGCTACTGCCGAACACGCTGAGGACGTGCCGACTGCCGGGGACGAGGCAATGCCAAGTCATCATCCCGACCGTTGGGGCATTTAACAGTCTGCCACCCTCACCCAAGATTGCGGGGCCAGCCGTTAGGGTTAGCTATTCCCTAACGGGATCAGGTCGGAGCTCCATCTCATACGTCCCTGTCGTGGATGCAAGGTTCGTTATGCATCCGGCCCGGATGATGCTATCTACCTACCCCTCTAACCTGCCTTAACATTCAGCAAACAAGTCAATGAAATCCAATACGTGCTCAATAAGAATACAACGAACCTAGCATGATACTACGAAGCAAGAACAGATACGAGCATGCCAGAAAGGAACAACCTAGCATGGATTAACATGAGAATTAACTAGGAAAATCATGCTAATCGGGAATTCAGATTAGAGCACTTAGCTACACATGTCAATAAACACAAACAAGCAATCAATCAGCAATCACATATAATATCGCAGGGTCCACACAACTCCGGTAAGAAATCCTTACCTTGGTCGGGGACGATTACACGAAAACCTAAGTTGCGAACGATCTCGAACTAGCTACCGGGAACCTAACAAGCACAACACAATTACACACAAAATGTAAATAAAATAAAATAAAATAAAATAAAATAATTAGGCTCGGCTCGGCTCTCACTCGGCTCGGCTCGGCTTGGCGGCTCGGCTAGGCGACAGGCGCACGGACACGGCGCTGGGGCGAGGACGCGCGAGCTGGCACGATTCGGTGCGCGGTGTGGCTCGGCGGGCTGGGCTGCGATAGAGCACGCGATTTGGCGAACACCGGCGATGGAGAGGGAGCTCGAATTCGAGCGATTTGACGAGATTCAACGAGCGATTTGCTGCTGGTTCAACTCCCCTACATAAGCTGCACAAAAACCACCCAACAACTCACTTCAACTTGGCCGGAAAGTCGAAGTCCAGAAACAGGGGAAAGGGGTCGACGGAAACAAGAAGGAGAAGAAGAAGAAAAGAAGAGAAGGAGAGCTTACCGGAGGGAGACGGTCGACGAGGGAGCTCCGACAAATTGGAGTCGGCGAGGGAGAAAACCCGAAGACACCCTGGTCGGTCGTAGGGAAGGATCGCGAAGAAGGAGAAGAAAATGGAGAAATGAGGGAGAAGCTCGGGCGAGCTGGCTTTTAAACCAAAGGCGCCTCAAAACACGCATAAATAAAAGATGGCGCGTTTAAGTTAACAAAAACGCCCGGTGGCTCAAGTGGCAATGCCACCCGTCTAGCTTCCCAAGTGACCCTGGTTCGAATCTTACTCGACGCGCTATTTAATTCCCTATTTCTTTTTGCCTTCTACCAAACCCAAATATCTTCACCAAGCTTCCCGATCCCATTCAAATCATCTCATAATTTTTCCGGCAATTAGCAAAGACATAACCGGCCCTGTCGGCCAGACCAAATTACCGAAATGCCCCTGGGCAACCCGGGAAGACCGGGATGAAATTTCCGGGTCGTTACAATATTCCCTTCTTATAAGACTTTCGTCCTCGAAAGTCCCTTAAGACTGGAACAGCTCGGGATAATGCAATCTCATCTCATCTTCCCGCTCCCAAGTGGCTTCCTCTGAACTCTGACTCTTCCACTGAACCTTTACCAAGCGGATCTCACGGTTACGCAAAGCCTTTGTCTCAAAGGCAAGAATCCCCACTAGCTTCTCCTCGAAGCTCAAATCCTCATTCAGCTGCAAAGGCTCAAAATCAACAATGTGCGACGGGTCCGGCACGTATTGCCTTAACATCAAAACATGAAAAACACTGTGCACCGCTGACAATGACGGAGGCAGGGCTAACCGATAAGCAACCTTGCCGATCCTCTCCAGAATCTCAAATGGACCAACAAAACGGAGACTCAGCTTTCCACGCTTGCCAAACCTCAAAACACCTCGCATCGGAGCAACCTTCATGAACACATGCTGACCAACCTCAAACTCCAAATCCCGACGCCGAACATCGGCGTAACTCTTCTAATCGCGCTCTGAAATTTGTTAACATACGAGCTCTAATCTTCTGCACGGCACCATTAGTCAACTGCAGCAACTCGGGACCCAAAACCTGTCTATCACCAACCTCTTCCCAGAACACATAAGATCGGCAACGCTTACCATACAAATCCTCGAATGGAGCCATCTGAATCGTCGACTGATAACTGTTGTTATAGGCAAACTCCATCAGATATAGATACTGGTCCCAACAGCCCGGGAAATCCAACACACAAGCCCTCAACATGTCCTCGAGAATCTAGTTCACCCTCTCAGTCTGAGGGTGAAAAGTTGTGCTGAAGCTGCACTCAGTGCCTAAACCCTTCTGGAGCGCTCTCCAGAAACGAGAAGTGAACCTCGAATCACGGTCAGACACAATCCTCACAGGCACACCATGATAACGAATGATCTGCTCCAAAAACAACTGCGCCCACTGTTCCACGGTATAAGTGTCTCTACCGGGAATGAAGTGTGCGCTCTTAGTCAATCGGTCGACTATCACCCGGATTCGAGAGAACTTCCTGAGTCCTCGGCAAACCAGAAATAAAGTCCATGGAGATCTCTTCCCATTTCCATCGAGGCACACTCGTGGCGCAACAAACCGGTGGTCTCTGCTGCAGGTGCCTTCACTTGGCGACAAGTGAGACATCGACCGACAAACTCCGCAACATCTCTTTTCATACCCATCCACGAATGTCCGCTTAAGATCTCGATACATCTTGGTACCCCGGGTGCCAAGCAAACGGAGAACTGTGGGCCTCTAAGAGTAACTCTGCTCGCAATCCTGCAACATCCGGAACACACAACCGGCCTCTCTACGTCAGCCCACTGTCAGGTGAATATACAAAGTCAAAATCTCCGTCAAGACTAACTCTGTCAAACAATCTCTTAAGAGCGGGTCACTCGGTGACTATCAATAATCCATTGTCTAATCGATGGTTGGGATCCAATCGAGCTACTCTGGCGGTAACCTCACCCAACAACATCGCAACCTCTCGCCCGCTCGAACTCCCGCTGCAAACTGGGCTGGGAACTCAACAACACGCGGAGTGCGACGTTTTCCTACTCAAGGCATCGGCTACAACATTGGCTTTACCGGATGGTACAAAATCTCATGATCATAATCCTTTACCAACTCTAACCATCTCCTCTCGCCTCATATTCAACTCTTTTCGAGTAAGCAGATACTTGAGGCTCTCGGTGATCGGTAAACATCCGGATCCGCTCACCATACGGTAATGCCTCCAGATTTTCGGTGCAAACACCACTCACGCCAACTCCATATCATGAGTCGGATAGTTCTGCTCATATGGCTTGGTGGCGGGAAGCATAAGCAATGACCTTCTCGTCTTTGCATCAACACACAACCTAACCCGAACTTGGAAGCATCGGCTGTAAACCACGAAACCACTGTCCCCTCGGGATCGCGCCAACAGTGAGTCTTTGAAGTCAAACTGCGCTTGTGTAACGGCCCAGGTTTTCACCCCAGTCTTCTAGGTATGCCCAAAGGGTATTTTGGTAATTTGTCGGGCCGTCAGGGTGGTTTATGTCCTTTCTGGATGCTAAAAATATTGGATGGATTTATGTAGGTTTGTGAGGCTTCGTGGAAGGGTTGGAGCAAGGTTTGATGCAAAAGTAAAATTAAAGGAAATTGTGCTGCAACTGGGGTTTGAACCCGGGTCTCCTGGAAAGCTTGTGGGGATGTGTGCCAATTGAGCCATTAGGTGCTCTTGTTGCTCTTTCTGCATCACATCTTAGTTAACCTTGGATCTTTGGTGTTTGGTGCATTTGGTTAAATGAAAAGGAATTAGGTTTGTTGTGTTTTCTTCTCCAAAAGAGTTGTGGCCGCCCAAGCTATCCTCCCTAGCCCTTGGCGATTTCCAACACCTTTGCAGCTCTTTGGTTCGTTCATCATCATTCCGGGTAGGTATCGATCTTCTTCTTCTTCTCATCCGTTTGGTGTGCTGTTTGGCCGAGTGTTTAGAAGTAGGTGTGTGTTTGTGTTAGGTTGTTGCACCGAGAGAAGCCCCACCAGCAGCCCCACCGTCGCACAGATCGCCCTGCGCGTCCACGGCCGTCGCGCCCGAGATCTCGCCTGGCAAAGGCCCGGCCACTGCTCGGCCATCGCCTACCCGACGTCACGCTTAGATCGCGCGGCGCAGAAGACGCCCGACGCCCGCGCGCCTTCTCCCCGTGTCGCTTGCCGAGCCGCGCTCGCCCGCGACGCCCGAGACGTTCGCGCGCGCGCGTCCTGCCGAGCAAGCTCCCGTGTCCGCATCGCGACGCCGGCGCCGTGCGCCGTGCCGCCGCCTCGCCCGCCGAGTCCCGTTTGTCCGTGCGCCACGGCCGCGCCCAGCGCCATCCGCGCGCAGAGCGCGCTTAGCGCCGTGTGCAGTAGCGCAGCCAGCGCCAGCTCGGCCTGTGCCCGGCTGCCGTGGCGCGCGCGCTGCTTCGTGTCGCGCGGTGCCGTGTGAGTGCTCCCGAGCCGAGAGCTCTTTGTTTTATTATATTTTTAGGGATATGGTTGTGATTGTTACTATGTTTGTAGGTTCTCGATAGCTAGCTCGGAAGTGTTCGCGGCTTAGGAATTTGTGTGTAGAAGTCTTGAGACCAAAGTAAGGATTTCTTACAGGGGTTGTGTGGACCTGCGATGTTCTATGTGATTGATGTTGTATGTTTGTTTGTGATTATCAAGCATGTATAGTTTAGGTGCTCGCTCGAATTCTCGATCGCATGACTTCGTATGTTGTTCTTTCATGTTAGTCCATGCTAGGTTGTTCCCGTTCGGCATGCTCATATTCATTCTTGTTCTCGTAGTACCATGCTAGGTCTGCTGTATTCTTTCGAGCACGTGTTGGATTGTTTGTTGATTGTTAAGGCGAGTTAGAATTGGGTAGATAGCATCATCCGGGCCCGATGCATAAAGTACCTTGCATCCATGGCAAGGACGTTCGAGACGATTCTCCGTCCTTGGACCCCGTGAGGGATTAGCTATCCCAAGCGGTGAGGCCCCGCAATCTTGGGTGAGGGTGGTAGTTTAAGCGATGCCCCAACGGTCGGGATGATGACTTGGCAATGCCTAGTCCCGGCGGCCGCACGTCCTCGGCGTGTTCGGCGGCAAAGAGCCCTTGATTGCCACTGTTAAGGTAAGGGCGGCTTCACGGTGTAAGCCTACCACGACCCGTTCCTTAGCCTTAGGTGCGGTGGTACAGGCTGACATAGTTCACTTGTCCAGGTCTCACGCCCCTATGTCAGTGACACCGATCCAGAGATTTAGTTAGGCATGGTATCCGGATATGGGCAGCTTGCCACTAGACCCGGCACCCCCCATAGTCCGTAGAAGCACGCGGTGCATGCCTACGCTCATTACAGCGTCGACCGGAGAGCTCCTCGGGATCTTGAGCTAGTGCACCTTTCATTCGATAGTAGATAGGCTGAGGTCGGGACTTGTTTCTCGTATAGGGCGATCTGTGTAGTTATGGTAGTTAATTCCGGACTAAGACCCTGAGTTGGCATCCGAGGTCCAAGTGAGGACTCAAGCTATGTGCTCTTTTCTGTGTTTATATTCATAGCTTGCATACACTCATCTTGATGACCATGTGCATCGTATTGTACCCGGTTGGGGATTCTACTTGAGTAATTCGTTACTCACCCTTATTTTGTGGTTTTCCACAGGTAACCAAGGAGCGAGACAGGATGGCTGAAGGAGGGGCTGTGATCATGGGCACCTGTTGTCACTCTGACACTTTTATTCATTTTATGACTCTTAACTTTATATTTCCCCTGAATGCATGTAGACGGGCACGGAGCCCTAGGACGTTTTCTCATGTTTTTATGGATTCCATCATAGTCGCATCTGAGAAGGTTTTTGAATGGTTTAAATAAATCTCTGATCAGAGTATACTTATAGAAATGTACTTTCCCTGTAACAGGTGCTTGGAAACAGGGACAGGTTTTATTTAATGGTTTTGATGGTTGAATGTTTTAGTTTTACTTGGAATCCGAAAGTTTCTTTGTATATTTTTTCTATTTGAATGCATGCATTGGGGTAAAGGCCCATTTAGAGCCCTTTTGGGGTCGGGTCTTTACAGCTTGAGCCTGGCAAAGCTCTCATCACACCTACCGTCCCAAACAAACTCGACACCCTTCCTCGTCAGACGAGTGAGGGGCGAGGCTATGGCGGAAAAGTCCTTAACAAACCGACGGTATTAACCTGCCAAACCCAGAAAGCTGCGTATCTCGGTAACTGAAGTCGGCTTGGCCCACGAACTCACGGCCTCAATCTTCGCTGGATCCACGGTTATACCATCTCTCGAGACTACGTGACCTAGGAAGGTTACTTGCTCCAACCAGAACTCGCATTTGGAAAACTTCGCATAAAGCTGGTTTTCCCTCAAAGCTGTCAACACTTGCCTCAAATGCTCTGCATGATCCTCCCTGGTCCTCGAATAGATCAGAATATCGTCAATGAACACGATGAAGAAGCTGTCCAAAAATGCTTTGAACACCTTATCCATCATGTCCATGAACGCTGTTGGTGCATTAGTCAATCCAAACGACATGACCCAGAACTCGTAGTGTCCATATCTAGATCTGAAAGCTGTCTTAGGAATGTCGGCGTCCCTAATACGCAACTGATGATAACCGGATCTCAAATCTATCTTGGAGAACACGGAAGCTCCCTGAAGCTGATCGAACAAATCATCGATACGGGGCAACGGATACTTATTCTTCACTGTCACCTTATTAAGCTCGCGATAGTCAATGTATAGGCGCATTGAACCATCCTTTTTCTTCACAAACAGCACTGGCGCTCCCCACGGGGACACACTCGGACGGATGAACCCTCGATCTAGCATCTCCTGCAACTGAACCTTCAGTTCCTTCAACTCAGCTGGCGCCATACGATACGGAGCCTTCGAGATAGGGAGGGTCCCTGGCTCGATCTAGCATCTCCTGCAACTGAAGTCAACCTCTCTCTTCGGGGGCAACCCTGGTAACTCCTCAGGAAACACATCCGCAAACTCCCGCACAACCGGCACCTGATCAACAGTCAGTGAGGGGCGGCTCTCTCCGGATAACTTGGCTAGGTAGCCCCAAGCTCCATGAGCTAGCAAACGACGGGCTCTCACAGCTGACACTATCGGCGGGCAACCTCCACCCTGGACTCCACGAAACTTGAAGCTGGGCCGACCCGGCGGCCTGAACACTACTTCTTTCCGGTGGCAGTCAATCAATGCGTGGTTAGCAGCTAACCACTCCATACCAAGAATCACATCGAAACCACTCATAGGCAGAACTATGAGCGTAGCAACAAGCAATTCTCCGGATATCTCTATCCGGCCATCCTTAACCTTATCTTTTACTAACATATTAACTCCCGAAGGAGTTGCAACAGATAACTCAAAACCTAGAGGCTCTAATCTCAACCTAGCATGCTCAGCAAACAATACAGATACAAACGAATGCGTAGAACCAGAATCAAACAAGACAAATGCGCAATGATCCAAAACAAGAAGCGTACCTGCCACTGCGTTATCTGCACGCTCGGCCTCTTGACGGTTCGTAGCGAACACCCGGCCCTGCTGCTGCTGCACAGGCTGAACTGCCATAGCTGGCTGATCACAGAAATGGGCCACATGCCACTCTCTTCCACATCGAAAACACAGCCTGGGCCCGGTCTGACAAGCTCCAAAGTGGGCTCTTCCACAAGTGGCACATGTGGGAACCTTCCTGGGACCGCCCTGCTGGCGAGGCTGGAAACGAGCCGGAACCCTACGCTGATCCCGGTTCTGAAATTGTCCTTGGCGACGCTGGCCGCCTCCTCTGAACTCAAACCTCCTCTTCTGTCCCACTACAGCTGGGACAGGACGCTGCACCGGAGCGGCGACAATCCGCTCAACAGGATACTTTTCGTTGTAAATAGTGGCTAGCTGAACAACTCTAGCATAAGTGTCAGGGGCCTGAGCCCTGACATCCTAAGACACACCCTGCCTCAAACCAGAAATAAACTTTCGAATCTTCAACTCAGGGGTTGCTATCAGCTGCGGAGCAAAATAACCATACTCCGAGAATTTCCTCTCATATTCCTCTATACAATCAGAACCCTGCTTCAGATTTTGGAAAAGTTCTACCATCTTCTCTTGAGCCTCATCACTAATGTACTTGGCCTTAAACTTTGACTTGAAGAATTCCCAAGTAGCAGGTGGAGACCCAGCTGGTCTCTCACTCAGGGTGGACTCCCACCACCATCTAGCTATGCCTCCTAACACATGGGCTGCACACCTCGGCCTCTGAACATCGGGGCACACCATAATTTGGAAGGTGTACTCCAAATGGGCAATCCAACGGGCTACTGCTAACGCATCACCCGTGGCATCAAACTTCTCTGGGTTCCATTTCACGAAATCCTTTAACCATTTGCCAAGCTCCTCGGCACCCTCTGCCACATCTGCCACAAGGGTTGCTGGCTCCTGCGGAGCTGCGCCCTGCTGAAACAAGCGAGTCAACTTCTCGATCTGGGCTCGGGACTCTTCCCGCTGCGCGGCCAACAAAGCCTGGGTCTCTGCCCTCTGGCCACTCAAAAGGTCGACCACCATAGACCTCATAGAATTAGCAAATTCTGCTCCAGGAGCAGTCTCACGGCGCTCAGTCGCCTCAACGCCTACTCGGGGCTCAACAGGGGGAGCTACATGCGGAATGCTATCAGTCTCAGCTTGGAATGATGTTCCTGCAGTATCAGATCCGATCCTGCTACCTCGGCCTCCTCTCAGGCGTCCTCTTCCGGCGTGGGGGATTGGCATGCTGGCGATCTACACCCAAACCAATAACGAGTCAGAACCTGCTCGTCTCCGCTCTACCACACTACACAAGGCATACACTAGATGACAGGTATTGTAAATTCTTAACCCTTTTTCTACAACAAATAGTAAACTTAGGCGTACCTGATGACTGTCGGAGTGCTAGTGATCATGGGAAAACTGACCTACAACAAAGGGTCAATCTACAGAATCTATGACTCTGAGCTCTGATACCAACTGTAAAGACCCGACCCGAATGGGGCATTAAATGGGCCCTTACCCCAATGCATGCATTCAAAGTACAAGGACATCATACAAACATGATTTCGGATTCCAATTAAAAACAAAACATTCAATCATTCAGTTCAAAGCCCGGACAATTTTCCTGAAACCTGTCCCTGTTTCCAAGCACCTGTTCCAAGATAAATACATTTCCAAAGTTTACTCTGATCAGAGATTTATTAAAATCCTTCAAAACCTGTTCAGATACAACCATGCTGGAATCCACAAAACATTTAGAGAACATCCTAGGGCTCCGTGCCCGGCTACATGCATTCAGGGAAAAGTAAAACATAAAGAGTCATAACACAAAATCAGAGTTTGATGACTGGGCCCCATGATCACAGCTCCTCCTTCAGCCATCCTGTCTCGCAACTCGGTTACCTGTGGAAAAACCACAATAATAAGGGTGAGTAACGAATTACTCAGTAAGAATCCCCAACCGGGGTACAATACGATATACATGGTCATCTAGCTGAGCGTATGCAAGCTATGAATATAAACACAGAATAGAGCACATAGCTTGAGTCCATATTTGGACCTCGGATGCCAACTCAGGGTCTTAGTCCGGAATAATCCTCCACACAATCCTTCACACAATACGCCCTATACGAGAAACAAGTCCCGGCCTCAGCCTGTCTACTTTCGAATGAAAGGTACACTAGCTCAAGATCCCGAGGAGCTCTCCGGTCGGCGATGTAATGAGCGTAAGCATGCACCGCGTGCTACTGCAGACTATGGGGGGTGCCGGGTCTAGAGGTAAGCTGCCCATGTCCAGCCACCACGCATAACTAAATCTTTGGATCGGTGTCACTGACATAGGGGTGTGAGAACTGGACACGTAAACTATGTCGGCTGAACACCGCGCACGGGGCTAAGGGCGGGTCGCGTAGGCTTACACCAGAAGCCGTCCTTACCTTAACAGTGGCAATCGGGGGCTACGGCCGAACACGCCGAGGGCGTCCGATCGCTGTCGGGGGCAGGCAATGCCAAGTCATCATCCCGACCGTAGGGGCATTTAACAGTCTGCCACCCTCACCCAAGATTGCGGGGCCAGCCGTTAGGGTTAGCTATTCCCTAACGGGATCAGAGCGGAGCTCCATCTCATACGTCCCTGTCGTGGATGCAAGGTTCGTTATGCACTCGACCCAGATGATGCTATCTACCTACCACTCTAACCTGCCTTAGCATTCAGCAAACAAGTCAATGAAATCCAATACGTGCTCAATAAGAATACAACGAACCTAGCATGATACTACGAAGCAAGAACAGATACGAGCATGCCAGAAAGGAACAACCTAGCATGGATTAACATGAGAATTAACTAGGAAAATCATGCTAATCGGGAATTCAGATTAGAGCACTTAGCTACACATGTCAATAAACACAAACAAGCAATCAATCAACAATCACATATAATATCGCAGGGTCCACACAACTCTGGTAAGAAATCCTTACCTTGGTCGGGGACGATTACACGAAAACCTAAGCTGCGAACAATCTCGAACTAGCTACCGGGAACATAACAAGCACAACACAATTACACACAAAATGTAAATTAAATAAAATAAAATAAAATAAAATAAATAGGCTCGGCTCTGCTTGGCGGCTCAGCTCGGCTCGGCTTGGCGACTCGGCTCGGTGTGAGCGCACGGACACACTGTGCGGGAGGGGCGCGCTTGTATGCCGGGCGCGATCGGTCGCGGCATGGCTCGGTGGTAAGTGCGGCGACAGAGCACGCGATTTGGCGAACACGGGCGATGGAGTGGAAGCTCGAATTCGGGCGATTTGACGAGATTCGACGAGCGATTTGCTGCTGGTTGAACTCCACTACACAAGCTGCACAAAAACCACCCAGCAACTCACTTCAACATGGCCGAAAAATCGAAGTCCAGAAATAGGGGAAAGGGGTCGACGGAAACGAGAAGGAGAAGAAGAAGAAGAAAAGAAGAAAAGGAGAGCTTACCGGAGGGAGACGGTCGGCGAGGGAGCTCCGGCGAATTGGAGTCGGCGAGGGAGAAAACCCGAAGACGCCCTGGTCGGTCGAAGGGAAGCATCGCAAAGAAGGAGAAGAAAATGGAGAATTGAGGGAGAAGCTCGAGCGAGCTGGCTTTTAAACCAAAGGCGCCTCACAACACGCATAAATAAAAGATGGCGCGTTTAAGTTAACAAAGACGCCCGGTGGCTCAAGTGGCAATGCCACCCGTCTAGCTTCCCAAGTGACCCTGCTTCGAATCTCACTCGACGCGCTATTTAACTCCCTATTTCTTTTTGCCTTCTAACAAAGCCAAATATTTTCACCAAGCTTCCCGATCCCATTCAAATCATCTCATAATTTTTCCAGCAATTAACAAAGAAATAATCGGCCCTGTCGGCCTGACCAAATTACCAAAATGCCCCTGGGCAACCCGGGAAGACCGGGATGAAATTTCCGGGCCGTTACACTCTCGGACAAACTTTGAGCTTTCAACTCATAAATCTATTCGAGCTTTTTGGTTTTCCCTCCCGAAACAATGTGATGCAGCATTGGAATAGTTTACATTTAACGTTTATGCCAAATCTTTGGAACAAGTCGTGTAAGGACGAACTTTATGTTTTCAACGCATAAATCCTTCCGATGTTTTTGGTTTTACCTCGCGAAACATGGTGAGTCGACATTGGAATATTTTACATTGAACGGTCTTGTCAAAAGCTCGGAAAAAATGCTCTCGGGACGAACTTTAGGTTTTAAACTCTGAAATCTATTCGAGTTTTTTGTTTTAGCTCCCGAAACATCGTAATGCAACATTGGAATATTTTGTGCAAGACGCTTGGGCCAAAAAATTAAAACAAACACTCTCGGGACAAACTTTGGGATTTCAACTCATAAATCTATCCGAGCTTTTTTGTTTTCCCTCCCAAAACATTGTGATGCAGCATTGGAATAGTTACACTTAACGTTTATGCCAAATCTTTGGAACAAGTCGTGTAAGGACGAACTTTATGTTTTCAACGCATAAATCCTTCAGATGTTTTTGGTTTTACCTCGCGAAACATGGTGAGAAGACATTGGAATATTTTACATTGAACGGTCTTGTCAAAAGCTAAAAAAAAAAAGCTCTCGGGACGAACTTTAGGTTTTAAACTCTCAAATCTATTCGAGTTTTTTGTTTTAGCTCACGAAACATCGTAATGCAACTTTGGAATATTTTGTGCAAGACGCTTGGGCCAAAAAATTAAAACAAACACTCTCGGGACAAACTTTGGGCTTTCAACTCATAAATCTATCCGAGCTTTTTGGTTTTCCCTCCCGAAACATTGTGATGCAGCATTGGAATAGTTTACATTTAACGTTTATGCCAAATCTTTGGAACAAGTCGTGTAAGGACGAACTTTATGTTTTCAGCGCATAAATCCTTCCGATGTTTTTGGTTTTACCTCGCGAAACATGGTGAGTCGACATTGGAATATTTTACATTGAACGGTCTTGTCAAAAGCTCGAAAAAAACGCTCTTGGGACGAACTTTAGGTTTTAAACTTTGAAATCTATTCGAGTTTTTTTTAGCTCCCGAAACATCGTAATGCAACATTGGAATATTTTTTGCAAGACGCTTGGGCCTAAAAATTAAAACAAACACTCTCGGGACAAACTTTGGGCTTTCAACTCATAAATCTATCCGAGCTTTTTGGTTTTCCCTCTCGAAACATTGTGATGCAGCATTGGAATAGTTTACATTTAACGTTTATGCCAAATCTTTGGAACAAGTCGTGTAAGGACGAACTTTATGTTTTCAGCGCATAAATCCTTCCGATGTTTTTGGTTTTACCTCGCGAAACATGGTGAGTCGACATTGGAATATTTTACATTGAACGGTCTTGTCAAAAGCTCGAAAAAAACACTCTCGGGACGAACTTTATGTTTTAGACTCTGAAATCTATTCAAGTTTTTTGTTTTAGCTCCCGAAACATCGTAATGCAACATTGGAATATTTTGTGCAAGACGGTTGGGCCAAAAAATTAAAACAAACACTCTCGGGACAAACTTTGGGCCTTCAACTCATAAATCTATCCGAGCTTTTTGGTTTTCCCTCCCGAAACATTGTGATGTAGCATTGGAATAGTTTACATTTAACGTTTATGATATGGCAACCCTAATTCTCAGCCCAAAGATCCAAGCTTATGATGAAGCAAGAACCCTTGAATTAAGAGATTAAACCCTCCTTATAGATTTGGGAACAACCAAGAGAAAAGGCTAGAATTTGATTACCTCTTAAGATCAATGATCTAGAAGCAAGATATGGAAGATCTTGTTCTAGATTGAGTGACTCCACAATCAAGCTTGATCAAAATTTGGATTGAATGGCTCAAATGCATTCTATCACAAGATTGCAAGGGAAACTTAGAAAAAGAGACAAAGAACATGCCCTAAAATTCTAAGAAAATGATCTCTTGTAGAGAGCTAATTTTCATTCATTCAAAATCTGAGTTTTACAACTTACTTCATGGCTATTTATAGCCTATGAAAGTTAAACCTAAAATAAAGAAACCAACATAATTACCATAATGCCATTGTTGCAAAATATAACCTAAAACATTAAAAAGAAGATTTTAAACATAGACTTGCATAAAAGCTCCTAAAATCTGAAAATTGATGTTTGTGTTGCCAACTCTAACATTTGTATTTCCCCTTGTCGAATGATTAAGGCATTTAAATCAAGTCAAAGGTCATTAATTCCATGGACAACTTCAATCTTGCATACATTGACTTCCAAAGCATCAAATGGTTCATCTTCCGTTGAAATGGTCTCTAGCACATGAAATGAATTTTGAATTGAAGCTATCCACTGTCGAAGGTGAAGAATGAATGCTTGTTGAATCTTCTTTGCTTTGGATCGTGTAATAGGTCCAAGTGCAACTTGTGGAACTCTATGATCCTTATCATCTTCCCCCTCTTCGAAAGGATTCGTCCTCGAATCTGGAAAATCATTACCTACATCAAAAGGACTCAAGTCAGCAACATTAAAAGTAGAACTCACTGAAAAGTCACCTGGAAGATCGATTTTGTAGGCATTGTTGTTAATCCTCTCAAGAACTTGAAAAGGACCATTTCCTCTTGGATGTAACTTGGTCTTCCGTTGATATGGAAATCTCTCCTTTCGAAAATGAACCCAAACCCAATCTCCTGGTTTAAAAATGAGTTCCTTTCGTCCTTTGTTAATTCGCGAAGCAACTTGGAAATTTTGTTTCTCAATTCTCTCTTTCACATCCTTGTGCAAATTCTTGATCAAATCTCCTTTATTTGTAGCTGCATCACTCACAAAAACATTAGAAGGAATAGGAAGCAAATCAAGAGGAGTAAGTGGATTAAATCCATAAACAACTTCAAAAGGAGAACAATGAGTGGTACTATGAATTGCTCTATTGTATGCAAACTCTACAAATGGCAAGCATTTCTCCCAAGACTTAATGTTCTTAGAAATAATAGCTCTAAGCAAAGTTCCTAAAGTTCTATTAACCACCTCAGTTTGCCCATCAGTTTGAGGATGACATGTGGTTGAAGCTTGATGAGTTTAGTGCCCAATTTACCCCATAATACTTTCCAAAAGTGACTTAAAAATTTAACATCCCTATGACTAACAATAGTTTTAGGAATTCCATGTAATCTTACTACTTCTCTAAAGAAAATATCAGCCACTTGCTTTGCAACATCCGTTTTGTTACATGCTATAAAATGAGCCATTTTACTTGTAACAGCCCAGTTTTCTATCCCAGTTTTCGAGGTGCCTTCGGGTCAAGATTCAGTTGTTTGGGTGGGTCATTAGAGCGGTTTTGACCCTTGGGGGTATTTTGGTCTTTTGGCTCTCTGTGCAGGATTTGTGGTTTTTCAGGCTTCGAGGTAGCTCCTACCTTTGTCGAAGCTGGTTTGTTATTGCTTGCGAGTCCCGAGATGTTTGGGCTAGTCGTTTGGGAGTTCGGTTGTGATTTGGGTTTTTGGGCAAAGTGTTGGTTGGTTGTGTGCTTCCTTTGGGATTCGAGCCCGGGCCCTTGGTGTTGATTTGGGAGTTGGATTTTAGTGAGTTTTATTTATTGGGAGAGGTTGCTTCAGCCGGGTCTCGAAGGAGGAAGCCGGGAAATGGGATTTTTAAGGATAAAAGTGGATAAGGATGGATTTTGGATAAAATCCTTATTTTTCCTTTTATTTCCCATTTTCCTTTTCTTTTCCAAATTCATTTTCTTTTCTTTTCTTTTTTTCCCCAAATTAACTTTCTCCCTCCTTCTCTCTCTCTCTCTTTCTCTCTTTTCTCTTTTCTCTCTCTCTCTCTCTCCCCCGAGCACCCCAGCCCGAGCAGGCGGCCAGCCCCATTCCCGGCCCATCCTTGTCACCGCCGCGCTTGCAAGCCGAGACGCCCAGATCGCAGCAGCCGAGAGAAGCCCGTCGCCCAACAGCCGAGCTCGCACGTCGTCGCACCAGATCCGCCCGAGCAGCAGCGCCGTCGCACCAGATCCGCCCGAGCTGCAGTGTCGTCGCTCGTCGTCGCACCAGATCTACCGAGCTAGACGCCCGTCGCACGCCCCAGCACGCCGTCGCTCGCCGTCGCAGCCCGCGAGCTCACCAGCGGCCGAGCTCGTCACGCCCAGGTCGCGCGTCTTCGCCCAGACGTTCGCCGAGTCCGCGCGCCTTCGCCGTGCCGCTCCAGCGCGTGTCCGCGCGCGCAGCCGCGCCCTAGCGCCTGCCCAGCGCCCAGTCCAGCTGCACCAGCCCGCCAGCAGTGCCCAGCCTCGTGTCGTCGTGCCGTGTGAGTGCTCCCGAGCCGAGCCTGCTGTTTTATTTTATTTTTAGGGCTATTCTATGATTATTGATGTGTTTTCTTGGTTCGTTATAGGTAGCTCGTGTTCGATCGCAGCTTAGGTTTCTTGTGTTTAGAGGTATTTCGACCAGGTAAGGATTTCTTACCGGAGTTGTGTGGACCCTGCGATATTATATGTGATTGCTGATTGTATGCTTGTTGGTGTTTATTGACATGTTTCCTGATAAGTGCTCTATTATGAATTCCCGACTGGCATGATTTCCTATGTTGTTTCTCATGTTAGTCCATGCTAGGTTGTTCCTTTCTGGCATGCTCGTATCTGTCCTTGCTTCGTAGTATCATGCTAGGTTCGTTGTTTTCTTCTTGAGCACGTTTTGGATTTTATGAAATTGTTTGCTGATTGTTAAGGCAGGTTAGAGTTGCAGGTAGATAGCATCATCCGGGCCTGATGCATAAAGTACCTTGCATCCATGGCAGGGACGTCGAGACAGTTCTCCGTCCCTGAACCCCGTTAGGGTTTAGCTAACCCGACCGGTAGGCCCTGCAATCTTGGGTGAGGGTGGCGGTGTTAAATGCCCCGGTGGTCGGGATGATGACTTGGCATTGCCTCGTCCCGGCGATCGGCACGTCCTCAGCGTGTTCGGCCGTAGCCCTTGATTGCCACCTATTAAGGTAAGGACGGCTTCCTGGTGTAAGCCTACCCGACCCGTTCCTTAGCCCTAGGTGCGGTGGTTCAGGCTGACATAGTTTACGTGTCCAGGTCTCACACCCCTATGTCAGTGACACCGATCCAAAGAATTAGTTAGGCGTGGTGACTGGACATGAGCAGCTTGCCTCTAGACCCGGCACCCCCCATAGTCTGCAGTAGCACGCGGTGCATGCTTACGCTCATTACTGCGTGGCCGGCCGGAGAGCTCCTCGGGATCTTGAGCTAGTGTACCTTTCATTCGACAAGAGATGAAGCGGTGAGGCCGGGACTTGTTTCTCGTATAGGGCGACTTGTGTATTGTGTGGATGTGGTGATTGATTTTCGGACTAAGACCCTGAGTTGGCATCCGAGGCCCAAGTGTGGGCTAAGCTATGTTCTCTATACGTGTTTATATTCATAGCTTGCATATCTTTACGCTAGATGACCATGTATATCGTATTGTACCGGTTGGGGATTCTTCTTGAGTAATTCGTTACTCACCCTTATTATGTGGTTTTCCACAGGTAACCATGGTGCGAGACAGGATGGGTGGAGGAGGAGCTGTGATCATGGAAACCCGTTGTTCAACTCACGAGTCTTATGTTTATGTTTATGATTTAAATGTCCTCTGAATGCATGTAGTTGGGCACGGAGCCCTAGGGTGTTTTCGAATGAATTTCCGGATTCTAGCATTGTTGTAACTATTGCAAAGCTTGTATGTTTTAAATAAATCTCACGATCAGAGTATGTTTTGGAAATGTATTTGTCTTGGAGCAGTGCTTAGTAATGAGGGACGAGTTTGAGGAATTTATGTGGATTTTTAAATGGATGTTTTCATATTTTATTTTTACTTAGAATCCAAACACCATCTTGCAAATTTTTACGTAGATTTGTATGCATGCATTGAGGTAATGGCCTATTTAGAACCCCATTCGGGTCGGGTCATTCTGGTTGGTATCGAGCTCAGAGTCATAGATTCTGTAGACTTACCTTTTGTTGTAGGTCGTTTTTCCATGATCATCAGCACTCCGACAGTCATCAGGTACGCCTAAGTTTACTATTTGTTGTTGAAAAAGGGTTAAGAATTTACAATACCTATCATCTAGTGTATGCCTTGTGTAGTGTTGTGGAGCGGAGCGAAAGCGAGTTACGACTCGTTGTTGGTTTGGGTTTAGAGCGCCATCATGCCAACTTCCCGCAGTGTGTGATGTATGTTGTGGCTTGTTGAGGTATCCAGACAGATTCGGATGCCCTGGGACGTCGTCCCCGTGGGAGGCAGAGCTTAGACTCCCGTAGGCCAATTGTGGCCCAGTTGTTGGTTTTCCTCTAGTGAGAGGGTGGAGGTGCTTTGCCTTGGAGTGCCACTCCAAGAGAGGAGTTAGCTATGGCTGTGCTTATGTGGATGTTTGTGGAGCAGGTCCCCGTGTGGACCAGCCTAGGTAGCTCAAGTGTTGATCTTGAGCCTTAGCAGATTGTTTGATTGCCCAGTGAGTAGCTGCAGAGTTGGCAGCCTTCGAGGAGATTGTTGAGGCATCTTTGTGCTCCTGTAAAGTGTTGTTGTTTGCAGCCAGTAAGCCGGAACCCTGTGGTTAAGGGTGCAGTGTGCAGTGTTCCCTTCGGATTGGATCCGTTGGTGTTTTCCTCAGATGTTTGGTAGAGTTGAGCACTCTTCCTTTGGTGAGCTCCTGGAGTGGAGCTAGCTGCTGCATGTTGAGAGAGCCGACCAGAGTTTTGTTGAGCATCATGTGGAGGTGCAAGAGTAGGCGGTGAGCCTTCGGTTTGATGAGATGCCATAGGCATGGTTTTTGAGTTTGAGCCCTGTATGCCTAGCCAGAGTTATTGTCACTTGAGGTTGTGATCTTGTTTGCCCCATTGGTAGTAAGATGTGGTTTTGGTAGTAGTGGCACTTGAGGTGCATTGGTTGGTGTGCCGCTTTGGCACTAAGTCTGGTTCAGGCTTGAGTTTGGCTTGGGTATAGCAGATGGTTCTATGCCGTCCGGAGTTCAGTGCACTCCTTTAGCCTTGGATCCGTTTATGGCAGATGCACCTGTTTAGGTCGTGCCAGAGGGCTAGTTCAGTGGTAGTCGATGGACTACAAGCGAGAGGATGCTCGAGAGGAGCCGGAGCCGGAGCCTTTTCCCAGTGTTACTGGAGGTTGAGTAAGTCAGCAGGTTGGCGGTTGGTAATTGTTTGTGGGCGTGATTCTCTCGCTAGTGTTAAGGCCAAGAGATTTCTTTGTGGTTGGTAGTGCGGTCAACTACCTTAGAGTGCCTAAATCTGAGGAGAGTTGAGCGTTGTAGATGCGAGTTTGGTCCAGCTGAGGGACCATGAGTTGGATGTCGATGAGGCGAGTTGGATGCCTTGTGAGAGGTTTCGGATGCCTTTTTGGGTAAGAACCCTTGGTAGAGGCTTGGTATAAAGTAAGTTCGGTTTGGCATTGTTATGCTTTGGTAGAGCAAGGTTGCCTCAGCTTCGAGTATCGTGTGGAGATGGAACTTTTGGTATTCCTTGGATTGTTTGTATCTCTGCCAGGAGTTAGCGTTGCTTTTTTTGGAAAAGCGCTTGTTAGTCTTGGATCTCTGAAGGAAGGTTGAGAGTTGTGCACACAAGTGTGTTATGTGTGGTTCGTTCTGTGGCGAGAGTTTCAGATCCTTGTAGAGTTGCTTTGGAGATCTAGTGCTCAGTTTCTGGAGAAGTTGGACTCCAGGTGGATGTTGTAAGGCTTCAGCGAGGTGGTAAGGATACCGTGCTCATGATATCAGGTTGTTGCTTAGGCAAGATTTGTTAAGTTGGACCTAAGCTTGGTTGGCGGATCTTTTTGTTGATCGTTGGTTGGAGTTCAGTTGGAAACTGAACAAGAGCGGTGGTAGCTAAGCCGCGTGGTTTCTGATCGTCATGGCTAAGAGAGTTGTTCGGATCCTTCCTTGGGTAGAAGTTATGTTGTGGCCGATGCTTTGAGTAGGAGGATGACACATTCTGTAGCGTTTTGGGTCCTCTAGGTTCCCAAGGAGTTGGAGTTGGCCAGCATGGTTGGGATGCTGGAAATTGGAGTTGTTTGTTCAGGCAGTTTTCTGTTAGATCGTTTGCCGGCAGTGTGTGTGTCGAGGGTTGTCAGAGAACCCTAGGTTGTGGAGAGCCTCTCTAGAGCTCAGTCAGGCCCTAGTAGAGAGTTTCAGTTGGCTAGCTGGAGGCGTGTGGTTTGTAGCCTCGGTTGAGTTGCTAGCAGTCTTGGTAGACTAGCAAGCTAGTGTTTGTTTGGAGTAAAGTCCGGATTGGTTCCGGTGTGGTGGCAAGTTGATGCTTGGTGTTGACCAAGGTGTGGTTTGGAGTTGCTAGAGATTAGTTTTGCTCGTGGGGCGAGTGGTTTGTGCCCTGTTGTTGCCCCGTGAGTTTTAGATGTCGTTGCTTTAGCAGAGCAAGACAGTGAGCATATGTGGAGCTCTCTGTCCTTCGGTTGTCTGCTTGTAAGAGCCGTTTCCTTCGGGGAGTTGTCAGGTTACTCCCTTGGTCTTGGAATTGATGGTAGTGGTGCTAGCAAGAAGGGAATAGTTTGTTGGCTGCTTGGAAGCAGTCGTTTGTTCAGTTAAGCGGATTCTTGGATGGTGTTTAGAGGCTGCAGTAAAGGTTGTTCTGCCTCTTGTGAGTGTTTGGCCAAGATTTGGTTCTCTTGTTGTTTCGAGAGCTAGTTCGGTTCTAGCTGGAGGGCGTTGCCCTGAGGTTTTGTTCCTAGTCAGAAAGTTTTGGGAGTTGATCCCTCCCTCGGCAGTTGAGTAAGTATTATTAGTTCTGGATTGGTGATTCGATTGGTTGAGTTTTCCCTTGGGTGTTGCTTCCAAGAGAGTTGGTTGCTGTTGCCTTGGGTTTGAGCAAGTCAGCGAGCTTGTGTGAAGTTCATTTGCCCCATACAGGAGTTTGCTTCTTTGGGAAGTCGTTTCCCGTTTGGCAGAAGTCAGCTTAGCTCCTGAGTTGTGAAGTTGATCAGAGTAGCGCAGCGGTCAGCCCAGCGAGAGGGTCCCTGCTCTGTGTTGTTAGCAAGCAAGAGTTGTTTGTTCCCGCAAGGGCGGAGGCCAGCCAGTAAGAGTTGAGTTGTTCTGGCAAGTTGTTGGTTCTTTGGAGATTGAAGATTTCCTTTCCCCCTAGCCTCTGTGGTGGTTGAGTTGCTCCTTGGATGCCAGCCTCGAGTGTTAGCTCCTGAGGTAGTCTTGCGGATTCGTGTGGCTCAGGATCCGTAAGCTTGGAGGTTGTCGTCATCCGTTTTCCTTGTTAGGTTTCGGGAGTGGAGCTTCTGGTTGGAAGATGAGTTTGGCCTAAGCGAAAAGGAGAAGTCTTTTGAGTAGCCAGTTGGATTTTAAGAGTTGAGTGGTAGCGTGGAGGCGAGCGTTGCTCGTTATAAGTTTGGGTTGAGTTCTGCTGAGCAAGCCCTTCTCGGGCTTTGTTCCTAGTTGTTGTGCGTTCGCAGTTGGCGTTAGCAGAGCCGCGTTTGAGTGAGTTGGCACAGAGGTGCCGTGGCTTGGTTGGTAAAGCTGTTGAATTTGTTTTCCTCAAGGTGTTGTGCCGCGGTTAGCTGCGTGATGGTTTAGTCCTTGCAGCCCGAGATTTTTCCTTGAGGGGAATGTTGGTTGTCCCTTGCCTGGCAGTGTTTTCTTTGGCCAGTTGTTGGTAGTTTTGCTCCGTAAAGTTTGCGTTCGGCCGATGAGGAGTTCTAGTTTGTTGGTTTGGCCGAGTGAAGCCTGTGCCTGGCCCTTGTCTTTTAAAGGTGGCCGTAGCTGAAGTTTCAGCTGGTGTGAGTGTTGTTAGCCGTCTGGTGTACCAGGATGGTGCCCCTTGCCTTTGGTTCGACGTTTTCTCCTTAAGATGGTTGCTTAAGTGTTGTGGTCGTGTTCTACTTGGAGAAGTTTGCTTTTTGGATCAGTCGCCAGTTGGTGATTCGATTGTTTCTCATTAAGGCTGTAGGCAAGATTTGAGGTTCGCTGGTCTCTGTGAAGTAGGGTAGGCCGTTTGGTTTTGGAACCTTGAAGGTTCAGTTGTTTGGCCAGTTTGTTGTAAGGTTGAGTTTGTTTGTTGTCAGTTGTGAGCTTCCTTAGGAGTTTTGCCAGTGCGTGGTGTAGAGTTTCAGAGCTTGTGGCCAGTCCTCGAGTTTGCTGTGAGTAGCACCGTTTTAGAGTTGGTGCGAGTTGAGGACGTGGTTTTCCGTCTAGTTTTTCGCATTTTTTTTCCTTCGGTGTTCAGCGTTTGGCAGTCTGGATGGCATTCTGCCTTTGAGTTTTTTTAGGACCCAAGAGGGTTTGGTTTTCGGAGAAGGTTGGTGCTGTTTTAGCCGAGAAGTTCAGTTGGTTTGGTTTCTGTGGAGTTTTCCTAGAGCTGCTTCGTCTTAGAACTTTCGAGGACGAAAGTCTTAAAAGGAGGGAGTATTGTAACAGCCCAGTTTTCTATCCCAGTTTTTGAGGTGCCTTCGGGTCAAGATTCAGTTGTTTGGGTGGGTCATTAGAGCGGTTTTGACCCTTGGGGGTATTTTGGTCTTTTGGCTCTCCATGCAGGATTTGTGGTTTTTCAGGCTTCGAGGTAGCTCCTGCCTTTGTCGAGGCTGGTTTGTTATTGCTTGCGAGTCCCGAGATGTTTGGGTTAGTCGTTTGGGAGTTCGGTTGTGATTTGGGTTTTTGGGCAAAGTGTTGGTTGGTTGTGTGCTTCCTTTGGGATTCGAGCCCGGCCCCTTGGTGTTGATTTGGGAGTTGGATTTTAGTGAGTTTTATTTATTGGGAGAGGTTGCTTCAGCCGGGTCTCGAAGGAGGAAGCCGGGAAATGGGATTTTTAAGGATAAAAGTGGATAAGGATGGATTTTGGATAAAATCCTTATTTTTCCTTTTATTTCCCATTTTCCTTTTCTTTTCCAAATTCATTTTCTTTTCTTTTATTTTTTTCCCCAAATTAACTTTCTCTCTCCTTCTCTCTCTCTCTCTTTCTCTCTTTTCTCTTTTCTCTCTCTCTCTCTCTCCCCCGAGCACCCCAGCCCGAGCAGCCGGCCAGCCCCACCGCCGGTCAGCCTTGTCGCGTCATGACGCCAAAGTGCCGAGACGCTGATCGCGGAAATGAGAGAAGCCCGTCGCCCAGCAGCCGAGCTCGCACGTCGTCGCACCAGATCCGCCCGAGCAGCAGCGCCGTCGCTCGTCGTCGCACCAGATCTGCCGAGCCAGACGCCCGTCGCACGCCCCAGCACGCCGTCGCTCGCCGTCGCAGCCCGCGAGCTCACCAGTGGCCGAGCTCGTCACACCCAGGTCGCGCGTCTTCGGCCAGACGTTCGCCGAGTCCTCGCGCGTTCGCCGTGTCCGCCCGCCTTTGTCGTGCCGCTCCAGCGCGTGTCCGCGCGCGCAGCCGCGCCCCAGCGCCTGCCCAGCGCCTACCCAGCGCCCAATCCAGCTGCACCAGCCCGCCAGCAGTGCCCAGCCTCGTGTCGTCGTGCCGTGTGAGTGCTCCCGAGCCGAGCCTGCTGTTTTATTTTATTTTTAGGGCTATTCTATGATTATTGATGTGTTTGCTTGGTTCGTTATAGGTAGCTCGGGTTCGATCGCAGCTTAGGTTTCTTGTGTTTAGAGGTCTTTCGACCAGGTAAGGATTTCTTACCGGAGTTGTGTGGACCCTGCGATATTATATGTGATTGCTGATTGTATGCTTGTTGGTGTTTATTGACATGTTTCCTGATAAGTGCTCTATTATGAATTCCCGGTTAGCATGATTTTCCTGATTAATTCTCTTGTTAATCCATGCTAGGTTGTTCCTTTCTGGCATGCTCGTATCTGTTCCTTGCTTCGTAGTATCATGCTAGGCTCGTTGTATTCTTATTGAGCACGTATT
This sequence comes from Sicyos edulis, assembly GCA_036507275.1. NCBI lineage: Eukaryota > Viridiplantae > Streptophyta > Magnoliopsida > Cucurbitales > Cucurbitaceae > Sicyos > Sicyos edulis. Next base: position 18,303,803 of record CM071857.1, on the reverse strand, counting down.
GGATTTTATGGAATTGTTTGCTGATTGCTAGGGCAAGTTAGAGTTGCAGGTAGATAGCATCATCCGGGCCTGATGCATAAAGTACCTTGCATCCATGGCAGGGACGTCGAGACAGTTCTCCGTCCCTGAACCCCGTTAGGGTTTAGCTAACCCGACCGGTAGGCCCTGCAATCTTGGGTGAGGGTGGCAAACTGTTAAATGCCCCAACGGGCGGGATGATGACTTGGCCTTGCCTCGTCCCCGGCAGTCGGCACGTCCTCAGCGTGTTCGGCCGTAGCCCTTGATTGCCACCTGTTAAGGTAAGGACGGCTTCCTGGTGTAAGCCTACCACACGACCCATTTCTTAGCCCGGTGCGGTGGTTGGTGACATAGTTTACGTGTCAGTCTCACACCCCTATGTCGGTGACACCGATCCAAAGAATTAGTTAGGCGTGGTGGATGGACATGGGCGGCTTGCCTCTAGACCCGGCACCCCATAGTGCTGCGAGAGCACGCGGTGCATGCTTACGCTCATTACACAGCGCCCGACCGAGAGCTCCTCGGGATCTTGAGCTAATGTACCTTTCATTCGACGATGAGAGCGGTGAGGTCGGGACTTGTTTCTCGTATAGGCGACTTGTGTATTGTGTGGATGTGGTGATTGATTTCGGACTAAGACCACGAGTTGGCATCCGAGGCCCAAGTGTGGGCTAAGCTATGTGCTCTATTCTCGTGTTTATATTCATAGCTTGCATATCTTTCTCGCTAGATGACCATGTATATCGTATTGTACCCCGGTTGGGGATTCTTCTTGAGTAATTCGTTACTCACCCTTATTATGTGGTTTTCCATAGGTAACCATGGTGCGAGACAGGATGGGTGGAGGAGGAGCTGTGATCATGGAAACCCGTTGTTCAACTCTGAGTCTTATGTTTATGTTTATGATTTAAATGTCCTCTGAATGCATGTAGTTGGGCACGGAGCCCTAGGGTGTTTTCTGAATGAATTTTCGGATTCTAGCATTGTTGTAACTATTGCAAAGCTTGTATGTTTTAAATAAATCTTTGATCAGAGTATGTTTTGGAAATGTATTTGTCTTGGAACAGGTGCTTGGAAATAGGGACAGGTTTCAGGAATTTATGTTGATTTTTAAATGGATGTTTTCATATTTTAGTTTTTACTTAGAATCCAAACACCATCTTGCAAATTTTCTGTAGATTTGTATGCATGCATTGAGGTAATGGCCTATTTAGAACCCCATTCGGGTCGGGTCGTTACATTACTAAATCTATCAACCACAACAAAAATACCATCTTTACCCCTTTTTGTTCGCGGCAAACCAAGGATAAAATCCATAGATATATCAGTCCATGGTTCATTAGGTACATTCAAAGGAGTATACAATCCATTTGGTTGGGTTCTAGACTTAGCCTCTTTGCATTTAAAACGTTGACTACAAACCTTATGAACATGTTTCATCTTAGGCCAAAAAAAATGTTCATGCAACATATCATAAGTTTTATGAATCCCAAAATGTCCCATTAAGCCACCACCATGGGCCTCTTTCACAAGTAAATCTCTTATAGAACAATTAGGAACACAAAGTTTATTTTTCTTAAACAAATATTCATGAAAGACATAATAATCATCCAAAACGTTTCCAACTCGACAAGATGCAAAAATTGGTCCAAAATCTTTGTCAGATTTATATAGCTCTTTAATGTGCTCAAATCCAAGAATTTTTGCAGTAAGAGAAGTAAAGAGATTGTACCTTCTTGACAATGCATCAGCCACGATATTATCTTTGCCTTGCTTATATTTGATCACATAGGGAAATGTTTCAATAAATTCTACCCATTTTGCATGCCGGCGGTTCAATTTACTTTGACCCTTAAGATGCTTCAAGCTCTCATGATCAGTGTGAATCACGAACTCTCTAGGCCATAAGTAGTGTTGCCATACCTGCAATGTACGAACTAAAGCAAACAATTCTTTATCATAGGTAGGATAGTTCAATGTTGCCCCATTTAGTTTTTCACTAAAGTACATCAAAGGCCTTCCATCTTGCATTAAAACAGCACCTATGCCCAAACCACTTGCATCACACTCAATTTCAAATGTCTTTTCAAAGTTAGGCGACAAGTAATGGTGCATTGGTTAATTTCTCCTTAAGTTCATTAAAGGCTTTATCTTGCATTTCCCCCCATTGGAACACAACATTTTTTTTTTACCAAATCATTCAATGGTGCAGCTATGGTACTAAAGTCCTTTATAAACCTCCTATAAAAGCTAGCTAACCCATGAAAACTCCTTACCTCACTTGCATTTGTTGGTGTTGGTCAATCGCGAATTGCCTTAACTTTCTCAATGTCCACTTCTACTCCATTTTTACCAACTATAAAACCAAGAAAGTTAACTTTTTCCATACAAAAACAACACTTATTCAAATTAGCATAAAGTTCCTCATTTCTAAGTGTAGTTAGAAATGGACCTAACATGTTCGACATGTTCAAGCAAAGTCTTTGAATAAATTAGAATATCATCAAAATACACAACAACATACTTTCCTAAATATTCTCTCAAAACATAGTTCATTAAACGCATAAATGTGCTAGGAGCATTAGTTAGTCCAAAAGGCATAACAAGCCATTCATACAACCCAAACTTAGTTTTGAAAGCTGTTTTCCATTCATCACCTACATGCATTCTAATTTGATGATATCCAGATTTTAAATCAACCTTTGTAAATAAGCACGAACCATGCAATTCATCAAACATATCATCTAGTCTAGGAATAGGATGTTGATACTTTCTGATGATTTTGTTGATGGCTCTACAATCCACACACATGCGCCAAGTTCCATCTTTCTTTGGCACCAATATGACAGTAATCGAGCATGGACTCAAACTCTCTCGTACATAGCCTTTATCAATGAGCTCCTCCAACTTGTCTTTGAATTTCCTTGGTCTCGGTTGGATTGGCTCTATAAGTCGCCTATTGGGAATGACAACCCACGGAATGAAGTCTATTTTGTGTTCAATTCCTCGAATGGGAGGTAGTCCTTTAGGTACTTCATCTTGGAACACATCCTCAAAATCTCAAAAAGAGATTGAAACACACTAGGCAAAGAAAGAGTATTATCGTTAGAAGCCAAATACCCTTCCTTGTACATAAGCACAAAGATTGGTTTTGGGAAAACATTGCCCTTCTCACTCTCTCCCACTCTAGCAAAACATCTCACTTTTTTGACTTTTTTTCATTTTCATCACTTTTTTCACTCTCCCTACCACTTTTTCTCTCTTTTATTTTTCGCTATTTTCTCACTCACTTCTTTTTTTCTTTTAATTCTTTTTCTTCATACTCTCTCTCTTTTCCTCCAACTTCAGTTGATCAATATATACATCATTAGAACTTAAAGGTACAAGAGTTGTTTTTCTTCCATCTTTTGTGAAAGAATACCTATTCAAATAACCATCATACATGACCTTCCTATCAAATTGCCAAGGTCTACCAAGCAATATATCTCCAGCGAGCATAGGTAACACATCACAAAGAATCTCATCTTGATATTTTCCTAAAGAAAAAGTAATTAAAGCTTGAGAAACTACCTTCATTGCCCCACTATCATTGAGCCATTGGAGCTTGTATGGTTTAGGATGGTGTTGAATTGGAATTTGCAACCTCTTGATAAAAATGTACTTACGACGTTGGTGCAACTTCCACTATCAATAACAAGAATACAAGGAGTCCCATTAACGAGACATCGTGTATGGAATAAGTTGTCTCTTTGGTCATCAACATCATTCTCCTTAATTTGAGTGGTAAGGAGTCTTCTTGTTACAAGGGCAAAATGACTCCCATCTTCCAATTCTTCCTCATTCTCATTTTCTTTTCATCAATTAACTCATCTTCGTCATTGTCCTCTCCATCGGTGACAACTTGTCCATTTTTAATGATCATGACTCTCTTGTTAGGACAATCACGACTAATATGTCCACTCCTTGACATTTCCAACATTTGATATCTCTATTTCTCTCTCGAACCTCCTTATATCCTTCCATTTTATCCTTGCCTTTAGAACTTTCGGCATTGTCCTTTTGTCAAACTCATACTTGCCTTTTGGCTTCAAATCAACCTTAACATTATTTGCATTCTTTTTCCAAGTATTGGCGAGAAAAAGTAGTAGACTTAGAAGAAGAGTACCTCTTGGAATTCTCCTTCTCCCATGCTAATTGTCCTTCAATTTTTGACAAAGAAGGTGTAACAATTCCTTCATATCAAAGTAAGGTTGTCTATCAACTTGATGAGCCAATTGTCGGTTCAACCCGCCAAGGAACCTAGCCATTGTATCCTCCTCATCTTCGTTAATGCATGCTCTGTTCATAAGGACCTCCATTTCCTTGTAATAATCCTCTACACTTTTGGATCCCTGTTGCAAAGTATAAAGCTTTTGTTTGAGTTCTCGAGAATAATGTTTAGGAATGTACCTTTTTCTCATTAGTGTCTTCAACTCCTCCCATGTTTCAATTGGTTCTTCAAAATTTCTCCTCCATTTGGATTTCAAAGAAGCCCACCAAATATTGGCATAATCAAAAAATTCAGCAACGGCAAGTTTCAACTTCCTTTCTTCACTAAAGTTGTTGCAATCGAAAACATGCTCAATTTTGCTCTCATATTGCAAATACTCCTCCGGATCAGATTTCCCATGGAAAGTAGGAATTTTAAGCTTTACTCCCCCTACTCCTCTTTCATATTGGTTCTCCCTTTCGACCCTTCTAGGTGCTATAATTTCCCTACCCCCTCTTCTTCCTCCTCGTCCCCCTCGACCTAAAACTCTCCCTCCCCGTGGATTGTATCCCGCTAAGAGGTTAACATTATCTTCTCCATCTTCATAATTAAAGTTATCCTCCCTCCCTTGAGGATTTCCTAAAGCTACTTCCATTCGCTCCAACCTATCGCTTAAGGAATTAACCACTTGAGTTAAACGATTAATGACCCCACTTTGAGCTTCTCTCCACCTAGCTTCACTAATCTCCTCTCCATCTCTCCCATCTTGATTCATGGTTGTAAAATAGTAAAATATATATGAAGGACCTCACACACTCAACTCACTAAATTTTACACTCGGAACGCTCGTGTTTATCACACACAAAGGTAGGCTATTTGGGAAAGTGGCTAAAGTTTGATAAAGGTAGGCTAATATGGATAAAGCAAATCTAGTAATAGTGAGCCTTACAAATCAGCCAAGACAAGAAAAATTATGAAATAACAAAATCAAGAACAAAAAGAAATAGAAAGAAAGATAAATGTTCAGATTTTTTTTTCTTTTTTTCGGATATATGGAACACTCAGAAGGTGTAAGGGACCCGACCCGAATGGGGCACTAAATGGGCCCTTACCCCAATGCATGCATTCAAAGTAAAGGACATTAAACAGACATGATTTCGGATTCCAATTAAAACAAAACATTCAAAATAACCCCTTTAAAACTAGACAATTTCCTTGGAACTCCTCCCTCTGTTTCCAAGCACACATTCCAAGATAAATACATTTCCAAAGTATACTCCGATCAGAGATTTCTTAAAATCATTCAAAACATGTTTAGATACAATAATGCTGGAATCCACAAAATAGTCAGAAAACATCCTAGGGCTCCGTGCCCAGCTACATGCATTCAGGGGAAAATAAAAACATCAAGAGTCATATCACAAAATCAGAGTTTGATGACTGAGCCCCATGATCACAGCTCCTCCTTCAGCCATCTTGTCTCGCAATTCGGTTACCTGTGGAAAAACCACAATAATAAGGGTGAGTAACGAATTACTCAGTAAGAATCCCCAACCGGGGTACAATACGATATACATGGTCATCTCAATGAATGTATGCAAGCTATGAGTATAAACACAGAATAGAGCACATAGCTTAGCCCACACTTGGGCCTCGGATGCCAATTTAGGATCTTAGTCCAGAATAATATCACCACACAAGTCGCCCTATACGAGAAACAAGTCCGGCCCGGCCACTCTCTCATCGTCGACGAAAGGTACACTGGCTCACAATCCCGAGGAGCTCTCCGGATCGTATTTGTAATGAGCGTAAGCATGCACCGCGCGTGCTCTGCAGACTATGGGGTGCCGGGTCAGAGGCAAGCCGCCCATGTCCCGATTACCACGCCTAACTAATTCTTTGGATCGGTGTCACTGACATAGGGGTGTGAGACCTGGACACGTAAACTATGTCAGCCTGAACCACCTCACCTGAGGCTAAGGAAACGGGTCGTGGTAGGCTTACACCAGGAAGCCGCCCTTACCTTAACAGGTGGCAATCAGGGGCTACGGCCGAACACACTGAGGACGTGCCGACTACCGAGGACGAGGCAATGCCAAGTCATCATCCCGACCGTTGGGGCATTTAACAGTCTGCCACACTCACCCAAGATTGCAGGGCCTACCGCTTGGGTTGGCTAATCCCTCACGGGGTCCAGGGACGGAGCACTGTCTCGACGTCCCTGCCATGGATGCAAGGTACTTTATGCATCAGGCCCGGATGATGATGCTATCTACCCGCAACTCAAACTCGCCCTAGCAATCAGCAAACAATTCCATAAAATCCAATACGTGCTCAATAAGAATACAACGAGCCTAGCATGATACTACGAAGCAAGGAACAGATACGAGCATGCCAGAAAGGAACAACCTAGCATGGATTAACAAGAGAATTAATCAGGAAAATCATGCTAACCGGGAATTCAGAAACGAGCACCTATTACTAAATATGTCAATAAACACAAGCAAGTAATCAAATATAATATCGCAGGGTCCACACAACTCCGGTAAGAAATCCTTACCTTGGTCGGGGACGATTTGACACGAAAACTTAAATTGCGAACGAACCCGAACTAGCTACCGAGAACCTATCAATCACAACAAAAATCACACAATAGGCCTAAATATAATAAAATAAACAAGGCTCAGCTCGGGAGCAACTCACGAGGCACGACGAACGGGGCAGCAATGGGGCTAGCTGGGCGCGATGGGGCGCAGAAATGGGCTCGTGGGCGCGCTGGCTGCGCGCGCGATGGCGCTGGATGGGCGCGGAGGGACGCGCGGGCGATGCAGATGCGCTGGCGATGCAACGCGACACGGAGCTGAGCGAGGACGCGCGCGCGGGCACGGGTCGATGAGCGGCGTGGCTCGGCGGGCTGGGCTGCAACAGAGCACGCGATTTGGCGATGGAAAGGAAACTCGAATTCGGCCGATTGGAGAGGATTCGACGAGCGATTGTTGTTGGTCGAACTCTCCTACGCGAGCTGCACAAAACCCATCCAGAAAATCACTTCAACACAGCCGGGACAACGAAGTCCAGAAACAGGGGACTCGGATCGAAGGGGAGAAGAAGAAGAAGAAGAAAAGCTTACCTGCTGCCCGGAAATGGATCGACCTTCAAACTGGGGAAGACGAACTCGATCGAATCGGAGCTGGAGAAGGAAGAAATCGCAGGAAATCGCTGTCGGTTGATGAAGGAAATCGCGAAGAGAAGGAGAAGAAAAATGAAGGAGAAGCTTCGGGCGGCTCTGTTTTAAACCGAACGCACGAAAACACGGTTATATACAAGTTGGCACGCTTAGAATCACAAGAGCGCTCAGTGGCTCGATTGGCAGCGACGCTCGCCTAGCTTCCCACGCGACCCTAGCTCGAATCTCACTCGACGCGCTATTTAATTCCCTATTTATTTCCACATTCTTCCAAGCCCAAATGTCTTCACCAAAATTCCCGATCCCATTCAAATCGTCTCATAATTTTTTCGGCAATTAGCAAATACATAACCGGCCCTATCGGCTCGACCAAAATTACCAAAATGCCCCTGGGCCTCCCAGGAAGACCGGGATGAAATTTCCGGGCCGTTACAATATTCCCCCCTTATAAGACTTTCGTCCTCGAAAGTCCCTTAAGATTGGAACAGCTCGGGATAATGCAATCTCATCTCATCCTCCCGCTCCCAAGTGGCTTCCTCGGAACTCTGACTCTTCCACTGAACTTTTACCAACCGGATTTCACGATTACGCAGTGTCTTTGTCTCAAAAGCAAGAATCCCCACTGGCTTCTCCTCGAAGCTCAAATCCTCATTCAGCTGCAAAGGCTCAAAATCAACAATGTGCGACGGGTCCGGCACGTACTATCTCAACATCGAAACATGAAAAACACTGTGCACTGCTGACAATGACGGAGGCAGGGCTAACCGATAAGCAACCTTGCCAATCCTCTCCAGAACCTCAAACGGACCAACAAAACGGGGACTCAGCTTTCCACGCTTGCCAAACCTCAAAACACCTCGCATCGGTGCAACCTTTAGGAATACATGTTGACCAACCTCAAACTCCAAATCCCGACGCCGAACATCAGCGTAACTCTTCTGTCTGCTCTGAGCTGTCAACATACGAGATCTAATCTTCTGCACGGCACCATTAGTCAACTGTAGCAACTCGGGACCCAAAACCTGCATGTCACCAACCACTTCCCAGAGCACAAGAGATCGGCAACGCTTACCATACAAAGCCTCGAATGGAGCCATCTGAATCGTCGACTGATAACTGTTGTTATATGCAAACTCCATCGACATCTGACATCTGGTCCCAAGCGCCCGGAAATCCAACACACAAGCCCTCGAATCACGGTCAGACACAATCCTCACAGGCACACCGTGACAACAAATGATCTGCTCCAAAAACAACTGCGCCCACTGTACCAAGGTATAAGTGTCTCTACCGGGAATGAAGTGTGCGCTCTTAGCCAATCGGTCGACTATCACCCAGATCTAAGAGAACTTCCTCTGAGTCCTCGGCAAACCAGAAATAAAGTCCATGGAGATCTCTTCCCATTTCCACTGAGGCACACTCAGCGGCTGCAACAAACCGACTGGTCTCTGCCTGGGTGCCTTCACTTGCTGACAAGTGAGACATCGACTGACAAACTCCGCAACATCTCTCTTCATACCCATCCACCAGATTGTCTGCTTAAGATCCTGGTACATCTTGGTACCCCCGGGTTGCCAAGCAAACGGGCTGTGGGCCTCTCGAGAGTAACTCGTTGTTCGCAATCCCGCAACATCCGGAACACACAACCGGCCTCGACGCCACCACCGTCGGTGAATATACAAAGTCAAAATCTCCATCAGCACTAACTCTGTCACCCAATCTCTTAAGTGCGGGGTCACTCAGCTGACTATCAATAATCCATTTGTCTAATCGATGGTGGGATCACAACTCAACTACTCTGGCAGTAACCTCACCCAACAACACTGCAATCTCAGCCCGCTCGAACTCTCTCCGTAATCTGGGCTGGGAAATCAACAATACCCCGGAGTGCTACGTCTTCCTACTCAAAGCATCAGCTACAACATTTGCCTTGCCCGAATGGTACAAAATCTCGCATGATCATAATCTTTCACCAACTCTAACCATCTCTCCTCGCTCATATTCGGCTCCTTACGAGCAAACAGATACTTGAGGCTCGGTGATCGGTAAACATCCGAATCCGCTCACCATACGGATAATGCCTCCAAATCTTGGTGCAAACACCACTCATCGCCAACTCCATATCATGAGTCGGATAGTTCGCTCATATGGCTTGGTGGCGGGAAGCATAAGCAATGACCTTCCCGTCTTTGCATCAACACACAATCCAAACCGAACTTGGAAGCATCGGCAGTAAACCACGAAACCACCTGTCCCTCGGGATCGCCAACACTAGTGTTGAAGTCAAGCTCGCGCTTCACCGCAAAGCTCTCATCACACTTATCTGTCCCAAATAAACTCGACACCCTTCCTCGTCGAGGACGAGTGAGGGGCGAGGCTATGGCGAAAAGTCTTAGCAGCACCGACGGTAGTAACTCGCCAAACCAGTAAAGAAAGCGGCTTCTACGAGCAGACAACCGAAGGACAGAGAGCTCCACATACACTCACTGTCTTGCTCCACTAAAGCAACAAGATCAAAATCTCACGGGGTAGCAACAGGGGTCCACCACGAACTGAACCTCCAAATACCAACGGGGCAACTCTCAACCTCCTGAAAACAGGAAGACAACCGACAGGGCACGAACCATTCGCCCCACGAGCAAAACTGACTTCTAGAAATTCCAATCCACACATTGGTTAACACCAAGCATCAACTTGCCTCCACACCGGAACCAATCCGGACTCTACTCCAAACAAATACTAACTTGCTAGGCTACCAAGACTGCCAACAACTCACCCGAGGCTACAAACTACACGGCTCCAGCTTGCCAACTGAAACTCACTACCTGGGCCTGACTGAGCTCTAGAGAGGCTCTTCACAACCTAGGGTTCTCCGACAACCCTCGACACCCACTGCCAACTAACGGACTAACAGCCAACCGCCTGAACAACAACAACTCCTATTTCCCAACATCATAACCATGCTGGCCAACTCCAACTCCTTGGAAACCAAGAGGACCCGAAACGCTACCGAACGCGTCATCCTCCTACTCAGACGACAACCACAACATAGCTTCTACCCAAGGAAAGATCCGAACAACTCTCTTAGTCATGACGATCAACAAGAGGATCCGCCAACCAAGCTTAGGTCCACTTAACAAATCTTGCCTAAGCAACAACCTGATACCACGAGCATGGTAGCCTTACCACCTTACTAAAGCCTTACAACATCCACCTGGAGTCCAACTTTTCCAAGAACTGAGCACCAGATCCCCAAAGCAAACCCTACATGGATCTGAAACTCCTGCCACAGAACGAACAACACAAAACACACTTGTGTGCACAACTCCCAACCTTCATTTAGCGATCCAAGACTAACAAATGCTTTTCCCAAAAGCCACACTAGCTCCTGGCAGAGATACAACCAATCAACGGAACACCCAAAGTTCCATCTCCACACGATGCTCGAAGCTGTGGCAACCTTGCTCTACGAAAGCATAACCATGCCAAACAAAACTTACTTTATACCAAGCCTCTACCAAGGGTGCTTACCCATAAGGCATCCAACTCCTCTCACAAGGCATCCTACTCACCTCATAGGCATCCAACTCATGGTCCCTCAGCTGGAACCCAAACTTGATTCTACGATGCTCAACTCTCCTCAGATTTAGGCACTCGAAGGTAGTTGACCGCACTACCAACCACAAAGATCTCTTGGCCTTAACACTAGCGTGAGATGCACGCGCACTAACACTTACCAACCGTCAACCTGCTTGACTTAGTCAACCTCCAGTAACACTGGGAAAAGGCTCCTCTCGAACATCCTTTCGCTTGAAGTCCTTCGATTACCACTGAACTAGCCCTTTTGCACGACCTACACAGGTGCAACTACCATAAACGGATCCAAGGCTAAAGGAGTGCGCTAAACTCCGAACGGCATAGAACCATTTGCTATGCCCATGCCAAACTCAGGCCTGAACCAGACTTAGTGCCAAAGCGGCACACCAACCAATGCACCTCAAGTGCCACTACTACCAAATCCACATCTTACTACAATGGGGCCAACAAGGTCACAACCTCAAGTGACACGAACTCTGGCTAGGCATACAAGGGCTCAACTCCAACAACCATGCCTAAGGCATCTCATCAAGCTGAAGGCTCACAGCCTACTCTTGCATCAACACATGATGCTCAACAAACTCTGGCCGGCTCTCTCAACATGCAGCAGCTAGCCCTACTCTAGGGCTTACCAAAAGAAGAGTGTTCAATTCTACCAAACAACTGAGGAAACCACCAACGGATTCGGTCAGTAGGGAACACCATTTCTTTGCACCCTTAACTACTGTGGTTAAAACCATCTGGCTGCAAACAACAACACTTTACAGCAGCACAAAGATGCCTCATCAATCTCCTCGAAAGCTACGAACTCTGCAGCCACTCTCTGGGCAACCAAATAATCTAACAAGGCTCAAGATCAACACTTGAGCTACCCAGGCTAGTCCACACGGGGACCTGCTCCACAAACATCCACATCAGCACAACCACAGCTAACTCCTCTCTTGGAGTGGCATTCTAAGGCAAAGCACCTCCACCCTCTCACTAGGGGAAAGCCAACAACTGGGCCACAGTTGGCCTATGGGAGTCCAATCTCTACCTCCCTCTGGAACGATGTCCCAGGGCATCCGAATCTATCTGGATGCCACAACAAGCCACAACATACATCACACACTGCGGGAAGTTGGCATGATGGCGCTCTAAACCCAAACCAATAACGAGTCAGAACCTGCTCGTCTCGGCTCCACAACACTACACAAGGCATACACTAGATGACAGGTATTGTAAATTCTTAACCCTTTTTTTTCTACAACAAATAGTAAACTTAGGCGTACCTGATGACTGTCGGAGTGTTAGTGATCATGGGAAAACGACCTACAACAAAAGGTCAATCTACAGAATCTATGACTTTGAGCTCTGATACCAACTGTAAGGGGCCCGACCCGAATGGGGCACTAAATGGGCCCTTACCCCAATGCATGCATTCAAAGTAAAGGACATTAAACAGACATGATTTCGGTTTCCAATTAAAACAAAACATTCAAAATAACCCCTTTAAAAACTAGACAATTTCCCTGGAACCTGTCCCTGTTTCCAAGCACCTGTTCCAAGATAAATACATTTCCAAAGTATACTCCGATCAGAGATTTCTTAAAATCATTCAAAACATGTTTAGATACAATAATGCTGGAATCCACAAAATAGTCAGAAAACATCCTAGGGCTCCGTGCCCGGCTACATGCATTCAGGGGAAAATAAAAACATCAAGAGTCATAACACAAAATCAGAGTTTGATGACTGAGCCCCATGATCACAGCTCCTCCTTCACCATCCTGTCTCTTGCATTCGGTTACTGTGGAAAAACCACAATAATAAGGGTGAGTAACGAATTACTCAGTAAGAATCCTCAACCGGGGTACAATACGATATACATGGTCATCTCGATGAATGTATGCAAGCTATGAGTATAAACACAGAATAGAGCACATAGCTTAGACCACACTTGGGCCTCGGATGCCAATTTAGGGTCTTAGTCCGAAATAATATCACCACACAAGTCGCCCTATACTAGAAACAAGTCCGGCCTCGGCTCACTGCTCTCATCGTCGACGAAAGGTACACTAGCTCACAATCCCGAGGAGCTCTCGAATGGCGCTGTAATGAGAGTAAGCATGCACCGCGTGCTCTGCGAACTATGGGGGGTGCGGGTCAGAGGCAAGCCGCCCATGTCCGATCCACCACGCCTAACTAATTCTTTGGATCGGTGTCACCGACATAGGGGGTGTGAGACTGGACACGTAAACTATGTCACTGAACCACCGCACTTTGAGGCTAAGGAAGCTGGTCGTGGTAGGCTTACACCAGAAGCCGCCCTTACCTTAACAGTGGCAAATCGGGGGCTACGGCGAACACGCCGAGGACGCGTGCCGACCGCCGGGACGAGGTAATGCCAAGTCATCATCCCGACGGTTGGGGCATTTAACGATCGCCACCCTCACCCAAGATTGCGGGGCCTACCGGCAGGTTAGCTAATCCCTCACGGGGTCCAGGGGACGAGCATCGTCTCGACGTCCCCGCCATGGATGCAAGGTACTTTATGCATCAGGCCCGGATGATGCTATCTACCTGCAACTCTAACCTGCCCTAGCAATCAGCAAACAATTCCATAAAATCCAATACGTGCTCAATGAGAATACAACGAGCCTAGCATGATACTACGAAGCAAGGAACAGATACGAGCATGCCAGAAAGGAACAACCTAGCATGGATTAACAAGAGAATTAATCAGGAAAATCATGCTAACCGGGAATTCAGAAACGAGCACCTATTACTAAATATGTCAATAAACACAAGCAAGCAATCAATCAGCAATCACATATAATATCGCAGGGTCCACACAACTCGGGTAAGAAATCCTTACCTTGGTCGGGGACGATTTGACACGAAAACTTAAATTGCGAACGAACCCGAACTAGCTACCGAGAACCTATCAATCACAACAAAAATCACACAATAGGCCTAAATATAATAAAATAAACAAGGCTCAGCTCGGGAGCAACTCACGAGTCGGGACGAACGCACGAACGAGCCGATTGCACTAACGGGGCAGCAATGGGGCTAGCTGGGCGCGCTGGGGCGCAGGAATGGGCGCGTGGGCGCGTTGGCTGCGCGCGCGAGGGCGCTGGATGCGCGCGGACGGACGCGCGAGCGATGCAGGGGCGCTGGCGATGCGACGCGACACGGAGCTGGGCGAGGACGCGCGCGCGGGCACGGGTCGATGCGCGGCGTGGCTCGGCGGGCTGGGCTGCGACAGAGCACGCGATTTGGCGATGGAAAGGAAACTCGAATTCGGCCGATTGGAGAGGATTTGACGAGCGATTGTTGTTGGTCGAACTCTCCTACGCGAGCTGCACAAAACCCATCCAGAAAATTACTTCAACACAGCCGGGACAACGAAGTCCAGAAACAGGGGACTCGGATCGAAGGGGAGAAGAAGAAGAAGAAGAAAAGCTTACCTGCTGCCCGAAAATGGATCGACCTTCGAACTAGGGAAGACGAACTCGATCGAATTGGAGCTGGAGAAGGAAGAAATCGTAGGAAATCGCGAAGAGAAGGAGAAGAAAAATGAAGGAGAAGCTTCGGGCGGCTCTGTTTTAAACCGAACGCACGAAAACACGGTTATATACAAGTTGGCGTGCTTAGAATCACAAGAGCGCTCAGTGGCTCGATTGGCAGCGACGCTCGCCTAGCTTCCCACGCGACCCTGGCACGAATCTCACTTGACGCGCTATTTAATTCCCTATTTATTTCCACATTCTTCCAAGCCCAAATGTCTTCACCAAAATTCCCGATCCCATTCAAATCGTCTCATAATTTTTCCGGCAATTAGAAAATACATAACCGGCCCTGTCGGCCCGACCAAAATTACCAAAATGCCCCTGGGCCTCCCAGGAAGACCGAGATGAAATTTCTAGGCCGTTACAGAAGGAAACAAACAAATGAACGTTTGAAATTACTAATTTGAGGAAATGGCCTTCTTGAAGAATATAGATAACACACCGATCTAAATTTTTGTAGATGGACAATTTGACAAATTCGATCGTTAGCAAGGTGTTATAACTGGAAACAACAGTAGGCACATGGATAAAATAAAAGATAAAATCACTTCAAATATAGGGTTGCCCACAAGGCTATAATGAAATCAAATCTAGAGTAGGCCACAAGAAATTTGGTGGAAAAGAAAGATAAATATCTGGCAATTTTTTTTTTTGTCGGGTAAATTACACACTGAAAAAGAAACTCACAAACGAATGCTTTACGATACTAATTTGAATAAGTCGTCTTCTTACGGATTAAAGATAATGTACTGATCTAAATATTTGCAGAAGAACAGTTTGTCAAATTCGATCGTTATCGAGGTAGTACAATCGAAAATATAAGCATTCAATGCAGTAGTTTAAAATTGGACAAGAATAATTCAAGATCGAACCATGAACTTTTTTTTTTTTTTTTTTTTTATAGATCCAACAATGATGAAAAAACAGAGAAACAAGATCTCGAACAAGAAGATGAACGAATTGTTGAAAGTTAAAGATAAAATCAAATCTAGAGGCGGCCACAAAGATGCAACCTATGCTCTGATACCAAATGATAAGGCAACCCTAATTCTCAGCCCAAAGATCCAAGCTTATGATGAAGCAAAAACCCTTGAATTAAGAGATTAACACCTCCTTATAGATTTGGGAACAACCAAGAGAAAAGGCTAGAATTTGATTACCTCTTAAGATCAATGATCTAGAAGCAAGATATGGAAGATCTTGTTCTAGATTGAGTCACTCCACAATCAAGCTTGATCAAATTTGGATTGAATGGCTCAAATGCATTCTATCACAAGATTGCAAGGGAAACTTAGAAAAAGAGACAAAGAACATGCCCTAAAATTCTAAGAAAATGATCTCTTGTAGAGAGCTAATTTTCATTCATTCAAAATCTGAGTTTTACAACTTACTTCATGGCTATTTATAGCCTATGAAAGTTAAACCTAAAATAAAGAAACCAACATAATTACCATAATGCCATTGTTGCAAAAATATAACCTAAAACATTAAAAACAAGATTTTAAACATAGACTTGCATAAAAGCTCCTAAAATCTGAAAATTGATGTTTGTGTTGCCAACTCTAACATTTGTATTTCCCCTTGTCGAATGATTAAGGCATTTAAATCAAGTCAAATGTCATTAATTCCATGGACAACTTCAATCTTGCATACATTGACTTCCAAAGCATCAAATGGTTCCTCTTCCCTTGAAATGGTCTCTAGCTGTAAGAACCCGACCCAAAACATGGTCCTAAACCTGGGTTCTCACTCAGCATGCAAGTTAAATATGATAACAAGCGGTTTAGTGCTCATATTTAAAAACTCTTCAAAACATATGAGAAGGGGGAACCCTTAAAACATAACCAACAATTTTCATTTAAACAAACCAACGAAATAAAACAAGTCTGGCCAGTGTTTATAAAAACATACAATACAATTTAAACAACTTTTTAAACAATGTTCCCCTAGGACTCCTGTCCATCTACATGTTGAATAGACAATGCAATAATAAATGACAGAGTGCCGGCTGCTCCCATGATCAATCAGCTCCCTCCGCTACCCATCCAGGTGTTGTCCCAAGTTACCTGAAAGATAAATAAGGGTGAGTATAAACATACTCAAGAAGAATCCCCAACCAGGGTACAATACGATACATCAGTCATCTAGCACCTCAGCATGCAAGCAAACAGCTACCGACACAGATCATAGCTCAACGAGCTCACAAGGCAAGATCTGGAGTCATCGGAAGTTTCCTATTCCGGCCTAATGATTGGTTCTCATAACCAATCCTGGGACATCACCGAGGTCTCTTTCACTCGGGGGATTGATCAACTCAAAAACTGATCCCAAGGATGTCCTCAAGGGCCTCTTTACCCTTTCTAATAATCTGGACTTACGGGAGAGTACCCGAAGTCTGGCTCTAAACTGGAAGGAATGGTGTACTCACGACGTTAGCCTGGGAGCTCTCGGGCGGCAACTAACGCGCGTGTCTTGCGACATCGCATCTTTCTTTGCAACCGGCGTAAATGTGGGGGCCTAAGGACAAACTACGCGGGCCAGGTATGCATGCCTAAGACTCGAAAAAGGTGTCATTGATCACAGTAGCGCGAGGCCCTCGGTGCTCATCTGTGCAGCATGAACCACCGACCTGAATCTAAGAACCAGCCAGGGCAGGCTTACACCGTTGGCAGGGTTCCGCTCTAGCAGGCTACAAACTAGGCTTATGCCGATGTGGGTAGCTAAATCCACATCGGCGGCCGGGGGGGAAGCAATGTACGTTATGATGCACGCACTTTACTCCCGACTAGTGGGGACAAAGTACGTTATGTCCGCTCTCAGCCTCTGGATGATGACAAACCCTACAACTTTATCTAAGAGTACAGAGAAAATGATTCCTGGCTAGAAAACAATAACCGACATCAAACACGCTTACCTAGCATGATACTACGAACTTAAAGCAGGAATCATAAGCATGCTGGAAGAACAAACCTAGCATGGCACTAACATGTACAATCAGGTAAACATGCTAGCAAGAGATCAATCAAAGCTGCCCTATCACTATCGTGCTCATAACAGTAAACAAGCATACATGGCACATCGTGATATATCGTAGGGTCCACACAACCACGGTAAGAAATCCTTACCTGGAACAAGCAAAAAATAATAATCACAAATCACCCAATGACCCTCAAGCTTCTATGGAACCCGAGCAGCCTAAACATTAAATAAAACACCCTAATTAAATCCATAATCAGCAGCCAACAAATCAGGGCCCAACGAAGAAAAGACTCGGGAAATACCATCCGAGAAGCCACAAGGCTCGGGCCAACCAACACAACAGGGCAGGCTGGGCGCTGGGGCGCGAAGGCTCCGCGCGGGCGCGGGATGAGGCTAGACAAAGGCACGCGGAAGTGGGCTCGAGCTCAGCTGGGCGAAGGCGCGCAGCGCTGCTCGGCAAGCTACAGGGACGCGCGCGGGGCGACGCGACGCGACGGCCTCATCGATGCTCGGGATGGCACGGCGAGCTATAGGGCACACGACTCGACACAGTGCAGGGCGCTCAGACCTGGGCGACGCGGGGCCTGGGCGAGGGCTGTGCGACGTTGTAAAGGCCCGACCCAAAAGGGGCTCTAAATGGGACTTCACCTCAATGCATGCATTCAAAGTAAAAAACAATAAGCATGAATGACTTTCGGATTCAAATTAAAACAAAACATTCAAACATTCCATTCAAAGTCAAGAAAATTTTCCTGAAACCTGTCCCTGTCTCCAAGCACCAGTTTCAAGATAAATACGTTTCCAAAAGATTACTCTGATTAGAGCTTTATTAAAGCATTCAAAACTTTCGACAGTTGCAACGATGCTGGAATCCGTAAAAACATTCAGAAACATCCTGTGGCTCCGTGTCGGTTACATGCATTCAGAGGACACAAAAACATAAAGAGTCATAACACAAAATCAGAGTTTGACAGCTGGTCCCCATGATCACAGCTCCTCCTTCAGCCATCCTGTCTCGCACCTCGGTTACCTGTGGAAAAACCACAAAAATAAGGGTGAGTAACAAATTACTCAGTAAGAATCCCCAACCGGGGTACAATACGATATACATGGTCATCTAGATGAATGTATGCAAGCGATGAATATAAACACAGAATAGAGCACATAGCTTAAGTCCATACTTGGACCTCGGATGCCAACTCAGGGTCTTAGTCCGGAATAATCCACCACACAATACGCCCTATACGAGAAACAAGTCCGGCCTCGGCGTCATCGCCGATCACGAAAGGTGCACTAATTCAAGATCCCGAGGAGCTCTCTCGTCGGCGTGTAATGAGCGTAAGCGCGCGCCGCGTGCTACACTGCACTATGAAGTGCGGGTCTAGTGGCAAGTCGCCCATGTCCGATCCACCACGCCTAACTAAATCTACGGATCGGTGTCAGCGACATAGGGTGTGAGACTTGGACACGTGAACTATGTCGGCTGAACCACCGCACCGAGGCTAAGGAACCGGTCGTGGTAGGCTTACACCAGAAGCCGTCCTTGCCTAACAGTGGCAATCAAGGGCTACGGCCGAACACGCCGAGGACGCGTGCCGATCGCGAGGATGAGGCAATGCCAAGTCATCATCCCGACCGTTGGGGCATTTAACGATCTGCCTCCTCACCTGAGATTGCAGGGCCAGCCGTTAGGGTTAGCTAGTCCCTAACGGGATCAGGGACGGAGCACTATCTCGTACATCCCTGTCGGGGATGCAAGGTTCATTATGCACCCGTCCCGGATGATGCTATCTACCTGAACTCTAACCTGTCATAGCAATCAGCAAGCAATGGATACATTCCAATACGTGCTCAATAAGAATATGACGAACCTAGCATGATACTACGAAGCAAGAACAGATACGAGCATGCCAGAAAGGAACGATCTAGCATGGACTAACATGAGAAACAACATAGGAAATCATGCCAGTCGGGAAATTCAGAATAGAGCACTTATCACTACACATGTCAATAAACACAAACAAGCATTCAATCAGCAACCACATAATATATCGCAGGGTCCACACAACTCCGGTAAGAAATCCTTACCTTGGTTGGGAGGCGATTAACATGAAATCCTAAGCTGCGAACGAACTCGAGCTAGCTACCGAGAACCTAACAAGCACAACAATAATTACAAACCATAACCTAAATTTAACAAAACAAAGAGGCTCGGCTCGGGAGCACTCACACGGCTCGGTGACACGGGGCTGGGCGTTGCTGGGCTGCGACAGGACACGCGACACGGCGCGGCGAGCAGACGCGCTGGGATTGGGCGCGCGGACAGAAAATGGCACGGCGCTGGGGCGCGGGCTGTGAACAGAAGGGGCAGGGCACTCGGGCGCGACGCACGGGCGTTGGGACGGCGCGTTGGCGCGAGGCAGATAGCGGCCAGGGGATCTGGCGCGGTGGAGCTGGCGAGTTCGGGCGGTTGGCGCGATGGAATTAGCGAGCTCGGGCGGTCTGGACGCGATGGAGCTGGCGAGCTCGGGCGATCGAGGCGACGAGCTGGGCGAATTGGTACTGGTTGTTTCCCCTCGGCTAGCTGCACAGAACCTACACAACACTTCTCCTCACTCTCTGGGCCAGCAACGACTAAAATGAAAACAGGGGAACAAGATGAAGGAGAAGAAGACTTACCGGGAAGACGATCGCACCTCCAGCTGCACGAGACAAGAATCGACTTGGAATTGGGAGGGAGAGCTCGGACGAATTGCTGGTCGGCGAGGGAGAAATGGCGAAATGGTTGGTCGGCGAGGGAGAAATGGTGAAGAAGACTCGATTGCCAAATTGCTTCTTTTAAACTAAAAACCAAAACTCCCTTGAACCAAGGCTAAGTACACGGTGGTGCAAAAAGATTAACAAGAGCACCTTGAAGCTCAATTGGCAAAGACACCCAACTAGCCTCCCAAGCCACCAAGTTTCGAAACCCAACCGACGCACTTTTAATTCCCTATTTTCTTTTGCATCTCACCAAGCCCAAATACCTTCACAAAGCTTCACAATCCTATTTAAATCCATCCCATAATTTTGGCAACTGGAAAAAGACATAAACGGCCCTGTCGGCCCAACCAAATTACCAAAATACCCCTAGGGCACACTGGGAAGACCGGGATGAAAAATTTGGGCCGTTACAATATTTCCTCCTTTTTATGACTTTCGTCCTCGAAAGTCCCTAAGACTGGAACAGCTCGGGATAATGCAATCTCATCTCATCTTCCCGCTCCCAAGTGGCTTCCTCTGAACTCTGACTTCTCCACTGAACTTTTACCAAACGGATCTCACGATTACGCAACGTCTTTGTCTCAAAGGCAAGAATCCCCACTGGCTTCTCCTCGAAGCTCAAATCCTCATTCAGCTGCAAAGGCTCAAATTCAACAATGTGCGACGGGTCCGGCACGTACTGCCTCAACATCGAAACATGAAAAACACGGTGTACTGCTGACAATGACGGAGGCAGGGCTAACCGATAAGCAACTTTGCCAATCCTCTCCAGAATCTCAAACGGACCAACAAAACGGGGACTCAGCTTTCCACGCTTACCAAACCTCAAAACACCTCGCATCGGTGCAACCTTTAGGAACACATGCTGTCCAACCTCAAATTCCAAGTCTCGATGCCGCACATCGGCGTAACTCTTCTGCCTGCTCTGATCTGTCAACATGCGAGCTTTAATCTTCTACACAGCACCATTAGTAAACTGCAGCAACTCGGGACCCAAAACCTGTCTATCACCAACCTCTTCCCAGAACACAGGAGACTGGCAACGCTTACCATACAAAGCCTCGAATGGAGCCATCGATCGTCGATCGATAATCGTTGTTATAGGCAAACTCTATCGAATCTGAAGATATGGTCCCAATCGCCGGAAATCCAACACACAAGCCCTCAACATGTCCTCGAGAATCTGGTTCACCCTCTCATTCTCGCTCCATCATGTCTCGAGGGTGAAAAGTCAGGCTGAAAGCGCACTCAAGTGCCTAAACCTTTATGGAGCGCTCTCCAGAAACAAGAAGTGAACCTCGAATCACGGTCAGACACAATCCTCGCAGGCACACGATGATAACGAATGATCTGCTAAAAAACAACTGCCCCCACTGTTCCACGGTATAAGTGTCTCTACCGGGAATGAAGTGTGCGCTCTTAGTCAATCGGTCGACTATCACCCAGATCTGAGAGAACTTCCTCGGAGTCCTCGGCAAACCGAAATAAAGTCCATGGAGATCTCTTCCCATTTCCACCGAGGCACACTCGTGGCCGCAATAAACCGGTGGCCTCTGCCGGTGCCTTCACTGGCGACAAGTGAGACACCGACTGACAAACTCCGCAACATCTCTTTTCATACCCATCCACCAGAATGTCTGCTTAAGGTCCTGATACATCTTGGTACCCCCGGGATGCCAAGCAAACGGAGAACTGTGGGGCTTAGAGAGCAACTCTACTCGCAATCCTGCCACATCCGGAACGCACAACCGGCCTCTGTAAGTCAGCCCCCATCGCTCGTGAATATACGAAGTCAAAATCTCCGTCAACACTAACTCTGTAAAACAACCTCTTAAGGCGGGGTCACTCGGTGGCTATCGATAATCCATTGCCCTAATCGATGGTGAATCATCAACCGAGCTACTCTGGCAAAGACAACCTCCCCAACAACATCGCTGCGACCTCACCCGCTCGAACTCTCTTCGTAATCGGGTGGGAACTCAACAACACCGCGGAGTGCGGCGTCTTCCTACTCAAAGCATCGGCTACAACATTGGCTTTCCCGGATGGTACAAAATCTCATGATCATAATCCTTTACCAACTCTAACCATCTCCTCTCGCCTCATATTCAACTCCTTACGAGTAAGCAGATACTTGAGGCTCGGTGATCGGTAAACATCTCGAATCCGCTCACCATACGTGTAATGCCTCCAATTCTTCGGTCACGAACACCATCGCCGCTAACTCCATATCATGAGTCGGGTAGTTACGCTCATATGGCTTTGGTGGCGGGAAGCATAAGCAATGACCTTCCGTCTTTGCATCAACACACAACCTAACCCGAACTTGGAAGCATCGTTGTAGACCACGAAACCATCTGTCCCCTCGGAATTTGCCAACACAGTCTTGAAGTCAAACTAGGCTTGAGCACGGCAAAGCTCTCATCAAACTTACTGTCCCAAACAAACTCGACACCCTTCCTCGTCAGCCGAGTGAGGGGCGAGGCTATGGCGGAAAATTCCTTAACGAACCGAGCGGTAGTAACTCGCCAAACCCGTAAAGCTGCGTATCTCAGAATCGAAGTCGGCTTGGTTGGCGACGAACTCACGGCCTCAATCTTCGCGGGTCCACGGCTATACCATCCTCGAAACTTCGTGACCTAGGAAGGCCACTTGCTCCAACCAGAAATCACATTTGGAAAACTTCGCATAAAGCTGGTTTTCCCTCAAAGCTGCCAACACTTGCCTCAAATGCTCTGCATGATCCTCCCTGGTCCTCGAATAGATTAGAATATCGTCAATGAACACGATGACGAAGCTGTCCAAAAATGATTTGAACACCCTATCCATCATGTCCATGAACATTTCTTTGGGGCATTAGTCAATCCAAACGACATGACCCCAAACTCATAGTGTCCATATCTAGACTCAAGTCGTGTCTTAGGAATGTCGGCCCCGATCCGCAGAATCGATGATAACCGGATCTCAAATCTATCTTGGAGAACACGGAAGCTCCATGAAGTTGGTCGAACAAATCGTCAATACGGGGCAACGGATACTTATTATTCACTGTCACCTTATTAAGCTCGCGATAATCAATACATAAGCGCATCGAACCATCCTTTTTCTTCACAAATAGAACTGGTGCTCCCCACGGGGACACACTCGGACGGATGAACCCTCGATCCAAAGATCTCTTGCAATCTGAACCTTTCGCCTTTAACTCGGTGGCGCCATACGATCACGAGCCTTCGAGATAGGGAGGGTCCACGGCTCGAGCTCAATTGTGAAGTCAACCTCTCTGCTCGGGGGCAACCCCGGCAATTCCTCAGGAAACACATCTGCAAACTCCCGCACGACCAGCACCTGATCAACAGTCAGTGAGGGGCGGCTCTCCCCGGATAACTTGGCTAGGTAGCCCCAAGCTCCATGAGCTAGCAAACGACGAGCTTTCACAACGACACCACCATCGGTGGGCAAACTCCACCTGGACTCCACGAAACTTGAAGTTTGGCCGACCCGTGGCCTGAACACTACTTCTTTCCGGTGACAGTCAATCAATGCGTGGTTAGCAGCTAACCACTCCATACCAAGAATCACATCGAAACCGCTCATAGGCAGAACTATGAGAGTAGCTACAAGCAATTCCCCGGATATCTCGATCCGGCCTTTTTTAATCTTATCTCTAGCTAACATATTAACCCCCGAAGGAGTTGCAACAGATAACTCAAAACCTAGAGGCTCTAATCTCAACCTAGCATGCTCAGCAAACAATACAGATACAAACGAATGCGTAGAACTAGAATCAAACAAGACAAATGCGCAATGATGCAAAACGAGCGTGCACTGCGCCACAGTGCCTCCGTGACGCTCGGCCTCCGACGGTTCGTAGCAAACACCCGACCACTCGCTGCTGCCGTGACCTGTTTGAAGCGCCGCCATTTGGTTGATCACAAAAATGGGCCAGGTGCCCCTCTCTACCACATCGAAAACACAGCCTAGGCTCGGTCTGACAAGCTCCAAATTGGGCTCTTCCACAAATAGCACAGGCAGCAATCTGCCTGGGACCGCCCTGCTGGCGAGGCTGGAAACGAGCTGGAACTCTACGCTAATCCGGTTCAAATCGCACGCCAGTAGCTGAGTCGCCTCCTCTGAAATCAAACTTCCTCTTCTGCCCCACTGCAGCTGGGACAGGGCGCTGAACCGGAGCGGCGACAATCCGCTCAACAGGATACTTTCCATTGTAAATGGTGGCTAATCGAATGACTCTAGCATAAGTGTCGGGAGCACGAGCCACGACATCTCGGGACACACCCCGCCTCAAACCGAGAAATGAACTTCCGAATCTTCAACTCGGGGTGGCTATCAATCATGAGCAAAATAACCATACTCCGAGAACTTCCTCTCATACTCCTCTATAGAATCAGAACCCTGCTTCAGGTTCTGGAAAAGCTCCACCATCTTCTCCTAGGCCTCATCACTAATATACTTGACCCTAAACTCAGATTTGAAGAACTCCCAGGTGGCAGGTGGAGACCCAGCTGGTCTCTCACTCAGAGTGGACTCCCACCACCATCTAGCTGTGCCTCCTAGCACATGAGCTGCACACCTCGGCCTCTGAACATCGGGGCACACCATAATCAGGAAGGTGTACTCCAAATGGGCAATCCATCTAGCTGCTGCTAAAGCATCACCCGAGGCATCAAACTTCTCTGGCTTCCACTTCACGAAGTCCTTCAACCATTTGCCAAGCTCCTCGGCACCCTCTGCCACATCGCCGCCAGAGGGGTGCTTGCTCTGCGAGCTGCGCCTCTTCAAACAAGCGAGTCAACTGCTCGATCTGGCCTCGGGACTCTTCCCGCTGCGCGGCCAACAATGCCTGGGTCTCTGCCCTCTGGTCACTCAACAAGTCGACCACCATAGCCCTCATAGAATCAGCAAATTCTGCTCCAAGAGTAGTCTCACGGCGCTCGGACGCCTCAATGCCTACTCTAGGCACAACAGGGGGAGTTACAGATGGAATGCTATCAGTCTCAGCTTGGAATGATGTCCCTGCAGTATCAGATCCGATCCTGATACCCCGACCTGCTCTCGCACCTCCTCTTTCGGCGCGGGGGATTGGCATGCTAGCGATCTACGCTCAAACCAACAACGAGTCAGAACCTGCTCGTCTCCACTCTACAACACTATACAAGGCATACACTAGATGAAAAGTATTGTAAATTCTTAACCCTTTTCTAAAAAAATAGTAAACTTAGGCGTACCTGATAAATGTCGGAGTGCTGGTGATCATGGGAAAAACGACCTACAACAAAAGGTCAATCTACAGAATCTATGACTCTGAGCTCTGATACCAACTGTAAAGGCCCGACCCAAAAGGGGCTCTAAATGGGACTTCACCTCAATGCATGCATTCAAAGTTAAAAACAATAAGCAGGAATGACTTTCGGATTCCAATTAAAACAAAACATTCAAACATTCCATTCAAAGTCAAGACAATTTTCATGAAACTTGTCCCTGTCTCCAAGCACCTGTTTCAAGATAAATACGTTTCCAAAAGATTACTCTGATCAGAGATTTATTAAAGCATTCAAAACTTTCGACAGTTGCAACGATGCTGGAATCCGTAAAAACATTCAGAAACATCCCAGGGCTCCGTGCCCGGTTACATGCATTCAGAGGACACAAAAACATAAAGAGTCATAACACAAAATCAAAGTTTGACAGCTGGTCCCCATGATCATAGCTCCTCCTTCAGCCATCCTGTCTCGCACCTCGGTTACCTGTGGAAAAACCACAAAAATAAGGGTGAGTAACGAATTACTCAGTAAGAATCCCCAACCGGGGTACAATATGATATACATGGTCATCTAGATGAATGTATGCAAGCTATGAATATAAGCACAGAATAGAGCACATAGCTTATGTCCATACTTGGACCACGGATGCCAACTCAGGGTCTTAGTCCGGAATAATCCACCACTCAATACGCCCTATACGAGAAACAAGTCCCGGCCTCAGCCTATCTACTGTCGATACGAAAGGTGCACTAACTCAAGATGTAACAGCCCAGATTTTAGTTAAACATAAAATAAGGTTTAAAAGATGTTATTTGGAGGATTCGAACCCTCAGCCTCAAAGAGAGATGGGAGTTTGGAATTAATTAAGGAAAATAAATGCGTCAACTAGGGTTTGAAGGAGGAAAGCCTTGGGAAGGGAATTTTAGATTTCCAAAGCTTATTTAATTTGAGGAAGAAAGAAAAAGAAAAAAAAAAGAAAAGAGAAAACTCCCCTCTCGCAAAAACCCTCTCCCCACACCCTCGCCGCCGCCGCGCTGCCGCCGCCACCGTGCGCCCCTCACTGTCAGACACCGCCATGCCTTCGCCCCAGACCGACACCAGCCCGCTGTCGCTGTCGCACACTCGCCCAGACCGACCGACACCTACCATCGGCCAGCTCGCCGTCGCCTGCCCCAGCCCGCCCCGCCAACCCAGCCGGCCCGTCGCGCGCCGCGCCCCAGCCAGACCGCCGCGATCGCTCTGTCCGCCGCATCCAGACGCGACCGCGCACCAGCAGACTTGCGCGCGTCGCTCGTCCTTCCGCCTCGCCGCCCCGCTCGACCGCGAAGTCGCCCCTAACGTGTCGCTCGTTCCGCGCCGCCCCACACCCAGTCGCCGCGACACTACCCGCTGTCCGGGCGCCTTGACCGTGCGCCCGAGCGGTGCAGCTGCGCCAGCGCCCCCTATCGCACCCAGCCGTCGTTCTTGCTCCTTGCTGCCGAGGCGTGTGCTTCTCGGTTGGTAAATTCCGAGACCCGACCCTTTGGACTTTATGTTCTTTTTAGTTCTTTGTTGGTTAACTAGGTTGATTTTATTACTTGCTTAGGTTGTCGGGTTCGCTTAGAAGCTCGAGAGTCATCCGTTGATCGTTGGTTCTATTCACTTCCGTAAGGATTTCTTACCAGGGGTTGTGTGGACCTCGCGAATACTTTGATAGCATGCCATGTGTTGTGTTTGTATGGAATTTCTAGTGGATAGGTTGCTTGCTCTTTCTTGTTTCAGGTGATTTTGTGCTTGAGATTCCGATATATCCCGTTAGTTATCATGCTAGGAGTTAAATTGTCTCGGCATAACCGTGACCTTGTTATCTGTTAGTGCCATGCTAGGAATTGGCGGATGATGTATAGTGTAAGAGATTGTAGAGGTAACTAGTGCGCCCCGCTCGGGAAGGCCCCGATGGACATCCGAGGTGTAAGACCCGATGGGCATCCTAGGTGTATAAGTCCCGATGGGCATCACCGAGTTGGAGGTGTAAGACCCGATGGGCATCCTAGGTGTATAAGTCCTCGATGGGCATCACCGAGTTGGAGGTGTAAGACCCGATGGGCATCCTAGGTGTATAAGTCCCCGATGGGCATCACCGAGTTGGAGGTGTAAGACCCGATGGGCATCCTAGGTGTATAAGTCCCGATGGGCATCACCGAGTTGTTGGTGTAAGACCCGATGGGCATCCTAGGTGTATAAGTCTCCGATGGGCATCACCGAGTTGGAGGTGTAAGACCCGATGGGCATCCTAGGTGTATAAGTCCCGATGGGCATCACCGAGTTGGAGGTGTAAGACCGATGGGCATCCTAGGTGTATAAGTCCCCGATGGGCATCACCGAGTTGGAGGTGTAAGACCCGATGGGCATCCTAGGTGTATAAGTCCCGATGGGCATCACCGAGTTGGAGGTGTAAGACCCGATGGGCATCCTAGGTGTATAAGTCCCCGATGGGCAACATTGAGTCCTAGGTTATGTAAGGCTCGAAGGACACCGTGTGGAACCTAGGGTAGGTGGTAGTCAGAAGCCTCGAATAGGCAAGCCCCAAGAGTG
The DNA here is from genome assembly GCA_036507275.1 of Sicyos edulis. Lineage (NCBI taxonomy): Eukaryota > Viridiplantae > Streptophyta > Magnoliopsida > Cucurbitales > Cucurbitaceae > Sicyos > Sicyos edulis. The sequence goes on along the minus strand of CM071857.1, from coordinate 18,275,603 downwards.
ACGTTCTGTTGACCCATCGGTTTGCTCTGAGTCATTGCATGGTTGCATGTCCGTGTGCTAAATGATATGTTTTCGTATTGTACCCCGGTCGGGGATTCTTACTGAGTAACTCGTTGCTCACCCTTATTTTTTCTGTGGTTTTTCACCAGGTAACTTGGGACATCGGCAAGATGGCTAGGAGGAGGCGGCTGGATGATCATGGATAGCTGACTCTGGGATGCATGTTCTTTAATTGTTTTCTTTATGATTTAGCATGTAGTGGGACATGAGTTCCTAGGGAAACACTCAAACTATTTTATGGTTCTCGTACTGTACTCTTATTTGTTTTTAAGAAAAGCACTGATCAGTCAAATTACTCTTGATTTTTACATTGGCTTTTGTGGTTTGTTTAAAGTTTTGTTGATTGCAAAAGTTTTAAATTATTACAGTTGGATGGTGTTTTACATTCCTAGACATGCATGCTAAGTAAGGATCTAGGTTAGCGACCGCTTCTTTGGGTCGGGTCGTTACACAAGATCCTGAGGAGCTCTCCGGTCGGCACTGTAATGAACGTAAGCGCACACTGTGTGCTACTGTAGACTATGGGGGGTGCCGGGTCTAGTGGCAAGCTGCCCATGTCCAGTCACCACGTCTAACTAAATCTCTGGATCGGTGTCACTGACATAGGGGTGTGAGACATGGACACGTGAACTATGTCAGCCTGGACCACCGCACCTGAGGCTAAGGAACCGGTCGTTGTAGGCTTACACCAGGAAGCTGTCCTTGCCCTAACAGGTGGCAATCAAGGGCTACGGCCGAACACACTGAGGACGTGTTGACTGCCGGGGACGAGGCAATGCCAAGTCATCATCCCGACCGTTGGGGCATTTAACAGTCTGCCACCCTCACCAAGGATTGCAGGGCCAGCCGTTAGGGTTAGCTAATCCCTAACGGGATCAGGGACGGAGCACCATCTCGTACGTCCCTGTCGGGGATGCAAGGTTCGTTATGCACCCGGCCCGGATGATGCTATCTACCTGAACTCTAACCTGTCATAGCAATCAGCAAGCAATCCAATACATTCCAATACGTGCTAAAAAAGAATACGACGAACCTAGCATGATACTACGAAGCAAGAACAGATACGAGCATGCCAGAAAGGAACGATCTAGCATGGAATAACATGAGAAACAACATAGGAAATCATGCCAGTCGGGAAATTCAGAATAGAGCACTTATCAATTCACATGTCAATAAACACAAACAAGCATTCAATCAGCAATCACATAATATATCGCAGGGTCCACACAACTCCGATAAGAAATCCTTACCTTGGTTGGGAGACGATTAACATGAAATCCTAAGCTGCGAACGAACTCGAGTTAGCTACCGAGAACCTAACAAGCACAACAATAATTACAAACCATAACCTAAATTTAACAAAACAAACAGGCTCGGCTCGGGAGCACTCACACGGCTCGGCGACACGGGGCTGGGCGCCGCTGGGCTGCGACAGGACACGCGACACGGGGCGGCGAGCTGGCGCTCTGGGACTGGGCACGCGGACAGAAAATGGCACGGCGCTGGGGCGCGGGCTGCGCACGGACGGGGTAGAGCGCTCGGACGCGACGCACGGTTGCTAGGACGGCGCGCTGGCGCGAGGCAGACGACGCGATTCGGTGCGTGGCGAGGGCTCGGCTTGGTGATAGCGGCCTGGCGATCTGGCGCGGTGGAGCTGGTGAGCTCGGGCTGTCGGCGCGATGGAACTGGCGAGCTCGAGTGGTCTGGACGCGATGGAGCTGGCGAGCTCGGGCGATCGAGGCGACTAGCTGGGCGAATTGCTGCTGGTTGTTTCCCCTCGGCTAGCTGCACAGAACCTACACAACACTTCTCCTCACCCTCTCGGCCAACAACGGCTAAAACGAAAATAGGGGAAGAAGATGAAGGAGAAGAAGACTTACCGGGAAGACGATCGCACCTCCGGCTGCACGAGACAAGAACCGGCTTGGAATTGGGAAGGAGAGCTCGGGCGAATTGCTGGTCGGTGAGGGAGAAATGGCGAAATGGTTGGTCGGCGAGGGAGAAATGGTGAAGAAGACTCGATTGCCAAATTGCTTCTTTTAAACTAAAAACCAAAACTCCCTTGAACCAAGGCTAAGTACAAGGTGGTGCAGAAAGATTAACAAGAGCACCTTGAAGCTCAATTGGCAAAGACACCCAACTAGCCTCCTAAGCCACCAAGGTTCGAAACCCTACCGACGCACTTTTAATTCCCTATTTTCTTTTGCATCTCACCAAGCCCAAATACCTTCACAAAGCTTCACAATCCTATTTAAATCCATCCCATAATTTTGGCAACTGGAAAAAGACATAAACGGCCTTGTCGGCCCGACCAAATTACCAAAATACCCCTAGGGCACACCGGGAAGACCAGGATGAAAAACACGGGCCAGCATGACGCTACTGGTAGTGCAGGCGAGCAAGGCTTGTCGGCGGGCAGCCTGGCGCTGTGTGGCAGTAGAGTGGGGGCTCGGGCTTGGGCGAGCTGGGGGGCTGGCTCGGGCTGGAGGAGAGAGAGAGAGAGAGAGAGAAAAGGGAAAAATGGGAAAAAAGGGAAAATGGGGATTTTCTTTTTATTTTATCCTTATTTTCCATCCTTATCCAAATATAATAAGCCTTAAAATCCCTAAAATCCCATTTCCCGGCTTCCTCCTTCGAGACCCGACTGAAGCAACCTTTTCCAATAAAGAAACTCACTTAAATCCAACTCCCAAATCAACACTAAGGGCCCTGGCTCGAATCCCAAAGGAAGCACTCAACCAACCATAACTTTGCCAAAACTTAAATCACAACCGAGCTTCCAAACGAATAGCCCAAACATCTCGGGACTCGCAACCACCAACAAACAAGCCTTGACAAAGGCAGGAGCTGCCTCAGGATCCTGAAAATCCACAAATCCTGCCCGGGGAGCAAAAAGACCAAAATACCCCTAAGGGTCAAAATAGCTCTAACGGCCCAACGAACAATCAATGAATCGAAGGAAGCACTCGAAAAGCTGGAATAGAAAATCGGGCCGTTACAATACTCCCTCCTTTTAAGACTTTCGTCCTCAAAAGTCCTAAGACGAAACAGCTCTAGGAAATCTCCACTGATTCCTAGCCAACTGAACTTCTCGGCTAAGACAACACTAGCCCTTCTTCGAAAACCAAACCCTCTTGGGTTCCCAAAGGCTCAAAGCCACAATGCTATCCAGTCTGCCACAAACTATCTCAACATCGAAACGTGGAACATAAAATGCACTGCTGCCAAAGACGGGCAAAGCTAACCGAAAAGCCACTGCTCCGATCCGCTCAAGGATCTCCAAAGGCCCTACAAACCTGGGGCTCAATAAAACCCTGCTAATCCAACACGGAACACCTCTCTACGGTGTTACTCTCAGCAAACTCGCAGACTGGGCACAAGCTCCAAAACTCAACGCCACGCACTGGCATAACTTCTCAGAATGCTCACAGCTGTTAACAAACAGCCTCAACTCTACACCATGCTGGCCAAACAACTGAACCTCTCAGGTTCCAGAAAACTAAACGGCCTACTCTTACTTCACATGAGGCCAGCGAACCTCAAAGCTTGCCTACAGCCTTAACGAAAAACAATCGAACCACCAACTGGCGATTGATCCTTAAGGCAAACTTTTCCAACTAGCACTCGCTTACAACACTTAAGCAACCATCTTAAGAGAAATCGACGCGCCAAAGACAAGGGAAAAATCCTGGATCACCAGACGGCTAACACCACTCGCACTTTTGAAACTTGACTCTGACCAACCCTAAATGGCAAAATCCAGGCACAGGCTCCACTCGGCCAAGCCAACAAACTGGAGCCTCTCAACGGCCGAACACAAACTTTTCCATGCAAACCTACTAGCAACTGGACAAAGAGAACATTGCCAGGCAAGGAAACAACCAACATTCCTCTCATGGAAAATCTCGGGTAGCAAGGAACAAACCATCACACAGCCACTAGCAACACAACACCTTGAGGATAGCAACTCAAGGGTTTTTTTACCAACCAATGCCACGGCACCTCTGTGCCAACTCACTCAACTGTGGCTCAGCTAAACGCCAACTGCGAAAGCACAACAACTAGGAACAAAGCCTGAGAAAGGCTTGCTCTGCAGAACTCAAACCAAGCTCATAACGAGCAAAGGTCGCCTCCAAGCTACCACTCAACTCTTAAGTCCATCTGGCTACTCAAAGGACTTCCTCCTTTTTAGCCTAGGCCTAACTCATCTTCCAACCAGAAGATTCAATCCCGAAACATCGCAAGGAATACAGACTGACAAGGCTACCTCCAAAGATAATACTCGAGGCTGGCATCCATGGTGCAACTCAACCACCAAGGAAACTAGGGGTTCTTCAAACCCCAAAAAAACCAACAACTTTCCAGCAAAAGCTCAACTCTTAAACTGGCTGGCCTCCGCCCTTGCGGGGACAAACAACTTTTCGCTTGCTAACAACACAATGCAGGGACCTTCTCGCTGGGCTAACCACTGCGCTACTCTGATCAACTACACAACTCAGGAGCTACGCTGACTCCTCCTCAACGGGAAACGATTTCCCAGCAAGCGAACTTCTGAAGGGCAGCGAACTTCACATGCTCGCTGACTTACTCAAACCCAAGGGCAACAACAACCAACTCTCTTGGAAGCAACACCCAAGGGAAAACCTCAACTGATTGGACCACCAACCCAGAACTAGCAGAACTTACTCAACCTCCGGGGGAGGGGTCAACTCCCAAAACTTCCTGACTAGGAACAAGTCCTCAGGGCAACGCCCTCTTGCTCGAACCGAGCTAGCTCTTGAAACAACAAGAGAACCAAATCTTGGTCAACACCAAGCACCAACTAGCCACCACACCGGAACCAATTCGGACTCTACTCCAAACAAGCACTAGCTTGCTAGACTACCAAGTCTGCCAGCAACTCACCCGAGGAACACTGCCTGGGTCTGACTGAGCTCTGGAGAGGCTCTCACAACCTAGGGATCCTCCAATCACCCTCCGACACACACGGTCGTCAAACGATCTAACAGACAACTGGCTACACGGGCACAACCCTCTCCAGCATCTCAACTAGCTGGCCAACTCCAACTTCTTGAAAACCAAGAGGACCGGAAACGCTACAGAATGCGTCATCCTCCTACTCAAAGCATCAACTACAACATAGCTTCTGCCCAAGGTAAGGATCCGAACAGCTCTCTTAGCCATGACGATCAGAAACTACGCGGCTTTGCTACCACCGCTCTTGTTCGGGCCTCCAATCGAACTCTAGCAGTCAAGGTCCAACTAGCAAAACTTGCTTAAACAACAACTCGGCTACGAGCACGGTATCCTTACAACCAAAGCTAGGGCACTTTCCAAGAACTAAAGCCTTGACACTCAAAGACTGAGCACTGGTTCCTCAACACGAACCTCTCTTGGTTCTCCAAACATACACCACGGAACGAGCTACACAATAGTACACCGGGGTGTACAGCTCCAACTTGATTCCTTAAGATCCAATGCCAACAAGGACTCTCACACAGGGCAACTTTTGCCTCCAACAGAGCCACTACTAACAAGGGAGCAACAAGAGTTCAAACCCTCTCGGAGCCAACTCACCACGAAAAGCCACATTGGCCAACTCACTCTTACAAGAGCGTATCCACACCAAGCTAACATACCTCAAACCAATGTGCCCACTAAACGTGCTCCAATCATCCATCCAACTCATGGCTCTAACACTGGATCAACCACGCATCCTCGATGCCAACACTACCCATACTAGGGTAACTCAAAGGGTAGTCGAATCATGCTACCATCAAACTGGCTCACAAGCTCATAACACGGCGTGAGAACTCGAAAGCGCTAGCTCTTAACAGCTACAACATCCTTTGGTACCCAACTCTCGGTGACCCTGAAATGCTCCTACTTTCCCTCGAAAGACCTCATACTTGTAGTTCTCTGACTACCACCGAGCTAGATCTCTTATGCAACCCAAACAGGTGCAACCTCAGGAAATGGGTACGAGACTAGTGGGGATGCTAAACTCCGGGCGGCCATGGAACCACCCGCACAAAAGTGCCAACTGGCCTGAATCTAGGCCTCCTCTCAAAGCTTGGTGCCAACAGGCACTACATCCTTTACAACACAAATCAGCCCTAAACGAGCTTTATGCCCCTCTGAGGGTAGGAAAGATCACACTTCAAGTGACGGGGCAATAGCACTTAACACAAGAGTCTCAATACTCGAGCAGTCTAATCTCTGGCATCTCGCCTAACAGACATGCCACGGCCTACCCCTGCATCCCACTCGATGCTCAACAAAAGCTCAGGCCAACTCTTGCATCCCACTCGATCCTCAACAAAAGCTCAGGCCAACTCTTGCATCCCACTCGATGCTCAACAGAAGCTCAGGACAACTCCTCGGGTGGCAACAACTTGTTCCACATTTGGAACATGCAAATAAAAGAGTGTTCCACTCTACTAGCCCGCTAAAATCCACAGGCGAATTAAGCCTTGACAAGCAAACTCCACACTACACCACAGCTACGAGGGTACTAAGAGAGCGGTTGTAAAACAACAAAGAAGCTTGCAAGGGGCAAAGATGTCTCTACATCTTCCTCAAGCCACTAACACGGCAACTTGCCAATCGATCGGGCGACTGGTGGAGACTCTCTAATCCACCTCTCTCAAGGGGACTTCCACCACCAACTGCTGTACCAAATAAAGACAGAGGCGGCACACCTCGACCCTCTCGAGCAAAGAGGGCATCCCAACACACGGATGCTAAACTCAATCCTGGCCAACCGCTTTGCTACTAGCAGTAGGATTTTCTAAAACATGGAGCTCTACAGGCATCCACTTGCCAAACTGGGTGGCTCCATCAACGCCAACAAACTCATCTGCAAAAACCTGCTGATCATGCCCTCCCGGGAACCTTCGGGGCTACAAGAGCTACTGGGGGTGTGTCTGCTGAAAAACTCTGTCAGCTGGGCTATCTGTGCCCGGGACTCCTCACTACGCGCTACAAACTGCGCCTGGGTCTCCTCTCTCTGATAGCTAAAGACATGCCATCAAATCTCTCATGGCTGGAGCACACTCTGCTCAAGGAGTCACACTCTGAGGCGTGCTAGCCTCTACCCCCTCCTCTAGGCAACTCAACTGTCAGGGCCAACTCTGGCCTACGGGCCTAAACGACCCTGGACGAGTCCTCAACATCAACACGATCAGTCCAACTCCTCGGTCGGACATGCCAAGCGTCCCTGCTCCTCTGAGTGCGATCAACATACTGGCGATCCGCACAAAGCACCTCCACCCTCTCACTAGGGGAAAACCAACAATTGGGCCACAAGTGGCCTACGGGAGTCTAATCTCTGCCTCCCTCTGGAACGATGTCCCAGGGGCATCCGAATCTATCTGAATACCTCAACAAGCTGCTATCAAACTGCTCGCACTGCGGAAAGTTGGCATGATGGCGCTCTAAGCCCAAACCAACAACGAGTCAGAACCTGCTCGTCTTCGCTCCACAAACACTACACAAGGCATAAAAGCTAGATGAAAAGTATTGTAAATTCTTAACCCTTAGATTAATGAACTCAGACAAACCTGACGGCCGTGGAGTGCTGATGATCATGGGAACAACAACCTACAAAGCAGGTTAGTCTACAGAATCTATGACTCTGTGCTATTATACCAACTTGTAAGAACCCGACCCAAAACATGGTCCTAAACCTGGGTTCTCACTCAGCATGCAAGTTAAATATGATAACAAGCGGTTTAGTGCTCATATTTAAAAACTCTTCAAAACATATGAGAAGGGGGAACCCTTAAAACATAACCAACAATTTTCATTTAAACAAACCAACGAAATAAAACAAGTCTGGCCAGTGTTTATAAAAACATACAATACAATTTAAACAACTTTTTAAACAATGTTCCCCTAGGACTCCTGTCCATCTACATGTTGAATAGACAATGCAATAATAAATGACAGAGTGCCGGCAGCTCCCATGATCAATCAGCTCCCTCCGCTACCCATCCAGGTGTTGTCCCAAGTTACCTGAAAGATAAATAAGGGTGAGTATAAACATACTCAGTAAGAATCCCCAACCAGGGTACAATACGATACATCAGTCATCTAGCACCTCGGCATGCAAGCAAACAGCTACCAACACAGATCATAGCTCAACGAGCTCACAAGGCAAGATCTGGAGTCATCGGAAGTCTCCTACTTCTGGCCTAATGATTGGTTCTCATAACCAATCCTGGGACATCACCGAGGTCTCTTTCACTCGGGGGATTGATCAACTCAAAAACTGATCCCAAGGATGTCCTCAAGGGCCTCTTTACCCTTGCTAATAATCTGGACTTACGGGAGAGTACCCAAGTCCGGCTCTAAAGCGGAAGGAATGGTGTACTCACGGCGTTAGCTGGGGAGCTCTCGAACCAAGCAACTAACGTGTGGCGCGCGCACACCGCATCTGCCTTTGCAACCGGCGTAAATGTGGGGGCCTAAGGACAAACTACGCGGGCCAGGTATGCATGCCTAAGACTCGGAAGCGGTGTCACTGATCACATTAGCGCGAGGCCCTCAGTGCTCATCTGTGCAGCATGAACCACCGACCTGAAGCTAAGAGCCGGCCAGGGCAGGCTTACACCGTTGGTAGGGTTCCACTCTAACAGGCTACAAACTAGGCTTATGCCGATGTGGGTAGCTAAATCCACATCGGCGGCCGGGGGGAAGCAATGTACGTTATGCTGCGCGCACTTTACTCCCGACCAGTGGGGAAAAATTACGTTATGTCCGCTCTCAGCCTCTGGATGATGACAAACCCTACAACTCTATCTAAGAGTACAGAGAAAATGATTCCTGGCTAGCAAACAATAACTGACATCAAACACGCTTACCTAGCATGATACTACGAACTTAAAGCAGGAATCAAAAGCATGCTGGAAGAACAAACCTAGCATGGCACTAACATGTACAATCAGGTAAACATGCTAGCAATAGATCAATCAAAGCTGCCCTATCACTATCATGCTCATAACAGTAAACAAGCATACATGGCACATCGTGATATATCGCAGGGTCCACACAACCACGGTAAGAAATCCTTACCTGGAACAAGCAGAAAATAATAATCACAAATCACCCAACGACCCTCAAGCTTCTATGGAACCCGAGCAGCCTAAACATTAAATAAAACACCCTAATTAAATCCATAATCAGCAGCCAACAAATCAGGGCCCAAAGAAGAAAAGACTCAGGAAATACCATCCGAGAAGCCACAAGGCTCGGGCCAACCAACACAACAGGTGGTCGGGCGCAGAAAAGCACTGGCCGGGAGCAGGCAGGCACGCGCTGGGCGCTGAGGAGCGCGCGCGTGGCGTGGCCGGGCGAGACAAGGGCGCGCGGGAGCGGGCTTCAGCTCAGCTGGGCGAAGGCGCGCGGCGCAGCTTGGCACGAGGAATGGCGCGCAGGCGCGAGCTCGGCAAGCTACAGGGACGCGCGCGGGGCGACGCGATGCGACGGCCTCAGGGATGCTAGGGATGCACGACGAGCTACAGGGCACACAACTTGGCACAGTGCAGGGCGCTCGAACCTGGGCGACGCAGGGCCTGGGCGAGGGCTGTGCAACGCGGCTGGGTCTGGGCGAGCAAGGTCGGGCGGCTCAGGCCTTTGTGCTCGGCCGGCCGGCGAGTGGGGCTCGGGCCAGGCGGTAAGGTGGGTTAGGCGACCAGTTGGGCGAGTGGGGAAGCTCTGGCTGAGAGAGAGAGAGAGAGAGAAAGAAAAGGGAAAAATGGGAAAAAAAGGGAAAATGGGGAAAATGGGGATTTTCTTTTTATTTTATCCTTATTTTCCATCCTTATCCAAATATAATAAGCCTTAAAATCCCTAAAATCCCATTTCCCGGCTTCCTCCTTCGAGACCCGACTGAAGAAACCTTTTCCAATAAATAAACTCACTTAAATCCAACTCTCAAATCAACACTAAGGGCCATGGCTCGAATCCCAAAGGAAGCACTCAACCAACCATAACTTTGCCAAAACCCAAATCACAACCGAGCTTCCAAACGAATAGCCCAAACATCTCGGGACTCGCAACCACCAACAAACAAGCCTCGACAAAGGCAGGAGCTGCCTCGAGATTCTGAAAATTCACAAATCCTACCCTGGGAGAAAAAAGACCAAAATACCCCTAAGGGTCAAAATAGCTATAACGGCCCAACAGAACAACTGAATCTGAACCGGAAGCACCTCGAAAACCGGAATAGAAAACTGGGCCGTTACACTAGCACATGAAATGAATTTTGAATTGAAGCTATCCACTGTCGAAGGTGAAGAATGAATGCTTGTTGAATCTTCTTTGCTTTGGATCGTGTAATAGGTCCAAGTGCAACTTGTGGAACTCCATGATCCTTATCAGTTTATGCCAAATCTTTGGAACAAGTCGTGTCACGACGAACTTTATGTCTTCAGCGCATAAATCCTTCCGATGTTTTTGGTTTTACCTCGCGAAACATGGTGAGTCGACATTGGAATATTTTACCTTCCGATGTTTTTGGTTTTACCTCGCGAAACATGGTGAGTCGACATTGGAATATTTTACATTGAACGGTCTTGTCAAAAGCTCGAAAAAAATGCTCTCGGGACGAACTTTAGGTTTTAAACTCTGAAATCTATTAGAGTTTTTTGTTTTAGCTCCCAAAACATCGTAATGCAACATTGGAATTGTAACGGCCCGAAAATTTCATCCCGGTCTTCCCGGGAGGCCCAGGGGCATTTTGGTAATTTGGTCGGGCCAATAGGGCCGGTTATGTATTTGTTAATTGCCAGAAAAATTATGAGTCGATTTGAATGGGATCGGGAATTTTGGTGAAGACATTTAGGCTTGGAAAAAGGTAAAAATAATTAGGGAATTAAATAGCGCGTCGAGTGAGATTCGAGCCAGGGTCGCGTGGCAAGCTAGGCAAGGGTCGCTGCCAATCGAGCCACTGGGCGTGTTTGTTAATCTTCGCGCGCGATCTTGTATATGACCGTGTCTTCGTGCGTTTTATTTATAAGCAGAAAATCGCCCGATTCCTTCCCCATTTCTTCTTCTTCTTCTTCGCGAATTCCCTCCGACCGACTGCGAATTCCTCTCTCGCTGACTTCAATTCGCCGGTTTTCCTTCTCCAAATCGAAGCTGATGCTCGAGCATCTGGTGAGTCCTTCTCTCTTCTTCTCCCTTCTTCTTCTTCTTCTTCATTTTTACCTCTGGCTGTGCCATTTCCGGCCGAGTCGAGGTGATTTGAGGTATGGGTTTTGTGCAGCTAGTGTAGGGGAGTTCGCCATCAACAAATCGCCCGTCGAAACCTCTCGGATCGCTCGTTTTTTGTTCTTCTCCATCGCCCCTGTTCGCGCGCAGAAACAGAGCTCCTGTTCACCGAGCTCGCGTGCGGAGACCAAATCACCCGCCGAGCGAGCTCGCCGCGACACCGAACCGAAAGCTACAAGGCTCTCGCCGACCTCAGTGTCGCGTCGTATCACCAGCGCCCAGTCGAGCCTCGCCAGACGCCTGGGGCCGCGTCCGCGCCGCCGCGCCACGCGCCATTCCTGCGCCCGGTAGCCACGCCAACCACTTCTTTGCCGCCTGTTTCGTGCAATCGGCTCGTTAAATGCGTTAAATCGCGCCTCGTGAGTTGCACCCGAGCTAAGCCTCGTTTATTTTATTATATTTAGGCCTATTGTGTGATTTTTGTTGTGATTGATAGGTTCTCGGTAGCTAGTTCGGGTTCGTTCGCAATTTAGGATTTTGTGTCAAATCGTCCCCGACCAAGGTAAGGATTTTTAGGAGAGTGTGGACCTGCGATATTATATGTGATTCTTTGATTGATTGCTTGTTTGTGTTTATTGACATGTGTAGCTAGGTTCTCTATTCTCGAATTCCCGATTAGCATGATTTTCCGATTAATTCTCATGTTAATCCATGCTAGGTTGTTCCTTTTCGGCATGCTCGTATCTCATTCCTTGCTTCGTAGTATCATGCTAGGCTCGTTGTATTCTTATTGAGCACGTATTGGATTTTATGGAATTGTTTGTCGATTGCTAGGCGGAGTTAGAGTTGCGGTAGATAGCATCATCCGGCCCGATGCATAAAGTACCTTGCATCCATGGCGGGGACGTCGAGATGCAGGTGCTCGTCCCTGGACCCCGTGAGGATTAGCTAACCCAAGCGGTAGGCCCCGCAATCTTGGGTGAGGGTGGTGGATCGTTAAATGCCCCAACGGTCGGGATGATGACTTGGCATTGCCTCGCCCCGGCGATCGGCACGCGTCCTCGGCGTGTTCGGCCGTAGCCCTTGATTGCCACTGTTAAGGTAAGGGCGCTTCGGTGTAAGCCTACCACGACCGTTCCTTAGCCCCAGTGCGGTGGTTCAGCCGACATAGTTTACGTGTCAGTCTCACACCCCTATGTCGCGTGACACCGATCCAAAGATTTAGTTAGGCGTGGTGGATTGGACATGGGCGGCTTGCCTTCGGACGGCGGCACCCCCATAGTTCTGCAGAGCACGCGGTGCATGCTTACGCTCATTACAAAGGCCGATCGAGAGCTCCTCGGGATTGTGAGCGATGTACCTTTCGGCCGATGAGAGACAGCCGAGGCCGGGACTTGTTTCTCGTATAGGGCGACTTGTGTGGTGATATTATTTCCGGACTAAGACCCTAAATTGGCATCCGAGGCCCAAGTGTGGGCTAAGCTATGTGCTCTATTCTGTGTTTATACTCATAGCTTGCATACATTCATCGAGATGACCATGTATATCGTATTGTACCCCGGTTGGGGATTCTTACTGAGTAATTCGTTACTCAGCCTTATTATTGTGGTGTTTCCACAGGTAACCGAATTGCGAGACAAGATGGCTGAAGGAGGAGCTGTGATCATGGGGCTCAGTCATCAAACTCTGATTTTGTGTTATGACTCTTTATGTTTTATTTTCCCCTGAATGCATGTAGCCGGGCATGGAGCCCTAGGATGTTTTGTGAATATTTTGTGGATTCCAGCATTATTGTATTTAGACATGTTTTGAATGATTTTAAGAAATCTCTGATCGGAGTATACTTTGGAAATGTATTTATCTTGGAACAGGTGCTTGGAAACAGGGACAGGTTTAAGGGGAAATTGTCTAGTTTTTAAAGGGGTTATTTTGAATGTTTTTGTTTTAATAGGAATCCGAAATCATGTCTGTTTAATGTCCTTTACTTTGAATGCATGCATTGGGGTAAGGGCCCATTTAGTGCCCCATTCGGGTCGGTCCCTTGCAGGAATATTTTGTGCAAGACGCTTGGGCCAAAAAATTAAAACAAACGCTCTCGGGACAAACTTTGGGCTTTCAACTCATAAATCTATCCGAGCTTTTTGGTTTTCCCTCCCGAAACATTGTGATGCAGCATTGGAATAGTTTACACTTAACGTTTATGCCAAATCTTTGGAACAAGTCGTGTAAGGACGAACTTTATGTTTTCAACGCATAAATCCTTCCGATGTTTTTGGTTTTACCTCGCGAAACATGGTGAGTCGAAATTGGAATATTTTACATTGAAAGGTCTTGTCAAAAGATTGAAAAAACGCTCTAGGGACGAACTTTGGGTTTTAAACTCCGAAATCTATTCGAGTTTTTTGTTTTAGCTCCCGAAACATCGTAATGCAACATTGGAATATTTTGTGCAAGACGCTTGGGCCAAAAAATTAAAACAAACGCTCTCGGGACAAACTTTGGGCTTTCAACTCATAAATCTATCCGAGCTTTTTGGTTTTCCCTCCCGAAACATTGTGATGCAGCATTGGAATAGTTTACACTTAACGTTTATGCCAAATCTTTGGAACAAGTCGTGTAAGGACGAACTTTATGTTTTCAACTCATAAATCCTTCCGATGTTTTTGGTTTTACCTCGCGAAACATGGTGAGTCGACATTGGAATATGTTACATTGAACGGTCTTGTTAAAAGCTCGAAAAAAATGCTCTGGGACGAACTTTAGGTTTTAAACTCCGAAATCTATTCGAGTTTTTTGTTTTAGCTCCCGAAACATCGTAATGCAACATTGGAATATTTTGTGCAAGACACTTGGGCCAAAAAATTAAAACAAACGCTCTCGGGACAAACTTTGGGCTTTCAACTCATAAATCTATCCGAGCTTTTTGGTTTTCCCTCCCGAAACATTGTGATGCAAAGATTGGAATAGTTTACACTTAACGCTTATGCCAAATCTTTGGAACAAGTCGTAAGGACGAACTTTATGTTTTCAACGCATAAATCCTTCCGATGTTTTTGGTTTTACCTCGCGAAACATGGTGAGTCGACATTGGAATATTTTACATTGAACGGTCTTGTCAAAAGATTGAAAAAAACGCTCTAGGGACGAACTTTAGGTTTTAAACTCCGAAATCTATTCGAGTTTTTTGTTTTAGCTCCCGAAACATCGTAATGCAACATTGGAATATTTTGTGCAAGACGCTTGGGCCAAAAAATTAAAACAAACGCTCTCGGGACAAACTTTGAGCTTTCAACTCATAAATCTATCCGAGCTTTTTGGTTTTCCCTCCCGAAACATTGTGATGCAGCATTGGAATAGTTTACACTTAACGTTTATGCCAAATCTTTGGAACAAGTCGTGTAAGGACGAAGTTTATGTTTTCAACGCATAAATCCTTCCAATGTTTTTGGTTTTACCTCGCAAAACATGGTGAGTCGACATTGGAATATTTTACATTGAACGGTCTTGTCAAAAGCTCGAAAAAAACGCTCTGGGACGAACTTTAGGTTTTAAACTCCGAAATCTATTTGAGTTTTTTGTTTTAGCTCCTTAAACATAGTAATGCAACATTGGAATATTTTGTGCAAGACGCTTGGGCCAAAAAATTAAAACAAACGCCTCGGGACAAACTTTGGGCTTTCAACTCATAAATCTATCCGAGCTTTATGGTTTTCCCTCCCGAAACATTGTGATGCAAAGATTGGAATAGTTTACACTTAACGTTTATGTCAAATCTTTGGAACAAGTCGTAAGGACGAACTTTATGTTTTCAACGCATAAATCCTTCCGATGTTTTTGGTTTTACCTCGCGAAACATGGTGAGTCGACATTGGAATATTTTACATTGAACGGTCTTGTCAAAAGATCGAAAAAAAACGCTCTGGGACGAACTTTAGGTTTTAAACTCAAATCCATTCTAGTTTTTTGTTTTAGCTCCGAAACGAAACATCGTAATGCATTTGTGCAAGACGCTTGGGCCAAAAATTAAAACAAACGCTCTCGGGACAAACTTTGGGCTTTCAACTCATAAATCTATCCGAGCTTTTTGGTTTTCCCTCCCAAACATTGTGATGCAAAGATTGGAATAGTTTACACTTAACGTTTATGCCAAATCTTTGGAACAAGTCGTGTAAGGACGAACTTTATGTTTTCAACGCATAAATCCTTCCGATGTTTTTGGTTTTACTCGCGAAACATGGTGAGTCGACATTGGAATATGTTACATTGAACGGTCTTGTCAAAAGCTCGAAAAAACGCCTGGGACGAACTTTAGGTTTTAAACTCGAAATCTATTTGAGTTTTTGTTTTAGCTCTCAAACATCGTAATGCAACATTGAAATATTTTGTGCAAGACGCTTGGGCCAAAAATTAAAACAAACGCGCTCTCGGGACAAACTTTGCGCTTTCAACTCATAAATCTATCCGAGCTTTATGGTTTTCCCTCCCGAAACATTGTGATGCAGCATTGGAATAGTTTACACTTAACGTTTATGCCAAATCTTTGGAACAAGTCGTGTAAGGACGAACTTTATGTTTTCAACGCATAAATCCTTCCGATGTTTTTGGTTTTACCTCGCGAAACATGGTGAGTCGACATTGGAATATTTTACATTGAACGGTCTTGTCAAAAGATCGAAAAAAACGCTCTAGGGACGAACTTTAGGTTTTAAACTCCGAAATCCATTCTAGTTTTTTGTTTTAGCTCCCGAAACATCGTAATGCAACATTGGAATATTTTGTGCAAGACGCTTGGGCCAAAAAATTAAAACAAACGCTCTCGGGACAAACTTTGGGCTTTCAACTCATAAATCTATCCGAGCTTTTTGGTTTTCCTCCCAAACATTGTGATGCTGACATTGGAATAGTTTACACTTAACGTTTATGCCAAATCTTTGGAACAAGTCGTGTAAGGACGAACTTTATGTTTTCAACGCATAAATCCTTTCGATGTTTTTGGTTTTACCTCGCGAAACATGGTGAGTCGACATTGGAATATGTTACATTGAACGGTCTTGTCAAAAGCTCGAAAAAAACGCTCTGGGGACGAACTTTAGGTTTTAAACTCCGAAATCTATTTGAATTTTTTGTTTTAGCTCCCGAAACATCGTAATGCAACATTGGAATATTTTGTGCAAGACGCTTGGGCCAAAAAATTAAAACAAACGCTCTCGGGACAACTTTGGGCTTTCAACCCATAAATCTATCCGAGCTTTTTGGTTTTCCCTCCCGAAACATTATGATGCAGCATTGGAATAGTTTACACTTAACGTTTATGCCAAATCTTTGGAACAAGTCGTGTAAGGACGAACTTTATGTTTTCAACGCATAAATCCTTCCGATGTTTTTGGTTTTACCTCGCGAAACATGGTGAGTCGTCATTGGAATATTTTACATTGAACGGTCTTGTCAAAAGCTCGAAAAAACCGCTCTGGGGACGAACTTTAGGTTTTAAACTCTGAAATCTATTCGAGTTTTTTGTTTTAGCTCCCGAAACATCGTAATGCAACATTGGAATATGTTTTGCAAGACGCTTGGGCCAAAAAATTAAAACAAACGCTCTCGGGACAAACTTTGGGCTTTCAACTCATAAATCTATCCGAGCTTTTGGTTTTCCTCTCGAAACATTGTGATGCAAAGATTGGAATAGTTTACACTTAACGTTTATGCCAAATCTTTGGAACAAGTCGTAAGGACGAACTTTATGTTTTCAACGCATAATTCCTTCCGATGTTTTTGCTTTTACCTCGCGAAACGTGGTGAGTCGACATTGGAATATTTTACATTGAACGGTCTTGTCAAAAGCTCAAAAAACGCCTGGGACGAACTTTAGGTTTTAAACTCAAATCTATTCGAGTTTTTGTTTTAGCTCCGAAACATCGTAATGCAACATTGGAATATTTTGTGCAAGACGCTTGGGCCAAAAAAATTAAAACAAACGCTCTCGGGACAAACTTTGGGCTTTCAACTCATAAATCTATCCGAGCTTTTTGGTTTTCCCTCCGAAACATTGTGATGCAAAGACATTGGAATAGTTTACACTTAACGTTTATGCCAAATCTTTGGAACAAGTCGTGTAAGGACGAACTTTATGTTTTCAACGCATAAATCCTTCCGATGTTTTTGGTTTTACCTCGCGAAACATGGTGAGTCGACATTGGAATATTTTACATTGAACGGTCTTGTCAAAAGATTGAAAAAAACGCTCTAGGGACGAACTTTAGGTTTTAAACTCCGAAATCTATTCGAGTTTTTTGTTTTAGCTCCCGAAACATCGTAATGCAACATTGGAATATTTTGTGCAAGACGCTTGGGCCACAAAATTAAAACAAACGCTCTCGGGACAAACTTTGGGCTTTCAACCTATAAATCTATACGAGCTTTTTGGTTTTCCCTCCCGAAACATTGTGATGCAGCATTGGAATAGTTTACACTTAACGTTTATGCCAAATCTTTCGAACAAGTCGTATAAGGACGAACTTTATGTTTTCAACGCATAAATCCTTCCGATGTTCTTGGTTTTACCTCGCAAAACATGGTGAGTCGACATTGGAATATTTTACATTGAACGGTCTTGTCAAAAGCTCGAAAAAAACGCTCTGGGACGAACTTTAGGTTTTAAACTCCGAAATCTATTTGAGTTTTTTTGTTTTAGCTCCTTAAACATAGTAATGCAACATTGGAATATTTTGTGCAAGACGCTTGGGCC
Source organism: Sicyos edulis (assembly GCA_036507275.1). Classification (NCBI taxonomy): domain Eukaryota; kingdom Viridiplantae; phylum Streptophyta; class Magnoliopsida; order Cucurbitales; family Cucurbitaceae; genus Sicyos; species Sicyos edulis. Next base: position 18,257,584 of record CM071857.1, on the reverse strand, counting down.
AAAAATTAAAACAAACGCTCTTAAGACAAACTTTGGGCTTTCAACTCATAAATCTATCCGAGCTTTTTGGTTTTCCCTCTCGAAACATTGTGATGCAGCATTGGAATAGTTTACACTTAACGTTTATGCCAAATCTTTGGAACAAGTCGTGTAAGGACGAACTTTATGTTTTCAACGCATAATTCCTTCCGATGTTTTTGCTTTTACCTCGCGAAACGTGGTGAGTCGACATTGGAATATTTTACATTGAACGGTCTTGTCAAAAGCTCGTAAAAAAACGCCACGGGGACGAACTTTAGGTTTTAAACTCCAAATCTATTCGAGTTTTTTGTTTTAGCTCGAAACATCGTAATGCAACATTGGAATATTTTGTGCAAGACGCTTGGGCCAAAAATTAAAACAAACGCTCTCGGGACAAACTTTGGGCTTTCAACTCATAAATCTATCCGAGCTTTTGGTTTTCCCTCCCGAAACATTGTGATGCAAAGATTGGAATAGTTTACACTTAACGCTTATGCCAAATCTTTGGAACAAGTCGTGTAAGGACGAACTTTATGTTTTCAACGCATAAATCCTTCCGATGTTTTTGGTCTTACCTCGCGAAACATGGTGAGTCGACATTGGAATATTTTACATTGAACGGTCTTGTCAAAAGATTGAAAAAAACGCTCTAGGGACGAACTTTAGGTTTTAAACTCCGAAATCTATTCGAGTTTTTTGTTTTAGCTCCCGAAACATTGTAATGCAACATTGGAATATTTTGTGCAAGACGCTTGGGCCACAAAATTAAAACAAACGCTCTCGGGACAAACTTTGGGCTTTCAACTCATAAATCTATACGAGCTTTTTGGTTTTCCCTCCCAAAACATTGTGATGCAGCATTGGAATAGTTTACACTTAACGTTTATGCCAAATCTTTGGAACAAGTCGTATAAGGACGAACTTTATGTTTTCAACGCATAAATCCTTCCGATGTTTTTGGTTTTACCTCGCAAAACATGGTGAGTCGACATTGGAATATTTTACATTGAACGGTCTTGTCAAAAGCTCGAAAAAAACGCTCTGGGACGAACTTTAGGTTTTAAACTCCGAAATCTATTTGAGTTTTTTTTGTTTTAGCTCCTTAAACATAGTAATGCAACATTGGAATATTTTGTGCAAGACGCTTGGGCCAAAAAATTAAAACAAACGCTCTCGGGACAAACTTTGGGCTTTCAACTCATAAATCTATCCGAGCTTTTTGGTTTTCCCTCTCGAAACATTGTGATGCAGCATTGGAATAGTTTACACTTAACGTTTATGCCAAATCTTTGGAACAAGTCGTGTAAGGACGAACTTTATGTTTTCAACGCATAATTCCTTCCGATGTTTTTGCTTTTACCTCGCGAAACGTGGTGAGTCGACATTGGAATATTTTACATTGAACGGTCTTGTCAAAAGCTCGTAAAAAACGCTCTGGGGACGAACTTTAGGTTTTAAACTCCGAAATCTATTCGAGTTTTTTGTTTTAGCTCCCGAAACATCGTAATGCAACATTGGAATATTTTGTGCAAGACGCTTGGGCCAAAAAATTAAAACAAACGCTCTCGGGACAAACTTTGGGCTTTCAACTCATAAATCTATCCGAGCTTTTTGGTTTTCCCTCCCGAAACATTGTGATGCAGCATTGGAATAGTTTACACTTAACGTTTATGCCAAATCTTGGAACAAGTCGTGTAAGGACGAACTTTATGTTTTCAACGCATAAATCCTTCCGATGTTTTTGGTTTTACTCGCGAAACATGGTGAGTCGACATTGGAATATTTTACATTGAACGGTCTTGTCAAAAGATGAAAAAACGCTCTAGGGACGAACTTTAGGTTTTAAACTCAAATCTATTCGAGTTTTTTGTTTTAGCTCCCGAAACATCGTAATGCAACATTGGAATATTTTGTGCAAGACGCTTGGGCCACAAAATTAAAACAAACGCTCTCGGGACAAACTTTGGGCTTTCAACTCATAAATCTATCCGAGCTTTTTGGTTTTCCTCCCGAAACATTGTGATGCAAAGATTGGAATAGTTTACACTTAACGTTTATGCCAAATCTTTGGAACAAGTCGTGTAAGGACGAACTTTATGTCTTTAACGTATAATTCCTTCCGATGTTTTTGGTTTTACCTCGCGAAACATGCTGAGTCGACATTGGAATATTTTACATTGAACGGTCTTGTCAAAAGCTCGAAAAAAACGTTCTCGAGACGAACTTTAGGTTTTAAACTCCGAAATCTATTCGAGTTTTTTGTTTTAGCTCCCGAAACATCGTAATGCAACATTGGAATATTTTGTGCAAGACGGTTGGGCAAAAAAATTAAAAAAAACGCTCTCGGGACAAACTTTGGGCTTTCAACTCATAAATCTATCCGAGCTTTTTGGTTTTCCCTCCCGAAACATTGTGATGCAGCATTTGAATAGTTTACACTTAACGTTTATGCCAAATCTTTGGAACAAGTCGTGTAAGGACGAACTTTATGTTTTCAACGCATAAATCCTTCCGATATTTTTGGTTTTACCTCGCGAAACATGGTGAGTCGACATTGGAATATGTTACATTGAACGGTCTTGTCAAAAGCTCGAAAAAAACGCTCTGGGGACGAACTTTAGGTTTTAAACTCCGAAATCTATTTGAGTTTTTTGTTTTAGCTCCCGAAACATCGTAATGCAACATTGGAATATTTTGTGCAAGACGCTTGGGCCACAAAATTAAAACAAACGCTCTCGGGACAAACTTTGGGCTTTCAACTCATAAATCTATACGAGCTTTTTGGTTTTCCCTCCCGAAACATTGTGATGCAGCATTGGAATAGTTTACACTTAACGTTTATGCCAAATCTTTGGAACAAGTCGTATAAGGACGAACTTTATGTTTTCAACGCATAAATCCTTCCGATGTTTTTGGTTTTACCTCGCAAAACATGGTGAGTCGACATTGGAATATTTTACATTGAACGGTCTTGTCAAAAGCTCGAAAAAAACGCTCTGGGACGAACTTTAGGTTTTAAACTCCGAAATCTATTTGAGTTTTTTTGTTTTAGCTCCTTAAACATAGTAATGCAACATTGGAATATTTTGTGCAAGACGCTTGGGCCAAAAAATTAAAACAAACGCTCTCGGCACAAACTTTGGGCTTTCAACTCATAAATCTATCCGAGCTTTTTGGTTTTCCCTCTCGAAACATTGTGATGCAGCATTGGAATAGTTTACACTTAACGTTTATGCCAAATCTTTGGAACAAGTCGTGTAAGGACGAACTTTATGTTTTCAACGCATAATTCCTTCCGATGTTTTTGCTTTTACCTCGCGAAACGTGGTGAGTCGACATTGGAATATTTTACATTGAACGGTCTTGTCAAAAGCTCGTAAAAAACGCTCTGGGGACGAACTTTAGGTTTTAAACTCCGAAATCTATTCGAGTTTTTTGTTTTAGCTCCCGAAACATCGTAATGCAACATTGGAATATTTTGTGCAAGACGCTTGGGCCAAAAAATTAAAACAAACGCTCTCGGGACAAACTTTGGGCTTTCAACTCATAAATCTATCCGAGCTTTTTGGTTTTCCCTCCCGAAACATTGTGATGCAAAGATTGGAATAGTTTACACTTAACGTTTATGCCAAATCTTGGAACAAGTCGTGTAAGGACGAACTTTATGTTTTCAACGCATAAATCCTTCCGATGTTTTTGGTTTTACCTCGCGAAACATGGTGAGTCGACATTGGAATATTTTACATTGAACGGTCTTGTCAAAAGATTGAAAAAAACGCTCTAGGGACGAACTTTAGGTTTTAAACTCCGAAATCTATTCGAGTTTTTTGTTTTAGCTCCCGAAACATCGTAATGCAACATTGGAATATTTTGTGCAAGACGCTTGGGCCACAAAATTAAAACAAACGCTCTCGGGACAAACTTTGGGCTTTCAACTCATAAATCTATCCGAGCTTTTTGGTTTTCCCTCCGAAACATTGTGATGCAAAGATTGGAATAGTTTACACTTAACGTTTATGCCAAATCTTTGGAACAAGTCGTAAGGACGAACTTTATGTCTTTAACGTATAATTCCTTCCGATGTTTTTGGTTTTACCTCGCGAAACATGCTGAGTCGACATTGGAATATTTTACATTGAACGGTCTTGTCAAAAGCTCGAAAAAACGCGTTCTCTGGAGGCGAACTTTAGGTTTTAAACTCCGAAATCTATTCGAGTTTTTTGTTTTAGCTCCCGAAACATCGTAATGCAACATTGGAATATTTTGTGCAAGACGGTTGGGCAAAAATTAAAAAAACGCTCTCGGGACAAACTTTGGGCTTTCAACTCATAAATCTATCCGAGCTTTTGGTTTTCCTCCCGAAACATTGTGATGCAAACATTTGAATAGTTTACACTTAACGTTTATGCCAAATCTTTGGAACAAGTCGTGTAAGGACGAATTTTATGTTTTCAACGCATAAATCCTTCCGATATTTTTGGTTTTACCTCGCGAAACATGGTGAGTCGACATTGGAATATGTTACATTGAACGGTCTTGTCAAAAGCTCGAAAAACGCGCCTGGGACGAACTTTAGGTTTTAAACTCCGAAATCTATTTGAGTTTTTTGTTTTAGCTCCCGAAACATCGTAATGCAACATTGGAATATTTTGTGCAAGACGCTTGGGCCAAAAAATTAAAACAAACGCTCTCGGGACAACTTTGGGCTTTCAACTCATAAATCTATTCGAGCTTTTTGGTTTTCCCTCCCGAAACATTGTGATGCAGCATTGGAATAGTTTACACTTAACGTTTATGCCAAATCTTTGGAACAAGTCGTGTAAGGACGAACTTTATGTTTTCAACGCATAAATCCTTCCGATGTTTTTGGTTTTACCTCGCGAAACATGGTGAGTCGACATTGGAATATTTTACATTGAACGGTCTTGTCAAAAGCTCGAAAAAACCGCTCTGGGTACGAACTTTAGGTTTTAAACTCCGAAATCTATTCGAGTTTTTTGTTTTAGATCCCGAAACATCGTTATGCAACATTGGAATATTTTTTGCAAGACGCTTGGGCCAAAAAATTAAAACAAACGCTCTCGGGACAAACTTTGGGCTTTCCACTCATAAATCTATCCGAGCTTTTTGGTTTTCCCTCTCGAAACATTGTGATGCAGCATTGGAATAGTTTACACTTAACGTTTATGCCAAATCTTTGGAACAAGTCGTGTAAGGACGAACTTTATATTTTCAACGCATAAATCCTTCCGATGTTTTTGCTTTTACCTCGCGAAACGTGGTGAGTCGACATTGGAATATTTTACATTGAACGGTCTTGTCAAAAGCTCGAAAAAAACGCTCTCGGATTTAACCTTAGGTTTTAAACTCAAATCTATTCGAGTTTTTGTTTTAGCTCCAAACATCGTAATGCAACATTGGAATATTTTGTGCAAGACGGTTGGGCCAAAAAATTAAAACAAACGCTCTCGGGACAAACTTTGGGCTTTCAACTCATAAATCTATCCGAGCTTTTTGGTTTTCCCTCCTGAAACATTGTGATGCAGCATTGGAATAGTTTACACTTAACGTTTATGCCAAATCTTTGGAACAAGTCGTGTAAGGACGAATTTTATGTTTTCAACGCATAAATCCTTCCGATGTTTTTGGTTTTACCTCGCGAAACATGGTGAGTCGACATTGGAAGATTTTACATTGAACGGTTTTGTCAAAAGCTCGAAAAAAACGCTATGGGGACGAACTTTAGGTTTTAAACTCCGAAATCTATTCGAGTTTTTTGTTTTAGCTCCCGAAACATCGTAATGCAACATTGGAATATTTTGTGCAAGACGGTTGGGCCAAAAAATTAAAACAAACGCTCTCGGGACAAACTTTGGGCTTTCAACTCATAAATCTATCCGAGCTTTTTGGTTTTCCCTCCTGAAACATTGTGATGCAGCATTGGAATAGTTTACACTTAACGTTTATGCCAAATCTTTGGAACAAGTCGTGTAAGGACGAATTTTATGTTTTCAACGCATAAATCCTTCCGATGTTTTTGGTTTTACCTCGCGAAACATGGTGAGTCGACATTGGAATATTTTACATTGAACGGTCTTGTCAAAAGATCGAAAAAAACGCTCTGGGGACGAACTTTAGGTTTTAAACTCCGAAATCTATTCGAGTTTTTGTTTTAGCTCCCGAAACATCGTAATGCAACATTGGAATATTTTGTGCAAGACGCTTGGGCCAAAAAATTAAAACAAACGCTCTCGGGACAAACTTTGGGCTTTCAACTCATAAATCTATCCACGCTTTTTGGTTTTCCCTCCCGAAACATTGTGATGCAGCATTGGAATAGTTTACACTTAACGTTTATGCCAAATCTTTGGAACAAGTCGTGTAAGGACGAACTTTATGTTTTCAACGCATAAATCCTTCCGATGTTTTTGGTTTTACCTCGCGAAACATGGTGAGTCGACATTGGAATATTTTACATTGAACGGTCTTGTTAAAAGCTCGAAAAAAATGCTTTGGGACAAACTTTAGGTTTAAAACTCCGAAATCTATTTGAGTTTTTTGTTTTAGCTCCATAAACATAGTAATGCAACATTGGAATATTTTGTGCAAGACGCTTGGCCAAAAAATTAAAACAAACGCTCTCGGGACAAACTTTGGGCTTTCAACTCATAAATCTATCCGAGCTTTTTGGTTTTCCTCCCGAAACATTGTGATGCAAAGATTGGAATAGTTTACACTTAACGTTTATGCCAAATCTTTGGAACAAGTCGTAAGGGACGAACTTTATGTTTTCAACGCATAAATCCTTCCGATGTTTTTGGTTTTACCTCGCGAAACATGGTGAGTCGACATTGGAATATTTTACATTGAACGGTCTTGTCAAAAGATCGAAAAAAACGATCTGGGGACGAACTTTAGGTTTTAAACTCCGAAATCTATTCGAGTTTTTTGTTTTAGCTCCCGAAACTTCGTAATGCAACATTGGAATATTTTGTGCAAGACGTTTGGGCCAAAAAATTAAAACAAACGCTCTCGGGACAAACTTTGGGCTTTCAACTCATAAATCTATCCGATCTTTTTGGTTTTCCCTCCCGAAACATTGTGATGCAGCATTGGAATAGTTTACACTTAACGTTTATGCCAAATCTTTGGAACAAGTCGTGTAAGGACGAACTTTATGTTTTCAACGCATAAATCCTTCCGATGTTTTTGGTTTTACCTCGTAAAACATGGTGAGTCGACATTGGAATATTTTACATTGAACGGTATTGTTAAAAGCTCGAAAAAAACGCTTTGGGACGAACTTTAGGTTTTAAACTCGGAAATCTATTTGAGTTTTTTGTTTTAGCTCCTTAAACATAGTAATGCAACATTGGAATATTTTGTGCAAGACGCTTGGCCAAAAAATTAAAACAAACGCTCTCGGGACAAACTTTGGGCTTTCAACTCATAAATCTATCCGAGCTTTTTGGTTTTCCCTCCCGAAACATTGTGATGCAGCATTGGAATAGTTTACACTTAACGTTTATGCCAAATCTTTGGAACAAGTCGTGTAAGGACGAACTTTATGTTTTCAACGCATAAATCCTTCCGATGTTTTTGGTTTTACCTCGCGAAACATGGTGAGTCGACATTGGAATATTTTACATTGAACGGTCTTGTCAAAAGATTGAAAAAAACGCTCTAGGGACGAACTTTAGGTTTTAAACTCCGAAATCTATTCGAGTTTTTTGTTTTAGCTCCCGAAACATCGTAATGCAACATTGGAATATTTTGTGCAAGACGCTTGGGCCACAAAATTAAAACAAACGCTCTCGGGACAAACTTTGGGCTTTCAACTCATAAATCTATCCGAGCTTTTTGGTTTTCCCTCCCGAAACATTGTGATGCAGCATTGGAATAGTTTACACTTAACGTTTATGCCAAATCTTTGGAACAAGTCGTGTAAGGACGAACTTTATGTCTTTAACGTATAATTCCTTCCGATGTTTTTGGTTTTACCTCGCGCAAACATGCTGAGTCGACATTGGAATATTTTACATTGAACGGTCTTGTCAAAAGCTCGAAAAAAACGTTCTCGAGACGAACTTTAGGTTTTAAACTCCGAAATCTATTCGAGTTTTTTGTTTTAGCTCCCGAAACATCGTAATGCAACATTGGAATATTTTGTGCAAGACGGTTGGGCAAAAAAATTAAAAAAAACGCTCTCGGGACAAACTTTGGGCTTTCAACTCATAAATCTATCCGAGCTTTTTGGTTTTCCCTCCCGAAACATTGTGATGCAGCATTTGAATAGTTTACACTTAACGTTTATGCCAAATCTTTGGAACAAGTCGTGTAAGGACGAACTTTATGTTTTCAACGCATAAATCCTTCCGATATTTTTGGTTTTACTCGCGAAACATGGTGAGTCGACATTGGAATATGTTACATTGAACGGTCTTGTCAAAAGCTCAAAAAACGCTCTGGGGACGAACTTTAGGTTTTAAACTCAAAATCTATTTGAGTTTTTGTTTTAGCTCCCAAACATCGTAATGCAACATTGGAATATTTTGTGCAAGACGCTTGGGCCAAAAATTAAAACAAACGCTCGGGACAAACTTTGGGCTTTCAACTCATAAATCTATTCGAGCTTTTTGGTTTTCCCTCCCAAACATTGTGATGCAAAGATTGGAATAGTTTACACTTAACGTTTATGCCAAATCTTTGGAACAAGTCGTGTAAGGACGAACTTTATGTTTTCAACGCATAAATCCTTCCGATGTTTTTGGTTTTACCTCGCGAAACATGGTGAGTCGACATTGGAATATTTTACATTGAACGGTCTTGTCAAAAGCTCAAAAAAACGCTGGGGGACGAACTTTAGGTTTTAAAACTCAAATCTATTCGAGTTTTTTGTTTTAGATCCCGAAACATCGTTATGCAACATTGGAATATTTTTTGCAAGACGCTTGGGCCAAAAAATTAAAACAAACGCTCTCGGGACAAACTTTGGGCTTTTCAACTCATAAATCTATCCGAGCTTTTTGGTTTTCCCTCCCGAAACATTGTGATGCAAAGATTGGAATAGTTTACACTTAACGTTTATGCCAAATGCCAAATCTTTGGAACAAGTCGTGTAAGGACGAACTTTATGTTTTTAAAGCATAATTCCTTCCGATGTTTTTGGTTTTACCTCGCGAAACATGGTGAGTCGACATTGGAAGATTTTACATTGAACGGTTTTGTCAAAAGCTCGAAAAAAACGCTATGGGGACGAACTTTAGGTTTTAAACTCCGAAATCTATTCGAGTTTTTTGTTTTAGCTCCCGAAACATCGTAATGCAACATTGGAATATTTTGTGCAAGACGATGGGCCAAAAAATTAAAACAAACGCTCTCGGGACAAACTTTGGGCTTTCAACTCATAAATCTATCCGAGCTTTTTGGTTTTCCCTCCGAAACATTGTGATGCAAACATTGGAATAGTTTACACTTAACGCTTATGCCAAATCTTTGGAACAAGTCGTAAGGACGAATTTTATGTTTTCAACGCATAAATCCTTCCGATGTTTTTGGTTTTACCTCGCGAAACATGGTGAGTCGACATTGGAATATTTTACATTGAACGGTCTTGTCAAAAGATCGAAAAAAACGCCTGGGGACGAACTTTAGGTTTTAAACTCAAATCTATTCGAGTTTTTTGTTTTAGCTCCCAAACATCGTAATGCAACATTGGAATATTTTGTGCAAGACGCTTGGGCCAAAAATTAAAACAAACGCTCTCGGGACAAACTTTGGGCTTTCAACTCATAAATCTATCCACGCTTTTTGGTTTTCCTCCCGAAACATTGTGATGCAAACATTGGAATAGTTTACACTTAACGCTTATGCCAAATCTTTGGAACAAGTCGTGTAAGGACGAACTTTATGTTTTCAACGCATAAATCCTTCCGATGTTTTTGGTTTTACTCGCGAAACATGGTGAGTCGACATTGGAATATTTTACATTGAACGGTCTTGTTAAAAGCTCAGAAAAACGCGCTTTGGGACAAACTTTAGGTTTTAAACTCAAATCTATTTGAGTTTTTTGTTTTAGCTCCATAAACATAGTAATGCAACATTGGAATATTTTGTGCAAGACGCTTGGGGCCAAAAATTAAAACAAACGCTCTCGGGACAAACTTTGGGCTTTCAACTCATAAATCTATCCGAGCTTTTTGGTTTTCCCTCCCGAAACATTGTGATGCAAAGATTGGAATAGTTTACACTTAACGTTTATGCCAAATCTTTGGAACAAGTCGTAAGGACGAACTTTATGTTTTCAACGCATAAATCCTTCCGATGTTTTTGGTTTTACTCGAAACATGGTGAGTCGACATTGGAATATTTTACATTGAACGGTCTTGTCAAAAGATCAAAAAAACGCTCTGGGGACGAACTTTAGGTTTTAAACTCAAATCTATTCGAGTTTTTGTTTTAGCTCCCGAAACATCGTAATGCAACATTGGAATATTTTGTGCAAGACGTTTGGGCCAAAAATTAAAACAAACGCGCTCGGGACAAACTTTGGGCTTTCAACTCATAAATCTATCCGAGCTTTTTGGTTTTCCCCTCCGAAACATTGTGATGCAAAGATTGGAATAGTTTACACTTAACGTTTATGCCAAATCTTTGGAACAAGTCGTAAGGACGAACTTTATGTTTTCAACGCATAAATCCTTCCGATGTTTTTGGTTTTACCTCGCGAAACATGGTGAGTCGACATTGGAATATTTTACATTGAACGGTATTGTCAAAAGCTCAAAAACGCTGGGACGAACTTTAGGTTTTAAACTCGGAAATCTATTTGAGTTTTTTGTTTTAGCTCCTTAAACATAGTAATGCAACATTGGAATATTTTGTGCAAGACGCTTGGCCAAAAAATTAAAACAAACGCTCTCGGGACAAACTTTGGGCTTTCAACTCATAAATCTATCCGAGCTTTTTGGTTTTCCCTCCCGAAACATTGTGATGCAGCATTGGAATAGTTTACACTTAACGTTTATGCCAAATCTTTGGAACAAGTCGTGTAAGGACGAACTTTATGTTTTCAACGCATAATTCCTTCCGATGTTTTTGGTTTTACCTCGCGAAACATGGTGAGTCGACATTGGAATATTTTACATTGAACGGTCTTGTCAAAAGCTTGAAAAAAACGCTCTCGGGACGAACTTTAGGTTTTAAACTCCGAAATCTATTCGAGTTTTTTGTTTTAGCTCCCGAAACATCGTAATGCAACATTGGAATATTTTGTGCAAGACGGTTGGGCCAAAAAATTAAAAAAACTTTCTCGGGACAAACTTTGGGCTTTCAACTCATAAATCTATCCGAGCTTTTTGGTTTTCCCTCCCGAAACATTGTGATGCAGCATTGGAATAGTTTACACTTAACGTTTATGCCAAATCTTTGGAACAAGTCGTGTAAGGACGAACTTTATGTTTTCAACGCATAAATCCTTCCGATGTTTTTGGTTTTACCTCGCGAAACATGGTGAGTCGACATTGGAATATTTTACATTGAACGGTCTTGTCAAAAGATCGAAAAAAACGCTCTGGGGACGAACTTTAGGTTTTAAACTCCGAAATCTATTCGAGTTTTTTGTTTTAGCTCCCGAAACATCGTAATGCAACATTGGAATATTTTGTGCAAGACGCTTGGGCAAAAAAATTAAAACAAACGCTCTCGGGACAAACTTTGGGCTTTCAACTCATAAATCTATCCGAGCTTTTTGGTTTTCCCTCCGAAACATTGTGATGCAAAGATTGGAATAGTTTACACTTAACGTTTATGCCAAATCTTTGGAACAAGTCGTGTAAGGACGAACTTTATGTTTTCAACGCATAAATCCTTCCGATGTTTTTGGTTTTACTCGCGAAACATGGTGAGTCGACATTGGAATATTTTACATTGAACGGTCTTGTCAAAAGCTCAAAAAAAAACGCCTGGGACGAACTTTAGGTTTTAAACTCCAAATCTATTTGAGTTTTTGTTTTAGCTCCTTAAACATAGTAATGCAACATTGGAATATTTTGTGCAAGACGCTTGGGCCAAAAAAATTAAAACAAACGCTCTCGGGACAAACTTTGGGCTTTCAACTCATAAATCTACCGAGCTTTTTGGTTTTCCCTCCGAAACATTGTGATGCAAAGATTGGAATAGTTTACACTTAAAGTTTATGCCAAATCTTTGGAACAAGTCGTGTAAGGACGAACTTTATGTTTTCAACGCATAATTCCTTCCGATGTTTTTGGTTTTACCTCGCGAAACATGGTGAGTCGACATTGGAATATTTTACATTGAACGGTCTTGTCAAAAGCTCGAAGAAAACGCTCTCGGGACGAACTTTAGGTTTTAAACTCTGAAATCTATTCGAGTTTTTTGTTTTAGCTCCCGAAACATCGTAATGCAACATTGGAATATTTTGTGCAAGACGGTTGGGCCAAAAAATTAAAACAAACGCTCTCGAGACAAACTTTGGGCTTTCAACTCATAAATCTATCCGAGCTTTTTGGTTTTCCCTCCCGAAACATTGTGATGCAGCATTGGAATAGTTTACACTTAACGTTTATGCCAAATCTTTGGAACAAGTCGTGTAAGGACGAACTTTATGTTTTCAACGCATAAATCCTTCCGATGTTTTTGGTTTTACCTCGCGAAACATGGTGAGTCGACATTGGAATATTTTACATTGAACGGTCTTGTCAAAAGCTCGAAAAAAACGCTCTGGGGACGAACTTTAGGTTTTAAACTCAAATCTATTCGAGTTTTTGTTTTAGCTCGAAACATCGTAATGCAACATTGGAATATTTTGTGCAAGACGGTTGGGCCAAAAAATAAAACAAACGCCTCGGGACAAACTTTGGGCTTTCAACTCATAAATCTATCCGAGCTTTTTGGTTTTCCCTCCGAAACATTGTGATGCAAAGATTGGAATAGTTTACACTTAACGTTTATGCCAAATCTTTGGAACAAGTCGTGTAAGGACGAACTTTATGTTTTCAACGCATAAATCCTTCCGATGTTTTTGGTTTTACCTCGCGAAACATGGTGAGTCGACATTGGAATATTTTACATTGAACGGTCTTGTCAAAAGCTCGAAAAAAACGCTCTCGGGACGAACTTTAGGTTTTAAACTCTGAAATCTATTCGAGTTTTTTGTTTTAGCTCCCGAAACATCGTAATGCAACATTGGAATATTTTGTGCAAGACGCTTGGGCCAAAAAATTAAAACAAACGCTCTCGGGACAAACTTTGGGCTTTCAACTCATAAATCTATCCGAGCTTTTTGGTTTTCCCTCCCGAAACATTGTGATGCAGCATTGGAATAGTTTACACTTAACGTTTATGCCAAATCTTTGGAACAAGTCGTAAGGACGAACTTTATGTTTTCAACGCATAAATCCTTCCGATGTTTTTGGTTTTACCTCGCGAAACATGGTGAGTCGACATTGGAATATTTTACATTGAACGGTCTTGTCAAAAGCTCGAAAAAAACGCTCTGGGACGAACTTTAGGTTTTAAACTCGAAATCTATTCGAGTTTTTTGTTTTAGCTCCCGAAACATCGTAATGCAACATTGGAATATTTTGTGCAAGACGCTTGGGCCAAAAAATTAAAACAAACGCTCTCGGGACAAACTTTGGGCTTTCAACTCATAAATCTATCCGAGCTTTTTGTTTTCCCTCCCGAAACATTGTGATGCAGCATTGGAATAGTTTACACTTAACGTTTATGCCAAATCTTTGGAACAAGTCGTGTAAGGACGAACTTTATGTTTTCAACGCATAAATCCTTCCGATGTTTTTGGTTTTACCTCGCGAAACATGGTGAGTCGACATTTGAATATTTTACATTGAACGGTCTTGTCAAAAGCTCGAAAAAACGCTCTGGGACGAACTTTAGGTTTTAAACTCGAAATCTATTCGAGTTTTTGTTTTAGCTCCCGAAACATCGTAATGCAACATTGGAATATTTTGTGCAAGACGCTTGGGCCAAAAAATTAAAACAAACGCTCTCGGGACAAACTTTGGGCTTTCAACTCATAAATCTATCCGAGCTTTTTGGTTTTCCCTCCCGAAACATTGTGATGCAAACATTGGAATAGTTTACACTTAACGTTTATGCCAAATCTTTGGAACAAGTCGTAAGGACGAACTTTATGTTTTCAACGCATAAATCCTTCCGATGTTTTTGGTTTTACCTCGCGAAACATGGTGAGTCGACATTGGAATATTTTACATTGAACGGTCTTGTCAAAAGCTCGAAAAAAACGCTTGGGGATGAACTTTGGGTTTTAAACTCCGAAATCTATTCGAGTTTTTTGTTTTAGCTCCCGAAACATCGTAATGCAACATTGGAATATTTTGTGCAAGACGCTTGGGCCAAAAAATTAAAACAAACGCTCTCGGGACAAACTTTGGGCTTTCAACTCATAAATCTATCCGAGCTTTTTGGTTTTCCCTCCCGAAACATTGTGATGCAAACATTGGAATAGTTTACACTTAACGTTTATGCCAAATCTTTGGAACAAGTCGTAAGGACGAACTTTATGTTTTCAACGCATAAATCCTTCCGATGTTTTTGGTTTTACTCTCGCGAAACATGGTGAGTCGACATTGGAATATTTTACATTGAACGGTCTTGTCAAAAGCTCGAAAAAAACGCTCGGGACGAACTTTAGGTTTTAAACTCAAATCTATTCGAGTTTTTTGTTTTAGCTCGAAACATCGTAATGCAACATTGGAATATTTTGTGCAAGACGGTTGGGCCAAAAATTAAAACAAACGCTCTCGGGACAAACTTTGGGCTTTCAACTCATAAATCTATCCGAGCTTTTTGGTTTTCCCTCCCGAAACATTGTGATGCAAGACATTGGAATAGTTTACACTTAACGTTTATGCCAAATCTTTGGAACAAGTCGTGTAAGGACGAACTTTATGTTTTCAACGCATAAATCCTTCCGATGTTTTTGGTTTTACCTCATGAAACATGGTGAGTCGACATTGGAATATTTTACATTGAACGGTCTTGTCAAAAGCTCAAAAAAACGCGCTCGGGGACGAACTTTAGGTTTTAAACTCAAATCTATTCGAGTTTTTTGTTTTAGCTCCCGAAACATCGTAATGCAACATTGGAATATTTTGTGCAAGACGGTTGGGCCAAAAATTAAAAAAGCGCTCTCGGGACAAACTTTGGGCTTTCAACTCATAAATCTATCCGAGCTTTTTGGTTTTCCCTCCCGAAACATTGTGATGCAAAGATTGGAATAGTTTACACTTAACGTTTATGCCAAATCTTTGGAACAAGTCGTGTAAGGACGAACTTTATGTTTTCAACGCATAAATCCTTCCGATGTTTTTGGTTTTACTCGCGAAACATGGTGAGTCGACATTGGAATATTTTACATTGAACGGTCTTGTCAAAAGCTCGAAAAAACACGCTCTGGGGACGAACTTTAGGTTTTAAACTCCGAAATCTATTCGAGTTTTTTGTTTTAGCTCCCGAAACATCGTAATGCAACATTGGAATATTTTGTGCAAGACGCTTGGGCCAAAAATTAAAACAAACTCTCTCGGGACAAACTTTGGGCTTTCAACTCATAAATCTATCCGAGCTTTTTGGTTTTCCCTCCCGAAACATTGTGATGCAGCATTGGAATAGTTTACACTTAACGTTTATGCCAAATCTTTGGAACAAGTCGTGTAAGGACGAACTTTATGTTTTCAACGCATAAATCCTTCCGATGTTTTTGGTTTTACCTCGCGAAACATGGTGAGTCGACATTGGAATATTTTACATTGAACGGTCTTGTCAAAAGCTCGAAAAAAACGCTCTGGGGACGAACTTTAGGTTTTAAACTCCGAAATCTATTCGAGTTTTTTGTTTTAGCTCCCGAAACATCGTAATGCAACATTGGAATATTTTGTGCAAGACGCTTGGGCCAAAAAATTAAAACAAACGCTCTCGGGACAAACTTTGGGCTTTCAACTCATAAATCTATCCGAGCTTTTTGGTTTTCCCTCCCGAAACATTGTGATGCAAACATTGGAATAGTTTACACTTAACGTTTATGCCAAATCTTTGGAACAAGTCGTAAGGACGAACTTTATGTTTTCAACGCATAAATCCTTCCGATGTTTTTGGTTTTACTCGCGAAACATGGTGAGTCGACATTGGAATATTTTACATTGAACGGTCTTGTCAAAAGCTCGAAAAAACGCGCTCGGGGACGAACTTTAGGTTTTAAACTCCGAAATCTATTCGAGTTTTTTGTTTTAGCTCCCGAAACATCGTAATGCAACATTGGAATATTTTGTGCAAGACGCTTGGGCCAAAAAATTAAAACAAACGCTCTCGGGACAAACTTTGGGCTTTCAACTCATAAATCTATCCGAGCTTTTTGGTTTTCCCTCCCGAAACATTGTGATGCAGCATTGGAATAGTTTACACTTAACGTTTATGCCAAATCTTTGGAACAAGTCGTGTAAGGACGAACTTTATGTTTTCAACGCATAAATCCTTCCGATGTTTTTGGTTTTACCTCGCGAAACATGGTGAGTCGACATTGGAAATTTTTACATTGAACGGTCTTGTCAAAAGCTCGAAAAAAACGCTCTGGGGACGAACTTTAGGTTTTAAACTCCGAAATCTATTCGAGTTTTTTGTTTTAGCTCCCGAAACATCGTAATGCAACATTGGAATATTTTGTGCAAGACGCTTGGGCCAAAAAAATTAAAACAAACGCTCTCGGGACAAACTTTGGGCTTTCAACTCATAAATCTATCCGAGCTTTTTGGTTTTCCCTCCGAAACATTGTGATGCAAAGATTGGAATAGTTTACACTTAACGTTTATGCCAAATCTTTGGAACAAGTCGTAAGGACGAACTTTATGTTTTCAACGCATAAATCCTTCCGATGTTTTTGGTTTTACTCATGAAACATGGTGAGTCGACATTGGAATATTTTACATTGAACGGTCTTGTCAAAAGCTCGAAAAAAACGCTCTGGGGACGAACTTTAGGTTTTAAACTCCGAAATCTATTCGAGTTTTTTGTTTTAGCTCCCGAAACATCGTAATGCAACATTGGAATATTTTGTGCAAGACAATTTGGGCCAAAAAATTAAAACAAACGCTCTCGGGACAAACTTTGGGCTTTCAACTCATAAATCTATCCGAGCTTTTTGGTTTTCCTCCGAAACATTGTGATGCAAAGATTGGAATAGTTTACACTTAACGTTTATGCCAAATCTTTGGAACAAGTCGTGTAAGGACGAACTTTATGTTTTCAACGCATAAATCCTTCCGATGTTTTTGGTTTTACCTCGCGAAACATGGTGAGTCGACATTGGAATATTTTACATTGAACGGTCTTGTCAAAAGCTCGAAAAAACGCTCGGGACGAACTTTAGGTTTTAAACTCAAATCTATTCGAGTTTTTTGTTTTAGCTCGAAACATCGTAATGCAACATTGGAATATTTTGTGCAAGACGCTTTGGGCCAAAAATTAAAACAAACGCTCTCGGGACAAACTTTGGGCTTTCAACTCATAAATCTATCCGAGCTTTTGGTTTTCCCTCCCGAAACATTGTGATGCAAAGATTGGAATAGTTTACACTTAACGTTTATGCCAAATCTTTGGAACAAGTCGTGTAAGGACGAACTTTATGTTTTCAACGCATAAATCCTTCCGATGTTTTTGGTTTTACTCGCGAAACATGGTGAGTCGACATTGGAATATTTTACATTGAACGGTCTTGTCAAAAGCTCGAAAAAAACGCCTGGGACGAACTTTAGGTTTTAAACTCAAATCTATTCGAGTTTTTGTTTTAGCTCCCAAACATCGTAATGCAACATTGGAATATTTTGTGCAAGACGCTTGGGCCAAAAATTAAAACAAACGCTCTCGGGACAAACTTTGGGCTTTCAACTCATAAATCTATCCGAGCTTTTTGGTTTTCCTCCCGAAACATTGTGATGCAAAGATTGGAATAGTTTACACTTAAAGTTTATGCCAAATCTTTGGAACAAGTCGTGTAAGGACGAACTTTATGTTTTCAACGCATAATTCCTTCCGATGTTTTTGGTTTTACCTCGCGAAACATGGTGAGTCGACATTGGAATATTTTACATTGAACGGTCTTGTCAAAAGCTCGAAAAAAAACGCCTGGGGACGAACTTTAGGTTTTAAACTCCGAAATCTATTCGAGTTTTTGTTTTAGCTCCAAACATCGTAATGCAACATTGGAATATTTTGTGCAAGACGCTTGGGCCAAAAATTAAAACAAACGCTCTCGGGACAAACTTTGGGCTTTCAACTCATAAATCTATCCGAGCTTTTTGGTTTTCCCTCCCGAAACATTGTGATGCAAAGATTGGAATAGTTTACACTTAACGTTTATGCCAAATCTTTGGAACAAGTCGTAAGGACGAACTTTATGTTTTCAACGCATAAATCCTTCCGATGTTTTTGGTTTTACCTCGCGAAACATGGTGAGTCGACATTGGAATATTTTACATTGAACGGTCTTGTCAAAAGCTCGAAAAAAACGCTTTGGGGATGAACTTTGGGTTTTAAACTCCGAAATCTATTCGAGTTTTTTGTTTTAGCTCCCGAAACATCGTAATGCAACATTGGAATATTTTGTGCAAGACGGTTGGGCCAAAAAATTAAAACAAACGCTCTCGGGACAAACTTTGGGCTTTCAACTCATAAATCTATCCGAGCTTTTTGGTTTTCCCTCCGAAACATTGTGATGCAGCATTGGAATAGTTTACACTTAACGTTTATGCCAAATCTTTGGAACAAGTCGTGTAAGGACGAACTTTATGTTTTCAACGCATAAATCCTTCCGATGTTTTTGGTTTTACCTCGCGAAACATGGTGAGTCGACATTGGAATATTTTACATTGAACGGTCTTGTCAAAAGCTCGAAAAAAACGCTTTGGGGATGAACTTTAGGTTTTAAACTCAAATCTATTCGAGTTTTTGTTTTAGCTCCCGAAACATCGTAATGCAACATTGGAATATTTTGTGCAAGACGCTTGGGCCAAAAAATTAAAACAAACGCTCTCGGGACAAACTTTGGGCTTTCAACTCATAAATCTATCCGAGCTTTTTGGTTTTCCCTCCCGAAACATTGTGATGCAGCATTGGAATAGTTTACACTTAACGTTTATGCCAAATCTTTGGAACAAGTCGTGTAAGGACGAACTTTATGTTTTCAACGCATAAATCCTTCCGATGTTTTTGGTTTTACCTCGCGAAACATGGTGAGTCGACATTGGAATATTTTACATTGAACGGTCTTGTCAAAAGCTCGAAAAAAACGCTCTGGGGACGAACTTTAGGTTTTAAACTCCGAAATCTATTCGAGTTTTTTGTTTTAGCTCCCGAAACATCGTAATGCAACATTGGAATATTTTGTGCAAGACGCTTGGGCCAAAAAATTAAAACAAACGCTCTCGGGACAAACTTTGGGCTTTCAACTCATAAATCTATCCGAGCTTTTTGGTTTTCCCTCCCGAAACATTGTGATGCAAAGATTGGAATAGTTTACACTTAACGTTTATGCCAAATCTTTGGAACAAGTCGTGTAAGGACGAACTTTATGTTTTCAACGCATAAATCCTTCCGATGTTTTTGGTTTTACCTCGCGAAACATGGTGAGTCGACATTGGAATATTTTACATTGAACGGTCTTGTCAAAAGCTCGAAAAAACGCGCCTGGGGACGAACTTTAGGTTTTAAACTCAAATCTATTCGAGTTTTT